>CM065460.1:9033033-10436026 GCA_032872475.1 Leptopilina myrica (nomen nudum)
TCGTGAAATGAATTTTGATAGTTACAAAATAATTAAATTTTTAAGAAGAATTTTATTAAAATCCTTTAAATAATTAATTTTATGGGGAGAATTTTTTTGTTGCTTAAGATAATTGAATTCATTTGCAGAATTTTTTTTGAAAATAATTGATTTCCTGCGACGAATTAAAAATTATTTATGAAAATAATAAAATTGAATGTTTTCAATTAATTGTTTAAAAAATTTTTCTGGAACAATTTAATTATTTGATAAATTTTATGAAAATAGTAAACATTGAAAATTATTGAATTGCGAAAAACATTTGAAAATAATTGAAATTTTACAAAGGATTTTATTTACATTTTTGAAAATAATTGAAAGATTGACGAGATAATCGTTAAAAATTTAAAATAATGGAATTTTGCAAAGAATTTTTTTACAATTCCTAAAAATAATTGTATTTTTGTTATTTATCAAGATACCTGTTTGCTTTAAAACTTCTCAAATAATTAAATAATACTAAACAATTGATTCTTGTCAGAAATAGAATAAAATTTTTTGAAGGTTTTGTGCCGAAGAGAATTTTTATTTAAAACAACTTATTTAGTAACTTCTGTGACAAGTATATTTTTATTTATCTTTAATTGAAGCGTTTTGTGCAGAAACCGCATAAGTCCATTTTTTCGAAAATCGCTTTTTTATTAAAAATTTATCTTTAGATGAAGCTTTACAATCTGGTAAAATATTAAATAAGTGACTAAACTCTAAATGCTTTAAAAAAAATAATTAAATTATCATTTCGTACAAAAATTTGTGATTTTCATTAATAACTTTAATTTTTTTGTGATATTCTTGATGTTTATTAGTGATTTATATTAAACAGTTTATATTATAAATGAAATTCATTTCAAGAAAGCAAATGTGATATTGGTGACTGAATTAATTTAAAATTAGAAAATGTTGAAAATTAGTTCAATTTATTCTTAAAACAATTTTATTATTTATAAAATGTTACTAAAAAGTATCCAAATTCAATGTTTTAAATAAATGTTATTCAATATTTAATGAAACTTCGATTCTTTACTCGATTCAATAAATTTTCTGTCTTTCATTTCATTTTGTGCAGAAACAGAATAAGTCCAAATGTTAATTTATTGTTTTATTTCTTATATTAAGTAGATACAAGATTAATTACATTGAATTTTTTAACTAATAAGTTACTACAATATAATGCAAAAAGCAGAATTAGAAAAAATCTGAACATTTACAAATAAAACAGTTTTTATTGATTCCTGAACAATTTCGATTTATATGGACTTATGCTGTTTCTACACAAAACGCTTCAATTATATTTGGTGTAGATAAAATTTTCCTCTGAGTGTAAATGCACGTATATTCGATTAATTTAAGCAAAATCAAAATTATAAATTAAATAAATGAGATTACTTATCATAAAAGCATAAATATGCGAATGAACACAAGTATCATTGTATTCTTTTATATAAAAGTTAAAAGCATTTCGTATATAAGTTAAAACATTCAATTGCAGTGAAATGACTTGAATAAAAAAGCGATAAGTACGAAGACAATTAGTAACAATTAGTAACCCCTTTTTCCTATCGTATTTTTTATCCAACTTCTTATATTTTTATACAACACATTGTTAACTACAACTTGAAACAATGGCGCTGGAATTTCCCTTTCATGTACATAGACATTTATTAATTTAAGATAAAATCCTCAACTTGCGAGCAAAAAAACAATTTTATTCGGAGAATTTCGAGTTTCTCTGTCAGTCTGCTAATCGTCCCGTTTAATTTGCCGACGTTCGCAAGTCGAATAGTCAGGTCGAGATAGATAAACGGCAGACAGAAAGACGTACTTGAAAGACGGACAAGCTGACAAGACAAACGGAGTTTTATCCAGAAATGGTTACAATATGTTTGTAACACGAGTTAAATAATATATAGTTTACAATTTCAACGAACACTGAATTCGATTTCTAAACACTTTAAACTGACACCACATTTATTTCAAATGAAAGTGTTTTAACACGACAATTTATAACACACACACACATACACAAAAGGGTAAAGAAAATTTATTTTTAAAATGTCAAATGTATTTAATTGTTGTGCCAAACAAAAATTTTTCTTTTAACTTTATTTCCCTTTTATTTCCTGTATAGAAATTTTTTGCTTTTTAGCACATTTCTCAATATTTATGCAAGCTTTGAATATTTCATTTTTTTATAATTTATTGCGTATCCATAGATTGCAAAAAGAACTATACTTATTGGTAGTTCTTGCTTTACTAAGAAATATAATTTCGAATAGTATTAGGGAAGAATATTTTATACTTAAAAGTGGAATATAATTCTTTCAGTGATGTAATGGAAAGATCGCGCGGCATTTAATGAAGATGTTCTTCATCTATATGTGCTACATTAGAAATTTTTAAATATTCTATAATTGTTGTAAATTCTAACGGTGATGTCTTAATTAGGTTGGACTGAAATTAAGAAACACGAAATTGTTGTACAATTTTCAGAGTAAATAATTATTTTATCACTATGACTTGACAGAGACATGCGCTCATAATTAGCAAAGAGGCAGTCGAACATCACGGGTCTTCGACCGCTGTGTTGCAGATTAACTATATAGATGACATTAAGAAACGTTTGATTGGTTCAAGTGCTTTTAACATAAAACCTAGAAAATGTATTTCCTTCATTTCAAATTGACGCGCACAGTATTAAAAGTAAAATTAACATGATGTCCAAATCATTTAAAACCTTTAATAAAAGTTGCTTCAATTTCTCCATTTTTCATATAAAAATACAGGCGCACTTCCATTTAATAGTATCGCAATTAAATGTAATGTTTACATGATTCTTTAGATTTCTTGAAATATTAAAATTCCTATGGTGATAAAGTAAGCGAGATATGTCTACTGCCAGTAGTAAATATTAGTAATTAAATATTGCTAATAAATATTTCGGTTAGTAAATAATGTTGCTAAATAAAAACATTTTGTTTTTATTTGTTATGTTACGGTAAAATGTTACGAAGAGTATTCAAATTTGCTTTTTTAATTCTTTTAGATTTGCAAAAGATAAAAATTTGTAAGAAATGAAAATTAATTTACATTCATATAAAATTGATCTTGTTTGTGAATATTTATGAAATTTGTTTATACAAACTCACCTGTTCGACAAGGGGAAAATTCCAGTGGTTGGCTAACAAAATTTGTCAACCAACAAGTGCCAACTGGCTCTCTTTTGTCCGCGCCTGAATGTCCTTTCGACACTTGCTTACCAAACCACAAATATCTTGGTGCACATGCCTGCAAAATACAATAACAATTGTTTTATTAAATATTGAATTTTTTCCCTTCGTAAACAAAATTATAATAAACAATAATAATTGAAGTAATATCATAAGCGCTGTTATACAATTTGGATACGTATTAAATTGGTTTGCAAGTGAAAATAATTTTATCATCAACATCATCATCTTTATGTCTAGATTTCTTATTTTAATTATTGATAAATTTATGAAAATTAAAATGCATAATATGAGTGTGAGTACAAATAAAATGTACTTATAAGTAGAGCGTGACATAAGAACATGTGTGTCCTTTTACAAACTGAGGGCAGCAATTGAACAAATAAATGTTCTCAATAAGTATTTAAATCAGTCAACCACGACACAAATTATACAGATATTTATCTTTATTGTCTTCTTTCTGACTGTGAATCAGAGTATATTCGCTTATGTGAAACAATAAATTACTACTTCAAAATTGGTAGATTCCTCTCATTATTGTCAGGATGATTTTCAATCAAAATAGTAAATTACTGTTTTGGCATTTTTTTATTGTTTTCTTGAAATTGTTCTTTAGTTTTATTAAATTCAGAGTTACCACAAAAATTAAATTTTGTTTTTCTCTGACTTTTCTCTGATTTTTACACAGAAGTTTGACTTTTTCCATAAACCTCAAGAATATTCTGAATTTCTACAATTTTTAACTAAAACTCATCTTTATAATTTATTTTCAATAATTTTTGAAAATGTTCTTTGAGTATTTTCAAATATACACTTGTTTACAATTGAATTTTACGAAATTTTGATTATTCGAAAAATCTGCAATTAAATATATATTAGAAACTTTAAATAATTTTAACAAATTCAAGCTTTCAAAGATTTTAATTTAAAACCATTTTATAATTTGATTATATTTCTAAAATTTCATGCAATAATGAATTTAATATTTAATTATTTAAAATTTTAACTAAAATTCATTTTTAAATGAATATTTATTAGAAAATTATACAAGAATTCAATAATTTAACATAGAAAGTAAATGATTTATTGAATAAATTGATGTTTCATAAATTGAATTCTCATAAATAATTCTATCAATAAATTTTAAAATAATTGAATTTTGTAGAAGAATTTTAATAAAATTTTAAAGAAAAATTACATTTTTTTAGGAATTTGATTAAAATTGTAATAAAGTTGATTGAAATTCTTCAACGAGTTTTATTAATTTAGAAAAAAATTGAATTCTTAAAAGAATTTGATTATTTATGAAAGTAATTGAATTATTGCGAATAATTTTTTTTTTAATTTGTAAATAATTGATTTTCTGTGAAATTTTTAATATTACCAAAATTTTTCTTAATTACATTTTTTTAAAATTATTGAAAACAAATGAATTTTGGTGAAGAATTTTGTTATTTATAAAGTTAATTGAAATTTTGACGAGCATTTTTTAACATAATATATAATTTTTAACTGAAATTAATTTTTAAATCAATTTTTATTAGAAAATTCTACGAGAATTCAACTATTTAAATACAAAAGTAAATAACATGGAATAATTAAATATTTCTTAAAATTGAATTCTTAAAAAAAAATTTTAGTAATAAATTATTAAATAATTGAATTTCTTTCGACGAATTATTATTCTAATAAAATTTGTAAGAATAAAATTGTATTAAAAATAGTTTAAATTCTGCGATGGGTTTTATAATTTATGAATGAATATATAATTGAATTATTGCGAAGAATTTTATTAAGAAACTTGTAAATAATAATTGAATTCTAGAGAAATTTTTCTTACTTATGAAAATAATTAAATGTTTGCATAGAATTTTATTAAAATTTTGTTTATATAATTGAATTCCTTTGGAAAATTTTGTTTCAAGAATTTTTTTTCATTTTTTGAACATAATGAAATTCTTGCGAAAAATATTATTACTTTTGAAAATGATACTTTTAAAAATTTCTACAATTATTTGTAACATCTCTAACATTTAATATTTTCTACTGTTTTTTAACTAACATTCTTCTATAAATCCATTAGTTTTAATAATTGAAAAGTTTAGAAGTATTGAGGGGACTTAAAAAGGGGTTAAAAAGAGGTTTTTGGAGAACTAAAAAAGAGTTCGAATTTGGAGTCGAGCAATTTCAGAAGAATTTGAATTATTAAAATTTTTCAAATAAAAAAATCTAATTACTGCTGTAGTAAACACTACTACTTTACTAATACTGCTTGTTTTGCTGCTTAAACTTTATAAACCCGAGGAAATAGACGTTTAACTCTGAAGTGCATGAATACATATGGTTCCTGAAATAATTCAGAGGTCTCAAGATCCCTTTGTTAATAATAATTTTCACAGCGAGTTAATGATCCGTTGTGGCTGAAGGAGCAAAAGTCATATGACGATGACCTCAATTACATATGTTACCTAACCGCCCTATGAAAGTTATAGGCATAAGGGACCAGATTTCATTTCACTTATTTATGTGTAAAAAAACTATATACAAATATGTACTTAATTTAACAAACTTCATTACAAAGTAAACATCGTGTTCTTCTCACGTATTTTCAGACCTAGGACTGAATTTCGACACACAGTCAACTATATAAAGTATTATAAAAAAAACATTGAAGCTTAAACTTGTACCAAGCAAGATTAAAATACTCCATTTTTTAATTAATTTTTTTCACGACAAAAGTGTTTTTTTTCAAACAAAAAAACTAATATTTCTATTTGTTTCAAGTAAATTTTATTTTATTCAAATCTGTTTTAGTTGTGTCGAATAAAATTTTTATTTAAAACAAATATCAATAACTCAGTAGACACAGAGATAAACTTATTATGTATTTAACTCAAATCAATCACAATTTTTCTAAGGAGAAATAATGTATTTTTTAATACTCATAGAGGTACGGAGGAAGAAAGTGTAGTTTCATCCGGCATTGATCTTACAGGTAGTGCACTAAATAACTCACTTAATGGTAATAAAAGACTTTTTAAAAAACTATCAAGAAACAATGGAAGAATTTCCGCAATATAAATTATAAATTATCTTCAATGACCTCGACAGTGGATCTTATCACATCCTCTATAAAATTGATAAGTGCATAACACGCATAACTTTGCATTTCAATACTGTGAAAGAAATTATAATAACAAACAATAATCATAACAAAAATAATTGTAACAACAATAAACATAATCGTAACAATTTATTAAATGTTTCGAATTCATTTTAATAAAATTAAAAGTTTTTAAAAATGAAAGAAAAAATGTTTATAACTATTATATTTGTCAATTAGAAAATTTAATTGAGAATGAAGTTTAAATTTTTTTAATTTTTAGGAAATAAGGGAAAACATTTTATTGAAACAAATGTTCTGTTAAATTTATTTATGAATTTCTGTTATTGTAAAATATTCGAAAACAATCATTTCTTTTTTACATATTTTAAATATTTAATTATTATTATTTTTCTATAGGAATTAAGATTTTAAAAAGTTTTAAATTCAAACCTTTTTGAAATTAATCAACTTTAAAAATATTAATATTTTACATATTTTAAATATTTCATTATTATTATTTTTCTATAGGAATTAAGATTTTAAAAAGTTTTAAATTCAAACTTTTTTGAAATTAATCAACTTTAAAAATATTGTTATAAAATATATAGATAATTGTTATAAAACTTTAATCCTCATAAAGAATTTTATTAGCGAATTATTAAATAATTGAATTCTTTGGACGAATTTTAATAACATTTTTTTAAATTAGTTAAATTTTTCAAGGAATTCGATTAAAATTGTTTTAAAAAATAATTTGAATTCTGTAATGGGTTTTATTTTTTATGAACATTATAATTGAATTATTGGAAAGGATTTTATAAAAAAAAAGTTGTAAACAATTGATATCCTGTAAAATTTTATTATTTATGAAAATAATTAAATTTTTATTTACAATTTTATTAAAATTGTTTATTAAATAATGTAATTGCTTAGGGTAATTTTATTAAAATAGTAGATATTAATAATCACTGAATTAAGAAAAATGTTTAAAAATAATTGAAATTTTTACAAGAATTTTATTAAAATTTTTAAAAAGTAATTGAATTTCATTTTTTTTAATGTTTTACAATAAAACTTTTCTATAAATACATTAGTTTAAAGAATTATAATTAATTGATAAATTCAACTAATTTTAGAAGATTTTAAATCACTAAAATTTTCCAAAAATCTAAGTTTTAAAAATTTTTAATAAAATTCATGCAACATTGAATTTTGAATTTTATAAAATTTTAAATCGAAACCATTTGAAGTTCATTTATTTATGGAAATTGTAAACGAAAGTCTTGAAATTGAATTAATTTTTAAATATTTAATTAAAATAATTCATTAAATAATTATTTATTTATTTTATGATAGTTGTTCAAGATTTAAGTTGTTTAAAAAGAAATTTTTGTCAAAATATATGATTATTATAATGATTATTATAATTATAGTAGTATTAA
This sequence comes from Leptopilina myrica (nomen nudum), assembly GCA_032872475.1. Taxonomy (NCBI): domain Eukaryota; kingdom Metazoa; phylum Arthropoda; class Insecta; order Hymenoptera; family Figitidae; genus Leptopilina; species Leptopilina myrica (nomen nudum). The sequence continues at coordinate 9,040,848 of CM065460.1, forward strand.
AACTACATATTCCAATTCATATTTTGTTTTTATAAAATAAAATTTGAATAAAAAATTTGTTTTGTGGTTCTAAATAATCTTCATCGTAAATTGAAATTTTCCAAAGTGTATGCAGATATTTCGTTATTAAATATTCCGTATAAAACAATCCTAGCTAAAATGCAAGAAGGAGATAAGACATCACGAGAAGGGGGAAGTAAATTGAATGTAACGACAAGTTGACAGTATTTCACTCATACAACACTTAAGAGATGCAATAAGAATAAAAAGAGGAGATAATACAACAAGAGGAGTTATTGTCTACACTAAATAGCAATTTTTTCATTGCGCCACTTTAATCATTACAATAAAAAAAACAAAATAATAAATTTAAAACGAAAAAAAAATTATAAATTCTTTTCCTTTTTAATTTAAATTTAATCCATAAATTATTTCATCAATAGTAAGTCAATTTCCGGTTTTTTTCGTTAAATTTTCGGTTTCAATAACTTTTTTTCCTTCTGTATAAAATGAAAAAGATTGAGAAAACAAAAACTTTGAAATTATAGGGTCCAAAAAAAGAGATTAGTTGTTTCCCCATAAATATAATAGGAAGAATCGAATAATCGATGAACAGTCATGGACATTAAACTTCTGCCGCAAGTATAAATCCATTGGCTTGCTCGACTTTAACGCACGAACAGCTGCAAGAGTCTCGTGCATATGGCATTTAAACGTGGACGTCCATATTATTCGTATACACGCGTGTGCATGCAGGGAACTTTTTTTAAACCAGAAATTGTAATAATATATAGATATACTATTTATTTCAGAGAATAAAAGCTGCATTAACACATCACAATACCAATGCCACTTCGAATGTTACAAACTATATAACAATCGCAACAAAAGAATTAGTTTTGAAATAATAAAGGGTGAAATTTGAGGAGAGTTTTTATAGGTCAGAATCATTAAGTGTTTGCATAAAATATTTTCATTTCAGCAGATCCAATAGATAAATAATGATTTTCACAGTACCGACTAAAATTGTTTCCTGTATGCAGTTTTTAAATCCAAATATTTATTTCTGTCAATGACTAGAGGCAGGAAAACTATTTATCCTTGAGCGAGGAAGCATAAATTTCAGAAATGTTCTCTACCATTTTCGCATTGAAAATATTATTTGACAATGGTAATTGCAACTTGCAAAAATATATCATTTCTGAAGCAGTACAATCGAGTTAACACTTTTGTTTTGATTCTTAATTTCCATCACTAATTTTTTAATCCTTAATTCACAACTCTAAATATATATTTAGTGATAAGTGTTTGTATTTTTTTCCAAGTTACAATTATTAAATTTTGGAGTATTAATAATTAATTTAGCTAATTAGGTGAAATAATAAGTAGAATTTGTTAGGAAAATCAGGTAAAAGTCAGCAGTTTTTATTTAAAGTACTAGAATTATGCATTCGAGCAAGAAATTATTGTTCGAAGAATATCCAGATATCGAGAATCTTGTCAAAAATACACCAAAGTTATGTCTTTTTTTCTTTTATAGCAGGAGAGATTCTCGAATGCAACACTAATTGGAAAAAATTTAATTTTTAGAATTCATAAGAAAATTCTGAATTTTCGTGTGTTTTTTTTTACTCATAAACAATTAAATTTCCACAAATCATAAAGCAAAATCTTTAATTTATCTATTTCTGACAATAATTTCTTTTTAAGTAACCTTAATCTTTAACCATTATCATAAGATAAATACCTGTAAATTATTTAATGAATAATTGTACTTAAATATTTCAAAAAACTAATACAATTTTAAAAGAGTTATGTTTATAAGTTTCATCAATAGGAAGATGAACATCAAAAAGTTTTAATTTGAAATTTTACAAAATTTTAATTGTAAAAAAATTTATTTAGAAAATTTAAAGAACTTTGACTTTTGAAAAATTTAAATAATTCAAAAAAATATTCTGAAACTGGTTACATTTTTCAAAATAATGAATTTATAGATGAACTTAGTTAAAAACACTTAAAAATTTGAATTTTGGAGAAGTTACAAATGATTTCAGAAATTTTCAAAAGTAATTAAATTCCACGCAGAAATTAAATTCTAATCAAAAAAAAATTTTAAATTCTAATCAAAAAATCAATTATCTTTACAAAATCATAAAATTCTTCTCCAAAATTCAATTCTTTTCATAAATTTTAATAAAATTGATAGCAAATTTTCAATATTTATCATTTTGATAGAATTTTTCAAATTAATTCAAATTTGTAACAAAATGTAATAAAATTCATTTAATTATTTTCAAAGACAATAAAAACTTCATAAAAATCAATTGAAAGAATTCTATTACTTACAAATTTCTTGATATAAATTCTCATGAGAATTCAATTTTCAGATAAATTCAATTATTCAATAAATTGTTTATTTATATATTTTTATAATTGAATTTTCGTACAATATTCTAGTGGAAATTGATTTAAAAATTAATTCCAGTTACCGTTTTAGATAATAATTATTGAATATTAAAAGCATAAGAATTTTTATAAATAATATATAAATACACTTCAAAAAGGTTTCGATTTGAATTTTTGTAAAATTTTATTTTTGAATGAATTTAATTAGATCTTTTAAGGAACTTAGATTTTCGAAAAATTTTAATAATCGAAATTCTTCAAATATTATTGTAGTCTATAAATAATAAATTCTGCAGGCAAATTTTATTCAAAAACACGAACAAAAAATTCAATTGTAAAGAAGTTATACAAATTATTACAGACGTTCAATTATTTTCTAAAGTAATAACATTTTTTCCTGAAATTCAATTATTTTTAAAAATAATAAATTTTTCATAGAGATTCAATTATTTTCAATAATAATATAAAACTTTTTAGGAATTCAACTATTTTCATAAAGAATAAAACTCACCAGAGAATTTCAATTACTTTTAATGCAATTTTAATCAAATTACATGAAAAATGTATTTCTTAAAAGTTTTATTAAAATTCTGCAAAAGAATTCAAGTATTTAAAAATTTGTTGATAAAATTCTTGATGAGAATTCAATTTTGAGAAAAAAGTTTCAATTGTAGACAATTAAATTCTCTTCAAATTTTCGAATAAAAGTTGAAATTAAGAATAAATTTTAGCTGTAATTTTAGATAATGAATTATTAGAAATAATTGAATTTTGAAAAGGTCTCATATTAGAATTTTTGAAAATCCTAATTTTTTATATACTTTTCAACATATTCAGAGAAAAGTCAGAGAGAAACAAAGTTAAATTTTTATGACTATCCTGTTGTTATAAGGATTATTTACAATAATAATTTCTATAATTTAATTAATTTTTATAATAATTATATTATTATTGGAATGAGAACGTTTTATTATTAAATATTATGAAATTAGTAATATACAATTGTCTTGATTACATGCTTCAAATAAGTACATTTTCTACGGTCATTACTTACCTAATAAAAATTTCATTTGAACTTCTCATATCTCTCTTATACAAATTGTATACAGAGAGTGATTCTGATACGCATAGTTTAGCAATTTAACCTGCTTAATTATATTAATTTTATCTATCTGATAAAACCTAGTTTGCTAACGGATATGTAAGTTTTGTTTATTTTTGCCACTAGAATTTTCTTTTTTATTCTTTTCAACATTTCTGCAAAGACTATTTACACTGAAGAAGAAAATTATTGATTCAATTAAATGATATTTCCAATTTCACAAGAACAAAAAAACATTTGTTTCTATTAAATAATTTTAAAGTCAATTAAATGATATTTACTTCACACTCAGAGAATAATGAAGAGTTTTTGAATGTTTAAATGAATCGAATATATTATTTATTACAAATATTTTCATAAAAATTACCAAATGCCGATCAAAATTAGAAACATAAATTTTATATTTAGAAACTTTGTAATTATTTTTTTTTTAATAGTGACTCAAAATATTGTGAGAACAATAATTGCAGTTGAAGATGAAAATGAAAGAAATATTTAATAAAAATTAGAAACTTAAATTTTTGTATTCAGAAACTTTGTAATTATTTTTTTTAATAGTGACTCAAAATTGTGAGAACAATAATTGCAGTTGAAGATGAAATAGAAAGAAATATTTTTTTATGTAAAGGGTATACTGAATTTTTCTCTTTCGTCAAATTTAATTTTAAGATAGCCGCAATTTTTACTATATACTTTTTTCAATTTTAAAACTACCTTTGGCTACATTCTTTAAAATGAATTATCGAGTCCGAAGCCTGATAATATATACCAAACTCACTTTTCTCCGTGTATTCAATAAACCTATAATTCAATAAACTTTGGTAAAACATGACTATACATTTACCCATTGTCACTGTAATAAATTCTCGAGGAACGCGCGATTTAATACTAATTATGTTGGAAAAAAACTGGTCGCATAATTTACCAAAAAAAAAGAGAGAGAGAAGAATCTCCCTCCTTGTGTCGGTGTACACACCAAAACACGCCAAGGAACGAAGATATTTCGCGCGAGGTGGTTATATTGTGGCTCTAAAGTAGTATAAAGAGAATAAAAAAAATCACAGCATCCAAAAAGTTGCTTAAGGTTTGGCGTAATAGGCTCGGTAATCACTGCAGTCATAAACTGTCAAGAACATATGCAACGTCTCTTCGACGAGACATTTTATTTATTTTCAAATTACACCAATGAGTGTCCCAAAATTGAAGAGAAAGCTTCTTCCAAGCACACCGCTTTAAAAGCAAGAAAAAAGAAGGAAAAAGAAGAGGAGAAAATAAAAATAAAAGAAAATTGTGAGACCTTTCGCATCACCTTTACGATGATTGTCGACCGTATATTACATTCATGAGCTCAATACGTACAGTGTGTATAGTAGGTTTAATCTTCTTATGAGTTAGTGTACAAACACCTCACACTATATATGGAGGGAGAGGCACGAACGAGCTGAACTATGACAAGTTACGGCCACTTTTTAAGAAGTCGTATTTTGCCAATCTGACAAGTTTGCACATTCTGATAAATTTATGTCATTCGGTAAATTCAGCTCTTCTCAAAGATGTCAACTAACAGATTACAATTATTAGAGTCTTCAATATATTTATATATGGTCGGTAGCGAAAGTATTTTTCAATATACAATCTTTAAATTCTTTTAACATTTCTTACCTATAACTTATAGCTACTGGCTTATGTATTGTTTCTCTTTTTTTTAAATAAAATATGTAAAATAAAGTAAAATGTAGAGAAAAAGAAGATTGTTGTGCATTTTTTATATAAGGATTGAATAATAGTGGTCAATGGTTCATAGGTCAAGTTGAACTCTACAGGCATTGGTACAAAAGATGCAAGCTAACAATAAGTCACATTAAGGTGCTTCTACAATAGGTTTAGTGCTCACTAGCGCACATCCATGTGCATTCACTGCGATTATTAATAGAATAGAATTTTTTTCCATGATTCTACGTGGTACATTCAATTCTTAAAAAATCATTTATACATTAAAGAGAAACATGTCGCAAAAGTTTTATTTTGTTTCCCCCTGATTTTCAAATAAAATGTTGACTTTTTCTTTAACTTTAAAATTATTGGAGAACATCAATTCAACTTCTTTCTTAAATGAATCTTTTGTCATTACTTTTCCATAAGAATTAAGATTTCAAAAAATTTCAAATCCAAAAATTTTGAAATTCGACTCGGTGTGATTGATTTCTTTATGTATTAAACTAATAATAATGTAATTAAAATTTAATACAATAATTAGGTATTTTAGTTAAAAAATAAAATCATTATTTTACATTATAAGAATTTTGTTACTGTAATTACTTCGAAACTATTTTCATTATTTCAATTCAATTATTATTTTCTAGAATTTTTAACTTAAATTCTTCTTAAATATCAATTACAATTACACAGCACTTTTCTTCTTCATATTATAACAATTTTTGTGTTTTTTTTTATTTTTATTTTTTTGTTAAAAGCAGAAAATGGCGAAAATTTTTGACCTGAAGTAAGAAAACTTCTCACCGAATGTTTGACCGCGTATACCCGATTTCATTTGTCCTTAATTTTTTATTTAAATAATTAACAGAAAATGATAGTTAATTCTACTGCCAATAGGTTGTTTAGAAATTCTAATGGACATCCAAAAAAAAATTTAGCATTTTATAACAATTTTGGATTAATTTATGATGAATAAGAAGTTTGTTTACCAATATTAAATTCTTTTAAAGAATTTTATCAACAAATTTTTAAATACTTTAATTATTATGACGAATTTTAATAAAATTTAAATTTTTGCAAATAATTGAGATTTTAACAAAATTTTATTGTAAACTGTTTGTTAATTCGATTTTATTAAAATCATTGAAAATAAATGGATTTTGGAGAAAAACTTTATTATTTATAAAGATAATTGTAATTTTTACGCGATTTTTTGAAAATATTTGAACATAATCTAAAACTGTAACTAAAATTAATTTTTACTACACGAAAAAAATAAGTACATGAAAGGTTACTTGACAGTACTTGACTTTTGGATAGGACAATAATTCTGTAAATATTTCATAGACAGTCCTAGAATTTTTCATTGACTTATGTGAAATAATCACGAGCAGTGCTGGAATATCTAAAGTATAATCAATTGAATATTTTAAATATTCCAGCACTGCTTGTGGTTATTTCACAAAAAAAACAAATAATATTGAATAACTGAATATTTCTTAAAATAAATGGATTTCAACAAATAATACTTTTGATAAAAATTGAAATTTTGACGAGAATATTTTTAAATTTTTGAAAATAGTTCATTTTTGGAGAAGAACTATATTATTTATAAAGATTATTGGAATTTTCAGGAGGATTTTTGTTTAATAATATTTTATTAAAATAGTGCAATTATTGCTAAGAAATTTATAATTGATTTTAAATAATTTAATTCCTGTAAAATTTTTATTATTTATGAAAATAATTAAATGTTTGCATAGAATGTTATTAAAATTTTTGTTAAATAATTGAATTCTTGAAACGTATTTTCTTATTTATGAAAATAATTAATTTCTGATAAATATATGTTATCCAAATTTTAAAAAATAATTATTTTCCTTAATCTATTTTATTAACATATTTAAAAAAAAGTATAATTCAATTAATTGAATTTCTCTAAAAAATTTTTTTACTTGTAAAACTAATTACGACAATTTAAGAAAAAAATTCAATTGTTTGTAATAATTTTATTAAAAAGTAATTAAATTCTTGCAAAGAATGTTATTGAAATTTTTTTAAGCTTTTGAATTTTTTGGGAAAATATTAAAATAGTAAATATTGTAAATTATTAAATTAAGAAAATTTTTAGAAAATAATTGAAATTTTTCAGAGGATTTTATTAATATTTTTGATATCATTTGAATTTTAGAGACGAATTTTATTATTTTGAAAGATAATTAAAATTAATGAAAATTTAAAAAAAAAATATTTGACTTTCTACAGCAAAAAAATGTCTTACCTATAAAAAATGACAGTTCTTATTAGTTCTTCTTTTAGAAAACGGAAATGGGAGAAATTAGGTATATTTTAGGAAATGTCATTAATTTAAGGGAGGGAAAAGAGGAAATAGAGTAGATTAGATAAAAAAAGAATACTCACTACCCCTGCGCCTAACTCTAAACCAAATTGTATCATTAAAAAAATGAACAAGAACGCTTACGTTGCATGATTTTTTGAAATTCTCACAATTCTCATTCAAGAACTGCGAATTTTTCGAAGGATTTAATAAAATTTTCCGATTTTGACAAGTTTTTCTTAGATCTAAAAAAGTTCGCACAATTTCCAGGATCTTAGCAGCCCTGAATTAACCAAGCAATAAACTTTCTCTTCATCATATTGTAGAAGCACCTTCACAGTATGAGGAAAACGTGATTTTTTTCTTATGATCCCAATGTAATAGATACGGTTCTGAACAGAAGCTAACACAGTGAAAGATAAATAAATAACCACATAAACTTTACTATATCGAAGACCAACATCGTTTTCTTTTATTTCTATTGTACTCCTCAATATATCTGATGGCAAATTAAATTATTGCTCTTGTATTTATATGATAGTCGTGCCTTTAATTTCAATACAATAATAATTCAGGTACATTATTGTACCTTTATTTGCTATTTCTAATCTACATCGATAATTTTAAATGCATGTGGTTCATGATTTGGCTCAACTCATATCTAATAAAATAGTGCTCCTGAAGTTAGCGTCGATGCTCAGCGTCAAAAATTATCATTTGGTATTTTTAGAGATAAAAAAATTGCCTAATTTTGCCTGAAACTTAAAAAAAAAAAATTATCCAATTCGTGAGAAAAGTGTCAAGAAGCAAAGAAATTCAAAAATTTCGACTCCTATTTAGATTCAAGTGAAACGAACTATAATTATCTATGTCGTGCCTTCGCTATATGCCGCCACCTTTATATAATGTCCCACTTCAGTAGCCAATAAGAAATTATATTGTGGAAGCTGTGAAATAATCGGTGGTTTTGTGGTGATTATCTCAATCTACTGCATTGTCCCATAGAGAATAGTGGTCAAGTCTGGATAAAGCAGAGAGAGAAAGAGAGAAGGAAGGAGAAAATAAAAATGGTCAGAACTCTTGATGTGAAACGACCCGCTTCTGGCGATTGTCTTAAAAGACAAGACCGCCAAAGCAAAAAAAGAGCCGTTTAGCGGGCGTTGCAATTTGTCCCATGAACAAAACACACACTTGGAATGCGTATTGTCTACCGTTGGATTATCTTTCCTCTTTGTCATACGCACTCAAAGAAAGATCCCCCCGTCAGAATTGTTATAATAAGGGAAAAAAACAAAATGTCGCCAAAAGAAATAAAAAAAGAAAAAACAAAACTCCAAGAGAAAGATTGGATCGAGAAGTGTGCATACCTGTCGGAAGTAAAAATTGCACCATTCTCTAAATCTTGTCTTGATTTCCAGAAATCTTTCCCTCATCAAAAAATTATAAGAGTAAAAAGTTACTGAAAAACTAAAATAGAAACATTTTTTTTAATTATAAAAACGTTTTTGAGGACTAAAATGGTGGTTTCATTTTTCCACTTGAGAACGCCAAGGTCACCGCCAGATGTCAGTGAAAATTCCAGGAAGGAACTGAACTGCCATCTAGCGGTGACCGCGGCGTTCGCAGGTGAAGAATAGCGTCTCCATTTTGAAGAGTTTGACAATTTTTATTAACGCGGATATAAGGTGAAAACAGTGTCAAAAAGGGTCAATAGGATTAAAGACTTCGCACTCGGTAATTAATTTTGAAAAAGTAACAAAAAAGTAAATTTTAAACTAAAAAAGCAGTAAAAAAAAGTAGTTATCGAAAAATTAAACTTGACGACCAAAAACTCGTTTTAGACAAAACTGACAAAAATTCCATTCGATATTTTTTATTTTCCTGATTTATTCCTAATCTCTATCAAAAATATTTACTTCTTTCTTATCCTGCTAATAAATTGATTTCCTGCAACAAATTTTATTATTCATAAAAGAATTGAATATTTATAAAAAAAATTTGATTCCTGCGAATAATTTTATAAAAATTTTTAAATAATCAAATTCTTGAAAACGATTTTATTGGAATTTTTTTAAATAATTGAATTTCCTATAAGAAATTTATTACATTTAAAAATAATTGAACTCTTGGGAAGAGTTTTATTAAAATACCTCAAAAAATTGAATTTTTTGGAACAATTTTGTTATTCATAGATATAATTAAATTCTGTTGAATAATCATTTATGTAGACTATTGAATTCTTTCGAATAATTATTAATGTAAATAATTGAATTCTTGGAAAGAGTTTTATTAAAATCTAAAACAACTCCCTTAAAGTTTTTACAATATTAAGATAAAATTATAATAATAGAATTATTACTCTAAAAATTGTGATAAAACTACTTCAATACTGAATAATTTTGACAACCGAATTATAGAAAATTCCAAGAACTAAAAAAAGTAGTAAAAAAAGTAGTTATTGAAAAATTAAACTTGACGACCATATGGACCACATGGAACTTTGCGTTCCAGTAAAAAAACTTAATACTTTTGTTAATTAATGGATTCGATGAATTTTATTATTTATGAAAATAATTGAAAAGTTGCTAAGAATTTTATAAAAATTTTAAAATAATTGATTTCACGAGAAAAATTTTGTCATTTATGAAGATAATTGAATTATTGTGAAAAATGTTATTGAAATGTTTAAAAAGAATTGAATTTCTGTAAAAAATTTTGATATTTTTGAAAATAATCGAAATCTTCCTAATAATTTTATAAATATTCTTTTAAATAATTAATCTTTTCAAAATATATTTAATATTATGGAAATTTTATTTCACACTATTAAATTCTCGTAGAAAACTATTTCTTAAAATAATTGCATTTTTGATTTAATTAATTAAAAATAGTATTTAAAATAATTGAAATTCTTCGATGAATTTTATTATTTATGAAAATAATTTTATCAAAAATTTATTAAAAAAATTGAATTTCAATGAGAAATGTTATTATTAGTGAAAGTATTTGAATTATTGTGAAGAATTGATAAAAGATTTGTTGTTATTAATTTTTTGAAATTGTTTTGAAAATGCTATTCTAAATTAATTGAATTCATGTGGAAATTTTATTATTTATGAAAATAAATGAATTTTATAAATTTTTCTTTTTTAATACTTATAATTGAATTCTTTTGCGAAATTTTATAAAAATTATTGATATTAAAAATAATTGAATTGTTTTAAAGGATTGGATTATAATTTTTCAGAAATATTTTTTATTTTTACACTGAAAAAAAAATTTATTTGATTCAAATAACCGATTATTTGACTTATTATCAAATAAATATTTACTTGAATCAAATAAATTGTATTTGAATCAAATATTTAATTGATCAAAATAAAAATTATTTGATTCAAGTAAATATTTATTTGATAATAGTTAAATAATCGGTTATTAGAATCAAATAAATTTTTTTCCTGTGTAGTATTAGCCAATTCAAAGTAGTGAAATTCTAAAAAAACAGAAATCTAGAAAAAAGCACTCAAGTAGTATGAAAAAGTAAAAAAAGTAGTAACTATGTAGATTTGAGAAGGCGAGTGCAAAGCCTGGGATTTGAAAAGGCTTTCTTAAAAGAAATGTATCAGGAAATATTTTTTCTAGAAAAAGTAACCACCTTTATACAACATTTGACAGCTGTAACAGTATATAGAAATAGAAGACGAGATATATATCGATGCGATCAGAAATGAAAAAAAAGGAAAGCAAAGAGATGAATGTGAAATTCTTAGAATAATGGAAATCATTTATTCTGATTGAGGAAAGGGTGGATGTGTAAAGGGAAAGAGATGTATAGGAGTCCAGTGGCAAAAACATCGTGGATATCTGGCGGCAGTGCGCGGAGAATACGAAAGAACAATCGCCCGTAAAATATGGGCTACTCTTCACGATCTAGTGGCGGCTTCTTCGCGGTAGTTGTCGTCGGCAAAGACGCATCGATTAAAATGGAAAGAAAGGCCACGACGGGGCCATGCCCAAGCAAAGGACAATCACGACCTCAATGACCTCTAAGAGCCTTTTACAAAACTTCCCTTTTGCCTTTACGATTGCCTTCATCGGGAACGCCACAAGCAGCCTCTCAACTAAAGTGCAAAAAACAATCGTTCATTCCACAAAACACGACACATAAACTAAATTATATCTCTCTACACGCTTTTTCTTGTTGAATTTCCTCCGAGCGTTATCAATATAACATTTCGTATGTATATACTTAATGCTGCAACTATATGCTCTCAAATAGTGCTTTTAAATATTTTTTTAAAATGCTATCAAAATTTTTTATTACACTCTTTTAAAAAAGCGTGTCACTAATCAGAATTGCCACAGAAATTTAATTTTGTTTTTCCCTTATTCCGAAACTAAATTTTGACTTTTTTCTGATCATAAAGAATATTTTGATTCGCTCCAAAAATTATTAGACGCTCAAAAAAATGTTCTATTACATTTATTGTTTTTAAAATAAATATTTAATAATTATTATTTTTCAATTGGAATTAATATTTTTTAAAATTTCTAATTCAACACTCGCATCGAGTTCTTCATGTTTTATACTAATTAAAGACGACCGAGTGTTAAAATAATTATTCGATATTGTGAAAATATTGTTACTGTAACTTCTTCAAAATTATTTTCATCATTTCAATTCAATTATTATTTTCTAGAATTTTTAACTAAAATTCTTTAAATAAATTATTTTCAATAATTTTTGAAAAAGTTCTTTAAAAGAATTTTGGAAATCTATTTGTTTACAATTCAATTAAATACATTTTAGAAAATAAAAAATTCATGTAATTGCAAACGAAATTGACTAAACTTTTTCTAAAAAATTAATTCTACAGAATTGTTAGTTAAAAGTATGAAAAATTCCGATTTTAAAAAATTTTAATATCAATCCTTTCCAAAATTTAATTATTTCTAAAAATTCACGCTATAATGCTATTAATATTCAATTATAACGCATTTTTAACTGAAATTCATTTTTAAATCAATTTTTATTGAAAAATTTTATAATAATTCAAATATTTGAATAATACAAAATTAAATATAATTTATTGAATAGGGGAGATTGGGGAATGTGGACATCAACCAATTTTTTGAAATTTCTTTTATTCGTTCAAAGAAAATTTTTTATTAGCATTTCATGACTTTACAACGCTTTACAATTATCTATAAAGGTAAGCCGTAAACTACAATCACCTAAAAAATTGCATTCAAATATTTATTTTGGGTTTTTATGTTGTTATTGTTTATGTTGAACTTAATTTAGTCAGTGTCCAACAATTCTCCAATATTTTTAAAAATCATAAAATTGCACTCTCTGGTAAAAATAAAACTGTTTTACTTGTAAATGTTCAGATTTTTTCTAATTCTGCTTTTTGCATTGTATTCTAGTAACCTAAAAGTTACAAAATGCAATGTAATTAATCTTGTATCTACTTAATATAAGAAATAAAAAAATAAATTAACATTTGGACTTATACTGTTTCTGCACAAAATGAAAAACACAGAAAATTTATTGAATCGAGTAAAGTATCAAAGTTTTATTAAATATTTAACAACATTTCTTAAAAATATTGAATTTACATTATTTTTAGTAACATTTTATAAATAATAAAATTGTTTTAAGAATAAATTTAACCAATTTTCAATATTTTCTAATTTTAAATCAATTCAGTCACCAATATCACTTTTTGGTTTCTTTAAGTGAATTTCATTTATAATATAAACTGTTTAATAGGAATTACTAATACGCATCAAGAATATCACAAGAAAATTACATTTATTAAAGAATATTACAAGTTTTTGCACGAAATAATAATTCAATATTTTTTTAAAGGATTTAGAGTTTAGTCACTTATTTAATATTTTACCAGATTGTAAAGCTTCATTTAAAGATAAATTTTCAATAAAAAAGTGATTTTCGAAAAAATGGACTTATGCGGTTTCTGCACAAAACGCTTCAATTGAATTCAAGTGGAATTTTTATTTATTATGAAAATAATTTAAAGTTTGCCTAGAATAATTCCTTGACCTGCTATGCCCTATAGCAACTTTGAACAATAAAGACAGAACAAGAAACAAAAGAAGAAAGAAAAAAATAATAACTAAAAATCCACCGTCAGTTTACAACTCCTAAAAATCAGAATTCAATACTCTTGTTCAAAAACGAACATTCAAAAATCTGTCGAATATTTAGTATTTGGTATGTATTGCAAAATCTATTTAAGCAACATCTCTATTCAATACACAGTACAATTCGGGATTTTCAAATTGTATGGCACGTATTACGATTCCAAAGGTATAAATGCATTCATCATATACGCCAGTTTGCTCGCACTGCGAATCAACACGTGAGGCGAATAATTCCTCGTCTTTATTTTATGAGCGAAATGCAAACAATTCACTCTATCTTCAACCATTTAAGAAATTACCAACTTTTATTTTTGATTATTTATTCAAAATCTGTCATATAACTTCCGTTATGACGATTTTTTCACACTTCCCTACAATTTAGTGGCAAAATTTTATAATCCATTATAAACGTATATATTATATTTAATATTTATTTACTTTTTTTGATTTATTTTTTTTCCGCTGAATTTATTTGATTTAAATAAAAATTATTTCATAATAAAATAAAATCATAGTAACTATCTATTTTTAATTATTTACAATTTAATAGCATTAATAATAATAGATCTGAAGATAATGGACAATTTTTATGAACCCGATCATATTGAAAATAATATGAAATAAAGTTTGATAAACTAGAAAAGTATTTCTTTGTATAAAAAGATGGGGAAAAAACCAGTAAACATACGTTTGAAATTAAGCTTTCCCCTGAGTGGTTCAGTTGGTATCAAGTTTAATAGTATAGATCGGAATAAGGGTTGAATTTGAATATTATATGCACATCTGCACTGGCATGTGCACAAATATTCACGAGTAATAAAGATTATATCTTTATATTCAATGTTCTCATTGTCCTTACGATTATTTTATGCCTCGCCACGCATTGAATTCATTTTCCTCGCTTGATTTGTCGGATTCTTTGTCATTGGGAACGCATTATCGTTGGGAAAATGTAAATAGAGTCTTTATTATATCATCTCAAGTTTTGCATTTTTTGAAAAAGTTTGAAATTCACATTTTTACTTTATCTTATCAGAAAATTAGAATATTTGTTTAAATATTCCAAACTCCCTTTATTCATTACAATATACGAATTCTTTGCGTGATTTATCCAACTAGTCTCTAAACTTAAATTTCGTAAAAATTGAGCCGCTAATTAACAGTGGGAAATTTTTTTATTAATTTTTAGTCTTTTTTTTACTAAAGTAAAAGAATTTTTTTTATCGAAAGTAAAAGAATTACAGAGATTCAAAGTTAAAAATAAAGTAATAGTATTTCTACTTCGAAATTGAGAAAAGAAGAAAAATTTTTGTGGTATTCCTTAAAAATTTTGTTTTTTGCAATTATAGTTATTTCAAATCTCAGTACAAATATTTTTGAAATCATGCTTAAACATTATTCATACAAATATTTCCGCTGTTTTTAAAGTAAGACGAATCGAGAGAGAGGAATTTACTCAAAGAAAAAAATAAACGGCAGCAAAAAATTTCTTCTAATTTCTGCCTGTTGTTTTGCACCTGGTAAAAATTAAAATTCGCTTTCATCTGCTCGACGACGATTAATTTTATGCAAAATATATTATTCTAATGTAGTCTTCTATTCTAGTCAACAAAAAAAAAACGATAAGTCTAGTCATTTTAATTTTCGATCACCTAAATTTTCTTACTACTGACGAATAAGTACCTCAATTAGAGAGTTTCTATATTTATATAAAAGTAAAATTATTTTAGCTAGTAGGCATTAATCTTTGAGTAATGAAAGTTTATAACAAAGTAATGTTTGTGACAATCTTGTAATAACAAACAAATGTTGATTATCTTCAAGATCAGGAAAATATCATTCATTCCCTGTTGATTTCAACTTCAGAGTAGTGTTAAATTTTGCTTGTTTTGAAATAGTCCAGAAATAGAAGCAGTCGCGTTCGTTCGAGACACACGTTACTACTCGGTAGATTCGAAAAGCAAGTTTGCTTCTTAGAGCAAGGAAAAATGTGTACGCAACTTAGAAGAATTTGAATTTTCCCATGTTAAATAATACTCTTCTTCAAATTTACTTAATTGCAAAAATTTTTATTCCGTATCTTTTGTTATTCTCTATCTTTTCTATTTTATATCTTTTTTGCTTTCCAGTTTCTATCTTTTTCTATTTTATCTTTTTCATTTTGTATATTTTTTGTTTCACATCTCTTTTCTAAAATATTTCAGAAAACAACTGAATATTTCTAAACTGTACACACAGTACTAGAATGTTCGTTCTGATTTATTTTTAGAAATGTTTGGGGAAAATATTTATGATTCGTTAAAAATAATTTAATTACTGCTACATAATTTAAAAAATATAAAATACGTGTAGGTAATTAGAAAGCACTTACAAGTAGGGGTCCTCCGTCCACCTTGGAAGATGAAACTGTAGCTCCGAACCATTGGCCGGATTTGTTATCAACTTGTACCAAACCATGACTTGTATTTGTAACACTATTTCCTGTAACAAATGAAAATTGATGCGTTTAGTTTTTGGAAAAATGATGAGAACTGTAATATCTTATCAGATGTAGTCTTCTATATCACTCAACGTCTTTCAACTTGCAAGAATAAAAATATAATTTAAAAATGGAACTATTATAATGAAATGCCTTTTATCAAGTCACGCCCATCATGAAATGATCTAAATCTAATCAATTTACCACACCCAAGAGTGGCCTATTTCTGAAAGACCTATAAGGGCCACGCCTCTTGTTATTTTAATAATTTTAAAATACAGTTCTTAACATAAAGCACGCAAAAAATGAGCCTATTATCACTATACATTTACAGCATTTAATCAGCGTTGACAGAAAAATTCAATTTTGTTTTTCTCTTATTTATTCAGGGAGAATTTTCGACAATCTCCCCGATCTTAAAGAATAATCTGATTCACTCTATAAAAATATTCAAGATTAAAATAATGAATGAAAATTAAAAATACCCAAATATGTGTAAATGCCTTAAATTGATCAGAATGTTCAAAATACCAAAAATTGATTTATTTGTGAATAACTTCAATTGAACAAAATGTTTAGAACATCAATAACTTTTTAAAATCATCATTATTTTTGGACAGACATTAAGATTTTCATAACATTCACATTCGAAACATTCAGAAATTTAATCATTTGTAAAAACTGCAAATGCAAAAGAAGCAAAATTCAGTTAGTTTTTTTAATTTTAAGGTAAAATTATTTCTGAAAATAATTGATGAACTATGAATAATATTATGGAAGTTTTTCAACAAAATTGTCTGTATAAATAATCTATTTTACTCCCCTATTTTATTTTCTCTAATTTTCTATATTCACGTTTTTCTACTGATATCAAATTCAGACAAAAAATTGTATCAATTTTATATCTTTAGAAAAAATGTGTTAACAAGAATTATTTATAATTTATTACTAAAAATTATATTTTTGATTTTTTAACTGAAACGAAACAATTTTTTTGTAGGAATAATTACAGCCTTCACAATCAGTAATTAATTTTAAAAAGGTAGCAAAAAGTACCTAAAGCTTTAAGACTGAAGAAAATAGTACAAAATTAGTTATCGAAAAATTAATTTTTAAAAAATTATTATTTTAGTCGCTATTCACAAAATTCACAACAATTTGATTCTGTTTTTCTTTGATTTTCAGAAAAACTATTCACTTCTTCATATCCTGTAAATAATTTAAATTTTAAGTTTTTCAAAAATTAAATTATTTAAATTTCTTCAAAAATACAATTATATTTCTAAATCAATTTCCAATGTAAAAAATAAAATTCTTAAAATTATAAAACTTTTTTCATTTAATTTTGACAAAATTTACAATTAATTGGAACATGAAATAGATTTTTTTTTTAATTTTTAGGAGAATTTAACCATATTCCAAACATTTTAACAAAAATGTTTTAAAAATTTCTAAAAGTGCATATTGTAACGCATTTAATATTTCATTGTTATCGAAAATTTTAAATAAAAATAAATTTCCCGATCAATTCTTATTAGAAAGTTTAACAGGAATTTAATTATTTAAATACTAAGATAAACAATTTATAGATTTTTTGTTTATTTCTTAAAATTTAAATAAATAATTGAATTTTTGAGAAGAATTGTATTATTTTATAAAACAATTGAATTGTTTTATTGCAATTTTTTAAAATAATTAAAGGTTTCACCGAATTTTAGGAAAATTGAAAAGAGTAATTTCATTTATTTAAAATGATTTCATTGAAATTGTACATTAAAAATAATTAAATTCTTCCTACAAATTTTATTATTTTTTTAAAATAATTGAATTCTTGTAAAGAATTTTATTAAAGTTTTTGAAATTAATTGAATTCTTGCAAAGTATTTTATTGCAATTTATATAAAAATGATTGAATCTCTACAAAGAATTTTAAAATTTATGACAATAATTGAATTTCTCAGCAGAATTTTATTATTTTAATAAAAAATTGAATTTCTGAGCAGAATTGTTT
Source organism: Leptopilina myrica (nomen nudum) (assembly GCA_032872475.1). NCBI lineage: Eukaryota > Metazoa > Arthropoda > Insecta > Hymenoptera > Figitidae > Leptopilina > Leptopilina myrica (nomen nudum). The sequence goes on from CM065460.1 coordinate 9,059,074, forward strand.
TATTTTTTAAAACAATTAAATTCTTGTAAAAAATGTTGTTACAATTTTTCAAAACAATTAAGTTTTTGAACAAAACTATATTATATTATTCAAAAACCTGAATTCTTGGGAAGTATTTTATTTGCAATTGTTTTAAATAATTGAATTTTTTCCGAAGTTTTTGAAAATTGAAAAGATTAATTCCGTATTATTGAGAATAATTTAATTAAAATTGTATATTAACATCATTTGCATTCTTGTGAAGAATTTTATTAAAATACTTGAAAATAATTTAATTATTACAAAGTATTCCCGAGTCAAAATTTAAACCCTACTTTGAGGATTTAAACACTGAATAGAGTCTCCTTTACTGCTATTAACGCCTTTAGCATCTACTTTACTGATTTTTGAACCTACAGGTCTATCATGTTTCAAGAAACTTATAATCCAGAACCTACTTTGACTCTCTTTTAACCTATTAGACCCTCTTTTTAATATGTTCACCCTACATTTACTAAACCTCTAAAACCCTACTTTCAATCCGTTCACCCTACATTCATTTATTCAACCTGTAAAACCCTACTTTCAATCCTCTCAGCCTACATTTATTTATTTAGTCTATAAGGCCCTACTTTTAATCTGCTCACCCTACATTTATAAATTACTATAATTGAAAAAATATTTCGTTCACTCCAAGTATAATGTACTTATGTTTAAAAACCATTTTGGAAGTTACCTATCTTCTACGTTTGTTTTAGAAATCACGTAAGTTGAAGGATTGTTTTGGAAACTACATATCTTTCTGTTCCGTACAGAATTATTATTAAACATATACATTTTAATGCATCAACTTTAAAAAAATTCACTTAACAACAAAATATTAACTTTAAAATAATAGTAATAATAATACAAAGTAGAGCCTCTAAAAAAATCCGTTATCTTACGTGAGTTCTAAAACAAACGTGAAAGATAGGTAACTTCCAAAATGGTTTCCAAATATAAGTACATTATACTTGGAGTGAACGATTTAATAAATTATAATTCACTTAGTTAATATTTTTAGTAATTATTTAATCATGTAAAAAAGTATTTTCGAATATTTTTCAGAAACTTTATTCAAGCTCTTTGTCATTAATAGGAATAGAAATAATAATAATCAGGGTTGATGCATAAAATTCTATCTAATTTAATTTTAACCAATTTTTAAATAAACGAATACCTTTTTAGGAAAGGGTAATTTCATGTTTCAATAATTATATACTTTATAAACAAGATTTTAATAATTATAATAATAATAATAATAATAAAAATAATGATTCTATCACTGGGTTTTCAAATTAATTAAGTGTTAAAGTTGACGATCACTCCGAGTCAAAACAATTTAAGAAATTAAAACAATTCTTTTAACGTTCTCAAAAGAAAAGCTGTACTTTTCAGAAACTAAAATTTTAATATTGCAATGAAAATATTGTCTAAATTTATTTAATAAAATTATGATTCCTGAAGAGGACAGATTTGCTGTTGAAAACGTTTAAGGAATTGTTTTAATTTTTTCCATTGACTTGACTCGGAGTGATCGTTAACTTCAACACTTAATTAAGATTTTAATAAATTAATTTTTTCTTTGAAAAAATTACTTTATTAAAGTCTTGTTTAAAAAGTAAATAATAATTAAAACATGAAATTACCCTTTCCTAAAACGGTATTTTTTTATTTAAAAATCGGTCAAAATTAAATTAGATATATATTTATGCATCAACCCTAATTATTATTATTACGGCTTTGTAGGGTCTAGGAGTATGAAAGTAGGGTATAGAATGTTTTACAATGTAGGGTGTAGGAGAATGAATGTAGGGTTTACTGAATTTGAAATAGGCCCTCCTTTACTTCTCCAAATGGAAGATTTGGAATTTTCCGCCGGTTTTGGGAGTCAAAGTAGGGTCTAAATTTCATTAAAGTTAGAACCTCCTTTACTACTCCTAACTCTCAACAAGCCCTGAAAATTCAGGGTTAAAGTAGGGCTTAAATTTCGACTCGGGATTTTACTGCAATTTATGAAAATAATTTCATTCAAACGATACAAATTTTAGTATTTATGAGAATAATTGAATTTATGAATAGAATTTGATTGTTTTTGTAAAAAATTGAATTTTTGTCATGAATTTTATTAAATTAAAAAAAAAATAATTGCATTATTTTGAGATTTTTGTTAAAATAGTAGGTAGATTTTTACAATATTTTAATTTCAACAAAGAATTTAATTAATTGTGAAAATAATTGAATTCTTATGTAAAATTTCCATAAAAAAATTTTGAAAACACTTGAATTGTTTCAAAGAATTTTATAAAAGAAATTTTAAATTGTTTCTAAGAAGAATTTTATTAAAATGTTTAAGAATAATTTTCTTATTTCAACTTGTACAGGATTTATAGTCTGTTTTAAAAAATATAAGGTAAAAAGTATAGTTTTTAGTGTCACAAATTAGAAAAAAATTATCCAAATAGTAGCTAATCGTGAAAAAAGTAGAAATATGATCCCCAAGTTTTGAACGTTCAAATGAATGAAATATTTTTTATTGAAGTTGTTTTAATAAATTTCTAATCATAAAAAACTTTTAAAACTAAAATTGTACGTTTACAAACTCAGTAATTAGTTTTTTGGATAGTGAAGTAAAATAATTGCAATAAAAATTTAATTTTTATGAGAAATAAATAAATTTCGTTCATTTGAACGTTCAGAACTCTAGGATCTTGTAGAAAATAGTAGTAGCTTTCAATAGATGAATGCGAAACCTGCAATGAAGAAGAAATAATTTTCGAAAGACAATTTTAATTAAGTTTGCAAATATTTTGATGAAACAGCAATTCACATATGGCATCCCTTTTTCGAGGGATTCACCGAAGGGTCTTCCCTGCGAGAGAAACTATACCCATATATGCGTGCGTGTATCGCACAAAAGAGAGCCCATTAAGCGTAAAGGCACATTTGTCCTTTGATGAAATGCGAAAAGGGGAACTTTTCATTTTTCAAAGTGGTACCAATCATCTAAGGCTGTTGCTTTCCGATGTGGTGCCAGTGGTAGTTCCAGTTTAACCAGTGCCAACAATGTATGAACTGGCAAATGCCCAACTTGATGGCAGAACATGTCATGCAGACTTACGGTTCTCTGTATTAGGCATTGCAGGTTCTTGTGGGCTTTTCGATTCCACGTAGGAAGTTCTGTGGTTCATCTGGTCTGCGACCATCTCAGGGTGTAGCGACCTGCAGGATTGCGATGAGAAGAAAACCTGAACCTCTTTCAACCGACTTATCTACTGGTATAAGTCAGTGAGTGAGTGAGTGAGTGAGTGAGTGACCTCTAAGGCCACACTAAGTTCACTCCGTTTCCTCATACGCAACCAGAATCTCGATCAAACAAAACGAGGAATCTCACAGATTAATCATCATTTAATATGTGAGAAGAATTTCTCGATGTCTTGTGCGTTTTCACTCTTTTTATTTATACATTCGAGAAAATAAAACCTCAAGCTTCTCGTCAATGTCTGGCTTTAATAGAAAAGGTACTTTATGTAAAAGTGACCCTTATAACTGTACGAGCATACATCGGATCAATGGACTACATATGCTAAATTAAATTGATATTTCAATGCCTACGGATAATATATACACATATGATTTACTCACATTTTATTCAATTAGCACTCGGATGGCGTTCCTTCTACATATGCGTAATTGAACTTGATTGGGATTAATCATCTAAAACACTTGAGACATAGATTCCATTGCGAAAATATACATCAGGCTTCGCACTTATCTACTCAACCGTCTACTATTTGCTATTCCTTTACGATTAGTTATACTATTTGGATACTTTATTTTAAGTTATTTGTATCACTAAAACCAAACTTATTTTCTTTTTTTCTGAAAGCATACATATTAGACTACAATTAGCCACTATTCGAGTACTAGCTGCTAATGAAAAGTTTAATAAAAACCTTCTTAGAATTGCAGAGCATTTTATTATTTTCACATCATCTCTGATTAAACGAACAGAAGCGACTTTTTAAGGTTATTTACCGAAAAATTAAACGAGAGATGTACAACGGTAAAAGTTGTTACACATTGTGAAGAGAACAAGTCAACGATATAGCACGCGGTTCAACGACTCGAAGGGCAGTCAGTGATTTTAAGTCTGCAATTTACCTTAGCACTTGAGTGTGCGGAATACCCGCAGTGAATAATTGACAATTCTTGCCGTTGAAAGTTCGAATAATCCACAATTACCTGAAATCACTGTGCGAACATTTTACACTGCGACTTGATATGAGAGGTTACTGAGAGAATGAAGAAGGTGATAATGGCAAAGATCAGAAGAAAGGATATAAGAGAAGAGAAGAGAAGAAGCCCCATTACGGTAGAATGGTATGATATGTATTGCTGAAATTGCAGTATTATGGGCTCTTATCTTCATCTGAGAACAAGCGACCTGAACTTCAACTGTTTTCAAAGAGATTTACGTTCTCTCGATATCATAACAATTTATTTTCATTATAGAATCATTTCCTCACGGACAACAATAATAATTTGTCGTTGAGCATGATTGCCATCGTATATATATTTTTCAATACTTGACAAGCACTCAAGAAAAGGGGCCTAAAAGTTTTAAGTAATTTGCTTGTCATTTTTCGACAAAGAAAATACAAATTCTGTGAACCGTTTACATATTGAAACCAAAATATAATTGAAAAAGTAGCCTACTTTTTTTAATTTAAAACGATAAATTAAGTTAACTTTAGGACTTAAAATAATACTCTCATGACTAAGCTTTAGTCGAAAATAACGGTTTTAGCTAGAAGGGGGCTGAAAGTAAACAGGATTTCTACAAACATTCAATTTTATTTTTTTCTGATTTCTAGACAAAATTTTCACTTTTCCCCTCACTCTAAAAAATTCCTATTTCTTCATGATTTATAATAATTAATAAAGATTACTGAGTTATAAAATCATTATCTTATATTATAAGAACATTATTACTGCAACTTTTTCAAAACTATTTTCATCATTTCAATTCAATTACTTTTTTCTAGAATTTTTAACTAAAATTCATCACAAAATCAATTTTTTAAAATACTTTTTGAAAAAGTTCTTTGAGAATTGTAAAAGCCATTTATTTACAATGATCCGACTTTACGAAAATTCGATTATTTGAAAGATCCTACATTAAATATACATTGAAAAATAAAAACTTCAAATTATTTTAATTTAAAGAAAAACTCAATTAAAATTTTTCAAAAAATATAATTATAGAGACTTGTTGGTTAAAAGTATGAAAATTCGAATTTCCAAAGATTTTAATTTGAAGCCTTGTCAAAATTTAATTATTTCTAAAAATGAATGCTGTAGTGTTCTTAATATTCATTGTTACCAATCTAAAATTTTAACAAAAATTCATTTTCATATTAATTTTTATTAGAAAACTCTATACGAAAATTTAATTATTTAAATAATACAAAGAAAACAATTTATTGAATAATAGAATGTTTTTCTAATTTAAATTCTTGTGATGAATATTTATAACAATTTTTTAAAATACCTTAATTTTTCAAGGAATTTAATTAAAATTATATATTAAAAATAAATGATAAATTCAATTTTAAACAATTGAATTCTTTTGAAAAATTTTATTAAAATAATAGTAGATATATTAAATTACGGAAAATTGTTGAAAAATTATATAATTGAAATTTTGTTGATAAGGATTTTATTAAAATTTTTGAAAACACTTGAAGTTTGGAGAAGAATCAAAATAAAATTTTGAAAACAAATTAATTTTGGAGAAGAATTTTATAATTTATAAAAATTGAAATATTAACGAGAATTCTTTTAATTTTTTTAACATAATTGAATTTTTGGGCAGACTTTTATATTACATTTCAAAATAACTGAATTTTTTCAATCATTTGTAACTGCTGCAAAATTCTATATTTTTTAGTGTATTTAATTAAAATACTTATATAAATCTGTTGTTTTTAACAATTAATTAAATATATATTAAACAATTTCAATAGAATTTGAATTATTAAAAGTTTTCAAAAATCTAAGTTCTTTGAAATTTCTAATCTCAACAATTTTAAAATACAATTAATTTTGAAATAATTTAAGTAATAATTTAAGTAAAATTATGCATTAAGTAATTTATAAGTAATAATGTTTGTAATTATTAGAATTGATAATTATATTAATATTGAATGTTTCTTCTACATTAACGATGATATGTTTTTATTGCAGAAATTCTATAAAAAGATCATTTAAATTTACTCATTTGCCTCGAAGGTACCTTTCTTCAGGTAGTAATTTAGTAGATAATTTACTAAATTTTCAATATGTTAAAAGCTAAAACAAAATCGTTTTATTTATAAATTTTTTTGTAGCAATTACAGTATAATAAGAATTAGCCAATGCATAAGTTTGCGACTTTGTGTGATCTTGTCCAATTAGGCTTAAACTAGCTCGAAACTAGTTGTTCATTCCTGTGAAGCGCAAATGGTTGCTCTACACTACAGGTGACCAGAAGACTACTCGATTCTTGCCAATTACCGTCCCGTGTATGTCCATTGTACAGCCCATAAACTATTATAGTTGTTGTGCACAAAATATACAACTTTTCAATATCAAAATAAATAACAACCTGCTATTGTTCACAGTTTTTTTTTATATTATTACGTCTGTAGTTAGATATATCTTGTATATCGCGATTGTAAATATAAAGTTGATAGTGGAAAACTTTTTCTTGTATAGGAATTAATTTCATTTTTTCTCTTGTTTACTTTTCCCCTCAATTGCAAAAAAATTAAATTCAAGTAAAATTTGGTTTCAATAATTCGATTAGAATTATAAGTGTGCAAATAGAAATTCAGAAAAATTACACTGCTTTTCTGATTCAAGCAGACATTTGACTAAAAGAAAAGAATTAAAAAAAAGTTTTAAAAAAACATTGAAAGAAAATAATTTAATGTCGAATATTTTTTGAAAACTTTTGAATCGTTTTAAAGGATTGGATTATAATTTTTGAGCATGGTTTTTTTATTTCTAGTATTAGCAACTTTAAAATATTGTGGAAATTGACAAAAATAACAGTTATAGCGTAAAGTAAAAACAGTAGAAAATAGCATGTTTTAATAGATGAGTGCAAAGCCTGATATTATAAAAGTGAAAGTAATTAGAACTGATGTATGCATTTTATGCATTATTTTAAGAATTGATAAGTTTCGCATTAGTGATAAGAGAATGAAAGTCAGTAACCTGTTTTCTCATACTGCGGGATGCAGAAATAATAACTCTTACGTAATTTTCTATATGGTAATAAAATTATTACATTGTGTCTATTTGTGCAAACAAGTTTATTTTCAATGTTTCATTGATAGTAAACATAACTCTATTATATATTGTCGTTGAAAATAATGTAAATACCTTTTAATTTTTTAAAAATAGTCTCTACGATTTCCAACTGGTTTTTCTTTTTCTTATCAAATTATTTTTTCCTTATCTTTCAAATTCTTCATTTTGACAAAATAATTTTTATTAATTACTAAAGAAAAAAAATTCAAGACTTCTGCGAAGTTGATTAAGAATGACAAAAAATGATCTCTATAATTTCAAATTGGAAATTTAAATTCATTAGTAGAAACTGATTTTTATTGCAGATAAAAACTAGAAATCGAAGTTTATTAGACAAGGAATTTTTAGAAATTCTATATTTTATTAGAAAAAGTTTTTTCTATCAATTAAAACTAGATTAGATAAAAATTAGAAAATTAGAAATTCTAAATCTATACCCGAATAATAAAAAAGTTATCCTAAAAGTTGCAAAAATTAAAAAAAAATTAGTAAACAGTAGTTGCAATATTTCCAAAAGAAATGAATCAATTTCATACCAATGAAAAAAAGCTGACCATCATTTTGCAGAACGTGTTCATAAATTAGACAAATTATCACTTTATTAAAATGAAAAACTTGAAAAAAATCCATCACGAACGTTATAAAGACAAATGAATGTAAGAAATCTTTTTCGCAGATTTCATTGCGATAAAAATAAAAATCAAGTTAATAGTATCTGGTTCCAACTTTGGAATTCGCAAGAAATCCCTTGTTCCAAGTCCGCATGACTTAACCGAATTCCCGCGAGAGATTTTCAAGACCGGTCTCAAGAAATGTCCAAGACAAATTTATTGATCTTTCTTTTCATTTATCAGAATTGTTGAAATCACTGTTTTCATTCAATTTCAAATTGAATGGCATTTGTACGAATTAGATAAGGCAATCGCCACTTTTTTTTGTGATTGATCTTACAATTAATTAATAAATGATAAATTTACTATCACTCACCATTTCTTGTATCAAATCGAACAACATGGCAATTATTGTCTTGATTTATGTCACATTTGAAAACCGAACCTCCACGAACTATATCCTTTTGATTGGTTTCCGCTGCTGGTGCGCCAACAATCACTCTGCAACAAAAAAGTGTTTTGTAAATATTACAAAACTGCGTGGAATTTCAGTAAAAATGGTTTCTTTATTTAAACCCCAAAAATGTCGGGAATGGAAAATGAAAAGAAATTCTGATCGGAAATAAGTAATTTTATTTTTTGTTATACTGACTTAACGTAAAATTTTGCCTCTTTTCGAAACGAAAAGCACGGTTTTAATTACTCGTGATTTTTTTTACCTAAAAGAATACCCCGTCGGATTATTGGAACAAATTTAATAGTTTTTAGAATTGAGGTCAGTGGTCCAAAGTTATTTTCGTGTATGATGTCAGAGTTTCGTCGCAGTTTTAATAACGCAGCTGTTTTCATAATAGATCTTTCACACGAAGAAAGACGAGATTTGTTGACAATTTTTCCAAAAATTAATTAGAAAGTACTTAAAAATACGAAAAGAGTGTTAAAATTCCAAAAGGCACTTGTGTTAAATTAAAAATATATGATCCACAAGTTCTGAAAGATCAAATAAACTAAATTTTTTGCCAATATAATAATTACAAAAATGACAAAAAACCAAAAAGAAAATTCAGAATCTATCATTTGATTCCTTCGAATTTATATTTTTAATTTCTTTATAATTTATAATCGTTTTCGTCTCGACTGTGAGCAAAATATCAGTGAATAATTTCAATCATATATGCAAATGAAGTAATAAGCAAGGGTCCGTCGACATCTCCAATTTATTTAGAGATTGTACACGCACATAGCGTGCTGAATAGGCCATTAGCATTATTGACTCGAGGTTCGCTAACCATCTTCATGCACTCAATTTTTTAAAATTATCCCCATTCATTCGACTATCAATATGCTACAAACATTAGACGCAAGAGTTATAAAAGATAATATGTTGTTGCGAACAATACCTTATTATATTTAAAAATGCATTTCCTTCTTTATATTTTTATTCTTAAGAAGTAAATAAATACTAATTATATGCAACTTATGTGTAAAATGGTCTTTTTCAACATGTTTACGTAATAAATAAATAAATGTGACGGGCTCTGAGGAAAGAATAAGTTAAAAATTTCTAAAGAACGCTGTTTAAAATCCTTGTTAGATCCAAAAAAAATTAATAAAAACCGATTTTAGATCTAAACTATATCTTCTTCCCTTTCCTCGGAGCGCTTCTCAAATATATAAAGATGTAAATTTCAAATTGTGCTAATGTATAACGTATATAATTACATATAATGGGTGTTAGACAGGTGATGTATCGAGTATACAATTATTAAAAGTACTTCTCTAAAGGTTTCCTTTTTCCAACAATTTAACTGCTACCAGCATTGATGAAATTTTTATTTTCGTATCCATATGTATATAGAAAAAAAACACTGCTCTCAATTTGAATCATATAGAAAATAGAAACTACTACTGCAGAAGAGCGTCACTCTTCTGTGGTTTACCATTGATTCAAGATGTTATAAACACAGCAGAAATGAGCACACAAGTTTTTTCTGTACCACTATTATATCCTTTTTATCATCACTTAGATCTTTATAGTCTTAATAAAATCACATTACTATAAAATTTTACACTGATCTAAAATTTCAACATCAAAACCTTCACAGACGCAGACGTTGAAAAAAATAAGCTCTCTATAATTAACATTTCAATCAAAACTCCGCGAGTCTGAAAACTATTAATTTTTATAGATTTAAATCATAACCTAGACTCAGTACCCTTTTACAATAATTAATATTACTTTACACCTTTTGCTTAATGCTATACTTAATGTAACTTCCTGTGATGAAAAGATGTAGATCTAGATATAAAATATAAAAAATATAAAAGATATATATAAAAGAAAGATATAAAATATCTCAGAATAGAAAAACTAAAAAAGAATAGTTGAAAAGTATTTTTAGCAACCGAAAGTTCCTGAAGTCACTTCGCACTTGAAAGAATACTTTTAAAAAATACCAAACACAATATTAAGTATTTATAATCACAATACTAAATCCACAATAATACCTCTTAAAAGCACTTATTATTCTTAAAAGTTTTTAGTACACTCAATTTTCTTTATCAGAAAAAAATAATAATTTATATACAATGACTATCAAAAGTTTTTGAGATTGGGGTTATCGACTAAAAGCGTTTCAGGATATTGCCACATTTGCGGATGTTATTTATAAGTCTCATTTCCGTAACATAGAGAATTTATAAAGAGATTAATCTGGAGCATGATAATCTATAAAATTTAGTACAGATATATAGTAAATATAAAATACAGTATAATATGTATGTGAATAAATTCTGCAAAAAATATTAAAATAACAAAAAAGGAAGTATCAAAACGCTTTCTAAGAAGATATGTGCGAAATAAACACGATTGTTTACATACATTTGATGTAGAGGCTTAATAATTTCTTTCATGTCAATCAAATCTTTATCGATGAATGCCTTTCTGATTTCCATCTGAACCGCTGTAATCATTAACAGCATACATTTTTTAACACTCAAGTGATGAATAAATTAAAGCTATTCAACCAATATTATATCTGTTAATTTGACCAGTCATCGAAATCATAATGGATCTTTTAAGAATGATATTTCTCGCTGCATTTTATGATTCTAATGGAAAATGAAGACGCGATAATATAATCGAACCTATAAATTTTATTTCAATACTTTTTTATAAAAATATGCACACAGGAAAAGAATTTTTTTATTAAATTCCTAACTAACAAAATAAAGTAAACGCAAAATAAAAAAAAATTTATTCACTTGTTGCAAAGTATCTGGGAAATATATAGTTATTGAAAGAAACAAGTGAATTATAACACATGAAGGATGTTATTTTTTGTATACACCTCAACATATATTTATGTAAATTGAAATGAAACAAGACTAGTGTCTTCGTCAGTTAAGACATTTATTCTGAATGAATGTTATTGTCTTTCCCGTTCCCTGAAGATATATTTCCACTAGACGCAAGTTTTTTCTGATTTTAGTAAATTACTATCAATTTAACTGTCATGTGTACCTATTTATCATTTTCATATAAAGAACTAACGCACTTGACCTGATTCTTGACCTGACAGAAAACCAACGTAGAATTAAACTTCTAAATATTAAACTATACGAGAACAAAAAGGATAGAAATATCTATCCTTTTCTTACTAATGGGATTTTTTTATTTCTTCAGCAAAGTTGCAATAAAGTTATAAGAGTAATTATAAACTTTTATTTCTTTCTATAATGAATAATATTTATTCGCATCGAATGAATAAATAATAAGATCCTTAATGTCCGCGAGTAGTTTAAATAAAACGAATCAATAAACTACAAACCTACTAACAACATGATACCTTTACATATAGTCTACGTTGAATTAACTTTTTCTCAATAGAGTGTAAAACTAACGTGGGTCGAAGCCGACGGAGTCTTAAACTCGCCCACTTAAAAAAAACAACAGTACACAGATATATACCAGCATTTAGCATACGAATCTTTGCAGAGGCGAACCGGTCCACACCATACAAAATTACGATAATTTTCAATGTTAAAAAAGTTATTGATTTCATAAGAATACACACGTCATATATACGTGAAAGTGGATTTTGGTAAAAGACAACTTATAAAGAGCTTTTCTGATTCACATTATTAACGAGATTTTATTTTAAGCATTTTTTTATACGCTACCATATATGTGTTACATTTTTCAGACTTGAAAATTTAATAAAGAGATTGGCATATTGCATTATAGCTAGTAATAATTTTATTCATTATTTTTAAACCGATGTTTCTGCAGTTATAAAATTTTATTGGTCAAGTCTGATTATGGAACAAACTGTTTTCAGTGTACTACATTTTTCAGAATTTTCCAGTCTTCAATTGTTTTTCTCAATTGAAATGCAGTTATGCTGCTCTGCCAGTTTCTCGCTATAACAGAAATGCAGTTATTCGATTAGGTTTTTCCATATTTTCTAAATAATCATTTAATCGATTCAGCTGCTAAAAAAAAATTTCTACGAGCTTTACTGTCTTAGAAACTTAATTTTTTACTCCCTATTGCTACTTACTACCTAAATTTCTACCGACGCTTAAGAATTCCATATGCGCCGCTTCTCCAAAAACTCATTGTTCCTATTGAAGATGCATACTTTCCTTTTACCTTTGAGAAATGAAAAATGAAATTTTGCCTCATTATAATAAGGAAAAATGAAAGTATACTTTATGGGGTCTACATTAGCATTCACTGAAAGGATTTTGGAGATGTTTTTGGTGACATATGATTCGGTTAGAAATTTTTATATCTATATAACTAAATCTAGGCTCAAGACGGCCTACGTAAAGAGCGGCCCACCTTTATATTCACTTAAGAACGACTGTATTGACTTATTATTGCAACACGATGCTGGACAGACGCGCATTTATAATCCCTTATTTGGCAAAATCGGACGGCTCCATCGTGCTGCCGCGCCATACTTGGCGAATTGCTCAATGCCATCGTCCCGATCCCGCGCAATCGGACAATTCCATCTCTCTTTTTCTACCTGAATTTCTCTCTTACTTTCGACTCCTTTCTCCCACAGGCAGAAATTGTTTAAGTGTTTTCTGTTTTTTCCCTTTCTTTGCCAAAAAAGCGCCGAGTGAAGTACTATTTTTGGGATTTTACTTTAGTTGTATTTATTGTATTCGTATCATCATATCTTGTTATATCATAACATATCGTATATCACTACTTTAGTACCAACTACTAAAGTAATAACAATGATGCTGCTGTTGATGATAATAATGGTGATAGGTGCTAATGGTGATTATACGAATCATCTTCATCATTATACCACCAATTGCAGCATCATCATTATTATTATTATCAATAACAGCATCATTATCACCAACAGCAGTACTATTATTATCATCAACAGCAGCATCATTACGATTATTGTTATCATCAACAACAGCATCATTATCACCAACCACAGTACCATTATTATCATCAAGAGCAGCATCATTACGGTTATTATCATCATCATCATCAACAACAACAGCATCATCATTATCACAAACAGCAGCATTATTATCATCATCATCATAACTTTCAATATCATGATCATTACCATAATTATCACCATAAGCAGTGTAGCATATCATATTGGAGAAAGATATGATTGATGATGTTGATGATGAAAGTATAGTCGTCGAAAAGACGCAGTAACTAAAGGAATGTACAACAAATTAGATTTGCGAGCAGAGACAATAAAAGCTTTTAACAGTGAATCGGAGAGTTCAGCGAACTTGAAACAGCAAGTCCATCTGTACGAGCGCGTATGTTAATGAGGGTGCGTGCTGAGAAATTAAATTTCAAGCGGGAGCAGTAAGTCTTCGCCAAGGATTCACGCCACGAACGGATTCGTTGATAGGACTCGAAGCGAGTATTTATACTTTGTAAACGCGACCGACGTACTTACACGCAGGATGTTAACCACCCTATAGCCTTCATGTTATGGGACATGGAACGTGTGCGAGCTTTGACGTTTGTACATTGTACACTTGTTCAATCAGACACGACCATCTTATATATAGTCCCTACACGAACTTTCGTTATCCTGACAAATGTGACCACAGTCACATGTACCTTTGAATCAGCAAAATCATTCCTCTTTTTCTTTACTCTCGCAGTAAAACTCCATCTAAATATTCAAGCAATAATATTGCACAACACGAGAAACATTTTTATCGATGTAAATACTTATTTAGAGTTATTTTTTCTTCAGACCTATAAGGGAAAAATGTGACTGAAATATTTTGGCAAATTGCAAATTTTTCACGAAATCGATAATAATAAAAGATTAAATAGTACTTTGGAAGTTTTTAACTCTCTAGAACAAAAGAGGTGAAATTATAGTTACATTTTCATCTTCTAAACGAAATTTCACTAAAAGCTACAGAAATGCAATAACGAAAGTACATAAATACAATAATTAAAAGTACAGAAATACTAGATATTAGAAGTACAAGTAGAGAAACACCAAGTGCATGATGTTCCTTTAGAGCATAACATACTCCAATGTCAAATTGCAACTATTATTGGTTACAGTACTGGTCTCTCACTAAAAACTTAATTGACACGTGATATAAACTCAGCGCACATTCAAGTATATCTTAATGCACGTGCAGACTTTCTTTGATTGTACATCTGTATTCGCATATATACATATAAAAGCCATACACAATTTGAAATGTCTGAGCATGTGTAAGATGTTCAATCCCGTTCAGTTCGTAGTGACGCAATGCAAACGGAGGCGCGTTTATACATCGTCATCACGAGGCTCCACTACTTTATAAGGAGCACCTACTCACAAATACCATTCCCTCCTCTCTTTACATTGGTAAATAGAATTCCCTTGTGTCTCACACACACATACACACACTTAACATATAGAGAGAAACCCCTCTGGAGAATGTGGATCAAATTTAATTTGCATGTCAAGTATTTCAATACATACAAATATATAAACCATTTATATATCTATATTGTATTTAGGTGTACACAATACATCTATAAATCCACCTTGATTTAGTTGTTTAAAGTAACCTTAAATACACCCCACCTTTCATTCACTATTTTCTTTTTTCTAATATTCCTAATTGTTTTTCTAAATAGAGTAAGAAATGGAAAAATTGAAAACTGGGTCAGTATTACGAATACAGGTACAATATTTACCTATAGTAAATATTGACCATTAAGGTGTACGACTAAATAAGGGCAAAAAACAAACCTTATGTTTGTGATTGATTTATCTTGAAAATTATCTTAATTCATCTTGAAAACAAAAGCTTTCTAATCACGTAAAATCAAAATCAATTTCTATTGAATTTAATGGAGATTTAAACGTTAGTATTTTGTATTACTTACTGAATTTTATCTTAAAAAATTACAAACATCAATTAACCTAATTGTAAGAGAATGAAAAACTATATAATAGTAAAAATAATAATATTTGCGTTTTTTTAAACGGTTTTTAAAATTGTATTGTAACCGAAAGGCCAAAATTCGGTTGTTAAGAACTTTTTTCTTTCCTACATCACGTTGAATAAGTTATTTATTTAAAGCCATTTAGGCTTTTATTACAAAACAATAATAACAATAAATTTTTAATACAGAAATAAAATTTTATTAATCTTCAAATAAAAAACTTTTGTTTAAAGAAAGATATATGTATGAGCAATTCCACCTGAGATTTACCTATGACCATTAAAATTCGGTTAAACATAATTTTTCTTAATCTTTATAGAAAAATATGAAATACTTATTTTTTTTAATTTTGATTTAATGCCCAAATTTTCGAGTTATGAATTTTCGAAATTTTTTATTTTTAAAAGTATGTCTTTTTTAATAGCTTATAAGTCTGAAAATATTGAATCTAGAAAAAAGTTGTCAAATAATTAAAGTTTTAGTTTTCTTTCGACTTTTAAGAAATGTAAAAAAAGTTTGTTTTTTAATTTTTTTTATAAACAAATTAATTTTTTTTAACTTTTGACTGGATTTTTTTTATGTTTTTAAATTCATTTGTACCTTCACAGAAAAAAAGTAGTATAAATTTTGTTGCGGGTAATTTTAACCAATGATATTTCACATAGACAGTGGCGCCCTCACCCAGGTGAAATTTTGTTGCAGTGAATTTTATTATTCAAAATAATAATTTAATTATTCCGAAGTATTTTATTTAAATGTTTAAAAACAATTATTGAATTCTTTCAAAGAATGTTATTAAAAATTTTTTAAATAATTAAATTTCTGCGAAAAATTTGTTATTACTTATGAAATTAATTGAATTTTTACAAGGAATTTTATTATTGAAAACAAATTGAATCGTTTGGAAAAATTGTATTGTTTATAAAAGTAATTAAATTTAGAACAGAAAGAATTTATTTCAATTTTCGAAAATAATTCCTTTCATGCGAAAAATTTTATTACAATTTTGAAAAACAATATTGGATTCTTTCGAGAAATTTTATATTTTAAAAAAATTATAAAGAAATTTATACAATTAATTTAAGAATTTTAAAATAACTTTTTGAAGATAATAGTTTTTCAATTTTAAAAATTTCAAAAAAATTAAAATTTTGTAAAATCTTTTAAAAAGAATTGAATTTTCTCAAAAATGTTAAAAATAATTCTAAAATTTTATTATTTTTGTTACCGAAAATATTGAATTTAAAAAAATTAAAAAAACCCAGGTGCGAATTTTCGGTTGGCCCATAGTTGGGCCAACTTTTACAAGGTCGGTCCAACTTCTCGTGCCAGAGGTTGGGCCAACCATACAGATGATAACGGTTGGCCGTCTAATGGCGACGATGGTTGGCCCGACAAGTCATAAGGAAGTTGGCCCAACTTAAAATGCATATGTTGTGCCAACTATACATTTCAATGGTTGGTCCAAAGACTGACGCCAAAGTTGGCACAACTTTAAATGCGTAAGTTTGGCCAACTTTAACAGCCAGAGGTAAAAAATTATTAAAAAACTAAATTATTTAAACAATTAACACGTTATTATTAGCGGGAACATCAAATAAAACCTATCCCTATTATTATTAAACACAATCTCATACATACATTTTCGAAAATATCTAACGCTCGTTGGGATCGAACCCCTAACCTAACGCGCCGAAGACTTATACACTAACCACTACGCTACGCTCACATGGGAGTCCATACCGTTAAATGTATATTAAAGCTGCAACAGTCGGGCCAACCGTGGCCCAGAGTTCGGCCAACCGAGAAAGTTTAAGTCATTTAAACTGTTAATCACAAAGTTTTGCCAACCGTCGGGCCAACCGTGGCCCAGAGTTAGGCCAACCGACAAAGTTTAAGTCATTTAAACTGTTTTTCACAAAGTTTTGACAACCGTCGGGCCAACCGTGGCCCAGAGTTAGGCCAACCGACAAAGTTTAAGTCATTAAATCTGTTTTTCACAAAGTTTTGCCAACCGTCGGGCCAACCGTGGCCCAGAGTTTGGCCAACCATAAAGTTTGAGTTATTTAAACTGCGTTTTACAGAGTTTTGCCAACCGTCGGGACAACCGTGGCCCAGAGTTTGGCCAACCATAAAGTTTGAGTTATTTAAACTGCGTTTTACAGAGTTTTGCCAACCGTCGGGCCAACTGTGGCCCAGAGTTTGGCCAACCTAAATTTGTAAGTCATATGAGATACGTTCCCCATAGTTGTGCCGACCTTTGTCGCCAAAGTTGGCCCGACGGTTGGTTATACTCTGCATGTAATGGTTCGCTTGCAAAGTCGGGCCAACTGTGGGCACTAGTACTTGCCAAAGTTGGGCAAACTCTGGCAACCAAAACTGCGCTTGCCAAAGTTAGGCCAACCGTGGGCCAACCTTCAAACTCTGGCGGCCAACCTAAATTCGCACCTGGGAAGCTAACTTTTATTAGTTTTCATTTTTAAATTTACCTTTTAAGATTTTTCATTAAAATTTTTGATAATTCAATTATTTTCAAATTTGCAATTAAAATAATCCTTTAAGGGCATTTGAACCATTATGACGTCACAATTGATGCAAGGAATATATATTTTAATGCTGTGACGTCATAAAGGATCAAATGCCCTTAAAAGTTGATTTTTAAAAAATATAACAAATTACGTGAAAGAAATTAATTATTTTCAATTAAATTTTATAAAATTTCAATTATTCAACAAAAAAATTTATTAACATACATTTGAAACATTCAATTAGTACGTTAAAAATAATTCAAAAACAATTTTTGAATGATTTGTTTATAGTTATTTTTCGTATTACAAAAATTAAAATAAGTTGTAATTTTTTTCTAAAAAATTGTGGTATTTTGTTACAATGTTTAGAGAAGAAAAGTCGAAAAAGTCACAATTTTTGAATAAATAAATCTAAAAAAAATATCAATTTTCTTAATATTTCTGTCAAACAATTTTTTTCTTAACATTTCCCTGACTTTACTTACATGTGACCACCGTGAATAAAATTAATTTGACATAATATTTAATAAACGGACGTAAAATTATTTAAACAAAAATAATAATAATTATTATTTAATTTAATTATTATTATTATTTAATTAATTATTATTAATAATAATAATTATTATTATTATTACTAATAAATATAATAATATATATTAAAATTATTAAAAATATAAATAATAACGATTATGATTATTATTGTTGTTATTATTAAAGCAAATACAAAACTGTTTGTAAAAGGTATTACACGACACGGCATGTTATAAGTGAACAAATATTAATCTTAATGAATCATGAATGTGAATCAAAAGAAGCACATTTATAGAAATGTACAGGGACTACTCAATATTTCAAGGTCCGTATATAATTTTTTCAGACATTTAAGATGGAACGAATGGAAGGAATATGCAGTTAAGGAGAGGCATATGTTGGTTCCGAGTTTGGTCATAATACAAATTCTACAAAAGGCAGAAAACACGTGCGGATGCCACATTCTGGCGGCCATATGGCTGCCAGAACACTATGGTCTACATCTATACACTGTGTACGTACGCACGAACAGTGAGAGGAAGGAAGTGTTTTTCTGCTAACAGAAGTCACTTATAGGCCATCCGTGTCACATTTCTCAGATTTTCATTTTTGTCGCTGGCATAATAACATTATGTACCTGCAGTAAAACGTGTATTATAATACTACATAAGTTCTTCTGTATTTCAAAAAAAAAAAATACTCCACTCTCTTTCTCAACCCGAACTTTATTATTTACACAGATTGTAGAAAATAATTCTCCTTTTTGGTCCACTTTTGACTAAAACTGTGTTTACACTAGTAGCATTTTCGACTGAATTTCCATAGCCTTGAGTGCATGATTTTAAGTTCAAACCGAGTGAAAATTTAGAGTTGAGTTTAAAAATAAGGCTCCCTTTGAATCGTTTGGACTAAAGGTCCAAACAAATTTCTTTTAATACCGAAATCAGCTGTAATTTAGAACCTTTTTCTTATAGTGAAACATTTAACTTAAAAAATAAGTTTTTATTCTACTTGTACATCGAGATGCTTACTTTTTAGTAGGTGGATTAGTTACATCTTTCTCGTATATATACGAACTATTACGTCATTACTATATAAGTGAAACAAAACATACTCTATAATAAACTAGATATATAAGTACTACCTGACCTATAAACAAGCGATCGCAATATGAAATAAATTTGTCTTTACAAAATCGATAGGCAGAAAAATATATATAATATATAGAAAAATCACTTGAGTTACAGCAGACGCATATTTTAAACGTATTTCAAATTGTATTTTCTAAACACGAAACTATCGATAATAATAAATTTTGAGAAATAGTGAAAAGAGAATATTCTGTTCGCAAGAGAATAAGTTAGGGTCAAAGTTTCATCAACTTAATCTCTTGGTTATTTAAAGAATTTTTAACTTAACTTGAGTTATTTTCAAACATAAATCACAGAAAATGAATACCAAAGTATTTTATTGTAATTATTTAAAAATTTATCACGAATATAAACAAGCAAACGGTATAAAACGCTATACAAGTGCCAAAGAGAATGGTACTCGTCCTCCTCCTTCCTTCTGTTTCTTCTCCTACATACCTATTCACTATACTATAAATAAAACAACTTTTTCGTTGATGCTCTAAGCTCGTACTATTTCTACATATTTTTTATAGACTACCAAACAAAAAAATCTTGTGAATCAACTTTCATCCAAATTGCGTGAAACATATTTTATTTTTCCTCAAAATGAAACAACAAAAATATAACAAATACTTTGTATCCTAAATGTAGAAAAAAATGCAAAAAAAATGTATTGCTCTATTTTTATATATACAAATCTGGATAGTATTGTTTTTTCCAAAAAGAAATTAAAATATACAAGTATACTATTTGTTTGAGTGCATGTGAAAAAAAGAGAATTTCATTTTAACGAGATACCTAACTGACCTGAGCCCACATAGACGTAAGTTTGAAACTTGTATATCAGTGCATATATGTATATATAGATATATACGCGTTCATATAGAGGCGTGTAAAAGTGATATGCCTGAGGCGACTGACTCTTCCGTATAATGACAGAGCCTGAGGTTCCGGCACGTGCCTCACGCGATCCTCATTACCTCCTTCTATTACTATCCTCTTTTTCATTTTCTTTTCCCTACAATCCCTCCTCGTTCACAATTTACCAGAATTTTTAAATGTTTCTTTATTTTCTTTTGTGTATTTCTATAAAATCAAATCAATCACGATTCAACTTTTATACGTGCAAAAAAATAGGGTAGAGTAACTTTTACTATATTTACTTCAAAAAAACATAAAGTGTCTGGAACTTTCGCGCGTATTTCTGCTATGCAACTTTTACTCTTTTCGAAGTAAATTTTTTAAACGCTCAAAGTGAATTTTACTATATACACTGAAAAAAAAATTTATTTGATTCAAATAACCGATTATTTGTCTATAATCAAATAAATATTTACTTCAATCAAATAATTTTTATTTGAATCAATTAATTAGTATTTGCTTCAAATACTGAAATATTTTATTCAAATACAATTTATTTGATACAAGTAAATATTTATTTGATTATAGACAAATAATCGGTTATTTGAATCAAATAAATTTTTTTTTCAGTGTAATTTTTACAAAAATCAACATAATATAAATTATTACTAGAGTTGATAAGAAAATTTAATTGTTTTTCCCTGACTTTTCTCTGATTTCCAGACAAAATTTTGCCTTTTTTCCTGACCCTAATGAATAGTCTAATTCACACTCAAAATGATTAGATTTTCAAATTATTCTATATTACATTCGAAAACATCAATAACTTCATTTTTAAATAAACATTTTCATTAGAAAATTCTACGAGAATTAAATAATTTTAATACAGAAATTAATCATTTATTAAATAATTCAATGTTTCATAAAATGTAATCTTTTATGAAAAATTTTACTATAACTAAAATTTATATTTTTAATTAAATTCAATTATTTCAGAACCGTTCTCGAAATATGATGTTCACCAAAAAAAATGTTACACTCTAAAGAATTTTATAATAATTTAAAAAAAAAATTGAAACCTTTAGAAGAATTTTATTAAAAGTCTTAATAATAATTGAATTTCTGAGAAGAATTTAAATAATAATTTACAAAAATGATTGAAATCATGCCAAGAATTTTATTAAATTTCGTTAAAAATTGACATTTTTTTCAAGAATTTTATTACAAAATTTTGAAAAGAATTTTATTACTTTTAAAAATAAATAAAATTCTTGTGATGAATATTGTTATTTGTGAAAATAATTGAAATTGAAATTGAAAAAATTTTGAAAAGAATTTAATTTCTTAAAACAATTTTATTACTTTTAAAAATAAATAAAGTTCTTGTGATAAATATTGTTATTTGTGAAAATAATTGAATTTTGGAAAGAATTTTGTTGTTTATAAAAATAATTGAATTCTTTTAAAAATTGTTTAAAAATTTTTGAAAATATTTTATTTTCAGCGACGAATTAAAAGTTTGAAATTCTGCGATGAAAATAATTAAATACCAATAAATGAAAATTTTATTATTTATGAAAATAATTTAATGTTTTCGTAGTATTGTATCAAAAAATTTTAATAATTAAATATTTCGATAAATTTTATGAAAATAGTAAATATATAAAAAAGCATTGAATTGAGATAAACTTCTGACAATAATTGAGATTTGCAAAGAATTTTATTTGAATTTCAAAAAATAAATATGAATAATATAGGTAACAACAAAAATAAATTGAATTCTTGACGAGATATTTGATAAAATTTTGATAAATAATTGCAGTTTTCGAAGAAATTTTTAAAAATTGTATATTAAAATTATTTGAAATTCTGCGATAAAAATAATTCAATTCTTAAATATAATTTTATTAAAATTTTTGAAAATAATTAAATTTTTTGTAAAACATTTTGCTATTTATAAAGAAATTAATTAAATGTCTTTGAAGAATTTTTTTATTTATCAAAATAATAACGTTAAAACTTTTGAAATAATTAAATAATTATTCACTAATATAATTTTAATTGACTAATTCAAAAGCAAAAAATCAGTCACCAATTCAAATTAATAAACATTTTTACTAACTTCAATTTTTTTTTGACTGATTATAAAAACAATGATTTGTTTACTTAGTTCGCTCATGGAATCGTAAATATATCTAAATTGTAAATATAAACTTTCAAAGGGAGTTCGTAAAAATGTTTTTCACAATTTCAAGTGTGAGCTTGACTATTTCTTTTTCAAACGAATTCAAAAAATCAAAGTCTATTTTTACACAAATCTGTTTATATTCTTTACCTAAAGACACAATCTCCCTCAGAGAAAATTGTGTTGTAAAATAGAATGCAACGCTCTTATTTTAATTCAATATACAACACAACTTTCACTATAAATAGTGATTTTAAACCTTTCTTCCTAAATCAAGTGTTATATTCGAACTCCGAAAATATTTAAATAGTAATTTTTCCCATATTTTGAAATGTGCTCTGTAAATTTAAATAGGTTGAAAAGTTAGTTAGTTAAAAATAACTAACTTAATAGTACCTATAATTATGTTTAAGTTTAAAACTAGATTAATTTAATTTTAGGACTTGAACGTACTCTCAAGGCTAAAATTCAGTCAAAAATATAGTTTTAACGTAAGCGGTTTTAGTCAAACTGTAATAATATTAAATAACTAGTTAGTTTACTAAATTATTTATTTGATAACTAATCTAATTATATAGTCAATTTACGTTATCAGTTATTTGTAAAAAATTAAGATTTTGAGATGATTCTATAAAAAAGTATGTCTTATACCCTTGTTATAAATAAACACTTCTCGGGGAGAAAAAAATAATACTTAAGTGGTCATATAAACAGTGTACATAAATAATAACTAGGTACCCGTATATAGAAAATTGCTTCGCATAATAATATCTAACAATACTCAAGGATGCATTTAAATTTTAGACATGCAATGCGCTCTCAACAGAGTCGACTAACAATATTTAGCCTTTTAATTAAGAAGAACATACTCTTTAATTTATTAAAACACCAATGAGGGAAAATTATACAAGTAAAATACTAGTATCAGACCTCGGACTGAATTTAGCAATAAAAAATTTATAAATAGTGTCATAAAATGTTTGTAATAGTTTGCAAATCGTCGCACATTATTTAATAAGTTTTATATTTGAATAAAAAACCTTATAAATGTGTTTTGAAAACACAATTTAAATTATTCGTACAATAAACTTTTTTCTGCATTTTATTAATTAGAAAAAAGTTTTCGAGGGATAAAATGCTGGTTTAATTTCTCCACTTGAGAACGCCAAGGTCACCACCAGATGTCAGTGAAAATTCCAAGAAGAAACTTAACTGCTATCTAGCGGTGACCTTGACGTTCTCAGGTGGAGAATAGCAGATCCATATTTAATTTCAATTTGTTCGCAATTTTATAATTATTTATAATCAGAATCTAGAAAGTTTGATAGTATTGATATAAACATATTTCAATTTACATTCCTTTTTGATACTTTTAACCTTTTTTATTTTTTAGAATCTTGGAATTAAATTCCTCAGTAAATAAATTGATATTTAAATTTTCGTTTTAAAAAAATAGTATAAGTACTAGTTTTCATAAAGAAGATTTTTATGATACGGATAAAAAAGTATATCAATTTTTCCCCGGAATCATTAATTGCAACTTCATCATTATTATGTACAATGATATTCAACAATATAATTACACAATAATTATAATTGAATCAATAAATTTTCCTCCATGAGGTAAAAATACAAAACACTAAAAAAAAGTGTTTGTATAAATCGTATTCAGTATTTTGCAGTTATATATATATATATATGCTGTCTACTATATGAAAGATGTTACTCTATTATGTATTTATTTTTTAATTAAAGAAATAATCATTCGAACGTAATTGCGTATATGCATCATTAAAGTAACTGTATAATCTTCTAGAATAATATCTCAAGAAATATACGAGTGTCAACCACCTATATTAAACATATAAAATGTACATATGAAATTTTTTTATAACCATAAACGTAATTTATTTCCCACAGGAAAATAAAATTATAATATGAAATAAAATTTACTTGCAAGAAGAAGAAAAAAAAAAGAAATATGAAACAACTTAAAATATTTTCTCTTCATATATAGACGTAGGATGAAAATTCATTCATGGATTATTCATTCATGTAACAGTGATTGTATTGATTATATACTCGTGTTTTACCAATATTATGCAATTATATGATGTCATCTTATTTTTAGTCAAGGGCATAATATATAGATTCTTAAGATATTGGATTTAAAATTTAATTCACGAGTCTTTTCGATTATTTCTAATTAATTTGTAAATAGAATACGCGCGCGATAGAAAATGTAATAAATGCATATAGTAATCTGGACCGCCCACATATATGTGCGAGGAAAATTATTATATAGGTATATTGCAGCAATGACCTTATACAAGTTGCATGAAAAACAGCCTCATATTATTACAATGCCTCTTAACAACTTTCCATAAAAATTAACATATACTGAGTATATTAACTTAAGTTCGAAAAGATAAATTTTTAATCTAATTTAAACAAAATGTGTTTATATCTTCAAAACTAAAACTTCTTTAGTACCGAAATTTTTTCCGTTCACTTTTTTAATTTAAGTTCTAAACAAGATTTTTGTAAAAAATTTACTTTACTTAATTTAATTATAATTAAATATTATTTAATTTAATTAAGAGTAATAATTATGATTTTTGTTTTTTCTTTGTAAGCAAAAGAAATGTTTTCTTTTATATAAAAAAAAGAGAATTGAAGTTGCGCAAAATTAATTCTTATAAAAATATTAAAGTTACAGCACATTTTTTTTATAAGTTGAGATTGACAAGCGAAATAGGTTTGATAAGTTACGACATACTTTTTCCATAGAAGTTGATTTGTGAATTTTTCTATTAAAAAAAATACGTTAATATTATTCCGGTGATTCAAAATAAAATGACTCACTGTTTGAAAAAATACATAACTAAATTCACAATACAATTAAGAGAAAAAAAATACTTTTCACGCAAAAAATATTTTTAGTTTATAGAAATTTTTCTTTTTAAAGTTTCAATTTGAAAGAAATAAAATTTTTTTTTAAATCGTTATGATTATTAAAGTTATGAACTTCACCGAACTGAAAGAAAGGTTTAAGGTATGTACAAATGAAGGGCAATTTGTGCTTTAATTTTTTTTTAAATTGAATATTTACTTAGTTATATAATAATTTTTTAATGTAAAAAATATTTTTTTTATAAGAAATATAAATTAAAAGAAGTAGAAAAATAAAATACTTTTTAAATTTTTAATGCAAATAGTAAGTTTCGAAAAGTTGAATATCGAAAAAATATTTCGTTCATCTGAACGTTTAGAATTATTGGTACTTATTTGTTGGAGGGATGTCAAAAAGACTTCAGAGATGTAAAATTCTTTTCGCTATTATATAAATTCACTTGAATAAAAATTGTTCTTTTTTCTTGTATAAATATCAAATAAATGAAAATTTACTACGAAAATTGGCAATAATTATTAGCGAGTAGATATTAGAAAATTAATCGAGACATCCAAAATGTCATTTTCAAAAGAATCGCCCATATAAACGGAAAGAAAAAAATACTCATCTCGACTTTTAAAAATGCTACATGAAAATTTTACGATGTAAAATAAAACGAGAAATGCTATATAGGCTCCTTCTTTAAACGTTCATATGAAATATTTTCTATAATTGAGCTATAAATTGTATAAAAGATATTTTATTACTATTTTTGTAATATCTTACTACTATTTTCATAATATCTTCCTACTATTTTTATCAGAATTCCCAACGATTTTTTAACACTATTTCACCACCATTTTCAGAAAATAAAATAAATAAAATAAATTAATTCAGTTCAAAAGCGCAGAAAAACAAATGTAGGAAAAGAAATTTTCATTTGGAGTTCTATATAATATGATAACGGTCATTGCAATAATCAGGATGACAATTCTACGAAACCTGATCATCAATTATAAATATCCCTTAGTTGAGAATCTATTTTGGGAATTAATGCTAAGCGCAGACAAGACCGGTAGTGGTACTAGTGCGGCGGAGTCAGGCGGCGAGACACACACGTGAAATTAATGGAAGCGTTGCTCGTAAAGCTCCTACAAGGTGGCCTAAATATACGCCTAGAATGATATTTCTAATACAAGCAATCTTAACTTCCGGTATTATCTGTAATTTCATCAAAGATTTATAATTTTTAATTTCAATTCATTATACACTTCAAACTTCTATCGTGCTATTTTATTTCTATGAGAGCTTTACATTTTCAAATATATTTTTAGTTCTATAAAATAAAGGTGACAAAAATTTCGTTCAAGTAACCTATTACTTATCTATTTATTAAATGAATATTTACCTAAATCAAATTATTTCTGCATTTATAATTTTTATTCAAATCGAAATGCATTTGCACAAAGTTATAATTTCATTATTTTATACGAAATAATATTTAATTATAAAAAAAGTTGTTGATTGTGGTTTAATTTCTCCACTTGAGAACGCCAAAGTCACCACCAGATGTCAGTGAAAATTCCAAGAATGAACCGAACTGACATCTAGTGGTGACCTTGTCGTTCGCAGGTGGAGAGAAGCGTCTCCTTTTTGAATCTCCAGATATTCGTCAATATTCCTAATTCTAAAATTATTTTTAATCAAATTTAGAGAGTTAGACAATATTCATATAAAAGGATTTACATTTTTAATTTAACTTTCCTTTTAGATATTTTTGTCCTCTTCAATTTTTTAGTCTTAGAGTTCAAAGTTATATTTAAAAACTCGTTTTAAGAATTAATATAAAATTAGTGGCTTTTTCTACCAAAACAAGTGAAATTAGTAAATTATTTATAAAAGTAGTAACTAAATAGTTATGAAACAGTGTAAAAAGATCGTATCCTTAGTAAAAGCGTTTAAAAGCTCTGAATATATCTTACAAAAAATTTCACCACAAATAAGAAAAAATTATTTTAATTTAGAATTTTTATCTTTAAACTGCAATTTGTATACATGTATTGTTTATTTTTTATTGTGATCAATAAATTTAAGCCGCGCACTTTTTCGAATCAATATATATATATATATATATATATATATATATATATATATATATATATTGTCAGAAGGGACAATTTTATTCAACCCTTGATGATTTCTTTGATTGAAATTTTTTTTAAACATCTGGCTCATGCAGCACTTGAAAACTTGATGCTCTTTAAATTCCAAGAGAGTGGTCGAGTTGTGAAAGGAAATCTTTTTATTCATAAAAGCATTTCTTTTATCAAATCTTTTCAAGTATACTTCTTGTTGACACTTGTAAGATATAAGCAGCGCATACACACATTATACCTTTCAGAAATTATAAATGCACTTGTTTAATCAACAAATAACTACTTTACTTTCACTCGTTTAATTAATAAATAATTGACGTAATTAGATTATAATTAACTTTTCATCTTAATTCTGCTGAAAATTGATATTTTCTTTTACATTTGCGTTAACACCGTAAACTATCATGTATATTAAACAGTGTAAAATTTACACCAAAAATGGGTTAAAATAACCATTTTTGAATTAATTTCTTTCATGAGTAAAAAGTTTCTCTGAATCAAAACCACAATATTCGTAAAGATTTTGAAAAAAGTTCATTTTTGGGTGGATTATTTTAATCTTATTATCTTTTTGAAGTTAACGTTGACACTCAGATGTGTCTAAAACTATTTTTTAGGAAAATGTCGCACTAATTTCGCTTCTTTCATTTACTTTAGGAATACAACACAAATTCAGGAGCCTTTTTAATTTAAAACCATAAAAAAAATTGTTTTATTTTTTCAGTTTTGCAACAAAAACTTTTCTCGACGTTAACTTCAGGAACCTTAATTCTTAATATATCCAAGTTAGCATTGTAAATTATTTTACCAACTTTAACCCACAATTTTTTTGTCTTACAAAAGTTCAGAATTTAAAAAAAATTGTAATTCTACGAATTTATCTAAATACTGCTTAGTAAAATATATTTTTCGAAAAAAATCCATATAAAAATTTTTCTTTTTTACTTCTATTAATTTTCTATATCATTTTTCGCGGTATTATTTATACACCGGTTTCCAAAGAGTTAGGGTTGCAAAGTTTATTCGTGGCCTGTCGTGAACGTGAGTCACGAGGCAATGGGAACGCAAGATCAGTCGTTATGATGCTCCAGATTAAGTCTGGTGCTCAAAACAGTGACATTAAACAAATAATATTTCGAAAAAAAAACTCTCATATGTTCAATAATGTGTAAAATTTTAAAAATATTATTATTATTTTTCATACAATATGTATTCAAAGAAAAATAAATAAATTTGTCAAAATTTGTTCAGCAAGAAAAAAAACTTTACGTGGAATAGCGACAAGTTTCCTATAGAATAGCAATATGTATATAGTTTTAACTGGAACAAATAAAAATTTCAACTTTGGTGAAATTCAAAACGTTTATAATCAACGATTTAATCGAAAAAATATTTTATAAGATTCATATTTTTGGCTAAGGACTTTTTCGTACACGGAGAAAAATTTTAAATAACTTTTCGCTACTTTTATAGTCAAAAATTTCTGCTTGAGCATTTCTGGTATAACTTATACTACTTTCGGAGTAAATTTTACTAATTTTTACAAACATGTTCTTTGAACGTAGAAAAATTTACTTCTAACGTATAGCAAAATTTACTTCGAAAGTAGTCAAAGTTACGAGAAATTTTTTACTATAAATGTAGTAAAAGCAATTTTATTTTTAATTCAAAAAATAAAAATTTCTAAACAAACATTATTTTCTGTGAAAAAAAGATTTTTTGTTTTACAATTTTTGGATAATAAACGTTATGAATTTCATTTACGTATAAAATTTCTCTAGCATAGTAAAATTTGTAGCTGCAGGTGAAGCTTTTGTTTACGAATTTTTATTATTGTTTTTATTATTATAATTATTGCTCTTGTTGTTAAAAATTAAATATATAAATAATAATATGCTGATTATGAGCACATTAAAATTCAAGTTGCACTGACGTATACAAAACAATGTCCTGGAGATGAAGTACCTATTGTTTCTCGCATGGACCGACACACAGTCTCAAGTGATAAGCAAACAAAGTCGTATAAGGTCTATCGCAAGTATAATATGTATATATATATATATATATATATATGTGTGTGTGTACAAAATAGAAAGCAGTTTATCATCTCTCTACCCTTTTACTTTTTAATTATTTTCGAATGTTTATTTGTATTAAACGTTAAAAAAATGCCTGAGTAGCATTATTTACTTTTAATTTTCTTTATGTCTAAACATTCAATTAAACAGGAAATTTTTTTCTGATAAAATATTTTTAAAATATACAATGAATCATAAAATAATTATTATTATTAAAATACTACTACTACTACTATTATTATTATTATTATTATTATTATTATTATTATTATTATTATTATTATTATTATTATTATTAATATTATTATTATTATTATTATTATTATTATTATTATTATTATTATTATTATTATTATTGTCATTGTTTTTTCGTGACAAATAGGAAGTCTCCTTAAGAGAAAAATTGCAGTAAACATTACCGAATTAAATGAAAATGTATTTAAATTTATGTCTCAAATTTCATAATAAACTTGTTTTAAAAGCCCGCAAAACTAGTCCTTTTAATTATATATAATCTATAAATAAAAAATAAATTTTACAAATAATGCCATTCGGATTAATTCTGATCTTACATAGATACAGTATATGAGAAGGAAAAAATATATATTTTATTTTTCCCATCATTGGAGGCGTGACATTAAAAGTATAATTCGCAACAGATCGATATAGGGGCAATTTGAAAATAAGACCCCCTTCAAACAGAAATATACACAGTACACATTCACAACAACTGCACGTGTATTTCCAATTCGATATATTAAAGCGGGCGTTATATTAGAGTACAGTCACCAAATGTACAATCTTTGACAGGATTAGCTTCAATGCATTAGTCAGAAAACTCGATTCTTCGACAAAATAGGAATTACGACTTGCAGGTGACCATTATTACAACATCGTAATTTTATTTATTAAGGAAGGAGAAAAAAAAACTTTTTTCTATATAAGAAAAAACTCTTTATATTTTTTTAGTATGTAAGATAAATGCGATTGTTAAATTGGTTATAAGAGCAAAAAAAACTATTTCCACTGATTTAAATTCAGTGGAAAAAAATTGTTTAGTAAAAATTAACATGAAATTATTACTATATAATACATTTTACTGTAAAATGAATTTTTACTATTTTGTTTAGTAGCTTCATAATATTTTTTTTAAGTTTTATATTCCTAAAAGTTACTATTTTCTGTTTTATGTTCCTGTTTAGACGCTAAGCACCGAATAGTTCGAGAGCTATTTTGTTTGGAATTTTGAAAGATGAAAATGTTAGTAATTTCGCTTCTTTCTTCCACTTCGGGAATAAAAAAAGTGTAGGCGACATTTTTAACAAAAAATCTTTGGAAAAATTGTTTTATTTTCATCGATTTTGCGAAATAAAAGTATTGTTTTCGACGCACAGCGTTAAAGTTAACTTCCAGGGACTCTAAGTTTTAGTGAATAATTAAATTAGATTTTTTCAATTAAATTTTAAACTAGACTTTTTGAATTATATTTTAATTTAGAGTTTTTAATAATTAAATTTAAATTAGGGCTTTTAAATAAAATTTTATTAGAATTTTAGTTAAATAATCTTTAACGTTCGAGATTCTTTATAAATTAAGTCAAATTAAACAAAAACATTCGTACAAATCTTTTCGTTTAATTTGCCTTAATTTATTAGAATTTTAAAAAATTCATTTTTAAGACAAATTTTTTAAATTAAATTTTAATTTCGTGTTCTTAAATTAAAGTATAAAGTAGAGTTTTAAAATTAAATTTTAAGTTGTTGTTATTAAATAAAAATAACAAAAATAATAATTTATATATGGCAGTGTCATCGAATCTTTAAAAAAGTGATTTTTATTTAAATCCTGATTTAATATAATAATAATAATTATTATTATAACAATAGTAATAATAGTAAAAACAATTTTAATAATAAAACCCGAGTTTAGAAGCAATGTGTTCACATTCGAAAAACTAAATTGCACTTCTTTAAAATATAAACATCATCTTGATATAACTAATTTGACTGAGTGTGCATTGTATATTTTAATTACTCGAGTTCAAGGAACTATTTTCTTGTAAATACTAAGAAAATCTTGTTTCAACTTTTAATAGAATTGACCAAGTTTCTTGCTTAAAATTTTGGCGCAGAAAGATGAAGAAGAAAAAAAATAAAGGAGCATTGTTTCGAAATAGTCAATTCCATATTATGATATATTTATGTGTTTCATATCTGCGAGAATTATAAATTGAAATTAAATTTTTTAAATTAAATGAATAAAATGTGTATTATATATAGCAAGTAGAATAATAATAATAATATTTTTTTTTTGTTTTTGCAAACCGCGAGTATAAAGTCATCCCTTATTCTTAACGCATATACTCTATTTTACTATCAACAGGAAGATCCATTCGCACTTGAGCGATTGTGACATCGAGTCATTAGCATAGTTATCCGGAAGCTGATAATTATTATTTAACGCAAACCGTTACACTTTTTACAACAGCTGCACATGCTTGCTATATGAAATCTGTACACGATTTAAATGCACACCAAACAAATGCGCGCTATAACTGAAAATAGATCCAATTTATTTTTGTAACACGAAAAAGAAATTTACTCCAAAAATATAAGCAAAATTTATTCTAACTTTTGCTATTTTTGGAGAAAATTTTCCTATGTTCGAGGCACATTTTTTCACATGAATTTATTGCGAACGTAGCAATTTTTACTATAACTTTTATTTATATTTTTACAGCAAAAATTTTATACTGTGTTCGAAGTAAATTTTACTGCTATCCAATTTTTACTAACTTTTACTTATTTTTGGAGCAAACATTTTTCTACATTCGAAGTGAATTTTACGAAAGTGTACTTCAAACGCAATAATTTATAATCTTATCGAATTTTGCTACATCCTAAGTAAGTTTTACAAAAATAAACTTCCAAGGTAGCAATTTTTACTACCATTCATTTTTTACTAACTTTTTTTATTTTTGAAGTAACGTTCAAAGTGGAATTTTACTTTTGACTCCGAAAATAGTAAGTTGCCAAAAATGCGCAGAATTTCCTAACAATTTTGGTTTTACTACGAAAACAAAATGAAAGTTTTTTTTTTCTTTTTTCCGTGCGGCAATATTCAGTTCAATGAGAATGCAAAAAGAAACTAAATGTCTGTTTTTGCAAAGGGTGAAGAAAATTTGAACAAGTACTTACGATCCTCGTCCTACAGAATCACGATATTCAGCGACAGAAAATCCGAACATTGACTGACGATACGATTTGTAAAGAGTATAATGTTTAGTCTCAACATTAAAGGCTGTAATTTTCCAATATGAAGAACTACCGAAAAAGGCAATTAGCCCCAACAGAAGCCAAAAGAGCCCCATAATTTATTTTATTTTTTTAAATCACTCTCACTAATTCACAAAGTGATCAACACCAAACGTTATCTGTTCATGTCCAATGATTTTTTGAAGTTTTTTTTTTACAACTGTGTAGAGTTTGCAATGAAAAAATTGCGGAATCAGTTTAAAAAAAATGTTGAAGTATAATGCACGAGGGAAAGATAAAAAGGGATTTTACTGAGGTCTATGTATATATGTATTTTTTATTTTTGATGGATTGTTGTGTGTGAATCATGAAATGACCGGTGTTAAGGACATGTGCTGAAAGCACGAGGTGAACGGAAGCCACGAACTTGCTTTGGCGAAGACGGCTTGACGAACGGTCGCGGACAGACTGGTGTTCTGAGTTCTGACTGACTGAAGTGGAAGAGTGGAACTCAGTTCTGTTCAGCTCCCACCCACTGCACTACATGCTGCCATACAATTGTTCTTCATCTCTACTCATCCAATTTCATTTAATGTTTTCACGACTCTTATTGTTTTTGACATGATAATTCACTAAATAAAATAATAATAATAATATTCCTCTTAATAAATATATAAATAAATATTCCTCAAAAATAATTATTATTTATTAAAGATACTTTCTATCTAGAAAATATTCCCCATCATGTAACTATTTTATTTTCAATTTTTCCATCAGGTTTAGTATTCTTATCGCAACATTCATAAAAATTCAGTGCGAAAAAAATAATTTTTTGTGCGTATAGAAAAGAAATTAATTTTCAATTTACACTTATAAAGAATTCTTGTGCTTTATGAAAACTTGGAAAAGTCAAAACATTTCCTGTGATGTGTGGGAGTTTTATTTACTGAAAGAAATATTTTTCAGATAACTATTAACTTATGTTGAGAATTATGTTTGCTTTGTTCATAAAATTTATTATTAAATTTTTATTATTATATTATTATTATTATTATTAATTTTGATCGTATTACTAAAAAAAAATTTTCAGTGGCAATTTTACATTTAAAAAAACAAATAAATGATTTACAACAGAACAGTCATCTTTGACGATAAAATTAATCTTAAATTTGAAATTAAATTTGTTTTTGCTTACATAACTTCTTTTACTATCAGTCCCTCATTTAGAAATAAAAAATTACATTTCAAATAACAATTTTTTTAAAGATTAATCGAATTGAAATACGTGTGTTATTAATATAATTGAAAATTAATACAAAAATAATAATAGTACTAATAATTAAAATAATTGAAAAATAATTAAAATAAAATAGTAATAATAAATAATCTTATAATAAAAATAATATTATGTTGAAAATTTTTATCTTCACTATCAGTCTGATTAATTTTTAATTTTATTTTGATTTTCACACATTCACTTTGATAGAACGTGAAGAGAAAACGTTGATGAAGTTCACAACGTTGATAGTCAATAAATTTAGAAGAAAAATTTTTTTTAAGAATATTTTCATAAATTTTTGTAATGAAAATAGTACGATTAATTTTTTTGAATAATGATTTACAAAAAAAATATTTGTGAACAAAAATTTTTATTTTATTATATTAAGTAAGAAAATAATTTTTTTCTTTCAATCGTTGATCATAAACGTTGCGAACTTCATCGACGTGAGAGAAAAACCGGCAAAGTAAAAATGCAAATCAAAATCTATCGAAGTGAAAATTAAAGTGGAAATAAAAATCTAACAAAATGAAAGTAAAAGAGAAAATAAAAAATTGTAAAAGTGAAAATGAAATTGAAAATAAATATTTTTCAAAATGTAAGTGGAAATGAAAATAAAACTCAAACTAAAAAAATGTTTATAAAAGTGAAAAATAAAGTGAAAATAAAAAACTTGAAAATTTTAAATGAAATTGATCTCTAATCAATTACTATTCGAAAATTAAAAAAAAATTAAAGAAAATTAAGAAATTAATTTAAAAATTCGAAAATTGACTGCTTCAAAATTGTTAATTAAAAATTACTTAAAATTCAAATTTTCTAGAAACTCAATTTAAAATCAATTTTTTAAAAATTATTTTTTCAAATTTTCAACTAAATCAATTATTTTTAATAAATGTTTTAAAAATTCAATTATTAAAAAAAAATGCCACATCTGGCCACATTAAAAATAATTCTTAAATCCATTTGTTTACAATTCAATTTTTTAAGAACTAACTTCTCTGGGATTTTTTAATAATTTAAAATTCAAACTTCTTAAAATTCCAACATGGAACCCTTTGAAATACAATTATTTTAAAAAAATTTTTAAAAAATTGTTTTTAGAAATTTTTAAGTAAAATTCATTAAATAATTTTATACTATGAATTAAATTGTTTTAAATAAATTCAATTTCTTATTCTTAAATTTCAATTATTATCGTAAATAAAAAAGTAAGAGTTTTTATTTTAAAATTCGTAGTGACTTCAGAATTTATAAGGCCAACAAATGAAAATTTAAGAAGAATAAAATCCTTTTAATATTTTCGAAGGACTCTGTACCAAAAAATTCAGAATTTCTTTAAGAATTCTATAAATATATTAATTTATTTGATATTTTTAATTTTAATTTGTTTTTAATATTTTATTATTTTTCTAGCACTTTTGATCAAAGCCACTAACTTTTCCTAATGTATTTTACTTTTCCTGACTTTTTACTGGACTCTCTAATATTTTGATGTAAAAGATTCTTTACGTAATACGATTTAATATTTAATATCTTAGTTTCAAAAAGTATATTAGTTTTTAATACTTTATTACTTCTACACTAATTAAAATAATAAATTAATTTTTCTTCGACAGTAACAAAACCACCGCAGCTCCACAAATTACTCGCACTTATACGAAATAAAGTTAATAAATATATAATTAAAGGCTCCGATCAAAGAACCGGCTATAATTTATTTCAAGCTGAAAATTATAGGCCCATAAATAAAAAATTAAAGTTTCAAATTATAAATTTTGCAGGTGCATTGTTTATACGAATAAGAAAATCCTTACAATAAATCGAAATTGTAGCTCTTTTATCAATTTCTAATTAATATCTTAATTAATTCAAAAGTTTTATCAATTGTTATTTATTAGCAAAATTATTATTATTATTATGCAAATTATAATTTTTTATTTTCAAGTATGAATTTTTGAATAATTTTAAATTTAAATTTTAAACAAATTCGATTATTAACTAATTTTCAAATTAATTATTCTTGTTTATTGTTTTCAAAAATTTTCATCAAATTCTTCACAAGAATGCAATTATTTTCATAAATAATAACATTCTTCACAAGAAATCAATTATTTTTAAACAAAATTAAATCTTTTTTCTCTCAAAAGAATTCAGTTATTTTCTAAAATTTTAATACAACCTTCGAAACAATTCAATTTTACTTTAAAAAAATTAAATTCTTTGCCAAAATTCAATTACTTTTTCAAATTTTAATAAATCCTTCGAAACAAATCAATTATTTTTTATATATAATTTTAATAAATTTTCATTAAAGAATTCAATGTTTTAAATTTTTGAAAATTTTACGCAAAAATTCAAATATTTTCCAAATTTTTAAAAATCCTTTGAAACATTTCAACTATATATTTTATAAATAGTATAATTCATTGCAAAAACTGAATTATTTTCAAAAAAATTTCACGAAAGAATTAAATTTTTTTCTTAATTCATTATAAAATTACAGTGGAACCTCGATTATCCGAACCGAAAATCATTTTATCCGAAATTCTATTATCCGAACTTTTTTTTGACTATCCGAATTTTAAAATTTATTTTCTCTATTTATGTTTATGTTTATGCCAAAAAAAGTCTTAAAAAATCATATGTTCTGTGTTTTATTAATATATTATTATAAATTAATATATATTTACATATATATACTTATATATCTTTAAAAAATGTATTAAATTAAATACATATAGTTCAACTGTCCAATTTTTTTATTTTAATTATGAAAAACATTAAAACCTCTACTATCCGAATCAGGCCTTGCGTAGGTTAGTTCGGATAATCGAGGTTCCACTGTATTGTACTGAATTCAATTATTTTCTACAATTTTAATAAAATTCAATAATAAAATGTTCAATTTCAATTATTAACAAATTCGACTATTTAAAAAAACTTGAAAGAAACTGTTCATAAAATTTAATTACTTTCAAAATTGTTAATTAAAATTATTAAAGAAACTTCATTATTTAAAGAAAAATTAAAAGAAATTCTGAAAAAAGAATTTAATTAGAATTATTATAAAAATTTTAACAAAATTCTTTACAAAAATTCAATTATTTACCTAAATAATAAAATTCTTTGCAACAATTTATTGATTTTCATAATAATATAATATTTCAAAAAGTGAAAATGAAGAAAAATTATTTAAAAAAAGATAGGAAACAAAAAATTAAACAAATAACTTCAAACTGCGAACAGATTACCGGAATACAACGATTATTAATATAGAAGATTATTATTTATTAACTTTAATTTAGAGGTTCGGAATTTCGAGTTTTAAAAAATTATCGATTTTTGCATCGGGACTATCAATTAAGAAACATTTCTAGAAACTTAGCAAGCATTTCTAGCACTACAAAAAGAAGGCAAATTGCAATTATATTGTATTTTATTCTTATTATTAGTTATTAATTAGTCAGTAACGCTAAAAGATACAATTTAATTTATAAATTCATTTCTTCTATCATTTTCTTTACACCTTCAACCGATGATTCAATATCATCGTCTTCATTCTTTGATGAAGACTCCTGTTTCTGTTCTTCTGTATTTTCTCTAACGTCAATTTTCCCATCCTCAAGATTTTCATTTCCTTTCTTTTTTTGTATTATCATGTCACTTATTGATTCTAACATAGAATTTAACACCACAACACTTCCATCGGCTTTTCCAAGTCTTGTTTTCTGAAGCAAAATCATCGCCTCTTCATATGGCGGTGCTATTGGAGACTGAGTTGGTTTACAGTATTTGAATGTTGTTCCTTCCGACTAAAAATAGAAAAATTCAACTCTTATTAATCTTCTATTTCTTACTATAAATTTTCTAATTTACAATATAAATTTCTACTTAAAAAAAAAAGTTTTCAAGAGAATAAGTTGATAAAGTAGGATCCTGTGAACACCCAGAAATCTATTTTCACAAAAAAATTAAGCAGAATTTTAATATTTTGAATAAAATCTATATTAATAGTCGTTGTATTTCAGTCAATTATATTTCTAAAAAATTTAATAAAATTCAATTCAAGAATACAATAATTTTTAATAAAATTTGTAGTCAATATGTAGTGAAAACTTTTAAACACAATTGAATTGTTTAGAAATTTTGTATTCCAATTTTTAAAAATAATTGAACCTGTTAGATAAATTTTATTAAAATTATCTTGAATATAATTGAATTTTCTCCTAGAAATTTTATTAAAATTGTATTGAAAATAATTGAAATCCTATGACGTGTTTTACAATTTATAAAAATAGTTGAATTGCTCTAAAGAATTTTATTATTTATTTAATATTATGTACTTAATAGGTGAATTCTTTAAATTTTGAATCTGTAATCATTTAAAAAATTGATGATTATTCTTGAAAATATAAAACTTTTTAATTTACAAAATAATAATAATAAATGGTATTATTTGCTAGTTACTTATAAATTAATATGTAAACAAATCAATCTAATAACTTTATTAGAATGATTTACTTACTTATTGCTTATTTACTTTTATTTAAAGCAAAATCTACTTACATCTAATGGATACGATGTGTCTGAATCAGGTCCATTGAGATCTCCGCAAACAACAAAAGGAACAATACATTTATTGATTCCTTCTAATTCTTTAAAACTGCACTTTTCATTAGTTAATAACGGATTCATCATGTGCGGTTTGTAACCATTTGGCGGAGAATAATTTTTACAAACGACAAACGCTTCAAAGCTGGAATTACGCGAGCTGGGTGGTTTTGTTACAATGACAGATGAGAAAAATATTTTCAATTGAGAATAAAGAAGAGACATGTCATCTGCTCGAAATATTTTTGCCACAAATGTTCCCATTGGTTTAAGGATATGTGTTGTAATATTCAAAGCAGCTAAAAGTAGCTGAGATTGGACAAATACGTCCATATCGTGTAGTCCAGTGACTAAAATCATGTGTTTTTTTGTCTCAAAAATACTGAATACCATTTTTAAATGCGAAATTCTTAAAATAGGTAATTTTGAATATTTTTTAGTGACTTACCATCTGGTGCACCATCGCAAACCACTAAATCGGCATTTTCATTTCCAAAATGTGATATTATTTCTTCTGCCACTGATACTTTTGTGATATCGCCTTGAATTTGTGTTACACCTTCTATCGGAGACATTGCCTGTAGATCGACTGATATTATTTTTGGTGGTTGAACATCACTTCCCTTGGCAACTTCTTCTTTGTAAACTTCACTGTTGAAAATTTTTATTAGATTGGATACACTTAACTTATTTTTATAATTAAGATTGTAGTTAATTAAAAAGGAACTTTATTTGTTCTAAATAAATATTTAATTATTATTATTTTTCCGTAAGAATTAAGACTTTCGAAAATTTCAAAACTTCGAAAAGGGCTCAACTCTGGCAACTATAATATCAATTTTCTCCAACTCACTGTTATTAAGGACAATTCTTTAATTATTTTCTCATATGCAATAGCTTCTAGTTAATACGAAAAAGCTAGAATCTTTTAATTAAATTTGTTAGAAATAAACAGTTTTTTGTGTATCCTGTAAAATTTAAAAAAAAACAAGTTACGCCCTTTTCAAAATTCACGATTCAATTATTTTTAAAAAATGTTCAAAAAGTTCTCTGAGAACTTTAAAATCCATTTGTTAACAAATATTCAATTTTATCAGAAATTTTGATTATTCGTATATCCTTCAATTAAATATATGCATATTAGAAAATTAAAACTTCAAATAATTAAAAAAAAATGAATTTTACAGAATTGTTAGTTAAAAATATGGAAACTTCAGACTTTTGAAGATTTTAAATTGAAAGTTTTTCAAAAATCAATTATTTCTAAAAACTCATGCTACAATGAATTTAATATTCAATTTTTATTTAAAATTTTAACATAAATTTCATTTTTAAATTAATTTTTATTAGAAAATTCTACAAGAATTCAATTATTTAATTACAAAAATATATAATTTAATAAATAATTGAATTTTTTACAAACAATTTTATTATTAAAGTAAATGATTAAATTGTTGGGATTCATTTTATAAAAATTTGTAAATAATTTTGAATTCTTGTGAAATTCTGATAAATTACGAAAATAATTAAATGTTTGCGTTGAATTTTAACAAAATTGTTTTTAAATAATTTAATTCTTTTGGAGAATTTTATGAAAATAGTAAAAATTGAAAATCATTGAATTGAGAAAAAGTTTTGAAAATAATTGAAATTTGATGGTCCTAAAGTTTTGAACGTTCAAATGAACAACAATATTTTTTTTACTTCTTCTAATTTGTATTTCTTTACAGAAAAATAATTTTTTGATTAAAACAAATTAATTCTGTACTAAATATCGTTTAATTTCAATTATTTTTCTTTTTTAGATAGTAATTTTCTAAAAAAAATTAAGATGAAAAAAAATTTCGTTCATTTGAACGTTCAAAACTTTAGGGTCATGAAATTTGGACAAGAATTTTTTTTAAAACTTTTAAAAATAATTGATTTGCGAAAAATTTTATTACTTATAAAGATAATTTAAATTTTAAAGAGAATATTTAAAATTTATTATCATAATAATTGAATTTCTGCGAAGACTTATTAATTCTAAAAAATAATTGAATTCCTGCAATCATTAATTATAACTTCTCCAAAATTCAATTTTTTTAGTGTTTTCAACCAAAATTCTTCTATATATCCATTATTTTTAATAATAATTAATTAAACATATATTAAAAAATTGAATTAATTTCAGAAGATTTGAAATTATTGAAATTCGTCAAAACTCTAAGATCTTTAAAATTTCTAATTAAATTCATTCAAAATAAAAAATTTTAATACTTTCAAATTAAATTTATTATATATTTATGTTCATTTTGATAGAAGCAAAAAGAATTGTAACTTTTATTCAGATTAAATTTTTCTTTTAAAATATGAAATTGAACTAACTTTTGTTTAGACTGTCCGTCAGATTCTTCTTTAAATCAAATTTCAAAACTATTGAGATTTAAGAGTAAATTTCATAAAATAAATAGAGGAATGCAATGGATACTTAACATTTTCTTTTAAGACTGTTTAAATAAAATAGCACAATTCAAATTATACTTTAGGTTTACTTTTAAATTGTTTAAAATAAACGTTGCAATTCAATGATTACTTTAAATTTACGTTTGAACTGTCTAAAATAAACACTGCAATTCAAAAATACTAGAAATTTACTTTGTCTAAGTGAATATTTCAGAATTCAAATATTCACTTAAAATAATATTGACTGTCTCATGACATTAAATTATAAATATTTACTTTAATCGTTTGGATAACACTTGACTCCAACTTCCTGGAGCAGCACACAAATCGACCGCTCTTGAAACTTCTAAAAATTAAATTTAATAACAAATTATTTCAAAATTAAACTTTTGTCTATAACAATAAAAAATAATATAATTGTATATTATAATTCTATACCTATACACACCTTCAAATATGTTAAATTTGTTGTCAATATGAAGAAGTTTATAAGCGCTGCGTGCTCTGTAACCTTCCTCTTTTGCTTTTCTGTAATAAATATCTCGCTTATCTTTCGTTGTTTTTCCCATTTTGCTATAAAAACGAAAATACTGTTTTCAAATAACAAAACTATTAAAATATTTATATTCTATTTTAACTAAAAATATCTGAAATACTTTTGTTGTGGTGTAAACCTTTTCAGGTTAGGAGTTTAGCGGTAAATGGCGGTAAAACCTGAAGGTGCCTCCACAGTGAAAATACACTACTTAAATCTGGACAAGTCGCACAAAAACCCCTGTTGTTTCAACATTATTACAAAAATTGAAACTAGAGTGCGCCTTTATTTTTGTTATTTTAAAAACCAATTATTGTAGAAACGGTCAGTTCACCTGTGTTTATGTCAGTACCACGTCATCTAGTGAAATACTCTCATATAATAATAAAATTTGAAAAATAATTATTTAGGTAATACTTTAGTATTTTTTATTTGTTTTCTATTTATATAACACATTGTTACTGTATCTATTGGTCATATTAATAGAGACTAAAAAGTGCAAACTCATGATGAATTTCAAAGGAAAAAAATTTTTTTTATTTTCAAATATCTTGGCAATTGAACTTTGAACCAATGATTATGTATACATAAATATGTTCATATATATAGGTATACATAAATAAAAATCAAGTCAGTTTTGAAGTTAAAGTCCATCGGATAATAATAAAGGAGCAATATATATTTTGTTGTCGATTGTCGAAAATTAAAGTAAGGGATAAGTTTCAATTTTTAAGCACCATATTTGTAAAATACCTTGAAAATTGTTTTCTCTTTTAATTTAAACTGTTAAAATAATAATTTATAATTCATGAAATGTATGTAGAGAATACTTTAAGAGTGTTAACTAAGTGTTTGATGATTGTTTAAGATTTGGTAATCAAACTCAGTTTGAAAATAGGACTTGTAAAAAAATTCTTGTTAATAGCAACAATCAAACAATTATATACAGTTATCTTGTGTTATTACTAGTGACACTTATTTTGAACTAAATTATAGAAGCTTTCGTACTCTTTTACTAAAACCTACTATTTACTACTTTTTTACGATTAGCTACTATTTGGATACTTATTTTAAATTTGTGACACTAAAAGCTACTTTTTTCTTTAGAAAACGGACTATGATTTATAAATTGGAATAAAATACTTTGCAACAATTTAATTATTTTCAAAAACAATACAATTTTGTGCCGAAACTTAATTATTTTCAAATATTTTACCAAAATTTTTGACAAGATTTCAATATCAAATTCTTCGTGGAAATTCAATATTTTCAATTTTTTTAAAAATATTTACAAGAATGCAATTATTTAAAAAATTGTAATAAAATAGTAGGTAGGAATTCAAGTAATTATATAAATAATAAAATATACATTTTTAAATACATTTTTCGAAAAATGTAATTATTGTTTAAAATTTTCATAACATCTTTTTACAAGTTGAAATTTAAAAAAATAATCAATTCTATAATTTTTTTTTAAATAATAGAATTCTTGTAGAATTTTCTAATAAAAATTGATCTAATAATGAATTTCAGTTCAAATTTTAAATAATATTTGAATGTGAATAAGAATAATTTAGAAATTTTAAAGAAAAATTAGTCTTTGGGAAAATTTTAATTAAAATGTTTGGAATATAGTTAAATTCTTCTAAAAATTAAAAAATATCTATTTAAAGTTCCAATGTATTGGAAATTTTGTTACAATTAAATGAAAAAAAATTTATATTTTAAAGAATTTTATTTTTTAGTTTCAAAAATTATTTTTTAAATATTAATCGCATTTTCAAAGAAATTTAAATTAAAATTTCGGAAATATTTTAATTGTTCAAAAATTTAGAATTGAAATTATTATTAGGATAAGAAAAAAAGCAAAATAGCATTGTTTTATGAAAATCAGGGAAATAGAGAATCAAATTTTCATGAATTTTGTGAATCGCAACTAAAACAATAGTTTTTTAGTAATCAAATTTATTTTTCGACAGCTAATTTTTTTACCAATTTTTTCAGTCTTAAAGCTACATTTTGGTATCTAAGAAAATAATTAAAATTATATATGGTTAATAATTAGAAAGTTTCTATTTTAAAATTGGAAAAAAATTCTTCAACTTG
Organism: Leptopilina myrica (nomen nudum); assembly: GCA_032872475.1. NCBI lineage: Eukaryota > Metazoa > Arthropoda > Insecta > Hymenoptera > Figitidae > Leptopilina > Leptopilina myrica (nomen nudum). Next base: position 9,103,125 of record CM065460.1, read on the forward strand.
GCATTAAATGAGAGTAATTGTTTCAGATATCAACAATGATCAACACTGGGAAATTAGCAGGTTGTACTATTTTTATAACAGGAGCATCGAGAGGAATTGGAAAAAGCATAGCTTTGAAAGCTGCGAAAGATGGAGCGAATGTTGTAATAGCTGCAAAAACAGCGGAACCACATCCAAAACTTCCTGGTACAATTTATACAGCCGCTGAGGAAATTGAAAAGAGCGGAGGCCAAGCTCTTCCCTGTATTGTTGACGTTCGAGATGAGGGTCAAATTAAAACAGCAGTGGACAATGCAGTCAAAAAATTCGGTGGAATTGATATTCTTGTTAATAATGCAAGTGCAATTTCGTTAACAAGTACTCTTGCCACCGATATGAAGCGCTACGATTTAATGAACAACATCAATGCGAGAGGAACATTTCTCGTTTCAAAAATGTGTTTACCGTATTTGTTAAAGAGTAAAAATCCTCACATTGTTAACATTAGTCCTCCATTAAACATGAATCCATTTTGGTTTAAAAATCACGTTGCGTACACAATGGCAAAGTACGGAATGTCAATGTGCGTCCTCGGTATGGCGGAGGAATTTAAAGAAGAAGGTGTCGGTGTTAATGCCGTTTGGCCTAGAACAGCTATTCAGACAGCTGCCATTGAAATGCTGCAAGGCAGCGAGTCAGCTAATCACAGTAGAAAACCAGAAATTATGGCTGATGCCGTCTATGCCTTAGTTTGTAAGGACAGTAAATCTGTGACCGGCAATTTCTTCGTCGATGAGGATCTATTGAGAAAAGAAGGTGTCACAGACTTTTCTCAATATTCATGCACGCCAGGAAATGAAAAGAATTTAATGCTGGATTTCTTTTTGGACGAGGCACTGGACTCGCGACTAATTCCAAATAAGACTGAGAATAAAGTTGATGGGAGTAAAATAGCCAATTTATTTACAGTTATTGAGAGTAATTTAAATGCAGAGCTTGTTGATAAAGTTGGAGCGGTATATCAATTTAATGTGAAGGGCGAAGAAGAAGGTGTTTGGTTTATAGACTTGAAGAATGGAAAGGGCACAACAGGAAAGGGTGAGCCAAATCAACCAGCAGACGCTGTTCTCACTATGGATTCGCAAAACTTTTTCGCCATGTTTTCTGGTAAAATGAAACCCGCCTCTGCTTTTATGACTGGTAAATTGAAAATTACAGGCAATATTCAAAAGGCGATTAAATTAGAGAAGTTAATGTCGAGTTTAAAGTCGAAACTTTAAAATAAGATTTCAAAACAGTTTAATAACTAATGGTATTTTTTAAAAAATAATAAATTCTAATAATTATGTTCTTAATAATTAAGAATAATTGGAATTATTACATCATTGTAATATTTATCTAAAATGACAATATTTAACGTCGGTGAAGTTCACGACGTTTTCTATTCAACTTTCGGGAGGAAAAAATACTGTTTACCCTGAAAACATGTTCCTAAAGACGATATTTTTATTACTTCTTATAATTTGAATTTTTTACAAAACGTTTTATTAGAATTTAAAAATTACTTTCTAAGAAGAGGGTGAGAACTGATATTTTTAATTATAAGTATATCAAGAAAATAATTTAAATATTCCATGGTAAATATTTTGAGCCCTTTTTGAATTTTTGTTGATGAAAAAACTAACTTCTACAATTTTTAAAGCATTTTTGAAACAAAACTTAACTTTTAGGCCAAAAATGCTTAAAAATAAAAGTTATTTCTTCTTCAAATTGTTTAGAAACGTGAACTTCACCAACGTTACATTTATAGGTATACAAATTGTTATTCTATATTTTTTATATTCATATATATGTACATTGTATCAAAAATTTTAATAATGTTTTATCTTTTTTAAAATAAAAATATGAGCTAAAATTAATGAAAAAGTGCGAAACTAGTAGAGAATACGGCTGGTATTTGAAATTATGTAAAATGTAAATTTTCATCCAGAAATAGTATTATCAGGGTGGCCACATGTCAGTAAAGTGAGGGAAATATCCATGAAAAAATTTTTGTCAGAGAAATTAGGAAAATGGGGTTTTTTTTCTTTTCTTCCATACATTGCAACAAAGTACAACAATTTTTAGAAAAAGAGGCAATTTATTTTGTTTTTTATAATGCAAAAATTAACTAAAAACAAATCTTTCAAAAATCGTTTTTGAATCAATTTTAAACATAATATATAAATTTGGCAAATATATCTATAATAAAAATCTTTTTGAATAGTTAAAGTTTTGTAATATTTACTTGAAAATAATTAATATATTTCAAATTTTTATTTACAATTTTTAAAAATTAATTTTTGACGAATTTTAACTGCAATTTTTGAAAATAATTGAAATATTATAAAAAATTTTTATGAAAAATCTGTAGAGGTAAATTTAAAAATGAAAATTAGACAAATTCAATATTTTCATTATTTATAATTAAATATTTTCAAAAATTCAAATACACACAAAATTAATGTCATTTTAGAATTATTTTTAACATTTTGTAAAAAACAATCATGTTCAAAATTTTTAATTAAAATTCATCAAAAAATAAAATACTTTTTATGAATTATGTAAAAATTCTTTTAAGAAATTCAATTATTTTCGAAAAATTACATTAAAATATTTTTGAAAACTAATTATTAGAATTGTTTTATAATATTTTTTTAAGATTCAATATTATCTTCGAACAATGTAAATAAAAATGTTGAAAATTTACTTTTTCGATTTATTAAAAAATTGTTTAAAATCGTGTTCATTATTTCAAATTTTTCAAAAATTTGTTAATTTTTTTGTATTTTTTAAAAAAGAGTTAAAAATATTTTTAAAAAATTAATTGTAATGATATCTTTATAATGTTTTGAAAATATTTTACCGTAATAAGTGAAGACTTTTTTATAATCATTATAATTGTAAAAAAATTGAGTTTTTGTATATAAATAATTGAATATTCTAGAAGAACTTTTGGAGAATTATTGAAATTAATTGATTCAGAGATGAAGTTTAGTTGAAAATTGTAGAAAATCATTGAATTCAGGAAGGGTTATAGTTGTAATTTTTAGAAATTATACAAGTTCATAAATTTTACTCATTTTCCGTAAACATTCATATTTTATCAGGGAAAGTAACTTTAATGTTAGTAAATTGTCTGGGAAATTGGTAAACTGAAACTTGTGACCACTCTGATAATTGAATCAGTATTTTTACGTTAACATTTTGTGAAAATTGTCAGATATCACATTTTTTTAGATTATTTTCGATTTTAAATTTTTAAAGTAAAATATATTTTTTAAAATTGTTTTCTATAATTTTTTATTGTTTAGTTTTTGAATATCTTTTTAATATTATATTACTTTTTTATAGTTTTTAATTTTATATAAATTTTTAATAGTAGGTATATTTTTTAATTTTATATAACTTTTTAAAAATTATATCATTAATTTTATATTTACAAAATTAACATTTATGATTTATTGTATTTTATTGACAATTTATAAAGAATTTATTCTTTTTTCGAGGTTAGCAAACAGCCCTTTTCTCTGGTAGTCCGCCTGACTAAGCGTACGCTTTTTCTACTGAATTATTCCCAAAACTAAATATAATTAGTAGTTTTAAAAATCCTTTAGTAATTAATGTATAATTATATACATTTTTATCTCACTTTTATAAACTATAATTTCAAAGCGCTCTAGAGTTTAGAATTCCAGTTTCTAGAAGAGGAAATGAAATAACCAGCAACTAGTGTAGAAATATCGATTTTATGGCAAACTTCCCAGATTTTCTCATACATGTACAAAACATAAAAGTACGTCTACTTCTAACTGGGTTCATTTTGGATTAAATTTCACATTTAGATGTAAATTTTTCAAGTATAATGGTATATTAAAAAAAAAAGAAAGTAAAAAGAATTCTCATGATGAAATGAGGGTGTGTTTGGGTGCGTGTTTGCACTTGAAGGGAGTGACGAGTTCAATCCGCAAGTAACGGAATTTATAGACAACCCTTATTACCCTAAAAGTTTCACTGTTCGCAGGCGCTCTCCTCTTCACAACCTGCGCAGTTAACATCCTATAATATAAGGCTATTAGCCCTTTCACGTTATATGCGGTATTGTGAGCATGATTATATGCTATGTGCCCAACCTTTATTCCACGCAATCATTATTTCAAAGATAAAATTTCAATTACCTTTTCTTCAATTTCGAAATAGTGTCTATTTTCTATATATAAGGTTTATAAATGAAATAACTTGAGTTTAAATGCCTCGAAATGACAATCGAATTTATAATCAGTGGAAAAATGTGCAGACTGGCACCCCAAGTACAATTCTTGCGACATGCGTCGTGTGTTCATCCCTCTCTTTCGCCGGATATTCACTTGAGCAAGTTTGTAATTTCACGTACTTGGTCGATTCCTCGTGTCCGAACCTCAAGTCACTCATTCTCTCGCTTTCTCAAAAATTAAATAATTGACAAATTATTGAAATTCACTTGTTCGATAAGTACAAATTGCTCCCCTTTTGGTCACATTTAGTTTGTTTCGCCGCTAGTGTTCCAACCCCAGTCATATATCAATTTGTATATATCATTTTCAATTAGTTTCATTTTTATCTATTTTCAATTAAAAAAAAAAGAAGAAAAATTAAAGGCGATTCGATAAAAGTGACTATATAGTGCAAATACAAATGATAAGGGATAATGTGCTCGGAGAGGCAGGTTAAAAGCATCTCGTGGGATTACCGCACACTACATAATCCCGGACAATCCTTTAACTTGTATCAATAACGAGAAATGTGAAGATAGATGTGCCAATAAAAAAATACTACGGGAAATATTCACAAGATGTAAATTTTAAATTACGAAGAGAATCTTTTTTGGAAATATTTAGTTTCTTCACACGCATATTTTTGCAATAGTGCATTAAAAATAAAACAAACGGAAAATAAAACTTTAAAAATGTTTGGATCAAAATTGAGGACTTGGATGGAGGCACACATTGTACGCCCGAAGAAGAAAAAAAAGAAAGATTTAAAAGAAGGCGAAAAAGGATTTGAATCTAATTGCAATTCACCCAGCAAATATTATACAAGATTGTCCGTTCCTTGTCAAGTGAGTATATTCTTTAAATATTAATATTTTTTAAGGGAATGAATGAACTGATACTTTTAACTAAACATATATCAAGAAAATAATTTAAATATTCCTTAAAATTGTTTTTATAATAGCAATTTTTTGAGAAAAATTCAATGGTCGTAAAATTACAAGGAACAGCAAATATTTTGACACTTTTGAACTTTTATTTTTCTTAAAAATTGTTAGATTTTAAAAACCATGTGTAATTTTATGGAAAACATGTTTTTGAATCTACAAAAAAGTAAGTTCTACAATTTTTTATGCATTTTTTTGAAAAAAAACTAAATTTTAGGCTGAAATGAAGTTCTTCAAAAAATGTAAAACTTTAATTTTTTCATTCACCAATTTTTTGTGGATACAAAAACATATTTTCTACAAAATTTAGCATGGCTTTCAAAATCTACCAATTTTTATGAAAAATAAAAATTCAAAAAGTGTCAAAATTTTTTTTGACTGATTTTATTTTATAATTATTGAATTCCTTTTAAAAAAAAGTACTATAAAAAGAATTTTATGGAATATTAAAATTATTTTCTTGATATAAATAAAAATGTCGATATACCCCTTAATTTAAAAATTAAAAATAAATCAAATAAGAAAGTTTTTAAATAAAAATCAAATGGGTGAGGAAATTTTTATTTTTCTTAAAAAATTGATAGATTTTGAAATCTATGCGTAACTTTGTATAGAAAATATGTTTTTGTATCTACAAAAAAATGCGAAATGAAAAATTTTATTTTTACTATTCATAAAGGATGTTTTAATTGGAAAAAAATGTAAAAAATACATGTTGTTAATTAATGAATTCTTTTATATTAAAGTTTATTTTTTAATTAATTTCAGAGCATAAATTGTTGAATGTCTACTTTTAATTTTTTATATTGTATATGAAACAAGTTGTTCGTTTCATGATTATTTATAGCTTCCTCAATATAATATATACCAATTGTTTACATTTTTATTTCAGAATAATTATTTTATAAAGTTAAGAAAACATTTTTGAAAAAATACAAAATTTTAATTTGTTGAAAAAATAAAAATATTGATTCATTTTTTTAAATATTGAAGTTAGCAATACAATTTCGACAAGAATTAATGCAAATTTTAATAAATAATAAAATTACTTCAAAGAATACAAAAATCAATTATTTTAAAAAATTTTTGTTTATTTTTGAAAATCCTTGTCTGATTTTAGATATTCGTGACCGCAATACACATACAAAATTTTATTAAATTCCGTCCGTTTTTCATTATTTCTAGTCTGAAAACAATTTCTTTTAATAACAACTGCTTCAAAAATTGTAAATATTAATTTTTTTTATTAGTCAATTTTTTGCGGTTACAAATAGTTCATAATTTATAATAAAAAAGTTTATAATTTTTACCGAAAATTAAGCCTGTTTCTAAGTACTATTAAAAATGTTTTTTCATATTTTTCTATTGGATTTTAATTATTATTTAAAATTCTAATTTAATAAATTAAAATTAGAAACACTAAAATTTTAAATGTTTAAATAAATGAAATTTATTTTTCTAAAATATTCTGGAAGTCAAAATAACGAAATTTTTTCTGTTCAAATATTTTGAATAAACCGGAATGTAATGTAAATTATACATTTTTGTTTAGATAGGAAATAATATTTTTACTATACAGAATAATATTTTTATGAGGCTGAAGTTTCGAACGTTCAAATGAACGAAAATTTTTTTCATTCTCAAACTTTTTGAAAATTACTGTCGAAAAAAGAAAAATAATTAAATTTTAACAATATTTAGTTTAGAATTAATTTGTTTTAATCTAAAAAATAATTTTTTTGTAAATAAAATACAAATTAGAAGAAGTAAAAAATATTGTCATTCATTCGAACGTTCGAAACTTTACGAACATATATTTTTTATTAAAGTTCAAATTAAGAAAAGTATGTAATAAAAATATTGACGTTGAACCGTTTATTTGGAAACGACTACATTTTTTTCCATTTAAATATTTACTAATAAAAAAATATATTTGATTCCATAGCGATCGATTATTATTTGTCTATCAAATAAATATTTACTTGAATCAAATAATTTTTATTTAAATTGTATTGAAATTGAACACATATAAAATGTATTTTAACTAATGACTTTAGTATATTTGAAGAAAACAAAATTTATTTGATTTGAATAAAAATTATTTGATTCAAGTAAATATTTATTCGATAGACAAATAATCGATTACCGGAGTCAAATAAATTTTGTTTGTAGTAACTTTTAAAAATATTTAAACAGAAAAAAATGTTAACGTTAACTGTTCCCTAGAAAAAGAAGGAAAAATTGGCGTTGATTTGCACGCGTTCCATACTTTTAGGGATATTAAAAGATTTTATTAAGATGTTAAAAATTGTAATGAACATAAGTGAAATAAAAAGAATAAAAATAAATAAAAGTAAATAAAAAGAAGTAAAAAAAATAATCGTACCATAAAAATAGGAGCCATAGGGGAAGATATCTACTGTTTTAACTGCATAATGAAAGAAGCACCGGGTGAAAAGGGTTGGCAATGTTCTAAAATATGTATCACGTATTCAGTGTTCTTAAGACTATATGTGAATACAATAGCAAGTGAATGTGAAAGAGACATTTATATTGCTGCCAAAGAAAAATTGTGAAGGTAGTACAATGCTTTGTCAGACCTTCCTAATTGAAGTACATACCTATACCTTTACCTTCCATTTGAGAAATGTTCTAGGAACTCACTTGAAAGTGGGTGCATCGGTAAACGACAGACAGGTCATTAACACCCTATTGGCGTTTACTTTGAACTTCTGTCATGCGAAAAAAAGAGAGAATATAAATAGTCTGCAGGGTTTAATGCTTCATTACGTTTGCTTATGTTCAATACATAATATAATTGCCCTTTACACGAAACAATACTTTTTCGTTATTTGCAAAACAATTCCATTGATCCAAACAAGAGAAAGCTTGATTAATTCAGATATTAATTTTGTCATCGAAATTAGAAGAAGAAGCTTGTAAATAATTTCTATTAGCCTCCTACCCTTCTATGCATTATTGAATTCCATGCTCGTTTCTGCAAATCTCACAATTTTTCAAAAATTATTTTATTTTTTTCTGATAAGGAAGTAAAATTCCAATTAAGTTTAATCACAGATTATACGAAAAAAGACTACAAAAATATATAAAGTAAAACTACAGGGTTGTCAGTTAGATAATTCAGGGATTTTTATTAAAAGTACTGGAAAAAATTAAATTCTTACAATTCATAAGAAAATTATAAATTTTTGGGTCTTTTTTGTTTGCCTCATTAAACTACCACGAACTACCCAAAAACGAAATTTTCAATTTCATCCATTCCTGACAATAATTTCGTTTTAAATATAACTTAAATCTTGAAGAGCTATCATAAAACTATTACTTGTAAATTATAAAATGATTAATCATTGAAAGATTTTAATTTGAATATTTATAAAATTTCAATTCTTAATTAATTAATTTACAAATTTGAAAGAACTAAGATTTTTTAAAAATGCTAAAATAATTAAATTTCTTCGGAAATTAGATAAATTTTCTAATATATATATATACATAAATTTAATTAAACATTAAAAATAATGAATTTATAGGAAAATTGTAGTTAAAGGCACGGAAAAATTAAATTTTGTTGAAGTAACAGATGATTAATTAAATGTTTATTAAATTCAATAATTTTCATAAATAATAAAATTCTTTTTAGTAATTCCATTATTTTTATAAATAATAAAGCTCATGTCAAAATTTCATTTATTTTAAATATAATTTTAATTAAAAAATCTAATTGTTTTTCAAAATTTTATTAACTTTTGTCAGAAAAAATCAATTATTTGTAAATTTGCTGGTAACATTCTTTATGAGAATTCAATTTGAAGAAACATTCAGTTATTCAATAAATTATTTATTTTTATGAAAAATGAAAGTTTTTTATGAAAATAAATTTTTAGTAAAATTTTAGATGATAATTGAATATTAAAACAATAAAATTATTCTCAGGAATTCAATGATTTCCAAGGGGCAAACAACTAAGGAATTTGGTGTACACCTACTACAATAATAATTCAGTATTTCAAGGTAATTCACGGTAATTCACATTGGTAATTCAATACAAGTGTACACCATAATTCACGAGTTGTTCACCCCTTGATGATTTCACAAATTTTAACAAAAATCTTGGCAAAACTTCAACTATTTTAAAACATTTTTTCTCAATTCAACGATTTTCAATATAAAACTATTTATATTAATAAAATTTTCCAAAAGAAATCAATAATTAAAGAAAAATGTTGACAAACCTACTAGGAGCACATTTTGTTATCTTCATAATTAATAAAATCACATTGTAGATTTTTTTATTATTTTTAATAAAATTTCAATAAAATTCCTCAAAAAATGTAAATATTATTCAAAGTTTGATTACATTTCGTCAAAGGTGTTCCATTATTTAAATATTTGTTTTAATGACATTTTTTATGAGAATTGAATTTTAAGAAATATTTAATTATATTCAAAAAAGTATGTATTTTTATGTTTAAATAATTATTGAATTCTCAACAACTTCTAAAATTAGTTAAATTTTATACATATTTATTATTAAAAGATTTATAGAAGAATTCATATTTGTTAAAACACTAAAAAAAATTATGGAAAAATTACAAATTATTGCAGAAATTCAATAATTTTTAAATGTAATACAATTTTTGCAAAAATTAAATTATGTTAAATTTTTTTTTAAGTTCTCGTCAAAATTTTAATTAATTATTTTTCTAGACGATAAAATTCTTCTCCGAAATTTAATTATTTTTAAAAATTTGAATAAAATTCTATTCAAACATTTAATTATTTTTAAAAATAATAAAACTCTTCGCAAAATTTCAATTACTTAATACAATTATAAACGAATTCCTAGAAAAATTTAATTAAAATTCATCAAAAGAATTCATTTACTTAAAAATTTGATTGATAAAATTATTTTTGAGAATTTAATATTAAGAAACATTTATTTATAAAATCTTTGAAATTCTTTTGAAAAAGTTTAATTGAATTTTTTTGTAAATTATTTGTAGATTTTATTTTCTATTATATACGTTTTAATTGAAGAATTTACATTTTCAAATGGATTTGAAAATTCTCCAAAAACTTTTGAAAAAAATTATTAAAAATAATTGATTTAAAGAAGAACTAAAGTTGAAAATTATAGAAAATATGCATTGAATTAAAATCATGAAATAAAAAACTTTAAAGGAGTTACAGTAACAATATTTTTTTTTTATAAAATAATGATTTGGTCATCTTTAATTATTATTATTATTATTTAAATTCTTCCTAAAAATTCAATTGTTTATACAAATTTTATTAAAATTCGTCAAAAGAATTGAATATTCTTGTAGAATTTTCGAAAAAAAAATTAATTTGAAAATGAATTCCAGTTAAAATTTTAGATAATTATTTAATATTAAAAGCATTATAGCATGAATTTTTAGATAATTTAATTTTGAAAACGTTTTAGATTCAAATCTTTGAAAATCTGAATTTTTCATAATTTTAACTAATAATTCTATAGAATTAATTTTTTTTAAAGTTTCATCATTAAAAATTATTTTAAGTTTTCATTTTTAGTACATATTAACCCTGAAGAATTACCAAATAATAGACACTTCGTAAATTTAAATTGTGAACAGATGGATTTGAAAATTCTCAAAAAACTTTTTCAAAAATTATTAAAAATAATTTATTTAAACTTTAAAGAATTTAAGTAAAAAATTATAGAAAATAATAACTGAATTCAAATGATGAAAATAATTTCGAAGAAGTTAGAGTAAAAATATTTTTATATATAAAATAATATAATAATTTTATCACTAGGTTATCATTAATTATTATTATGAGAACACGAAGAAATCGATCTGTCCGAGTCAAGAGTTTATAATAATATAATTCTTATAAGTTATTGAATTTAAAAAAGGTTTGAATTTAAAGTATTGAAAATTTTAACTTCTATAGAAAAGTAATAGTGAAGTATTTATTTAAAAACGAATTTATTGATGTTTTCGGATAATTCTAAAATTAAAGAAATTCGTATAAAAATGTAATAGAGCATTTTTTAAGTATCTAATAATTTCTAGAGTGAATCAGAATATTCTTTAGCGTAAGAGAAAAAGTTCAAATTTTATCTTATTGTTGAAAAAAGTCAGGGAAGAACAAAATTAATTTTTTGTGGCAACCGCCTGAATTAAATTCAGTAAAATATAAATAAAGAAGAAATCCTCACAGTATTAAATATTGTAGCCGGCAATGCGCATATAGGGAGATACTTTTGAAACGGTGCCAGAAAAAATATATATGATGTTAAAGTCCTATTGAATTTTCAAGGTACATCCACTGGTTTCACCTGCACTGACGAAGAACTTGGACGGCATCCATCTGCAGACGATGACGGGCTCGTCTGGTACTTCTGTTGGTGTTGGAAGTGTTAATCTCTCTTCGCCTGAAAGTGCCTACAGTACTGGATATTCGACAGATGGTACATCTCCCGGTGCGAGTTTTCCTCCTGAATATTACATCAATATCAGAACAGGAAAGCACTATTTTCAAAATAGAAAAAACACCACTAGAGGCAAGAAGAATTGCGACGCTAATTGTCTACCAGTTGCACTAATTAACGGACGAGTGTACGATAAAGGAGAAAATTCAGCAAATCAATCGACATCTGTGAACAATAAACAGCCTAAAAATTCTCAAGGAAATACGTTTAATAAGGTCTGTACGAATTATTATTATCAACTAAATTATATTAATTAACTAGACAAAAAATTTTCTTTAGTTATAACTTATTCATATTATCACGTTTAGTGAAACAAAACTTTGCCTATAAAACATATTTTTCAATTATAAATCATTTCTTTCTGTGTAATATCTGATTGGGTGAAATTGAAGAAAGCTGCAAATATTCATATATTTCCATTTTTTCATTTACCAGTTTACTGAAGCGACAAAAAATCATTATCCACACTATTATCAGAGTCACAGTCCTCAGCAGGATGAACATCGTCGGCATACACAAGTCTCGCATCAGAGGGCAGAATCGTTTTCAGTGAATTCATCAATAAACAGTCTGTCGATTCCATCTTCTATACCACCGCCTCTAGTTTCGGGTCCACTGCAATCCCCAAGGCAACGCTCGCGAATTCGAACGAATCCATGGCTGTCGGCCAACTCTTCCAGTTCGGCCAGTACATCGGGCTACAAGTCAAGACTAACTCCAGATGAAAGTAGTATTAGTTCAAGTTTAAAATTGATGGAATCTTCAGGCAGCGTGAGTGACATTAATGTCAGTATTTTCCGGGAGAATAAAAAACGAAGAGAGTACAGACAGGAAAGTCTTAGTGCTGGCAGGAGTCCGTAAGTTTTAAATTCCATTTTTTATAATAGAGTCTAAGAAATATTTTTTCGTTTATACGTGGCTAATTTTCCGTTTCTTTAGTATAAATCAGAATTGGCGAATAACGCCAGGAATGAATATTCGCGATGTGAATAATTCTCTGGCAATGCCGAAACGTTCGAAAATTGGAGGTAGAGTCATCAATAGCAGTTGCAGTACCAGTAGCAATAGCACTTGTTCAGCGTCCTCAACAACAAGAAGCGTCCATACATCCGACGAAGATTTAACTCTAAACGAAATGTTGGGTAAATATGATGAAAGTTATGTTTATGAAAAAGAAACTGACATACTGTCGGACAGTGATCCAACCGATTGTGACGATCATATCGATTCACTATCCGACGTGGACACCGCACAAGATGAGAATGATCCATTCGAAAAAGATTTCGATTACATTGATAATGCCACGTCTTTTCTAGAATTGGAGAAACTTGATTCATCTGGACATTTATACAATAATAAACAGTGCTCATTTTTCTCAGTGACCAATCAGTTGGGTAGGCATGATCCTAGATTGACATTTATAAAGAGACGGAATAAAGATGAAAAAGCGAATCATCGGTAAGATTTTTTACGCATCTTTATTTATTTTTCAGTTGAAACTACAAAAAAAAACTTCCCTGAAAGTTTATTACAGATTTAAATGTACCAACTTCATGTAATAAATGTTTATCGTCAAATTTTCTTAAAAATTTGGCTTAAAACTTTCTTGAACATTTAAATTACATTTTCAACTACGCTATTATAAGCGAAAATGTAGCGTAAAACTTTCATAAAAATTTCAATTAAATTTACACCTACATAGAATTAGGCGAATTTTTTTTTCAATTTTCACGCTAAAGATTTATTAAAGTAAGACATTTAAATCTTTACACAATTTTCACTACATTTTGCAAGTAAACACTTCAAAGTTTGATAAATTTTTAGGTTTCGGTGTTGTGTGTGAGAATTTGCTTTACTTTCAATTCACTAATATTTGGAATAAAATTTTTAAAAAAATTTTTAGAAACTATTCGACAAACTATAATAAAATTCTTTCAATCGTTTCAATTATGTTGACAAATGTTTTCATAATTCAATGATTTGTAATATCTACTATTTTAATGAAACATTTTCCAAAAGAAATGAATAACTTGAAAACTTTTTTTTTAATTCTTCGCAAATATTAAATTATTTTCATGAAGAAAAAAATTTCAATTATTTATTGAATTTTTTTTTTATTAACTTATTATTTATTTAATTATTTAAAACAGAATGTAAAAAAACCAAAAAAAATATTTTTTGAAAAAAATCAATCATTTAAATAGATTTTTATAAAATTTGTTTAGTAAAAGTTCATTATTATTTTCAAAAATTTTAATAAAATTCTTCGGAAAAATTAAAATATCTTCACAGGTAATAAAATTATTCTCAGGAATTCAATTATTTTCAGAAATTTTTATAAAATTCTTCGTAGGAATACGGTTATTAAAAAAAATTAATAAACTTCCCAAGAATTCAATTATTTTTTAACATTTTAATAATAATCGTTGCAAGAATTCAATTATTTTTATAAAATTCTTCGTAAGAATTCGATTATTTAAAGAAATTAATAAACTTCCCAAGAATTCAATTACTTTAAAAAATAATAAAATTCTTCAAAGGAAGTTAATTTTGTTTTTAATTTGAATAAAATTCTTTGCTTCAAATTCAATTATTTTGATAAATAAAAAAATTCATCTAAGGAATTCAATTATTTTTTAAATTTTATTTATAATCATTGTAAGAATTCAATTTTTTTATAATTTTAAAAGTCATAGTAGGATTTCAGTTATTTTCAATACAATTTATGAATTCCGCGAAAAACATTTAAAATGATGTTAATATAATTTGTTTATTAGAAGTTAATCAATATTTTTAATTTCATTTTTAATTATATTTCTAAAAAGAATTCAATTATTTTTATAAAATTGAAAACTCATCACAGGATTTCAATTATTCTTAATACAATTTTAAATGAATTCCGCAAAAAATACAATTCTTAAAAATTTTAATAAAATTCTTTATAACAGTTGAATTGTTTTCAATATAATTTTAATAAAATGTTTTGAAAAAATCAAATTACTATAATATTTATAATATTTATCCACAGGTCTATTAATGTGGGAAACGGTGTGAAACGACAAAACATACATTTGAAGAAAATCGAAAAACTTACCAGTGAGAGGACGGTTAATGAGAAAAGAAAAAAGAGAATTTCTCAAAGGCGCAAATGGGATGATGAAACTGCAAATCTAAATAGAGTACTCGTCGAGAGGATGCTATTGAAAAATTCAGGTTTCAACCAAGGGAGTCGAAGTGTCGGAGGAACTCCCATTTGTCTCAGGAGGAAAAAACACGATGTCAACAAAAATTTCTCACCTATAAAGCAGCCATCCGTTACCGAGGGCTTGATATCACCTCGACAATTTTTAGTCGAAAAGAAAGCGGCTGAAATTGTTAAACGCAGATCTAATTCAGTAAGGAAACAATTAAAAAATAGTTTTTCTTACTGTTCCAATACTGTTCCTTTAAGAGACAACATTTTATTACATACCACAAAATTATCAACTTTTGACAAGTAATAACATTTTTTTCTTTCACAGGTAAGCTACGTGAACGGAAAGAGTTACATGACAACGTTCGCTTCCGAAATTGCTCTAATTGAAGCTGACAAAGAAGCTGATCGAAAGTACAGAGAATTAATAATGGAAGCGGAAAATATTCTTGTAAATATGCAAAGAAATCACAATACTTCCCCAGTTGTTCCATCGCCGTCTAGAAAATTTCACAATGGCTTAACAAACAAACGAGTGGAACTGATAAAAAATACGGAATTAAATATAGAACTTGCCCTATCGAAAAGCAGAAATTCCCAACCGGAACTGCAAAGTGGAAGTATAAAAGATTTAGAACACATCAGTCCCAAGAGGCAATTTCCCAGAAATGGAAATTTAGCCATATCGAAGGAAAATCATCAAGTAAAATGTCCAGATTCTCCACTAATGTCGAGAAAAGCTTCACACGAGTCACTTATCAAGGGCCTATTGCAAAATAAAATACGCGTTGTCAATGACAATTTATCGAGAACGCAAGGATTGCCTTCGAATTATTATGCTATTGAGCAAGGATCTCCAAATTTTAATAAAAGAGCCGAATCACCGTCAATTGTAAAATCCAATGCAGAAGGTATGAAGATGCAAAATAATTATGCACTGGAGAAAAAGAATGCAACTATTCCTACTCCTTTGAAAGTGGAAAGTAATACATCCAGTTCGTCTGATTCTGAAGAACGTTGCGAAGATGTTGATAGAGAGCCTCTTCTTAATTTCAGGTTAGCAAATTATATTTTCGCTACTATATAAATTCTTAGTTTAATTTCATATTAATCGAATTTGTCACTTCACTCGAAAAGTCAGGAATTTTTATTCAAAAAGTAATAAAAAATTTAATTTTTAGAATTCATAAGAAAATTCTAAAATTTTTTGACTTTTTTGCTTTGACACGTAATCTATGAAATTACCACGAATAATATAAAGCCTTCAAAATTTTTTTCTATTTCTAATAAGAATTTCTTTTTAAATAACTTAAAGCTTGAACAACTGTCATAAATTAAATAAATTATTTAATGAATAATTTCACTTAAATATTTCAAAACTAATTCAATTTTAAAAGAATTGGGTTTACAATTTTCGTAAATAAATGAATCTGTTTAATCAGTTTCAATATGAAATTTTATAAAATTTCAATGTTGAATGAATTTAATTAGAAATTCTAAAAACTTACATTTTTGAAATATTTTAATAATTCAAAATCTTTTAAAATTAGTTGAATTAGTCAATGTATATTTAATTAATTATGAAAAATAATAAATTAATAGAAGAATTTTAGCTAAAAGCACTAAAAACATTTAGTTTCAAAGAACTTACAAATGATTTCAGAAAAATTTAATTAATTTCAAAAATAATAAAATTCTTATCACAAAACTCAATTTCGTTCAAAATTTACAAATAAAACCTCAACAAAATTCTAATTACCTATTATCATTATAAATAGAAAAATTCTTCTTCAAAATTCAATATTTTCAAAAATTTTAATAAAATTATTCTTGTCAAAAAATTCCATTTTTTTCAAAGCATTTGTTCAATTCAATGATTTTCAATATCGATTATTATAATAAAATTACCCTAACGAATTTAATATTTTAAAAACAATTTTAATAAAATTGTATGCAAACATTTAATTATTTACATAAATAATAAAAATTTTACAGGAATTCAAATATTTATAAATTTTTTACAAGTTTCTTTTCAATAATTTAATTATTTTCAGAAATAATAAAACTCACCGCAAAATTTAAATTATTTTGAATTAAATTTTGACTAAATATTCAAAAATGAAATTATTTTGAAAGATATTATTAAAATTCGTCAAAAAGATTTCAATTATTTAAAAGTTTGTCAATAAAATTCTTTATAAGAATTAAATTTTAAGAAACATTCAATTATTTAGCAAATTTAAAAATTTAGTAAATTATTTACTTTTGTATTTAAATAAATGAATTCTCGTAGAATTTTTCTAATAAAAATTGATTTGAAAATGAATTTTAGTTAAAATTTTAGATAATAATAGAATATGAAAATTAATTTTAAGAAGTTACAGGAACAATATTTTTATAATATAAAATAATGATTTCAACACTTGTTCCATTTTAATTATTATAAAATATGAAGAAATCGATTTATAATCGTTGTTACCTTTATGTTCAACAATAATATTTTTAAAGTTGATTGATTTAAAAAATGTTTGAATTGAAAATTTTTTTAAATCTTAATTTCCATAGAAAAATAATAATAATTCGATATTTAAAATATTTAAAAAAGAAATGATTGTTTTGGGATAATTTTACAATATTAAAGAAATTCGTAAATAAATTTAACAGAATACATACATTTTTTTTAAATAAAATGTTATCCTTTATTTTTTAAAAATTCAAAAATTTTCAATTAAATTTTCTAATTGACAAATATAATTTATAAACATTTTTTCCCTATATTTTTAAACACTTTAAATTTTAATTAAAATTTTTAAAAAATTTTCCAATTTGTACTTAATATTATTTTATTGTAAATCCCCAAAAAATATCTAAATATTTACGATTTGTCAAACAATATTTTTTGAAGAAAAAGACAAAAGCATACTTACGCAGAAACTATAACTTCAAACTGCAGAAAGAATGAATGAAAGAATATATGGAAGTTAATATAGTTAAATTAAATAATTAATAATTTATTCGTTAATAGGTCAATAGATATGGATCCAATTAAGGAAAGTGCATCATACTGTCCGCAAAGTGAACCAGTCAAGAGAAAAGTTTATGCAGGAAGTGTGACATTTGGAAGAATTCAAAAAACCTTGGGTGAACATAATGTACTCGGGGATACAACGAATGAAGACACAGGTAATTATTCAGAATAATGAATCGATTCGAAATATACAAAATAAATTCATACTATTCTCTCTTTCTCTTTCATTTACAGATAGCTCGAGAAGATCTCTTCGAGAAAAGGTGGCGCGTCTTCGACAAGAACGATTAGTAGCTGAAGCAAATTTGAATGTACAAGAAAATCGTGTTTTTCAACAACAAATTTCCCAGATACGAAGGCAAATGCTTATGCAAACAATTGAGGGCTTAAAGCGCAGTTTAGAAGATCAATCAGCTACTTTAAAGCAAACTTGTCTAGACTCTTCTATTTTAAATGATAATTTTTCTTAAAAAAGAAGAATTTCGTTACAATTCTTGAGAGAGTGGAAGAGAGAAGTATCAAGAGAAAAATGACAAACTTGACTGAATGAAACTAGAACGGATAAAAAAGGAGCGGAATATATGAAACGAAAAGCTTACAATTCCAGCTAAGCCAGAAATTAGAAGTTAGAAATAAAGCATAATGAGCTTTGAAGGATATCTCAAGGTAGGCAATAATCAATAAACTAATACGATTCTATAAACGAGTATACAATACAGAACAGAATTGTAAGTACACAATAGAAAAATATTTGTAAAAAAGCACTCTTTTTCTTTTTCTCTAAAAAATGATAAAGTCAGAGGAATTTTCCAAACTTTATTATTTTCATACAGAATGTAAAAGGAAAGGTATGTTTCTTTTTTACAGGCGATTTTCTTTTCGTGGACCGAAAATTTTGGTCAGTACTGTATGTATATCAATAAAGGCTGTTAGAAAAAATAGATATCATTGAAATTCATGACGAATGCCATGAAAAATTATTCAGAGACAGTGATGCCTTTCCTAGTCTTTATAGATGCTGGGAGCTCAATTTATTCAATGATTATATTACTATTTAAAAAAAATATTTAACAGTATGAAATGAATTTATTACTTTTATAGTTAGTATTCTTTCACTCTATTTTTTATTTCATGAAAATTAATCTATTTATGTTTATTCTATATAATGTCCATAAGAGAATGACAAGGTTAATGCGATTTTTACAAAGAAATTCAATGGCTAAATCGAATCGACTTCGTCACCTCTTTAAAATTCTGAACGTTCAAATGAATGAAGTTTTTGTCTTCAAATTAAAATTTTATTATATTTTACTTTAATTTGAAACCTTTTCAAAATTCAATTCTTTCGAAGAATTAAACTCAAATTTTTAAGAATAAATGTATTTTTAGAGGGATTAATTTAAAATTATATTAAAAATAATTGCAACCCTGCGATGAGATTTAATATTTATAAAAATAATAGAATATTTGTTACCGAAGTTTAGTAAAGTTATTAAAATTATTGCATTCTTGAGAAGAATTTAAAAAAATATTTGAATTTTTTTGAAAATTGTATAATTATTATTTATGAAAACAATTGAGTATTGCGAGGAAATTTATAAAAAATTTCTTAATAATTGAATTCCAGTAAAATTTTTATTATTTATAAAAATAATTAAATCTTTGCTTAGAATTTTATTTAAATTTGTGAAAATAATTTAATTCCGTAGAAGAATTATATTATTTATAAAGATAATCGAAATTTTGATAAGTTATGTTTTTAATTTTTGAACATAATTGAATTTTCTAAAAAACAATTTTATTATTTTGGAAAGTTATTGTATTTCTACAATTATTTGGAACTTCTCCAATTATTCTATTTTTTTTAGTGTTTTTAATTTTTAAAAAATTCTTCTATAAATCAATTATTTTTAATCATTTATTAAATATGTATTGAACAAAAATGTTACTAATTTCAGATGAATAATTTGAATTACTAAAATTTTTTTAAAATCTAATGTAATAAAAATTTCCAAATAAATTCATTTAAAATTTCAAGTTAAAACCTTTTGAAGTTCATCTATTTATGAAAATTTTAAACGTAACTCTTTTAAAATTCAGTTAATTTTGAAGTATTTAAGTAAAATTATTCATTAAATAATTTATAAGTCAATATGTTCCCTGAATTCTCTAATTTTACGAACCTGTAGCAATCCTGTAATTATATCACATATTATAAAATAATATAGTTATTATTATTGTTATAATATTATTTCGATTATTATTATTATTACTATTATTAAGTGCCACCGGGTGATAAATTCAAACAATATTTATTATTTTTATTATTATTATTATTATTATTATAATTTATTCTTTCCTATTTTATGAGGTTTTCTAAAGATAATTTTTCTTTTAACTTTTGTTTCGGTGAGAAATTTTTGAAAATATTTATAGTAAAAAATATATTTTGTTTATTTCAACGTTGAAAATCTTTTGGACATTATATACAATTTTCTATGTTCAATCCTGCTTCAGACACTTGGATGTGGAAACACAGAAAGAATCTTTCTCAGTGTTTACTGCATTTAATGTAAATTAATAATAGCTTTGCTATTTTGGCTAGTTCTAAGAAAAAAAAGGATGACAAATTATATTTTAGAAGAGATTTGCAACCAAAATTTCTCCATTTTATAACAGAATATTGTCACCACTTCATAGATATATTGAAGCAATATTACCAATATTGGAATAATATTTACCAAAATTTAAACAATATTACCAATCTTACAAATATTGGAATATTATTTACCAATATTGAAACAATATTTACCAATATTGAAACAATATTTACCAATAGTGGAACAGTATTACAAATATTGAAAAAAGATTACAAAAAATTGGAACAATATTGGTTGAATTAATGAACAATATTGCCATGAAGATGGTTATTCTGAAAATGTTAATATAATAAAACTTTATAAATCCGATCAATTCTGACAAAATTTGATGACAACTTTAAGTATAACGTATACTAATAAATTAATAATAAAACCAGATAGAAACATGCTTATATATACGATGCGTATGTATATTTTTCTGAATGAAAGATATAAGAATTATCGAAATTGCAAAAATATTTTCTGGGTGTGTTTCTTGTTAAACTTCAATAAAAACGCAGAAAGACCATATTTTATACGACTGTTTCGTTCGTCTGTTGAAAATTTGAAGATTTGAATGAAACACGTTTTTCAATGTATACTGTTAAAGAATTAAATGAGATAATTAATTACAGAATTCTATAATTAATTATAGAATGCTCTAGATTTGGCCCCGATTGACAGTTTGATAAAGAAAATAAAAAAGCAAAGTTTTTGAAAGATACCCAAATTAATTAGGCAAATCAGTCTTTTTTACATTAATACAATAAATAATTTATTGTATATAATATAGGAACATATTATGATGAGTTCATCATTTACTACAGATTTCTAGATAATGAAAGGATCTATTAGATTTTTCTTTTTAGAAATTATATACTAGTATCTGCAGTTTATTAAAAACTCCAACTTATATTTAATAGAAAAGTAATCTCAAATAACTTCCATTCGCAAAATGAAATTTATAATCATTTAAAGGTAATTAAAATAGGCATGATAAATGTAGGTCTTATTGTTATGTTACTGAATGTAACTATGAAATTATTATTTATTATTTATTATAGTTCATAGTTCCTGAAAGAGAATTTAATAAAAATCTCAGGTGTTAGTTCTTATACTTGCTCTATTAAAAGTGAGAGTTCTTTTTGTTTTGAGAAAAAAGGTCTTCCGTTATAGTTTTAATGATAAATATTAAATATATATGCTATTTACTTGATGAATACTATTAATTTACAGTAACATTAAGGGACTAATTGATAAATTATTGCAACTTACATTCTTCCTCTACGAAAAATAAATTTAAATATACTTAAAATTTGCTTTTATAGATTTTTAATGAACCGTTTTTACCATGAACTTTTTTTCCAAAAATTTAAGCAAAAAGTAGGTATGACTTTTTAACAGTCAGTATAGAGACTTTTAGGAATGTATTTTACACGCGTAATCCAGTAAAACGATAGAAATCATAATAGTAGGTACTGTATCTTCTAAATTTGAAAAAAATTACACGGACTTTTCCTTTTTGTTATTTTTTTCACAAAGATTTGTTTCTTTTACAGTTTTGTCTTTTTTATGTCAAATAGAAATGAATTATGAAATAAAATAGTAAAAGAAGATATTAGAAGTGTTAAAAAACATTTGCGTTCTAATTTTGTTTCGAATAAAAGTCAAGAGATAATTTCACTTTGATTTCAAAGTCCAAGACAAAAATCAATTTGATTTGAATTTTGTTTTACTTATTATTTTCCTTTCTCACTTATTGTCAGCAATAAAAAAAATCAATTGATAGCTTAAGATGATTCTTTTAGAGATGCAAAGAAAGTGATATTTAAGAGAATAGACTGATAGTGTTAGTAATTTAAAATGTAGAATTAATTTTACGAAATATTATTTCCCTCTTAACTTATTACAATATCATAACGAATAAAATTATAATAGAAATATGAATAGCTTCATTTGAGATTACACAATATTAAACTTTTAGGACAGTGTAGTAACTAATAAAAGAAAAATGTTTTCAAAAAAAATGCATAGACCCACTTAAAGATAGATGAGTAGTTCTTGTAGCAATAGTTAAAATTAACAAGAAGTATCTACTAGTCTTTTAGATGTTATTATCATATTTTAGTAAATGATGAAATTGTACTCAGAGTACGCCTTCAAAAAATGGGGCCCAAAAATTTGGGCATTAACTTTCGATCATACTTTATTGTATATGTACGAAAAAGTTTGCTGTGAATCTTTATGATTTAAAACTAAATATTTCTCGACACTTTGTATCGAGCATTTTTGTATTTAAATATATTGTATTTATGTACATATCGACTAAGTTTAGTTGAAAGTTTGTTAAATATTGAAAAATTTTTCACTGCAGCAGCATCACATCATTATTATTATCATTATTATTATTATTATTATTATTATTATTATTATTATTATTATTAATCATTATTTGGGAAAAATTACTTTGAAAAGTTGTCCCTCTGGTCTCTTTTTCTAATAAGAAAGGAAAAAGATAACAAATTGAGAGTAACGCGTTACTATTTTTAAAAAGTAAGATTGTATAACGAACCACATGTTTTGGATAATTTGTAAAGAAAAAGTCGTTACTTCTCTCCTTACTTCGTAATTATTTGGATTTAATGACACGTTTAGAATGTATGGATTGTTCATGTGTATGAAAATATTTTTAAAGAAATTTATAACAAATATTATTAATGTTAATATTTTTTCTATATATTTTTTTAATTTACTGTAAAGTCGGTGTTACAGAAAACATGAAAATCAATTTTTTTATCTTAAATCAGCAGACATTTGTTTGAACAGGGTTGCCACAAAAATTTAACTTTGTTTTTCCTTGATTTTAAGAAAAAAACTGCTGTATTATATTTTCTTTATGTTTCTAAAATAATTATAAGAAAACCCAGTGATAAAATCATTATTTTATATTATAAAAATATTGTTTAGCTAACTTCTTCAAAATTATGTTCATCATTTAAATTTAATTATTATTTTCCAGAATTTTTAACTGAAATTCTTCTTTATATAATAATTATTTTTAATAATAATTTTAAAAAAAGTTTTTTAAGAATTTTCAAATCAATTTTTATTAAAAAATTCTAAGAATATTAGATTGCTTAAATAAAAAAAAGGAATTAGATAAATAATTCAATGTTTCTTAAAATTTAATTTTTACGAAAAATTTTGTCAACAAATTTTTAAATAAATAAATTCTTTTGACGAATTTTAAAAATATTTAAAAAATTCTTGAGAATTTAAATAATAATATATAAAAATAATTAAAAATTTTGACAGTCATGTAATTAATTTTGATTAAATAGTTCTTGAGAAAAATTTCTCTACTTATTTATAAAGATAATTTAATTATTGACCAAAATTTAAAAAAAATTTTGAAAAGAATTTAATTTCTCTAAAATGATTTATTTCTTTTCAAAAGAATTGAATTCTTGTGATGAATTTTGGAAAAGAGATTCATTAAATTTTCTTAAAATAATTGAGTTTCTGCGATGAATTAAAAGCTATTTATGAAAATAATTAAATTATTCAAACGAATTTTAATATTTTATTAAATGATTGAACGCTTCTTGAAAGAGAATTATTTCGTCAAGTTTGAATAAAAATTTTAAGTATAATTGCATTATTCGAGGAATTTATTTAAAATTTCAGGTAATAAAAATAGCTTGCGCTCCAAGCGAAGAGCCGGTTCTAGAATCCAGCTCCTCAATTTATAAAAATAATTGAATTCTTGACGAGATATTCATTTCAATTTTTAAAAATAATCGAATTTCTTTCAAAAATGTTATTACTTTTGAAAGTAATTGAATTCTTGTGCTGAATATTGTTATTAATGAAAATAATTGAATTTGGCAAAGAATTTTATTAGAATTCCTAAAAATAATTTAGTTTCTGTAAAGAATTTTGTTATTTATAAAGATAATTGTATTAAAACTTTTGAAATAATTAAATATTAATTCTTGTCAGAAATGAAAAAATTGAAAATTCTGTATATTAGAATTTTTGGTAATTTCATAGTTTATGAGGCAAACAAAAATGACACAAAAAATTCTGAACTTTCTTATGAATTCTAAAACTGAAAGTTTTAAAAAATTGAAAATTTTTCCAGTACTTTTAAATAAAAATCACTGACTTTTCACTAACTTGTGGCAATTCTGCTGTAATTTTTATTTCTTCTGATACAAGACTATTTCTAATTTAAAAAATAGTATAGAAGGAAAATATTTCTATTAACGTATTTGTAATAAATTTCTTTAAGCCCTACTTAGCCGAATCCTTCCCTGACATTTTATTTATGCGATCAAATCGACGATGCTTATAAAATAAGTAAGTTCGATAAAATATCGTTTTTGAAGTTTCTTTCATTGTCTTTTTAAAAGTACAATAAAGACAACTGCGCATAGAAATAATTTTTAAAAAATGTATACGTTATGTACTAAATTTTTATTGTAAGTAATTTGAATTAATTCTAATTTATTTCAACTTTTTCTTCATTATTCATATAATCAAGAAAATGTGAAACTGTTTATTTAAAAAATTAACTGTTACTTTTTGAAAGAGGAACGGTAACAAATTACATTCTGGGAAATATTGATAACGAGTTATTTATTATTTTTCTTATTACAAAAAAAAACTGATAACAACAGGGCATAAAAAAATGTCAACGTTTCTTGAGTGCAAAGAAAATGA
Source organism: Leptopilina myrica (nomen nudum) (assembly GCA_032872475.1). NCBI lineage: Eukaryota > Metazoa > Arthropoda > Insecta > Hymenoptera > Figitidae > Leptopilina > Leptopilina myrica (nomen nudum). Next base: position 9,128,427 of record CM065460.1, read on the forward strand.
CAACAATAAAAGTGACAAATCTGTCATCAATTTCCTGTCATATTTTCTTAAATGTATACATGTACGACGAGAATTTATCGTTCTAGTCAATAATGACTAAATAACACCGTTTAAGAGGTGTATTAAAATGGTACTATTGTTACAAGCAATATCATTTATATATCAATAATTTTTTATGTATCTGATAACTGTGAATAAATAAATTATATTACAAGTATTCAGGATTTATTACAAACGAAGAAAACAGTTCGTATATATATATTTTGTAAGCATTTATGCTAAATATAAATTTTCTCTCAAAAAACCTTAATTCGATTTTCAAATTAAGTTTAAATTCTCATCAGTACCTATCTCGAAATGTTACGACAGTTTTATAATAAAAATCTCACCAATTTATTTAATTCTTTCGAAACGACTTTCAATTTCATAAATCCCCACTGAACTATTAATTTTATCACAATATTCTACCCACTCACCTTCAGCGAGATCAATGTCTGTGAATTCATTTCCATTATCGCATGCTTTTGCAATCCATCCTTCTCTCGCTGAAAAATCACAGGGCTCTATTCCCCGACAATCCAAACAAACAATTGTCTTAAATTTTCCCTGATCATCTGAACTATAGGACTTTAAAGAATCCTCGATGATTGTCATTGAATTCTCTCGAGAACAAAGTTTACATTTGCTGACAAAGTGATTAACACCATTTCCGCGTTGTGCAGGAGTTGATTCGTCTAAAGAAGCATAATTCCATTTTTCCGAAACCTCACCACAATTATTGCAGGAAAATTTCAGATACCAACGGAAGTCAACACCACATGTTTTTAGTTCTTCAATATTTTCAAGTGTAGCTTTTATTTGAAGAGCAATTTTAACCATGGTCAATGCTATACATAAATATACAAGTTTAGCAAATTATTTTTATTTGTTTCTATAGATAAACGTTATAAAATATAATCGATTTAATACATACATATTTATCTCGTGACGATAATTCAGTCCACTAATTCATAAGTTTGCAAATATTATAGATATTAATAATACTGTAATTTTTCTGCAAACAAGTTTTCTTTTTTCAAAACAGACTGTAAATAACCTCTTAAATATTTTTTTAACAATAATAAACAAAATTAAGTTTTTATCAGAGTTGGGTACGAAGAGTTTCCACTCTCTCTCTTCTTTTTATGAACATGTGTGCAAGCCTTTAGTGTTGAACGTCGCGTGAAAAAAAAATTATGTGTGGTAAAGGGGACTTCACATAACAGACGAAGAGTAAGGCTGCGGTTACACCTCTGCAGGCAGCCTGCCTGCCTGCAGGTTGTCATGGTAACGTACAAGAATAAGAGAGTCAGTGACTTCAAACTTCTCCCTCACTCTCGTTGCTCCTGCCTGCGCAGGCAGGCAGCCTGCAGAGGTGTAAACGATGCAACTGTGTGCAGCATCTTAAACGTTTCTATGCATATGTGTATATGCATTCGGTGAGAGCAAAACAAAACTTTTATTTATTTTTTATATAACAAAATATAAATCAAATAAGTGAGTAACATTAGGAAATGAATAGAATTCAGAATATATGGAAATGTAAAAAATGATAAGAATGGCACATCTGAGAGGGCGAACTTTAACCATTATTATAGTTGTCATATTCATATTACTAGTTGCTATTTATCATTTTCTTAGAAATGAAGCTGATGATGCCTCGGCAGGAAGTAAAGTTCGTTGGTATTTAAAATCTAACGATATGTACGAATATATTGGAAGTAAAAATCAGCTTTTATCACTTGACAAGTCCAAAGATAATTCTAAAAATGTTTACGAACATACTTCAGTATTTACAGGACACAAAATTGTTCATCTCGATCTAAAAGGAGCTCCACCAAAAGTTTCCTACTATGATTATCTATTTCGATTATTTAAAACACTTGGAGCAACGGGGGTTTTAATTGAATATGAAGACATGTTTCCGTTTCAAGGAAACTTAATTGACATTGCCGCTGGCAATCACTATAGCAGAAATGAAATAAATACTCTTCAAGATCTGGCCAAAAAATACGATCTTATAATTATTCCCTTGATACAAACGTTTGGGCATTTAGAGTTTGTGTTAAAATTGGAAAAGTACAAGGAACTTAGAGAAATAGATCGATATCCGCAGTCTATTTGTCCAATGTATAATAAATCGGAAATTCTTCTTTTTGAAATGATTGATCAAATCATTTCGGCTCATCCTGACTCGAAGCATATTCACATTGGAGCTGACGAAGTTTATCAACTTGGAGAATGTAATCGATGTATAGAAACAATGGCTAGAGAAAGGTGGAATAAAAAGGAACTTTTTTTAAATCATGTCATAAAAGTTGCGAGGTATATCAAGAAAAAATATCCGGATTTGACGATTCTCACTTGGGATGACGAATTTAGAGAAATCGATTCACAGGTACGCATAGTTGTCATAGGTCAAGTAATTCAGGGAAAATAGAATTTATCAGTAAAATCAGGAAAAAGTCAATGATTTTTATTAAAAGCACTGAAAAAAATTTTCAGAATTTCATAATAAAATTCTGAATTTTGTTGTCTTTTTTGTTTGATTCATAAACTATAAAGTTATTACAAAATCTTTAATTTTTTCGATTTCTGACAATAATTTATTTTAAAATAACTGAATTCTTTTGAAAAATAATCATTAAATAATTATAAATTATATAATGGATAATATATTTCAAAATTAATCAAAAAATTTTTAAAAAGTTGATTTTACAATTTCCATAAATTAGATAAACTTCAAAAAGATTTTATTTGAAATGTTAGAATGTTTCTATTTTGAATGAATTTAATTAGAAATTTTTTAAAACTAAGTTCATAATGGCTACTTTAATGATCACAAAAACTTTTATATTAAATAAAATTATTGTAAATAATACTAAAATAATTTCCATAAATAATAAAAATGTCACAGGAATTCAATTATTTACAAATTTTTTCACAATATTCAATTATTTTCATAAATAATAAAATTACTCCTAGAATTTTTATTATTTTGAATACAATTTTAATCAAATTCCTCGGAAAATAAAAATTTTTTTTTAATTTTTAATAAAATTTGTCAAAATAGTTCAAATATTTAAAGATTTGTTGATAAAATTTGTTTTGAGAATGTAATTTCGACAAATATTCAATTATTACAGTAAAAAATTTAGTTTTGTATTTTTTAAGTAATTAAATTTTCGTAGAATTTTCTAGTAAAAATTAATTAAAAAATGATTTTTAGTTAGAATTTTAGATCATAATTGAATATTGAAAGTATTATAGGATGAATTTTTAGAAATATTTGAATTTTTAAAAAGTTTCAAATTAAAATCTTTGAAAATCTGAATTTTTCATACTTTTAAGTTTTAACTAACAATTATGTTGACTTAATTTTTTTTAAAAGTTTATTTCATTTGGTTTCAAATTATTTTTATTTTCTATCTATTTAATTGAAGAATTTCCGAAGAATTGGAATTTCACAAAATTGAATTGTAAACAAATGAAGTAGTAGTAATAGTAGTATTAAAAATTAGTACAAAAAGTGTTAAATTAAATTCTTGAAGACATTAATTGAATTTAAATAATGAAAATAATTTCAAACAAGTTATAGTAATAAAATTCAACAAATGAATTAATCTGTCGTGATAAATAAACAAATTCTTCCCATAAAATTAATCATTTTAAGGAATTTTTATGAAATTCTCTTCCAATATTCATCACAAGAATTCAATTCTTTTGAAAAGTAATAAAATATTATGTCGAAATTAAATTATTATTTTCAAATTTTTTTTTAAATTCTCGTCAAGAATTAAATTATCTTTATAAATAGGTAGCGAAATTCTTCTCATTTATAATTGAGGGGCTGGATGCTATAATATGTTACGCGCCATTTACTTAACATGGCGCGTAACACATTATAGCATCCAGCCCCTCAATTGTATTTAAATAATTGAATTCTTATAGAATGTTTTAATAAAACATGATTTAGATATTAATTTTAGTTAAAATTTCACATAACAATTGAATATTTATATTAAAGTATTATATCATGAATTTTGAAAATGTTTCAAATTAAAATCTTTGAAAATTTGAAAATATTTAATATTTTGACTTAACAATTCTGTGGAATTAATTTTTTTTGGAAATGTTTAATTGAATTTATTTAATTATTTCAAGTTTTTATTTTCGAATATATATTGAAATAAAGGGTTTTTAAATATTCGAAATTTCGTAAAATTGAAATTTGAACAGATGAATTTGATAATTCTCAAAGAACTTTTACAAAAGTGATTAAAAATAATTGATTTAAAGAAGAATTTTATTTGAAAATTCTTGAAAATAATAATTGAATTTAAATGATAAAAATAATTTCATAGAAGTTAGAGTAACAATATTCTTATATAAAATAATAATTTTATCACTGGGTTATCAATTTGTTCATGTTTATAATAATATTCTTCTAAGTTATTTGATTTCAAAAGATTTGAATATAAAATTATTGAAAAATAAATCTTCACTTCAATGGAAAAATATTAATAATTCAATATTTATTTTAAAAAGAAGTTATTAATGCTTTCGCATAATTTTGCAATTGAAAAATTGCGTAAATTAATTTTTATTCTTTTATGTTCATTGAATGTTATTGTTATTATTTATTCTATTTTGTCATAGGATCTTATTAACAGCGGTTTACAAGGATTAATCGAACCTGTTGTATGGAAATACACGACAGATCCAGCTTCATCTCTCACCAATCAACTGTGGGAGAATTATGCACTTGTGTGGTCTGAAATTTGGATAGCAACGGCTTTTAAAGGAGCAACAGCACCAGACAGATACTATACAGATATAACATATCATGTGGAAAATCATCGACGATGGATGGAAATAGTGGAAAAATATTCCTCACGCATTAAATTTAAGGGCGCATTTCTAACCGGATGGCAAAGGTACGATCATTTTAGTGTACTCTGCGAATTATTACCTTCCGCCTTACCATCATTGGCAATTAATTTAGCTGTTCTTCAATCAAATAATCCTAGTAATTTTCCAATGGATGTTCCATCTAAAGTAATAGATGCTCTTGCGTGCGACAGTGGCATAACTTTAAGTGTTCCAGAACCACAATACGGTTGGACAAATTGTGCTTATCACGGTGGTCTAATTTATGCTGCAATTCTAAAATTATTTTCCATTCAACAAGAATTAAATAAACTCAAGGAGGACAGTACATTTAAAGGATGGTTCACTCCATACAATATAAAATATTCATTTTCAAATCCTAGTCATGTGGAGCGTGCTGTTGCCGATATAGATAGAATAAAAATGGAATTGATTTATTTAGAAAAAGAATTAAGAATAGCGATGGATAGTATTTATGACAATTATACAATTCACGAGTGGATTGAAACGAATCTTATACCATTGAATGATGATATTGAAAAAATGTCCAAAGATAAGGATAGAATTTTAGAAAAAAACTCATGGCCAAGAAGGCCACTTATAAAACCAGATTTATAAACATTTTTTTCTAAAAATTCATACAATTTTTTTGTGTAAATAATAATAAATGAACTGTTTATTCATTTATATTACGGAAACGAAATATTTTTTAATCAGATAAAAGTCTTCTTTAAACAAAAAATAGTCTTTATTTTCATTTTTCTTTTATAAATACTTATTAATTCATAAAATTAATATAAAAATAGAAAATATTTTTTAAATCCTCTTTAACCAACATATCAAACAGATAATAGAATAATATACACTATAATTATCTCTTATGGTTAAAGTTAACATTTTTTTTAACCAGTTTTTAATTTTATTTTTTTAAACATTGACTGAAAAATTCCAAGAACATTATTCCCCTTATTTTAATTCCTAATTTTTTTTTTGCTTTCTCATAGGTGAACCTTTTTTATTTCCTATTTTTTGACATACAATATTAGTTTTATGCAATTTCAACCTCAGGAGTCCAAAAAAACGTGTTTTAATTATTGGTATTTTAAAAATCAAAAATTGGTAAAAATATTATTTTTCAAAAACTTTTGTTTAACTTTTAACTTACAGAGAATTCATAAAAAATAATCCAGGTTTTTGAAAATAACAAAAATAGGATTTTTAACCTTTATTTGTAAAAAGATATTCATATATTTGAATTATTAATACCTCTATGAGAAAGCAAAGTGTTCATGAAATAAAAACAAAGAGAATTACAAAAATATACAACTTGTCAGCGATTTTTTAATATTGTGCAAATGTAAGGAAGGTCATTATGCTGTGATTTTAAAAATACTAATCTCCACATTAATACAATTTTTTGCATAGGTATTGCTAAAATAATTGGAATGAAAATATTCACACAATACTTGTGTAAAAAGTTGAACATTATTATAAATAGATAAATTCTATAATACGTACTGATAATATAAAATAGTCAATAATAAAAATAAACCTAATAGCAATAACAGAAATTATAAAAATAATAATAATAATAATAATAAAAATTATAGTAATAATAACAATAAAATAATATAATTATAATAATAGTTATAATATAGTAATAATTGTAACATTATGGCCATGACTAATTACTGTTAAACATTTATGTTGTATGTATGCTACAATGAAGTTTTTAATAATAATAATAATATATAATTATTATTAATATTTGTGATTTACTTTTCATTTTTCTTTGTAATTTAAAATTTTACCGCTGAAACGTTATGACGTACGTAACTTCAGTAAGTTATAATCCTACCCATCCCTGGTTATAATTGCTGTTTCTGTTTAGCATTTAAACGATTTAAACACTGCAAAAACACGGTCAGATATTTGATAATTTTGTATATTGCGAAGATATTAAAAACAAATTAATTGATTAGCGAAAATCTTATATTAATATGGGAACTAGTACTGAATTTGGTCCTGATTCAGGAGGAAGGATAAAGGTTTGTAAACAAGTTTGTATTTATAACCTCTAAAAATTGTATACATACGAATTTGATTTATTTTCTTGTTTTGTTATTTTCCATACAAAAATACCTAATTCTTAAAAAAGATGTAATTAATCACTATCTCTATGAGGGCGTAAGTAGAAATAGTAACAATTTTTAATTAAATTCATAATTATTTAAAAATTCTGCGTGTGAATATTATGTACAAAGTTTATATGTTATTCTTAATATTATACAGGGTCTCACTATTATAAAACCTATAATTTATGGAAATATTGCTCGTTATTTTGGTAAAAAACGTGAAGAAGATGGTCATACGCATCAGTGGACAGTATACGTAAAACCATATAATAATGAAGATATGTCGACGTACGTGAAAAAAGTACATTTCAAATTACACGAGAGTTACAATAATCCAAATAGAATTGTCACAAAGCCTCCTTATGAATTAACAGAAACAGGCTGGGGTGAATTTGAAATTGTCATTAAAATCTATTTCCACGATGCAAATGAACGACCTGTAAGTTTACTTAACATATTTCTTATTTAAGTTTACTTAAATTAAGTTATCAGAGGTAAAAATTAAACGAATAACTCGATGTTGCTTAGTTTTAATATTGTTAATATTGCTGTGCCCGTAAACATATGGGTGATTCTTCTGAAAGTGACACTTTTAAATTTCAGTTTTTCAATTTATTTTTTTCTTCAATTATATGGTTTTTTCTATTAATACTACTTAATTTCATACTCATGAGTAAGATTTTTAGGTTGCGCAAAATTAATTCTTAAAAATATTAAAGTCTTTCTCCTTTGAAAAATATTATTGTTGCTCCATTAAATTAATTTTATTTAATTGGCGTGCTTTTCTATTAACAATCCACGCTAATATCGTTCACAAAATCGAAAATAAAATTACACTGCTTAAAAATTAATAATTTGAATATATATTAATACCAAATATATTCAATTCGATTAAAATATAAATTTATTTAAAGTATTTGATTTAATGTCAATTTGGGTTAATTTTTTCAAAGCAATGCAGGTAAATGCCAAAAACAAAAGAAAAACTAGCATCTTTCAAGGAAAAGGCTTCAGAGATGAAAAATAAATTTTCTTTCACATTTATATACATTAGGGCGCAATTAAAATACGTTTTTTAGTAAAAATATACAAATCTCACACCCTCATTTTATATTACCATCGAAATATTCTGTTAAACTTACTTTTACATTCAGTTATTTATTAAAAAGGAAGGCTTCGGAGATGAAATGAATTTTTATTCGGAGAAAAATATAAATTTTGATTATTTATAACAGCAATAATTTTTTTCCTTTTTATAGATAAAATATAGGAAAATTAAACGTCAGATTCTCAGCTTTATTTTAATGTGCATTAAAATTTTGTTTAAGACATTTTAATGTATAAAATATCAGTAATAATTGTAAAGTAATTTTAACCTAATACTGAAGACAAAATTTAAACATTTTTATGAAAAATAAAAGTGAGGTCTACAAATTTTTAAAATGCACATAATGATAGAAAAAACATTGTACTTTCTGACAACATTTTTAAAAAATTTCTGAGAATTTGAAAAGGCTTCGGAGATGGAAGTAATTTAGTTATTACATAAATTAAGTTGAATAAAATTATTTAATTTTCTTTTTAAAATGATAAATAAGTGCTAAATTTTCACTATGGAAATTGATAATAATTATTAAAGAGTAGATTTTGTAAAATTAATCGAGACATCAAAAATGTCACATTCAGAAGAGTCACCCATATATAAATAAATAAATTTGAAAAGTAATAAAATACTTTGCAGAAATTAAATTATTATTTTCAAAATCTTTTAGAAATTCTCGTCAAGAATTAAATTATCTTTATAAATAGGTAGCGAAATTCTTCTCAACAATTAAATTATTGTCAATAATTTTAATAACATTCTTCGCGACATGTCAATTATTTAAACAAAATTTAATAAAATTCTCCGCATAAATTTAATTTTTTTTTACAAATCATTTATTAAATTCATCTCAGGAAATCATTTGTTTTTTTAAGATCTTAATAAAATTTTTCAAAATGTTTTCAATTGTTTTCGAAAATTGTTATAAAATTCATTAATATAATAAATTTCAGTAAAATTTTAATTACATTTCTTCAAAGAAATTAATTATCTTCAAAAGTTGTTAATAAAATTCTTCGTCAAAATTAAATTTTAAGAAAGTGCAAAAAAACTGTTTTAATTTTTTAAATATTGTTTTTCATTTAAAAATAATTAATGAAAAATATTTTTAAAAAGTTGATGTAAAAAGGTATTAAATTCAATATATTAATAGATATAGCGCATATCGTACGATTTTATTTTTTTGCAAAATTGACAAAATGGCAGACTCTAAAAAAAACATAAAATAATGTTTTTTATCGTTTTGGGCTTAAAAATGTTTTTAAAATTCCTTAATATGTGCTGTAGCTATTTTTAGATTTTTTGTAAATAATTGTTATAAAATTGTTGAATAGGTATCTAATAGAGGTGTGCAAAAAGCCCGAAACCCGATCAGGTAATTTCGGACTTTACAAACAATCTGAATTTTTAGAAAACCGGAAAATATCGGGTACCAGATACATCGAAAAAACTCAAGCTTGACCCGACCCGGCTTTTCGTGCTTTTTGCACACCTCAAGTATCTAATGAATCATTTTGTGAGTAAATCGGAATATTCTTTGGGTTCAGGGAAAAAGTCAAATTCTGTCTGGAGATCAGAGAAAACTTAGGGAAAAACAAAGTTAAAATTTTGTGGAAACCCTGTTAATGTATTAAAAAAACTACATAAGATAAATACACATTTTTTATTAATAAACATTGTAGGTGACGATATATCATATTCTAAAATTATTTCAATCAACATCTGAAATTCAGTTGGGAAAAAAGAGTTTGGTGTCCGAATTTTATGAAGAAATAATATTTCAAGATCCAACTGCTCTCATGCAACAATTGTTAAGTTCAACAAAACCCATGACTTTAGGAGCTTGGCGCCATGAAACAGATTGTGAGAATATTAAAATAAAATTGAAATTACTATCGAATAGTTTTTTTTAATAAAATAAAATAATTTAAAAATTGTAGTTACAAATAGAATGGACACTGAAATGTTTTTAAAATGAAGAAATATTGTTTCAGTTGAAGCTAAAAAGGAATACACTCTAAAAGCAATTATGGAAGCAAGAAATAAAGTTAGAGGAGAAGTTGGTGAATTAAAAGAAAAATTGACCCTTGCCAGAGAAACAATTGCAAAGTTCAAAGAAGAAATATCGAAAGTCTCAAAAACAAGTGGTGCCCTTACGGTCTCGTAATACAGCTTCTGCTTATTATTTTTATAAATTGACATAAGTATTATAATTTTTTTTACTTTTACATTAAAAGTATTAAGAAAAGATTATTTTTACATTTTCTTTCAAATAGCTTTAAAATTTAAGTATTTAATCAAAATGTACATAAACCTGTAACAGTCTTTATTATGATTCACCATTAGTGATCTTACATCCATAAACATATTTTTACATAAATAAAAATAATACAACTTGTAATATTAATGTACAGATTCCCGTTAATGGCTTATTTATCAATAAGTATATATATATATCCTTTTGTACAGATGGACTTGGACTTTATAATATTAAAAACAGTGAAAATAGTTCAATCACAATTCTCTTTGTTCAAACATTTGATTTATATATCATGACAACTAATAAGTAAATTGTATAAAAATTAATGCAATATATATTCTTATCCACAATGTTTACAAGAAAAATTAGAGAGGGGGAAGGGGAAATTGTTAAATTTTTACAAGAATGAAAAAATGTATAATTCTCTGGATTAAAATGTTTTCACTTAATAGTGTCATAAAGAATGTATTTTACTTAAATTATAATAATCTTCGAGAATTGGAAGATGAATGTGTATTAGAATGTGATTGGTTTGTTTTCACATTGCTCCTTACAGAAACTGGTAAAGCGTTTAAGAAATTTGGGATATTCCCGTTTATAAAGAGCACGTAACACTGATGATGGAGCCCATCCACCGGGATTGACTGAAAAAAAAATTAATAAATTAATAGATGTACATAAAAATAGTGATTATTGACTATTTTCAGTGAAAAATACTCACCGACAGAGCAATACGTTATTTTACATGTAATATCTTCCCTTCTGATTTCTCTATCCTTTGGTGGATCGATGACAGTTTGACAAACCAAACAAACAGTCAAATAAATTCTGACACATTTATTGACATTGGGCTGAAAGAAAAAATTCAGTTAAAGTGACACAATTTTCAATAGGCATTTTTACTGTTTTTATAATAAAGAAAAGAATAATATTTACCGGATGATCTACGTATTCTGTACTGTGATTACACACAATCCAAACGTCTTGATTGTCTGGATCTTGGTCATCTGGAACTTTACGCATATGCGACCAAAACAAAGCATCTCTTTGACTTGCAGGCCAAATTCGCTTGTGTGTTTGTAAAAACACTAAAGTATCCTTTGAAATTGTTTCTATAATCGACATATCCTCTAAAGTTGATTCCCATCCACTTCTGTATTCTGGACTGAAGAATATTTGACAGACCTCGTGTCCAGTGACTCCTTTCACTACGTGGCAAGCTTTCAATGGATCTACAACTAAGCCGTCAGCTTCCTCTTCTCGTCTATACATACGCATGTCACCATCCTCAGCAAATAACATCCAACTTCCCGCTCCCATTCCAAGTCTCGCATAGTGTAATTGCTCCATTGTTATTTTCTCTATCTGTACAATTCAATTGATTTAAAAAAATGCAAGACAAATTTTATTTTAAACTTCAATTAAATTTAAATTTTATTGTTAACACTAGCAAACGAAAGGCCCACCAGGGCACGGACAGATTCAAAATTTAAAGAATTCACTTATTAAGTACATAATATTAAATATTCTTGTTAATTATTATTATTCAAAAATTTAATTATTTTCATAAATAATAATATTTTGTAGAGCAATTCAATTATTTTCAATACAATTTCTCGAAAGAATACAATAATTATTTTTTAAAATATTACATTAAATTTAATTATTTTCAACAATTCTGTTCAAAAAGTTTTCTAAACAATTCAATTGTTCTCAAATGTTTTCAATACAATTCTTTGTAAATTTCAATTATTTTCAAAATTTCAATTAAAATAATTAATAAAAATATCACTATTTTTTATGAAATTTTGAAATATTTTGAAAAATATTATTTATAAAATAAAAATACAGTACCATTATTTTTTTGTTTTTTAAAACGTTATGGACTTCAGCCTCATAATTTGGTTAAAATTTATGTTTAAAACATTGATTTTTTTAGATATTACAGGCCAATGAAAACGACTGAATAAATTTTATATTATGTGCTTTTACTTTCCTGAGACTCGATTTCAACATCATTTATTGTAAAGAATTTTAATGAAAACCTTATTTTACAAATTACATTATTTTCAATACAATTTAAATTACAATTTTCTCGAAGGAATTCAATTATTTTGAAAAAATGCTGATAAAATTCTTGAAATGATTTCAATTATATTAAATTTTTTTTTATAAATACTTAACAAAAATTCAAAGATTTTCTGTACATCGAAAATTTAATTATTTCTGAAAATAATCGAATTCTTGAATAGAATTTCAACAAATAATTGAATTTTTGCAAAGAAAATAATAATAATAATTGAATTCTTGATATAATTCAATTACTTTTAAAATTTTCACTAAAAATGATTTTTAAAAAACTTCATTATTTTCAAGAAAATTGAAATAAGTTCTTCAAAACAATTTTGATGACATTTTCTCGAAATAATTCAATTATTTGAGAAAATGTTGATAAAATTCTTGATATGCAATAATTAAGTGAATGGTTTTTATATATACATTATAATTATTTAAAAATTGAAAATATTAAAAAAAAAAATTTTTTAACCTAAGAAAGAAAATAACAAACAAGAACTAACATCAAATTGCGAGCAGATTACTGGAATACAAGGATTAGATTATTAATACAGATTGTGATTTAAATACCTCAGACCAAAGTCGATGCTTGATAGCAGGAGTCGTAGGAGCTGTTGGAAATGCAACTGATTTTTGCTTCAATCGATCTTTTAATAAATTTTCTTCTTCAATTCTGTCCAATCCAGTTTCAACAGCATCATAGAATTCCTCATCACAAAGTGCACTATGTGGACCTTCCTAAAGAATTAAAAACACTAATTAACAGTTATTTCCAATTACAACTTTTTCCACTTCTTAAATTTATTGCACAATTCTCTATTATCAATAAATAATTCTAAATAATTGCATCACACTTTTGATTTCTCCTCCATACTTACCGATTTAAATAAATCTATTCTATTATTATTAACAATAATCGGAAGAGTTTTAAACATAATTTTTCAAGTATTTCAGTTTGTTTCTTTAAATTTACGTAAAAAACTTAAAAATTACTTTACAATATTAAAGACTGAAAACAAGTGTCACAGATTGAAAACAACCAAGAACGTCTCAAATATTTGCGCAATTGTCATCGTGATGCTACGTCTACTCGTACTTTCTCCACGTGGCTCATTTTTCTCATTAGTATTCACAACATATTCATGAAATAACTGATTGAAAATTCACACCTACACACTCTTTTAACGAAGGAATTACTATAAATATAATTAGAAAAGAGTTAAAGTACCAAATATAGATAATACATTGCAATTAAAAAAAGGACATTTACAAGTTAAAATTAGATCACGAATTGAATATAAAGTGAGAAAGAAAAAGAATAACTAAGCTAACAACAAAATTCATTAGTTATTTTAATTTACAATAGTTGCGTTACAACGAAATACATTTGACTCTTTAGATAAATAAACGTACGCGTACAATAAGCCTCACGACCTGCTTTTTCTCTAATATCAATTTTTTTTACAAAATGCAATAGTCTTGTTTGCAGTTTATAAATACACATTCAAAGAAATGATTTTTATTTACCTCGTAATCTGGACCTCCATGAATGAGAACTCGTGGTCTTGGAGATTCACCGGTTTGTAATGTAAATTGATCCTTTAAAGTTTTGTACAAATCATGTAATCTTCGTCTTTTCTCAACTTCCTTCTCCCATCGTCGTCGCCAAGCGTCTTCTCTTTGACCCATCAATTCAACACAATGTTGTAATGTTGCAAGAACACCTTCACTTGTTGCTTTAAATGTAATAGCTTCACCTTTAAAATCAACAGACAATTCAGCGGGATTAAATGATTTGTCTGCTGCTCCTGTTGCTGCTGCTGCTGCTGCTTTATCACTGGAAAAATTGCTTTTGCTGACACTTTTTGAATTTTCTGCACAATTGTCAAAGTATTTCTGCAGTGTGTCTATTTGTTGAATTAATATGTCCTTGAATGTTTCAATTTCAGCTAGCTTTTCTTTTAAACTTCTAACTCCACGCTTACTGAAACTACCAGCACTTGTTGTTGACTGGGTATTTGATACCAGTGAAATCGCACTGCCATGACGTTTCAAACTATTCTCGCTTCCATAACCCGACTCTGACTGTGAAAAAATAAATTAAAATATGACAAGACATAACGGAAAATTGTTATTTGGAATTGAATTTTAGAAGGAATTTGTGAATTAAATTTTTACCTTATAGGATTTTAAAACGTCAACCCAACGTTGTTTGTCTTCAGGTGTACTTGCTCTTAAATACCAAACTAAGTAATCATTTACAGATACATCAAATCTGCATTCGTCAAATTCGTGAGCCTGGAATAATGTATATTTTTTTAACTAGAGTTCTTTTTTTGAAACCCCATTTAATAAACAAAGAATGCCATTAATACCTTTATATCGGCTTTAAAAAGACTTATAGATCCTCTACAACCAAAACCACTGTCCTGCTCCGATCGGTAGTAAGACAAAGTACCATTTTTCAAAACAATAAATCTACTTTGCCAACCATGAATATAATTTGTCCATTTTGATAAATTTCCTTGAAGTTCTGGAATAACAACTCCATCTGAACCTTCTTCATCTATATCGTCTGCATCTACTTCAGTCTCCTCAATTTCATTGGTACTATGTCGAAATGTTTCTGTTTCATTAGCCATTCTTAACCTTTTTTTTCAAATCAATTATCCAAATTCGTTTGATAAAAATTTCTTCTTATTTTGATTTCCTCATGTCACTTTAAATTTCCTTACAATTGGAAACATAATATAGATGAATAAAAACTTGGTTACAAGGTTAACCTTAATAGTTGAGTGGCGTAAAAAAAGTGATCTTGTCCTCATAAACTGTGAATCAAGAAAATATATCAGCATTGAGATAACAATTATAATTTACCAATATTCACAATAACAGTACTTAATAACGATAATGCTCCACCCACTTGTTATAGTCATTCAAATTAATTTTCATTTTTTATATCCATATTGTTATTAACGTTTCAAGAACAGAACCAGTCGATTCTTCTTTAGAATCCTTGAAAAATGAAAATATAAAATTGATGAAATTTCTAAAATTATACAGAATTCTTAACTATCTACATTTAAAAGTATAAAAATTGAAGAATGATGGAACTAAAAAATAATAAAAGCAAGTTTACTGCACTGGTCAGCTTCCATTGCACTTATAGCGTCTGCGTCTTACTAAAACTTATTTACAATCTTGTAAATATTACTTACACAACAAACAAACTCATCACTATAAATAAATTACTAATTAAAGAAAATAAACACTCGGATTAATGAGTTTATTATTTTTTTGTTTTTATAATGTAAAATTACGTCATCACTATTTGTATAATTTAATTAAAAACTTCATTTTATAAATTTAATTGCACTAAATACGTATAGACTTAATGTTTCATACGCATATGTACACGATACTGTCTCTAAATAATAAGATAAATTAGATTAAAGCTTTATTAGGCATTAAATGACAGGTATAAAAGCTTCAGATAAATGCTTTAGGAGAAATATCCAATTGAAATTTGGTTTTTGGGGAAAGAAATACAGTTTTCCTCACATCATTACATTGATTATAGCACAATTCTTATTATCATAAAAAATTACGTTCTACATAAAAAATGTACTTTTACGTTGCATTTTTTTAGTTAATAACAAATATATATCTATAGACTTTTATTAAAATAGCATTTACAAAATGTAAGAAAATGTAAAGACCCCTTCACACCTCACTGCAGTAATGGGCTAAAGGCACGGTCACAGCTCGGCAGCTCGTCTGCAGGTCGTCATGACAACACGTAGAGTGAGAGAGTCAGACAATTCAAATTATTTGTTTCTTCTCTCTTACTCGCGTAATTATGAATTTTAATTAAAAAATTGTGTTTAACAGAATGGGAATGTGGAGGCTAAAATACATAAAGTAAGACTGATAAGTTTGAGTAATATTTATTTCATTTTTTTGTACAAAGTTAATGTTAAATCAACCTTTATCTGAAAAAAGTTGTTACATATTTCACACATAAAACAATAAACCTGCAGGGTTTCTAAAAATTTCTCCTTATAAATTTCCACGATTTTTTCATTATTTCCAGGTGATAGATTATAAAACTATAACACATTAAAACAATTTTTATATATTATATTGAGAAAGCTCAATGATCATGAAATGAACAACTTATTTTAAAATATTTTAGTAATCTTTATATATGTTAATTGCGTTATTTTTAATTGTAAAATTCTTATCTTGAACCGTTAAGATATATTTAGAAAAAATTAAAAAATTGAATTTTCTGTTTAAAATACAAATATTGATTAATTTTATAAGTATTGACAAAATATACTTTATGTATACATAGAGAGAAATTGAGAGTTCGCACGTAATGCAAAACCGCGCTTTACTTCGAGAGCCTGCCCTTTCGCGGTCTGAAGTCCTAAGCTTAGGTGGTTGACTATATCGACGCCTCCCGTTCATATAATGCTTATTGAAAAACGAATGCAATATGATTCTTATTCACTTTTTGGTGCAAGACAATGCTTATTCGATTTTCCGTGCAATAAAATGCTTATTCAAAATTCTATGCGAAAATGGACATTCTGAAATTAGCTTATTATATGAATTTAATTAAATTTTTAATTCAGTATAATTTATAATTGCAATTGCTTAAAAAATATTTCTTAATACGTGTGATAGGATCCGTGTTTAAAGTTTCTTATAACAATAGACACGTCCTGAAATTCTCAGATATTTAATTGCAATTTAATATTAATAGGAAGATTTAGGGTTACATTTATTGTTCTGTCAGTGGCAATTGTTTTGCACATAATTTTGAATAAGCATTTTATTACATGGAAAATCGAATAAGCATTGTCTTGCACCAAAAAGTGAATAAGAATCATCTTGCATTCGCTTTTCAATAAGCATTATATGAACGGGAGGCGTCGATATATATGAGCGATTCCGCGTCAAGTGATCAAGGGGTCTTTTTGTGTAATGTTTATTTCAATAATTTTTTACTCTTAAACAATTAAACATACAAATTTGACAAAGTACATTTTGGAAAGGTTTTTTCATCCTCTTTCGATTGGAAATAAGCATTTTGAAAAAAAAATTTTTTGACCCAAAAAAATCAAAATTAAAAATAAATTTCAATTTTTGGAGGAGAGAGACCCGATTTTTTTTTAACGAAAGCTGAAGTTTTTTCCTAAAAGGGCATATAAATGATAAAGTGGGACTAGAATGTTTAAACATTGAAAAAAAGAGTTTTCTACTCGCCGGAGCGCTCAAAACCCGGTTTTTAGCTCCGTTTAGGAAAAAATTATATTCTTCAATGTTTAAATATTCTAGTCCCACTTTATCATTTATATGTCCTTTTAGAAAAAAAACCTCAGCTTTCGTTTAAAAAAATCAGGTCTCTCTCCTCCAAAAATTGAAATTTATTTTTAATTTTGATTTTTTTGGTCAACATTTTTTTTTTCAAAATGCATAAGCATTTTCAATCGAAAGAGCATGAAAAAACCTTTTCAAAATGTATTTTGTCAAATTTGTATGTTTAATTGTTTAAGAGTAAAAAATTATTTAAATAAGCATTGTACTGAAAAACACAAAAATTTAACCCCCTCCTCTCGGAAAATATTTGACTAGGTAAAAAAATATTTTCACGAAAAATTACTATCTATGAGTACTACAAAAGCCCCAAGTTTTGCTACGATTGGAGAAAAATGTTTCTCCACCTTGATCACTTGAGATGGAATCGCTCATATGTGGACTTCCACATGAAAAGGGCCCATTTTGTCTGTTCTAGTTTTCGAGTTATTTGCAATTTAATACTTTTTTGAGAAAAACATTAATTTTCTTTTATTTTTTATTACCAATCGACATGTTTTGACAAGTCAAATCATGAGGTTTTCATTAATTTATCGTTAATTTAAGTGTTTAACTTTATTGGTTCTTTAGAAAAAGAAAAGGGCCCATTTTGTCGGTCCTTTGCAAAAATATTCCGTATTTTTTAAATGGAGGGTCAAAAAAATTAAAACCTCTTGATTTGTCATCTTTAAAGTACCCTAAACTCAAAACAATTATTATCTGAATAACTTCCGAGAAGAACCAGAGATATTAATGTTAGAGTCATTGATTACGTAGTCGTAGATGTAAAAAATGTCGATATTTCGTCAAAATTTCATAATAAAACCTGTTAAAATTTTTTTAATAAGTTTAATTCCTATTCTTTATACCTTCAAATGACACAATAAAATTGTTCCCAATCATTAATCTTGTACAAAAATGGTTTATTAATAAGAAAATCGCCTTTTTAGAAAAGGGCCCATTTTGTCTGTTTTTCGTATTTTCAAACAGAAAGGGAGGGTGGGGTTTTTCATCTTTATGGTGCCCTGGACTGACAACAATTATTATCTGAATAACTTCCCAGAAGAAGTGAAAATTTCGATATTTTGGCAAATTATTGATAATAGAGCCTTTTAAAAAATTTTAAATAAGTTTAATTTTTATTCTTTATCTTCAAATGACACAATAAAATCGTTTTTTTTAGAAAAGGGCGCCCCATTTTGTCGGTTTTATCATTATGTATTTTCAAAATAAAGGGGGGGGGTGGTTTTAAACATTTGAAATCTATTGGTTTTTCATCTTTAAGGTGCCCTGGACTAAAAACAATTATTATCTGAATAACATCCCAGAAGAACCAGAGATATCACAATTAATAGGTATCACAATCTTTAATTCCGCTTTTCTCGAAATGAGGTATTTGTCACTATAAACTTTGAAATTCTGTAACTCATCGAATTTTCGACCAAAAAAGTTGTATGACCACTCAAAATTTTCGTAATTTTGCAAAGAATTCGCCCATATAGATAAGTCCAATAGTGCCAAAATGGGCCCTTTTCATGTGGACGTCGACATATTGCCTAAATAGGTGAGGTTGCACACATGTGTAAAATGTAATAGCTAAGCTGAATTATAATCGGAATCGTTCGTGATTTTTGGTGTCAAAACTACAAATTCTGATACAACAAAATTTCAGATGCGTATTAATCGCCGAAAGATTTTTATTTACATTGTTTATATGTTCATATTTAGGTATACATTTTTCTAAAGAGATATATATAAATTACACTGAAACATAAATTTTCTGTACATTTACAGTTTTTTCTTACAGAAATTTGTAAAATAACGTCTTTAAAAGTAGCGAATTTACAATCCCTTTTTAGTGTCAATTTTACAATTTTCTGTAAATTTACCACTCCGAATGTAGTAAATAAATACTTCAAATTATTACTGATTATTACCTGCTTTATTAAGTGTAGTAAATTTACAGAAAATTGTAAAATTGACACTAAAAAGGGATTGTAAATTCGATACTTTGAAAGACGTTATATTACAAGTTTCTGTAAAAATTGTAAATTTACAGAAAATTTTTCTATAGTGATATTTTAGAGATTTGAGCGTATTTAAATTAAAATTAAAAAAAGAGGAATTAAAATTAGCAAATATAGGGGAGACTGGGGCGAAAAGTTAAACTGACAAAACCGTTAAAATTCATTATCTTTCGAACGGGAATAGTTAGAGCATTGTAATTTTAATTATAGAAGGGTATTATCACCCTAAATAAATGTCCAGAGTTGTGTGCAATTCTGTTTATTTTTGTGGTGTCTATATTGAAAGTTTTTTTTCAACCTTCTTTTGAAAATTTTTTCGAAAAAGAAAATATCAACTTTTAAGTATATTTTTTGCATTTATCCTCACCGCGATTTTTTTACTTCATTATTTGGGTCCCCTGAAGAGATACCTAAAAGTATTTGCTAAATATCATCTTTAGTCAGTTTTTTTATATTTGTTGTTTAAGCTAAAAACGCACCCTGGGGCGAAAAGTTAAATGTATTCTTACATGTATTTAAAATTTTTTTTTTCGTTTTTTTGGGTTTATTTGTTTAAAAATTATTTATTTAACATTGGGCATGTAGTCTGTCAAAAAAGAAGATCGTTCACATGAAATAAACAAAAAATTTTTTTTTTTTTGAAATTTCAATTTTTTAACTTTACTAACTATTCTAAAGCTTTTTTTAATTAGGGGAGACCGGGGCTAAACCGGACGGATTTGGTCTTTGACCAGAAAACTCTTACAAAAACATACTTTTTGCTAAAGTGTAATATACCGTTTTGAAGCTTGTACTTTCACCTACAAATCGCACTTGTTCGATTTAAAAAAAGTTTAATAGCTTTAGAGATATATTGCTTCGAGGGTGACTACCTCAAAAACGAAAATTCGAAAATTGGTGGGGCTAAACCGGACACCCCATTGAGCTAAATCGGACACGGCCAATTAATTAAAGAATGAGATACAAATTTTCTTTTTTTTTGTAAAAAAGTCAAATCAATTCTTCTTTTATTTATTTGTAGATAGTTCTATACAAAGAATATAATATAATATGTAAAATCGGTTATAATTATAATATAAAATGAATTACAGTTTTCAGGCTTGTCTGTTTGTAGCAACTCGCTTGTGAATTCGAGTTTTAAAATAAATTCTTTATTTATTTTTTTATAAAGTGGTTCTAAGCAAAGAATATAATATAAAATAGTTAATTAATATAAAATAAATTAAAGAATTAAAAGATTTGGTTGTTTTTAATCACGATGTCCGATTCAGCCCCACACCGTCATCTAATAATTAACCTGCAATATATTTTTTCTTCTTAATGTTTTCCATTAAACTTTTTTTCCGCTAAACTCAGTACACCTTGAGCTGAAAGAAAAATGGCCGTATGATATTTGCACTTTAATTTTAACGATAAAAACCCCAAAAAATGAAGAAACAATTTTTTTTTACTTTTACCTCAAGAAATGACATTTTCACATATTAACGGCAACTATCATTACAAGAAAATTGACACGTCCCTAAAACCTCATGCAGCATATGCATCACGAAATTGCGCGTTCATAGGTTATTTACACGATTTGAAATTCTTCACGGTTTCGGAAATATTTTACTTGTCCGGTTTAGCCCCGTATCCGGTTTAGCCCCCTGTCCGGTTTAGCCCCGGTCTCCCCTAAACAAAGATCTTTTATTTACTAAATTACTTGTTTACGTATACTTTAACTTATCTAATACTTATCACCTATCAGAAAATAGTTTTAGTAGGCTAAAAAGTTAAAAAAAACAAAATTTTCAAAAAAGGACAAAACATGTATTTTATGCGAAAATATCAGGAACTTTTTTATTGAAAGTTGTAGAGGACAAGTTGCCCTACAATATTGATATACAAATATTTGCATCTATGCGGATTATATTGCCAAAAAAAATCATTTATGCAAAATTTAACTTTTCGCCCCAGTCTCCCCTATATTGTATTAATAAAAAAAAATCAGGGAAACTTTTAGGAATTTAATCAAGAGTACTGGAAAAATATTAAATTTCTAAAATTGAGAACAAAATTCTTGTTTCTTTCATAATATTGAAAGTATTTAACTCTTACATTGTCTCATACATTGTCAGTAAAGTCAGGAATAACATTTTTTATCAGTTAAGTCAGGGAAAAAAATTTCTTGTCAGTAAAATTATGGAAATTATGTCCAAACATTAAAACAAAAATATAACAATTTTTAGTTAATTTTTTTCTATAAAAAGAATTTTGTCAAGGAAAATAATTTTAATATTAGTAAATTGTCAGGAAAATTGATAAACTGAAACTTGTGGCCACCCTATTTTGTACTTTTTCCATTTCCATCAATAAATTATTCAACTTTATGGCATGTCAGGGTGTCTAGCGAACCGGGAATCCGGGAAAAACCGGGAAATTTTTTATTAGGTACTTTATTGTGTTGTTGGAAAAAATAGTTATATTTTTTCAACGCTTAATTTAAATTTTTTTCAATTTAGAGTTGTATATTGATTCTTTTGGTATATTAGACAATGTTTTATTATTGTCCAATTAATGTCTAAGTTATATAAAAAATGATTTTTGACGTGACAAAATTGTGCTAAATTTGTGCAGTGATGCGACACCTATTTGTGGTTTTAAACATAAAATTAGCGCGAAGTAAATCACAATACCTTGAATATTTATATTCACAACCTTGTTTGTGTTTATTTTAATTTTTTGTATTCTACTGTTGGATGGAAAAGGCTCAAATTTTACAAGAAGAAATTGATAATTTGAATAATAGGATTAAAAAAAAATTAAAAATGTTTTTTAATAGTTTATATGAATATAAATAAATATATAAGTATGTATGTATAAATATATAAAATATTAGACTAAATTTTACTAGACACCCTGTATGGCATGTTAAATTAATTCATTTTAAATTATTAGATTTTCAGTTTGTCAATTAGCAGCAGTATATACAAAAATATTTCCTATTGCATAAAAAACTGAAAATCAAAGAATTATCTCTTATTAATACTAGAACAAAAAATAACTTTGATTTTTTCATTTTGAAAATTTTTCTTAAAAATAGAGGACTGTTTCTATTTACCCCTTAAAACTGGAAATTCAGGGTAAATCCGAACAGCAGAAATTTCAATAATATTTCTGATAATATAAATGAAAAAATTATTTTTATCAAACTACAACACTATTTTCAGCATTAAAAATATTATTCATGTATAATCGCATCGGTACATAGTATTTAACAAGTACAGAATTGTCCATAATTGTATAATGTGTTAGAATTTATGGTATGGAATACTTTTAAACTTATATAATGCATTATTATTTCTTTTTTTGAATTATTTTATAACTAACACCATTTTTTATCTAATTCTTTATATCTCTTAACATTTCCAGACTTGAAATTGATTTTTTCTACAATTTCGTAAGAAATAATCAAGTGTTCCTATTTACCCCTAAATTTTAGCAAAGTTGAAAATTTTTTTTTTACAAAACCAAAAAAATGAAACATTTTTTAAAGGCTGTAGATTGAAAAAAGGTAAAATTTTCCAAATAAAAACCAAAATAACACTCAGTAATTCAAAGTTAAAAAAAATTTTAATTTCAAAAATTTTGTAGTGTGTTTAATTTAAATGCAGAGTTTTTCTGAAAACTGCATTTTTAATTGTATGAAGTTATTTGGTGTTTATCAACGTGGAGTTAATAATAAATAAATCATTTTTGATGACATAGAAAGTTATATGTTTTCTACGTATAATTTTACGATATAAAATTTATTCGAGATAAACTAAACAAAATTAAATTTTATTTAAAATCAATTTTAACAAACACTAATTAATTTTTCTATTTGGAATGTTCATAATAATAATTATTTTTAAAAAATTAATTTGTTTTAATTTAACTTTTGTTTTTAGTTCAATTAATTAAAATTTTTTTTATTATTTTAATTTTTATTATTATTGTTCTACTTATTGATTATATTAATTATGGTTATAATTTTTATATCAAAATAGTATAAGAATGAATAAAAGAAGGAAACACAAATTTCACTGCCCTTCTCTTTTTCATTCTCAACTTTACGATAGATTTACTTTTGGAACTCAAAACCATTTTTCGGCCTATTAAGGATTGTCCAAGGAGTGGTGAGGGGCAAGGGGATTGTTCCCATTGCTCCCATGTAAAATTTTGCATGTTTGCAACCTCAAAAAAAATTTTCAGTTTCATAATTAAAATAAAAAAAACTATATATTTATTTTATTCAATGAAAAAAAACTCATAAAAGATATAAAAATTAATGATAAAATGTTTTCAAGCATTAAATATTAAAATATGCAGTTTTTTAAATTTTTGGAAAAAGTGTGTCACGTCCCAGGTTAGGTTCGTTTGATTTTTAAGCATTTTAGAGAGGGCGATATTGTTCTTGCTTTGACTACTGAAGTAGTCACCTGGCAGGTAGGAAAATAGGCGGTTGAATTCAAAATAAGAAAATGTAATTGTCACTGAGTTTTATTTATAAGAAAGCAATTTGTTTAATTTATCTCGATGAAATCTTTTATTCTTAAACAATATTTAACTTATTATTTCCTTTCACAAAATACGTCTAATCAGAAGAAAAGAAAGAATTGATCTGTCTTCGCCTTCAAAAGCCACTTGAACCTCTGCTGAACTCCCCCTCTAAGGCCCTTCTAAGAGAAAGTGGGGATAAAACAAAGTGCGCATTTTCTAGTCTACTCTCAAAAGACTTTCTTAGAAAATATAAAAACTGAATTTCTGTTACATTCTATTTTTAGAATCTTTGGTCAGGCGACTTGAAATGAATCATTTGTATATCTCGAGTTTATGTTTACTTCCAAATTTTAGAGTTGTTTAATAAAAGGGGTTTCAAGAGTTCTTCGAAAACATATAATATTATATTATGTAACGGGATTTTAAATAAATTATAAGACAATTAATTTATTTAACAACTTCCACACTATTATTTATTTATTCAGATTACAATTATACAAATTAAAGAAATAGCGTCATTTCTTTACATAAGAGGTCTGCCGCAGCCTAGACACAGTTATGCACTGCCAAACCTATGCATAGAAAAATGTCATGGACCTTAAGGGTCCAGGTTTGTGAGATTTATCTTAACGGTAAAGACTGGTTTTTCCTATTTTAGGGAAACTTTCTAATTTAGGAACGCTCAGCGTTACACCCCTTTTACTAGACTAAAATTAGTCGCTAATTTTAAGTTTGAGATTTCTTGATTTAATTGATTTTGTGTCTGGAATAGCGATGTATTCTGTTTGTAAAGGAGCGCTTGGTGTAACGTAAGTATGTGGTGCTGAATTGACATTAGCTTTTACGCATAATAAATTAATACATAAATTTTTTGGAAATAATGAAGATAGATATTTGAAGATACCTAGACGATAGCTAATATAAATAAGTACAATGCCTATTGAGGTATATCCTACATATTGCAATATATCACTGCCGGTTTCTATCCACGAATGTTTACGCCTGTCGTTTCTTACATTCTGAATTGATGATTGTATGTTGTCTAAAGTTGTTCTAAGTTCTTTTATTTTGTCATGTGTAAGTGATTCTTGGATAAATGGTAATTTATTGTTTAACATTTCTAATTCGGTAAAATTCATAGGTAGCGATACATTTTTCTTATAAAATAAATTTCTTTTTATAGACAGTGATCCTGACAATTTTAAAACTGATTTGGGTGTCTGTAACATACAATTGCTACCTGCTATATGGGTGGCAGAACTGATTTTAATAGTTTCTGGCACACCTTCGCAAATACTACTAATTTCTATTGGAACTTCTGGAACTAATATATATTGATTTTCGGCGTATAAAGGTATAAAAACAAGTTTCTTCACTTGGAAAATCGATAAATGACAAATTTTACTGTCTAAGAGTTTTACACTCAACCTAAAGACTTCGCTTTCACATGAATGCATTTCACTTAGAATATAAGTTGGTTGCGTTCTTTTACAAATTCTAACACTTCCCGCATTTTTACAATTATCTATTAGAACCTTATCACTTGGAACATAGAATGTATTTTCTTCGTTGATTAATACGAACTCGTGAGTTGGAATTGCAGCAAGGAAGGTTTTTCCATGTGATACAGGAATGGGAATAAGATGCAGGCAACGTAAAATGTCAACTTCGGGTACGGGAATTTGAAGAGTATACGTCAACCGTCTGTTCAATATGGAAACTGAAAGCTCGGAAATGTCAATTATAAATTGGTAATTTTGGTCTATTAGTCTTATGGGGTATTTCACGTTCTGTTCTTCTAGGTTTTTTAATTCAGTCATTAATATTCTTGGAGTAAGAAGTTGTGGGTGAATAATTCCGTGCTTGCCATCATTAATTGCGTCTATGATAAGGTTGATATCTTCGCTTATTTCTCCTATGCTGATGGAAAGGCTGAGTAATTGTTCTGTTAGATGTAGGTTTTGCTCTTGTACGTTCGTCTTGTTTATTAATTCGTTGATGTTCTTTATTGTCTCTGAGTTTACGAGATTTATATTATGGGAGGCAGAATTAAGTAGAGTACGTATAATGATCGTTTGATTTCCGATGCTTTGCGAAAGTTTAGAATTATCCTCGAAAAGTTTATCCATGTTATCATTTATTAAGTTAAGGTCGGCTTCATTCAATGTTCCAAAAAGTGTCTTAGAAATAGTTCCTATTCCATTGATCCATCCTCTTCGTTGACGAGAATATCCCAAAACATGATCCAGAGTAGTGTGAAGGGTTTTAAGTCTATCCAGTCTTTTTGCAAGTAATTCTATTTCCCTCTTTTCGTAGCATCGACTTCTGCATTGTTTTCTTGCGTAGTATAAACCAGAATAGATATGAGTTAGCCGGATGTATACATTTTCGCTGTCTATTATGTTAATTATTTTCCAAGTTTTATGATACAGCTGGACTGGCCCTAAATTCTCGGCAAATATTGATACCCCTTCTAAGGGTTCTATGGTTAACTTTGCATTACAGGTTGCAGCGAGTATCAAATATAAAACGGATAGCATCTGTAACATTTAAAATTGTTCTTTAAGGCGATTTGCATGAACAACTGTACGCTCATTATTAAATAGTATTTCATAATTATTGTTTGGGAGGATTTTAACAACTGTAGCTGGGCCTTTCCAGTCTGGGCTAAGTTTATTTTCTTTAGTGTTCATTATCTTAACAAGATCACCTGGCACAAAGAGTTTTTGGGGTAGTGCTATACGTGAGTCTTGTTGTCGCTTGTACCTTTCCTTGTTTCTTGCAATAATTTCTTTTGCTCGATTCATATACTTTTCATGTCTTCTTTGCCAAAGTCCAACTAATTGGGAATACTTTAAACTCGGTGTAGTCGCCAATGTTGAAGGTATATTAGCATCTCTACCAAAGGTTAATTGAAAAGGACTAAAACCCGTTCCTTCATGGGTCATAGTATTGTAAGCCATGCAAAGGAATTTTAAAGTATCATCCCACTGGGTATGTAGGTCTGACATTGCTGTTTTTATTAAATCTTTAACAGTCGCGTGCGTTCTTTCTAAGGCTCCGTTCGACTGTGGATGGAAGGCTGTCGTTTTAATGTGTTTAATCCTGAACAAATTCTCAAAATTCTGAACCAGTTCAGAGATGAAATTTTGTCCTTGGTCTGTTAGAATGTGTTTTGGAGATCCGAAAATGTATATATAGTGATCAAACAAGCTTTCAATGATGGATTCTGAAGTTGTGATTTTTAAAGGTATAAGTAACAAATACTTTGTCAAAACGTCTTGAATGGATAGCATGTACTCATGACCCTTATTAGTCATGGGTAAAGGTGCGGTTACACCTCTGCAGGCAGGCGGAAAAGCGCCCACAACTGAATTTTCCGCCTGCAGAGCTGTACAAATTTGGCGCCAGATTTAAATTTAAAAAACTGTTAAATGAATATTAATGGTATAAATGATGGTATTAATATTTATAATTACTAATAAACATTTATATGAAATAAAAATTATGATATAGAAAATATATTGAGAAATAAATTATAATTAAATTATATATTTATAATATATATATAATTAAAAAGGTAACATAACCTACAAATAACGAACATCGCTTCAGTTTTTAGTAAGTATGGATTTTAACTTTATTAAAGTTATTTACAAATTATAATGTTTAAATAATTTATTTAACTAATTGAACTTTCCGTTTACACACTGAGACATTTTGACCTGGATTTAAAAATTAATGAATGAAAAATATTTAAGGAATATAATTTTTACTTATACTTAACAATTATGTTTTTTTCTATAAAAAAACTGAATTCAAATTAATTTTCTTAACTTTAATAACATGAGTGAAGATTATTCTATAAATTTCTTTACATTGTCCATTTATAAACTAATGTTAAGAACAAGTGTATTAAAAATATTCTTAATCTTAATATAAAACCATACATACTACCCTTATAGTTACTACTTACTTATTTTATAATGATGATAACAATTTTATTTAAAAAAAAACAAACTAAGGTTTAAAAAATTATTGATGTTCTGAATGATTTTAAAATGAAAGATTTTCATAAAATTATTGTAATAGGATAAACATTTTCATGTGTATCTGAGAAGTTTTAGAGTGTATAAGCGCAGATTATTTTTAATAGTAAACAAAATATTAAAAATTATATATTTAAATCGCAAGGAAATACAGAATCAAATTATTTTCTAGCAATGGAGTTTATTGAAGCAGTTGATTCGTCAACACTAACATCAAATTCTGATGATGATGATATTATACTTTTGATTGCTCTTGTTTACCTCTTACGGAAACGTAAGCGAAAGCCTAGAAGATTTAGAGTACATCCTTTATGGAGGTCAAGAAATGAAAAAGGTTTAGATATCAGTTACTTTTTGTAATTTTTAGTAATTTGGAATCATTAATATCTAAATTTTTTAATTATTTAATTTACTTATTAAAAGCGAAAGAACATTATTTCATAGCCACATCTTTTTTCTATATTTCCTGTTATAATCTTACTTTCTAAAAGAAAATTTTTTAAAAATACTTTTGAATCGTAAAAAAGTGTTTTAAAAATTATAATATATAAATAAATATAAAGTATTTTATTTTTTTAGGAATCCACAATAGTTTAATATTGGAGATGGCACTTGTGAACGAAGCTCTGTTTAAAAATTATACGAGAATGACAGTACAACAGTATGAAAATCTTCTTCAGGATGTAGGTCCAGAATTGTTTAGTTATCCAACTAGGTCAGATATAATAAACCCATCTACAAAATTAATGATAACTTTAAGGTAATATTATGTCAATATTTTTTTTTGCATTTAAATTATAATTATATATAAAAATATTTAAATACATCATACAACGGATATAGATAATACATATTTCATAAAGCTTTTTGCACAACTCTAGTGCTCAATATTTTTAATTAAAATGATTCAAACTACGTGAGTATTTTTTAATAAGACAGAATGTTATTTAATATTATTATTTTAAGCTAACTTCTTTAAATCTTCTACTTATATTAGATTTTTAGCAACTGGAGAAAGCATTGCATCGCTCCATGTTCAGTATAGAATGGGAAAGGCGACTGTGCAAAAGTGCATTTATAAAACATTAGAAATAATATCCATCAATTTTAATTATAAGAAACAACACAGTTTGAATTTAATGGCGATATGTGATTCAAACTACTGTTTCATAATGATTGACGTTGGAGGAAGGGGCAGAGAAAGTGATGGTGGTGTATTTAAAAGGAGTAATTTTGGGAAAAAAATTTTTAACACGCAACTAAATCTTCCACCTGCATCTGAAATTACTCCTGGTGGACCAAAAGTGCCTTTCTTTTGTGTGGCGGATGAAGCTTTCCCTCTGGATCAGCAAATAATCATTTTACGGTGACAATATATATTATAAGTATAAAAATTTGAAATATTTTATGGAAATTGTTAATAATTATTAGATAGCAGATTTTGTAAAATTAATCGAGAAATAAAAAATATCCCTTTCACAATAGTCGCTCAAATATAACGCTTTTATAACGCTCTTATTATAAAATAAGTAACATTTTGAGAGTTTGAAAAGTAAACTATATTTTAAAGGCGAACACATTTTATTGCCTTGTTGTAAAATATTACAAATTTGTTATAACTTTTAATTATTTTAATAACACTTTTAATAAAAGTTTATAATATAATATCACATCCTGAAACTTGTTAGAAATGTTTTAAAGTTTAACAATTTTAAAAATTGTGTATACTGAAAACATAAACGCTTACGACGATATACATTTATATACTTTTTACATATAGTTTATAAAAAGTTTAATAAACTTTTGTTGTCAAAACATTATGACTGTATAATCATTAATAACATTTAAAATTATTAATTATTTGAAAATTTTTAATACATTTCTATTTCAAATCCTGAGTATTAGTACTGTGAAGCTTTACCGTGTTGCACAGCAATTTAAACTTAATAGTTTTCAAAACAAATTAAACAATAGAATATTAAATACTGAATGTTAATACTAAGGGTAAAGTCCCATGTTGAGCAGAAAAGACAATGCAAAGCAAAATTTCGTGAAAGTGGAAAGGATAGTGATATCTGACTATCTCTCTTATGCGCTCACGAAATTCTGCTTTGCATTCTGTTTTCTGCTTAGCATGGGACTGCACCCTAATAGTCTCAAAATTTATAACTTACTTGTACTGTGAAAATTTGTTATGGTAATGCACAGTTATTTTGGCTTAATATTATTTTTAAAAAGATAATAAAATATTTTTAAATAAAATACTGAATGTAAAGCCTAAACGTAAATGATATTACAGAATATCTTACGGATTTCCTTAGCAAATATGGAATTTAGAATATTTTAAATATGTCGTCAAAAATATCCATGGACGTTCGTGAGATATAGTAATGATATAATAAATTCTAGATGCTTTGGACATTCGTAATATATTCTGAATATTACAAAATGTTAGAAAAGCGTGGCGTCGTTCTAGAACGATTACCTGCTATTGCATTCACGACGCTTCCCAACAATGTAGCTAGTAATGTAGCTTTGAATCTCGAGTCGGTCTATTTCATTCGAAAATTTCATTAATTGGTCGCCGAGCCAAATACTCCATTGTTGAACATGATCAGTTTTCGGGGATTTGCTTAATTGTTTCGATGCTAATTGCATAATTGCAGATTCTAATGGATCCTCCGCTTTTCGTTTCCTCTCTAAAAAAATCAACGTAAATAAATTGAATTATGTTTAATATAGTATACTATGCAGTCGGGAAGGACAATAATTGCCAGGAGACTTAATTTACAGTACATACTATTACCAATTTTCTAAGAAACCAAATTATTATTAAACTCATTTTTTTGTAGTTTTAGTTGATTCATTCTTTGAATAAAAAAATTCTATTCAGATTTTTATATTGTTATATGCAAATAACATAAGATTACTTTTCCAGAGAAGAGACAAATTTGTAAAGAAAATGATTTTATAATATAATTTATTATACATATTCTTTCACTCTTAAGCAGAAAATTAATATTAGAAAAAACGTTATCTAAAATTGAATTTTTAATCTTTCCTTGAAATCGAGACAATTGAAATTATATCTGACAGGTTTAAAATAAAAAGAAAAATATTTTAGAAAATACCTGAAGACTTTGTCTTAATAAATCCCAAATTTTTTTTTCTTCCGCTTTTGTGGACTCATCCTCAGACCCTTCAGGGCAAGTGAAATATTCTTGTGAGGAACTGTCATACTGTAGATTTTTTTTTTCTTGCACGCGAACCGGAGATACATTGGATTTAGTCCTGTAATAATAAATAAAATATTTATAAACATATACAAAAAAACACACATATGTGACCGGGGGTATGAGAAAACAGATTGATTTCTGAAAATGGCGATTTCTTACTCTTTAAGATCTGAAAAATTTAATGCACTTACTTTTTGAAAAAAAATTTTTTGGTAAATAACACGTATCGTTCTCTCAGACCCGGTCACATACAAAAGTTCATGATGTTATTTTAATAAATTTTTAATCCTTACGATCTTGATTCATCAAGATTAGTCTCATTTAAAAATTTTAAATGTATATCAAAAATCCAAGGTTTTTGATAACAAGCCGCTGAACCACTTGCAGGCGTCTTCTTTCTCCTGTTATATGAAATTTTTAGGTTGGAAAATCGCCTTTTAGCCATTTCGGAACTCCAGCCTATATACAGATACATTAA
This sequence comes from Leptopilina myrica (nomen nudum), assembly GCA_032872475.1. Classification (NCBI taxonomy): domain Eukaryota; kingdom Metazoa; phylum Arthropoda; class Insecta; order Hymenoptera; family Figitidae; genus Leptopilina; species Leptopilina myrica (nomen nudum). The sequence goes on from CM065460.1 coordinate 9,160,604, forward strand.
AATTAACGACTTATTTTTTTAATTTGAAACTTGATTGATTGATAAAAATTGATTTTGAAATAATTTTTATTAGGAAATTCTACGAGAATTCAACAATTTAAACACAAAAGTAAATAACTTATTGGAAAATTGTATGTTTCTTAAAATTAAAAATAAATAAATTCTCATGAAGAATGTTATAAAAAAAATTTTTAATAATTGAATTCCTGTGAAATTTTTATTATTTATGAAAATAATTAAATGTTTGCATAAAATTATATTAACATTTTTTAAAATAATTGAGTTTTTGAGAAGAATTTCATTATTTATAAAATATAATTTGAATTTTGATAAGTTTAGAAAATTTTTTAACATAATTAAATTTATTATGTACCTGGAAAAAGTGCTGCAATTTTTTCCCACGTATCGGCAATTTTGGCAGGACTTCTTTTGCTTATATGGATTCTCGGATTCCAAATGCATGGTTCGTTTTTCACAATTTCCACCAATTGAATCAAATTAGTATCAGAAAATGTAGCATTGCCATTGGAATCAAAATCAAGAGTAAGACTTTTATCCTTAGTATTGCAATTGAAGTCTGTCGATTGATTAGGATTCTCGACATCAACATCCTCATAAGCATAAGACACGACATTTCCAACAATACTTAAATCGGAGTCCTCACAACCGAAAAAACAATCGTGTTCGCCAATAGTTCCAATAACGAGAGAACTTCCGCAAATTCCGCAATAAAAAATGTCACAAGACTGAAATTATTTGTGAAATTATTATTATTACTCATAACTATTATTTATTGTTAAATTAACTACTAAAATTTTTGTTTTACTTACATCATTTAATTCTTCGTCAGCCATTGCCTCCTTGGATACTGAAAAATGAATAAAAAAAGTTTATTAAAATATATAATACTGTCTCATATTATTATAAGTTTTAATTACAAAGTATTTCTATAAATAAAACATTAATATTGCACAAAAAGTATAATAAATAAATAAATATATATGAAAAGAGAGTAAATAACTTAATCAAGTATGTATAGTGAAAAAGTAACCTAACCTATATCTGATTTACACAACGTATTTAATTGAATAAAAACAAAATAAATATGTAGTTAAAATATTTATTGAATAAAGCTCATAATTTATAATTAAAAGTGAAAATTTCTACTTACTATAAAGCGTTGGAAAGAGATACGATGAAAAATTTAGACGACTTGCACTTTCCATGCGGCTATACATTACAATAGATGTAATTGAATCAGTGTTGCCAAATATGTGACCATTTATGTGACAAGTAATTTTTACCATGTTATTTTAAAATTATTATTTCTACCCATAAATATTAATATTGTTATTTCTTAGAAGGCTTTTTTTATTCATTTTTATTAATAAAACACATTAAGAAAGAATTTTAATTTTAGCAAAATTTAAATCTGGCGCCAAATTTGTACAGCTCTGCAGGCGGAAAATTCAGTTGTGGGCGCTTTTCCGCCTGCCTGCGCAGGCAGGCAGGCAGGCTGCCTGCAGAGGTGTAACCGCACCTTAATGGTCCAAATATGTCCATTGCGATTTTATCATTGGGATTTGTTGGAGTATCAGGTATAACTCCTTCGACCTTTCTTTTAACACGGGTCAATTTTTGCGTTTGGCAAACTTCACAGGCTTTTACGTATTTGATGATGTCATCTTCCATATTGGTCCATGTTCCTAATTCTCTAGCTCTAGAAATAGATTTGTTTTCTCCAAAATGTTGAGCCATAATTGATCCGTGACTCTCTTGAATAATTTGTTGTTTGTCTACTGGAGTTAACTCAGTGGTAGATCGGTAGCATGTATGGATTTTTAGTTGTGGATACTTATGGCTGATAAAAGCAACAAGTGTGTGTAATTTGAATTTTTCTGTACTAGTGATAGTAGGATCGTTAAAATGTAAACGTAAAATTCCCAATTTTCGCTCTAATGTTTGTAAGACAATCACGTTAATAGTATTTAACCATTTAGTTTCGTGGTAATCCCCCATACTGAGAACACCATGTGAAGTAGATTCTCTTTTTGTTAGCTGTCTCCAAAGTTTTCCAATCGCATTAGGTTTTTCAACTTCCCTAGTTTCGGTGGGCTGAGCAAACCATCTGTAATACTCATTGTTTAAGCATTTTCTGCTTTCATTATTAATGACAACGTCGAATTCTGATGAAGGAGGTGAAGGCGGTGCTAACGATGGTGGTGTAGCAGCTCTTGATTGTTGTTGTGCTATGGGTTCTGGTGTTGACAATTCTCTTCTAGTTTCTTCAAGAACTTCTATGTCTGGCAAGCTGGCTTCTAGGTCTGCAATCTGTTTTTCTAAATCACTTGATGACAGATCTTCAATAGGGAAAACGCGAGATAGTGCATCTGCAGCTTGATTTTCTGAACCCTTTTTATACTCGATTTCATATTCAAATTCCTCCAACCTTAATCTCCACCTCATGAGTTTAGAAGAAGGATCTTTAACATTAAATAACCATTTTAATGCTTGATGGTCGGTAAGGATTTTGAATTTCTTTCCCAGTAAATATTGCCTAAGTCTTTTTACTGCCCATACTATGGCAAGAAGTTCATTCTCTGAAGTAGTGTAATTCAGCTCCGGTCCATTAAGAGTTCGAGAGATATAACAACAAGGATGACCATCTTGGGATAGTATTGCACCGAGTCCTACATTAGAAGCGTCCGTGGTGAGTGTGAATTCTTTTGAAAAATCAGGATATTTTAAGACAGGTGCTGTACATAGTAAATTCTTTAATTCCTGAAAAGCGTTATCGCAATTAATATTCCATTCAAATTTGATTCCCTTTTTTGTTAATTCGGTTAAGGGTTTAGCAATAGTGCTATAGTTATGAATAAATTTCCTATAATAACCAGATAGTCCGAGAAAACTTTTAACATCCGTAAAAGTCCTTGGTGTCTTAAATTCTCGTACTGCTTGAATTTTATTGTTATTAGGCTTTACTCCATCGGAGGTTATCACATGTCCAAGATATTCAAGTTCAGGTCTTATATACTCACATTTATCTGGTTGTAATTTCAAGCCCGTTTTACGAAGTCTTTCAAAAACTGTTACAAGATTAATGTTATGTTCTTGCATGGTAGATCCAAAGACTATAATATCGTCCAAATATGCGAAACAAATTTTGCCAATTAACCCGCGTAGGGCGTTGTCCATCATTCGCTGAAACGTGGCAGGTGCGTTTTTTAGTCCAAAAGGCATTCTTTGGTACTCAAAATGTCCGTCGGGTGTAGAAAAAGCGGTATATTTTTGACTATCTGGATCCATGGGAATTTGGTGAAAACCTGAACTAAGGTCAAAAGCTGAGAAAAATTTTGCTTGGCCAAGATTTGAAATAATTTCGTCGATAACGGGTAATGGATAAGCATCCTGATCCGTATATAGATTCAGATTACGGAAATCGATCACTATTCTCCACTTTTTCTTTCCAGAAGCATCCATTTTCTTCGGTACTACCCAGATAGGTGAATTAAACGGTGAATCGGAGTCCATTATTATTTCTTTAACCTTTTGATCCGATATCTGTTGTGAATTTCATTCTTATGATGTTCTGGTGGCCTGTAACCTTTCGTATTGATGATTTTATCTTTTTTAAGGATGATTTTATGTGTTGTTAATTTTGTGCAGGGTAGAGGCTCCCCTTCCAAAGCGAAAATATCATGATACATAGAAATAATCTTGGTAATATGTTCCTTAATTTCCGGTTCTAGATGATCTAATCGAGAACACCCTAACACCCTTTGGCTCCTATCTAACCATTCCTTCTTACTCAGGTGTTTTATTTGCATTCCTTTTGGTTTCATTCCAGTAGGTCTAATGTCGAATTCTTGTGATTGATATGTTTTATATTCATTAGTTTGATTAGATATAGGAATTTTTATAGAGTTGTTTCTTATCGTATAAATAGAATCGGGAACATACTTGTTGTCCATTACTACAGCGATTTTATGGGTTGATCGAACGGGAAATCTTACTAATTGTATTGTGTTGGGAGGTATTATTATACCGTCGTCAATTAGTGCATGGCGTACGTCATTAAGTCGTAAGTTGTCATTTGTCAAAGTGTATTTGTATCGATGGAGAAAAGGTAGTCCCATGATACCATCTTCAGGTATAGGGAAATCATTGTCTACAAGATGAAATACATGTGAAATCCCTAAGTATTGCAGAGTTATTTCTTGAGTAGAAACATGTTCTTCATTACCCATGCAAAATCTCTTGATTTTTTCGGTTCTCGTAAAATCCTCAGGAATATTGTGGGCCTTTTAAATGTTTATTGATGACCCTGAGTCGACCAATAGTCGAGTGTCTCCCAATCCGTCTCCTCGGACGATTGCTGATTGTAGTCTTCTTCCGGATATAGCGGATACTCGTTCTGTTTGTTGGTTTCCTCCGGATCCCCTCCAGTTATATTGCAGTTCAGATTGCTTGCTTCTTCTTGTTCTTCTATCGTGTGTACTCTTTGAGGAGGTCGTCTGTTGTACTGTCCTGCTGGAAAATCCTGTGTTGGTCTACTGGGACATTGACTTTGTACATGTCCGATTTTTTTACAATTAAAACATGTCATCTGGGCCCTTTGTTGTAGAGGCATACTGTGGTTTGGAACTTTGTTCGCGGCTGATGGTCTATTAATTTGAGTTGCGGAATAAGAATTTGACTGGTGTGGAAATTTCTGAGGTTGGCTTGAAACTGCAAAATTAGGACGTGGAATTGGATTAACTGTTTTAGGGACTCTAATTCTCAATCTCTCACGATGCCATGCTTCGGCTTCAAGTGCAAGTTGTTGGGCTTCTGGGAAAGATGTAGGTCTTAAGGGTTGAACTTGTATGCTAATTTCATCGCGTAAATTCATAATATACCTCTTTATCGCTACTCGTTCTTCCATTTTAATAGCAATACTTCTCTCCATGCGTTGTGTATGTTCTCCTTGTATTGCATAATTCAACTCATTAAATAATTGCCTATACTTTAAGTTGTAGGATTGAACTGTGTCATTCCCCTGACGACAATTTTCTAATCGACTCCGACATAACTAGATAGAGCACGAAGGGGATACATTTGACTTTAATGCATCATAAAGGTCTTCATAACTTTCAATACTTGCATATCTTATTGCTCTTTTTGCATGCTCTACTATTTTTTCTGCAACTATAAATCTTAATAGCAAATCAGGTTCAAAACAATCTCGCCGGGCTCTTTTTACGCTTCTAATAAAATCCTGTACTCCTATATCATCTCGGCCATTAAGAACTTCTATAGGCCTAATAAGATCTTTAGCAGGGGAGAGACACGTCGCGTTGTTTTGTTGTTGGTTCAGAAGGGCCTGAGTGCCTTGTTGTGTTGAAAGTGGTGGGGTGGCGTGAGAAGTGAAAGTTCTAGCATGGTGTGTATCAGCTAACGCGCTTGAATTTTCAGCCCTATGAAAAACTTGTTTCGACGTTTATTTTTCTACAAAATTTCTTTCGTTATTGTCCTCTTCATCTGATGCCGTATCTGATTTTCCTCTCTCGGATGTCTCTTCATCTTCTGTCAAAAGGTGACCGCCTCGTCGAGCTAATATTTTTATTTCGTCCGCTCTTTTTATATTTTCCTCGTTTAACATTCCAATATTTTTCTCTACTCCGTCTATTTTCCCTAGTACTAATGTTAGCTGTCCAAGAATTTTTTGTAATGTATCTACGTCTCCGTTTTCTAATGGTCCTGACATCTTAATATTTGTCTCTGTAGTAGTGTCAGTTGAAAATTCTGTCTCAGTATTGTCGGTATAAGGGGATGGGGTTTGACGGAGGTAACGAGTGTATGCGTGAAATGCCAGTTTAATTTATAATAATAATTAAAAAAAAATTATTTTAAACTACCCTTATATTTGGTTAACAATATCAATTGATTTGTAAAAATATGTTAATTTCAAATTAATTTTGGTCTACTATTATTAATTTAAGATTTACAGTAATAGTTGAAACTACGATATTCGCTAAAATAAATTATCGAAAATTTATCAAATGCGTAAATTAAAACGATTTCAATTTAAATAAGTTGCTAATATATATATAAAATATATATATATGTATGTATATAACATGTACCTTGTCGAAAGTTACAATATTTTGTGATGCGTTACGAGTGTTGTATGCAGCGCAGTTGGTGGTCCTAGCTGTCGTTCGACTCGGCTACGTAGAATAGGCGCAGGAATTTGGGTCCCTGTTGTGTGGCAGCTATGATTCCTCGAGAAATTCCTTTCCTTTATTTCGTGTTTTTATTTTTTATTTATTTATTTATTTTTTTTTGAGGAAAACTAACAGTTCCAATTCTCTCAAAAAAAATATGTTTTAAATATTTACAGTTTAAAGAATTACTTCTTTGTTTTCTTTTTTTTCCACTTAAGTGATACAATAAAACGTATTTTCTGGTTTCACTTAATTTGCACAATTTGTCATAACACTGGGCCTTTAATATGCCTTTTTTGTAATATAATTTCACAGTTAGAATGCGCAAATTCTTTCGTAAAATGTCACTTCACGGTTCACTTCAAAGATCGCACAGTGTTTGAACCCGCGGAATCGTTCTGTGGATCCTGGCAGGATCGCCAAAATTGTAACGGGATTTTAAATAAATTATAAGACAATTAATTTATTTAACAACTTCCACACTATTATTTATTTATTCAGATTACAATTATACAAATTAAAGAAATAGCGTCATTTCTTTACATAAGAGGTCTGCCGCAGCCTAGACACAGTTATGCACTGCCAAACCTATGCATAGAAAAATGTCATGGACCTTAAGGGTCCAGGTTTGTGAGATTTATCTTAACGGTAAAGACTGGTTTTTCCTATTTTAGGGAAACTTTCTAATTTAGGAACGCTCAGCGTTACAATTATGTTTAAAAGATAATTTCATTTATAATAAAAATTTTGTTTAAATGATGAATTTAAATAATAAAAATAGTAAAAATTTAAGAATATAATAATTTCTAATTTCTTGTAAAAATGAAAAGGAATCAACATTTCTATATACAAGATTAGCAGCTTCGCAAATGTAAATATTAATTAATTATTTATATTTCATTTTGAATTTTCCCGCGTTTTACCATTAGGGTAGAGTTTTCAGCAAAGTTTCGCATTTCTGTTGTTAGAATATAAAGGTGGCGTTATTTACATTGTTAAATTCGACGATAACGTCACAAGTGCTAAAATCAATTCACATCATAGTCGACATATGGTTGGTACGACTGGAATATTAGTATATATTGCCAGAGGTTAACTTCAAATTTTTTAGTGTCGAGAACACGAAAATTACGATAAATAAATGTAAAATATAATTATGATACAAAAAACATAAAAATTATTAACTTATGTTTAAGGAATATTATTAATTTCAAGCGAATAGATCAAATTTGTATTTTTTGAGGTTGTGTGTTTTTTGCGATGTTGCCACATTTTCATGTGTTTTTATTACTGTTCTGAAAACTAAAACTTTAACAATTATTTATTCGTTAAATCTGTGGTAAACTTTCTTCAAACTCTTCCAGTTTCAACTTTTTAACATTATCTATCTATATACAAAGCCACAGATTTTTCTCTCATTTCCTTCACACTTTTTTTCTAAGATTTATCTGATCTCCCATAAGAGCCTATGTTAAATTGCAAATTTATTTTATTTTTTTAAGAAAAAAATACGTGGTGAAAAATTCTGATAAAAATCATTTGTTTCTAAAATAATATAAAGAACAAACTGTTAAATTTTTATAAGTTTCTCTCATTTTTAGTTGTGATAAAATTTCGAAAACTTTAAAAAAACCTCGACTCCCCAATCGTATGACAATTTTAGTTTCTATTAAACGCATAGTATTAGTAAATAATTTTAAATAAATTTTAGGAAATATTTATCTAAATTTAATTTCCAAAATTACGTGCTAAAATATATCTAGATGCACCTTTCTATGTATTAATTTAATTATTTATTCAAATTTTTATTAATTTAACTTTTTTTCAGGACTCTACCGCGATCGTTTAAAACAAAGGGGTATTGTTGGAAAAAAAGCTTTGAAAGAAGAAGTAAAATTAGTAAGAAGAAAAATTACTCAAGCCATAAACGATGCAAATAAAAAACCAGATATACAGCAAACTGAAAAAGCAGAGTCAGAGTAACAGAATGAAGTTTAAGTTAAAAACATTCATCATAATTTTTTTACGTTTTGTCATGCTACCACCCTTCAAGTTGAGATACCAAAAATTTTAACTGTGGTATTCTTACATGTAGTAAGGAAATTTCGTCATTTACTTAACATAGTACACTATTTTTTTTACTGCATATAAGTCATAAAATAAGTTTGTTTTAAATTTATTCTTATCTTAATATTATTTGTGTAATTAATTTACTATTATTACTATGTTTGACTGAAGTGAGAAATTTAAATAACAGTATTACTAGTTTTACAAAAATTTAACTGTTACTTAGAAATAATATAAATTTCCTTGTCAAATAAAAAAAAGTTAAAGTCAAAGAAATGGCACCATTGTGTTTTTCATATGTGTATATTCATTTTTTTACATGAGTAAATTTCTTTCAGCAGCTTAAGAAGGATTTCAGGTGATTAAAATCTAGTAACAAAAATGCAAATAATATTTTTAACAAGTAAGTTTTTATACAGTAACAATTCCTTTCAATTATCGAGTAAGATTTTATGTAGGAATTTTTATAAGATTCTATATAGGCAAATTTTTAATAATTATTAAGTAAGATTTTATGTAGGAATTTTTGTGAGATTCTATATAGGCAAATTTTTAATAATTATTAAGTAAGATTTTATGTAGGAAATTTAGTAAGATTCTATATAGGCAAATTTTTAATAATTATTAAGTAAGATTTTATGTACGAATTTTTGTAAGATTCTATATAGGCAAATTTTCAATAATTATTAAGTAAGATTTTATGTAGGAATTTTTGTAAGAATGTATGTAGGTAAATTTTAAATAATTATTAAGTAAGATTTTATGTAGCAATTTTTATAAGATTCTATATAGGTAAATTTTAAATAATTATTAAGTAAGATTTTATGTAGGAAGTTTTGTAAGATTCTATATAGGCAAATTTTTAATAATTATTAAGTAAGATTTTATGTACGAATTTTTGTAAGATTCTATATAGGCAAATTTTCAATAATTATTAAGTAAGATTTTATGTAGGAAATTTAGTAAGATTCTATATAGGCAAATTTTTAATAATTATTAAGTAAGATTTTATGTAGGAATTTTTGTAAGATTCTATATAGGCAAATTTTTAATAATTATTAAGTAAGATTTTATGTAGGAATTTTTGTGAGATTCTATATAGGCAAATTTTTAATAATTATTAAGTAAGATTTTATGTAGGAAATTTAGTAAGATTCTATATAGGCAAATTTTTAATAATTATTAAGTAAGATTTTATGTACGTATTTTTGTAAGATTCTATATAGGCAAATTTTCAATAATTATTAAGTAAGATTTTATGTAGGAATTTTTGTAAGAATGTATGTAGGTAAATTTTAAATAATTATTAAGTAAGATTTTATGTAGGAATTTTTGTAAGATTCTAGATTGATAAGTATGATGGAAATTGACATAGGAAATTGACACAAAAATTATAACAGAAAAAATATAAGTAATTATATAGGATTCAACATAGATTTTTATCCAGTAACACGAATGCAAATTCCTATATCAATTCTCATAAAAAATCCTGTGCCAAATTCATATGTGCTTTTTTATAGATTTCTACGTAGATTCTTACAATCATTCTAGGATTTTTTATAAATTTATAGTTAGTATTTTATGTAAGATCCTATGTAGGATCTTACATAGGAATTTTCAGTAGGGTTAAGCGCTTGGTCAGCGGCCCAAAATTTTTCCACGCGGGAGCTTGTAAACGGAATTTCTCAAATTTCGTATACCAGCTTAGGAGCTAGTATACGAAATCCACGTGTCTCGTGTCTCGTGTCTTTTATTTTTTACTGAAATTTATAGATAATAGAACCCCTTCTTTAATTGTTAAAATTAAAAGAAATTTACATAATATTGCTTGAGAACTTGATTTTTTCTTTACATCATTGAAAGCAGTTTTCTCTATGTAAAGGTCTCTTTCTGGATAATTATGAAACTATTACACTTAAAATATTTATGGCATAATGATTTAAGAAGAGAGTTCAGTTTTTGTAGTGAATTTTTTAAAAATGAATTACTGTACTATTCTAATTTCGAATTTTAAGAAATTTAACCCTCGGTCACACATCTAGGGAGGGATTCCCTCTTCGGTTTCAGTATTTTTTAAATAACTTTTGTTTTTCTCATTGCAAAATAAAATCAGTTTCTATACCTTTCGACAATTTACTCCTCAACACATATATATTGAAGCGTTTTGTGCAGAAACAACACAAGTCCATAATTCTAAATTGTTCAGGAATCAACAAAAACTGGTTTTCTGGTAAATATTAAGATTTTTTCATTCTCAATTAAATATTACTGACAATAATAAACTCGAGCGGTTTTAGACAACAAACATAACCAAAAAAAAGAAATATTATTTAATCTTACTATTATGAAATAAAGTATATTTTTATATTAATTAAAACGCATAAAATTTATATTATTTTCCTTTTTATTATTTAAAGTACAAAAATTTTTAATTATAAAAATAGTAAATGTTGTTTACCTTGCTGAGGAAGACTCGGAAAAGCAAAGCACACAAGTAAACAAATACACATTACGCACATTACTTATTTTCGATTGAATCACAGGACTAGTGGATTAAATAATTTATTTTATTATTTAAATAAGTTGAAAAAGAATTTTTTTCTATTTGAATATTACACTAGATTGAAAAATTTAATTTATTTTTAATTAATTTCTGACTTAAATGTAACACTAAATGTAAAAAACAATTTTAATTAATTAATTAAGAGAGCTCCGCAATCAGATTCTTGATGTAAATAACAACAATGTGGTCAATTAACACCATATATTTACTTACTTCAGTACATTGTACGAAAGGGCATTAGAAGCCCGTTTATATACCTTAAAAACGTGTAATATTAACTCTGTTGCAAATTAATACAATATATTATTGTATAATTTTATGTTTATTATTAAATTCAAATTATTATTGTTTATTATAAACTTACTTTTTATAATTTTAAATTTTTTCAATTATAATAATATTTTCATTTATTCTAAGAATAATAGTTTACAATAAAAAATTATTTAAAAATTAATTTCCTTTACAATGTTAAATAAGAATTTAATATTAATTACATCATAAATTTGTAGAAATAATTGAATTTCAAAAATGTTAGAAAATTAAAATCTATAAAAATTGAATTTAAATGACAAAAATAATTTCTAAAAAATTAAAGTAACAATATTTTATTAAATAAAATAATAATCTTATACCTAAGTTATATTTAATTATTAAAAAAATAAAAAAATGTGAAGACTTTTGTAATGCTCAAAAACAAAAAACCTAATGAAATGCTTGGTTATTAAAGAATAATTCTGCAAAATTTGAAGTAAATCGATTGAGTAGATTTTGAGTTATCGTGTCAATCAGAATTATTTTCTGTTACAAAATTCAACAATTTATAACTTTAAAAATTTTTTATTATTTTTTCTAATTGTTTTTCTGTGCTCTCTAAACATTAGTAAACAACTTGGAAGAAAATTAATATTAAAAATATTAAACTTTCTTTTCTATCCAAATTTAAAAAAAATTAATATAAATAATTATTACTAGGCATCTGGCTAAAATTAAAACATTTAATTTCTGAATTGTGATTCATGTTCGCATGAGAATTAAAGTCATGTTATTTAATGTTATATATTTTTCCATAATAAAATATATAAGATACGTGAATAACATATCTTTAATGGTTTAATACACATATATAATAGTAAGTTTTTCAGTGTAACGTGTCGTTAAATACGTTTTTTCAACTTCGACGAGAAAAAGTATGCGGGGAACTTTCGAATTGATAAAACTTCCAGTGAGACAAAGTTCATCACTATACAAGGAAGTTTTCTAGAATTTTACAAATCGATTCATTCACAAGTTTCGAAAATATAAACGTTTTTCGAAAAAGCGTGTGGCGCGCCAGCGAGTCACCGCGTGGTGACTTTCGTCTGCTGGAATAATGAACGATAGTGTTATGTTTTCGTACCGGTGCGTTGACAATTATTTCGTCTGCATTGGAAAATTATGTCTAACAATTCCGATTTTAGATTAAATCTTATATTTTAAATCTGAATATATTGAATTTTAATAATTTTGTCAAAGTGTGTTTGTTAATTCGTAAGTATTTACTTCTAATTAATTAAATATGTCCGACAATGTGAATTCCGGCAGAAAACGAAGTCGAAACGAAGATTCTTGGTTAAGAAATGTCAATAAGAAAGCTAGAAATAAGGTATTACTTCGCCAAAATTTATTTATTCTGTAACCTTACAGAAATCTTGTAGTAACCTTCTGGCAATCTTGTAATAACCTTACGGAAATCTTACCGAGCAACATTAAGACAAGCTTACAGCAATCTTACAGTGTAACCTTGTGTCAGGTTTGATATTTCAAGCTTGAGGTAAGCTTACGGTAAACTTACCGTGCAACATTAGCAATATTGCGCCTCAAGGTTGCTGCAATCCTACGTGCTGCCTAGGAGGTGGCTGAGCAAGAAAGGTAAGATGTATACTATTTTAAAGTGGGATATCTAAAAATGGTAATGGAAGGAAGAGTGTGAAAATTCAACGAGAGAACGGCTGAAATGCAGGAGTCTTTTCGAGAGCAGAGATACAATTAATTGTAAAAAAAAGTTACAAATATTGGGTGAAAAGTGCAACAAGAAAAGTAAATTCTAGAAAGGGAAGATTATCAGGAGGAATGATTTTTGGAATAAGGAACAGTATGGTTGAAGGATAGAATGTGTCGGAATGGGCGTTCGGAATGATTGCAAAATTTAAAGACTGATTATGTATAGTTTCTGTTTACAATAATGTTGGTATGTCTAGTATCGAGTGGAAATTTAAAGCTGTATTGGAAGTGGTTATGTCTGACTTCGAAAATGTAATTATTTGTGGAGACATGAATGCAAGAGTGGGAGATGAGCAAATTTGTGATGAGGGAGGAAATGAAAAATAAAATATAATTCTAAGAAAATCGGAGAACAAAACTGTAAATGATAATAGAAAAAGATTGATAAAGTTAAGTGTAGAGTTGGGGTTAATATTGTAAAATGGTAAGTCAAATAGGGATTGGGATGGTCAAATCACTTATGTGGGAGGGAATGAAATGTATAATGGTTCAGTAATTGATTTAGTTATGATGATTGATACGAATAATTTGGATATAATTAAAAAACTTGAAGTTATACCTAGAACGGAATCTGATCATCTGCCTGTCTCATTGCATGTATTGTGGAAAGGAGATAAATTCAGCAGGTTTGGAGGTATAGAACCAGAGGGGGAAAAATTAATAGAGAAAAAGTAATATGGGATAAAAATAAAGTTCAAAGTTTTAGTAAGGCGATTAAAAAAAGTTAGCTGGGAATGATTGGGAAAAAAGTAAATAGGTTTGATTGGGAGATAATCAAAGAGATAATCAAACAATTAATTTGGGCCTCAGTTAAAGAGGCGGGCTTGGCAAAAAAATTGGAAAAAAGGAAATGATTATAAGCTAGGTCGATATAGGAAATTCTTAGAAGAGAGTAGAGAATTGAAAAGGTATGTATGGAAAAGGTTGAAAGATTGGTTCAAGGATAGGTGTTCAGAAAGGAAAAAGGTTTTGATAGAGAGTAGAAATAGGCTTATGAAAATGGTTAAGAATGAAAGGCAGAATTGGATAGAAGAAAAATGGAAGGAAATTAATAAAGCGAGGGATGCTTCGGAATGGTGGGGAGCAATTAATAAATTTAGAGCAGCAAAAAGAAAAAGCATTACAAGTAATATTACAGATGAATAATGGGTGGGGCATTTTGAAAGTTTGTTGAAGGAGGGCTTATTAGATGATATATTAGTATATGGCGGAGACAAACCTTGGGAAAGAGTTGAAGATTTAGATTTAGAGGCATCGGTTGACGAGAAATTAGATCAGTTAATTAGTATAGAGGAAGTTTCTGTAGCGGTAAATAAAAAGAGCGATGGAAAAGCCACTGGAGTGGACTGAATCTCTATACAATGTTTAAAGGTACACTCAGATGCATTAATGCTGTCCTTCCGGTTTAAAGGAATTTTGAAAAGTCGTGTCATTTCTATCAAATATTCTTAGTTCGTGACATACGAATGTTCTCATATAGCATGAACTAAAAACATTTTAATAGAAATCATACGACTTTGCAAAATACCGTCAAACCGGAAAGACAGCATTAACGCATCTGAGTGTATTATGCAGCGAAGATGTAGAGATTTTAACGGTCATTTTACATAAAATTTAGGAATCGAGAAAATTGCAGGAGGGATGGGAAAAGGCTAGGTTGTGCCACTATTTAAGGAGGACGATGTAAAAAAGTAGATAATTATAGAGGTATATCTCTATTGAATGTGGTATATAAAGTTTTAACGGACATTTTATCGAACAGATTAAATAATTGGATTGATAAAGAGAAAAAGTTAAAGGAAAGCCATACAGGTTTTAGAAGAAATAGAGGAGCTAGAGATCACATTTTCGTTCTTAATTCATTAATAAATAAAAGGTTAATGCAAAAAAAGGAAAGTTGTACGTTGCATTTATAGACTTTCAGAAGGCATATGATACAGTTAACAGGGATTTAATGTTAAAAAAAATTTGGGATCTAGGAATAAGAGGCAGGATGCATGCAATGATCAGATAAATTTTTAGTGTTACCATGGCAGAAATTCAAGTAGAAAGCAGAATCACGAGGGAATTTGTGGCAGATGTAGGAGTGCGGCAAGGATGTGCTATAACTTCGGTTTTATTTGATGTTTTTATTGATGACCCTGGCGAATTTGGTTGACCAAAGTCTAAGCGACTTTGATCTGGTTTCGATCCAGGTTTGATTAGGAGGCAAATTTTGCTAGAAGTTGATGAAATATGATGAAAAATTTTACATTATTTATCATTTTTTTATCATATTTCATCAATTTCTGGCGAAATTTACCTCCTAATCAAACCTCGACCGAAACCTGATCAAAAGCGCTTAGACTTTGGTCAACCAAATTTGCCAGGGGATGTAGATGATAAGTGGATAAGAAAGAAGGAGTGATTGGAAAAGTACAAATTAGAGTATTAAAATATGTTGATGACATAGCGGTGATAGCGGAGGAGGCAGAAGAGTTAAGAAAAATGCTGAAAACTTTAGAAAAATATGTTGTAAAGAATGGCTTGACAGTGAATACGAAAAAAAACCAAAATTATGGTCTTTAGGAATAGAGGAAAAAGGAAAAAGAATGAAACATGGAAATTTAAAAAAAAAACTTGGAGATAGTGAATGAATTTAAAAATCTAGGATGTTGGTTTAGTACGAAAAATGCAAAGGAAAACAAATAAATACAATGGCGGGTAGGGCGCAGAAAGCAGCGAATGCGACATAGGGTTTGATTAAAAGAGCAGGGAGCATCCGGACAAATTTAAAATTAAAAAATTTTTTTAATTTGTGCTTTACTCGATTATCCGGACAAGTGCTTCCATCCATTAGTCCAGATAATGGAGTCTCTACTGTAATATTTAAATATAAAAAATTGTTTCAGTCATTAGAGGATTTCGTGCCAGATCAAAGTTCGGAGCTAATTCATCTTGATACCGGTGAAACGTCGACTTTCGTCATTCAAAGACAACCTTCTTCTTCGAATCAAAGACAGCATGATCTTTCGACTAAAAATCTGTCACGACCTGTCAATGAAGGGCACACATCTTCTTCGAATCAAAAACAAGATGATCCGACGACCGAAAATCAGCTTCGTCCTTTTATTGAGGGTCAACTTTCTTCTTTCCCTGAATATTTTTCTGCGATTGAAGAACAACCTTCTGATTCTTTAAAACCGATTTTGAACAACCATTCTGAGGATAAGGTTTTAGAAACGGAAGATGATATTGATTCGAACGCAGGTAATGGCACAGACTGAAATATTTTTTTATATACAAAACAGACTGCATAGAACCAGGTAATATAGTGCATAATAGATATAGCAAGAAGTCTTGTGTACAGCTATTTTCATTTCTCTTTTCGTTAATTTTTCTTCTACCTTCTTTATTTGCTTATTTTGCTCGGTTCATTTTCTTCTACCTCAATTTTTCTTCTTCAGTCTTATCAATACCTATCCTTTATCCTCTGTTGTTTTTGTCCTTTTTATTTTTTCCTCCGTTTTTTTAATTTTCTTTTCTCCACTATTCTTCACTCCATTTCATTTCCGTTTCATGCAAAAAAATATTATTTTATTAATTAGTTTAGAAGCAATGAAAAAAGGGTATTGTTGGTAATGTCTCACCTGAAAAATGAGACTCTACCTTGCCGACATTGGATTTTGAATAAACTAAATTTATGATTTTAAAAAATTCTTAATACTCTAAAATATTGAGAGTTTAATAATAAACTGATAAAAATAATTTTTGTAATAAAAAATTTTAATTTTCAGATTTCAATAATAGAAAATTTTAATATTTTAAATTTCATTTAGAAATTCATATCATTAATAATTATTTATTTAATTTAATCTAATTAAATAAAATAAATTTGTCATTGCATAAATTATTAATTAAATATTTATTAGTATTAATTATTAATGCTGTAAGACTATTTTCAAAATTTTTTCATTTTTTTTTCAAGAAGTGGAAATTTCAACTTAGGACATTACACGTAAAATGCCTCATAAATTGATAACCATTTATTTATTATAAGTATGCAAAATTTTTGTGAAAAACAAAAATTAGAGGCATACCATTTCAATGGAACGAAATTACTTTTTATATTAGTGATTTCAAAAGTAGGGTTTTTGATAAGAAAACAAATTTGTTTTATTCTTTGTTTTTATTAATTTAATTAATTTATCAAAATCCATTACAATATCCATTATTTATGATTTGATAAATAAAAAGTAGAATATTTTAGCTTTCGTTTCATATAAATAGAGAAAAGAACTTTCTGCTTCTTTGAGAGGTCAAATTATGCTGAAACAAATAGCTAAATTCTGCTCTATTTCTGCTGAAAAGCGGCTGAGAAGTAAAACTTGGTCCTATCCGGAAAATGTCCCACGAGCTACTGAAGAAGGATTGTCACGTTGACCGTCTTCTTCCTTCATTCGACCTCTCATTCTAATACTGATAAGGGCCTACATATGACCCTCTCGCTACTCCAATGGACAGCGACAACCTGTAAAGAAAACTTGGGATGGACCACGGAGATTCAGGACTTTTCGCAACCTCGCATGTGCAATTCATTTTCCTAGAGATCTCCAAAGAGAATCAATCCCTTGACTAAATGAAAATTCGATATTCCCAATGACAGGCACCACACAAGATTTATGTAACGAAATTCTTCGTTACACTGTTCAATTAATTAATTTGTGATGAAACTTCTTCCATTTTTTCTTCATCTTCTTTTTCTATACCTCCTTCTGTTTTTTTCATCTTCTTTTTCTGTATTTCCTTCTTCTTCATCTTCTTTTTCCTTATCTCCTTATCTTCAACTTCGTCTCCAAACTGACCAAGCAAATTGCTTCGTCAAACAGGTTTCCGAGTTCGTTTTAAATCATAAATAAATCAATATTTATAAAATGTTTATAAAAATTACCTTATCATAATTGAAATCTACACTTCCGTTCAGAATTGTGGGAATTTTAATAAATAAGAACATATGTGGATCGCAGTTTACACATTTTAAAATAAAATATAGAATCTTTTTATACAATTTTTTCTTAATCTACAGGACCTCTCAAAATCAGGATTTTTTAATTAACTTATTGATACTTTAAGTATTTTATTTAGTTGTTTTTTTCTAATTTTTAATAAAATATTTCGAAGAAATTAATTTATTTTCCAAACTTTTAATAAATTGGAGGAAACAATTCAATTATTTTTAAAAATACTAAAATTTTTTGCAACAAATTAAACTATATTTAATTATAATAACATTTTTCACAGAAATTCAACATTATATTGAAAACAATTGTAATAAATTTCAATGAAGCTACTATTTTAGAAGCTTGAAAAAAATTCTTTATAAAATTCTATTACTTTGAAAATTTTCAAATAAAATTATTAAGGAAAATAGGATACTTAAACAAATTCAAAGAAATTTCTCAAAAGAATATAGTGAAAGTTTTTAATAAAATTCTTTGCCAGATTTCAATAATATTCTTTAATAATAAAATTCTTGAAATAAATGCAGTTATTTTTTATTTAATTGTTGTATATTTTTTTGAAAGAAAAATTAAAAACTTTTATAACTGATTTAAAACATTTTTAAATAATAATTAATTTTAAATTTATTTTCAGTTTTGTTGATAACTACTTTTTAGTTACAAGCATAGAGTAATATTAATGACCTATCATAAAATATAAAATTTAAACTTATGTTGCAATCACTCTAATCTTCAATTGCTAACAATTATATATTATTTAATGCTTCGGGAACTTCGTACATTTTATTGCGGCCGCTTTTTTTCCTGTGATGGAACTTTTTATAAGAGTATCTTTCCCAAAATCATCAATTTTTATAAAAAAAATGGAAATTTTTTAAAATAAAATTTCTATTTCTATTTCTTCTTGCCTAAAAACAAGTGGTGCACTATTTTTTCTAAAACTCTAGGAAGTAGAATCAAGTAGAAAAAAGGGGTTTGAGAAAAATCAATTTTTTTTAAAAAATGCAAAATTTTTAAAAATAAATTTATATTTTTTTTCTGGACTAAAAATAAGTGGTATACTATTTTATCTTATGTTTCTGGGAGTAGAATAAAGTTAAAAAATCATATTAGACCCCGTGACGCGGACAGTGGTTTGAAAAAAAATTTTTTTTAAAAATGGATATTTAAATAAAAAAATTTTTTCCTTAACTAAAAATAAGTGGTGAACTATTTTTTCTTATGCTGTTGGGAGTAGAATAAAGTAGAAAAATTATATTTAGTCTCCGTGACGCGCATTGTGGTTTGAGATAAATCAATTTTAATTGAAAATTAATTGTCCAATTGTCCAATTGTCCAATTGAACAATAGTAAAAATATATATTGAATTGTACTGAATAATAACACAAGCCTGCAAAAAAATAAAATTGCCGTTGTCAGAGGTCGAGAAGTGATTTCACGCAGGATTTGGTGCGCTGAATCCGAATCTGCCAACGAAAATCTCTCATCACGTCATGATTTTGAGAAAAGTAAGGGTAAATTTCAAAAAATCATGTTTTTCGCTGTTGTTTTAAAGTTCTACCGGGTAAATCTGACGTGCTAGAGACTTGTCATATGAGTCAAATTAAAACCTGAACCCTGTACTTAAAGAAAATAAAGCGATATTGCTGACAACAAACTAAATTAGCCTTAAAAAATGATTTTTTTGACAGTTGTGAAGCATAAAAAATTGACTCACACAGTGCGTGAATACAACTGTATAAAAAAATGATTGGAGTCGCTTAAAATTTGATACTGAGGGGCTTTTGGGGTCGCCGATTACGAATATGTTGTCAGATTTAAAAAATTTAAAATTTCGGTTCCAATATGACGGACTTATTTTTCAAAATTGATCAAATTTACTTGAAACTTGTTACTCAGGGGTTTTTAGAGTCGTTGATTATGAATCGAACTACAGATTTTTTTATTTTTACATCATATTTGTAATCAACGTCGGATTTACCCGGTAGAAATTTTCGAAAACAGCGAAAAAAAGATTTTTTGGAAGTTTACCCCCACTTATCTCAAAATCCTGACGTGATGGGAGGTTTTCGTTGCCAAATTCGGATTCAGTACATAAAATACTGCTAGAAAGGACTTCTCGATCTCAGACAACGGCAATTTTTATTTTTTGCAGGCTTGTGTAATTAGTGATGCATAACGATACGAGATGATCGTATGTTTCAGAATATTTTGTTCGTAATAACGAGAAGTTTATAATACAGGACATTAGCGAAATCTTTTGTTTTCAGTATTTTTCTTGCTTAATAATAGCGATCAACTTCTCGTTATAAAAACTTTTTCAATAATATTATTCTGTCAAAAATATTGATTTGAGTTTTATAACCTTCGTTTTACAAAAATGGAAAATTCAAGGGAAAGACCTTCTGATGCAGATGAGAATATTATTGATAATACTAAGTACATAGAATTTCACGAATTAAAATTAGAAAAGATAAATTAAATTAACTAAATAATTATTAAAACAATTTTTTTATATTCAGCGAAAATTCTCAAGAGCCAAAAAAAAGTCGGTTACGTTTCATTCAAAACGTCGAAAAGGTAATGGCAAATTTTTGGATGCTTCTTTTGATTATTTCCTTGACAACGATAAAATAAAATGGGGAAAATGTAAGATTTGTCTTCGGAAAAATCCTGAAAATCAAAAATCGATCAAAATGACAGGAAATAATACCACAGGCCTTAAAAGACATCTCAAAAAGTTTCATCCGAAAGAATTTAAAGAAACATATCTTTTTGACAATGAAATGGTATTTTTATGTATTTTATTAATAATTAATTTATTATAATCTTATATTAAAATTAGTTTTACAATTTTTTTGAAACATTTAATAAAATGTACATATTTTGATAAAAATATTGTTTAAAATATTTATTTTTTTGACAACAAAAGATTTTATTGATATTTGTTCCTTTTTTTAATAGGTCTAAGTTTTCGGTCGCTCATAAATTTTATCTTTTTACCAAAACTTAACCACCTCAATTTAAATTTTGTGTAACAATGGAGGGCTAAAACTCGATGTAATCAAAAATAAAAAAAATATTTATCAAATGTTTTTCGTGTCAAAGAAAAAAACTTTCATTTAATTTAGTAATTTAATGAAAAGTTACTTTAGTAAGTTATATTATCAATATATTCACAGATTTTTGAGCAGAGGACATTTAATGACATTCTAGTAGATTGGTTGGCATTGAAAAATCTAACTTTTCAATTTTTTGATGATTCGCAAACTCAGAATTTATTTCACTATCTAAATCCTAATGCAGAAATTCCAATGAGAAGTTAAATAAAAGGTTTAATTGTTGATCGTTTTGAAAAAATGCAGAAAGTTGTAATGTCACTTTTGCAAAGTAATACGTCGAAAATATCATTCTCAGTTGACGGATGGTCCTCTATAGCACACAAGAGTTACAATGGTAGCTCACTTTATAGACAACAACTGGGAACTGCATTGCCTTGAAATTGATTTTGTCCCTTCAAATGAAGAACATACCGGTGAAAATATTGTTAATTTCTTTTTAAAAGCGATTGATAATTACAAAATAACACAAAAAATGCTTGGAATAACGGTCGATAATGCGGCTGCCAATACGACGTTTATGATTAAATAAACCCTGAATTTGGTTATTGTAGGCATTAATATGATAATAAAGGAAACCAGAAACGTAAAAACTAGTCAGGACCAAGATTCTTTGATACACTCAGATCAAGATTTAGACATCTTTTCACTGTACAGAAAGAGCGATTCAGATACTGCTTCTGCTGCTTCTTCAGCACCTGATTGGGAAGAAGAAATAAATGCCTACCTTAATGAAGAAAGAGCATTAGGAACTGTGAATGTCCTACATTGGTGGAAAGATCATCAAAAGCAGTTTCCAAATCTTTCAAAAATGGCGAGAGATTATCTCGCAATTCCAGCGACATCTGTTTCCGTAGAAAGATTATTTTCCAGAAGCTCTTTGATCGTGCGAAAGCATAGAAATAAATTAAACAATGAATCTATAAGATGTTTAATGGCCCTTAATTCTTGGGTGTCTTGTTCATTAACAAGCAAAATAAAAGAGCAAATGGAAAAATGATTTATGTTTGTCTGGAGAAACTTAAATCCTACAATTTGTTTTATATTCTATTTTGTTATAAATTTTGATTTGGCTAAAGTTTCGAACGTTTAAAATAACAAAAGTTTTTTCACCTCAAGTGTTTTTGAAAATTAATATAAAAAAATAAAAATTAAACAATATTTAGTTTAGAATCAATTTGTTTTAATATCTACAAAATAATAATTTTTTTGTTAAGAAATACAAATTACAAGAAGTAAAAAAATATTATCGTTCATTTGAACGTTCGAATCTTTAGAAACATTAAATTTTGAAATTAATACAATTATAATTATTTAAAAATAGTTTATTATGATGATTCAATTTCTCCATTTTTGAAATAAATATTTTGAAATATTGAACTGTTTGCATTTTTTCATATCGTTTTCTTAACTCACAATTTAATAGTTAATTAACTAAACTGAAAAAAATTCTGTTTGGAGTTTTTCTTTTTAATTACAATTTTGTTCAATTGTTGAAACTAAATGTCAAGTAAAATTTTTCTCGATCAATTTTGTAAAATATCAGACTCTCGTTAAAACGATATTAAACATTACGAGCATTCATGTAACAAAAAACGAGCGGCTTTCTTGTCAAAGTTGAATTCTCTTAATTTTGATCGTAATGCACAATGTGTAATCAATTAAAACATATATAACATTATTGGTAATTAAAGAATAGTTAAGAATGCACTGTTCAAAATTGTTGAAGTTCAATTTAATGTTGAATGAGTAGATGACGAAAGTAAATTTGTTGGGCGAAATGTCTATTGAACTTCCCAAATATTTGGCATCAGACAAATATATTGCTTATTGCCAAAATCCAAAGCAACTAATTTTGATTCAACTTAATCGAAGAAAATAATTTTAGTTTTTAGTGGAGATGCTGAAACTTTGAAGATGTTTTTCATTTGTACACTCTCGACAAGAAAAGGCTCAATTCGTATTTCATTTACCACAAATGAACAACTTTCACTCGTTCGAATAATGTCAACAATTTGGGCAATGGAGCCGTCTTTTGCTTGAAAAACTGAGTTATTGTAGTTTTCATTTTGAGTGTATTTTGCTGAAGTGTAAATACTTCCGTTGACAACACACAGTAAAAAAGTTTCATCTTCGGGATAATCTTCTGACAAATACGGATTGAAAAAGCGTATGTTGCTGCTTGACATTGCACTGGCAGTAAATCGTTTTTCTGTAATACACGAATTACAAAAGTTGCGTACAACAGAAGACATGACAGCTCTACATCGCGTAAATTGGTACAATAATCTTTGCAATGACTTGTTTGCCATTTGCTGATCAACTTCTTTTGGTCCATTCACGTACTGCTTTAAAATAAAGATGAAACTTTCAAACGGGAAAGCAGAGTTTGTCCAAAAAGGTACATTTTCAATGACTTTCATCACTGTGTGCCTCAATAAATGCATATTGAATGTCATTGCTTGAATTTCATGTTCTTTTTCGATGTAGGCAAGGAAATCTAATTAGTTTTGTAAAGTTTCCATGAATTCTTCTATTTATATTTGTCTTATAAAGAGTGTACATTTAATTGACAGAATGTGCGTAATTCTGGAGGAATTCGTTAGGTAAGTTAACTTCATGGAGAATAGGCACGCTGTAGTAAAGCATATAATCTTTCCAATGTTTTGCTTTCCACGTTGATTTTTTTGATAGTACGCTGTAAACTTTGTGAGGTGGTTTAATCTACAGTAACATGTCGTCCATTTTTGCCACTGAATCAATGGAAATTTTACAAAATTCGCATACAAATCACGTTGATAGCAATACCCAGGTGCGAATTGTCGGTCGGCCCAACTTGGTCAGCCAAAGGTCGGGCCATCCTGGGGATTGATCACGTCGGCAGTCCAGTGGTTGACACAGTTGGACCCACCGTTGGCCCCAAAGTTAGGCCGTCTATGGATGCTAAAGTTTTGCCGACCATGAGATCGAATGGTTGTGCCTCTTACCGTAATCACGGTCGGTCCAACTTTGGTAAAGTTAGTCTGGCCAACCAATGAAATATGTTTTAAAAAAATGTTTATTGAAGGACCACAAGTCGATATCCTTACATTGACCTTACATTGATCACACATTTATCGCTTATATTATATAAGTTATATACAATTTAAATAATTAACGTTCGCGGAAATCGAACTCGCAACTTATCGCACTACAGTCATACGCGCTACCACTCTGCCACTATACCACTAGAACTTTATAAACTTTAACTGTACGTAACCATTGGCACAAC
Source organism: Leptopilina myrica (nomen nudum) (assembly GCA_032872475.1). Taxonomy (NCBI): domain Eukaryota; kingdom Metazoa; phylum Arthropoda; class Insecta; order Hymenoptera; family Figitidae; genus Leptopilina; species Leptopilina myrica (nomen nudum). Next base: position 9,184,873 of record CM065460.1, read on the forward strand.
TGTGACCTAATATAGGTCTTATTTTAGATTTTAGCAATTATGATACAATTAGTTCGAATTCGACTTTAGTATATAACTCCAAAAATTAGTGAAAATTTTGGATTAACTTATAATACTATAATTAAATTTCTACAAATAATTGACAAACATTGTTTTCTGCATTTCAATTAATTAAAAATAAATTATTTGATGATAAAAAGTCAATCACTGATTTAAAATAGTAATATTTTTCTAATAAAATAGTTAATGGTAGGTAATTATTATTTTTTCCGGTCAAATTAAATTCCTCACTATTTCCCATTTTTTGAGACTGGTAGACACACTATTGAATGTATTTGAAGAAACTAAAATCCGTCGAAGACGGGTACGACAGCTTGTAACTAATAAGTTTTTAGAATTAATTATGTTAAAAAAGTTTAATTAAATTGTTTTATATTATTTCAAGTTGTTTTTAAATATTTAATTGAAGATGTTCCGAACAATTGTTTTGTAAAATTTAATTGTAATATTTTTTACCAACTATAGGGGAGACCGAGGTGAGTTGTAACAAAGCCGATTTCTCGAAAACTATGACCTTTTAAAAATTTTGAAAAGCGTAAATTTATTACATTTTTGATTCACTATTTGATGCAAATTTATAGGTAATATAATTTAGACGAAATTGAAACACGCTTTAGACGTGTATTTACACGTGTATTTATACGTGTATTTAAAAAACTATTAGAATTTTAATTACTTTATATATTTTCTAATTGTTAACAACTATTTATAATCAGCTATCAAATTTTACGAGCAGAACATGATGTTCTATTTCATAGAATGCGAATAATAAAAATTTTTATTTTTAAATTGTAATTTTTGGATAAATTTACAATCAAAGTCTGAAAAATTCACTTATTAAGTAAATATATCATTAAAATTGTGTATATTTTATAAAAATGTTTAATGAATTATTTACATAAGTAATAACATAGTTTGGAATAGTTCAATTATTTTCACAAATAGTAAAATTCTTCGCAGAAATGAAATTATTTGTATTTGTATGAATAATACATTTTTTTACAGGATTTTGAATATTTAAGGAAAATTCGTCGCAATAATTCAACTATTTTTATTAATAATAAAATTCTTTAAATGAATGCAATTATTTTAAATGCAATTGTAGTAATATTTCTCGATGAAATACAATTATTTTGCAAATTCTGATAAAATTCTTCGGAAAAAACTTAATTATTATTTTAATAGTAAAATTCATTGCAAAAATTCAATTATTTTTAATAGTATGTTAATAACATTTTCTATTGCAAAACATTTTTTAAAAATATTAAATAAAAGTTTTCAATTAAATAGAATTATTTTGAAAGATTTTCAATGATTTCATGATTATTATCACATTTTCTTGAAAAAACAATGATTAAAAAAAGTTGGAAAACAAAAAAGCAGCATCAACTAACTTCAAACTGCAAACAGATGACCGAAATCACGGTGCTCTTGGATTAGGTTTAACCAAAAGTGCTCCCCCATAACATTTCCTTCTCAATTCTTATTCTAGTACTAAAATAATTTTTTGCAGGTTGATTGTACCAGATACATGCAAAAGCACACCACAGTTAAAATTCTTGCTTAAAACGTTTGTACGTCTACTTTAGTAAATATTTATAAAATTATGATAAGTGATATTAATTTTATGATCCATAAAAACAGCAAAAAAACAGCATTTTTTGTTAGATTTTAACCATAATAACTTTATTTATTATTTTAAATGCAAAGATTATAATATTTATTTGAAAGCTAAAAAAATTCCCTACAAATTTGGGGTTAAAAAAATTTTTTATGTTTAATTAATGAGAAGATATGTGACCGGGACTCAGAAAAGGGACCTACTGACCAAAAAATCGAATTTTTATGATGGATTCTTATAGTTTAAGTCACATATGTTCGTAAGAATTTCATAAAACAATACAGAAACATGTTTTTCTTGTATTCAATTGTCCGTAATTTTTTCAGCATGCAAAAAACTCTAATCTTCTATAATACATTTTTAAAGCTGACAAAATTTTGTCAAAATGAGCAAAGGTTTCATTTTAATATAGTAATATAAACCAGAGGTATAACGTACCAAACATGTATGTGTTTACTTACATATCTGCAGGTGCATATGTATATCATATTGTTCCAAACACTTTTACAAAAAACTGTTTTGAATAAAGTATCTATTGTTGATAAATACGTAATAAATGTTTCAATTCCATAAGCGTCGTAAACAAGAATAATTGTTAAAAATAAATAACGACCAGGTTTGATATGTTATATCTTTGGTTTACATTACTGGATCAAAATGACACTTGCGTTCATTTGGTCGAAATTTTGTCATCTTTAAAAATCTATTGTAGAAGATTTTTGTTTTTTGCATGCTGAAAATGTTAGGGATAACATATACAAAATATTGTAGGGTATAAACAGTAAGAAAAGATAAGTAACTTTATTTTTATATTCTAACACACATGAGGGACCACTTGCTTAAAATAACTTATTCTTCCTCTTCACGGTCATCATGTCTTCTTTCTAAAAACAAAACAAATTTCCAAATTTTAATACTTTTGTAATATTCTTCTTCATAATTAGGGAAAAAGGGCTTTGAAGTAAATATCATTATCATTTAACAGTTTTAAATTTAAACTTAATAATAAAATATTAAAATATAATGCACTCTAAATTTGAATCAGTAAAAATTTTATTGATTTTAATTTGGTAACTCCCTTTTCTTTAATTCATCAGTGGATTTTCACTGAGATTCAGTAAAAACCATTGAATTATCAAAGAAAATTGGGTCACTAAATTGAAATAGGTGAAATATTTAATGATTTAAATTTAGAGTGTGTGTCGAATTAAGTTACAGTTCAGCGAGTTCTCGCGAAACGTGTGAATCTCAAAAAATTTAAATATCATAAAACTCGACACGAGTCGTTTAACGCATAAACCACGTCTTCAAGTTGATTTCAGGGATGTGTGAAGCAAATTTATCACCCCGAATGACAGACATTATTCGATGGTTTTGGTTAATTATATTACTTGACAGAAATACGTTGTCATACTAATCGAGTAACCGAATAATAGAATTATTACATTATCAAAAATATTTTATGAGGTGCAAAAAAAATTTTAAGTAGGATAATACTACTTTGTAAACTTTAACCGAGATAAAAACGAAATGAGAACAGCAAAAACTAATCAAGTTTCAAGATAACCGAAGAACTCTCTATAAAGTTTATACATCAGTATTTATTTAATAAACTTACTTCTGACGGTTTCCGGGTATAATTTCCTCCTTAGCGCATTGATGTGCTGTCCTATGTAGTACCCCACTTTTCTTAATTCTAGAACCTTCTCAAAGTTGCTAACTTTCAACCGGCGTAGACGGTCTTCAAAACATCCTGAAAACAGTTTTCTTTAATTCTCTAAAATCTTATATGGGAAATCATTTATGAGATGCCAAAGGCATGTCCCCAAACGGAACTGCGCTTGTGCCACGAAAAGTACTCTGATTGGTAGATTAAAACGTGTCCATTTAAAACACTTAATATATAAAGGTTTTCAAATAAACGCGCTCTAATCTCTCAATCAGTGCATTTTTGTCGCGCAAGCGCAGCTCCGTTTGGAGACAGTCATTGGCATCTCTGGACTGATTATGGATAGTTTTACAAAAGGCGGAATATATGACGTGCAAGGTTTTTCTATATAACTTAAATTTTTACACAATTTTAAAAAAATTTAATTTTTTATCATTGAGAATTAAAGTAATTGATGACTTTTATTATGCCACAAAACGTTACACAGTTTTTAAAAATATTTTTTGTAAAAAATAAGGATTCAAGTGCTAAATAATAATATTTTTAAGCGTTTAAATGCAAATTTACAATTAGATAATAATATCAATCAGTTGTACTATACAAAGATTTAAATAATTGTTACATTAATCTACACTTTTTTCAAAAATATTATCTTGAATTTTGTTCCTGGAATGCATTCTCAGATTTCTGGCATGCATTTAAAAAAATATTTTATGTATTCATACTTTTCTTGCTCTAAGTGTCGTAAAACTTTATTCCCTGTTGACCAGTATGTTTAATTTTGATATTAAGCATTGTTTTTCAATATTTTTAGACAAAAAATTACTAAATTTTCAGTTTCCTGTCAATTTCTTACACAATACTTTTGTGTGATATAAAAACTTATTTAACTGCGTCTAATAGTTACTTGAATGAAAGTTAAGTAAAGTACTTTGCGTAGTCCAAAAAACAAACGAGGTTCCGAGCTCGAATGTAAGATTTGAAGGAAAAACTTAGTTAAATGCATATTTATTAATAACAACAGACACAATATAATCTATAAAATATTCAATAACTCGATTAACTTTTTTCGACATTTAACTAACTTGACGACCGTCATTTTTTGTTAGTGACATCATGATTTCAGATCCCTATGAAATAAAAAAATCAATAACTTTTTGTTACTGATAAATAGGAAAATTATTATTTACAATAAAAGGAAGGGAAGTATTCAGTGTAACAAATAAAATTCTTATTAATTATTTTAATATAAAATTTACACTTACTAATTAAAACTTTTTTTTTCGGGGTTGACAATTTACGTCGTGGAGACCTTCCAGGGATCTGTATAAGATCGTTATTGCTCTCCACAAAACTGTTAGCTAGCATGTATTCTGTCCACATACTTTCGGCCAAAGATTTTACAAATTTTCTGTGGTCTCGTTGAACACATATTAAGTCCCATGCTTCTGCAGTTATAAAATATCCTGCGCCCAAATGTATACAATTGACCTAGAAAATAAACACTAGGGTGATTGTGTGCATTACTTTACGTGTTTTAAAATTATCCTCTCTTAAACATTTACCTTCACTCCTGCATTCGTTATATGTTCGAATTCCTCGTAATTCGGCAGGTTTAAGATGTCCTCCCTAAATCGTTCATTTTGTCCTAAAATAAATGTAATTAAAAATATGTATGGTTCTTTTATGATTGATTACTGATTCTTCCCCATTGAAAAAGCAATACATCCTTTAAATAAAATAATAATAAAATGTTTTTTAATTTATAAAACTTATCAAAATTTTTGATATTTTGTTTAAAAATATTTTTCAATATCATAAATATTATAACCATAAAAATAATTTCGGAATTTTAATAAATTATTTTTATAAAATATTTTTTAATAAACATTGAAGCCATTTTTTACGTTTTTATTCAATTTTTCTTTTAGATAAACATTTTTCTTTAAATATGTTAAACCGTTTAAAAAATATTTCCTTATTCTGTTATTTCTTTATGCGTGAATTACATTTAAAAAATGAGTTTTTGTAATTTTATGAGAAAAAGGGATATCAAAATATGAGGAGCATAGAAAAATCTCTTATAAATTTTTTTGAAGACATTCTTATTTATATATTTAATGTACATCAATATATTCTTCTAAAACTGTTTTCTTGAAAAAATTGATACGTTTTTAAAAAGCTACTTGCAACTGCAAAATGCATTGAATTTTTTTATATGTAATAATCTCTTTACTTGCTGACTTTAAAAAAAATTGAAATACCTGTGGGTCAGTATAGATTCAAATTTAGTACATCTCTATTATAAGTTAACTAAGGGACCGTCCATAAACCACGTAGCCCCATTTTTGGGAATTTCGACCCCCCCCCTCCCCCCATGTAGTACACTATTACATGTATTAGCGCCATTTTTTCCTTTTGTCGTAGTCAATTACTTGACCCCCCCTACCCCTCATGAGGCTTAAGAGAAGATTTCTCACATTAGTTTTGCAACATTAATGTATAGTCTACAGTTACGCGGGGTTACTTATATTTATTATATTATATGTGTCACGCTCCGAAAAAAGGTACCTAAGAAGCAAAAAATTTGAGGTTATGTTTTAAATTTTTTAAGTTAAAATACAAAAAGCGAATCAATTATTAATTAAAAATTATTGATCTTCAAGTGTTGATTATATAAAAAATATATAATGAAATTTGGTTTCAAATTCAAAAAATTAAAAATAAATTTTTAATCTAGATTTATCTAACACGAACCTAACTTATATTTCGTTTGCTTCTTTGGTACCTTTCTTGGGAGTGCGTCACATATCATATTTATTTTAGTATTATTTCTGTTGTAATGCTTTTTTTAAATATAGGGGTTTATTAATTATAATTAGTCTCGATTATTTTCAATGAAAAGCAACTCTATTAGCTACTTCACATAATGTAATGTAATTAAATTTGTACATGATAAGTTCTTTACAATACAGATAAAAGACAACAACTTAGAATTGCTGTAATTGATTAATTTTTTTAGAAAAGAAAGAAACGTTAATAATTGATATATATTTTTTACCTGTCTCAGATATAATCTTCTGGGATGATGTTTCCGTTATCACTAAAAAATCTATAAAGTAAAGTGTCTACCAACAAGGATACCAACAAGGATCTTGCTCTTTTATTTATGGGATATTTAAAATTAGTATACCAGTCACTAGGATCAAGGTTGGAAAATGACGCGTCATTTTTGGTTGCTGATATAGATTACGTGGAATAAATAATTTACGTAGACAATGTAGAAAATCCATGTAATTTACATTTTCAAGATGGCGGCCATTAAAAGATTAAAAAACATAACATAATATGTTGAAAAGTTTGCTTTTCAGGTTATATCACGTGATAAAATACATTAAAGTAAATTACGTAGAAAACTCTTGACGTAAATTACCAAGTAATCTACATGTAAACAACTACGTAGATTACCTTAGGTAGTTTACGTTCCCAACCCTGACTAGGAACTTTTATACTAATGGATTAAACATTGATGTACAGGTACAGTCCGGCCTCCAAACTGTACGCTGTCGCCCAACTATACGCCGGCTATAGTTTGTAAGTACTCCACAATGTACGGTGGCGCTACTAAATTCAGTGCCGTATATTTAAACAAGTTGTTCGTTAACGTACAGTTGAACTCACTTAATTATGAATGGGTTACTTCTGTGTTACCGTACAGTTCTGCGGCCTGACTTTAAAACGAACAAAAAAAATTTCAGGATGAGGGAAAAGAAAGTGATTGATTTAATGAACTGATATAGTAAAGGGAAGACATTGGAAATTATGTGTTTTGGAAAATAATTTAAAACTAAAATTAAAATTTAACTTTTAAAGTTAGAGAATTTTTAAGACAGGTAATTGTTGCTGAAAAACATTATAAAAATAAAAAAATTTAGAAAACAGTTTCAAATTTCTATAAATAAAGATAGAGATATCTTTCTGTTTTTTTATTAATCGGAGGTTTAAATTTAGAATACAACCAACCAGGAACTGTGACGAACGTGAGTAAATTATCTTATGATAGAATTGTATTACTATATATAGGTAAAAATAAGTAATGTGAAATACAATTGTTTGAGAATGAGAGATTTTGTTGTATAAAAAAGAAACAAATTGACCTTTTCCAATTAGCCTTGTTCAGGCGATAGCCACATATATGCTGAACATGCCCTGTAAATTTGAGGGACATTGGTCAAGCCGTTTTTGAGATATCATAGTCGCCAGTTTAAAAACAAAAATGTTTTGAGAAAACGACTGTCAATGTTTAAGCAATACATTGTTCCCTTTGCAACTCCTTGTATTTTTAGTGCTGTAAGTTTCTTAGGATGTCAAATATCGAAAATTCTCTTAACCCACTTATTCTTTAAATATTGTTGATGTGATAAATGAAAAAAATTTCGATGTTTTGAAGACATCATAGGGTGACCCCCTTGAGAAACTTTTTAACTATTTTACATTTTAATTACATTAAATTCGCCATTATAAAGAAAAATTAAAACATTTTAATTAACCGCAAAAATTTATTTTCAATTATTTTAATAATTTAATTTGAATTAATTCGTTGTCCAAATAAAAAAGATTCAGTGTGTCAGCAGAAGGTTGAACATACCGGGAACAGCTAAGAGACTTTTCTCTATTCGAATGTTCATTTCAGGCAAAGATTTCATGTCTTGCGGGTGGTTGTTGCTGCCTTCCCGGATTTCTTTGCACTCTTAACATTTCATCTGCTCCATTTTCTTTACCGAGTTCCTCTTCTTCGTTACTCCCTTCATTATTACTTCTATTTCCGTCATCATATTCCTGTTCTTCTGCGCCGTCTCTATTTTCTTCAGGCTCAACCACCCCAAGCAACTCTCTATTATTGTCGGTCCCATCTTCGTTATCATCACCTGAAGTCCCGTCTTCGTTATCATCACCTTAAGTCCCATTTGCGTCGAGTGTTTCTAGTAAAAAATCACATCAGGAATCACAGTATTTTTATTTTGAAAAAGTGAAATAAAAGTTGTGAAATAACAAATTTATTTTGTTAAATATTTAAGATTGGTAAGTCTAAATTTCATTAATCTGTGATCCCTAAAGTAAATATAAAAAAGTTAAAAAAAAATCTTTTACCATGTGCATTATCATTTCCATCATTAGTTTGACTCGAACATTGGGGAAACATACTTTTATTTATTAAAGCGTCCCTTCTTTGTTTATTTAATAATATTTGCTGCCGTCTTCTTGCCGATTCAGCTTGATTTCTCTATTGTAAAATTAAAAATTTAGTCAATTTTATTACTGTAATAAAATTGAAATGTAAATAGAAGGCTTCAAAAATATTGAATGAAAAAAATGCAGAAAAATAAGTTATATTGTTAAAATGTAAGAAAATTGCTTTGAGAAATTTACAATATGCAATCCATTATTGCGATCAATATTTTAAACGCACGGCACGCGAATAATACTTTTTGAGAAACTAACGTTTAAAGTTTTCGATACAAAGAAGTAGTGTTTAACCTTCCGTCACACACCTTACAAATAATTACATCATTACACACGTTTAAAATGAATCCCTCTTTACGTTGTAAAATAAGCGACATTACAACATAAACGAAAGAATTAACTAAAATTTAGTTTTAATGCAAATTTACAAATATGTAGTAAATTATTCCAAATCATAAAATTAATGAAATTAATTTTCAGTATCAAAAGTAAAAATTATATAACATTAAAAAATATGTAAAAAAATATTTAAAAATCTATTTTAATTATATTTATGATGTAATTTTGTCAATTTGTTTGTTAGCTTTAAAGCCTCATAATTAAAAATTATTTATGTTTAAGGTAAATATTTTTATAGAAATGTTAAAATGCAAAAGAAATTTTAGCACAAGGGGTCAAAATAAGTCAATAAAACCTTTCCGTAATTAATAAATTACCATTGTTGTCTTTCTAATTACCAATTTTAAGTATATAAATAAAATTTCATTACTTCATCTTTCAATCAAAAGACAAACAAAATTTCACAGAATTATTTTTCGCTATTCAAAAATTGACTACCATGTATCTCAAATTTATGGTGCAGGAATAGAATTTTTGGGGGTTGTAGACGAAACATTAAACTTCGATTTTAGCCCAAGTAGAACTTTCTACGACCGTTCGTTTCGTCGCAAGAGGTACTGAAACTTTCACAAAATGCTATTTCTTCACACTCTGACCTTGATTTTCTCTTAAACTAGATCTAAGATATCTCAACTTATTTGTTAGTGAGACCTCCAGAGACCCTTAAAATTTAATTAACAGCACTGAAGGTCTTATAAAACACACTTTCATATATATGCAGAAAAATTGCAGCAAGAATAATTTCAAACTTTTTAGGAAATATACATTGTTAAAATAGGTATAAAACACATAGTCTTGTCAACGTATATTTTTAATGACAAATTTTTTGGTCCTTTATTATTTTTATGCTTTAAAGAAATAAAAATACAAACCGTTTTTGCCTAACTTTTAAATAATGTAGCAAACTATCATTAATAGATCGAGATTCTTGGAATGACTCAAAATATATACTTGGAAACGAGAAATATGTGACTGTCCGCGACAAAAGGGACCTTAGCTCCATGTAAATACATAGGAGCTAAGCAAATTAACGACCTAATTCGATGCCTGCGTTAAAAACTACTAGTGGCAAAAAAAATCCCATATACGGAGAGAAATTTCTACTAAATATTACCGTGTTGACATCTGAAATATGGTGCGAAGTGCATTTCAACAGTTTTTATTGTATACTCGTCTATAACAGCGGGGTCACAAGTTTCAGTTAATCAATTTTTCTAATATTTCTCTAATAATTTACTGACATTAAAATTATTTTTGCTGACAAAATTTTTTTATAGGAAAAAATAAAAAAAACTAAATTAAACAAAAATTCTGACATTTCGTTTTTATGTTTGGAGAAAAAGGCGTAATTTTTCAAAATAAAACAAAAAGTCTCAATTTACTTAATTTCCATGGAAAAAATGTTTTTCCTAACATTTCTGTCTTAACAGCCGGAATGCACTTTGCACCAGCTTACATGTGACAGTATGATAATTTTGAGTAGAAATTTTTTTCCGTGACTATTCGCGTATATTTCTCACACCAAAAACTTTCCTGTAATATTACCGCTTTTCACGCATTACTTTGACGCTGCGGATGTCCTGGGAATGTTAAAGTTAAACTTAATTATAACTAAAAGAATATGATATTAATGCAATATTAAAAAAAAATTAATTCGTAAACTAATATTAAAATTAAGGGGACATTCCAGTTCAAAGCAGGTAAAAAGAAGGTTATTTTAGTATATGTCGACGTCCACATGAAAAGGGCCCATTTTGGTACTATTGGACTTATCTATATGGGCGAATTCCTTGCAAAAATAACGAAAATTTTGAGTGGTGATACAACTTTTTTGGTAAAAAATTCGATGAGTTACAAAAATTCAAAGTTTATAGTAACAAATACCTCATTTCGAGAAAAACGGAATTAAAGATTGTGATACCTATCAATTGTGATATCTCTGGTTCTTCTGGGAAGTTATTCAGATAATAATTGTTTTCAGTCCAGGGCACCTTAGAGATGAAAAACCAATAGGTTTCAAATTTTTAACCCCCCCCCCTTAATTTTGAAAATACATAAAACCGACAAAATGGGCCCTTTTCTAAAAAAGACGATTTTCTTATTAATAAACTATTTTTTTACAAGGTTTATGATTAGAAACAATTTTATTGTGTCGTTTGAAGGTAAAGAATAAAAATTAAACTTATTTAAAAATTTTTAAAAGTCTCTATTATGAATAATTTGCCGAAATATCGAAATTTTCACTTTTACGACTACGTAATCAAAGTCTCTAACATCAATATCTCTCGTTCTTCTGGGAAGTTATTCAGATAATAATTGTTGTCAGTCCAGGGCACCATAAAGATGAAAAACCAATAGGTTTAAAATTTTTAAAACTACCCCACCCCCCTTTCTGTTTGAAAATACGAAAAACCGACAAAATGGGCCCTTTTCTAAAAAGGCGATTTTCTTATTAATAAACTATTTTTGTACAAGATTAATGATTGGGAACAATTTTATTGTGTCATTTAAAGGTAAAGAATAGAAATTAAACTTATTAAACAATTTTTAACAGGTTTTATTATGAAATTTTGACGAAATATCCACATTTTTTACATCTACGACTGCGTAATCAATGACTCTAACATTAATATCTCTGGTTCTTCTCGGAAGTTATTCAGATAATACCCTGAACTCAAAACAATTATTATCTAAATAACTTCCGAGAAGAAGCAGAGATATTAATGTTAGAGTCATTGATTACGTAGTCGTAGATGTAAAAAATGTCCATATTTCGTCAAAATTTCATAATAAAACCTGTTAAAATTTTTTTAATAAGTTTAATTTCTATTCTTTACCTTCAAATGACACAATAAAATTGTTCTTAACCATTAATCTTGTACAAAAATGGTTTATTAATTAGAAAATCGCCTTTTTAGAAAAGGGCCCATTTTGTCGGTTTTTCGTATTTTCAAACAGAAAAGGGTGTGGGGTGGTTTTAAAAATTTTAAACCTATTGGTTTTTCATCTTTATTGTGCCCTGGACTGAAAACAATTATTATCTGAATAACTTCCCAAAAGAACCAGATATATTGATGTTAGAGTCTTTGATTACGTAGTCGTAGAAGTGAAAATTTCGATATTTCGACAAATTATTCATAATAGAGACATTAAAAAAATTTTAAATAAGTTTATTTTTTATTCTTTACCTTCAAATGACACAATAAAATTGTTCCCAATCATAAACCTTGTACAAAAATGGTTTATTAATAAGAAAATCGTCTTTTTTAGAAAAGGGCCCATTTTGTCGGTTTTATGTATTTTCAAAATTAAGGGAGGGGGGTGGTTTTAAAAATTTGAAACCTATTGGTTTTTCATGTTTAAGGTGCCCTGGACTGAAAACAATTATTATCTGAATAACTTCCCAGAAGAACCGGAGATATCACAATTAATAGGTATCACAATCTTTAATTCCGTTTTTCTCGAAATGAGGTATTTGTTACTATAAACTTTGAAATTCTGTAACTCATCGAATTTTTGACCAAAAAAGTTGTATGACCACTCAAAATTTTCGTAATTTTGCAAGGCATTCGCGCATATAGATAAGTCCAATAGTGCCAAAATGGGCCCTTTTCATGTGGACGTCGACATATAATTATAATTAACATTTGAAAATTCCCAAAAAATGTTTGCAAACAATATTAAAAATAAATCCCGTAAACAATAAAAATAATTTAATACTTAAAAAAAAAATTTTTAATTTATTTAAATGTACGTGAATCCTTCCTTGAAAGTGCTTGACTTTTGGATTGGACACAAAATACAAGACTATCATATACTTTTTATTTGAAAATATAAGAAAGTCCTACTAGAATGATTCTAGTACTAGTATGGGCAACAGTATTTTTTAAATTTGAACCAAAAGTAATTTGTTCAATTCTATAAAGAACGTGAAAGATTAGTTGATTGCGCATGAAAATTCTGCAGAGCATGCGCAGTGTGCGTTGCGCGTTTCTATCCAAGGTAAATGACAGATGATCGTCTGTTTCTATTTGTGTTAATTTCAGATGTGAATATACTAGTATGTTATGAAAAACAAATAGTGATAATATATATTTGTCTTCAAGAATTGACTTTCAAAAAAATATTTTTTATTGGGGTGCTTGCTTATTCCCGCTTATGAAAAAGTTCGAATTGTAATTGTATCAAATTTAAAAGTTACAAATATTAAAATGATCTAACAGACATTGAATATATTGCGATTTTATATAAAAGTTTAATTAATAAAATGAGTTTATTGTAGAATTTTTTTTCAAAAAATAAACAAATTCTCTTATTTACATTTACTATAATCATAAGCAAGTATGAAATTTTTTCACGCAAACTTTTAAGCGATAAAATAGTTGTTCAAGCCAATGTTTTTTTTCGTAATTTTATAATAACTTAATTTTAAAGAGTTATAATTTTTAATTTGTATAAATTGTATTTTAACAAATGTCTGTCAAGTCTAAATGTAATAAAATATAATATTAATTTGAATTTATCACTCGGTATTATTTAATATATTGATGACTTTATCGATCACTCCGAGTCATTTAAAATAATATATTAGCAATCGTGTCAAGCGAGACGTTTTAGCAATCGACAAATTGTTTAATAATGTCCAAATTTTCATTTTGTTTATATTTTTTCAATGTTTCTGAAGAGGACGGCTGTGCCGTTGAAACGTAAAGAAAAAAATTTTTTTTTTCCTTATTTTAAATGACTCGGAGTGATCGATAAAGTCATCAATATTATTAGTAATAAAATATAGTTTATTTAAATAAAATGTCTTTTTTGAAAAATAATAGTTTTATATAAATGTTATATTTACTATAGAATTTTAATCAAGTGATAATATTGAATAATTTGAATACCACCTATTCCTGAAGAAGATGAAAAATAAACTGTTAAAATGGTTATTTCTTAATATATTTTTATTTTCTAGTTGACATTTATTGAAATGCTTAAGGTATCACATCCCCTAATCGCTTTTCTATAGATTTTTTAAAAAATTTGACCATACGTTCTTATTGTCATTCTTCAAATATTTGCAAAATTTTAAGTATTTTCACCGCACGGAACCAGAGATATTCGCTATCAAAGTTGCGTTTTTTGCATGTAAGGCGGGAGTAACGTATGGGGGAGAAGTACATTTTCATAAATATAAACATAAATTTTTTATAGATTTTTTTCAAAAACTAATATGTAATATAGACAAATACATTTTGAACCAAAGTGTAAAAAAAATTTATAGTTTATAAACTATAAATTTTTTTATAAACGAGACGGTATACCGTCTCGTTTTTTTACAATTATGAATTAAAACTTTTATTTTATGACGTCACGTGCAGTATATAACACACCCGCCATTGTGATGTGGCAACACCGCTGGACGGTACCATTAGCTAGAGAGAGAAAACCCAGTAGAGAAAGCATGCAATGGAAATATTTTAGAATTTGAAAATATTTTTTGACTTAGAAATGAAAATAAAAACAATGAAATAATAACATTATAACAAATTTAATATTATCATAAAAATAGATTTCGCTGATGTTATATTATACATAACGTCAAATATTAAAAATTGTAATATAGAAATTTTTTTTATAAAAAGCAGTAAACTTAGTAGCGTATGTTTATAACATTATTATAATTAAAAAATTATATAATAATAATCATACGTAATAATAACACAATGAAAGTATAACATTATTATAAAGTTTTTAAATATCACATGGCATTTAGTCGTGTTTGTTTATTTTTTTACATTTTTACCTCAAGACAAGAAGTAAAAAAATATTAAATCTGAATTTTACATTTCATGCAATCAGTAGACAAATAGTTTATTAATTTACTTATAATATTTTTGTTGTTACTAACGCGTGGCTTTCCATTAATTTTCTCAGAAAATAATTTAACAACTTTTATCTCACCTTCATTTTTATAAAGATTAATTAATAAATCTTTTGTAATATTGGCTTTAAACATTTTATGTAATATATATCTTGAAAAAATTTTTTTAAAATCATTTACGTTCTGAGAATTACGACTTTTAACCTTTTTTATATTTTCATCCGATTCATTTATGCCATAATTTGAAAGATATTGAATTCCTTCTAATTTTTCTTTCTTTTTTCTTAAATTTTCTCTTTCCGATTTCAGTTGAATCCTTCTCAATTTAGCTTTTTTTTATTTTAAAATTAATCGTCGATTTCTCTAATTTATTCTTATTTTTTACTTTAAGCATTGCTGCCACACATTTTAACTCCTTTGCTACAGTTTTCTTTTTTACAAATTTTCCATTGCTTCTGCGATATTTCATTGCCATTTTGTACAAATTTGGCAAAACAATCGTTTAAGAATTCAAAAATCCAACTACAAGTACAGTCGCATTCATCAAAGCGACGTTGCCAAATCTCCTACTCCTTCCAATCTTTGCTAGTATAGGATATACATGTACGACTGTTTCGTAGTGGTGGGGTACAGGATGAGCTAAAAGTAGAGGGGCTTGAGGATGAATGTACAGTGCGGTAAATAGTACTATACGAGGCTACAAACTTTTGACTCCGATTACAGGAGATGTGATACCTTAATTTTTAAAAATGCAAGTTAATAAACTAATTATGTTATAAAAACTTAATTTTCTCGAATCTTTATTAACCTAAATTACTATAAAATATATTTTTTAATGTTTATAAATTTCATATGACAAAATGTTTACTTTAACAAATGTTAATTGTAAATAATATTTATATACTATAATGACCACTTTTCCTAACGTCAAAAAACTCAAATATGAATTTCATCGAAAACATTGACTACTATTTATAATTCACATTTTTCGAACAAGTTTCCCAGCCATGATAGTAGATACAGATGTCACTACTGAATATTTTCATAAAAAATTTAAAAAATTTTTGCTTAAAGAGAAAGACTTTATAAAAATGTAATTATTAATGAATGAATATAAATTTGTTTATTAATTTACAGCGACTGTTTTAAATATCATTGTTTATATTTAAATGTCATATTACATTGACGTTTTTTTTAAAGGAAAATTTAATCCGAAGTACTTTTAATGGAAAGAAAGTTATTAAAAAGTGTTTTTCTTTTGACTTGTAACCTAAGAATATTTTTTTTTCTAATAATGCATAAAGTTAAATTTTTCTTTGAATCAAAAAAAATTGTTAAATTTTAAAATTAAATAAATTATTTTACCACCTTTTTCTCTTATGAAAATACAATCTAGTTGGTACGAAAAAACTGGACTATTTTAATTAAAGCTTATTAAGAGTATTTTTTTGTTTCCTATAAGATTTTAAAAAAACGAGTTAAGCCCTTTTCTAAAAAGGGATTATTACTTGAATTTATTTTTCGGTTTTAGATTTCGAGATAATTCAGACATGCTTTATAAAATTACCTCTCCAGTGGTTACTCCATCTACTCCAAAAATTTACTCATAAATAAGCGATTGTATTTCTCAAATGTAAATCAGTTTTCATGGCTGGGAAACTTGTTCGAAAAATGTGAATTATAAATAGTAGTCAATGTTTTCGATGAAATTCATATTTGAGTTTTTTGACGTTAGGAAAAGTGGTCATTATAGTATATAAATATTATTTACAATTAACATTTGTTAAAGTAAACATTTTGTTATATGAAATTTATAAACATTAAAAAATATATTTTATAGTAATTTAGGTTAATAAAGATTCGAGAAAATTAAGTTTTTATAACATAATTAGTTTATTAACTTGCATTTTTAAAAATTAAGCATTTCAATAAATGTCAACTAGAAAATAAAAATATATTAAGAAATAACCATTTTAACAGTTTATTTTTCATCTTCTTCAGGAATAGGTGGTATTCAAATTATTCAATATTATCACTTGATTAAAATTCTATAGTAAATATAACATTTATATAAAACTATTATTTTTCAAAAAAGACATTTTATTTAAATAAACTATATTTTATTACATTTAGACTTGACAGACATTTGTTAAAATACAATTTATACAAATTAAAAATTATAACTCTTTAAAATTAAGTTATTATAAAATTACGAAAAAAACATTGGCTTGAACAACTATTTTATCGCTTAAAAGTTTGCGTGAAAAAATTTCATACTTGCTTATGATTATAGTAAATGTAAATAAGAGAATTTGTTTATTTCTTGAAAAAAAATTCTACAATAAACTCATTTTATTAATTAAACTTTTATATAAAATCGCAATATATTCAATGTCTGTTAGATCATTTTAATATTTGTAACTTTTAAATTTGATACAATTACAATTCGAACTTTTTCATAAGCGGGAATAAGCAAGCACCCCTTTTTATTTTGTGTTTCTCACAAAATAGAATGTTATGTAAGTCTCAGTTTTCAGTGAAATAGCATGTCTCTCAAGTCGTTAAAAATTTCACCATGTTCATGCTCATATCGTACAAATTTTATACAAATACTACAGAAATTTACGCCTATAGCGCATGTAAATTCTTTTACGAAATTAAATTTTAGTACCATTTTGAATTTTTAATATCCAACATTAGATTCGTATTCGGCGACGTCGAAAATCTCCATGGAGTAGCAAGTTTCAATCGATTTCATTCATTTAAATATATTTTACCGCCATATTGGATCCGCCATATTGAATTTTTATAAACTAACATCATATTCGTAATCAAACTGCAAAATCAAGTGTCTCATTTTGGATTTTTGTCTGACATATTGGATCCTCCATTTTGAATTTTGAAAGTCTGATGTCAGATTCGTAATCAGCGACCCTAAAAACCCCTGAGTAAGAAGTTTCAAGGAAATCTGAACATGTTTTTTTAAATCCACCATTTTAGATCCGACATTTTTAATATTTTTTATATATTCAATTCTTATATTATTAAAGTCACTGAATTCAAAAAACATTTAGAAGAAGCAAAAATTCAGATTTATTTATAGAAATTAAGTAAATTCCCATAAAAATCAGTTTAGGTCGGACAATGTTTTTCTTTTTAGATACACCTTAAGGAAGAAACCCTACCACATGGCAGTCCTGGCAGTCCAAATTTATTTTTTTTGTGTGCCGGTGTTATTAATTGAATGAGCACAACGAATTTTACTAAAATTTTTGTCAATAATGTAACTTTTTTTTGAGAAATTTGAATTTGAATTTTTTTCGAAAATCTTATTTCCTTTGGAAAAATAATAATAATTAAATATTTATTTATATAAATGAAGTTTTTGATGTTGTCAAGTTATTTTACATTTAAAGAAATTTTTAAATAAATGTAAGAGACCATTTTTTTTCTCAGTATCCAATCGTTTTTAAAGTGAATCAAAATATTTATTAGGATCAGAGAAAATGTAGAAATCAGGAAAAAACTATGGAAAAGCAAAATCAAAATTTTGTGGCAACAGTAAGAAAACCTCAAAAATATTGATATCGGACATAAATAGAATTAACCGCGAAATTTTGATAAAAGGGACCGATCGTATGTTATTGCCACGGTTAATATGAAGTTGATAACAATGTATTACGCAGTTATCATTTATAGACGCCGAGTGAGAACGACACTATCGTTAAAGGAAGCAACTATATCGTCTTCTTTGAAGTCGACAACTGCGTTTACAACTTTATCCACATTCATTTTATTTATGAATGGCTCATACAAAGAAAAAAGAAAATAAATCATTGATATTTAACAAAACATTTTCTTTATTTGATTAATGAATTATTTACCAGCTTTTTTTAGATATCAACAAATGTTACATTCAACTATAAGGAATAATACGAATGCCATCCTCTCTTATTGTGGAAATAAGAGAGAAAGAGACTAAAAAGAAAAAAATTTCAATAGGGTCGTAGAGGACGTCTCAGGGCATAGACCCCTGCTCGAAGTAAAATCCGTCGATCGATGATGTTCCGGAGCATGACCACGGGATTCGACGTTGTTTGCAGCAGTCCTTTCGGAGTCGGCGCGATAGTAATTTACCTTCAAGCGCCCTCAGAGAGGGGTCTTATGGACCCTCTTGGTTTTGTTGCGAGTCAGAAACACATACGCAACGAGTGATTCCAGTCTCATCCTCTGGAAAGCATTCTCACAAGCGAAACTTGATTTAATTGTCATTCCATTGTCATCGCCTTTTGAAACTGCCGCCAACAAATTTGAGGTACCCGATTATTTATTTTTCCTTTCACTTCATTGAAGAAACTGTGAAAAATCAATATTTTCTTTGATCACTTTCGTTTTTCTTTTTGTTTTTATTTTCATAATTTGTCATGCGATTGAAGAAAATAATTGTGAATTCTAATTGTTTTGTTTAACTCGAAAGACAATCATCTTTTGAGATAAAGAAAAATATTTCGATGACAGTAGTTTGAAATAATGTAAACACAGAAAAATGACAGGCCGGAGTTCAGTTTAAAGGGCAAATCAGAATTCTTTGTTTTGTTTGTTTTTTTCGCTTTTTAAAGAATCGGAAGCAAATATTATTTTTTCTAGTCATTACTTTTAATTTTGAATTTTTAAAATCTTTATTAATAGTTCTTTAATCATCATAAAAATTACTATTGTATTTTTGAATAGTGTTAAAATTACTGTTTCTTTATAATAAATTTTAATGGTGATGAAATAATCTAAATTTATATATTCTTGTGATTTTAATCTATTGTATTTTATCGTGACTTCCAATAGAAACAGTATTTTATTCTTTAGCTTCATTTTTTTTAATTTTGTATTGAAATTTCTATTTCTTCTTTTTCATTTTGTAAATTTATAAAAATATTTATTTTAAAAATGAAATTTGTTAAATTGTTTTCTTCAATTTTTTTTGCCTGCAAATTATTTTAAAAGCCTTTGTCACTTATAAACTTCACTTTATTATTAAAATTTATACTAATTAATTATCATTTTTTATTAATTCTATAAATTTGTGTTTATAAATTAATTTATATTATAATTATTATTTATTATTATAAATATTAAATTATAAACATTATTTTATTACTAGATAAAAATATGAATGTAATATTAAGTAAATGTTGAATTATAAATATTATTTAATTGCAATTTTTATTATAAATTAAAAAAATTCCTTTAACTTCTTATTATTGTTTGTATGAAACTTGATTTTATCTTTGACGTGACATTTTATTTCAAAATACAAAAAGCAGCTGTTCGGTTTAGGGGTACATTTTACTAACACGCATTAAAAGTAGACCAGCAGCAATCAATATTTCTCATACTTGTTACAAAATTTCCTAACTCAGATTTATTTCCATTAGATTAGAAATTCAAATTTTAATTTAAATTTAGCAATTAAAATCGAAGAGTTCAAACAGCAGGAGACAATTTTTTGTTAACAATTCAAATCTGTCTCGTGAGGTGTATACCGACAGTAATCAATATATGTGACACTTTTTGTTGACCGGATAAAAAAATTCGTGAATATCCTATAATATTACTTTTTTCATCAATATTTCATTTTTGAAATAATAGAGGAAAATTTTCTTCTTGAAAAATTCTTCTATCTTCCCTGATAGTCTGCGGTGTTTTGGGATGTAAACAAACAGGGCGTTACGATGTCTCTACGAAATTTTTGATTCGAATAAAATTTAAAGTCACGGGAACAATAAAAATCTATCAAGTTTTTGTTTACTGGAACTTTTTTATTTTAAGTAAATAAATCGTTTCACTTAATTTATTTATTTTTTCTTTCTCTCCTTTTTTTGAAATATTGCCAAAAATAGCTGGAAAATATTGATGAAGGTCAGAGGAAATTCTTTTTATTTGCGGCATTTCTTTGTTCTGAAAACTATTTTCTTTATTGATCTTTATTGATTAGTGAATTTAAAATTAAAATCGCAGTTAATTTCAATTAAGTTCAGCTAATAACAAATTAAATTTATTTTTTCTCTCTGAATTTTCCTTATTTTCTTCGTTCAATTTTGACCTATTTTTCAATTATGTCGATTGTGTCGATTGCCTCTCTAGAGAAGAGAATTTATCCTGAGATGAGACTTTATTAACGAACAATAGACATATCTTTCGAAATCCAAGCACTTGATGCTTCAATTTCTTCCAATCGTAACTAGTTTACATATTTCTTTCAATACATTTCAGAAAGTGAATCTTCACATAAAAAATGATTTTTCTAATTTCTTAGATAAAGTAAATGAATAAATAATAATAAATCATCAATTTTTATATTTTTCCTTATTTATTTCTTTTCTTTTTATTTATAATTTCATTTTTATTTTTCTCTATTTTCTCTATTAGCAAAAATTTGTTAAATATTTTATTTATTTATAATTATGAACAGACCTAAGAAGAAAATATTCCCTTGAATAAAAAAATTCTTCTTAGAAAGAAAAAAAAATTGTTAAATATTATTTAAACATCCACTTGAATGTATAATTATATATTTATAACCAAAAGTTATTAATTTGTTATCTTCCATAAAAATTAACAAGTTTTGAATAATATTGTTTAAAAACTCTACAAATTAATTGAATTTGATAATGTTATTTCAAACGTCAGTTCAGTATAAATCTATCTCAAAAGCAAAATGCAAGATGAAGTTAACTCACAAATTAATGCGAGGCAATTTTATTTCATTTTTCAATTATTTAGGATAATGCTATCTCAAGATGCAATGCAAATGCAACAAAATTACAATAACATACAAGTGTTACAGTAGTAAAAAACATTATTTATTTCTTTTTTTGTTTAATGGAGTCTTAGAAAATGGCTGCTGAAAGTGATCCACTCTAAAAGTTGTTTACATTTTTTCTCTACGATAATTAATTTAAAATCAAAAAATCAAAATTTTTCTTAATCAATATCATTATGGCTATCGTGTAAACTAGTAGACAAAAAATTCATTGAAAGATAACCAAATGACAGACTTTTAATTTTTTCACCATAATTTTGCAACTTAAATTGTTTATAACTTTTATAAATATTAATGGGTCTTAAAAATCCTAGTTTACACGAAAACTACACATTCCAGGAACATGCTGTCTAAATTGCATAAGTTATTACGTTGGAAACTGTAATAATGAGAGTGTAAACAAGTTAAAAATATGCAGTTTCGAGAAAAACACGTTTAAAATAAAATTTTTAATAACAAATATTATATACATCGATAAAGAAATTTAAACTTATTAGATGCACTTGAAAATCGTTTCTCGAAGGTTTTTGGGGTCGCTGATTATGAATCTGATGTCAGTTTTTTTAAAATCCAAATAGGCGGATCCAATATGGCGGACTTTTTTTTAAAAACAACTAACGCAATTGACTTGAAAATCATTACTCAGGGGTTTTTGGGGTTGCTGATTACGAATCTAATGTTATTTTTCACTAGTTTTGTAATCAGCGACCGCGAAAACTCCCGAGAAACAAATTTCAGCAAAATCAATTGAAGGCTTTTCAATAAAAAAATTAATATAAACAAATAAAAATTTGAAAACAACCCAAAAAAATCAATTTGAATCCTAAAATTGTTTTTCAAGCGATTACTCACTGAATTTAAATATTTTTTCTTCATTCACTCTACGTGATATTAGACACATACAGACAAAATTATATATTTGATTCTTGACCTTAAACGTAAATTGTTTTAATGAAATGATGAAAAATAACACTCTCATGTAAATGATAGATAAATGGAGTCGCACTAAATCACCAGGACTGTAAGAAAATGACATTTTAATGAAATCGAATGAAATAAATAAGGAAATATTTTTATCATCCTCATTTGTTTATTGTTGACGTATGTACGTACATTATTTGTCTGTGATTTTTTTTCGTTAAAAATAAATAAAAAAGAATATCATTGTATGTGTACATAAAATAAAGTAATGACGTAAATATATTAAAGACAAACACTTTAATGAGTAATGAGTTCATACATCAACATCATATCTTTTATGATAAAATTTAATAACGCATTTTTAAGACATATTAAATAATTGTATCGTTTAGTTAATGAGTTGAAACCGCTCGTGGCAGATAAAAAGAAGAATGATTAATATTTTCACACGGAAGGTTATTGCTACTTTTACTTCCCACATGAAAGTAATAATTTTTTTTTAAATTTAACTTGTTTTGACTCTTTTGCACTAAAGGGGATAAAAATAGTGAAATTTATTGTAAATTATTTCCTTTAAGAACGAAATAAATTTTATTATGTATTTTATGTACTGGAATAGAGCCAATATTTTTGTATAAAATAGTGTCAAAATAGAATTTGGAATTTCAAGAGCAGTTTTAATATTGTTTACTATTATTAAAGATTATACATTGATGGCTTATTTTTTATTCGCTTTTAAAAGCCGCGCTTTTGTAATTTCTAAGCTCTTTATCACTTATCGGCTTATCGAAGATTTTTATCAACAAGCACTATTTATTTAATAGGGTAATAATTTGTTTCACTCTATTTTTTTCTAATTCTAATTTTTTTCTCTTCTTTATTTTCCTTTTTCTTGTACTGTTCTCTATTTTTAATTTTTTACTATTCACTTTTTTATTACAAATTAATTCACTTTATTTTCTGTTCCCTTTTAATTTTTTCTATTCTTTATTTTCATTTTTCTCAGTTTTCTATTTTTTGATTTTTTTTACTATTTGCTCTTTGTTAAAACTGTTTATTATTTTTTCTATTTGAACCTTTTTCAACCTGTTACGATTATTTATTTTTACACGGTTTTCTATTTTTTATTTATTTGTTGCTGTTAATTTGCTATTTTCAAATAAAAGAAGGCCTTTTTATTGAAAAATAATTTTAATAATTTTTCCTATCTTCTTCTGTTTTTAATTTTTTTACACTCTGCATTTCCTTTAAGAACCTATCTCACTGATTTCTAGTATTTTTATTTTATTGTTCACTATTTACTTTTTGTTATAGCCGACTTTCAATTACTTTGTTATAAAAAAGTTTATTTTCTTACTGCAAAATAACTAAAATAATTCACATTATTTTCTTCTGCTTTTTAATTTTGTTCTATTCTTTTATATTTTCTTTTTTCTAAAAATTTTCTGTTTTTTAATTTTTTTTATTTGCTCTTTATCAATATCGCTATAACAAATAATTGTCTTGTATTCTCTATTTTCATTTTGCTTGCACTATTTTCTACTATTTCTTTTTTCAAAAACTGTTTTAATTATTTTTTAATAAAAAATAAGCCTTTCTTCTACAAAATGATTTATTTTTTTACTGTTATTTTTATTTAGACTATTTTTACAATTTTTATTGTCAATTTTACCATATTTTTGATTTTACAAAATTGTTTATATATTGTAAAAAAAACCTCAGAATACAGAACGAGTAAACGAGAATGCAAAAATCTTACGTGAATCTTGGTTCTTGTCAGTATCACTAACAATGAACGTGATTTTTCTTTAATTGCAAATAACAAAAACAACAAGATTCTGGTGATTCATACGTGTATTATATTTTATTTATAAAAATTACAGAGAAAATATATAGAAAAAAATTTTTTTTTTCTTGTTTAATAAAATTTTTATTAGTGCCCGAAAATTATGAAAACATTCTATTCGAAACATTTTATATCAAACAGTCAATAGATGAGCCAGGAAACAATTGTCCTTGGTAATTTTTTTTTTTGTAGAAAAATAAGAATTCTTTGCGCTTGTGAATCACGCAAGGACGCTGACACTAAGTCTAAGACTAAGATGTACTTTTACTTATTAATCGCTTTTTATATAGAAAAGGGAATAGAAAGAATTTGAAACAATATCAATTGAATATGTTAAAAAATTAAAAAATAAATAATCATTTTCCAATTTCACTGTTATTTTCTGTATTTGCAACCATATTTTTCGAAAATACAAAAAACTTTTTTGGTAATTCGAGTAAAATGTAGAATCTTTTTCTTCTAACGATTTACGTTTATCCTTAACCAAATATTGAATATTATACAATATATTATATGTCAATGACCTATTCTAAAATATCGTAAATTATTTACTTATTTTCTCAACACTTTCGGTAAGGAATATTTTTTCACCTCAAAAGTATTTTGCAACTAGAATTGATAAAATGATTATAATATTAAATTATCACTTTTTAAGCTCGCTTTTAACTTGATAAGTAACTTTCAAAATAATTTAATTTGAAATTAAAATTTATAAAATGAAGAAATTAATTTCCCCTTCTCGAGTTTATCTGCTGGTCAAAATATTGTCTACTCATTGAAATTAAAATTTTATAAAATTATACATAACGCTATTGTACTTCTATTTTTGATTCTTTAGAAATGAAATATTAGTGAAGAAAAGGAGAATTTACATTTCTATACCTAAATTCTTAATCTAATGAATACACTAATAATAGGACTGTTTACAGCTCGGTGTGATGACGTTGTTATAATTAAAATTTTGTTTGTTCCGGAGGGAGTCGGAGCGTTTTTTTCAACCCTTTAAATACTTTCTGTTACGTATTTCGTGAAATGTGAAAGAGAGCCCGCACCCGCAGTGAGAAGCGAACACGCGGATGCCTGCTGATGTGCACGTGATATCAGCGTGTGCCGTTCCATAGCATCGACCGTATTCCCCTCCCTTATTCGTTGACTCACTTCCAAGCATGAAAACGCGAACACTGAGCAGGCAAGGTACAAATAAACAAAACTGCACACACCGTTTAAATTGAAACCCCTTTTTCCCTCTCAGCGTGAAAAAATCAGGAAAATTGTTAAATCAGATTAAATTTTTTTTTATTCTTGTTGAATTTTTTACTACTAGTACGATTATTGTAATTTAGGACAAATTTTATTTCCTAGTTTCGCTAAATCAAATTGATTTTTTTTGAAATATTCTTTATATTTCCAAAAAGGTAATTTGATTTAGAGAAATTAGAAAAAAAATTTTTGGAAAATTCTTTCTCTTCGAACATTTAACAAAGTTATTCTATTCAGTTATTCTCTATTTAATTTTTTTATTTTTATGATTATATCTAAATTTTCATTGTGAAAATTAACATGTTTGAAATCTTCTTTTTCTTCTTCTTCTTACAGCAAGATTCACAGTTTTCTTGAGATATCAAATTGACACCAAACTGAATCAAATTGGTACAAAAGTTTTGTATTAATTTATGATTTAATCTATATTTTTGATATCAATTTATTACATTTTAATAGTTTTAAGTTAAGAATGATTCGATTTCTTTTTTCATTAATACTTTACTTTTAAGAGTTCTCCATTGATTTGAAATTATTTCTGGTCTGTTTATAAATATGATGAACTGATAAATGTATATATAGATCTTTTTAACGACAACATGTGTAGAAAAATTACATAATCGACATAAATACTATTTTATTCAAAGTCAACATGTTTTTACATGTTTTATATATTTTCTTACACGTGAGTATTTGATTTTTTTACATCAAACACAATTTTCGGTGATTAATTTCTTTCTTTTGGATTGAAATCCTAAATTAGAATTCTTTATATTTAAATTGCATTAAAATTGTACTCTTTGCTTTAAAATTTTCATTCTTTGTTCTTTGTTCTCAAAATGGAATATTAATTTTGGAATGTTCTTTGGAACAAATTTTTTCAGAGTTTGCGCAGACTCAATATTTTATTTCTGTCAAACTCTCATGAAAATAGAATTTTCATCTGAAAATATAGTTAAACAGAAATAACAAAATTCTGTTTATTTGAATGAAATAGAAAAATGAAGTGATATTTTTTATTAATTTGAACTGATTTAAATGTCTTTTCTATTTTTCGTCCAACTAGATTCTGATTAAATGAATTAATTAAGAAACAAAAAGTAAATTTTTATAAATTGAAATTGATCTTAATTTTTCTTTATGTTGATCCAATTTTTGGATGTTTATTTTTTAAAGAAAATTTTTTGTTTAAATTTAGAAAATTTAAAATAAATCAACAAAATTAAAAATAATAAAATAAATCACCAAATTTGAAAATAATAAAATTTTAAAAAATAAAATTGAAAATTATCTTAAATTTTTTAGATATAATTGTTGGGCGTTTCTTTATGAAAGAAAATTTTCTTTGAAATTTTATTAAGAATTTATACAATTAACAAAAAATAAAGAAAATTTTTAAAAAGGTTAACCTTAAAAAAGCCAATGTAGTTCAAACGACCGTTAAATTTTATTAAAATTAATCAATTCTTCGTAAATAAATTAAAAAATTAATAACTGAAATTGATCTTAATTTTTCTTTTTGTGGATCTAAATTTTAGGCGTTTTCTTTCAGAAAATTTCTTTAAATTTTACAAACTTAACAATAAATTAGAAATTTTCCTTAAAATAATAAATTTTTAGGAAATAGATTTTTTTGCGTCTTTAAAAAAATATAATTAAAATTAATTTCAATCATACCTTTTGTACAAAAAATTTTTTGTCGTTTTGTTAAAGAAAAAAATTTTTCAAAAATGACAATAAATTAGAAGAATTTTCTAGAAAATAATACATTTTTTTAGTAAATAAATTAAAAAATTTATAATTCAAAATAATCTAATTTTTTGTTCTTGTAGATTCAACTTTTTTAGCGCCTTTTGCAAGAATTTGTTAAAATTTACACATTAATTGAAATTAAATAAGAAATTTTTTAGAAAATAAGAAATCTTTTTGTGCGTTTTTTAAAAAGATTTTGTTAAAAATTACAAAATTGTCAATAAATAAAGAATTTTTTAAATAATAATAATTTGTTCAATAAACAATTGACAAATAAATAAAAATTTGTATAGAAAATGATGTAAATTTTCCTTAAATAATGGTTTTTTAATTCAATTTTCAGAATTTGTAATTGAAGTTGATTTTAATTAAACTTTTGAAATTTTTGTTAAAGAAAATTTGCTTTAATTAACGAAATTGAAAATAAATCAAGAATTTTCTAGAGAATTATACAGTTTTAGAAAATATTTTTTCGGCTTCTTCAGGAATATTGGATTTTTAACACTACGTTAGTTTTAAATTATTTTTTAAAGAAAATGTCATTACAAAATTGTCAAGTAATGACAAATTTTTCAGAAAATGAATGTCAAAAATTTTGTTATTGATATTAATCCTAATTTTTTTTTATTATGCTAATCCAGTTTTTATGCGTTTTTTAGACAAAATTGTCCAACTTTACAAAATTGGCATAATAAATAAACATTTTTGTGTAAAAATAATAAATTTTCATTAAATAAATTGTGAAGAATTTATTGACACCAATAAATTCCTCTTGATTGTAAAAGTTGACGCTTTGATTTTAATGCATTCTATAATGATAGAGATTTCAATGGCTCAAGAATATGCAAAGAAATGGAAATAGTTGGTTCTTATCTCTATATACGTGCGTACATAATTGTTATTTACAAATGAACTGAAATGACCTACTAATCTATCTTTACATATATATTTTGTGTCTCATCATATCTATGCATATTACTTATAGGCTTATAATCTAATTTCTCATTCATTTTATAAATAACCAGTTTATCAATTTATAAAGAAAATTTCATTCTTTTTATAGAATTAAACTATATTTATATTTTATTGTTAATTTATAATTTAAATTTTTATATTGTTTATTAAAATTCCTATATTTTTGTTAGAAACGAAATAGAACAAAATTTAATTTGCAAAATATTCGTTATCAAATCGAAAAATATATTATTATAGCGAAATAATATTTGTTGAAGTAAAATTTATTTAACTGACATTTAGGTGTTTAAGTAATTAAAATATTTATTTAACTAAATGATTTTGTTAATTTATTTAACAAATTTTGTTTGAACTAATAAATGTTGGATATGTAAATAAAAAATGAAAAACAAATTTTTAGTTTCTGTTTTTAATAAACTTAAAGAAATTATTTCGCTTATTATGAAAAATATATTTTACTAAGCGCAATTATTTTTTATTGAGTCAAATAAATATTCATTCAAGTGAATTAAATTTTTTTAAACTTAAAAATTTTGACTCTAAATAAAAAAAATTAGTTTGTTTTGATTGAAACGCAATTTTTCAATGAACGCGTAAAATAATTTAGTCTTCTCTCTTTTCTTTTCTATAAAATTCACTTTACCACGGAAACTGATTTTTTATTTTCGAATGACTCAGAAAAATTTACCGTTTTATTTAAGTAGTTTAAATAGCCATTTTTTACCGTTGTAAATTGTTATATAATATTCAGAGTAGAATTATAAGTAAACCACAAACTGCGTGGTGACCCCACAGAATAACAAATATCATTTTAATTAAAATACTTTTAATTATTTTATTCTAATTATGTAAATTATAATAAAAAATTTTTTTTGTTAACTTTTTATTACAAACGTTTTGATCAAATTCGTAATTTTATTTCTCAAACCGTTTTTTCGGTAGCGTTGAAAATGCAGGTTTAAAAAATGAAATTACTGCAGCAAAGTCATTTTAATTAAGCTTTATAGTCTTAAATGGCGATCAAATAATTGACAATAGAACGTTTATGTAAGAGATGAATTATATTTTCAAGGTCTGAGGATTTATCAAAATTAAAAAAAGTAACGTATTTTACAAAGATTTTTAATTTAATTTCCAACAAATACAATACAATTTTTGAATTGTAGTGTCAGTTTACTTTTTTACTTCTATTTTTAGGGAAATTAATTAATTCAAATTATTTTCATTTATGAATCATCGATTTTCTTCTCTCGACTTTGATCACAAAGAATTTGGTATTTTTATATAATCTATTTAAATTCCAGTTAGCAGACAAAAATATAATGTCAAGAAAAATTAACATGTTTTAAAAATAATACGATGCTTTTTTTTTAAATTTCACTAATTTTGGTAAAAGTAGAATTAAATAAATAATTATTCAAAATAATTTAAAATTTAAACAAAAACGAATTAAAATTAATAAAAAGTGAAATAAAATTAAGAAACATACTATATTACTATTTGAAATAAATAAATCTAATAGGAAATAAATAAAAATTAATAAGAGAAAAAAATTAATATAAAATAAACTGAAATTAAATTAATGAAAAAATGTAAGTAATGATTCAATTTATAAAAAATAAACCAAAATTAATCTAATTTAAAAGTGATTTTAAATTAATTTTGAAATCAATAATTTTTTATAAACTAAAACAATAATATATGAAGGTTGACGTTCAATAACCCAACGATTATACAATAAGGATCAGGTCAAGGTTAACATTTCCAGTTATATTTGAATAATACAGTGAGATGAAAATTTTTAGGCAAATTTAAATACGATTTTATATTTTTAAATTTCTTTTTTAAAAACACAAAAAATTAACTTTCGTTAAATATCGTGTGAATTAGTTATTAACAAATCCCCTCTATTAGTCGTGCGTTAAAAATTAATTAAATTAGGGAAAATAATGTATTATTATGACAAAAAATGTTAGAATATATTTTTTCAAGTGTTAAAAAAAATTTGAAAAGAAAAACTCGAAGAAGAATGTTAAATTAAACACAAGTGTTGAGTATGGGTTGAATGGAAAATCTAAACGGAATATTAAATTTACAAACTGACCTTCTAGTCGAATAACAAGTGGGACAGGTCAGGGTTGTCAGACATTTGTCCAACCTCTGCGAAACTTACATTTTGCGAACCAATCATTATATGACCTATATTTCCTTTATTTTCATTTAATAAACATAAATTTTAAAAAAAATTGTTTTAAACCAGTTCAATAGTACAAAAATAATTTTTTCAAGAACTGTTTTTTTTAATTTCTTTCATTGTTTATTAAAAATACTGTTGATTAACAGCAAAATTAATTAACTTAGCTAAAATTAATTATATTGATTACAATAATAATAGAAATTTATACATTAATTAAAATTACTGTCATAAAATAATACGAGCAACAATTAGTTGCAAGAATAAAATTAAATTTACGTTAGATAATTAAAAAATGTTAATTTATTTAATAAAATTATTCTTTTTTTTGCAGATATTATAAACTGTGAAGCTACTCCAAATTGAATCTATTTTCAAAACTGCTGTACTTTATTGGGAAAGCTTATATTTACCTTGAAAATTCCGCATTGAAACGAAAGGTTTGTTAAAAGATGTTCCAAACAATATTTAAAGAATCATTTGCAGTCGAATTTTAATAAAATATCTCTAAAGAATTAAATTATTTTCGTAAATAATAAAATTTTTCGTAGAAATTCAATTATTTTAATAAAATTCTTCACATGAATTAAATTATTTTCAATATAGAATTTTAATACAATTCCTTGAATGAATTCAATTTTTTTCATTAATAGTAATAAAATTCTTCGCAAAAATGCAGCCCTATTTTTAATTAAATTTTAATAAAATTTCCGGAAAGAATGCAATTTTTTCAATACAATTCTATTAAAATTCTTTGAAACAATTAAATTATTCTAAAAATTTTTTTAAATGCAATTCTTCGTAGGAATTAAATTATTTTCATAAGTAATGATATGCTTCGTTTAAATTCAATTATTTTCAACGATTTTAATAAAATTCTTCAAACTAGAATTTCTCTGTATAATAAAAAATTCTAAACATTTTAATAAAATTATTGAAAAAAGTTTAAAAATGAAAAAGCAAATGATAAAAGTTAATTTTAAACTGCGAACAGACCGAAAAATAATACAACGATTGTATTTTATTATAGATCCTAGAATTTTCTGCAGAAGAATAAATATCAATATTTTTAAGAATAAAATATGTTCTACTAAGTTTATTTCTTTTTACAATTGACATGATCTAAATTTTCTATCATATTGCTTCTAATTATTTTTAAAAAATAAATTCTATAAAACTGAAATTTTTTAAATGATTATAGATTTTAATGAAATATGGCTTACATTCAGAAGTAAATCTTCATTCTAATAGATAACAAAAGTAAAAATTAATAAAATTAAATTAATCTAAAAATTCAATTAAATTAAAACAATTTCGGCAAATAGAAGAATAAGACGTATATTTGATGACAAGTATAAACACTAATTTATAAATAAACTTTAGAAATGAAAATAATTAATTGAGAAATTAATCATTTACATTGTATATAATATTGAAATTCAAATTTATTTTTTTGATGTCGTTGAAATAGTCTACAAACTATTAACGAAAATTAATTTTACAATTAAATCAAATGTTTATCTTATAATATTTAAAATTATAAGGTAAACTATTTATTATTTACTTGTTACAAGTTAAGGTTTATTTATAAATCAGTGTTTATACTCGTCATCGAATACACTTATTCTTCTATTTGCCGAGAGCACTTTAGGCATTTAGCTTAATGCCTAGACATTAAGCCAAATTGGGACAAATATTTTATATTTATATTATCAAATTTTATATTATAAAATATTGCCTGAGTTCTCTGTTAATTTGCCTACGACATAAATATAGAAGTGTCAAAATAAATATCAAATAACATAATATTATTTGAAATGAATGTGTTGAAAAAAAGGTAACAATAATAAGTCCTTCGAATTACAATAATCTATTACGTCTATTTTTTGGTATAAAAATCAGTAAACACCATTATTGTTAAATCATGTCTCGATGGTCTATACTCTATGAGATATTATAAGTATGTATGCTTCTCTGGAGCACTCAGAAAACAGTTGTAGCACGTGTTTTCCGAGTGGTCACCCCACTTTTTTGATTCCTCCTCCATTAGCTGCGTATATATAAGTACATCAAAAACTTATGCGCTCAGTTTAGTACGTCGCGTTTCTGTTTCCAAGTTATTGTGTTAATAGAAAATCTGTTTTTCTTTTCTCATTTAGAATAAACAGAAAAAGTAGAAACAAGTCTTTGTTGTTGTTGTCGTTGTCGTTGTTGTTGTTATTGTTTGAATATCAAAGAAAGAACAAAGTGATTTCCGCAAAGACAGGATATTTATTACTATATATTTTTTCGAAATTAAAAAAGGACAATTTCATTTTGTCATCATGCCTGTTGAAATTGCTCCCATCACAGAACCTCACAAAAAACATCCAGAATTCAATGGGTACAGTGAAATTTTTATTATTTCCTGTAATAATCTTAATACAAAACTTTCTCTTCACTTTCCTCGTTGTTGTTTATTTTTCTTTCAAGTGCAATTTACAGCTGACAATTCAGAAACTGTGCATGGAATCCTTTTTAATTAACTATTTTGTTTGTTTAGTTATTTATTTCTTAATTTTTATTTATTTCTTTACTTATGGTTTTTTATTTCTCTATTAAATTCTTCATTTGTTTACTTATTTATTTATCTATATAATCCCTTTATTTACAAAGTATTTTTGCAAAATACAAAGTTTTTATGATCCACGAGTTTCGAACGTTCAGATATGAACAACATTCTTTTAATTCTATTGTAATAATATTTTATCATAAGAAATGTATAAAGTTCTAAAATGTTTAATTTGCATTTTTAATTATTTTTAACCCAGTCAAACATTTTCGTACAAAATATTTTCTTCATTTGAATCTATATTCAGAATCTTCGGATCGTAATCAATAAAATTTTTTAATTTTCATTCGAACCTTTACAACCCTAGGGAAATAATTTTTTGAATAAATTCCCTTAGAATAATATTTTATTTTGCAGTTTATGAACAATGTTCAAAATTTAAGTGAATACAAAATTGTATTTAAAATTCTGAAAATTAAATATAAATAATGAAATTATAAAGAAATAATTAAAATACTTGAGAAATAAAATTTTTTAATTTTCATTTGAACCTTCACAACTTTAGGGAAATAATTTGTTGAAATATTTTAATTACCTATCAGACAACTTTGACTTCATACAAGAAACGTTTTTTAAAATATTTATCATACAAGGCAGGTGGTGTTATCCTCCACAAGGCTCTGATTATTTACAACTTTGTAAATGATTTAATGTGATGACTCTATCTGAAAGACGATTTTATAATGTACTTTTATTCCTTTTGAAAATTATTAACTCATCAATTTCTTGGCTGTATTTTTTAAATCGAATTAATTTTAGAGTTCCCCGAATCTCGTCTAGAAGTCATACTCCCTTTTACATATCTCTATTAAACACATGGAGAATTACCATGGATCAACTTATCTTGATATTATGTAAATCAAATTTATTCAAATGTAAACCTAAAGCTCTACATATTCTTTTGTAAAATTTCAGAATTTTTAAAATATGTGGATCAGTATATTGAAAGTCTGCGTTACAGAATTCCTAACAATAAGTTACTATATTTATTTCAATATGTTATTATGTTTGTCTTCAATACTTATGGATTGCAAGTACGCCCAATAATGGTTCCTCAAGACCGCGAGTATACAAATATACAGAAATAAATAAATAAATAAAATACAAAAAGAAAAATAATAATGAAACTAGAGAAATAATGAAAATACTGAAAATACTGAAATTCAGAAAATAATTATGAGAATGGAGAAATAATAAAAATTAAGAATAAAGAAAATATGGAAACTATTTTTGAGAGAACGAAGGAAGAGTCATCAGTAGAACATATTATGATGATACCTTCTAAAAGTTATGATAAAACATTTATTTTTAAACAAAGAAAGATTGAAGGTCGTTTGAAAGAAAATATATAGCATACACGCTGTAAAATAGTTATTTATTCTCATCAATTTTTAAAGATTCAAAGACAAAGAGATTTTTGTTTTTAAATCAAGAATACGAATTTAAAACAAAAAGCACAGAGAATTAAATTGTATTTCAAAATATAATTTCAAACAAAATTATTCAGACAAATTCTTAAATTTATTAAATATATTTGAAGTAAAATATATATTAATCAAATATATTGAAAACTATTGCAAATGTTTTATTCCCTTGTTACGTTTGTGTTTAACTTTCATAAATGAACGATACTCTTTAACACTTTCTTCAATTTTTATTTTATTAAAAAATATTAGTTTTTGTGTTAAAAAAATTTCACTCTTAACTAAATAAATGTTACTTTTGCAATATTGCTTCTTCATATAGAGGAAGTATTGTAATACCAAAATTTTTCGAGTTCGATTTTTGAACATATCTTTATGTTATTTAACCTCAGGAGTTCAAAAATGACATTTTTAGAAAATGTCATTTCGTGAGTGTGTGTAAACATCATATTTCCATAAATATCTCCAAATTATAAAGAGCTTTTGGGCTGAATTTTTTTTAAATTGTAGGTCTCACCTGCGGACATAAAATACGAGTACTTTGAGACAGATTAATAAAGTTTAACTATATATTTTTTTTATTTTTAATTTTTCAAAAAAACGTTTTTTGCCCATAACTTATCAAAAATGTTAGGATACCTATAAATGTTTTTCTGTAATTTTGTATAGTTTTTTTAGACGCATCTTTTGAACAAAAATTTATAACTTGACAGCTGTTTTCTCTCTTATAGTACAGTAATTAAAAAAAAATTAAATTAAATTGTTTCGTTTAGTTCAACATTCCAAATTTTAAGGAAATGAAGACAAAAAAGTATGTTTTTATTCAAATTTTTCCCTAAAAGAATGTTAACAATATTTTTTACCTGCACATAAAAAAAGAAAAATTTGTATAAACTATGTCATTGTTGTTTTTTAGGTAAAATTAAATGTTCGAAATTTTATTTTTGTGTTATTTTTTCCATTTTCACACGTTAATCTCTTCAAGCTTATCAAAAAGTCAAATAAATAATGAAAAAACTAGTACCACATTTTTTCATTATTCATTATGTGAATACTTGTAAGTAAATTGAAATTTTGATATTTTTCAGGGAAAGAAAGATGAACAAGCTCTGTCGTCAGTTGTCCATTGAGAGTCCATGTATCACGGGTCGTGATTTTGTCTTCAGCTTCGATGTCCCAGTACCGGATGTTCCATCAAATGGAGCAAGAATACGAGTCGTTTGCGCTGGAGCATGTTATCAGCCTAAGCGTTCACCAAGTCTCTCGAGTTTAAATTCAGTATCAAGTGGAAGCAGTTTGGCCACAGAAGTCTCAGTTGAGGGCGATTTTCCAGCAGTTATGCCACATCATGGAATGCGAGACGCCGCACTCTTTCCTGGTTACGAAGTGGCAGGTGTCATCGAATCATTGGGTTCAAACGTGCCCAACGATTGTGGCTATCAAGTTGGAGAACGAGTGATTCTCTATCCATATTATGAGGGCATTCCCAATGGATACGTCGAATACCTGGTGGTCAATGACTTGAAGTATTTGATAAAAATACCAGACAGTATGCCATTGAGTGTGGCTGCAATGCTACCGGCTGGTGCTCTCTTGGCCATGAACACTGTATTCGCTGCTCATGAGCATGTTGAGAATTTGCTCAAAGAACGAGGTGAAAATAGTCTCTGCAAAATTCTCATCGTTGGCACAGGTGGTCTTGCTCTTTGGGCTCTGAGAATTGCTGCTTATCATTTTACCAGCATGAAGGATCGTGTCGCCATTGCCGTTGCCACTCTTAAGGATGACGGTCTTATTTTGGCGCAGGAATTCCAACGGTAGAATATTTTATTTACATTGAATTTCACTGAAATATGCAAATGTCAGATTTTAGAAAATGTTTCTGTTTCTCTCTCTCTCTCTCTCTCTCTCTCTCTCTCACTCTCTCGGTAAATGAAATTGAAATTAAGTTTATGTTCGCGAAGTTCACAATCTTTATGTTCAACGATTGGAAGAAAAAAGTACTTTTTACACCAAATTCAATTATTTCCTAAAATTTGTATAGCATTATTTAAAACAATTCAATTACTTTTACACTGTAAAAAAAAGGAGTTAAATTTTAACTCCCCAGGGAGTCTATAAAAGTCGCACCCAATTTGGGAGTTAATGCGAGGGGAGTTAAATAAAAGGAGTTAAAATTTAACACCCAAATGCTAACTCCCCATGGAAAAAATAACTCCCGCGGGTGTTAAATGAAGGGAGTTAAAAATTAACTCTCTTTTGGAGTTAATTTTTAACTCTAAAAATTTAACTCCCTACTCCCGAGTCCGTTAACTCCCTAAATTTTTTACAGTGTATAAGTAATAAAATTCTTTTTAGAAATTCAATTAATTTCGATATAAGATATCTCGAAAGAATTCAGTTAGTTTAAAAAAAATAAAAAAAATTTGTAAAGAACTCAAACATTTCGTGAAATTTTGATAATATTAATTATAATTTAATTTTTAATTTCAATTTTGAACAGACACGATTATTTTAAAAAGTTGAAAAAAAGAAATGCTTTAATATAATTTAACCCCTTATAACTGCCGATAGCAAAGATTTTGGCCGTTAAATCTTTGCCATGGCAGTTAAGGGGTTAATTATTTACGAAATCTTATTATAAAGATTGTTCAAATAGTTTAATTTTTTGTCTATAATTTAAATCAAATTTAATAATAAAATTATTAATTTACAATTAATAAAATCAAATATTTAAAAAATTTAAAAGAAATTCTTCGTATAATTCAATTACTTTGAAGATTTTCAGTTGAAAATTATTAAAAAATAAAAACTCCATTATTTAAAAAAAAGTTAAATAATTAAAATTGAAAGAAATTCTTCAAAACAATTAAATTATTTTAAAAAATGTTAATGAAATTCTTCACAAGAAGTCAATTATTTTCAAAGTTTGTAATAAAATTCATCGAAGGAATTCAATTATTTTCCAAGCGACTATAATTTAGATTTTCTTGTATATAGTTTAAAGTTCAAATTTTTTTACAAGAGAAAAATTACTTTGTTTACTGAGTCTGGAACACCTAATGTTTATTTAACAGACAATGATACTTTGACTTTTTGAACACTTTTGTAAATAGGTTTTTCAGATATCTCTTTTTATGAATCATTTGATAATTAGCAATTTAATTTATCTAATTTATTATCCTCATTCTTTTGTTTTACAATTTAATTTAATTTCTTTTCATCTTTTCATTTGTTTTTATAATTTACTATAGAGTCATTGGTTTCTACAATTTGTCAGAACATCATTTACTTTTAAAATTTATCATAAAATCATTTGCTATTCTATAATTTATTATAGAACCATTTGCTTCTACAATTTATTATCGAATTATTTGCTTCTATAATTTATTTTAGAATCATTAGCTTTCATAATTTAGTACAGAACCATTTCCTTTAATAATTTATTATAGAATCATTTACTTCGACCATTTATTATTTAAATTTTTATTGATCCATATTATAATTCAATATAGAAAAAATTTATGTTCTCTCTTAATTTTTCCTTATTAAAATTCTTGATAATTGTTTAAAAAAAAGATATTTTGTTATCTGAGAATTTTGTTATGTCAATAACAATTTCTATGATAATAATCTTTAATCGACAATAAAGTGAGGAAATTCATAAAATAGATCAGTAAAAGAAAAACTAATTTTTCTTGTTGAAACAATAACAGAACGTCTTTGATAATATCTGTGATAAAACTATATCGGGGTCAAGTGTACCGTTTACTTCTTTCTTCTAATCTCAAGAATTCAGGGAAACAATTTTTTTTTAATTTTTCTTTCTTATCTGATGATATAATAAATAACAATCTGTCGTTTCAGATAAAATTTATGTTTTTTTCATTTTGTCAAATATTTTATTTACTTATTTATTTACCTATATACGCAATTTTTTAAATGAATAGATTCGATTTGTCTGTGATTATTATTAATAATTATAATTTTCAAGGTTGATAATAATGAGAGAAGAGAAGCTTTAGAAAAATTGTCTTCTTTCTTGCATATTTTTTAGTTAATGCACTTTAGCTTGCACGAGCACAAAATATTGATTAGTTTTGCACTCGTTATTCACCTGTTGATCACTTTGTGTCTTTTTATTACATAACATTTTCATGGACGTTTGAGACATGTTTAGTACCCGATAAATTGATTTTTCCTATCGGCTTTTAACCCTTTCAGGTGTTTTATATTATTATTGTTTTTGTTAACTAGTGGGACGAGCTAATAAAGGTATTTTTTAAATGAAAATTCAATAGAAATTCTGATATGGAAATGAGAACGTAGGATAAAAAGTGGAAAAAGTAAAACTAAAGAAATAGTTAGAAAAAAATTGGAATAAAATATTTTAAGGGACATCTCAATATTTGGTGCTACATTTTGAAATAAACAGTCAACATTTCAATAAAATGATCTACACTTGTTCCCTTCCGAATAATGTAGAATCGCATATAATTTATTTACCAAATAGTCATTTTCCTGATTACAGGGTCAATGTGGTTCAATGGAGCGAGGATCTTTACGAGAGGCAATTGATCGAGCGCACAATTGATGCTTGCCAAGGATCTGTCGATGTGGTGATTGATTTTGGCACCACATCGCGAAGTCTACATCGCAGTTTACAATGCTTGACAAAGGGCGGCGTTGTCTTTGTCATCAAGGAAGTCGCTGACAGATTACTTCCAAAATTCAGCAGAAAAGCCGACGAACGACAGCAGAGCATTAAGCCAGTGGAATCAGGAACTCTCGATCAATTAAAGGATTTGGTACAACTTGTTGCTTCCGGTGAATTGGAACCACCGCCGCACACTGTTTATCCAGCCGAAGACGCTCTCGACGTTGTTCATAAACTCTGTCACTCGGAAATTCATGGCAGAGCCATTTTACGCTTCTATCCAACTGATTAAAAAGTAACCAGCTCTTGAGGAGCAATTTCGACGATTTGAAAGTCGTGAAATGTTTTCCATCTTTGCGAATTTTTAAAGCATCGATGATTATAACGCGCCAAATTGTACGCGCGTTTTGTTTTCAATAAGTCTCATACTCGCCATGGTTTTTACTTCGAGAAACATAATGTCAATGATTGTCAAAAAATACGGTTAATTATTTGCGCCTCGATTAATATACCTATGAACAAAAAAAAACAAAAGAGAGAGAGAGAGAGAAACATCTGAAATATTCGAGCAAATTATTCAAAAACTAGCCTTCTTGTTAAATAAGGCCTCTATAATGAAAAGAAAAATAATTCTAATAATCTGTATCCATTTTTGTACAAATTTTGTATCTTAAATTCCCTAGAATCCACTTATAAAACGAGAATGGATTAGTGCATTATAAATGAAAATCATTTTGCTTAACAGATGTTTCAAGAGAAATTTCTTTTCTCAATTCATTTATTAATTCATTAATCTAGTCTGTACACTATAAATATAAATTACTTTTCTTATTTAAAAATTATATTACAACTTAAACTTTTGATGAAATTTAAAATTCAACATGTATTTAGAATTTTAATCCACTTTAAATAAGAAATTCAAGTGAATTTCAAAAAAAGGAAAACTGAAAAATTTTTTAAATTTAACTTCAATAAAATTTAAAATATTCAATTAGTATGATGAATTATACACAAATTCAATGATGTTAAAAAACATAGTTTTTAACAAAATTAGCTTTAAATTTACGAAAAATAAGATAAATTTGAAAAAAGAGATTTCTCTGTACTATTTAATCGAGGCTATAATACCGTGATACTATATTTAATGTTAGTCGTAGAATGTTATTAAAACAATGGATTTAGTATTGAGACGTGAGCTAAGGAAAGGGATGTCAGAAGAAAAAAGCATTTTAGGCCATAGAATTATTAAGAAAAACGGCCTGTGAGGAAATAAGTTGAGTAATTTCTCGTTGTTCA
The DNA here is from genome assembly GCA_032872475.1 of Leptopilina myrica (nomen nudum). Taxonomy (NCBI): domain Eukaryota; kingdom Metazoa; phylum Arthropoda; class Insecta; order Hymenoptera; family Figitidae; genus Leptopilina; species Leptopilina myrica (nomen nudum). The sequence goes on from CM065460.1 coordinate 9,225,494, forward strand.
CCATTTAATAGATCAGTATTTCTTTTAGTTGATATTTTTGAGTGAAATTGCCGGAAATCTTACAATTATTGTAAAAATTTAAATTGTAGTTACAGGATATAATGTGCAAGAAACAAAAAAAGAAACGCTTTATATCGCAATTCTACAATATTACTGTACCTTGAAAGACTGTTCGTTTATTTAAACGCATTTTTTTTACTATTAATTACTATTAGATGATATTTATAGTCAATAAGCACATATGTCATTATATTAATTGTAAGAATAGTTACGGCAGTTAATGTATTATAATATGTAATGCAATATAGCGATTACGATTTTTCTATATATTGGTATTTTTTTACTTGTCCTTTAATTTTACGATTTTTTGAGACACAAGTTTTTTATTACTATTCTCATTTACTAAATTTATTTATTCATTAAAGTGTAATTATTATTTTATTTTTTTTGGAATAGATGCACGAGGATTATTTTAGAACAGAAAAGTTGAACTTTCTTAAACACATTTCATATGCTTTTTTGCAAAATAATAAATTAAATTTTTTGTTAAATACATAAATAATTAAAGGGGAGATTAGGGCAAACCGGACCCCCTAACAGATTTTTGACTCTTGCGACTAAACGAATCAACGGATTTCATTTTTCGATGGCTTGTTTGAAAGATTATTTAATTGCGCAACTTTTTCCCAGAGACACATATACTTAATCTTTTATTGTTTAGTTGCTGTGTTAACTTGAAAAAATTTTGCAAACGGTCCGGTTTGTCCCACCCCCTGGGGTAAACCTAACCCCCCATGGGGCAAACCGGACCGTTTGGTTTTTTATTTATAATTTTGCATTTACACAATCTACAATAACAAAAAACATAAAGAATCATGTAAACAATGGTTGTAGTAATGAAAATAATAATTCGGTATTGAATTTTAATGAAATAAATATTTTTTTAAATAAAAAAATAAAAATGTTTGTCATTATCAGAGAAACAATATTAAAGGGTCCAATTCTCATTGGAAGACAATTATCTTTCATTGTAAGTAAATATTTTAATTAAAGAAACATTTTATTTAAAAATAATTTTTATGAAACTTTAATTGAATGGAAATATCCTATGGCCGGTTTGCCCCACAGGCCCATTTTGAGAATAAATGTTTGTCAAAAAGAAACGCTTTGCAAATACATCAAAGTTTTTGGTGGTAAATATTCCTGAGGTGTGTACCTTCAAAACCCAAGACCTAATATTTGGAAATATTACACGATTTCCTCAGAATTTCCTTAAGGGGGGAGCCTACTTTAAAACGCCTAAAAATAGTGCTTTTTAAAATATTTTTTTAGGAAGGAGAAAAATAACTTAGACCTCCGGCCTTTTTGAGATGTTTTTGTACATATTTAAATCTTTTTGTGAAAAAATTTGTAACATGAAATATTAGAAAATAGATAAGTTAAAATTAATTGTTGATACCGGTGCACATCTGGACTTAAAAAACGGTGGGCACGATAGAGATCACAATTCTTGTCTTTTATGAAAAGATTAAATTAAGTATTTATTTATTTACGGGCATTGAATTCTATTCGTACATAGAGTACTATAAGAGTATTTAACAATGGTTAAAAAACATATATTATTATTATCATTAAATAATGATTTACGTAGATCGCTAACAAAACTTGACAAGGAGTTGTTAAAAAAATCCGACTCATCCGCAAGATAGTTAGATAATTTACATATTCTTATCAAAGTTGAGTTGTCTCGATAACATGTTTTTGAATAAGGTATTGCAAACGGCCGAACATGTCGCGGTAGTCTTAAAATATTTAATTAAAAAATAATAGTTTCAAAAAAAACCGTAAAAGAGGCTAATTTCGCTCAATTTTTTCATTCTTTTTTAAATAACTTCGGGAAACGATGAAAATAAATATTGGCACTGAAAATATATAATCTCTAACCCTTTCTCTTTCCTATTACTGCATAAAGAAATTAAAATATGTAACAGAAAACTATTTATAAGCCGTTTTGTTGTGAGCGACTTTACCTTTAAATGAGGGTAAATTCGCTCACCGTTATTATTCTGGCAAAATATATTATAATCTGAAAAAATATAACTAAATATTCTTTAAACGTACTCATAACCATAAAAAATAAGGTTATAAGTTTCACAGTTTAGTGCTTAAACCGTTTTAAATAGTTTAATTTTCAGTTATAAGAGTACTATTATTAAAAAAAATCAAATTATAAATTAAAATAATTAACATACTTAAAATATTCAGGCCCAAACATATTTTTTGTAGACTTATTTCCTGAGTGAATTTACACTACAAATTAAATTTTTTTTTAAATTGATTTTTTGCAGAATCTATTTATTGCTTTCAGTTTTGTGCTTTATGAAAATCATTTTGGCGATACAGGAAATGTAATGTTCAGAAGGATTCAACTTAAAAATTTCGAACTAACGCTTTATCACCTACGTTTTCATACTACTTGTTCAATATGAAAATTACTAACTTGTGGTTTAAATATAATTTTTATTGAAAGTTATCAATGAATCTGCATCAAATAAATTTTTAATTAAAGTTTACTATTTATATTAACTAGAACAATTGTAAATCTTAAATATTTCTGTCTAAATAGTATGTTAATCGAATTTTAAGAAATAGATATATCTGTTGAGCGAATTTACTTTAAGCATTCTTTTTTTATTTATTTTTTAATTTGTCTATCAAGTTCTACTGATTATCTATTTAAAAAATGTCTGCAGTTTTGTCTTTTTCAGTCTTCTACTTTTCTTCATCTTTCAATATTTGTATTAAAAATTGTGCAAATAATTAAAAAAAAAATTTTTTTTGTCGATTTCCCTTCTCCTTTTTTTTCATTCTTTAATTTGTTCATCAAGTTATGAACAGACAATCCATTTTAAAAAAATCCCCGTAGATTAAGAATGCGATTCCGAATATTTTGCCTATAACACTTTGTTAAAAGAAAACCTGCAAATAAAAAAAAATTTATAACAATTGTTTGGAGAAAATTTTAATCTTTTTTCTAAATCTATAAAAATATTTGTGAATAAATATTTGAAAATTGATGTCTTCAATACTTTTATAAAAGCATACACGTGTCAGTTTTTTAGAGGAAAAAAAACTACTATTGACGTTTGTTCATGATGATTCCGCGTAAATGTCAAATTCCCCCATATATGTTCAATATTTATATATATTCATGATCAAAGTAGGCAATTGTAAAAAACAACGTTAGTTAGTGTTGAGATTTTAAACGAAACGTGTATAGTACGTTGTAAAATGTCTTTTCATTCAGTACAATCGTTTTCATTGGTGAGTCGAATTACTATTTTTTCATTGAGAATGTATTCGTATTAGACATTTAAAATTTAAGAATATTTTTTCGTCATTTTATTTTAAAAATTTTTTTTACTAATTAAACGAAATACTTTTTGACAGTTGTAAGCTCATTTGTCCGAAATAATGAAACATTTGTTTCGAATACAGACAGCAAATAAATATTTATTTAGATTAAACAAATTTTATTCAAATCAAATTAACTATTTATTATTTTTTACAAGTTACTAATTTTAATACCTAATAATTAATATTTTTATTATTTTGAATTATAATTGGACTTCCCTCAGTATTTATATTTTTAGTATTAAATATATATTAACTTCTCGTGTGATGAGAAAAAAAATATATTTTTCAAGTTTGAAGATTATGGAAAATATTCTTTTCAAAACCAATAAATTATATAGCTTTCATATTTTAATTTTTTTAATAATATTTATTATTTATCATTGTGTATTATAAATAAACTTTTCCCTGAATGTTTATATTTTTATTATTAAATAATACATACTCTTGTGATGAAAATATAGAAGGAGATTTTTTTTAATTTTTAAGACTAAAAAGTATTTTTTTTAAATCGAATGAGAAATGTATTATTTTTTCATATTTTAATATTTTTAATAATATATATTATTTTGTTATTATGTAATAACTTTTTTAATATTATGAATTAACTTTTCTCTGAATATTTGCTTTTTTTATTAAATACCTAGTAACTTCAATTGTGAGTATATAGAATGTAAAAAAACTCAATTTTGAAAACTGAAATTTTTTACATTAAAAATTATATTTTTCTTTAATATTTAAAAACGCTTTATGATAATAACAAATTATATAAAAGAATTATGAAGCGGATATAAACATTGTTGTACTCCTCATTATCATTCACTAGTTGCACAATATTAAATTTACATATACATAAAGATAAAAAACTAGATCCGTATTATTTAGATATCAGCTGACAAACCTGTTTTCGACCAATTTTAGAACTTGCCATTGCGCATTTCAACTTTTATCCTTACATTGTTTAAAACTTTTTCAAATTTATGAAATTTCCGAATGCTATTAAATACAACTATTTCAATGATAATGTTTCTAAGATTTTCCACGTGAAGATATCAAGAAAATAATTTCTAACTTTCAATTACAATTTCCAAAGAAAAAAACGCCTATATCTTTGATAATTAATTTTATAAAAATGAAATTTTTTGTTTAGCAAAAATGTAAATGGAAACCCTTAAAACGTCAGGAAAAGTTTTTTGAAAAGTTTAAGCCGTGGAACAAAAAACAAAGAAATTTCATAATCTATACAATAGTATGGGACACTGGGGCTAAATGTTAAACAGCAAAAACAGTTAAGTTGCATTTGCTTTCAAACGGAAATAGTTAGAGCTTTGAAATATTGAATGTAGAAGGATCTTATCATTTTAAATAAATGTTCGTGTTTAAATGACATTCTCTTCATTTTTGTCGTGTATATAAATCGAAAAGTGTTTTAATCAATACGTTTTTAAAATTTTATGCCAAAGAAAATTTCAACATTCAAGTATTCTTTCTTTTATTTATTCTCATCAAAGTAAATAATTAAGCCTATTCGGAATCCCTGAAGATGTATCTAAAGGTATTTTCTACAAAATTTTAGTCACATTTTGTATATTTTTTGTTAAAGCCAAATACTCACTGTGGGGATAATAATGTTAAATGTATTTTTTCCATTTTTCGTAATGTTTCGGTTTATATGTTCAAAAATTATTTAGCACAAATGATGAAAAAACAAGAATTGTTTTTAATGATTTTTTAAAATTTCAAAAAACAATTGAATTTTTTCGAAAAATATTAAAATTATTTAAAAAGATTGAATTCTGTTATGAAATAGTATTCAAAATAATGGAATTGTTTCAAAGGATTTATTAAAATTTTAGAAAATAATTTATTGTATTCTTTTAACAAATAATATAAAGTTTTTTGAAAAAATTGAATTGTTTTATAAAATTTTATTACAAATAAATAAATAATTGAATTTTTGTAAAAAAATTTACTATTTTAAAAATTCTTGCCAAGAATTATTATATTACAAGTTTTGTAAATATGAACATTAATTAATTTTTGATTAACTACATTTATCTCCGTATTCTTTTATTGATTTTGTCAGCAGTTTGAAATTTGTGTGTATGCTTTTGTTTTTTTCTTTAAAAAATATTAATGAAGAGAATGTCATTTAAACACGAACATTTATTATTTAGTTATAATTGAACAATATTTTTTAAAGAAAAAAAACACAAGCATACACACAAATTTCAAACTGCCGACAAAATGAATAAAAGAATGCGAAGATTAATATACTTAATCAAAAATTAATGAATGTTAATATTTACAAAACTTGTAATATAATTCTTGGTAAGAGTTTTTAAAATAGCAAATTTTTTTACAAAAATTCAATTATTTATTTATTTTTAATAAAATTTCATTAAAAAAATTAAATTTTTTTTCACAATTCTTTATAAAATTTTTTAAAAGAATACAATTTTCTAAAATTTTAATAAAATTTTATAACAGAATTCAATCTTTTTAAAAAATTTTAATAATTTCACATATCGAACATAAGCAGGTTTTTTTCATCATTTATATTTAATTAAATAATATTACAAATTCGAAAATTTTAAAAAAATATGATTAACAAATAGAAAATACACCCATTTTGTTTGTTACGTGCTTTTTTCTATAACAAATTTCATTTGACTAATTTTAATTATTAAACAAATTATTCTTTTTTTTATTTATAAAAAAACTAGGAAATTGTGGCCTAATTGTAAAAAATTTTGATTAAGAAGTAGGAAATATACCCATTTTATATACAATTTTTATTTCTCAATATCTAAATAACAATATTATTTACAAACTCATTTTTTTCTTTTGGGAAAAATATTCCAATTTCTTATATTTTTGTAGAAAATATTCATAAAGAAAAAAATTTGTATCGATTCTATTTCTTAATTTCCATTGTTTTAATAAAATTCAAAGTGTTTTAAAAATAATGGAAAAAAAAATTTTATAAATTATATTTGTCAATAAAAAAATTTAATTGAAAATTTTTGAATTTTTACAAAATAAAGGAAAACATTTTATTGAAAAATATTTTTCATTTTTATTTGCGAATTTCTTTAATTGTAAAATTATTGGAAAACAATAATATCTTTTTTAAATATTTTAAATATTTTTGGCAGAAATTGAAAAAATTGAAGGTTTTGTATTAGAATTCGTGGTAATTTCATAGTTTATGAATCAAACAAAAAAGACACAAAAATTTAGAATTTTCTTATGAGTTCTAAACTTTTAATGTTATTCAGTACTTTTAATAAAAATTCCTGACTTTTCACTGAATTCTTATGTCAGAATATATGATTATTATAATTTTAGGAATATTAAAACTATAAATTTGAATTCATATTTTATTTTTATAAAAAAATTGGAATTGAAAATTTTTACGTTCTATTAATTTTAAAATTGATAATTTTATTTATAAAAGTGAGCGAAAAGTCAGTCTAGCGCTTACGCTTGAATTGTTGCTAGTAATTAATTCTATATTTAATATGTGAATTTAAAAAAATTTTATTATAAAATTATTCAAAAATTTAGATTTGTAAATAAATAATTTTGCAATTTGCATAATAATAACAATAAATTGAATATCACATTCCTTGCGCTAGCGTGCGTAACATTTTTTGCTAGTTTTAAGGGGGCACTCGCAGTTATAACGTCAAAAATAGACATTTTTACAATAATTTTTTTCTTGTAAACCATTAAACATTTTTTAAAAATCAATTTTTTTCTAAAAGTACATCATTTAGATTTGAGTTAACAAAAAAAGAAGTTAAAAATATTAAGAAGTTCCAAAGTTATGTACCGTTAAAGTAACGTCTTTCGAAAAAACAGAGTTTTGCGGTGACCAACAGTATGGAAATCTGATTAGTCAAAAATTAAAAATCGAAACGGATTTACTTTTATTGATAGATTATCTAGTACTTAATTGAAAAAGGAAAAAAATATTTGGAAAAAATGGCGACCAGTAAAAGTTGAACGTTCGATTTTTTTCTTTTTTCGTCAACTTTGGCAGGTCGCCATTTCATCAAATATTTTTTTCCTTTTAAATCCTTCGATTAAGTACTAGATAATCTATCAATAGAAGTAAATCCGTTTCGATTTTTAATTTTTGACTAATCAGATTTCCATAGTGTTGGTCACCGCAAAACTCTGTTTTTTCGAAAGACGTTACTTTAACGGTACATAACTTTGGAACTTCTTAATATTTTTAACTTCTTTTTTTGTTAACTCAAATCTAAATGATGTACTTTTAGAAAAAAATTGATTTTTAAAAAATGTTTAATGGTTTACAAAAAATTTTTTTTTGAAAAAATGGCTATTTTTTGACGTTACAACTGCGAGTGCCCCCTTAATTAATGTCTAAAAATGTTTTTTTTACATACAATTGACAAAGAATGAAGTTTATACTAATTAAAATTTTTAATATTACTATATTTTTAAATAGTCTGCTTTTAATCAAGGATCCACATTATCATACTTTATTTCATAAAATAAAAATATTAAACATTGAATTCAACGATCATTCCGAGTCAGGTATAAATAAAATAAGAATAATTCTCATAAAGTGCCTGCGGCAATAAATCGGTAAAAAATTGAAAATTTTCAAATGATCCTCGATGGGATATTAAGAGAGAAAGAGAGAGAGAGAGAGATTAATGCAAAAGGCAATTAAGAATATTGATGAATCAATAAGGAATAAACATAATGAGACCTTATAGAGTAAAATTCAGAAGATCTGAAGTAGCGCAAGGATGAATTCAATGTTTTCAGGTTGAATAGTAAATCATTACTACTCTCACTGTCTTCCCAACAATTCTCTCTCTGTAGGTTATCTAGTCAAAGAGAAACCTTCACAGTGAATGGTTGAATATATTTCACTTGAATTTCTTCATCTTTTATCATTGCAAACAAGTCCCATATAAGTATTATATTATTATAATCATAATTACAGCTGATTCGACAGTGTATTCGTAACAGCAGTCATCGTTTCTCGACGTCATCTGCAAAAAGTAAGTCATATTACCTACACGAACATTAATATTTTTCAATTAAGAAATATTAAAATAAACATTAACATTTTTCAGTAGATTTAACTTTCTCTTTTTTTCTTGCTACGTTCACTTTAATATTACAAAACTGTTTTGATACATTCGAATTGAAAATGAAAAGAAAAACATAATAAATAGAAACTAAAAGGGGGGGTGTATGGATGAGAAAGATAGGTCATCAGCTGTAAAGGGTTGTTCAGTCGCATGAAATATTGATATTGTTCACTTAATCGCAAATAAACTACAAAATGTAGAGTATAGTATCTTAACATTTATCACTTGAATGTGAAACGTATAAATTATTCAGTGAACGATATGAATTTATGTTCATGCAACATTTATGTTTAATAATTTTTTATGCAATTATTCTATTGAAAAAAAGTTCGAGAACAGGGAGAAATATGGCAATTTTTGCTTTATCATCATTACTGACGTTTATCATACGTTATATAACTTTTACAAAAAAAGATATCCGAAAGTATATATATATATATATATATCACATGACTTTTGACACTTGGAGATAGAAAGATATTTTTAATTTTAGAAAACGAACAATTTTTCAAATTTCTTGTATTTTTTCCTTTTCTTTGAGTTTTAATTTGCAAACTTTTAGTAAAATCAGATTTTTCAATTTACTCCTAAGATATGTTAGTAAAAAGCAATTTCACAGACTTTCAAAAAGAAAAATATTTCCGAATGAAGAAAGTATTCGATAAGGTATCTTAATTAAATACGCATTTGTTATTTATTCGAATTCACATAATTCCCAGGGTCTTATTGATTTTAGTAAAAAAAAGTTTTTGATAATCTTGTAAAAGTATTTTCAGTTTTGAAGCAGCTTTTAAAAATTAAAAAAAAATTATGCCCCTAAAGTTTCGAACAATGAACGACGATATTTTTTACTTATTTAACTTGATTTTTCTCACAAAAATATTGTTTTTATAATATTAAAAAATATATAATTTTTAAAAAACTACTTTTATAATTTTTTATAATTAAAAACGAACGTAAATATTAATTTAAAATATTTTCCAAATCTCAGTGGATTTCTTAATTTTAAAAGATGATTAATTTTTATTTTAAAAAATTTTATCCAAACTTTTGGAATTTTTATAATTTTGAATCTTAAATTCTGAAATAATGTAATTCTTGCATAGAAGTTTATTATAAATTTTTTTAATAGAATTGAATAATTGTTTCGAGGAATTTTATTAAAAACAGTGGAAAATAATTTATTAAATTCTCTCAAGGAATATCCAAAGAATTTTATAGAAATTTTTGAAAATAATTTAATTTATTTCGAGGGATTTTATTACTGTTTTTAAAAATAATTCAACTATTTCGAAAAATTATATTAAAATTCTTTGGAAAATAATTAAATTTCTCAGAAAAACTTTATTACTTACGAAAATAATTATTTTCCTATAAAGGTTTGAATGTTTAAATAAACGACATTTTTTTTATTTAAAATTTTTAAAATAATTATCACATGATAAATATAAAAAAATTTAAATTAAAAGAAATAAAAAAAGGTCATCGTTTATTTGAATGTTCGAAACTTTATAGAAACATAAATAATTAAATTCTTAATTCGAATTTTAATGAAATTTTTGGAAATAATTAAATGTTACTGAGAAATTTTTATAAAATTGAACTGAAAATAATTGAATTTCTGCGAAGCACTTTATTATAACTACAATGAAATAAAATATAATTAAATTTTATCAAGAAATTTTAATCAAATTAATTGAAAATAAATGAATTCTTTACCAGTATTTTATTAAAATTCTTGAAAATAATTCAGTTTCAAAGAAAATTAAAATTTTTACCAGAAATTTATTAAAAATTGTTTTGAAAGTAATTGAATTCTTTCGACAAATGTTTATAAAAATTTTGCTAGGGTATTTTTAATAAAAATTTAGAACTTTAAAAATTAATTTTTTTGACAGTAATACAAAATTATTATTCTGAAAATGTACTTTTAAAGTAGAAATAATAATATAATAATACTCTAATGAAAAATTTCCTTAGGCAAAATCTTTTCAAAAGAGAAAAAATGTTTAAAATAAAATAAATTCAAAATTTATATAAAGGAACTTTTTTTCTAAATTACTAAAATAATATGTTTCTAACAAAAGTCAAATTTTGACGAAGAATAAAAAAAATCGATTTTCATTTTAACTTTCGAATCTCAAAGGGATGAGTAATAAAAAACGAAATGTAAAATATTTTTTTCCTTGGAATAAAATGACTAGTAACTAAATCCTTTTTCAGGAACAATGCCGTGTCCATTTTTAGCTCGCCTATCACCCAATTACATTCGAAATTATGGATCTTCGGTTGTGATGAATTTCCCTCAACATTGTCCAGTAATGTCGAGAATGATTAACACGGCTTCTGAAAATGCTCAAGTTCCTGAAAGCATTGTCAATAAATGTCCCTTCCTTTCGAATGAGCCTAAGGTCGTGAAGGAGGCGAATCCAGCGATGGAGGAGGACATCATCAACATCGCCTCACCACCTGCGGAGGAAAATAATTTTCAATATGAAAGATTCTTTCACGAGCAAATAATGAAGAAGAAAAAGGATCACTCTTATAGGTAAATATTCATATTCAGTATAAAAACTGTCGGAATGCAATTCAATTTTAAAACTTTTTTGCATTCGAATTATTTTTACTCAGTTCGAGAATATTGTAAAAATATTACAAAACTAAATTATTCAACAATTATTTAAGAATTATTTATTGTAATGAAATTTTAAAAATCGAGATGCAATTCCACATGTTTTACTGTTTTATAAATATAAATTAACACTTTTGACTTTAAATCGCCTAAATTTGAACATAAATAATCATTGTGAAATGATACATAATTTTTTAACGTTCGCATGAATGAAATATTTTTTATTAAACATGTTTTCAAAAATTACCGATTTCAGCTAAAATTAAGAACTGATAATTTACATGAAGAACCTTTAGAATTAATTGTTTTGATATATAGTGAAGTAAAATTTTTGTAAAAAAATTAATTTAAAGAAGAAATAAATAAATTTGGATCATTTGAACTTTCAGAACTAAAAACGAACTAAAGGAACTAAACTAAAAAACTAAAGGAACATGTTGGACGTACTATTTGCGGATTTAGAAATAACTTTACGTAATATATGAGAAAAATTCAAATTTAAACTTAAAATTTTTAAAAATATTTTTAATGAAAAATATTTCGTTTATTTGAACGCTCAAGACTTGTGGATCATAATTATTAGTATATTGTTAGGCAATGGACTTCTTGATATTAAACATTTAAAACTAATAAGTTGCATTTTAACAACATTTTTCAATAATTTTAGTCTTTATTGAACAGTATAATAATTAGCAGCGGTCATAAAGTTCCCAATAAAAATTGAAAAATCAATTTTCTGAATAAGAAAATTGTGAAAATAATACTTTAAATTTTTTAATACTTTAACATTTTTATTTCTCTTTTTATTTTGAATTTTATTTCAAAACATCATTTTTTCATTTAAAAAAATCTGCCCGCCCTCCGGGCGGACACATTCTCATCCGCGCTTCGCGCGGGGGATCGCTTCGCTCGCTAGTTGAAGCGCGCCTCGGGGCGCGCGAATACCGGTCGTCGCGCTTCGCGCTCCGACGACTGTTATGCATGTCGCGCTCCGCGCTCCGCAAGTTGTTGCGCGCTTCGCGCGCAAATGGCTCGCTTCGCTCGCAGTAGTTTGCGATTATTGTACATTATGTGCGTTCTTGTTCATATTCCTCCTTGTATGTAAAAAAAAACTCTATTATCTACATGTTATATTGGTCTTAAAGTTACTACGACTTTAAGGTTTACATTCTCATCAAATATGTGTTGATTTGAAGATTATCACAGAACGAAAAACACTTGCAATTGAGATAATTCATTTTTGGCACTGTTTTGAAAAAAAAATTTTAATTTGTATAATTTATGTTTTATTAATTATTAATTATTAATCATGCATCGGTATTTATGTTAGCTCTGGTAAATTGCAAAATTAAAAGAAAATACACCTCTCTCTCACTATAAATTTCTATTTTTTGCACTTTTTTGACAAAAAAAATTCATAACTTTTTTGTTTTTTGTTGTACAAAAAAGTGATTAAAGGAAAAGTTGTTTGTTTTTGTGCCAAATTTCAGAAAAAAAATAAAAAAATTTTTTTTTTTGAAAAATGTAAAAAAAACAAAATTTTGAAAATTTCAAAATTTTTCAAAAATTCATAACTTTTTTGTTTTTTGTTGTACAAAAAAGTGTCGAAAGGAAAAGTTGTTTGTTTCTGTTCAAAATTTAAGAAAAAAAATAAAAAAAAATATTTTTTTGAAAAATGTCAAAAAAACAAAATTTTGAAAATTTCAAAATTTTTTATTTTTGTTGTTTTTTGACGAAATGGGCTGCCCAACGAACTTGAGCTTCATTTTTATGGACTAAAAAAATCCCCCAAATTGCAAGTCGATTCATAAAAATTTACTCGAGTTATCGTCGAGACAAAAATTTCTACAGACAGACAGACAGACAGACAGACAGACAGACAGACAGACTGACAGACAGACACTTCTCTAAAAACCATTTTTTTGTAATCAGGGGGTCATGAAACGTAAAGATTTATGAAAATTAGAAATTTCTCAAAATCGCACAAATCCAATACTTTCTCATTTTTGATGAGAATGTAAAAATTCATTTCTGTTCAAGTAAATATTTAATTTATTAATTTACATTGTTTTTCATTTCAGTGTAGTAATTATAAAAAAATTTGAAAAAAAAAATTTTTGTTCATTTGAGCGTTAAAAATTTTAGGGAAATGTTTGTTTAACACACAGTTTATTTTGAAAAAATGTATTCTATTTCTATTATAACAAATTGTTTATTTTGTAAAATATAGTAATTAAAATTTTTTCTCTAAAAGACTCATAAGAAATTTATTAAAATTCGGAAAATAATTATCTTAAAATAAAACAATTGGAAATAATAATTAAAATACTTTAAATGTTTTTGGGCTTAAACTAAAAAGATATCACTTGAAATCAGAATATTTTTTTGGTAAAAGGTGATAATTTTTTGAAAAGATAACAATTATATGTTGAAATTACATAGTATTGAAAAATTTTGAGATTTTTCATAAATGATATATTTTTTGAGAAACTTACTACATTACTAACAATTAGATATTTAAATTCTGAAAGGAAAATTACCTTTAAAATTAGTCAAAGAACATTATAAAACTACTAAATTATTCTACAAAAATTATGTAAATTTTGATAAAGCAAAAAAATTCAAGTATTTTGTTTATGTTTTCATATAGTGCACAAAATCACTTATATACAGTGGAATTTCGATTTGCCATTATTTTATTTTTTCTTCATTCTCAAAAAATATAAAATTCACTTTGTTAGAAAATTAATGCAGAAAAAATTCTAAACTTTCAAGTGAGTGAAATAATTTTTCAATAAAAATATTTAAAAAAAATTACTGACAGGAATAAAAATCAAAAATCTATATTAAATAATATTTAAATATAATATTTTAAGTCTATGTGAAATAAATAAACTTTATATTTATTCAAACATTCAAAGTTTTGGAGTCATAACAACTAAATTATTTTAATTAAAAATATTGTAATTTTGCTTTAGAGTTTTTTTCTGTAAAATTTATTTTGGTTATTTTAGGTATTTTACAACTTGATATATTTTAATTTTTGCATAGTAAATTTTAAAACATTTTTTTCGTACTCTTCAAATGTTCAAGATTAAACAAAAATTTTTTTTCCAAAAACAAGTTTTATTTTGCAATTTTTACAAATACATTTTCTTCAATAAATTGAAGATATTTATTTCATTTAATTTTTTCGTAAGCTGAGATTTTTTCCAATAAAATAGGTAAAAACAAGAAAGTGGAATAACAATATACTTCCGAGAAAATAAAAATAATCAACTTTTGAAAGCATTTACTTATTTTTTTCAAAACCGATTGTTTTTTATTTTTTAACTTCACAATAATTTATTGGAAAAAATCTCATATTTCCAATACAAGTGATATAACAATGAAAAATGATATATTTTTCGTAAAAATTGAAGAATTAGATTTATTTTTTAAAAAAGAGTGATTAAAAAATTTCTTTTTGATAAACGATTTTTGACATTAAAAATTAAAAACTCAGTATATAGAAATTAATATTCTTCAATTTTTATTCAAGTTGATGATCCCCAAGTTTTGAACTTTCAAATGAACACAATTTTTTTTTAATAAAGGCATTTTTATAAATTGCTAATCACAAACAAATTTAAAAACTGAAATATTTACGTTTAGAAACTCAAAAATTAGTTTTTTGGATAATAATGCAAAATAATTGCAAAAAATTTAAATTGTAGAAGGAATTAATAAATTTCGTTCATTTAAACGTTCAGAACTTTTCGATCTTCGAAGTTATAAGTATAAAAAGGTTTACCAAAATAACTGATATTATTTTATGTTGACTTTTACCTGATTTCCAAATGGATTTTTGTTTTTTTACCCTAAAATATATTTTGATTGATTCTAAAAATAATCAGACAAATAAGGAAATTTTTCTGATTGACTTGTTTGTTAATATCATCAATAATTGTAATTTTTTAAAAATATTATTAAAATTTTTTGAAGCATTAAATTTCTTTTTTAATAAATATTTAGTCATGAAGTATTATTCCTCTTCAGAAATTAAGATTTTCAAAAATTTAACATTTTAAACCTTTAATTTAAATTATTTGAAAGAATTAAATTACTTATATAAAAATAATAAAATTTGTTGAAAGAATTAAATTTTTAATAGAAAAGTAATAAAAACATTATTTTTTATAAGAATTCAATTATTTTTGGAAAAGTTAAAAAAAATTCCTTATATATGAATTAAATTATTTTTAATACGATTTTAATAAAATTTCTTTAAAAGATTTAATTATCTTAAATAATTTTTATATGCCTTTATGAAAAAATTCAATTATTTATAAAACTTTTAATAAAATTTCTCGAGGATTTAATTTTTTTAGTTTGTTACAATTTTTATACAATATCAAAGAATTAAAAAATTTTCAAAAATTTACTAAAAGGCTTTAAAGAATTCAATTATTTTCAAAAATTTGTAAACAAATTCAATAATTAAAATTTTAATTACAATTATGAACAAATACGATTATTTAAAAATCTTTAAAGAAATTCTTCTCAAAAATCAATTATTTTTAAACATTTAATTAAAATTATTTGCAAGAATTCAATTATTTTCAATACAATTTTTACAAAATTTCTCGAAAGAAGTAAATTCTTTTTCAAAATATTGATAAAGTTATTAATAATAATTTTTATTTTATTTTAAATACAAAATAAAAAATTGTTTTCAAAACTTAAAATATTGGTCCATTG
Source organism: Leptopilina myrica (nomen nudum) (assembly GCA_032872475.1). Lineage (NCBI taxonomy): Eukaryota > Metazoa > Arthropoda > Insecta > Hymenoptera > Figitidae > Leptopilina > Leptopilina myrica (nomen nudum). Next base: position 9,241,418 of record CM065460.1, read on the forward strand.
CGTAATAGAAAACTTAGATTTCACTGCAGTTAGGTGTATTTATTAAAAATACAATTTGATATAAACTAAATTCTTCATTTTCAGAATCTTCAAAAAGGTAAATCGTCTCGCTCAGGAATTTCCAAGTGCAATGGAATATTCCTGGGGTGAAAAACCAATCACCGTATGGTGTTCAAACGATTATCTTGGAATGTCACGTCATCCGGCGGTTATAAATTCCGTGAGACAAGCTCTCGATAAATTTGGTGCTGGCGCCGGTGGAACACGAAATATCTCCGGCAATTCAATGGGACATGAGATGCTTGAAAAACGATTGGCGACACTTCATAAAAAGGAAGCGGGCCTGTTATTTACTTCCTGTTATGTGGCAAATGATTCCACATTATTTACATTAGCCAAAAGTCTTCCAAATTGTCATATATATTCGGATGCCGGTAATCATGCGTCAATGATTCAGGGCATACGAAATAGTGGTGTGCCGAAGCATATATTTCGGCACAATGACGTTGAACATCTTGAGGAATTATTATCGCAGGTCGATAGGAATTTGCCTAAAATTGTTGCATTTGAAACTGTACATTCCATGACGGGTGACATATGTCCCTTGGAGAAATTGTGCGATGTCGCTCATAAATACGGGGCCTTAACCTTTGTCGACGAGGTGCATGCCGTTGGGCTTTATGGATATTCTGGTGCTGGTGTTGGTGAGCGGGATTGGGTGCTGGACAAAATGGATATCATCTCGGGAACACTGGGCAAGGCGTTTGGCAATGTCGGCGGATATATTGTTGGCAATGGCAAGTTAATTGACATGATAAGAAGTTACGCAGCGGGATTCATCTTCACAACTTCATTGCCACCAACCGTTTTGTATGGAGCGTTGAAATCTGTGGAAATTTTGGCCTCAGACGAAGGTCGCGCCTTGAGATCGGCACATCAAGCAAATGTTGCTTATATGAAGTCGAATCTGTATTCTGCCGGTCTTCCACTGGAACCTTCATCCTCACATATCATTCCAATAAAAGTGAGTATAAAAGTTTTCCTCACAAAATTTCCTCCCTGAAAGAAAGCATGAAATAATAGGAGAAACTAAAAAGGAATTGTAAAATAGAATTCGCTAAAAATATTTTTGATTTTCTCCGAAGTTCTTCAAATTCAAATGAACGGAATTTTTTCCTTTTTAAACATTATTATTTAAAATTTACCATACGAGGAAGAAAAATAATGAAAATTAAACATTTTACAGGCCAAATTTCGAAAAAGTTTTGGAATTTATTCTACACTTTTTAAAGAATGTCGACCTTTGTATAGCAACATCATTTTCTCAACGTTTTTTAAAATATTTATGTTTCGTATGAAAAATTTCGAAAAATTTTTACAGTGTACGTATAGCATGCTGAAAGGGAGGAGAGTCAGCAAAAGTCTATGTTAGTCTACCTAGTGGGAGATGGGACGTCGACTACGACTACGTAGTTAATACATAGAAACTAAAATTAATTTTGCTTCTTTTGAAATTACGCACTATTTCCAACTGCCCATGAAAACGAACTTATTACGAGATTGGTTGGTTTCACCGTTTCCCAAAGATTTCTGTAATTTTTTCAGAAATTATAAAATCTAATAATACGTCTGGTTGGTAACATTGTCCTTTTGCTCTTTTAACGTTTTTAATAAAAATCTTCAACTCCACAATCGTCTTGTCCCGTTAAAGTTTTGATAGTTGTGATTATATCTTTTGCTGCGATTTTTCCTAAATTTGGATTTTGTAATGTGTTTTGATTATTTATTCTATTTGTTTGTTGTTGAACATCGGATTACGATTCGTTATCACCGAAATGACTTTCGTTATGGGATGCATTTTCTGATTCGTTATCTGTTTCTTCCGTAGGATTTAACCCTAATTCTCTGCCTAATTTTAGAAACTCATCTTTTCTGTCAATATTTTCATGAACTAAACTCGTAACTCCTACATTTAATCTTGAAAGTTGATCCACAATAGATGAAAGAATCTGCGCCGTGTTTGGCGTTGTTGATGTTCCAGGTGGATTAAGGGTAGTTTTTAATTCATTCTCCATATTTAAACTTTCGTCAGTCGAGTCAGAGTTTGTGTCAGATGTATAGTTTGTGTTTAAAATACCTATATTTGTAATATGTCAGAATACTGAATTTTGATTTACTTTTGTCGGGTGTTTCGCGTAACAAAAGTTATGTGTTTTTACTTCTTTTCACTTGTTCAAGTGGCTACACATTTACAACAAGGTTAATCAGAGGAATAGTTTATTTTATTAAGGAAACTAAGACTTACTGACACGCGTAGTCTAGTTACCATTTAATTAATGCAACACAGCAAATGTAGTTTATTCGTTGAATAAATCTTACGTATTTCTGCTTCTTCTGGACCCTGGTGATGTGTGAAGAGTGGCCGTAGTCACTGCTGCAAAGCATCCCCAAGTAAGCGGCTGACGTATCTGCCTGGATCTCCAAATGGATGAAATTCCTCCAGAAGTCGTCTTCTTCTGAGTCTTATTGTCTAGGTCGACAAGCTCGAGTATTTCAATTAATATCAATATCAAATTTCTCGAAGGTATCCGTAGAGTACCTACGGAGCCTTTTCTCCTTTGATTGAACTCGAATATTTTCCGTAGTATTAATAATTTTTAAAATAAATGAATTTTTGTTGACAATTTTATTACAATTTTCGAAAACACTTAAATTCTTTCATAAAGAATCCATTAAAACATTTTTTAAATAATTGAATTCATACGAATAATTTTATTATTTCTGAAAATAATTGAATTCTTGTGAAAATAATTTTTTTAAATTTAAAAAATGTTTATTTCAAAATTGAACTACCGGATCGTAGAAGGGCATATAGCCAATGTTATTCAAATGGGCTATATGCCCTTCTACGATTCGGCGGTTCAATTTAATGTTCTGAAATAAAGTAAATTAATATTGGAGAGAAACTGAAGGAAATTATACTTATTTGAAATCATAAATTAAAATGAATGTCTCTATAAAGTCTTGAACGTTCAAATGAACGACAATATTTTTATTACTACTTTTAATATACATTTTATTAAAAATAATTATTTTCTATATAAAAAAATTAATTACTTACTATAGTGTCAGATGAGGTAAATAGAAACAGTAGTTGTTTTAGTTAAATAAAAAATTTTAAAAATAAATACGGCCGGAAACCTTGAACCTTAGATCACCCCCAACAGGTTCTAAGTATTTTTCCATTTTCTGTTTGTCAATTAGTAGTAGCATATACAAAAATAATACTTACTGCATATAAGCATTTGAAAAGAAGTTATTTAAAAATACATATAAAATGTATAATTATTTTTTATTAATACTACTTCAATTTCTTCATTTTGCAAACTTTAATTAAGAATAGGAGACTGTTTGCACAATGAAAAAATCAAAATAGATTTTTGTTGCAGTATTAATAGGAGATAATTATAAATTTTGTATGAATTTTCAAATTATTTTTTTTCAAATGCGAGTCAAAAAAGTGAAAGTGTGTCTTCTTTGATTTTCAATTTTATAAGCAATAGGTAATATTTTTGTATATAATGCTGCTAATTGACAAACGAAAAATGGGAAAATATACTTAGTTCTTGTTCACTCAAAAAACCTTTTTTCATTTTTGATGCATCTTAAAATGAGACTATGTTAAACGCCATAGAACGTAGCGCCACTTAAGAGTCTCATTTTTGTTGCATTTCATTTTGAAACCTAGTCTCAAAATGAGTATCATACGTTACTCATTTTGAGACTATAGGTTTTTTCTGTGTTGGGGGTGATTTAAGGTTCAAGGTTGAATTTTAATATCTTTTATTTATCTGAAATAACTTCTGTTTCTATTTACCCCTTAATCTTAGCAAAGTTAAAAAATTTAGGGGTAAATAGAAACAGTTGATTATTGCGATTTAATGATACCCATATTTTCTACTAACCCATAAAATTGTTCCACGGAATCTAAAAACTTATGTTATTTATGAAAGTTATCAAATCTGTTTTTATTTACCCCAACTGACCCTAAGTAAATGTTCAATTCACATTATTTTAAAATACACTGTAGTAATTTTTGGAAATGTGTAATTATAGAAAATTAATTTCGTTTATTTGAAAGTTTAAGATAATTTTTAGTTCAATTTAAATAACTATAAAATTACCGTAGAATTACTGTAAAATGTGAAATTACTATAATATTAGGTAGAATATAAATAACTGTGAAATTCCTATTAAATTACTATAAAATTAATAATAAATACTATATAATTTATACTATAATAAAAACATATTTAATTAAAAAAAATACGTACTATATATACTATAAAATTAGAAATAAATTACTAATTTGATCTAATTACTTCACTTGTTATTTTTCACAATTAATTTAAAAGAATTTAAAGAATAATAATCTAATAAAATGTTTTACTTGTTATTCGTTTTAAGATCGGAGATCCACTTTTGTGCTCGCAAATAGCAGATGCCCTGATACGAGAAAAAGGACATTACGTACAAGCTATAAATTATCCAACTGTTGCCAAGGGAGAAGAAAAATTGCGACTCGCGCCAACACCAAAACATACAAATTTAATGATGGATAAATTTGTTGAAGACACATTAGATGTATTTCAACGGCTTAATATACCAAAAGTTGAAATAAAGGCCCATGAAACACCACGCGCAATTCGTGTGCATTGACAATTGTATAAACGTACAAATAATATAAATATTAAATTCAATTAATCTCTGAAGAAGATTTTCCAATTTTTTGTCTTTTTATTTTAATATGAAATAATTTATTAATGTAATAGAGTCTAATATTGAATGTAAATGAATCAATTTGTTATTCAGAGAGAGATATATTATTATATATGAGAAAATCAATGTTATATCCTTCTAAAAAACGATATTCTTCTGTGAATAATATTGAATTCTAACTTTTGTTCTTTGTTTAATTTAAAAACCTCTTATCCACTATGCTTTTATCTACGCTTTTAAATATATTGTTCATGAATAGTTTTTTATTCCATTAAAAAGAAAGAAAGAGAAGGAGTTTTATAACTTCTCGCAAAAGTTTCTAATTTCATCGAAATGAAAGAAAAATTTTTATTTAGATCTTCAATATATTGAATATAATGAATATTAAAAAATAGGTTTCTGATTTTTTTGGAATAATAGTTATTAAAAAAAACATTTTTACTTTATGGTTTTTATACTTAAATTCTTGCTACTAATGCCAGTCAACTTTTCACATGAGTTTCAGTCAAGTATACGAACGTATACTTTTGTTTTTTACGAGTCATTGTTATACGCTCAACAGAAATTTTTTTGTGGTGTCAAAAAAAGAGAAGTAAATGTCGAAGAAATATGCTAAAGACAAAGTAAATTTATTAAAATGGTTTATTAAGATGTTATACGAAAATGTGAAAAGAAATTTGGAGTTTTGTGTGACGCGTTTGTTTTCTGTGTGGTATGTCGCAAAACGACGCGTGAGTTAGCGTTGAGCTAGGCGGTGTCGTCAGGGTTGAGCCGCCCAAAATATTGCAATTACGAAGCGTACTTGCAACAGAAATTCATTTTTTGACTTAAGGAGGTGTCAAAAACTTTATTTCTAACGAAAAAAGAGGAAACAAATTTTTTCGATAACCTTTTTTTATTGTTTTAATTAAAAAATTTTTGATTTCATTCTTAAGAAATAAAATATCTAATGTTATGGAAAAATGCACAATATTAAAATATTTTATTTTAATTTCATGGTTCCTTTCCTCATTTTCAAGTGTCATTCTATTATTTGAAGGACATTTTTAACTATTTACCTAAATATTTCATTGATTTTCTACAGTGGCTCAGCCCTTACACCCATGTTCAACCCTTACAACATTTTTTTTTAAATTGCTTATAACTTTGAAACTTTTGGCCGAATTTTTTTGCAATGTACAGCAAAAACATTGAATTTGAGTTGATCTTTCAAACGCGAAAACGTGAAATTCGCACTGCAGAGGAAGTTATGAAGAAAATTCAAAACTATGTCCAACCCTAACAGCACTCCCCTAGCATTTTTAAATTAAATTTTATTTAATTTAAAAACTTTTTGTTTCTATTGTATTCTATTTTGACAGTTAATTTTTGGTATTTTAAATTATAATAGGGGAGGGTGGTCCCATACCGACTCCATAATGTTTCTTAAAGATGGTACCACTATAAAAATTCGTCAATACAGTCTTTCGAACATTTCACATCAGCAACAATTAGTTGTGTACTATTATTTTTATTTTTCTTTATTTAATACTTCCACATAAAAAAATTGCATTCAGAATTTCTGTTTTTTAAAATATCAATAACTTCTTTATTTCTAATCAAATTAGCTTCAAAAATAGGTCAATCGAAGCGTTTTTTAATGCTCTACAAGTTGGTAACTATAGTTTTAAAGTTATTTCTACATTTTTTAACAAAATTTTCAAGTCTTATTATCCAAAATTTTTTATTTTTAAAAGTTTATAATATCTCCGGTGAATATGGACGAAAAATGTTCATTGAGGGCTCAAAAGATGTGTCTAAAAAAACTCTACAAAATTAGAGAAAAACATTTATAGGTGTCCTAACATTTTTTAAAAGTTTTTTTAAAAATTAAAAATCAAAAAAATATATAGTTAAACTTTATTAATCTATCTCAAAGTAGGAGAGATCGGGGCGTAATGGACAACTTTTCACTTTTTGTTGCTTAACTTCGTCATTCTTGCTTTAATAAAAATTTCATCACGTGGAAAACTTAGCCTAACATCTCAGCTTTCAATAAAAAAAGTACGCCCTAATATCACTTATACTTTTTTTTCTAGAACAATGTTTTTGGAAAAATGCAAGGTGAGGAATATCACCTCGGGCCGGGGCGTAATACATCACTATCCGGGGCGTAATTTAGATCATCAAATATTATTACATTGACAATTTTGATTTCTATTGTATATTTAAAACAAAGAATATTGAATTTATTCTCCAGTTAATTTTTTTATAAAAGGTTATCATTGGTTCTTATTAATATATAAATTACAAGACATTAAACTTGACAGGATTATTTTATTAATATTTTAAATATAATAGGTTTTTCTTAGTAGAATAAGCAAAGTGATCCATTACGCTTCAGTCTCTCCTACTAAAATTTTATGTCCGCAGGTGAGACCTACAATTTTAAAAAAATTCAGCCCAAAAGCTCTTTATAATTTGGATATATTTATGAAAATATTATGTTTACACACACACAGACACACGGAATGACATTTTATAAAAATGTTATTTTTGAACTCCTGAGGTCAAATAACATAAAGATATGTTAAAAAATGGAACATGAAAAATTTTGGTATTACAATACTTCCTCTATATACACTCGGGTCGCCAAGTTTCAGTACATTTCGACTGTTTACTTGTAAATGCTCGCTCCACTTCAAATTCAAATATTTCTGTAAAAATAGATGCAACAGCTATAAAACAAGGATCATTTTAAAGCTCAATAAATTTAGAGTCAAATAGGCAAAAAAATAAACAATTTAATATTGTAAATTTGAAAATATAATTCTTTAAAGTTAGAGATTTTTTATGAAAATTGCGATTTCGGAATCTGGAGTTCAAGCGAACGCCAATTGAAGAAAATTTTTTTTTAAGACTTGACAGTTGTACAATAACAAGTACAAATTCCATTCTTTAATTCTAGACAAAAATCATTTACAAATATGAAGTATTTTTTTTCAAATTGTATTAAAATAATTTCTCTTGCTCTAAATTTTTCGAAGAATATAAATTGCAAATTCGTCGTTTCTATTCATTTGTTTTATCAATTAACCACACTTTTGAAAAATATTGAACCTCTTGACTGTAGTAAATTTGAATTATTTACATGAAATTTATCCCTCTTCTTATAATGTTACAAATTTTAACTCGCATTATTACTTATTTTATTTCAAGGTGCAATTTTTTAAATTTTACAATAAAAAAGAGATGCACATTTTTCAAAAATTTGGTTAATTGATAAAACAAGTGAACAGAAATGACGAATTTGCAATTTATATTCCTTGAAAACTTTAGAAAGCAAGAGTAATTATTTTTACAGAATTTAAGACAAATACTCAATACTTATAAAAGATTTTGGTCTCGAATTAAAGAGTGAAATTTGTACATTATATTGTAAAACTGTCAAATCTTAAAGAAATTTTTTCATTAATTGGCGTTCGCTGAAACTCCAGATTACGAAATCGCAATTTTCATAAAAAATCTCTAACTTTAAAGAATTATATTTTCAAATTTACAATATTAAATTGGTTATTTTTTTTGCCTATTTGACTCTAAATTTATTAAGCTTTAAAATGATCCTAGTTTGATAGCTGTAGCACCTATTTTTACAGAAATATTTGAATTTGAAGTAAAGCGAGCATTTACAAGTAAAAGTCCAAATGTACTGAAACTTTGCGACCCGAGTGTATGGAGAACCAATATGTTATAAATTGTTATAAACAAATTATATAAAGAAATTAATGATTAAACGAACTTACCTGTGAAGTTCGATCATAATTATATGAATGAACTGTTCGAAGATATTAACATGTAGTACCGCAATTTGTTGACAGGTGACGCCACATTTTAGAGGCAATTTAGAAAAGCAACGACTTAGTCGCCTCTCTATATGCCTCTTGTCCTTGCCTATCCCTTCTAGCTGCTTCATTTAATTTAGAGGGAATGTTTAATTTTTAAGGGATGGGATCTTCATTTGGGTGGGATAATATGTGACGCTCCACGGAGAAAGGGACCTTAACTGTTTAAAATTTTAGGTTATGTTTAGAGTAGTTTTAGCTTCATTAAAAATGTATTATTGATTATTTAACATCAAAAGCATATTTTTCTGAAATATTGCATATAACAATGACCAAAATATTAATAGTTTGTAAAGAAAATTAGTCATTTTTATTTATTTGTACTTCCAATTTCAGTTCTGTCAAAAACAACTAAGGTCCCTTTCACCGTGGAGCGTCACATATATCTTCCAACAAGTTCATTCATATAATTATGATCGAACTTCACAGGTAAGTTCGTTTAATCATTAATTATATTTTATTTCCTTGTTCAAAGATATTAACATGTAGATGTTGAGAGCTAAGAATATTTTTTAGAAAATTATTGTTTATTAACTATAAAAACTTTAATTGACCTTAGGGCATAACTTGTAACTCAATTATAATTCTAATAATATGGAAAATGAAATTGTTAAATACTAAGAAAATGAACAAATTAAATAATACGAAACGAATTATAACTAAGAGTGAACACATCAAAATACTATGCAAATATCACGTCCAATATTTGGTAGATTAGTTGAAGATCATTTCGGCAAATTCATTTTTCGAATTTTTTATAGGTCTCTTGTAGAACTTTACGAAAGTGGTGGATGCTTGCGTCCAACCTGCTGCTTCTTTGATAATGTTAATATCCAAACCACGAGACCAAGCCTTGGAGGTTGAGGCGTGTCGAGTACTATGGCCCTTAAATTCATATTGGATTCCTGTTTAGTGGTAAGGGAGTATTCAAATGAAATGGCTGCGATTAAATTAAAATAATATATTTATTGTAAAATATCTGAAGCTATGATGTGTGCTTGTGCTCAGTGCAAAGGCGGGTAAGTAACTGGCAAAAATGGAGGACCTTTTCTCAATTGGAAAAATAAAAAAAGGATAGAAAATGGTAATTAGAAAAGGAAAGAAGATGAGGTACAAATGGGAGTGGGTACTCGAGTTATCTTAATCCTCCCCGAACCGATTTTTATGATCGGGTCGTTGGTCGATTTTGTCCCTAACCTTGAATAGGATAGGTAAAGTAATAAGAAAACAGATGTTTGCAATAAAAGAGAAAGTTCGGCTGTTAAGGATTAAAAAAAGGTATCTTTGGTAAATAGTTTGCCCTGAGCACTTTAGTTACAAAAAATGTGTGAAAATGAGAAATACAACAATTTGAAAATATTCAGTGCAACAACAAAAGGTGTGTGTGTGTATGTGTATTTGTCGTATATATGATTCAGAAAGAATTAATTTTGTCAAGAAATTATAATGCCAATTTTACACAGGCACAATCACCACAGTACCCCCCTTCCAGTGAATATGATCACGAGAAACCAGCCTGAAAACGATTCGTAAACCGAACTTGTCTACCGGAACGGGTTCGAACACTATTATCTGGTACTTCTCGAAGTTGAACTGCTTCTGGATATGGTTCTGGAACTTGCTCAGCTGCTATTGGATGTTGTTCGACAACAACATGTTCTTGTTCTGGAAGTGGTTCTGGTGATCGATTGACGATTAATTGAAACGGTTCCTCTGCATTATCTTCGTCAGGAAGCTCGTCAGCGTCCGGCATGATATACGCTGGCTTAATTCTCTCCACGGAAACTGTGACGTGTTTTCCGTGAATATCGATCACAAAGGTACTCCCTTTTCTCGAAATAACTTTAAATGGTCCATCATAGGGGAGCTGAAGAATACTTTTCGGTCCATCGTGGCGAACGAAAACGTAGTCAGCTGTGGCGAGATCCTTAAATACGAACGTACGTCTCTCTCCGTGACGTGTGCCGTTGACTGGGCGAAGTTGCTGCACACTTCGTCGGAGGTCTTGGATGAAACTTGTTGTTGTTGTTGTTGTTGCTGTTACACATGGTGACAACAATTCTCCAGGAAGTCGTATAGATTGCCCATACAACATTTCCGCAGACGTTGCTTGTAGGTCTTCTTTAAGTGCTGAACGAATGCCCAACAAAACAGTAGGCAAGATTTCCGTCCATCGTGCTGATTGATGACACTTGATTGCTGCTTTCAATTGTCGGTGGAACCTCTCAACCATTCCATTGGCTGACGGGTGGTAGGCGGTTGTCCGGTAATGAGTCGTACCAGTCAGGTGATTCAATTCTCTAAAAAGGTGTGACTCAAATTGTCTTCCCTGGTCTGTCGTTACACGCAGTGGGGTGCCGAACCTTGCGATCCAATTTGTATAGAAAGAACGGGCGACAGTGACTGCTTCTTGATCTTGCATCGGTATTGCTTCCGGCCAACGAGAGTATCTATCCACGCACGTGAGGCAGTACCTGCATCCTTCGGAGCTTGGCATGATAACAATGTCCAGATGAACATGCTCGAATCGCTGTGATGGAAGTTGGAAGTTACCTGGTGATGTAGCGACATGTCGTGTGACCTTGCAGCGTTGACACTGTACGCAGCTACGAGCCCAAGACCTGCAATCAGAGTTCATTGATGGCCACACGTAACGTTGAGATATCATCTTAACCGTTGCATTAACTCCGGGATGAGAGAGTCCGTGCACGCTGTTGAATATACGTTTCCTGAAGGATTCTGGAACATATGGACGAGCAGTTGACGTAGATACATCGCATACTAAAGACACGTTTGTATCAGGAAATTTAACTAGCTTTAGCTTAAGATTTGTAGAATGGTCCTTCTCTAATCTCTGTAGTTCTTGATCGATTCTTTGTGCTGCTTCCAAAGATGATAGATCCAGGGCGGATTCCACTTCTTCAATGCGTGAGAGCGCGTCGGCAACAATATTTTCCTCTCCAGCCACGTGGCGAATGTCGGTGGAAAATTGTCCTATGAAGTCCAGGTATCTAAATTGTCGCGGTGAGCATTGTTTGTCTTTCTTTTGAAAGGCAAAAGTGATGGGTTTGTGATCCGTATAAATGGTAAACATTCTTCCCTCCAACATATGACGAAAATATTTAATTGCCTGGTAAATTGCAAGCAATTCTCTATCATATGCAGAGTATTTTTGTTCCGTGGTGCTCAACTTTTTGGAGAAAAATGCCAATGGTTCCCATTTATTATTAACGAGTTGTTGAAGAACAGCACCAATTGTAAAATCAGATGCATCACAAAACACAGCGAGAGGAGAGTTTATTTTCGGATGGGCCAACAGTGCTGCTTCAGCCAAACTCGTTTTACACATTTCGAATGCTGATTCTGCTTCTGAGTTCCAGTTGACAGATGCTTTTCCTTTCACGTTCCCACGTAGAAGGTCATTCAAGGGAGCTTGAATTACTGCTGCTTTGGGTACAAATCTTCTGTAAAAATTTAACATCCCCAAGAACCGTCTTAATTGTTTCACTGTCTGCGGTCGCGGGTAGGTCCGAATTGCATCAACCTTGTCCGGTAAAGGTTGAGTACCACTACTACTCACGAGATATCCGAGGAACTTTACCATCGATTGTCCAAACACACACTTTGCAGGATTGATCACAACACCGTACTCTTGTAACCGTGTAAAAAGTGTTCTCAAATGACATTCGTGTTCTTCCTCTGACGAAGATGCTACCAAAATGTCATCAATATACGCAAAACAAAAATCAAAATCACGCGTCACTTCGTCAATAAAACGTTGAAAAGTCTGTGCCGCGTTTCTCAGTCCAAAAGTCATGAAAGGAAACTCGAACAAACCAAAGGGTGTTGTGATAGCCGTTTTGCATATATCTTCTTCGACCACTGGAATCTGGTGAAACGCTTTTACAAGATCAATGGTAGAAAATATGTTCTTCCCATTGAGATTGTGTGCAAAGTCCTGGATGTGACGTACGGGATAACAGTCGGGTTCCGTGCGCGCGTTGACCGCGCGATAATCGCCACATGGTCTCCATTCGTCTCCTTGCTTCGGCACCATATGTAACGGTGATGACCAGCTGACCTTAGAGGGTCTTGCTGTTCCCAGTTTGAGCATTGCACCAAACTCTTTAATCGCGATCTTCAATTTATCAGGCGCGAGGCGTCGCGGTTTGTGAGAAACTGGAGGTCCTGGTGTTGTCTTTATGTGGTGCACTGTGTTGTGCTTTACCTTTGCGGTTCCAGCCGGTCGTGTAATGTCCGGGAAGTTTGACAGCAAATCATGATAACGAGTAGATCCTGTGACGATCTTGATACTCTGAGTTTCACCATTTACGGTACTCCCTGTAGTCGCGAGTCCTGTATTTCGGTCCACCAATTGTTGGTTTCTTGCATCTACCAGCAAGTCGTAAAATGCAAGAAAATCCACGCCGATAATTGGTTTCGTGACGTCAGCTACAACGAATCTCCATGCGAAATCTCGACGCAGTCCTAAGTTTAAATTCAATGAAATTGTCCCATAAGTCGCGATGCACGAACCATTCGCGGCGGATAGTTCATATGTTGATTTTTCACGCTTTTGTTTAACGAGGGACAGGGGATACACGCACAAATCTGCACCGGTATCCACTAGAAATTGCACTTTTGATTCGTTGTCCATGATGAAAATACGGCGCGAGAGTGGGCCAGTGTCGTCTGCCGTCATTAACGACTGCCCGCAGCGTTTCCCGATTCATAATTGCATGGCTTTGTACATTTCAACGCCTTTTGTCCGTGACGCGAGTGATACCAGCAAATTCCGCTATCATCGTTTCTACTGCGCGATTTTGAACGCGAACGCGATCTTCGGTGATTATTCGACGGCCGACTGCGGTTGTCGTTGAACTCTTTTCGTAAGCTAGCAATCTCTTCGCGTAATGAAAGAACCAACTGTCCAACATTTTCAACTAACGTACCTTCTGACGTAGTATACGATACTTGTGCGATCGATGGACGAGTTCCGAGCTCGCTAATGGTATCTGCAACATCGCCTAATTGTTCGAGTGATAAGGAACTGTGACCAGCTAATGCTACTTGTGTAGTGGAAGGAAGTCTTCCTAGCCACAGAGTTTTTACCACTGATTCTGTAACGGCTGTACCCGCGAGATTTTGAAGATGGCGGAGAAATTGCGATGGTTTCCTATCCCCAAGCTCTTCACGCTCGAGAAGTTGTCGGGTTTTCTGTTCTTGCGTAGAACCTAAGCGTTTCATTAGCTTTGCTTTTAACGTTTCGTACGCGTTCGTTTCTGGCATGTTGACTATTAGATCACGCACTTCACCAGTTACACGTGGGTCAAGTGTTTGCACTATTTGATCAAACTTTTCACTATCTGAGGTCACTTTCGCAGATCTGAAATACCGCTCCATTAGTGAGATCCACAATTCCGGATCATTGGGTAAGTATGCTGGAGGACGTCCTGGTAGGCGTCTTGTACTTAATGCATCATCGACAGCTTGCGCTATCTGATTTTGAAGCTGCACATTGTTATCGGCGGGCATTTTGACTAACGTATCACACAAAACACAAATTTAATCGTGAAATAAATAACACTCACTTATCACTGTATTTCACTCGAAGAATGATCACGTCGGGGTCACCACTTTAGTGGTAAGGGAGTATTCAAATGAAATGGCTGCGATTAAATTAAAATAATATATTTATTGTAAAATATCTGAAGCTATGATGTGTGCTTGTGCTCAGTGCAAAGGCGGGTAAGTAACTGGCAAAAATGGAGGACCTTTTCTCAATTGGAAAAATAAAAAAAGGATAGAAAATGGTAATTAGAAAAGGAAAGAAGATGAGGTACAAATGGGAGTGGGTACTCGAGTTATCTTAATCCTCCCCGAACCGATTTTTATGATCGGGTCGTTGGTCGATTTTGTCCCTAACCTTGAATAGGATAGGTAAAGTAATAAGAAAACAGATGTTTGCAATAAAAGAGAAAGTTCGGCTGTTAAGGATTAAAAAAAGGTATCTTTGGTAAATAGTTTGCCCTGAGCACTTTAGTTACAAAAAATGTGTGAAAATGAGAAATACAACAATTTGAAAATATTCAGTGCAACAACAAAAGGTGTGTGTGTGTATGTGTATTTGTCGTATATATGATTCAGAAAGAATTAATTTTGTCAAGAAATTATAATGCCAATTTTACACAGGCACAATCACCACACCTGCTTCTTTCATTAACAACTTTAGCCATCTGCTAATAGTTTGAGATACGACTTTCTTGAATGGTTCTCTGAAGGAAATAAAGAGGTTATTTGGCCTGCCTGGATTTTTTTCCGTCCTCCTTAAATACTCCTGCAGAGTTCTCGCAACGAAAATATTTGGTCTCTCGATGAAAAACGGAAAGAAGACCTGAGGATGAGATTTCCCTGGACGTGAGGTTTTTATTTGATCTGAATCTCTTCTTTATTACTTATTAACGAGATAGCCGATCTCAGCGTGTTTATTGTACGATAATTAGCACCCTCCGAAAATCTGATAGTCAATCATTGTAAAATAGTTTCTTCCTTCGCCTTGAACGGGTTAACCTCTTTCTGTTGGCAGAATGCCCACCAATGTTTAAGAACCGAATTATACTGCTTTGTCGTGCTTTCCGTAATTGAAGCTATCATTACTTCAATAGTGTCTTCCTGCAATCCCTTTTCGTGCCACACCTGCCGGAGACAATTCCCGAAGCCAGGGTAAGGTTCTGTGATAAGGGATGCACTAGGTTTCTGCAAGGCGAAAATAAAAGGTTATTTGATGGGTTGAAAAAAATTATGTCAGAAATTAACAATCGTTTAAATTCCGGGAACCAGGATTGTACTGCCCAGTAAGGGTTTTTGGGGTCGCTGATTACGAATCTGAGGTCTGATTTGCAAAATTTGTAACAACCGTTAATTCTTTAAAAATTCACTTAAACTGAAAATCTTGAATTGTTAACGTTAAATTTTTTCTTACCTCTAGTGTGATGAAAGAAATTTTCTGAAATTTTTAGACCAAAAACCAGTACTATTATACAAAAATTTCTGTTTCCGAAACCGTTGAGAAATATATCTTGAGAAATAAATTTTTCAAATTGTAAATCACATTGTAATATTTGCAGTATGGTGGAAAGTGCTTGGTGTACCAAATTATTTCGCTAAACACAATTTTTTTTATTATTACTACTACAAGCATTATTTGGAATAAGTTTTTGTGACACTTGCAAATTGGAAATTTTAATCCAGCACATATACTAATTCCGCAATTAGCTCGTGATACTTTACGACCCCAGAGTGCACCACGTGGAGGTTTAAGGAATTAACTATGCACTCCTTTTGTTTTTTTTTGTTTTTAATTTTTTTTTGTTTTTTTTTAATGTTATTCAAAATAATGTTTGCAGTAGTGATATTCTTTGTAGAGGTGTGTAGAGCACAAAGATTTTGTACACCAAGCACATTTTACTATTGCAATAGTACTGCAAATATCACAATGCGATTTACAATTTGCAAAACAGTAATCTGCAGGATTTTCAAATTCGGGTGGTCTTTCCTTCAAGTAACTGCTCT
The DNA here is from genome assembly GCA_032872475.1 of Leptopilina myrica (nomen nudum). Taxonomy (NCBI): domain Eukaryota; kingdom Metazoa; phylum Arthropoda; class Insecta; order Hymenoptera; family Figitidae; genus Leptopilina; species Leptopilina myrica (nomen nudum). The sequence continues at coordinate 9,257,650 of CM065460.1, forward strand.
TATGCCACGCATACTTAATCAGATTTCGAAATCGTGGAGAAAAAACTGATTATGAATAAGAGATTGCACCTGTATCATGTTGTTTCGTTGGTGTAAATTGACATCATAGTTGTGAAGAATTACTTTATCACTGAAATGGCGAATGAAATTCTTATATGGCCTGAAAAAAACACATCTAATGGTTGAATCATACCTGTCGTACCTGCTGGAATATTTAAAATTTCACAATTTTTGCGACTTTGTGCAATTCCATCAAATGATGCAGAATTTTGACCACTCCAAGAATCAAGCAACAGTAATGAATTTTGGTTCGTTTGAGGCAAAAACACTTCTCGAAACCAAGTTTTAGAAAGTTGCGAGGTCATTTTGCCTGAATTTGAAACTAAAGCGAGAACGTTTTCTGCTTTAAACATTTTTTGTTGCACTAATGGACCATACTGACCCCTCTTTTCCTGTAAAACTATTAAAAGAGGGGACAATAAATCACCAGTCGCTGAAATTGAAGGTTGGATGGTGTAACTGTGAGTCATTGCATGCAAAGATTGTGTCAAAGTTTCAACTTTTTGTTGACCTTTAAATGCAAGGGTACGGCCCTTGTGTATCTCTAAATTAAATCCAGACTGATCAGAGTTGAAAACGTTACATTCGCCAACATTCGCAATAGCACTCTTTACTTTTTGTACAAAGTCGTTCGCATTACTCTCTATTTTGTCTTTTTTGATTATAGACTTGTGCGTAATGAATTTATTTATTTTTCTGGAAACAATATTCCATAAGCTTTTTTGAACATATGAAGCCATTTGTCGGAAGCTGTAAATAAGTCTGTCGATAAAGAGACCACTTCTTGTGCTTCCAAAGCTCAACTACGAATGTCTAAATCATGCAATGTTACTCGTTTATTTAGAGCTTCCTTAAATTTATCCAATAAGAATGACGAAATTCTTTTCAATTTTCCAATTCGAGTACCTGATTTTGAAAGCGGGAAGACGGTAGTCTGTGATTTTACCCAAGTTTTGTTTTACCAAAGTATGAATTGACCACTATTGACAGTATTCAGAGCGCTATGCATATGGCAATGTAAACAAAACATGTAGAATGTCATGCGTGCTCCTGAAATTGAAAATGTCGGTAAATAAACTGCAATTTAAGTGTGCTTAATAGAAATAGATGGCGCAGTAAGAATAATTCTACGAATATTATTAAATGAAATTAAATAAAAATTATAAATAAAAATGTGTTTTAATTAATTTACAAAAATTGTGTATAATAATAATCATATTATTTTTACCTCACGAACATAATAATTTTATTTTATTAATTAATTTGATTGTTATTTTAATAATAATCGACACTAATTACAAAATTATTCTAAATTTATAATATTAAAAATAATTAATATTTTATATATTCAACTTTAATTTGCAAGAGTACAAATGTACGAATTATTTACTATATACTTATTTTAATTGATAACCTAATTACATTTATTAATTTTAAAAGTAAATAATATAAAATAAATAATAGTAATTTGAATTTTATTAATAATAATGTAATAAGAACATTATTACATTAATAATGTCGGGGCGGTTCAAATACTTCACATTTAAACTGTGCACGATTTTATAATAATATAATTATCAATAAAAAAAATATTGTGTAGGGTTTGACGGTTTTCAATTTACATGTGGAGAATTCAAAAAAATTAATATTCTTTCTATATAATTGCTGTGTGCAGGATTTGACAGTGTTTGATTTAAATTTGAAGAATTAAATGAAATTAATTTTTTATTACTAAATAAATAAGTGCAGAGTTTAACAGTGTGCAATGTAACTGAAGAGTTTCATATGAGATTGAGGGGTCAACTCTCGGATTTTTTTCTAATTTCTTTTTTCATTAGAGTTTGTTTGCCTACACTACCGGCAGAAATTGTCGGTACGAACGACGGGCGCGCTACGAAAAGTTGCTGCCGAAATTAAATTAACATATTTTATTATTGAAAAATGATAGAAACTTGGTTCTTGGATCGTTTGAAAGCCAATTAAATTCTGCGTCGTTTGATATATAAATGGAAATTATTTGATATTTTTAAGAGATTTTATCACCTAAAAGATTTTGGAAAAAAATTGATTAATTTTTCTATTTTTGTGCACCATGTTTGTGTGGCTGCATAATCTAGAAAAATTTAGAGAAAAATTTTAAACTCTAGCAACATAATCTTTAAAGTCTCAGCTTTTATTTGAGCCTTGAAAATTGAAAATCCGTTCAGTAGTTTTTGAAATATCTAAAAAAATGTCCAAGCATGTTGTTTTATAATTTAGGCGGTGATACACACTTATTGCACTCTCGCTGATCACCTTGTTCGTTGCGGCAGGGCCGAATAAGCGGAATATAGAGTGGGGGTCATATTTGGCACCCTTTTTAAGTTTTTTGTCATTTTATTGTCGCGTCAGCAAGTCGGCTCGCTACCTGCACTTTAATTTTTGAAAATTTTTTTCTCAAAAACAAAAAATAACGTGTTCGTTAAATTTGGCATGTTATTTTGTAGTATAGTAAGCAATATTTATCTTTTTTTTCAGCTTGATTTAAGGCCGATAACACTGTCCGACAAAAATGAATTTTTTTTCTGCCCCTTTAATAATTCTGGTCACTTTCGATAGATTTTTTCACGCTGATTAAGAATCTGAAAAGAAAAATGCTCCAGCACGTCGAGTTTTTGAGAAAATTAGTGTTAAAAAGTGAAAAAAGCATGTTTTTGGCTATATTTGATTATGATTAACAGAAAAATAGGAGGTGCTAGAATTTTGTTTCTGGTATCAAATGAAAGCTTGAATTACAACCAACAATTTCCTTGAGGAAGAATTCGAAGGCATTTCCGATAAGGCAATTAAAAATGATTTTTTCTTTTGCATTAAATTTTGTTATTAATCAAATTTTATTAGCACCATGTATAACCTCAGCATTGTGAAACAAGTGATAAACAAATGAATTTTTTTTGCATTTAAATTCATAACATTTCAAATTATTTTCAGGTTACTTATATTTTATTCCAAAAAAAATGTTTAGCAATCTAATTTTTAGAAATCCCTACAAAAGTTTTTAATTAAAATTTTATTCAAGCTTTCATTGTATTTTACTGTTTTTATATCTAAATTCTAAACAAATGAAATTAATCAATTCTTCTAATAGAAATTAAATGCCTAACTAGAAGAAGAAAAAAAAGTATATTAAATTAGATATTCAGTGATCATACAAATAAAATTTTTTGTTATATTTAAACACTTAATTTATTCATAAAATTAATTATAATTTAATTGTTTATTATAAATATTATTTTCTCGTTGTTAGATGTTGAAATTAATTTTAATTTTTAATATTGTCTGCTTTTATTCTAATGAATAAAAACAAATTCTGAAAACAATGTTTTAATTTTGGAAAAACAAAACGTTAAATTCACAGAAATATTTTATATTTCAAAGACATCAATTATATGTTCAAATTATTTATTTATTTTGTTGAGTATATACGTCAAGATTGCTAAACATTTTTTTTTGGAATAAAATATAAGTAACCTGAAAATAATGTAAAATGTTATGAATTTAAATGCTAAAAAATTCATTTGTTTATCACTTGTTTCATAATGCTGAGGTTATACATGGTGCTAATAAAATTTGATTAATAACCAAATTTAATGCAAAAGAAAAAATCATTTTTAATTGCCTTATCGGAAATACCTTCGAATTCTTCCTCAAGGAAATTGTTGGTTGTAATTCCAGCTTTCATTTGATACCAGAAACAAAATTCTAGCACCTCCTATTTTTCTGTTAATCATAATCAAATATAGCCAAAAACATGCTTTTTTCACTTTTTAACACTAATTTTCTCAAAAACTCGACGTGCTGGAGCATTTTTCTTTTCAAATTCTTAATCAGCGTAAAAAAATCTATTGAAAGTGACCAGAATTATTGAAGGGGCAAAATTAGTGTCGGACAGTGTAACAGGCTTAAATATTAAAAAACAAATCTGATTCATTCTAAACAAAAAACATTCAGACAACTTTTTTCTATAAGTAAAAATAAAAAAGTTATTCAAGTTTAAAAAAAATATTGCATTAATTTGTTAATGCAAATATCTAACAAAATATTAAATGTTTTAAATTAATATTTGGTATAATAACATAGGCAAACAAACTCTAATGAAAAAAGAAATTAGAAAAAAATCCGAGAGTTGACCCCTCAATCTCATATGAAACTCCTCAACTGTATAGAATTCTAACATAATTAATTTTTTGAAATATATTAAATGTGTGCGGAGTTTAAAGGTGAATAATTTAACTGTGTAGAGTTTAAGAAATCATTTTTCTATTTATTCAATAAATATGTGTCGAGTTTGAACATTGCTTAATTTAACTGTGTAGAATTTAGAAATTTAATTGTGGAGAGTTTAAACAATGCAGAATATATCATTGCACGGTTTGCCGTGTAGAGTTCTAACAGAGTACAGTTTAAATGTGTAGTATTTGAACCGCCCCAAAATAAAATTATTTTATAAATTCTACAACAAAAAGATTTAAATAAATTTTATTATTATTTTACACAGTTAAATACTACATCAAGAATTTCTACGCGATGTAATGAAAAAAATGACAATTATTTTTTTAATTACATTTTTAATATTCTACACATTTAAATTGAAAACCAGAAAACTGTACACAATGAAATAATTTTTTTTAGAAATTTTAAAACACTAATCAAATATATTCTTCAAGAAAAAACTCTACACATTAAAATAAAATAAATATTAAATTTTTAATCTAATTTGTTAAATTCTATACCAGAAAATTGTACACAAATTATTTATGGAAAGAAAAATATTTAATTTTAATAATTATTTATTATTAATCTTTATTTTCTTAATTTAATTTTTAACCCTATACATCTTAATTCAACTCTGGAAAACTCTACACAAATGAGCTTTAAAGTCTTCCTATACTATTTTCAGATAAAATTAAATTATTTTTTAACTCTACGCAATTAAATTCAAAACAAAAAACTCTATACAAATGAATTCATTTAATTATATAAACGGTGCAAATAAAATTCTACAAAATAAAACTCTACACACAAAAATTTTTGGCAACAAATATAATATTTTTCACTTTTTAATTTCTTATTTTAATTCATCGCAATTAAATTTTATATTAAAAAACTATACGCAGTTTAATTTTACTGCGAAGAGTTTTTCAATATACAATTTAAATGCTATTAATTAAAATAAGAAATTAAAAAGTGAAAAATATTATATTTGTTGCCAAAAATTTTTGTGTGTAGAGTTTTGTTTTGTAGAATTTTATTTGCACGGTTTATCTAATTAAATTGTATATTAAAAAGTGAAAAATATTATATTTATATTATATTAGTATTTAATCGCGTAGAATTAATAAAATTTATTAAACGTATTGTGTACAGTTTTCTAGTGTAAAGTTAATTGTGTAGAATTTTATTTTGTTGGGTTTATTTGCGTAGAATCGCTACCACCCCTTAGTGTAATAATTTTCCGCGTGGAAGAGGAAGTTTGGCCGAAATCCAGCAAAGTATAGGAAAGCTTAGCAAAATTCGGCAAAGCTTGGCAAAGTAAGGCTAATGAGCTTTGGCCACACTTTGGAATGTACACGATTAACAACGATTATTAAAGTACGCAGACACTTACTAAAAGTAAAGGAACAAGAAAATAGGTATGGGAGAATAAAAAATTTATTCTTTTTAGTATTTTTTTTTAAATTAAAAACTTTAATTTCTGGAGTTTGGCAAAAGTTGGGAAAAGTCGGCATAGTATGGGAGAATAAAAAATTTATTATTTTTTTCTTATTTTTTTGGAAAATTGAAAATCTTAATTTCTGGAGCTTGGCAAAGTTCGGCAAAAGTCGGCAAAGTATGGGAGAATAAAAAATTTATTATTTTCTAATTTTTTTGGAAAATTTTAAATCTTAATTTTCTGGAGCTTGGCAAAGTTCGGCAAAGTATGGGAGAATGAAAAATTCATTATTATTTTCTTATTTTTTTGGAAAATTTTAAATCTCAATTTTTGGAGCTTGGCAAAGTTCGGCAAAAGTCGGCAAAGTATTAGAGAATGAAAAATTCATTATTATTTTCTAATTTTTTTCGAAAAATTTTAAATATCAATTTCCTGGAGCTTGGCAAAGTTTGGCAAAAGTCGGCAAAGTATGAGAGAATAAAAAAATTTTTTTTTCTTCATATTTTTTGGAAGATTATAAATCCCATTTTCTGGAGCTTGGCAAAGTTCGGCAAAAGTCGGCAAAGTATTAGAGAATGATTTTTTATTTTTTGTCCAAAATTAAAATCTCAATTTCTGGAGTTTGGCAAAATAAGAGTAAGAAATTGAGATTTTTAATTTAAAAAAAATATATGGAAAAATAATAAATTTTTTATTCTCCCATACATTGCCGACTTTTGCCGAACTTTGCCAAACTCCAGAAATTAAAGTTTTTAATTTTCGAAAAAAATACTAAAAAGAATAAATTTTGTATTCTCCCATACCTATTAATAAATAAACAATTATTAATATACGTTTAATTATTTATTAAAAATGGGATCAAGCTCTTTCGTACATTTGTACTCTAGCAAATTAAAGTTGAATATACAAAATATTAATTGTTTTTATTATTATTATGATTATAAATTTAGAATACTTTTATAATTAGTGTTGATTATTATTATTAATATAACATAAATATAACAATCAAATTAGTTATTTAATTAAAATTAAATTATTATTATTTATTTAATTTCATTTAATAATATTCGCAGAATTATTCTTACTGCGCCATCTATTTCTATTAAACACACTTAAATTGCAGTTTATTTACCGACATTTTCAATTTCAGGAGCACGCATGACATTCTACTTGTTTTGTTTACATTGCCATATGCATAGCGCTCTGAATACTGTCAATAGTGGTCAATTCATACTTTGGTAAAACAAAACTTAGGTAAAATCACAGACTACCCCAACGATAAAACTGTTGCCTGTGCTTTAAGCGCTTGAATCGGGTTTTAACAGTCTCGAATTTCAACTTTTTCTTTCTGGAATTCCAGAATTCAACAGCTTTTTGATTATACTCAAGAGTAACACTTGATCAAACGTCTCTTTATTCGGGATAGAAAATCGGGTTTTAGATTTTTAATAGACACTGGATCTGACATTTTCATAATTCCAGTAAAATCGGGGGTCAAGTTTCAAGCTTCGGTAGTGGTGCTTTATGCCGCGAATAATTCGCGGATAAACACGTACGGCGAACGTGAGCTTACTCTTGATTTAGGACTTTGGCGTCCAATAACCTGGAATTTTTGCAGAGCATCGGTGCCCTATCTTATTTTAGGGGCCGATCTCCTTGCTTATTATGGATTAAGTGTGGATTTACGTCGGAAAAAACTTGTCGATTCTTTGAGTGGTATGGATGTTAATACTGTTGTTAGTTCGGCTTCTTTCTCAGGTATCAGCGTTGTGGATAGATCGTCCCCTTTCACAGGGATTCTTGCAGAATTTTCTTCATTGATGGGCCTTGCACAGTCAATGAACGTTGTGGCGAATGGGGTTTTTCACCATATTTTGACGAGGAGTCCCTCGATTTCAGAGAGAGTGCGTCGTTTATCGATCGTGGCGAAGGATCAGTTTAAAAAATGGATGGATGCGGGGGTTTGTTTTCCTTCGAGTGTAGCATGGGGAGCGCCACTCCACTTGGCGCCGAAAAAGGGCGGGGGATGGCGACTTTGTGGCGATTACCTAGGTCTTAATGCGGTCACAATTTCTGATGCTTATTCAATTCCCTTCGTTCAGGATTTTTCATCAATGTTGTATGGGAAAACGATTTTTTCAAAATTAGATTTACATGCAGCATATAATCAGATTCCCATCGCACATTGTTGACAAGGATGGAATAAGACCCATCTCGGAGAAAACAGAAGCTATCACGAATTTTCCTAAGCCTAAGACTATTGTGCAACTGCGTCGCTTCCTGGGTTTGGTAAATTTTTACCGCAGGAGTCTGCCGCATGCAGCGGCACTGCAAAAACCTTTGGAATGCTTACCTTCACAATTCCAGAAAGAATGATCAAAGACGTATCAACTGGACTACGGAGGCAGAGGATGCATTCAACGGGGTTAGAAGAGCGGTTGCTGATGCTGTACATTTGACCCACCTAGCTCTCAATGCCCCAATTCGTCTGGTCACGGATGCTTCAAATACTGGAATGGGTACTGCGTTGGAGCAGTGGCAGGAGGAATCATGGAAGCCATTGGCCTTCTTTTCTCGAGGTTTTTCGGTCACTCAGCAGAGGTATAGTACCTATGACAGAGAACTTACCGCTGTCTTCGAATCTGTGAAGCATTTTAGACATTTTTTAGAGGGAAGAGAGTTCGTTATTGTGACAGATCATAAGTTTTGATTCATGCATTTTCGCAAAAAATTGGACAAGGCATCGCCGTGACAAGTTGGGCAATTGTCTTTTATATCGCAATTCACAACATCTGTTGAATATATATACCGGTCGAGGATAATGTCGTGGCGGACTCGCTGTCTCGTGTCGATGCCGGAGGCGATTCCCCTCAAGGACATCGAGGCGGTGCGATCATTATCCACTGTATTGATGAGTTTGCGCAATAACGTTCTAAGTTCTGGGCATCGCCGGCCGAGTATTTGTACGGGACGGTATTGAGATTGCCCGGGGAGCTCATCCTCCCGGAGGACTTTTCCCAAGATCGACAATTTTTCTTGGAGAAGTTTCGTAAAAACATGCGCGCGGTAAAACCAATTCCTGTTGAACATCGGCATAAGAGGAAACTTTTTGTTTATAAAAATCTTAACACTTGTTCCTATGTTTTTATGAAAAGGGGAATAGGAATGAAGAGATCTCTCGAATGTCCTTATTAAGGACCACATTAGGTCACTAATCGCATCTCAGACAGAGTATTTGAGATAGAAATTAATGGCTGAAATAAGCAATTCGTTAGGATCTCAATTTTGCATCTACGGGTTTGACTGAATCAGTCGAAGAGAGTTCTGTTCCTTCAGCGCCAAGATCAACCTCCCTCAAACCTATAAGTTCTGAAAATGTATTTGTAAATCGACCGATTTTAAGAACTTATACAAATAAAAAGAAATCAGTAACTTTTACTACGTCAACGAAAGAGAATTAATGTAATATTTATTGTATGAGAATCGAGATTCTTAACGTTGAATTTGTCAGTATTAATAGCAATATGTTTGATTCTTGATTTGACTTGAAATTGTTTTCTTTTCAAAACAAAATTTTTTAAATTATTTTTTACTTATGTATAATACTAAATTTTTTATATACAACTATAATAGTATTCTTAATATCGCTATCTCTAGGAGGGGAGTGTGTGGGGAGTTGCTGTGTGAAATCTCCTTTACCCTAATGGGTGGTTATTTTAGTTAAAAGTTGATAAAAAATAATAATTTTTCATATTTATTGATATAACAAAATTTTCTAATGATCATGTGGAATGAGTTACATTCTGTCTCCCAATTGATAATTATAAACATCTAATTAAAGCACATTATTTACCTAATTGTTATTAACAAAATAATAAACAAATTAACAAACAACTTGAAAAAAGGAATCTTTACTCGGGGGTTTTTGGGGTCGCTGATTATGAATCCGATGTTAGTTTTTTAAAATTTTAAATGGCGGATCTAATATGACGGACAAAAATTCCAAAAATAGACTTCATCTCACCAAAATTACTACTCGGGATGATGAGAAATGCAAATGTATTAATGAATTACATTCAAACCACTCATCACCTGGAAAATAATTGCATGGGTCAAGTGCTGAATAAAGTTAACTTAATCATGCCGACTTTTGAAAAAATGTGGAAAGATGCGTTCTATGATATCACCAAGTTTCAAACAAAAAAGAAAATTAGAATTCATTCTTCAGCAATCTCAAATCTTCTGGTAAAGGTCACATCGTCAAAATCATATTGAATCTTTTGTCTGCAGATTGCAAGAATTCTAGTGAACAGAAAGATAGAGTTATACCTTTTAGTGACGATGAGGCTTTAGCTTTAATAACTAATGCTAAATTAACTGAGCATCAATATGAATGTATTCGCATTGAGGCAAAATGTAAAAATTCGAATATTTTTCCTCTTTATAAAAGTTTGTCTGAAGCAAAAAAAGGTGTTACCCTTCAGATTCAGAGATTTGTATTGCAGAGGATAGTGTGACTATCAATCCTCAAGCCTTAATGGATCATACTGTGTCCCGCTTGCTAAAAATTCCAGGAATCATACCCTCTGAATTATCCGATAAACCTAATATTTCCATGACGTTAATTTCAAAATATGTTTATGATGAAACTTCTGGTCATAACTGATATAATTAAGCCTTTACTGATGCATCAAAATCTGATGCCAATATCTTGATTTTTTCTATGGTGCCATTAGTTTTGGTGATGGTAGATAAGGAAAGTGTCAATTCAATACCCATTTGGGAAAATGCTAATCCAGGGTCTGCAAAACATTGTAGAATTATTATGTTTCTCTATAATAAAAAACCAAAGAAAATACCGAATTGGAAGTTGCATATGTACAAAAACAAATTTCTGAGCTAAAAACAACCGTAATTAAATTTTGCGAAAGTCGAAGTCGTTGCAACATCGTTCATAAGATGTTGATGACGATGGTTGATAAGAAAGTTTATCAGGCGCTTACTGATACTTCATCATCAGTGACCTGTTACATATGCAATGCAAAACCCTTTCAAATGAACAATTTAAATTTAATTAAAAAGCAACCTGAAAAAGTGGAAATTTTTTGTTCTGTCCTTTCAACACTTTATACGTAGATACGCTTTATGGAGTGCATCCTCCATATAGCATATCGATTGCTGTTTAAGAAGTGGAAATCAAGAAATCTTAAGGAAAAAGATAAATCAGTAGAGTTGCGACGAATACCGACATAGTACATAACCTATTGATAATGTCCGATCCCTTCATTAATTCCTTGCGAAGACAATGGAAAATTATTCCTTGCGTTATAGATCCAGAAGCGCAAGATCTGCTGATTGTATGAAAATATAGCTGACGAAGAAAATAAGAGCGTCATGTTTCATAAAAAACACATTTTGAATCTTTTCTGTTTGAATACATAAAAACTACTTTTAGAATTTTGTTCGCCATATTAGATCCATATTGGATTCGCCATTTTGAATTTTAAAAAACTGACATTAGATTCGTAATCAGCGATCCCGAAAACCTCCGAGTAGTGATTTTGGTGAAATTAAATCTACTTTTGAAATTTTTGTCCGCCATATTAGATCCGCCATTTTGAATTTTGAAAAACTGACATTAGATTCGTAATCAGCGACCCCGAAAACCCCCGAGTAAAGGGCCTAGCAGAGTAAGCATGCAAAATTTGCCCCTCTCAAAAAAATTTAAAATTTTTGTTACATGTTGGTAGCATTAAGATAAAATTTGTCATCAAATATTTTTTTTAAAAATTGATTTTTGTAAGAGTTATGGAAGGGGAAAGAAATATCAAAAATTTGTTTTTTTCTCGAAAACCACTAGGTCGATTTTAATGAAATTTATACGAGTTATACAAATCAATAAAAGAAATTTAAAAAAAATTTCAAAAAATGTTGCCCATAAAAAACCCCAAAAAAAATTTTTTCGCATTTTCAAAAAACATTTTTTTGGTCTTAATTTGGAGATACTACTTTGGAATTTTTACAGAAAGTTCTCATAAATGTATACTTTTAAGAAATATTTTTAAAAAAAATTTTAATCGTGTACCATATAGTGAAAACAATTAAAATTCTAGATGATGCATCATTCGTTTCAAGCAAATGCGATAAATTTGACAATGTCATGCGTAATAATTGGCCTCAGGAACACATAATTACAAAATTTCAAGCAAATTAAAAAATAATCAGGTACTGGATACATTGAGCTTCAGCCGAAATGATTCGCCATCCTGGTTATTAATTACATTTATGAGAACTTTCTGTAAAAATCCCGAATCTCCAAATTAAGACCTAAAAAAATTTATTTGAAAAATTCAAAAAAAAAATTTTTGGGGTTTTTTATGGGCAAAATATTTTGAAATTTTTTTTTAAATTCCTCTTATTGATTTATATAACTCGTATAAATTTCATTAAAATCCTGTAATGTTTCATATTCGACATGAGCTGCAAAACGTATTTGCAATTCAGTCTTATTTTTTGCTATCTTCGAGTGTGAACCTGTTTTCCTACGGAAAATATTCGAGTTCAATCAAAGGAAATGGTAACAAGACTACGCGTGTTAGTAAGTCTTAGTTTTCTCAATAAAATAAACTATTTCTCTGAATAACCTTGTTGTAAGTGTGTAGCCACTTGACAAGTGTAGAGAACTAAAAACACATAACTTTGTTAGGCGAAACATTTATTTACACCCTACAAAAGGAAGTTAAAATTTAGCATTCTAACACATTACACATATAGGCATTTTAAACACATAAACTATACATCTGACACAAACTCTGACTCGACTGAAGAAAGTTTAAATATGGAGAACGAATCAAAACCTACCCTTAATCCACCTGGAACATCAACAACGCCAAGCACGAAGCAGATTCTTTCATCTATTGTGGATCAACTTTCAAGATTAAATGTAGGAGTTACGACTTTAGTTAATGAAAATAAAAACAGAAAAGATGAAATAGTAAAATTAGGCAGAAAATTAGGGTTAAATCCTACGAAAGAAACAGATAACGAATCAGAAAATGCATCCCATAACGAAAGTCATTTCGGTGATAACGAATCGTAATCCGATGTTCAACAACAAACAAATAGAATAAATAATCAAAACACATTACAAAATCCAAATTTAGGAAAAATCGCAGCAAAAGATATAATCACAACTATCAAAACTTTAACGGGACAAGACGATTGTGGAGTTGAAGATTTTATTAAAAACGTTAAAAGAGCAAAAGGACAATGTTACCAACCAGACCTATTAATAATATAATATAACTAGCTTTACTACACGCGCGCAAGCGCGCGTGGAATTTTTTGGGCACTTGTTAATTTAAAAAAATGTTCTTTAAAAATGTAATAAAAATTCTTTAATTTAAAAAAAATTATTTTATTAATATATAATTATTACATATTATTATTATTATTATCAATTTGTAATTAATATTAATAAACAATGATTAAATTTTAATTTAATTATTGATTTAAAAAAAAATTCAATTTTGAACAAAAATAATTAATTTTTTTGTTTTTTTTCAACAACATTTTCTTGAATTTCAGTAGTTTTATTAATTTTTTTAATTCTCATTATTCCTTTCTTAAGGTATGCGGGTGACGCTTTTTCAGCGCTTATTATTTTCAGCTTCGCTAAGTCCATCACTTCTAAGACAGGAGGATCTATAATAAATATAATTTTATTATATTATTATTATTATTTATTTATACAGTATTTTTATATTATTATTATTTATTTATATAAATAACATTTTAATATTTTAAAAATATTTTCATTACATTATACATATATTTTTCATAATTTTATAATTACTAAGGTTACTTACTTCCAAAGTTAATTTTTCCTCTAACTTTAATTTTGAAACCTTTCTCGAATTGATTTAAGTTTTCCAATTCAAAATTATTAATTTTCATCTCTAATTTTTTATTGCCCTCCATTATTGAACACGAAGCATATTGGTAAAGGTTATTTTTACCCTTAACTGCTTGGAAAGCAGTTTTTATATATCCAGTTATTTCTGTAAAAAAAAGTAAATATAATATTACAATTTTAGATTATAAATATTAATAATAATAAATTATAAAAATAGAAGATATTAAGACAACTATTATTTGTTTCAAGATATTACATAATATTACCATAAATAATTAAATAAGTTGAAATAAATTCTGTAAATGATAAATTTAAAATTAATTAAGAATAAATAAATAATTAAAAGATAATAAGTAAATGAACAAGTTACCAATTTCACTTCCATTTGGAGCATGTTGAATCGTTTCGAATGTGCACTCCAAAATAGAATCTTTTTTATCCGTATTTTGCACCCCCAAAACAGTGATTTTTGTGTTAGACTGAATTGATAAGTCAAAATGCAAATTTCCTCCAATATCCTGATTTGAAAAATATTTCTTTTTTGAAGAAACAGCATCCAAATGTAAAATCTAGAAAAATTATTAATGATTAATTTATTTAAATTAATTTATTGAAACAATATAATATATATTATATATATTATTGGACTAATTATTAATTATTTAAACTCAATAAAAAAATAAATTAAATAATGAACTTATTTAATTAATTATCTAATTTAAATTTGAAAATTTTATTTGAATTTGAAGTTTAGACTTATAAAAGAAATTAAAAAGTATTAATATATCAAATATTAATCAAAATAATAAAAAATTGAAAATTATTAAAATTTTAATAAGTTATTTATTAATAGTAAGAATTACATAAAAATTAATCAAACTAATTAGTTATTTCCAATAAATACAAATTTAGTAGTGGCATTCATATTTTAAATAAAATGAAGAAAGAAAATAACTTACGAAATTTTGACGAATGAGTCCATTCGTTCTTTTTATCTGCTCATTCCAAATTTTCAATACAACTTTCGAACCATTAGCATTACTTAAAACAGCAGTTTGTAATAAATGCTTCCCATCTTTCCCAGTTACAGTTGGAGCTGTCACACTCTCCACAAACAGAACAAGTTCACTAAAAAACGTAAAAACAATTTTGTATAATAATAATGTTAATTTTTTTAAAAATATTTTTAATTATATTAATTTGAACATATATTAAAAGTACATAATCTCTTTGTTATTATTAATTAAACATTTTAGAAATCAAAAAAATTAAATTAAACTAATGTTACTTACTTTGTTGAGTCTTGATATTTTACTTCTTTTAACATCTCATTCGATGAAAAAGTTACACCTTCAAACTTCGAAAGATCAATTTTTCTGTTCATTTTTAATAAAATTGCAAATATTTCTAAATGCGTACACGTCAATTAGAATACAAATAATAAAGCGAATTAAAAGGAATAACTAAATAGTTTTTAAATAAATAAATAAACCAAATGAAATTTTGGTTAGTATCAGTTCACGAAAAAAAAGACGATTGATATTTTCGATATTATCATTCATTAACGATAACCTCTAATTTTTATTTATCGATTCTAAGGAAAAATCGATAATAAAATCATCGTTCAGATATCTTTTAAATAAAAAAATCAAAATTATTTACGATTAAAAATTCACATTAAAAGTAATTAATATTATGAAATATATATTTTTAGAATTTAGAATTATTATTAATAAATAAATAATTTCAATTTCAAAATTTTAATAAAAATAAAATTTAGTTTTTTAAAAAATGTAATACAGAAATTGTAATAGTTATGATTTATTATTTAAATATTAAAAATAAAATTTTGTATTTCAAAGAATTTAAGACAGAAATAGTTATATAGTAGAAAAAATAAATTACAATTGAAAATAATTTTTATTTTTTATTGAACTGAGAAACAATTGTTAACTGATATTAAATGACAATGAACATTACATTAATTTGACAACAGAATTGTTGCATTTTATAATTTCAGAATATTTCATTTTTTTTTCATCAATTATTTTGATACAGCTGGTGTTGTCAATTGATAGATAAACCAACTTCTCGAGTTCTAAAAAAGATAACAAAATTAATATTCACATTATAATTTTATATAATAAAAATATTAATAGAAACCGCAAAAGTCTATTTTTTTCGAAAATCACTTTATTATTGAAAATTAATATTTAAATGAATATAATGCAAAAAACATAATTAAAAAAAATCTTAATATTTACGAGAAATTATTGAAACAATATTTACTTAGTAAAAATTTATAATTTAATTAAAACAAATTTTTATACAATAAATATAAATTGAAATTTAATTATTTTATTTAAAATAATAAAATATATTATTTAATTAATATGAAATAAATTTTTATTAAAAAAAATATTTAAGTAAAACATAATAGAAAATAAAATAGAAAATTTGTTTATATATTTTGTTACATTTACTTGTGAATTTTAAAATCATAATAATATATAACAGCAATTATTGAAACAATATTTACTTAGAAAAAATTTATAATTTAATTAAAAAAAAATTTTATACAACAAATATTAATTGAAATTTAATTAATTCATTTAAAATAATAAAAAATATATATATATATATTATTAAATTCTTATTAAATAAAAAATATTTAAGTTAAAATAATAAAAAAAAAAATAGAAAAGTTTTCATATATTTTATTTTATTTACTTGTAAATTTTAAAATTCCTTCTACTTCCACATGGTCTCCTTTCTCTAGATATTCTGTATCCGCTGTAAAGTCCTTAATTCTGATCTCCATTTTAGAATTTCCATTTGTTATTGTTCCAACTCCATACCAAATGTGTTCTTCGTTCATAGTGTAAGTGAGAAGACGAAAAGCCGACTTAATAAAACCTTTAATTTTGACAAATCCGCCTTCAGAAGAAGCATCCTCGAACTCAATAGTTTTAGGTTTTCTGATGTTTTCTACTTGTTCGCAATTTTCTGATTTTAAAACAGTAAATCTCGTGTGTTCCTTAACATTTAATTGGTAGCTTGTTGTCCCTTCATTAAACTTGGGATCCTTGAAATTTAAAGCTTCAGCTCCTTCGATGAGTAAAACCTATTTTATTATAAAAAAAAATTATTATTTACAATTAAACTTTTTAAATTAAAAATAATAATTATTATCATTAACATAAATAAATTATTATTATTAGAGCTGGGCTCTAATTATTATATTTATTATTAATTGTTCATTACCATGTTAACTTGCAAGTCAGGTTCAATTCTGTCAATCTCCTTTCCCCACACTGACACCATACATCTTGTTCCAGAACCATTGTTTAAAATGAACGACATGACTCTGTACTTCGTGTTTCTCCCGACAATTTTAGAGGCTGTAACTTTGTCAACATAACCCGTAACCTCGCTGTAAAGTAATAAATAAATTAATTTAAATAACAAATAATAAAAATAAAACTACATTTAATATTAATTAATAAATAATAATTAGAATAATGAGCAAATAAATAATAATAATTTATAATATTTAAATTTAAAATTAATATTAAAATAATTATCAATATAAGTAAATAAAATTTATTTTTTTATATTTTTCATAATAAATAATTTTGAAATAATACATACAGATTCGTATCATTTGGTTCAATGGCGTCAAATTCTTCATTCGATGTGAAGATTATTTCGTTCTCTTTCGGTTCCGGTTCCGGGTCTCTCATTTCTATATTGTCTCCTTCGTTCGAATAAGGTTCGCTGCTTTTTTCAATATCAATAATCCTTAAAAATTAGAAAAGGAAGTAAAAATTATTATAAAAATAATAAATTAACAGAAATCAATTGAAATTAATTTCAATTTAAAATTTATTTTAAAATCTGTTAAAGACTTATAATTATATTTAATTTTGTATTTTTTATTCAATTCAAAAATATTAATCATGTAGTTATAATTAAAAATAGAAAATATAATAAATAAAAGAAGTTATTCTATTGAAATAAAATGCAGTAAACAAAAAATTATTATATTATATTTTTAATTATAATTTAACTTACTTGTTTAACGAATCCATAAGTTTTGTTGAGTGAGCCTCAAATTCATCAATAGTCGTTGATAAAATAATTTTTGTGTTTTCTGGATTCGATAAACTCATTTTGATTTTTGTAAAAAATTGAAAGTTTTTTTGACACAATTCAAAATGTCTACCTTTTCGTTTTCTTTTGTTAATATATATATATATATATATATATATATATATATATATATATATACTCAATTCATTTGTTTATATAACAAATTATATATAATATATTAATAAAAAAATTAATTTTAATTTTTAATAAATAAATTAATAAAATAGAGAAAAATATAGATTAAATGTATTAATTATATTTTTTAGTTTCAATTCGATAAATAATATTATTATATATTTTTATAATTATAATATTCATTAATTTACATTAATTTCTTATTTTTATTTACTTTATACCTATATATTTAAAAAAATTCGAATTTTAAATAGTAATTATATATAATAATTATTTATAAAAATTAATTTTGTTGTTTCAAATATTAAATTTTTTTTAATTTCTCCAAAATTATTAATTTTTTATATTAGAAATTTTTTATAATAAATCATTATTTCTTAGTTTTGATACTTTAGCAAAGTTAGTCTTCTACTTTTTCATAATTTTAATTAATTAATTATGTATTAAGGTACAAAAATTATTTTACTTTATTTGAATTGATGATGACACCGTTTGTGACTGACTTTTCATAAACTATGAAATATAAAATTATTAAGTATTATAATTAAAAAAAATTAAATTAGCAATAATTAAATATCTAAAATTAATTTTAAAAATTGTGTTTATTTCAAAAGTATAATAATATTTATTATTAAATTACATGATCATTCATTTTTAAACATTATTAACCACAATACTTTAAATTGAAAAAAAATGGTAAACCTCATCAAATGTGGGGAACCATTACACCAAGTTTTGTTAGTTTGGTATTCTTGTGAATAAAAAATTCGTATTTTTCGCCATTAATGCTGAATTGTTGATATTTAATTTTCTTTACTCTAGCACCTTCAATGTAAAGAACCTATTTAAAATTTTTAATTTATATTAATTATTATTATTAAATAAATAATATATAATAAATATTCGCTATGTTGTACATATTAAATAAAAAACTTTAATAATTACATTATTTAATTCTAAAAGCGTTTGTATTCTTTGAATGTCATTTTTGCAAACAACTACTCTGAACATTTTGCCATTGATATTTAATACAAAATTCATCATTAAAAGAAAT
The DNA here is from genome assembly GCA_032872475.1 of Leptopilina myrica (nomen nudum). Taxonomy (NCBI): domain Eukaryota; kingdom Metazoa; phylum Arthropoda; class Insecta; order Hymenoptera; family Figitidae; genus Leptopilina; species Leptopilina myrica (nomen nudum). The sequence goes on from CM065460.1 coordinate 9,276,658, forward strand.
CCTTGAAGCTTAGGTGTACTTATATACTGAACATAACCTGTTATATTACTGTAAAAATAATAATTATATATTATTAATATTATGACTATAATATAATTGCTAATTTTTGTATTTTTTATAACGATAATCAAAATAATTTTTTAAAAAGTAATTCAAAATTTTTTAATTTCAGACTTCGCATTCAATAATTTATTTTTAAAAAGTAGCAAAAAGTTTCTTCAAGATTGAAAAAATAGTAAAAAAGTATATATCGAAAAATCGAATTTTAACAACTAAAAACGTTTAACTTGATCTACAAAAATTAATTGTTAATTAATTATTTGAAATTTAATTGTTCCTAATAAATTAATACTACGTTAATGCTTTCAATATTCAATTATTATTTTAAAAAATATAAACTAAAATTCATTTTTAAATAATTTTTGTATTTAAAAATTCTACAAGAATTTAATTATTTTGATGCAAAAATACAAATTTTATTTATAGAATAATTAATTATTATTTTTAAAAATTGAGTACTTATCAAAGTTTTTAAAAATAATTACATTTCTCGCAGAATAGATGAAAATAAGTGCATTTTTGCAACGAAAATTATCAATTTTTGTAAAAATGAATTTGAAAATAATTTCTCTTACACGATTGAATTATCAATTGAATCTTCAGTATTTGATAATTGATTATTGAACATCAATAATTGCTCTCCTAGAGGAGGTTCATTTCTGCTGTTTTCGCTTACATCGTTAATCGATTCATTATTGATACTTAGATTTTCATTATTTCCTGTGCTCGTTTGTTCATTTTCTGATCCTAATTCATTTTCAATACATTTTTCTAATTTTTCAAACATTTCTTCAATATTCATTTTTCACTTTTAATTCAATTCTGTTCCTAGTTAATTTTCTTTGATTTTTATTTGAATATGTATTCTGTCGTACGAAACAAAAACTCAGTGGTTAAGATAGATTTTCGCCGATTCACTTGTGTGAATGTGTCCCCTATCGATAAAGTGAGTTAAGTAAAGGAGAAATTTCACGGGGCAAAATAATCGTGGCGACTAGGATAAAGGCCTAAGCACAATTGTTTCGCGAATGTCGTTCGCGAACGCAAAGCATAAGTTAGAAAAGGACACAATTATATCTCTGTCTTTTTCTAACCCATGCATTACGTTCGCGAACGACTTTCGCGATTCAGTTGTGTGTTGGTTTTAAACGACGAATTGCTTTTTCAGTACATCGAGGTATTTCGATTTCAGGTGTGACGTCAGATAGCTGGAGGGAAAACAAACACAACACAATGCTATTCTTATTAGAGAAAAAAATGTTGTAACTTTTTATCAATGTTCTGTAGAATTAAAGGATTTTAAACATTTTCTATCTACATATATGGAATTGAAACGAATCCTATAAAATAATTATAATAAAATTAACAGTTATAATGAATATATGAGGCATTCCATGTCAAGTGATCCAGGTGTCTTACGGTGTAATGCTTATTTCGATAATTTTTTACTCTTAAACTATTAAACATGCAAATTTGGCAAGGTACATTTTGGAAAGGTTTTTAGCTCTGTTTACGAGAAAATTCATTTTTTCAATGTTTAAACATTCTTGTCCCACTTTAGGGGACAATTTATATATCCTTTTAGGAAAAAACCTCAGCTTTCGTTAAAAAAATGGGACCTTTTTTCCAAAAAATTAAAATTTATTCTTAATTTTGATTTTTTTTTGGGCAAAAAAAATTTTTTTTTTAAATGCTTATTTTCAATCGAAAGAGCATGAAGAAACCTTTCCAAAATGTACCTTGCCAAATTTGTATGTTTAATAGTTTAAGAGTAAAAAATTATCGAAATAAGCATTGTACTGAAAAACCAAAAAATTTAACCCCCTCCCCCTCAGAAAATATTGGACTAGGTAAAAAAATATTTTCTCGAAAAATTACTATCTTTTAGTACTACAAAAGCCCCAAGTTTTGCTACGATTGGAGAACAATTTTTCTCCACCTGGATCACTTGACATGGAATGCCTCATATATGTATGTACATATATTGAATTTAGAATCCATTAAATTTGCAAAACATTGAAAAAAAGTTGCAAAATTTTTTTCTTCTATAAGAAAAGCATTGTGCAATGTTATGAATTAAAAAAAGTTTTACTTTTCGTCATTATTGATTCATTTGTTTATAATTTTTACTATATATTATTGTAATATATAAACTACTATTGCTTTATTTTAGTGTCAGTATAGTAATTATTATTATTAAATTACAGTTTTGTTAACTTGTTATTTTGTCTATGGTATTGTCAATTTTCAGTTGTTATTGTTATTATATTATTTTTATTGTTATAGTAATAATTCTGTGAATGTTATATCCAATTTTTTATTTCTATTGTTTTTTTGTTATCAATAATGTCATCTATATTTTTATAGTTATTTTTTAATTTTATTGTTATTGTCATTTTTTTGCCATTTTTTCATTTTTATTGTTAGTTTGCCATCATTAAAGCCATTTTTATTTTTATATTGCCATTTTCTTAGTGTGTTTGCCATCATTAATGCCATCTTTATTTTTATTGTTATTTTATTGCCATTTTTTATTATTTTTATTGCCATTTTTTTATTTCCAATTTTATTTTTATATTGCCATTTTACCATTGTTTTTTTATGTTTTTGTTGCCATTTTACATTTTTATTGTTATATTTTATAAAAATAGATTATTCCATTTGAATAATTGACCTGTGTAAAAAATAAATTAACATGTAATTAATTAATGTTTGAATATTATAATTACGTATTAATTATTAATTAAACCTTCATTTAATTTAATTTTTGCATACATCAATTCTCCAATTTAAAATTTATCATTTACAGAATTTAACTACAGTAATACCTCAGACTTACGCGATAGGTGGAACCGAGCGTTGATCGTGTAGGTCGAATTCGCGTAAGGGGTCGTTCATAAACCATGTGATACATATTTTCGGTAATATAGATCTCCTCCCACCCTTATGATGCTTTTTCCATTAATAGTTAACATAGAGTATGATATTTTGCTGACCTCCCTCACCCCCTAAAGTATCACATGCTTTATGGATGATTCCTAAGTTGGGTTTCATATTTCCATACATGTAGTTTCGCAGCTGTAATGAGAAAGTAAATGTGCGCTGCCATAAAAAAACCGTGTATCTCTGAATTCACGTAAAACGGGATAACGAAGGTCTCGGGGTATTATTGTATATTTGATTGTTTAGCTATGTAATATTTTGCTTTAAATGATAGTCTTCCAACACTGAGAAAATTTTAGGTAGATTGAAGGCTTTTCATGGTTGAAATTAGCCCTAACAGCATCCAGATATTTAAAATATCCTACGGATGTCCTAAGGATATCGGGAAAGTGTTATATCCGTAAAATATCCTAGAAATCTTCCAAGATATCGTAAGAACTGAAGGACATCCAGGAAATATCCGAACTCGTAGTTTGTTATAAAAAGGCGAGAATCTACTACTGAAAGGTTAGCAGCAGTTCCTTAGGTGTAAATTCTCGCCTTTTTATGATGAACTGCGAGCCATGAGACAAAGTGTTCTAGTGATTATCATAAAAAGCCTGTAATCTACTTAAAATTTTTTCAATATGGTAATTAAATCTTATACAATTTTCTAGAAAATATTTATTGAACATCCTAAATACTTATTTAATGTACAAAGATCTATAACGATTTTAAATTAAAGTATTTCATGATAAACAATATTTTTAATATATAATTTATGTGGAAATTCTAAATTTTTATAAACTGCAGAATCTACAGCATGAATTTTTAAATGCTTTTTTGATTTAACTCGAGAACCACCAACATAAACTTGACCATGACCAAATGTTGGTATATGTAAATATATTCCAACTTTATCAAAAGATTGACCCTGAGATTTATTGATGGTCATTGCATAAGCTAATCTAATTGGAAATTGTCTTCTTATCATTTTAAACGGAAATGTTTCTTGCGAAGGAGACAAATCAATACGGGGAATAAAAACTATTTCACCTTTAAATTTTCCACTAATTATTTCAGCAGAAATCACATTTTTCATTAAAGATTTTACAACTAATCTAGTTCCATTACATAATCCCTGAACTAAATTCATATTTCTCAAAAGCATAATTACACATCCTACCTTCAACGTTAATTTATGAGGAGGCAAACCATCTGGTGTTAAACTATTTAAAAATTCTACTGGGATAATGTTGTTCATATCTTTTGGGTCCTCATCATCAACATGTGAATCATTACTATAATAAACAGTTTCTTTTCCTTCTAATTTCAATAAAATACGTTCATTCATATCTAACACTTCAGCATTAGTTAATGAAAGAATACAATAAGAATAAATAGATGAATCATTTGAACTTATCGATGATCCATATATTTCATCAATTAAATTCCCATTCGAAATTAAATTCTCTGGAATTTCTAAAACATTATTTTCTTTTTCAAACATACTTTCCGGTTTACCATCACCTACATTTAATAGCCAGTTCGAAAATTCTACTTGAGTTTTATCTAATCTAACGTTAACATGCAAACATCTAGTTTCAAAATGATGCCACAATTTACTTTTTTTTACACATACCTCTACAATATGAGTACGACTACCATGTGGAACGATAGGCAAAGTTTGTCGGAAATCTCCCGAAAGCAAAATAACTTTTCCTCCAAATGGTTTATTACATTTTGTAATATCTCTTAACATAGATTCCATTGCTTCCAAAGCATATTTTGGTGCCATTGTAATTTCATCCCAAATAATAATTTTTGCGCTCCTTAAAAGTTCAGCATGTTTCGACATTCCACTTATATTACATGTTGAATCTTCATTGATTGGTATAGGAAATTTAAACATAGAATGTGACGTTCGTCCACCTTTTAGAAGATTAGCTGCTATACCAGTCCAAGCAACTGATAGAACTACCATTTCTTCACTTTCGACTTTAGTAATAATTGTATTGTGTAGATAGCTTTTACCACTTCCACCAGGCCCATCAAGGAAAAAATATCTACTATCACATTCTTCATTATGTATTGCCATCATAACATCATTAAAAACATGCCGTTGTTCATCATTTAAACTTTCAATAAGAGAGTAAGCTTCTTTTTTAAGCAATTGTAATTTTAATGCATTATTTTCTTTATCCAGATGAGAATTATAATTTTTAACAATATCTTCATCAATATTTGGTAAACCAAATTTATGTAACGTAAATCCATGAAAAAAAAGTACTTCGTTAATTAAAATTAATGATTTTTGAATGGCTACTTCGACAGGTAAATTAGTATCGAAAATCATGTGCTCTTTATATTTGTTCCATAAATCAACAGCATTTACAGGCAACCCAAAGACACATATATATGCAAACAATCGACAAAGTTCTTTAGGAAATTTTATGCTTACAGCTTCAGTCAAACAATTATCCCATTCATTATCATCTACCATCAAATTTCTTGCACGCGCTGCTTCTGTAAAAGTATTGTATGTAATACCTTTATATGTTTTTATATCTTCAAATGATTCAGCACCACGTACATACAATAATAAAATCCTCAAAAAGTACCTTTCAATATCTTTTGGACTAACAAAATACATGCGGGTAATTAATGGTTTAGTTATTCGTTCTCTTGGTTTCCAAGTTTTTGAAGACTCAACAAAAACATAATTATGTGGTATTTCTGTATATAAATATTTACGGGCCTCAGGATTTTCTTTATTTAATTTAAACCACGCCGTTAAAGTTGTATTTTTAAATTTATCTATTGCATCCTTCTCTAAACCTTCTTTAAAACATATTGTTTGTTGATTAGGTAAATGTACAGCTAATCTATAGGTTGCATGGGATTGTTCATGCATATTGAATTCGTATAATCTGTGCATTGCTTCTGGGGGACATACATACCGCGTATTTAAATAATGTTCAATTTCATTATAATTCATTTCTTTATTGTTATCCTTGTAACCTATTATTGCACAATCATGTCCTTTATAACAATATTTAAATAAATATTTAATACCACCAATACTACCACACGCTGCAAGATTAATATGGCATTTAAATTTTGTACTTAAATATGGATTATAAGGCACAATCATTGAATTATTTACTACATATTTAATTGACCCATCCTTATTGAAAAAAACAATTTGTTTCCCATTATTTCGTCGTCTATATTCCGGATAAATTTTAGATTGATATACTGTTTCTGAACAAAATGACTTTGGATAATGTTTTGTGCAAACTTTCTTCTCACGATCCATACAAGGTGAATTCATGTTTTGACTTCCGCAAGGCCCATGAACTTGAAACTGCTTAACAATTTTAAAAAGTTCTGGATTTTTTGTCTCATCTGGAATTTCTGCGCTTATCATTTTATTTACAGTTTCTGCATCTCGAATTGGTTCATTTAAAAATATAATTAAATGCACATGCGGCAATCCTCGCTTTTGAAACTCTATAACATATACATATGCCTTAACTGGTCCAAAAATTTGTTTTTCTTTTAATTCTTTCATTAATTCTTTAACTTTTATTTGAAAAACTCTGGCTACAATGTCAGGCCGATCAGACGCTGTTTCACCATCCAACAAATTTTCTGTAATCTCAGCCCATTTTGGATTACATGTCATGGTAATAAACAAATCCGGTTTTCCAAATTCTTGAACTAAACGTATAGCATCCATAAAAGATTGTTGGTATGAACGTGGTCCTCCTGTAAATGTTGAAGGCAAAATAATCATTTTTCCAGGTCGAACATTTTCTTCTTTTGCTTTATTATTTACATAATCCATTAGTCCGCAATATAATTCAGCTCTAAGATCTTTCTGATGGTTCCGATAGAAGTTTAAACGTTCACCTTCTACTTTCGTCCAAACATCGACTATATACTGCTGAGTTAATTTTCCTAAAGCTAAACATGGATTAAAACTTCCTCTATACGAAAGACGATACATATAAAATTGTAAGGGAGTAACATTCCGTTTACCTTGAGTATGCTTAATATTTACAGTCCATCCAGGATCACCCGAAGGAAACATTAAAGGATACGTCATAGGATCAACATTTGCACTGAGGCTAGAGATTGGAATACTTTTCGAATTTCTTGGATGAATACATATATCACGTTCCATTGGGGGTTTACCATCTTCGCTAACAAATACAATTGCTACTTCATTACAAGAAGGAACATTAAATTTTTTATTATCTAAAGATCTATCGCGTTTTATCCACATTTCAATATCTCTTACCGGTTTATTTAATACTTTAGCTCGCGCTTCCTCCTCTATTTCTACTTCTCTCATCATTTTGAATGATTTTGCAAAAGGACTAGTTGATCGAAGTAAAATATCTAAATTGAACAAAAGTTCTGACAAACATTTTTCATTATTTTTATCACTTAATCTTTCTTGCAAAGCCTCTTGTGAATCAATTATATATAATTGACCATATTTTCGTTTATTATCATCATTTGGATGTAGAGAGTAAGTACAATGATATACTTGTCCGTGTATGCGAAAAACGTATGGACCACTACCTTTTGGAACTTCTAGCTTAGCTCCCATACTGGCAAAAGCTAACGAACTATTATACGAACGAATATTTTCTTTAAAATTTTTGGCTTCGGAGCTAGAGTTATATAATAAATGTTTTAGATACAACGGATAAGGATGTAATTCAGTTAATTGAACTTTTCCCTTGTGACAACAACTACTAAATTTTTTATCTGATGGCCTTTCACACAAAAAATTTAACGAACCACATGATTCACACTTAACATTCATCAAACCTAAATAATTTTCTGTAACTTCATTTTCTACAAAATCTTCTAAAGGCGTAATTGCATCTCCTAATAAAGATATCTTTGCTTTTTTATTATTTTCTTTCTCCAAATTTAATTTCTCCGTTTTACGTTTTAAAACTTTTTCTTGCTTCTGTTTTTTCTCAATTTCTGTTTCTAATAATAATTTCTTCTTTTTCAGAGATAGATTTTTTTCTAGTCTCTCTTTCTTCTTTATTTCTGATTCCAATGATAATTCTATCCTTTTACGTTTCAAATCTAGTTTTTGTCTCTCTTTTTTCTCAATTTCTGTTTCAATTGCTAATTTATTTTTTTTCCAAGTTAAATTTTTTTCTAGTTTCTCTTTCTTACCATTTTCTTTTTCATAAACTCGACGCTTATTCTCTCTATCTTTTCTTTGTCGGTCGAGTTTCTTTTCATTCGTTTCCTTTAGTCTTTCATTTCTTTTTCTCTCTTTGTCTTTTGTAGTTCGCGATTTTTTCTTCTCAGTCTCTGTTATCAAGGCTGTATTTTGAACTGTATTTAAAATTTGATTATTTGATACTACTGGAAATTGAGCTAAACGATTATTTTGAAACATTTCGTTCAGATGAACTCTCATCTTTGTTTGATCATAATGTACAGTGTTCGGCATTACATTGAAATACAAAGATGTTGCAAATGCTATTGCAAACAAACCACAATCAGTTCCGTTACCTTGATCTTGAACTTGTGAGAAAACTACATTTGGCTTAAAAGGGTATAGTTTACTTAAATACGTTACATGATCTGCATGTAACTTTTTAGCGTTAACACTGTCAAAAATGAATAGTGTTTTTCCATCATAATATGTACAAATCCAATGACCAATATCATTCTTTGAATTTACAGGTTTATCAATGCTAAACAATATCTGTATATGTTTCTCATTTCTATCGATTGGAGTAATCATTTCAGGTGCATGCAGAAGTAGAGTACTTTGCATATTCATTGCTTGGTTCGACTCTATTCCTAATAATTCTTGGAATTTGTAAACATGATTGTCATTAAGATAACTCCCTTCAGTAACTAAAATTTCTAAATCTTCAGAATTCAAACTAAAAAATTTATTTTTGCTTACCATCCTTCCGCTTATGAATGTCCAGGTGCTAACAATATCTTAAGTAAACCAAAACGAATTACCTAAAATTGCTGCAAAAAAATTTTTACTCAAAATCATTATAATTTTAAAATCATATTTATTTTAAATTTAAAAAAAATTTTAGAAATTGAAAAACTTTTTATTTAAATTTAAAAAAATTTATTTAATTTTGCTTCCTCATAAAGGAAGCCTTATAGTGATGTCGATTTCCGAATTTTTTAAAATCAATTATTTTTACAAATTTTCAAGTGTAGTATATATAATTCGTCGAGAGGAACAAATGTCCGGATGTATGTGTGTATGTATGTGTGTGTGTGTGTATGTCACCGATTCTTGTGGACAAATTTTCTCTTACACATCTTGATGGATTTTGATAAAATTTTGTAGGTGTATTACGGTCACGAATATCTTGAATCAGACAGAAGGATTTTCAAAAATATCTAAAAATAAAAATTTTTTAGCAATTTTTTAATTTTCGAAAAAAATGAATTTTTTTATTTTTTGAAATAACTTCTTTATTTATTAAAATTTTTATTAATTTTTCTCAGCATTATATTCCTGGCATGAAAACGAATCGATTCATGTATATAAAGTATATATTTCATGAAAATTTATGGAATTAATAAATATTATAATTTTTCACAAAAAATTAAAATTTTGTATTTTTTGACATTTTATCATAACACTTTAAAATAATTATTCTATAATAAAAAATTAAATAATTAATATTTATTCAGGGTAGTTTACCCGGTTTATTAATTATATTTAATAAACTATTATAATTATTTAACTTTTAAAATTATATATAATAATATATATTGAAGAAGCTAAATGGTCATGAAATGAACAACTTGTTTTATACTGTAGAGGAAAAGCTTGCAGGTTGTCAAAATTGATTAAAAAACAACTCAGAAAAAAATGGAACTTAAATTATTATCCATAAATATATTTCATTTGTTAACACATGAAAAGTCACAATTTTGAAATTTTGAAATGATGATAAATTGATGAATTTTAAGATGATATATGTGACGCGACACGAGAATCTCATTTGTACCCCTTACAAATTTAAAGTGACTACGATGAATTTCAAAAATTTTGTCCGCCATATTGGATTCGCGATTTTTAATTTTTTAAATCCGACCTCAGATTCGTATTCAGCGACCCTAAAAACCCCCGAGTAACGAGTTTTAAGTGACTACGACGAATTTTTAAAGATTTTGTCCGCCATGTTGGATCCGACATTTTGAATGTATAAAATCCGACATTAGATTCGTAATCAACCACCCCAAAAACACTCGAGTGACGAGATTTAAGTGACTACGATAAATTTTCAAAAAATTTGTCCGACATATTGCATCCGCCATTTTGAATTTTTTAAAACTGACATCAGATTCAAAATCAGCGACCCCAAAAAACATTCGGACAATAAGTAACAAAAAAATAAATTTTTTTTTTAATAAAATTATATAATTATTTCAAAAAATTCCTTCCACCGCCATTTTAAAACTGCCATCTTAAAATTTTTTTAAACGCGTTTTATATTAGTAAATCTTGCGGGTATTGCGGAAAGCAAAATGTTCTCTTTTGCCTGTTGTTGTCAATGCGTAAATTTCTAAACAACACTTTTTCCAATTTTGCCATTTCGGAAATATTGAGACCGGTCTGGTTTACCCACCGGTCCGGTTCGCCCCACTCTCCCCTATTCAATTTTAATTCTTTTAATTTAATTAAATAATTTATTTAATTTATTAATTTTTATTATTATTTATATTATTATTATTAATAATTCATTTTTCAATTTAATGTTACATTTAAGTAATAAAACACCCGAAAAAGATTGAAAAATTCTAAAATTTAAATAAATTACCTTAAAATAATTATTCTTTTGCAATACAAAAAATTTTTAGATAAATAAACAATTTTTTTGGTTTAAACTTTTTTTTAAATTTCACATTTCACAATATTTTAAAATTAATTAAAAGCTAATTAATCTAGTACAATAATCAAAATAAAATTAATTAATTTTTTGTAATTTATTATTATTCACAGTAATAATAATAAATTTCAAAATAAAAATTTTTTTATAACAAATTTGGTGAATACTTTATACAATAAATATTATTGATTATTTACAGTAAATGAAAAGAATTTGAAAATGTACAGTGAATAAATCAAAATAATAAAAAAAGTAAATACTTTGGTAAAATATATTGCTCACGTTTCTTTAATTAAATTTTTTTTTGTTTTATTATTTCAATTTCAAAATAATAAAATTGATGAAAAATAATTCGTTCTTTTGAACGCTTAGAATTAGAATTTTATATATATATATATATATATATATTTGATTTTTTCTACTTTTTCATTGTAAATAAATAATAATAAAAAATAAATAAACATACTTTTGAAAATTTTTCATCGCAAATAAAGAAAATATATTATTACATGAATAATAATAAATAAACTATTAAATTGAATATATATTATTATTTATTATTATTTATTACATTCACAAAACTTACCAATCTTTGCTGAACCTTTCTTTTCTGCGATGCAATTTTTTCCAGCTTCTTATTCACTTCTTATTCTTATTAATTCTTCTTGATAATTCACAATTCACAACTTTACGATTAGTAGAGGAGAAAACGCGATAACTATCTATCAAATCAATAACCTCGGAATTGTGTTGGTACAAATAGATAAACATGTCAAACCTATATATATGCTACACAAAAAGACAAAATCCTCCACAAAAGTCTAACTTCAGGTGTGGACAGAGATCCGGAAATCTGAATCACCACGATTATTATATATAATATATAATCTAATAGATTATATAATTTTTCTGGATAAATTACCGGAAACACAGAAAGAGCAATACGATACTTAGATTTAGACAGCTATGCAAAACTTTTCAATGCTTTACGTGCAACGCAAATCGGTTCAGTGTCAATGCTTCGAACAAAATTATTAAATTGCAAACAAAATAATGTAAATGCACCTGCAGTGCAAGTTCCATCACAGATAAAGCAGGTATCATGTTACAAGTGTGGAAAGATGGGACATATGACAAAACAATGTACTAAATCAGCAAATTTTTGCGACGGCTGGTTGCCGAAGAGACCATCGGAATTAATCAAAGTGACACGCGAAGACCAAGAATTTTTAGACTTTCAGGCAATGACGGAGGAAGAAATTCAACACCACGATTTATACGAAAAGAACGTCGAATATCAAACTTGTGTGGACGATTACAATCTCTATACGGAAGAGCTGATATCAGAGAATAATACAGGTTATTAATAGACTCAGGACCATCAGTTAACATAATAAAGGAAAATAAAATACCGAAAAACAATTACACTACTTTTAAAGTGAAAAAGAATTTTTATATGGGTAAAGATAAGCACCAATCAGAATATGGTGTTCATTTAATTTATTTCGCAGACAACAATTATTTCACATTGTTGATGAAAACTTCTCATTACCCGAGGATGGAATAATCCCTATTGAAAATCCCCGTACATTATCTTGTACAGGAAATTGTACAAGATGTTCTACAGGAAACTATACCATTTGTGTCAATGAACCTGAACCATTTCAGCATAAGAAATTGAAACAGGTTCTTGTACAAGATGTTGCACAAGATTTTGTACAAGATCTTGTTTCAATTTCTTATGCGGAAATGGTACAGGTTCATTGACAGAAATGATATAGTTTCATGTACAAGATATTGTACGGGGATTTTCAGTAGGGATTGGGTTACCATTTTTGCAGAAATATGAAAACTACGCTATCACTCCAAAATGCCTTATCATAGAAAAGTGGAAGACACCTTTACACGAAGATGGATATTTTGTAGAGCAAAATCAAATGCGGATTTGTAACATCATAATGAATAAAGAAGATGGTGATATTTTAATAGAAGACCACCCAAATATTCCCACCGGACTTTATGAAATACAGAACGGAATTATGAAAGCACCTGTTTATAATTATTTTAATCAACCTTTAAAAGTGCCAAATAAAATTGAAGGAAAACAAATAGAGAAAATTGATTACGACATCATAAACGATAAAACGCTAAAAAATAAAACAAAATTAAAAGCTGAAAAACTACCTGGAAAATAATCGAAAAATACCACAGTAATTTTACTCCAGACGACGCCAAAATTCCCTGCACAAATTTGACTAGTAACAAAATTGTATTAAAAACTGGAAAAATATTCAATGACTTTAGAAAATTAAAGGAGAATACAGATCGAGAAGTATATCCTCTACCAGTGATTGAAGACGTTCTTTCACAGTTAGGAAAAGCAAAATTCTTTTCAGCATTTGACCTGTCTTCAGGATTTCTCCAAATACCAATGGAAAAAGAATGTCGAAAAAATACAGTATTCAGCACAACTAGAGGACATTATCAATTTATCCGAATGCCTGTTGGTTTAAACAATACACCTGGCATATTTCAAAGAATGATGGACCACGCTTTTCAAGGATTAATTGGTGATGCATGTTTTTTATACTTAGATAACATTGTTGTTTTCGGATGTACATTAGAAGAACATAATAAAAATTTAACCAAATTCATGGAACCAGTAAAAACATTGGGATTAAAATTGAAATCGGATAAGTGTGAATACCTTTGACCAGAATTAGAATATTTTGGACATGTTATCACGGACAAAGGAATAAAACCAAATCCTTTAAAAGTTCAAGCTGTTAAAAATTTTAAAGAACCAAAAAACGTGACAGAAATACAGTCATTTTTAGGATTAGTTGGTATTACAGAAAGTTTATTAAAAATTTTGCACACATAGCTAAACCATTATCAAGATTAACAGCAAAAGGAAATATTTTCGATTGGACAAAAGACTGTAGTACAAGCTTTAAACTATTAAAAGATTTATTGTGTAAATCACTAGTATTAAAATATCCAGATTTTAATAAAAGATTTGTTTTGACAACAGACGCCAGTAATGTAGGAATCGGAGCTGTTCTTTTTCAAGATGGATATCCTTGTTGCTATATTTCAAGACTATTAAATAATACAGAACAAAATTACAATTTATCAGAAAAAAAACTATTAGCAATCGTGTGGGCTACAAAAAGACTTTGGCAATATTTATTGGGACGGACGTTTACTGTTCAGACAGATCATAAAGCACTTAATTAGTTACATAATGTAAATGATCCTTGTTCAAAATTATTAAGGTGGAGATTACGCTTAGAAGTGTTTGAATATGATATAGAATATGTTAAAGGAAAAGAATATAAAGCAGCTGACTGTCTTTCAAGGCTATTTCCCATACAAGACGAGGATAGTAAAAAGGCCACACCAGCAGAAAATTCCGAAGACAATAAACTTAGTTCAAGAAAAGAAGAAAAATACATGTCACCCAATATACAGAGGTTTGATGATATTAAAACTAAACAATACGATGAAACAGATGTTCTAACACAAAATTTTGTAAAATGTCAAAAGAATAAAGAAACTGTACATTTTACAATAAAGCCTAACACTCAAGGAAAATCATGCAAAACAAGGCTAACAAAAGATTTACCCCAATTCAAAAAAGAAAACTGGTTAAAATATTTTGAAAATCGAGTTAAAGAAGTTATTGATAAGAAACTGATTTCACCAATTCTGAAGTACACAAAATTAATCTTTAAATGGAAAGAGAAGCACGAAAAATGGTTAACTAAAGCTACAGACAAATAATACAAGACAGTATTACGACGACAAATAATACTATTACATAATACACACTAGGTTAACACAAGAATTTAAATGTAATACACTGTTAGAAAAAAACCAAAATTGTATCTCTCAATTGTACTCCTAAAACTAGATAGAATGAACACAAAATGTAAGCTACGATTTACTACTCCACATAAATGAAAGTGACAGTCATACATTTAAATGAAGTGTTCAAAACAATATGTAAATCCTTGAGTAGAAAAATTAGGTCTAAAATGTGTAACAACAAAATGAGTAATGTTGACGTCGTTATATCCTACGAAAGACAACCACATAAAATCTCAGAATTACATATTAAACCTTATTTAAATAAAAATGTAAAACTTAGGTTTTAGGGACTAAACCCTATCTAGCGAGAGGGATGATATAGTCAGCAAAAATATATATCCCGACCTGTATTGTTTCATATTCGACATAAGCTGTAAAACGTATTTGCAATTCAGTCTTATTTCTGCCTTTTAAGTGTATTATTAATTTCATTAATAAATTGTCACTCTCTGAAGCGATAAAAAGTAAATTATTTCTATTTAATAAATTAGACCTTAACACTGCCAACATGTAATAAAAATTTCAAAATTTTTGACAGGGGATAAATTTTGCATGCTCACTCCGCTATGCCCTTTATTAGTTAAATTTTTTAAAAATAAATATCAAGATTTTCAAAAAATAAAAATTTGAACTGACCTCTTAATTTTTATTAATTTTTATTGCCAATTTGTTTATATACACGAAAAAACGATTCTGGCCTTAATAGGTAAAATATGGTACATACTATTTTAGCACTCCAGAGGTAAGAATTTTGTTAAAGATTAATTTTGAAGTAACGATCGTCATTTTGTAAAAAAATTCTACTTCATCCAAATTTTGTATTATTTTACGTTGCCAAAATTTTTGTAGGCTTTTCTTAAGATTCTGAATAATCGATCACATCGATTATAAAAAATTTTAATTTTTCAAAAAATAAAATTTCCAAAATAACAAGATTTTTTTTCTTTTTTAACTATATAGAATATATTTTGACCTTAAATAATGCCTGTAAAACATTTGGCCCTTTTAACAACGAAAAAATCGATGAGTTGAAATTTCACTGGTCCCTCCCCTTAATTACTATGGAAATTTTTACGCAATTCTACTTCTAGTTCTTTATAATGTTTTTTTTTCTTAAACATTTCTGCACCATGAAGATAGTGATTTTTATAGTGGTCTTTCGTGACCTCAATCCGCAAGTCAATTCACTTTAAACTGTTACGCTCTGCTTTCTGCGAATTTACGAGCAGGAAATAAAGCTTTCAAAGCGGTCACATTTTATGTTATATACTATTTGAGAAATCAAATAAAAAATCGTTATTAAAACAAATTCAATAAGGTTTCATGTACGTCAACGCTTTTAATTAAAAAATATAATGTAGAAACAATTTTTCTTGTTTTTTTATTTTTTTAAATAACTTGCAAAGAAAATCTATACAGCACAATGAGGATTAAAAAATAAAATACTAATACTACTTTGTTTTTTTAATTAAATATTTGAACTGAAGAATAAAAACAAAATAAATAAAAAAGAAACCAACTTATAAATCAAAAATAAATAACGACGTAAACAAAAATTATATTTAAGTCATAAAAATCATAAATTACTGTTGAGAAGCATTGAACATTTTTAAATTCTTCCGTAGAAAAACTCTCTACGCATTTTCTTCACGCAATTGAAAAATAAAATATATAATTTAAAATACAATATCAAATATAAATAGAGTATTAATTAAATATGTGACAATTTATAATATAAACATTTAGCTAAAATAATGAAACCTTAAAAAGTTTCAAACGAAGAAGTAAAGAAAATTCAGATAAGAAGTTAATTTTAAACAATTATGCAATTTTGTAATAACATTTTATGAATACATAAACATCGCAATATATTAAATACGTGACGGTAAAAAATAAAAAAATATAACTACAAACTATGAAAATTTCAAAGGAATAAAATACAATTTAAATTAAAATTAAACTTTAAACAATAATGCGATTTCGTGATATAAATATTTGAAAATTCTAAAATCTATTGATTTTAGAAATTTATAATTGAAATTATTACACAAGCACACAAAAAAATTTGTCTATTTTTTGAACCAGACATACGTATCTTATAGTATTTTTGCCCGCTGAAAACGAATCTGATGTCCAGAATTGCTCCATCACCCTCAGGTTTTTTTAAGAACCTACCCTTAAATTTACAAAATAAAAGTTTAATGTAAAAAAATGAAAAAACACATTGTTTTTTAAAATAGAACAATAAATTTATGTACTTCTCTCTTGACAACTCAAAAGCAATGTCAAAATTGCTCCATCACCCTCTGTTTTTTTTAAATTGAAAAACCAACCCTTAAATTTACAAAATAAAAGTTTAAAGTAAAAAAAAAATGAAAAACCACATTGTTTTTTAAAACAGAACAATAAATTTATGTTCTGCTCTTTCAACAATTGAAGATGGTGATGGAGCTATTTTGACATTGTTTTTAAATTGTTGAAAGAGAAGAACATAAATTTATTGTTCTATTTTGAAAAACAATGTGGTTTTTCATTTTTTTATTATACATTTTGAATTTTGACATATTAGGGGCAGTTTTTTTGATTTAATAAAAAAACAAAGGGTGTTTAAGCAATGTTGACATTGTTTCTGAGTTGTTGTAGCAGAAGTAGATAAATTTTTTGTTTTGTTTTAAAGAGAAATCTGTTATTCAATTTTTTTTACTTTAAAATTTAAAGTTCGGGGTAGTTTTCTCGGTATAAAAAAAACAGAGGGTGATGGATCAATTCTGACTTCAGATTCGTTTTCAGCGGGCAAAAATACTATTAGGTATGTATGTCAGGTTAATAAAACAGACAAATTTTTTTTGTGTGCCTGTGTTATAAATGTATGTAAATAAAATATATATTTAAATTTAAAAAATACAATATATTCCTAAGTGCGAAATTTCAGAACTAAAAGTATTCCAGTGACGTCTGCCATATTTCGGCAGACATCACTGGAATTCAAATTGTCACATTATTGTGCCAGCATTGGCAGCGATCCTCAATTTTGAAATTTGTCGATATTGAGTTCAATGTCGGCCCAACATTGGCACCGATGCTCAGAATTTCTAATGTGCCAAAACTGCCCCGAATTTTGGGCCAATAATGACAATAAAACATCAATATTATAAGTTAATTACACCGAAAAAAATCTCGATTGTATTATTAACTATAAACCTATAATTAATCTTAACCTTCTAAAATTAATAAGGATTCCTAATCATTATAATTGTGATCGCTGGGTTGATTCAACAGATCCAAGCCTTGTAAAAACAATTCTGCAATTCTTGTTTAAATTGACTAGGATATTTAGCAAGTTTGCCCATTTCTATAATGCGCATGCGTCTGCTTCTGTTTCGATATTATTTACCTGTAATGCTTTCGTGTGAATTATAGTGGTTTCGTAAAACGATTTCGTGTCTTCTTTATGTACATAAAATGGGGGTCTAACTTATATAAAAGTTATAGTTCTCTCCGAAGCTTTGGAAATATAGATAGTCCATGTTTTAGAAATTAAATTATTCAATTATATTAGACAATTCTTTCAGATTTTTTTGGTTAAGTTTCAATACAAATCGTCGAAATTTTTACGCACGTGGTGACAACATTTTTATTATTTAAATAGCGTAGTATGTTTGAAAATTTACCTGTAACAATTTGTGCATTTAGATTTATTTAAATTTAAATGGAATAGATCATTATAAATTAATAGCTTTTGACCTGTAGATATAACTGTAAACTTAAAGTATATAACACATCATTTGACTAAGTATTGTATTTTGACTCAAAAAACTAGTATCTACTAAAAAGTGTAAATACCAAGTGTGCGTAGTTTAGTAGTTATCGTTCCCCCAGATAAAAATGATTGGTACAAATTTCGTATGAATTTCGTTCGAAAATCCGAGCAGATTCGTACAGATTTCCTATTGAAAAAATATTCGGCCAGATTTCCTTACAAAATTCGAGCGAATTGCGAACGAATTAATTTAATTTTTTAGTAAATTCTGCGCGAAAATTCGTATAGATTCTCGAACGAATTGTCAGCTAAGAATTTCTTCAAAAATATTCGGACAGATTTTCTTACGAAATTCATACGAAATTCGAACGACTTCCCGAGTCGAAATGTAGACTCTCTTTTAAACATGCTAAATACTAAATCGAACCTCTTTCAAACCTGGTTACTTCTCAAAACCCTCCTTTTACTCTTTTTCACTCTCTTTTTGACCTCTTTTCAACCTTCATCAAATTTTTATCAAAAATTTGAAACCCTCTTTTGAACCTCTTTTCACTTTTAAGAACTTTTTTCATTCTTCTAAACCCTTTTTTAAAATTCTATTCACTTTTTAGAACTCTTTTCATTCTTCTAAATCCTCTTTGGAAAATTTTTCTAATTTTTATATAGGTATATTAAAAATTTATTACGTATTTCATTATATAATATATTATAAATTAATAATTAAAAATTAATTAATTGATTAATTAATTATTAATTATATTATATAATATATGCTTTGATTTTTTAAAAACGTATAAAAAAGAATTAATTTATATTAAAATAATTAATAATCAAAATAATTTTATTCCACTTCTTTATTATTCAGTCTTAAACCAATATACAGTTGGCCACTCAGATGCATTAATGCTGTCCTTCCGGTTTGACGGTATTTTGCAAAGTCGTATGATTTCTATCAAAATGTTTTTAGTTCATGACATATGAGAACATTCGTATGTCACGAACTAAGAATATTTGATAGAAATTACACGACTTTTCAAAATTTCTTTAAACCGGAAGGACAGCATTAATGCATCTGAGTGGCCATCAACTATTACGGAAACTAATTTTTTTCGTGTAGAAAAAAGTTTATTCTGTTAAGAGCCATTCATAAATTACGTAACAGCTTATAGGGGGGGAGGGGTTTCGAATGTATATTACGCTTTGTTACATGGGAAGGGGGGGTGTGCTTTGTGGTGCTTTTTAGTTCATGTCATATGAGATCGTATGTCACGAACTAAGAATATTTGATAGAAATGACACGACTTTTCAAAATTCCTTTAAACCGGAAGGACAGCATTAATGCATCTGAGTGTACCATCACTAATACTGTAGCTGTTGACTTATACTGCGAAGAAGGCTTTAACCAGAACTAAAACTGAGTCTAACCTATAAATACATTATAGTGCTTCATGTGCATGTCTTGTACTCTCGGTATTCCCATATTTACCCGAGTCAGTATTTTTTTATTTGATTATATACGATAAGTTATTTTGAATTTTTTCAATATTGACAATGGTAATATACAGGGTGTCCCAGTCAAGGGTGTACATATTAAAGGGTCATATTCTACTTAAAAAATTAAGAAGAAAAGCCCAGGTCTGCAAACGTTGGAAAAGTACGCTCGCCTACAAGCTCACTGAGCGTGCACGGCCAATAGCTATGCGTAGTTTTTAAATTTTCAATTGCGATTTATGAAAAAACTACTGACAATGTTGAAAAAGTACAAAGGACACATATAAGAGATTATTTGATGCCTATAAAAAAGGTTATCTAAAATTGTCATCGAATCAAGCACAGTCAAAAATTAACGACATATGGAAAAAATGAAAAAAGAAAGCAAGTAAAAAGAAGACCTTGCCGAAAAAGCAGCAAAAATGAATAAAAATTTGCTTTCATTGTTATTGGAAAAAAATAAAAAGATGTACTCGGTTTTTTTAGTGTAAGTAATTTATAATTTTCGTATATTATTTGACAATTTATTTGTATTTTATTTTTTATAAGAAAATAATGGAAAAATACTGGCCTGGAATTTTCTTACAATGAAAATATATGGTTAGAAAATAGTAATTAAATTATAGATGAAAATATTTTTTTCTTACTCAAAAAATGTGTTCTTCACCCTACTGAAAATCCCCGTGCAATATCTTGTACAGGAAATTGTACAATATCTTGTACAGGAAACTGTACCATTTTTGTCAATGAACCTGTACCATTTCAGCATAAGAAATTACAACAAGTTCTTGTACAAGATGTTGCACAAGATCTTATACAAGCACACATTATTGTACAGGATCTCGTACAAGAAATTGCACAGAATCTAGTACAAGAAATAGTACATGAACCTTATTGTTCGAAATCGAAATAAATTACTTGTGCAAATTTTTGTACAAGATCTTGTACAATAACTTGTTTCAATTTCTTATGCTGAAATGGTACAGGTTCATTAACACAAATGGTATAGTTTCCTGTACAAGATCTTGTACAATTTTCTGTACAAGATATTGCACGGGGATTTTCAGTAGCGCATTCTAATAGAAATCGAATCCTACACAACGGCCAACGCAAGAAGTATCTACTTCGCGATTTGATTTTTCATCAGAACCAAGTACATCGAATTTGAATTCACCCGAGTTAGTCACAATTAATATGCACGAACAAATTGGGCAGCAAATTGTCAATAATTCTTCTGCAAATTCCAGTGAAGAATCAGTTGCAACAATCGGTAAAAAAAGAATTCTAGTTTTTTTTGTGAAGCAGAAAATCCAAAAACGTGTTTTTTTTCAATATAATTTTAAAATTTTAATATTCAATTAAAATCCATTAAGCGAAGGAAAATATGTGTCAATTTTGGAACAAATAAATAAATATATTTTTTATTTTATTTTTTGGTACATAATGTTATTTTATTATTTGACAATCGTTTTAATAAATTTTGATACTAATTATTACAGTAAATTCTAAATCATTACCTGACGAAGCTGGTAAAAATGATTCTGAATCTGATACAAATACAAAATTTGTTACACCAGCACAAAATAATAAAAAATAAAAAAATCAAGATTTAGAAAGTAAACTTAATTTCGTGACTGGAAAGCGCGATGCGGGTTTTGGCGATATCGAAAATAATCGACGCATAAAAAAACTTAGGCTTGAGATTGATGAGGAAAAACAAAAAACTTACAAATTTGCACGGAAAAAAAGAAATTAGCTCCAGCAGTAAACAGATGTTTGCTGTGAAATTTCTGAAAATTAGCTACCACAGCTAAGAAGTTTGCAGTGGCAGCGAACATGTTAGCTGAGACAGCAAACATTAGTAAAAATTTATGCGAGTTTGCTGTCATAGCGAACTTGTTTGATCTCACAGCAAACTTTTTCGCTGTCTCTATTTCAACGAACAAGGTTTGCTGTGGCAGCAAAATGTTCGCTGCCACAGCAAACCATTTCTATGCGTGTGGAGAAGAGTGCACTACGACAAAGGAATTTTAGAAAAAATCGTACCACTGGATTGAAGCAAATTTGTGAAGAGAATGGAGACGCAGCTCGGATGCTAAAAATTAGAGATCAATCAGGTCGACCAAGAATTGAAACTGATCAACCTGAACTTCTCAAAACAATTATAGAAGCAATAATTTAATTCTTTTGTCAAATAAAGGAATTTTTTTGTCTTATTTCGAATTCTTATCAGAAATTGTATATATATTTATTTTTGTTTGAAGCTAAATGGTTTAATTTTTTTAGGTCGCGTTTATCTTACAAGATGACAAGGCACGAGTGCCAATAGGAAAAGCGGCTGCTAAAGTCCAAGCACCCATTTTAATGCATTTACAATATCACGTAAGTCTTCCAGATCATGACTGGGTCGTGGCTGACGGACATAAGTTAATACCTTCAGTGTATGCAGGTATCGTAATCAAGAAATATGGCGTTGGAGATGTTATGTATTCTGGTCCTACATACATCGCTGTAAGAAGTGGTAAGCACTGTTCTTCCACTGCTTCAAGTCACGCTATTGATTTGGAACGCATTTTGAAACTTGAAAGCTTTCAAACAAGTATGAAGAATAGCAATGCTTTACCGAAACCTGTGTGGATGATATCAGTTGACGGAGGACCAGATGAGAATCTAAGATAATAATTTATTCCAAAATAATAATTATCTACATGTTCATAAATTTTTGGCCATTCAAATTGACGAATTTATTTTTGTTAGTTTTTTAAATTTGAATTTAATAACAAAATATTACTTTGCATATTAAAAAAATTATTTATAACTAATAAATATTGAATTTATTTTTTATTTATCATTAAAGTACAATAATTTATTAAAATATCTAAACAAAAAATATTACGTTCGTTTGAACGTTCAAAAGCTTAGAGGTATTTTTCTATCAGGTTAGTAGAGTTTTTGTATTTAAAAATATTTATTAGTTCTTATATTAGGACAATGATGACATTTTCTTACAATTAAAAAAATACTTTAGGTATGAAAAAGTAATATCCGAAGCAATAAGATATTTTAAAGAAAATAATTTTGATGCACTTTTTATCTTCACGAATGCACCTGGCCGCAGTGCATTTAATCGTGTGGAGAGAAGGATGGCTCCTTTAAGCTGTGAACTTTCTGAACTCATTTTACCTCATGATCACTATGGATCGCATTTAAATAACTCTAATGAGAGAACAAATGATGACTTAGAATTAAAAAATTTTGATTACGCAGGAAATGTTCTTTGCGAAGTATGGAATGGAGTAGAAGCTGATTGATACTCAGTATATGCAGAATATATTTCTCCTTCAAATGAATCAAGAAGTTCTCCAGAGCTTCCAAGCTCTGATTGGTATTGTCGACATGTTTTAGAGAGTCAGTACTGCTTTCAGGTTTGTAAATAAATGTTCCCAATAATAATGCTTCAAATTATTTTATAATTATGTATATATGATATTTTTGTTAATTGGCCTTATCGTCTATAAATATGTCATTATTTATATATTAAATAAAACAAAAATTAGTATAATTAATGAATAATAAAAATAAAATGTAAAATTTAACAAATAATATTACTTTGGCATATAAATATTTTTAAAAATATACATATAACAAATTTTTTAGATTATTAAATGCGACAACATCAATTGCTGCTTAAAGATCAGAAGTGATTTGAAAAAAATTCTTCCGCAAGGCTACCTGCCACCACCGTTTCCACTGAAACAAACTTTCTCAGGCTTTGAAATACCTCAACTTGAAGACCAAAGTGAGACAAAATTTGCTCCTTTATTATTACGGCTTTCGTTAAATATGAGACCACAACAAACACAGTTTCCAATTTTGCCGTATGACTTTCACTGTCCATCAGTCCGATCAGTACTTGACAGCAGAGTATGTCAATATTGTGGTGCAAAATGGTGTAAAAACACCGTAAAGCGATGCATCCCAAAGGCGAACCACTTGAAACTTTAAGAATTCGTCCAAGGCATATAATTGCACGTCGCGGAAAAGAATTTTTGTGTCACTTAGATTTACCTTTTGGCGAAGAAATTGAATGGGTGGATATAGAAAATCTCGAAGAGAACTTTGAGACTGAGGAAATTAATGATAAAATCACAGCTGACAAAGAGAACCAAATTCCAATTATTTCTTCAATTGAAAATTGGATTCAGGCCCCCTGGACTGAATATTACATTTAAAAGAGAAACAAAAAATTTATGTATAAAATGTAAAAATTATTTAAAGAAATATTAAATATTATAATAAATATTTATGTTTGATACCGGTCACCGTAAGCGGAGGAGAGAGACTGGCTCAAAGGCGCGAGAGAAGCGCAAAAGAAAGGATAAAATTAATATTGGGGAAAAAAATTGTAGTGAGAATTACGAAAAAAAGGGGGGGGGTAAAACTCAATGTAAGTGTTGTAGTTGACAGAGCCGATCGGTGACGTCGACATCGAACCCAAGCAGGGTTCTGAGAGGCGAGGACCCGTTCTACTCCAGGTGACGTCGACATCGAACCCAAGCAAGGTTCTAAGTACTGTCCCCTGGAGCCGGTTGTCACTGGTTGATGGTGCGAGAGAAGCAGCTCCGTTACCTCAAGGGTTACATTCCCCTTGACCCAGAAGGTCCCGAGCGAGGGCCTTAAGTTGTCTCGGAAAACGTCACCCTCAGGGTGGTGCAGAAGGTCACAAGGCCTTAAGACACCAGAGTTACTCCTCTGCCGTGTGTGGAAACGTTTTTGAACACAAAATATTCTTCCGTAAAATTATTGACAATTTATCCTAAAAAGGACTAATTGTCAAAGTTTGGTTTGTTGTTTGTCCTGAAAAGGACAGATTGGTAAAGGTTGGTTGTGTTCCGCAACCAGCGGAAGAGAGATGTAGACGTCGTTTCCGATTAAAATATTTATTTTCCTAAATATTTTTCCCTGAGGAAGACGGCAGGCAGTTGACGGTTTGGCAGGCGGCGGCGAGGTGTCGGTGTAGAGGTGGCGGCGTGGCAGCGGCTGAGAACGTCACCCGGCAGAGTGACAGTTCGGCGAGAGAGCGTGGCGTCAGCGACACCGCGCAGGCGTAGTCGTCTCTCGGCGTGAGAGACGTGTTGCTCCGTCGAAGGCTGGCGAGGTAAGAGAGGGAGTCAGGGAAAATGCGGCATATTTATGCGCCTCTGCTGAGTCGCATCCGCGGTTCTCCCTGCCACTTTGGCAAGAGCCAATCAGCGCGTGAGTTGCCCCCACCCGTACTGCGCGTGCGCGGTACGGTTGAGGTTTCTAGAGCGAGAGTTAGTCGAGCGGGAGACACGGAGCAGGTCGGACGTGTCCACCGAACTCTCTCGTAAAAGCGATGCCAATGTCATTTTGCCTTTTACCGTCAACATTGTACCGTACCTCCGGTACAAAAATCTAACTTAAGGCTAAATAAAGATAAATGAATTTACTTTCATAATATTATTCAATGTTATACTTACAATTCTATCTAATATATTTTCACAATATATTAGACAAACCACAATATACATTAAACAATATTATGTGAGATAAAGAAACAAAATTTAATATTTCCTCACGCACGAAAAGTGAGTGTAAAAATTACACTTTAAAGGAATTTTCAAAGTTTATTAATATTTGATTAATTTTGCAATGAATTGCAAAATTGTCTCAATAATTAAAACCTGAAAAGTAACCAACTATAGCAATTGGCCCCCTTTAATAGTGGAATTTTTGTCACGAATTTGTTGCGTGTGGAAATGTTGTCGAGATATACATAATATGCTTTTTTGTTAAAAAAAAATGTAGTTCAAAATTCGGTCATCTTCTTCTTTCTTCATAACGTTGATAATGATCTTTCTGGAAACCGTTCATCCTCCGTGGAGTTCACGGATAACGCGATGTTGATTGGGAAATATTTTTCTTGTTCGTTGTCTTATTCAGAAAAGGAAATTCAAGAAATTTTTCGCAGGCGAAGAAGGGGGAGAAATATTTTAGCAGTTTGCGATTTACACTAGGTCGTGGAAACGAGGGAACTTTTCAGTTACGAAGTTACCAGACGCGATTGTGAAATAAAAGTCGGACCCTGCTGGGGCCGATACTGTTCCTTGTGAGAAGGAAGTCCATGATAGAACAGACGATTGTTAGAGATGGCCCTTTTCGGGACATATTTTCTCGGCAATGGTCTCAGTAGATGGATACTGCGATTTGAACCTTTCACGTTTGCCGATGTTTAAACGTGATTTTAGACTCCGTGCTAGACATCGTCGTTTCGTAAGTGATGGGGGTCTTTTTCAATCTCCGATGACGGTCCTCGTGAATTCGTCCCTGCTGGGATCGATTGGAAAATGATCTGCTGTTGTAGGCGTGCGTGGGAAAAGCGGGTCCCCGTCGGGACGTGGCTCTTGTGGATGCCGTGTAAGCGAGGAATCTTTTTTCCAAAACTCAATGTCGTCCGACATTTCGTTTGTTGTGAGGACAAGATGGAAGAGTTCGTATGAACTTTTTCAGTCGCATACTGGAATAACGAAAATATTTCATCCGAAATATTTTGATGAGCGTGTCGGTAGTGGACCTGGTTGGGACAAAATAGTAGGAGCTGATGATGCCAGGTTCGTAATCAACTTGAAGAGAAGAAGAAGAAAAAATACTATGTTTAAAAGAGAAACGGAATAGAGAGATGATGACCCTCAGCGTCTTCCTTAGTAATGAATGATGTTCGGTAAACTGACGTGTTTGTCATGCACAATTTTCTTTTTTTTTTTGCATGACGAAAGAAAATTCTTGGCCCATTTCTGTTTAGAGAAATGGCCCCTGACAGGAGAAATTGCGGTAGCCTTGTACAGACCAAGAAAACGCGCGAATTTCTCGGTTGTGAAAGTATACAATGAATTTATCATTGTGATAGTTCTGGTGAAACGAAAAGTTGAGTATTGAAAGTTCGCGATAGAAACATGGGTGGATCGGAAAAGAATACGTAACAGCCAATGCCCCCTGTTTAGTGGGGATTGAGTGGCATCACGATATAATACATGGCCCATTTCTGTTTAAAGAAATGGCTCCTGACTAAGCGGTGGCGTGTCCGGGCTCGGGCCAAGTGAGAGTGGAGAATTGTGTGTAGCGGAATGTGCAGAAAAATTGTTGAGCGCCACCGGGTTTTGATGTCCACTCCCGGAAGTGGAGAAGAGAGAGGAGTTTACAGGCATGGGCCAGCCTTGAAAGGCAAATGGCCCTTGAAGCGAAAGGACGACCTCGGCAGTGAGGCTCGATTGAGAACGGAACAGAAGTGCGAAGAATGTTGTAGAGGTGCGCGGGTAGCTCGGTGAGGCATGAGAAACATTCTGTGATAGGGGGGTCCATCCTGACATCCATCAGGATCCAAAAGAAGTTGTGGCCCCACGTTGGGCGCCAATTTGTTACCGGTCACTGTAGGTTAAGTGAGTGGTACTCAAAGGCGAGGGGGAGAAGGTTAAAAGGAGAACAAAATATTTTGACGCAAAACTCTTTGGTGGCCCTAAAAAGGGCCGATTGAGGGCAGTTGAGAGCTAATAGGGCTCGAAACGTAGACGCCTGCGCGAGGTGGACGCCGACGCCGCGGGGGAAGAGCGTTTATCCGGCGAGAAGGCCTCGGGGGAGACGCCGACGGGGATGAAGAGCGTGTCGGGTGAGCACTGATTCGGGGCCGGAGCAGATGCGAGTCGTGAGGGAGTCGTCAACAAGGCTTGACGCTTTTTGGGGCTGAGACCGAAAAGTTCCTCGAACTGCTGCTCTTGTCGACGGCTGGTTGGTAATACCGGGGCCACGTCCCGGGGCAAAACAAGAGGTGGCCTGGAGATAGGCGCGGAGGAGCACGGCCCCTGTCCACTAACAGAACACGCAACGGCAGCGGTGGTTGAGCGAGTCTGAACTAATGTGTATCTTGGTACCGGTAACGTAAGAGCTCCTCGAAGTTGTTCCCGTCCTGGCCTGCGACGGGGATCCCTAGTCAGAGGGTGTCCGCGGATCAATTCGACGAAAAACCTAGACGATGATGGCGGCGGCCGTGGATCCTCTGGGTCGTAGGTAAGGTGCGCCTGGAGTTCGGCGTTATGTTCCCGGAGGGTCCTGCGATGGGCACGCGCGCGAGCTGCCTTCCCTGGGCGGCGTCTCTTGACGCAGTCGAACCTGGTTGGCATGAGCAGTCACCGTACAGAGCCGATCGGTGTCGTTCGAGAAAAAGAACCCAAACAGGGTTCGCGTTTCCGAAGACCCGTGCTACCCTAGGTGTCGGGCACTCGAACCTGAACAAGGTTCTGAGCACTGTCCCCTAGAGCCGGTTGTCACGTGCTGTCACAAGCCACAAAAATATTCTAACGTTCAAAGCAAATGAAGATAACTAATCCTGAAAAGGACAAGTTATCTTCGTAAATTCCACGTAAAAAGAGGTTTGCCCTGAGAAGGGCAGATTGTGTAGAAGTTTCTCTGTCCTGATAGGACAGGTTGAGGTATACTCTCACCCAGGGCGAGAGAGTAACGAGACCGCAGTTACAGATGGATGTTTTTATTTTATCCCCCAATAGAGGACCTGGTGCTTCTGTTCGTCCAGTGGCAGGCGTCGATGGCAAGGTAAGAGAGAGAGAGATCTTCTCAGTGGCGTTGTCCGTCCTGGTTCCGATGAGAGCTCCGGATGTCGTCTTCCTTCGAGAGTCGGCGGCGAGTCACGGGAGACAACCTGTCTCCGTTAAGTTTCAGCGAGTTCTGGTTCGGTCAGGGAAAATGCGGCATATTTATGCGACTCGGCCGAGTCGCATCCGCAGTTACCCTTTCCTACAGGGCAGGAGCCAATCCACGCGCGAGACAACCCCACTCAGGCGCGCGCCTGCGCGGTACGGTGAAGCGAGAGTTAGTCGAGCGGGAGCAGCGGTGGGCATCGGGTGTGCCGAGTTTCCCTCTCTCTACATAACTTTGCCATGCCAGGAGAACAATTTCCGCACCATGATCCGTTACATATAATAATTCCTAATCTAATAGTAGCAAAGATAATAATTATAATAATAATAACAGCAAAATATGGTAATAATGATACCATATTGTAAATAATAATAGCAGAAGATAGGGACATAATATAATAACCATAATATAAAACTAATAATATAAATAATAATATTATAACCTAAATAATAATAATAGAATATAAATAATAACATTAATAATGTTATAATATTAATAATAATATGATAATGTAAATAATAATACTATAATATAAATAATAATATTATAATATTAATAATACATCATAATGTAAATAATAATATTACAACATAAATAATGAGGTTACAATATAAAAGACAATATTATAATATATTATAATGTAAATAATATTGATAGTAGTTTGGTATAAAAATAATATACCAACCAAATTAATTATGCAAGCGTAAAATAAAAGAAATCGACGATGAATATAAAAAAATTAAAGTAAAGTGGAAATTAAACGCTTCGCGTTGGTCGTGCAGACAACGCGGTAACTGGCCGACCCTCGCGGCCGACGTCATGGGTTTTTCCTCAACGTGCCCAGACGTGTTCGGGTTTTCCCCAGGGCGTTGTCGCCATTCGGGACCATGGGGATTAGACACTTTCTAAATGTTTTGTCACTCTTCAACTTAGGGTGTTTGTATTTATTGCTTTTACCTTGTCAGGTATTGTTTGCAAACACAAACATCCCAAGCGGAAGAGAGTGAGTATAACAATTGGCCCCATTTAGAAAGGGGTAATCTTCCATGGTTCCGAATGTTAACACAGCGGAGATAAATGCCGATAACGAACTTGCACAAGAATATTACAAAATAAGTTATTTCTTCATCTTCAATTTTTTTTTGAACGAGGCGAATACCATCGTGCGTCGCGGTATATGACATCGGTTTTACGTCGAGAAGGATATCGCTGTTGTGTGACGTCAGATGTAGGTTCGATGACCGAGTCATGATCTACTGTAGCTTTTTCAGCTGCAGCTGTTGTAGCTCGGGCTTGTTCAGCCTCATGCTGCTCCAAAATTGGTACTCCCTCCGGAACACCTTCATCTAGTTGTTGTTGTTGTGTCGAACCGAGCGGAGCTTGTTCAGCTGCGTAGAGCTCTACTGTGGATACCGCTACTGGGGTATCAGTCGGTTGTTGACCTGTCTGAGCAACGTTGTCTGTTCTGTGATCATCCGGACCTGAGGGTGTGAGATGATTTGAGAGATCGTCCTCTGTTTCAAGAATGGGCTCGAGTGGCAGAGGATCGTCGGTCGGTAGGATGACTTGTTGTTGGACTCCATCCAGATGTCCTAAGTTCCTTTCCGGCCGAGCTAAAGGTGCTCGTACTAACTGACTTTGATGTACTTTGTGTCTTCCGTCTTCTTTCTGGATGCAAAATACTTCCGGTGAAATTACTTCTATCACCGTGTACGGACCTGTTCGGGACGCAGGTAAATTAGCGTTGTAATGTTCT
Source organism: Leptopilina myrica (nomen nudum) (assembly GCA_032872475.1). Lineage (NCBI taxonomy): Eukaryota > Metazoa > Arthropoda > Insecta > Hymenoptera > Figitidae > Leptopilina > Leptopilina myrica (nomen nudum). The sequence continues at coordinate 9,307,166 of CM065460.1, forward strand.
GCAGCGTTGGACAGTCGATGATTTGTAGCGAAAACTTGGTCTCCAATTTGAAAGAGAGGCGCTGAAATTGGACCGGCGTAGCGTCGCTGATATTTTTGTTGATTTAGGCGCGCTCGTTCTTCTCTTCGTTCCACAGAATCTTGGCCCAGGCCTGGTTCAAGGGCTGGGTGAATGTCGAGTTCTCCAGGGCGTTTGATTTCTCGACCAAATAACAGATATCCAGGAGTTGAACCGGTAGCCGCGTTTTTGCGTCTGCGCAGTGTGAACAATAAATTGGGCAATTGGACGTCCCAAATCTGCTGGTTCCCCTCGTGTAGTCTCAAACGCAGTCCCTTTTTGACTTCTTGATTGCGTCGTTCTGTGGGATTCGCTCGAGGGTGATAAGTGGGGGTAGTCCACAAGTTACTGTTCCACTTTTGACAAGCAGTTGCCCAGATTTGGCTTCTGAATTGTGGTCCGTTATCGCTGAGAATACTACCCGGATAACCATATCGAGAGAAAACTTCATCCTCCAACACTCTTGTGATCGTAGACGCTTCGGCATTTCTTAGGGGAAATGCTTCTACCCATCTGGTGAAAAGGTCAGTCACTACTAAGATGTAACGATGACCTTTCTTTGTTAATGGATATGGTCCCATTAAGTCAACGGCTAGCGTTTCCCACGCTGTTTTTGGTGATCGAGGCCGAAGACCAACTGTTGGCTGACCGTGGAGAGGTTTGGTGCAGATACACAGCTCACATTGTGCTACGTATCTCTTTATCTCTCTATTCATTCCAGACCAGAAGAAGTGTTCCCGAATGCTGCGAATGGTTTCTTCGCCTCCAGGATGTCCGGCTAAATCGGCGTTGTGATATTCCCAAATCACACGTTGCTTCATAGATGCAGGCACTCTGAGTGTCCATTTTTGATTTTGTGGACAGAATTTCCAAAAGCCCTTTTCATCTAAGGTGTTGTTGTGAAGAAAATCTTCTTCTGCGGCGGTTATGGCCCCTACCTGCTGGAGTTCCAACCATTGCTCCATCTGACGAGTAAGCGACAGGTCAGATTGCTGTTCATCAGCGATTTCTTCTACCAACGATGGCACATAGATGGCGTTTAGAGCCGGCGACGGTAGTGAGACAGTTGTGTTTTGTTGGGAGGGAACGGACATGCGTTCCAGATCTGGCTCACCTGGTGATAATTCGTGTGGGTCAGGTTGGCGGGACAAGGCATCTGGCAGCTCATTCTCCTTCCCTGGGACATGTTCAATGGTAAAATTAAATTCGCTGAGGAAAATGTGCCATCGTGTTAACTTGGCTTTAGAATCTTTCATTCTGTCTAGCCATGTTAAAGTTTTGCTGTCTGTCCTCACAATAAAAGGGCGATCCTCTAAGTAGGGATGGTACTTTTTGATGGCCCATATGACTGCCAGACATTCTTGCTCGTTGCAGTGGTAACGCGACTCGGCGGGGCTGAATTTTGCGCTTGCATACGAGATAATGTGGCGTTTACCACTTGAGTCTTCTTGATACAGTACAGCTCCAATACCTAGAGAGCTTGCATCGGTTTGCAAAATGAAAGGGAGGTCGGGGTCGGGTCGACTAAGCGGCGCGGGATTTTTGAACGCTCTTTTAATGGTTTCAAAAGCTTCTTGGTGCTCAGTTGTCCATTTGTAGGGTTTCTTAGGCGACAGCAAATTAGTGAGCGGACTGGTGAGAATGGAATAATTCGGAATATATTCCATTAACCAGTTGCACGTGCCTATAAACGAAGACAATTGTTTCCGATTTCGGGGCGACTGAGCGTCTTGTATTGCTTCTATGTGACACGGTTTAGCCTGATTGCCTTCAGACGTCACCGTATGACCCAGATAGGGGAATTTGTTCTGTCCAAACTTGCATTTGGCAGGTGAGCAGGTGAGCCCGTACGTTTGGAGGCGTTCCAGGACTAGGGACAACTGAAGAAGGTGATCTTCCCAGGTTGACGAGAAAATTATAATATCGTCGAGATAAGCGATACAGAATTTTCCCCAATAAGAGCAAAGGACTTCTCTCATGAGATTCTGGAAAGTACCTGGGGCGTTTTTTAGTCCGAACGGCATGACTCTAAAACGATATTGGCCGCCATCAGGGGTAGAGAATGCGGTGTATTTTCGTGATTCAGGCGTTAACGGAATTTGCCAATATCCACTTTTGAGATCTAGGGTACTGAAAATAGTATTTTTCCCAAGGTCTTTTAGAATTTCGTGGATTCTTGGCAAACATTGTGGTGCGTCCACAGTCTGTACATTGATTCTGCGGTAATCAACGCAAAGACGAAATTCTCCACCGGGTTTCTCGGTAACGACTAAAGCGGAACTAAATTTTTCCGTTGCAGGTTCAATAACCTCGTCGGCCAGCATTTCAATAGTTTTTTCATTGATGAACTGTTTTTTAACGTCCGAGAAACGTCTGGGCGGTTCACGAAAAGGTTGCGGATCTAGGATTTTAATTTCGTGTTGGATGGCCAAGGTCTTCTTGAGTTTTCCACCTTTGTGAAAAACGGACTCATAGATTTGGAGGATGCTACGAATACGGTCAACATACTCAGGGGGAATGCACTCATCGAGTTCAAACTCTACTGGATTTGCGGGGAGAGTATTTACTGATGATATGGAACCGAGAAAAATCCGTCGGCGATCGGTGGTACCTAGATACAGAAAATCTGTATGATGTTCATGAACAACGCAGTGATCCTTGAGCCATGCTCGACCCAGGATGAGATCTGCTCTTAAATCCGCGCATGCGTGGAATGTGCCGGGATACGTGCGATCTCCTAGGAACGGACTGAGATCTAGGCTACCGTACAACTTGATTGAGGCACCGTCCGCGGCTAGATCTGCTCGTTGGGGACCGGGCTTTAGTAGATTCCGTTCGGCTTCCGTGAGGACAGAAAGCTTGATGAAATTGTGAGACGCACAAGAGTCAATTTCGGCAACGATTTCTCTATTACTAAGACGGACACGGGTACGAGGCAGATCCTGTGTGGAAGAATAAATCGAGTTTACTGCTGGCTGGATGGGCTCGCGACGGCCGTTGGGGTTGACTTGGCCGCCGGAGCTCGCCAGTTTTCCGACTGTTGTTCCGTACGTTTCGTTGCTAGCACCGGACAATCACGGTGATAATGACGCTCAGGGCAGAAACGGCATTGGGGCAGCTGAGATGATTTGGACGTGGAAAGTTCCGGTGATATCTTCTTTGGGGCTTCCTCTTTTACGGAAACCGGTTTGCGAGGCGTACAGTCAGCCTCATCTTGCTCTGCCAAAATGGATGCCTCCATAAGTTCGGAAAACGATTTTGGCGCAGTGGGACGAACAAGGCGACGCAAGGTTGGTTTCAACGATTCCATCAAGAGGATAGTTAAATCTGGTTGAGGCATGGTGGGGACAAGCCTCTGAGAGAGCAGGTATTTCTGCTGTAAAAATATAGCCACTGGTTCTCTTTCTCCTTGTTTTTGAGAATAGAGTGAGGCTTGCAGACGCATGAGCGCGGTGGGACTGCAATATTTGCGGATGAAACTATCCTTAAAATCGTCCCATGAAAGGGACAGATCTTTAAAGAGACTCCACCATTTCAAAGCTTCTCCCCGGAAACCCTTTATGATAAGTTGGGTTTTCTGATTTGCCTCGGTTTGGGCCTGTGAAAAATATCGTTCACAATTAGCCAAGAATTTCTGTGGGTCTTCATGATCCAAACCGCTAAATTCGGGAAACGGTGGAGGAGGAGCTTGGAAAGCTCGAATGAGGCTCAACCAGGATTCGAACGACAAGTTGGAGGGCATAGGTACAGATGGCCCTGTACCGTTAGTTGATGGCCCAGATGTAGTGGCGTTTGAGACAAATGCTGGTTGGCCCGATGCGGGGAACGTTTGATTTGTTGATTCCTCCATGTCCGACACGGTAATCGTTTGCGGAACAAAATCGGAAGAGTCGTCCGAAGTACTGGACATGCGAGTTATGAGTGAAGGGTTGGGCGCCACCGGAACAGAGGTTATGGTCCCGGAATTACTTGGAAATAAATGAGAAAATTCAGTCAAAGGTCCGACTTGCGTTACAAATCGCTGTGCTGATGGAGGAGTGCGGAAAAGACCTCCTTGTGGGCGACGACCTGGTAAGTCACGCAAGTTGTGAGGGCTTCGTCTGGATTTTACAGGAGTGTGTGAAATTTTCCGGCGTGGCGAAGGAGACATCTCATAATGGGGAATCCGTCTCGAAATCCATCGAGACCCGAAAAGAATCTCGTGGCCCCACGTTGGGCGCCAATTTGATACCGGTCACCGTAAGCGGAGGAGAGAGACTGGCTCAAAGGCGCGAGAGAAGCGCAAAAGAAAGGATAAAATTAATATTGGGGAAAAAAATTGTAGTGAGAATTACGAAAAAAAGGGGGGGGGTAAAACTCAATGTAAGTGTTGTAGTTGACAGAGCCGATCGGTGACGTCGACATCGAACCCAAGCAGGGTTCTGAGAGGCGAGGACCCGTTCTACTCCAGGTGACGTCGACATCGAACCCAAGCAAGGTTCTAAGTACTGTCCCCTGGAGCCGGTTGTCACTGGTTGATGGTGCGAGAGAAGCAGCTCCGTTACCTCAAGGGTTACATTCCCCTTGACCCAGAAGGTCCCGAGCGAGGGCCTTAAGTTGTCTCGGAAAACGTCACCCTCAGGGTGGTGCAGAAGGTCACAAGGCCTTAAGACACCAGAGTTACTCCTCTGCCGTGTGTGGAAACGTTTTTGAACACAAAATATTCTTCCGTAAAATTATTGACAATTTATCCTAAAAAGGACTAATTGTCAAAGTTTGGTTTGTTGTTTGTCCTGAAAAGGACAGATTGGTAAAGGTTGGTTGTGTTCCGCAACCAGCGGAAGAGAGATGTAGACGTCGTTTCCGATTAAAATATTTATTTTCCTAAATATTTTTCCCTGAGGAAGACGGCAGGCAGTTGACGGTTTGGCAGGCGGCGGCGAGGTGTCGGTGTAGAGGTGGCGGCGTGGCAGCGGCTGAGAACGTCACCCGGCAGAGTGACAGTTCGGCGAGAGAGCGTGGCGTCAGCGACACCGCGCAGGCGTAGTCGTCTCTCGGCGTGAGAGACGTGTTGCTCCGTCGAAGGCTGGCGAGGTAAGAGAGGGAGTCAGGGAAAATGCGGCATATTTATGCGCCTCTGCTGAGTCGCATCCGCGGTTCTCCCTGCCACTTTGGCAAGAGCCAATCAGCGCGTGAGTTGCCCCCACCCGTACTGCGCGTGCGCGGTACGGTTGAGGTTTCTAGAGCGAGAGTTAGTCGAGCGGGAGACACGGAGCAGGTCGGACGTGTCCACCGAACTCTCTCGTAAAAGCGATGCCAATGTCATTTTGCCTTTTACCGTCAACATTGTACCGTACCTCCGGTACAAAAATCTAACTTAAGGCTAAATAAAGATAAATGAATTTACTTTCATAATATTATTCAATGTTATACTTACAATTCTATCTAATATATTTTCACAATATATTAGACAAACCACAATATACATTAAACAATATTATGTGAGATAAAGAAACAAAATTTAATATTTCCTCACGCACGAAAAGTGAGTGTAAAAATTACACTTTAAAGGAATTTTCAAAGTTTATTAATATTTGATTAATTTTGCAATGAATTGCAAAATTGTCTCAATAATTAAAACCTGAAAAGTAACCAACTATAGCATGTTTAAAACGTAAAAATTATTTATTACGTACAACGATAGGGGGGAGGGGTTTCGATGATGTGTTACGCTTTGTTACATAGGGGGGAGGGTTCTGAACTGGCTCTTAATAGCGTTACGTAATTTATTAATGGCCCCTAATGTTTTTGTAAGATTCAATTTCATTTTTGAATAAATATGTGAGTTTAATACCAAATGTTTTATGTATCAGATTAATGAACCTTGTTTTTTAATAAATAAAACGTTTTTATTCTATAGCACATGCGCTTTAAAGCGCGCACTTTTTCTAAATTTGAAAAACTTCAATTTAAAAATTCTAATAAATAATAACCATTGTGAAATATTTTTTTATATTTCATATTGATTATTTAGTAGAAATATTTAAATTGAAGTTTTACAAATTTTGAAAAAGAGCGCGCTTTAAAGTACATGTGATATAGAATAGAAAGCGAAACTAGAGGATTTATAAGACCTAATGGAGGTTAAAATTTGACCCTCTTTTGAGCCTCAATCCGTGCAGATTTGTATTTTTCTGCTCATTTAGAGGTTTGAAAGAGGGTCTCACTTGAATGCTAACTAAATCTCCTTTGACTCTCCTAAAGTCTGAAACATAGAAGGTTAAAGAGGTTCAAAAAGGGTCTAAATTTCGACTCGGGTTGCGAATAGATTAATTAAAAATTTTTTTTTAGAAAATTCTGCACGAAAGTTCGTACGGATTTTCAAACGAATTGTCAGCTAAAAATTTCTTTAAATATATTCAGACAGATTTCCATACGAAAGTCATACGAAATTTGAGCGAATTACGAACGAATTAATTAAAATTTTTTTTTTAGAAAATTCTGCACGAAACTTCATATGAATTTTGTAAGGAAATCTGGCCGAACATTTTTTAAGAAATTTCTAGCTCACAATTCGTTCGAAAATCTATACAAATTTTTGTGCGGAATAGTCTCAAATAAATTTTATATTTATCCGTTCGCAAGTCGTTCGAATTTCGTATGAATTTCCGAGCGAAATTTTTTTTGAATATCCATATTTAAAATTCAGGTATTATTCGTACGAATATTTGTGCGAAAAAACGTTTCAAAACGTCACACGAATTTTACTAGTAATTTCATACGAATTCAATAGGAAATCTGTACGAATCTAGTCGGATTTTCAAACGAAATTCGTACGCATCATTTTAACCTCGGCCGGATTTCAAAGTGCGCATTTGTTAGGTTCAGTTGTTCGCGTCCCCCCAGTGTCAAATATTTATTTCAAGAGTTTAAATTAATTCCAAGGTATATAAATGCAAAGTACAATATAAATATTAATTATTTTTGAAAATTATATTTATTTTTCTCTTTTATTAGATAATAAGAATTTTATTAAGAATATCAAATAATTATTATACAAGGTCTAAATCTAATAATATTATTCTAGTCAATTTGACTATTTTTCTTGGTTACAACAACTAATTTTCCTGGTTACTTTAACTATGCTTGATTTTATTACATTGACTAGAATTCTATGGTGACACTAGAGAATGATTGACTTTGCATGTTCTCCATAAAGTTACGTAGGGTAAACGTACCAATTGTCGAAGATGGTTTATATTGTCAAGTAAACAAACTTCGAAATTTATTTAAACACTGCAGCACATTGTAAATTGAAAAAGTGATAAATATCAATTTTCTTATGCGTTATAAATGGGAAAAAATTTATTAATATTATATCCACGAACAAATAAGACATTTTAGACAAAATTTTTGGGTTATTACCATGGTAACATCGACAAATGTGACACCCTCGGCAATTGGTACAGTTACCCTTTGAAATATGGATTTTTTCCCTTTTTTTCTGATCTATGACAGCCATGGAAATACAAATAATAATTTGTTTCAATTTGTCAATGGTGAAGCAAGTATTCAAAAAACTTGTAATTGAAAGATTCCTGTTTTTAAAATGCTGCTATTTTTATTAAAGAACAAAAAAAACAAAAATAAAAATATAAACAGATTGAAAGAATCACATGTGCGATGTGTAACTTGTTTAAACATTACGATGAACATTATTGGTTGCATATCAAAAACGTCTAACCATAATCGCAATTTGACCATTTTTATTATAGAATACTACGACTTTATAAATTAAATAACTTTTAAACTACAAAAGATACCAATTCGTTCAATCGATGAAGCTCTACAAAAATAATTTTTGGTAATATATTTTTAAATTCAGTAGTGCAAAAATGTTTACATTATTTACATTTTATAGTTTTTATGACTTTATAAAAAGAGTAAATTAAAGATTTAATTATTTAGGAAAGTTAATAAGTCAACAATTAATAATTATTAATTGATATTATTAATATTTATTAAAATAAATTTAAATATAATATATGTAGAATTTATCACTTGGACAAATATATATACAATAGATGGAATATATCAATCAATCCAAGTCAGGTTAATAATAAAAATATTTTTAATTTTATTTATAAAATTAATATTTTTGATAATATGAATTATATTATAGAAATAATATTTATTACATATTTGTTTATTTCAAATATGATTCTGAATATCTTTTGTTGTGCAGAATTCAAAAGACATTTTAAAATTGCTATTTATAGCCCAATCATGTAAATTTGTTGGCGTAATTATCTGATTATTTTCTAGTCTTCGTAAACTAGCTCTAGTAGCTAATCTCTTCAATGTTCCTCCTACTCCATCACAAGGACTTTTTCCATGTCACGTTGCGAAAAAGTGCCATTCTGCAGCGATGTTAAAGTCATTCTTGTGATAAATTAAATTTATAAAATTTGATTTATTTTTGTAGTGTGAAGCAGCTCCAACAGAAAAATATTGTATTTTCTTAATCTCGTGATCAAATTTTTATTTAAAATACCAATAAGTCGTGTTATAAAATAATAAGTAATAAGTAAAAATAAGTAATAAGTACTTGCTTCATTATTTAAACAATCTGAAATTATTATAATGCTCTCATGTTCGATAATTCAATTTTTGTATAATACATAACGAATGGATGCACCGTTGTTTGTTGTTTACTCCAGTGATGACCCTGGATTTCGTCTTGAATTACTGCTCTCTAAATCTGAATCAGTGAAATTTCACTGATTGTCAATGCAATTTGACTGATTTAAATCGTGAGAAGAGAGTCATTGAAAATCAGTAAAAGTTAATAGATTCAATCAGTACATTTGACCAACTGATTGAATCAGTAAGTGTATAAAATCTATTCAGTATTTTTATGATTGATTCAATCAGTAGGTATATAACTGATTCTGTCAATGGAAAACCAGTAAATTCAATCAGTAGATTTATAACTGATTATATTAGTGTAATTCACTTTTATTTTCAAATTAATTGGAAACAATATATCTGTTGATAGTCCTTTTAATTAAAAACTTTAGTTTAATATTAACATTGATTATAAACTAATTCATTGTCATTTATAATTATCAAAATTAATTTTTAAATTAACAATATTACAATATAATTTTATAATATTTGTTATACTCACTTACCTCTGCTTGAAATGTTTATGTTTGCAAACAATACCTGCAAAGGAAAAAGCATAACACATAAACATCCTAAGCTGAGGCGTGAAAACATTTAGTGAGAGCTAAGCCTCTATTGTCCCGAATGGTGACAGCGCTGTGGGAAAAACCCAAAAGCGTCTGGCGCGCGGACCAGAAAAAACCGTGACGTCAGCCGCACGGCCACAGGGACGGACAGCCTGTGTTAATTTTTTTCCGATTTTAGTAATTTTTTTTATCTTCTTGTGTTGGTTTTATTAATTTCTTCTTATTATTATAATATTAATACGATTATTATTTTTATCATTCTCAATGACATTTGTTTTAATACTATTATACATTTATGATATCATTATGTTTATGTACATAATAATGTTTTTGCATATTATTAATATATTATATCATATATTATTAATATTGTTGTATATTATTATGTATTTATATTTATTTTTATAGTGATAATAGTATCATGTTGTATACACAATGATATTATGGTGTATTATTGGTATTATTACTGTTGTTATGTGTTATTATATTGTTCTATTTTTATGTTTATCTTTAGTAATAAGTAATATTATTATCAATTAGTATTGACATTGATATACCGTTTTTCTTGTATAACCATTAATATTTCTATCATTTAAGTATCTTAATAATTTTCCTAAATATGTATCGGACCATGGTTCAGGCGTTGTTCCCATGGCATGGCAAAGATGTAGGAAGAGAGAGAAACTCAACACGACTCATGCACTCCGCTGCTCCCACTCGACTAACTCTCGCTTCGCTTTATTGAGCATGCGGGCGCCATAGTGGGAGCGCCTTGCGCGCTGATTGGAGCCTGCCTGTTCCTAGATTATAAGCAAGCAGATTATTAAGTTTATTTTTAAAGGTTAAGCTAATCAGGTAATTCTGACATCGAATTCAGATTCAGAGGAAAAAAGTCCATCAAAATATATTAGAGTTGTACTTCGGACAACAAAATTTTAATTCATGTCTTTGAGCCGTTTTTAGGTATATCTCGAAAATAGGAGCAAATAAGATTTCAAATATATACTAGTGTAGTATCTTGGTAAAAAAATTGTTTGTGCCTCTGTTATTATCTATAGTGACAATAAATTGCCATCTTCTATCAGTGACGCTGCTTTGTTAAAAATGTCTGACTTTCTTTCATTGGTGTACTTCAAAATTCGAGGAGCATACCAAGATTGAAACTTTCCTAAAAAGTTTTTAGCATTTGAATTCACTTCAGCATCTGACATCATCTCATATTACTTGTCAATCTTTCAGCACATTTGGCATATAATTTAGGAAAAAACGTACGTAAAAGAATCTTAATCATTTCTATAGAATTATTTGTTAAAATTTTTAAAACATATTTTACCATATATCCGTGGAAGTCGAATAATCTTGGATATTTATTTTCAATTTCTTCAATCGTCGGAATGTTTTCGTTTATCCATTTACGTCTGTTGAAAAATGTTAGTTTTAAGAGCTTCTCCAATTTCATTCTTTTTGTCTTCTCTAGGCATCGTAAGTTGCATCCATAAAATCTGTAAAATAAATAAATTTAGAATCATCTTATTCAATTGACTGTATAAATTAGGTGTTGTAAATTCGATTCGAAATAGCTAATTCGAAAATCAAAATTTAACTTCTGCATTGAACAACTCGACTCGGTCTACTTTCGATTTAATTCGGCAAATATAAATAAAGTAGTAGATAGCTTTGTTTCTTAAATAGGTCGACTTAATTTGAAAACAAATCGATTCGAATCGAAAGTAGACCAAGTCAAATTCTACCATTCAAAATTTGCACCTCCGATTATAGAATCGACTAATTCGAATCAAATTGGGTGCGATTCAAATTATATATTGTCGAGCCGATTAATTTTTTTTCGACTTGATTAATTGCACACGTGTAGTATAATTAAATGATTAAATAAATATAATGTAATAAATATACTTGTTCATTTAATGCCTCTTTATTTAACAAATTTGAATCAAACTTGTCGACTTCACAATTTTTTTATTAGCAGCTTTTGACTTCGTAGTGGTATACTTTTTTTGCTCCGCAGGTAAGGATTTTCAAGCATTCCAAAGCCTGTGCTCCATAAATCCTTTTCTCGAAGTCTTGTCAAAAAATTGTTCCTGTTTGTAAAATTGAAAATTTATTAATAATTTTATACACAAAATAATATTGCCTTTTATTTCAAAACTACAAGCTTCGCACTCATCTACTAAAACCTACTATATTAACGATTAGCTACTATTTGGATACTTCTTTTTACATTTGTGACACTTTTGAAAATTCTTTTGAAAAACAATTAATTATATTCTAAAATTGTATGCAATATTTGTTTGTAATAGTTTAATTATTATTGCCATAAGTAATAACATATATTTATTTATATATTTATTGAACAAAAGTTTGAATAATTTAATTTAAGAATTATTAAAAATTATTTGTCATTTAAAAACTTGTAATTAAAATTAAAAAAATATATATGGGTGATTCTCCGCGTAGTGCACAATTCAATGTCCCTCGTATTTTTTAGGAAATTAGTTGCACATATTGCCGTGAATTCAAAGAGAAAATCTAATTTCTGTGTTTACAAACAAAAGCCAATAGTCGTTTACATTTAAAAATGTATAATTTGGCTTTAAAAGCTGTTTTAAGGTGCCAAAATGTCATGGTAAGGCCTGTCCCTAGTACGATGTATATAAAAAAATTGTTATTTTTAATAAAATACAGTAATTAATCTAAGAACTATTAATAGTTTTGTATTGTTTATGTTCATAAAATTGTGAAAAACAAAGAACTTGCAAAAAAAAAATTTTTTTAATTGTTTTTTTATGTTAATTCTTGTCCCTCGTTTTTGCGTCATGGTCTGGCATTTTTATAAAATTGTATTATTTACATAAAAATCAAATCGAAACTTTACTCAATATTATAAAAACGCAACAACAAACACTCCTAAGTAAATTACTAAGAGATAAACTAATTTGAGAATTAATTGTTTAGTTTTTTATACATTAAAAGCACCAAACTTGCATAGGGAATCACAGAATCGTCATGGTCTGGCCTTCACATAATTTTCAATAAAATTAATAATTATTTATATTTTACGTCAATTAAAGTGTAGTAGTATTCGATCAGTGAATACAAATAACATAAATATGAAACAGAATAAAAATCACAAATAAATTGTTTAAAAAATAAGTTTTTCTTGAGCGTCATGGTCTGGCCTTCTTTTCATGGTACGGCTTTTCTGTATTAAACAGCGTGTAACAACAGAGTGAAGTGAATAATACAAACAAAGTAAAGTAAAGCAAATTGTCTTAATCGTTGAAGTTTATGGAAGTAATAAATAATTATATAAATTTCCATAAATTACCGCATAATTTTTCATAAATTACCGCATAAATTACCATAAATTTCCCAAAAAGTTTTTTTTTAATTTTAATTCCATTTTATAATTTACTGTTAATTACAGCATAAATTTCCATAAATCATTTTATAAATTTCCATAAATTACCGGATAAATTTCCATAAATTCCCGAAAATGTTTTTTTCCTGTAAAATAGTATATGATAATTTACTGTTCATTAAAACATAAATTTCCATAAATTACCATAAATTTCCCAAAAAGTTTTTTTAAATTTAAAATTATATTTTACAATTTACTATTAATTACACCGAAAAAAATAAAATCTCAGAGTGAGAAGAAAATTCCGCTCAACAATTATTTTCACATTTTATTTTCAATATACGAATATTCATCTGTAAAAAAGAGGAATTTTTGTTTATATTTGACAGTTTTTTAACTAAAAGATTAATTTTAATATTTCTTCTTTGATTGAAATTATTCCTCTAAAAATGAAACAAATTTATACTAAAAAGAAGATTTTTAAGTTGCTTTTTGTTTTTCTGAATGCAACTTTAACCTGTCCAAAAAGTGACATTTAATAACAAATATAATAAAGGAAAATCCTCTCAATTAGAAAAGAAAACTTTAGTGCCCGTATATAAGAGGAAAAAATGCTGCAAAAGAAGAGGAATTCTCTAAATTTGAAAATACTTTTTTTTCGGTGTAAAGTATAAATTTCTATGAAGGTTTACAAAGTAAAACTTTGCCGGAAAAAGAATCTTAGACAACCTTTCTAATTTTTCGTGTAGAATTGATTAGAATACATAGTTTTTCAAAAAATGTTACTGTTTTCATAATTTGTTTAAACAATTGTAATTTGCAAAATAACATATACAGATAATTATTATTCCATTTGCCTATAAATATAACAGGTGCTTTCATCTTACCATGACTGGATAGTATAGCCGCAAAGTATATACAGATATATAAAAATTATTTGTTTAAAAAATAGAAAAATTATAAATATTTTGTCCGGCCCACCACTGATATTTCATTCATAAACACTATATTTGAAGATTCTATATCGACTTTTACTCAATTTGAGAAAAAAAAATTAGTGATAGTAATAACTAATATATAATATATATACTATATCTTAACTTAACTTATCCTAATACAATAATAATCTTATTTCCTAATTATTCGCCAGTGCCGGGCTTCCGTTTCCTGTTCCTTTTGGCTTCGTCAATTTAAATTTTAATTTTTGTATCGTTCCCATCCTCTTTATCTTTAATTTACCCTACTATTTCTCATTTGTTCCAATCCATACATCCATTTCTCGCCTTGTCCATTCTCGTCCATTATCCATCCTATTCTTTCATCCACACCTTTTTCATTCTCTCCACGACTTGCACATCTATCCAACACATGTTCCCAATCTTCCAACTCAAAACCACACACCCTACATAGTCTCTCACTCTCATCTATCTAATATTTGCATTCATTCATTTCTTCTCCCATTCTAAACCTTATTATCCTATTCCATCTTTCCTCTTGCCTTACTCTCTTCAGGTATTGCGGTATTTCACCTCCTCTTACCATCCCATACCATCTATTGTATTTCGATTTCCTTATCCTTTCCCATCTCTCTTCCTTCTTTCTCTCTTTCCATCCCTCTTTCAATTCCGTCCATCTTCGACCTCCTTTCATCCCTTCTTTAATTGCATCCCTTCTCTTAATTTCCCACCTTTACATTTACGCCCCACGCACATTCGAGTCCAACTACACCCTCCACCCTGTCTTAGCTTTTCCTTAAAACTCCACGCTCTACTTCTCTGTCTCACTATCATTTTCTCCCTTCCAACTTCTTCTCTTAACATGTACCCTGGACAGTTTCCACACACACCCATAACCCATCTCAAAAATTTTTCATGCATACTTTCCACTTTTTCCATTTCCATCCATCCCCATACCTCCACACCATAACTCAGCACCGACCATACTAACATATCATACAACCACAATCTCTTTTTCCAGTCGTTTTTAAACATTATCTTCCCTATTCCCCATACTTGACCCATTATCTTATTTGCTCTTTCCTTTCTCCTTCTCACATTCAACTCATGCCCTCCACCATAATGCAACCAAAAACCCAAATAACAAAACTCATCAACTTCCTTAGCCACCCTTCCACTCAGTCTCTATTCATTCTGTTTCCCATCTTTTTTCTCCGTGAATCTCATCGCCTTAGTTTTTTCCACATTTATCCACAAATCCTTTTCTCTCACATATTTTTCGAATTCTTTAATCAACAAACGCATCCCTGACTCATTCTCTAAGTCCGCCATTAACAAACTGAAGAGAATCGGGCTTAGAGGGCAACCCTGCATCAGGCCTCTACCTAGCCAAAACTCTTTTCCAATCGTATCTCCTATTTTAACCTGCGTCCTCACATCCGTGTACATTTCTTTTATCCTCTCCACTATTTCTTCTTTAATCCCTTTTTCCTTAAGTGCTTTCCATAATATTCTCCTGTTCACAGACGGAAACGCAGCCTTAAAATCTACAAACAGGGCTATTAATTTACCTCCTTTCTCTCCCAAGTTCCTATTTACTAAATAATTCAGGGTGTACATGTGATTCATTGTACCCATACCCTTTCTGAAGCCAGCCTGATTGTGTGAAATACCTCCGTTTTCTTCAACTTCTTTTTCCAACCTTTTCCTAAGTACCTCCGCATATACCTTATAGCTCACTGGCATTAAGGTAATTCCAATGTACTCCTCTATTTTCTCTCCTTCCCCTTTTTTGACCAGCGGTACGATCAGGCCTGTCCTCCATTCCTCCGGCCATCCATTTCCTTTCCATACCTCGCCCTATTATTCTGTAACACGTTCCCCCACTCATGTCCATAAAATATCTAGTCCACTCTTCTATTTTAATTTTACCATTTATAGATTTCCCTCTCTTTCTCTCTCTATTTACAACCTCCCATTCTTTACCTTCTTGTACTGCCTTCTCTACTTCCTCCATGAATCTTTTCTTTTCCATTTCTCTTTTTTGTTTTAATAATTTCTCGTGTTCCCTGTGTCTCTTGTTGTACTCTTTTCTCTCGATTTCACCGTTCCTCCATTCTTTTATATATCCTCTCATTCGTTACCTACTTTCTTCACATTCATTATCCCACCATTTTCTGTATCCCAATTCTTGCCCTTCTACATTGCCCATTTCTTTTTTAACTTTCTCGATCTTGTCCTTTAACTTTAGTATTTTATTATCCACACTCTCCTCGTCGTGCCATTCTTCCATTTCTCTCTGCATTCTTTCTTGAAAATCAGCTAACCTCTCCGCGTTCCATTTACCCATTTTAATTTTCTTTTGTTTCCCAACCCCTATATCCAGTCCATTTCTGTGTCTCTTTTTCCCGTCTCTTAATTCTACCACCAGCGGAAAATGGTCAGACCCTATTTCTCTCCCCACTTTTATTTTAATTATTTCCTCTCTTCCCCTCTCATCTGTCAACACGTAATCAATAGTGGTTTTCCCTTTTCCTCTGTAAGTGAAATTTCCATTCTCGTCTCCTTTAATATTTCCATTACAAATGGACCATCATTCTTCCTCCAACAATTCCAAAAATCTTCTGCCCTCTTCATCCACTTTCTTATGTTTGCAAACTCTAATATACTTCTCCGTCTCTTCGTCCCATAAACCACCCCCCAATTCTCCTGTTCATGCATTTAAATCCCCCTCAATTATAACCTTTTTGTCCTTTCCCCTTTTGCATCCAATCTTTAATTACTTCCCATCCCTTTTCATCGCCTCTTCTTCTGTAAATTCCTACAATATCTAACGTTCCCCTATCTCTCGTAATACTTCTTACTATACAATCATCGCTCACTATCATACCCTCTTTTCTTACGTCCCTGATCTCTTTTCTTACCCCAGAAATAATCCCTCATGATCATCTTCCTCTTTGTCCGTCTCTCTTCTCTTCTTGCATTTTCCATCTGTACCCTCTTGACAATGTTCTTTCAATTTTCTTAAAATCTTTCTTCTCTACCCACGTCTCACTAAGAAACAACACATCCCCTTTTTTTACAGTTCTCCAAAAACCTTCATCTTTAATTTTAATTCCCCCCACGTTCCAGAACCCCACTGTCATTCCTGCTTTCTGTATTTCCCCAACTGCCCCTTCTTCCTGCCGAAAAACCTGCTCTCTATTTATCCTGTATCCTTCCTGTGGCGCGTTTCTTTCTCTTCTCCTTTCTTCCTCTACCACTTCTCTAGTCACTTTACAAACCACCCATTTACTACCATTTACCCACAAACACTCTCTCCCTCTTTTAACCTCACTTCCTTTTACCCTCTCTTCCCATTTTTTCTAATCTAGTTTTCTTGAAACTACTCTCTCTTTCCACGTTTTGTCCTCCTCTATCATTTCTTTCCTGCCTCTCAACTTATTTTTTGCCGACATGACCTTGATCTTTTGCTCCTCATTCTCCAGCTGTACAATCCAAACTTTAGGTTTCTCTTTATTTTCTCCTCCTACTCCATTCAATCCAATAATTTTCACATCCGCTCCTATATTCTCTAGCACTTTTTGTATGGCTAATCTTCCTTCTCTTCTCTCAACATTCATTCCTCTTATTACTATATTATTCTTTCTCTCTTTCTGTTTTATCCATCCATCTTGTGACCTCAATCATTTTCTCTTCCAATCCGGATTCTCCTGGGTTTTTTATACCCGCTTCTGTTCCTGATTCTAGGACCGTAATCCTTTTCCTTAGTTCCACTATTATTTCTCTGGATTCTCTCACTTCCTCTTTTACCGCATTTAACTCCGATTCCATTTCTGCTTCTATACCTTTCTGTCCTATCTCTAATTTTTCTAACTTTTCATACATTTTCTCCTTTTCCTCACTCCATTTTTTCCCATTCCTCACACATTGACTTAACTTTACCTATTTCACTTCTAAGTCCTACTTGTTTCTCTTTCTCTATCTTTTTATTTTTTTCCCCTGCTTTATCTTTTAAGGCAAATTTTTCCATCATATCAGACGAACCCGCATCTCTTGCTGCTTGCATTCTTTGAAAATTAGTCGGCCTTCCAGGTTTCGAATTCGTATTTAATTCTATCATAGTATCATCTGTCAACGATGTACTTCTGCCTGCTTTCGGGTTCCCCTTTAGCCCCTTCCCTGCTTTTCTCTCCTTCAGTGACTCAAGTAGTTCCCTTTCCCCCTGTTCTACCGCTGCCTCACTCTTATCACTTCTCTCTGTCGACTCTCCCTGCCCTACCTTTTTTTCGATGTTCTAGGCGTCATGCTTCGCCTTCTCCCACGTGAGACGTGACTATACCTCTTGATCTTAGCCTACCTCTACTCTTTCTCTCTCCCCCACGTACACCTGTCACAATCACTCACCACGTTCTAAACCTAACCCACAAATTCGTTCCTTTTTTTCCTACTCTCTTACACAATCACACTACACTTTTTATACAAACTTTGTACACACTTAGCACACAATACTTTCTTAAACACTTTTATACACTCCAAACTATCCACCCGTTAATTATAACCTTTAAAAATGGTTAGAAAAGCTCACAAATACCAAACTCGACTATGCTGTACTGGTACCGGAAACGGAAGCCTTGTTTATTAGTTTCAGGAAACTACGATGGTTTGGAAATTGCAGGGAGGAAATTTTGTTTTTATATATTAATTATAAATCTTCTATCTAAATAATACTTTGCTTTACGTCGAAAAAGCACACATTAAATTCCATGAATCATTTGTAACTATTTTAACACTAATTTTAACGTAAAGATTACGGCGTACAAATTAGTAAATATACTTAGAATAAAAAAATCCAGTTTGGAAAATAATTGAAGATTAAAAGATTTTAGAATTAAATTTATTACCAGAAATAAAAACATGTTTTATGGGAATCAGAAAAATGTCAGAGAAATATAGAAGGGAATTTTTGTCGACAAATTTAATTTTTCGATAGTATTATTTTATCAATAAATTATAGATACTATATTGAAAACATAAACATCCTGCTGTAGTCTCAGTGTCTCTTAGACAAGAAAATTCTCTTACAATACATTTTGCCAAGGCCCACTTGACATCATTGGAATGATAGCTATTAAAAATATCAATTTTATTACAAATGTGAATAAAAATAATTGTACTAATTAAGAAATTTTTTCCAAAAAATTGTACTATAGTAAAAATACTAACTAATTATTATTAATTAATTTTTTTTCTAGACCTAGGCGAATATTTAAAACTTGCCGCAAATCATATTCTGTGAGATCGAAAAAACTTCCGCCGTATATCATTTCATCTAAATGAATAAAAAAAATTAAATAATAATGTGACGCAGGCTAATAAACAATTGTTGAGACATTGATTCAGTCCATATACACAATGGTTTATAATGTGCAAGATTTGCTATTAAAATGAATGATGTAGCCCTATTAAAATCTCCACGTTGAATTGAATAGGCGTTGAAGTCTGTATCAAAATTTAAAGTTTCGCAGAGTAGAACAGTTAAATAAACTGCGTTTTGTTCCAAAATAATAATTTCTTCTATGACACCAAACAGTGAAAGATTATCATCGACTGAAATCGTCGCAGCTACACAAACAATAACTCCATTTCTGTATTCAGTCCCATTGATATTGACTGATTTGGTACAGAATACGTTGTCAGTGTCTACGTAGCCAAAATTCAATAATTCCTGTCTGCTGAAAGTATCTTGTACTTGAATACTTTTACCTCCATAAGCGAGCACATTGTTTATTTTCATATCCTGACCACCCCAATAAGCGCTTTGTATGCATTGACATACTCGAAGAAGCGTTTTAGGACAATTTCGGTAGTTATGCATAACGTGACTTCTTTCTTTTAGTTGCCCATGCTTCAATTCAAATTTCATGCACCAGTATAGAATTAATGGGCCTGACCATTTGATGCATTCCACATAATGTAGCAAGTGGTGGAATTTATTAATGAAATCTATATCAGGGAAACGTTTCTTAAATACCTCAAAAAGATCTTTAATTAAATGAGATAAATATTGAAGAAGACTTTTATTTATCTTTAGGGCAAAAACGATTTCCATAATTCGAAGCAACAAAAGAATTAATTCCATATGCTTGTATCCTTTTGGAACTTTTTGGAAAATTTAAAATGAAAAAATTCGGATTAGGCACCAAGTTTGCATAGTTTTTTGACTTAGGTTGTGATTATTAATATTTTGCTTATTCGCATCATTAAAATTGGGTGACGGTTTGTTCTTTTTTTCAGCAAATCCATATTGAAATTAAATTGATTTATTTTTAAGCCTAGACTTGCGTCCAATAGCTTGGGAATACTTTCAATATTATTTATTTAATTTGATTCAATTGATATGGAAATGACACAAAAAAATATCAGCAGAAATAATTTCATACATTCGCATAAGACGTATGAAACATTTCCGGAACTAGGAATGTTTAAATTGACAAGAGATAGAAAGAAAGAAAGAACAGAGCAAATTTAAATTGGTACTCACTTTTAATACACTTTAAAGATGATAGAAGTCGAAATTGGATCTGGATGCAGAGATGAAGTCGTTTTGATTTTCTTTTTATTATAAACTTGGAACTTGAAATCGAATTAGAACTTGAAATAGAACTTGAATTAGAACTTGACTTTGAACTTGAACTTGAATTAGAACTTGAATAAGAACTTGAATTAGGATTTTGAACTTGAACTAGAACTTGGAGAGAACTCTAAGTTATAGTTGACAATTGTTCGAGAACTGACTTTTCCTTAAGGAACACGTATATTTATATAACTATTCCCACTTTCGATTTTCTTAAGGGAGGAAAATTTGGGGAGGAAATCGTTAAAGAAAGGGAAAAAGAGGTTGGGTGTTTTAGGATTGGTTTAAGATAAAGAAAATGGCGAGAAAATGCATTAAGAAATGAGCCTTATTGGTGAAATTTGGGTCCGTCCCTTTTTCAGGGGTTTAACGCGTAGGAGGATCTTGAAAAAGGGACTGTGTCTTGACCTTACTCAACTTCATCTCTCCTTCCAACTCTAATTTCTAAAATTTACAAGAATATAGTTATTTTCTTAATTTGTACAATTTTTACTTATTTTATATAACAAAAGTTGAATATTTTGTTTAAACATTATTTGAAATTGATGATTATTAATGTTAATAACAATAAAATAGTTACTGGTAAGGTATTAATTATTTATTGTTTAAATAATTATTGTTTATTAACAATTTATTTTTAATAATTGATTTTTATTATTATTTTATTTTTATAAGGAAATCTAGTTTTTAAAATATTAATTTTTGTTAATTATAGTAATATTTATTACTATAATTCTGTTTTCTTTTCGTTTAAAATTAGTTTCGCTATTTTTAAAATCTGTTTAGTTTCTTATTTTATTTCTAAAAAAAAAAAAAAAGAAAATTCAAAAGAGAAAAGTAAGAGATAAAATTTATGGTACACATGTTTAATTTAACCAAAAAGAACGTTGGTTAGTCTACAGGACTTGTAGGAGTGATATGGTGGTAATATTTAATTCCCCCACACCGCAGTCGTACCCTATCATTCCCCATACTGAAGAGAATTGGATTAGCCATGTTTATTGGTAAAATTTCTAAAATTTCTACTGGCTCCAAAGGGCTTAGGGGGTTAAGTATGCAAAAAATGCCCCCGCTTCTATTTTTCTCAAATTTGGCCCATATGTTACTATCCATTTGACTATAACTTTCTGCAATTTTGAACTCAAAATTCGATTTTTTAGGGGAGTTATGGAGGGGGAAAGCAAAATCAAAAAACTTATTTTTCTCGAAAACTACTGAACCGATTTTAATGAAATTTTAAGAGGTTATAAATATAGATAAGACGATTTTAGAAAAAAAATTCCAAATTTTTTTTTCAAAAAAAATTTTCAAAAAATTTTTTTGAAATTTTCAAAAAAAATTTTTAGGGTTATTTTTTTAAGTGACCACTTTATCTTTTGTTGTAAAAAGTATCTTATAATGTCCCCTTTAACATATATTTTTTCATCTTAAAATTTCATTAAAATCGGTTCAGTAGTTTTCGAGAAAAATAAGTTTTTTGATTTTGCTTTCCCCCTCCATAACTCCCCCAAAAAATCGAATTTTGAGTTCAAAATTGCAGAAAGTTATAGTCAAATGGATAGTAACATATGGGCCAAATTTGAGAAAAATAGAAGCGGGGGCATTTTTTGCTTACTTAACCCCCTAAGCCCTTTAAATTTACTAACGAATTTAAAGTTAAAACTGTGGTTTGATCATCTAAATCACCTGAATCTGAAAAGCTCAATTCCTTTCTATAAGGAGTTGAATGAAAAATATTTTGATTGGTTGATGTTGAAGGAATATTAAAATTTGGTTGTGTAGTATTATTGTAGAAATTGAAACTATTTTCCAAAAATTTTGATGATTCTAAATTAGAATTAGAAAAAGATTTTTGTAATTTATTAGATTCTTCTAACAAGGGATCTTTTATTTTAGCTTTTTGATGAGGCGATCGAACAATTTTTTTAGATGTAACAAAAGGGTTAAAAGCTTCTATTTCATTTAGTAATTCCAAATCGTCTTTTGCTTGTAATCTAGTGATTGGACTCATAGAGGAAAGAGAACGATAATAATAGAAAAGATTTTATTTTAGTAGTTTTATTTGAACTAAAACCTTATAATTGTACAATTTCTATATATATAAAAATTTTTTTTTAAACACACAAAGAAAAAAGGAATTAATCAATCTCTATCAACTCAATGTCATCAAAAGAATCCATTGTTCCATTTCTAGCTTGGTTTTTCTCAAGAATTGCCCTATTTCTCTGTATCAAGGCTTCTTCAATTGTGAGGTCAATTTCAACAAAATTATTATACCGATCAATATTATTTAATTGGACTAAATTTTCGGTTGGAATTCTAATATTTGGTTTGACAATAGCCGTAGGCTTGATAATTACAATTTGTTTAGTTAAATTATTAAAAATTAATGAGGTTGTTGGAATAGAGTTAAATTTTTTTGTACCTCTTTTTCTACGATTAGATGGTTTAGGATTAAGGTTATCCATTATAAAGATAATTTATTCATACTCTACTAAAATGAACATAATTCACTGGAGACACAGAATTTAACACAAAATTAATTAATATTACAAAGAATAAAAATTAATCTTTTTAATTATTTATTTTATATAATGGATGGAAAATTTTGGATAATTGGAACAAGAAAAATAATTCTTACTCTTCTAAAATGGAGGTAATATTTTACGACTCGAGAGACCGAATTTTAAAGAATTAATTATTATTAAAAATAAAAATAAATTCCTATTTCCTTTAAATAAGAAAAATCAAAATGTTAAAGGCTGCAGAAGCACTAACAAATATTAAACTTATAATACTTCCGCGCGTATTAACTGTAAGAATTTATTAAAACTTTTAAAAAATTTAAACAAATTTGACAACTTTTGAATATTTCAAAGGTTTTGGTTGAAAGGAAATTTGATGAGGAATCGAGGTTTTTCTGTACCTTTTTCTTTTACTATTAATAAAATAGATTCTTTATAAAAAGATTTAGTATTATTAATATTAGTGAAACTTTCAATATTAATTTTCTTCATAATTATTCAGAATAACAATAATAATTTTGTTGAAATTTGAACTATTTTTAAAATTCTAAAGAAGAATCAATTATTTGATAGATTTACTAAAAAAAATCAAAATTTATTCAATAATTAGGGAAAAAAAAATTGACAAAGAATATTTTAATTATTCCTGTTTTCTCGAATGTTTAATTTAGCGAAAGCAACATCAAGTTGATCGATTAGGTCTGCTTTATTTTCAACAGTTGTACTTGGAATAACTTCCCTAATAATATCAATTAATTGTCGATTAACATTTGTTAAAATAAGAACAGCCTTTTTTAATTTTTCACTTTGATCTAACAAAAATTCTGTGGTTTTTCAATGTTCTTTCTCTAAATCTGAATTTATTTCAATTGTTTTATTAATTTGATAAATTGCATTACAAAGTTTTACAGTTTTATCATTATTAGAGATTAACATTTTAATTATTTGAAAACATAGGGAACAAAATAGTCTCTTTGACACTTAGTTAGATGATATTCAAATTCCTTAACTTCATGTGTGTTGTCTCTAAGGCATAAAATCTTTTTTTCTGAAGCAGGGTAATTATTCTCACGACATTTATAAAGGTGTCTTGTCATACGTTCTTTCAAAATTCTGTGTGAAGGGTCGTATGGACAAGTATCACAATCTTTTCTAAAATCGTATTTAGAACCGCGAGGGACTTCACGTTCGCGAGATACCGATTGGGAGTCGCAGGTACTAGGCCGCGAGTAAGCAAGGACTCTACCTGCTACGTCACACGTGGGGCTCTATGCCCACTGTAGGTGCGAGAGAGAAAGACATAATTTCCATTAGAGTAAGAGAGAGAGACAATTTTACTATGTTGAACAATTTTTTTAAATAAAATATTTAATACAAAATTTTGAAAACATAATTTTCTTAATTCACGAGATTCAGAAAAATCAAAAATCGTATCTAGAACCGCGAGGGACTTCGCGTTCGCGAGTTAACGCTCGAGATTCGCGGGTCATGCGCAGTACTATTCAATGGGCCCAACGTGTACACGGGGAGATACTACCATGGGAGTGAGAGAGAAAGCACTACTTGATCAAAAGAAAGGGAAATGCTCACGCTTACCGCGCGTCATACATTAAAATTCAAATTTGAAAATTAAATTGTTTATAATATTTAATAATTATTTAATTTAATTATATTTTTTTATTTATAAAATAGACTCAAAATTTCTCACGAATTAAAAATTGAAAATTAATTGGATTTATAATAGAGAAAATAGAAGAAAATCAATTAAATAATAAAAAAAGAAATTTTGAAAGTTATCCCTCTGGGGCCTCCAAAAATTATAGTATGTTACGTCCCAAAAATGGTTTGTAACAATACTATTATTTTAAATTGATTTATTTTTAAGCCTAGACTTGCGTCCAATAGCTTGGGAATACTTTCAATATTATTTATTTAATTTGATTCAATTGATATGGAAATGACACAAAAAAGATATTAGCAGAAATAATTCCATACATTCGCATAAGACGTATGAAACATTTCCGGAACTAGGAATGTTTAAATTGACAAGAGATAGAAAGAAAGAAAGAACACAGCAAATTTAAATTGGTACTCACTTTTAATACACTTTAAAGATGATAGAAGTCGAAATTGGATCTGGATGCAGAGATGAAGTCGTTTTGATTTTATTTTTATTATAAACTTTGAACTTGAACTTGAATTAGAACTTGAATAAGAACTTGAATTAGGATTTTGAACTTGAACTAAAACTTGGAGAGAACTCTTAGTTATAGTTGACAATTGTTCGAGAACTGACTTTTCCTTAAGGAACACGTATATTTATATAACTATTCCCACTTTCGATTTTCTTAAGGGAGGAAAATTAGGGGAGAAAAATGTTAAAGAAAGGGAAAAAGAGGTTGGGTGTTTTAGGATTGGTTTAAGATAAAGAAAATGGAGAGAAAATGCATTAAGAAATGAGCCTTATTGGTGAAATTTGGGTCTGTCCCTTTTTCAGGGGTTTAACGCGTAGGAGGATCTTGAAAAAGGGACTGTGTCTTGACCTTACTCAACTTCATCTCTCCTTCCAACTCTAATTTCTAAAATTTACAAGAATATAGTTATTTTCTTAATTTGTACAATTTTTACTTATTTTATATAACAAAAGTTGAATATTTTGTTTAAACATTATTTGAAATTGATGATTATTAATGTTAATAACAATAAAATAGTTAATTAAATAATTTTACAATTAATTCGATGTAAATTACACTATTCAATAATTATTTAGTCAATTTGTTAATTAACAAGATATTTTGAAGTTAATTGTTAATAAATTGTTTAAAAGTTTATTATTGTTAATATTAATAACAATAAATTTGGTATTTTTAATAATTAAACTTATAAATTGATAATTGTTGTATTATTTAAAGAAATATTATGATAATTTTAATAAATTTGTTAATTAACTTATTGTTTAAATATTTATTGTTTAAAAATTATTATTACTAATATTATTACTAATAAAATTATTAGTTTTGATTAATTTGTAACTGATTCAGTGAATATTCGGTTTATTAGTTTTATTATTTAATAGTTAGTTAATAATTATTATAATTTGTTAATTAACAATTATTTAATTTTTAATTTATGAACAATTTGTTAAAAATACTCTATTAATTAATAAAACCAATAGTTTTTTTAGGGACTTTTGGGAAATCTGCCTACAGATACCTTGGATTCCGCACTCCAAGGTTATGTGGGGTTGGTATAATAAAACAAAAGAAAGTAAAGAAAACATAAATAAATAATATAGTTAGATTTAGAATACTGGCGACCTACTGCCAGCCCGACCTACTAAAACCCGTAACCCTTCTTTTGGAGCCCTTTATCCTTCCTCGGAACTGTCGTAAGACAGATATATAATGTCAAAAAGTAAAAATTGTATAAGGACAAATAAATCACAGAATAAATTAAAATAAATAAGGACGAATAAATCACAGAATAAATTAAAATTGTATAAGGACAAATAAAACACAAAATAAATTAAAAGTGTATAAGGACAAGTAAATCACAAAATAAATTAATAACAAAAAAACAAACAAACAAATTAAAAGCTGTTTAAATTACGCTGTTTTGGCGGCCGTCGAGATCCTTCCTCGACATGACCGAGATTATGAAATTCTCGACTTGCCGCCAATTCTCTTCTGACTGGGTCATCAGCGATACCATGTTCTCCGGTGTAACTTGACTGTTTACACCTTCGAACATGGCCCGCCTCTCCAAGTCCCATTTCTTGCATAAAAAAAGGGTGTGCTCTGCGTTGTCCACAGGGTACTGACAGTACGCACACACCTCATTTTCGCGTAATTTAAAGCGATACAGGTACGCGTTAAAACACCCGTGGCCTGTAAATGCTTGCGTCAAATAATAGGAGACTTCTCCATGCTTTCGGTTTATCCAGGTGGTGAGCGTTGTCTTGCCAAGTCTCGACGAGTCTGCTTCTCGCATTCTTGCGGATGCAGGCCTTGCTGAGTCTTTCTGACTCTGGGGATTATTTCTTTCTTTACAAAGAACAAACAATTCCTCCCTTTCCCTCGCCATAAGATCGGCCGGCGGGACACTTTCAAGGACCTGCACAGCACTTGTCGAGACCGTACAATACGCAGATACGATTCTGGCATTGATACCTCTCTGGGCCGACATCATGTTCTCGCAAATTGTTTTGCTTCTGAACTTGAGCGAGGGAGCCCATGCTGCTGCTGCATAAAACAGCTTAGCATGGGCAGCACTCACCACCAGTCTCCTTTTCTGTTCGCGTGGTCCGCGAACATTCGGCATAAGACGTGCCAAATTTGCAGCACACTCAACCGCCTTATTCAACGCGGTTGCTATGTGGTAATGAAAGTTTAGCCTTCCATCGAGCTCCACACCGAGATACTTTATATACTTGCTCCACTTGACCTCGAATTCGTCTATCACGATTCGTGGGACTGTAAAACCACGTCTGTCTGTGATGAGCAGAGCTTCGGTCTTTTCCAGGGCCATTTGAAGACCTCTGGCATCTAGCCAGCTCTTGGCTCGCCGCAGACATTCGTTCACCAATGTTCCAAGTGCTTCCTCGCTTTCGGCTGTGCACACGACCAACGCGTCGTCCGCAAAGCCGATGATAACCGCGCCTTCGAGTAGATCTATTCGCAAGAAGTCATCGTAAGATACATTCCATACAAATGGTCCCACCCTCGAGCCTTGAGGGGCACCACTTTGCATCTCCTTCTTGAGAGTCCAGGTGTCCCCCTCATATACGGTGATGGTTTTCCTTACCGCTCGTACTTCTGCATCCAGGGTATTTGGCCTCTGCACCCAACCCAATTCCTCAATGAGGCGGGATTCTTCCAGGGATCGGACAAACTTCTCCTTATCGATTTTCTTCACATTCCAGGAGAGGCGTTTTCGACACGGTGCTTCCTGTCTTCCGCCATTTCCTGTGTCTCCCACTGAGACTGAAAACTCGATGTACTGGTGATCACTAGCGGTATACTCCTCAGAGACTCGCCATTCGTTTATGCGTCTGAATAGAGAAGATGATGCAATCGTAAGATCAATGATCGATCCAATTGCACCCCTCCTAAACATCCATGTCCTTCCCCGGTTCACAATTGTTAAATTGCTTCTGGAGACCATTTCTCCGATCATTCTGCCTCTTTTATCGAGCCTTGACTCGCCCCACTCCGGCGACTTAGCATTAAAATCACCGGAGACGAGTACATCCAACCTGGATTATCTAAGGCTCGATTCGAGTTCCTGAATGTGGATCGTTCGGCGAGAAGTAGCAGCTGTACATACGTATGCCGGCAATCTCCGCCCAAACGAATCCACTGCTCGTCTCCAGATACCTGGCAACCCGCAGCTCAGGATTGCACACTTGGACAGCGGCTCTACCTGATTTATCCTGGTACCAGGAAGCGAGATCGTTCTTCCTGTGTTGCTCACTGCAGAACAGGATATCGATCCCTTTTTTCTTGACCGTCTGCATCAGGAGAGCCTGCGCCGTCCTGCAGGTGTACAGGTTGACCTGCAGAAACTTTAAGGGTTTGCCTTTTTAAGCCTCTGCAGCAATTCTCTGTAAACCGGGCAAGAGCTTTTCCCGGAGATATGGACAATATCTGTCTTCCCTAAATCCGTGCATGTTAAACACTTAGGTTGTTCGACAGAACAGTTCTTCGCCGTGTGACCCTCACCGCAGCATCTCCGACAGTTTTTAGTTCTTTCGGGGCCTTTGCATGATCGGGTCACGTGTCCATATGTAAGGCATTTTAAGCACCTTACAACTTCCAGATGCTCTCGGACTCGGACGTTTAGCCATCCTATTTTAATTTTGCCGATCTTGAGCAGAGACTGACTATCAGACTCTGCCAGGCGGACCATCGCGACTTTTGTGCCACTAAAACGTGGCAGAAGTCTGCACACTATGTCCGTGTCAGACTTTCCCAGTTTCTCTCTCAAAGCCGAAACCACATCCTGCTCGGTCGTAGTTTCATCGAGGCCTTTCAATTCAAGACACCTCTTATTTACAAGAGCTGTAACCTCGGCCCTACCTTGTGAGACCGAGGCCAGAGCCTCCGCAAACTTCGAGGTGTCACATCCTTTTTTCAAGCCTTCGGGCTATTTGCCGAAATCCTGACTGCCTCCGTGTTTCTCGACTTTGAGGGATACTTCTGGTGCTCCCTTTCATCTTTGTTTTTCAATGCCTTCCTTTCGGCCTTTGCCTTTTTATTGATGACAACGGCAAAGCCGTCGCCATCTACTGGGGCATTTTTTGAGGCAACTGCAGCGTAAGTCTCTTTGACCTTTTTCTCGGCTGCTCCTCCACTACCTGTCTCCAACGGAAGGGTTTGCGCAGGTACGTCCTCGCGCTTCCTCTTCTCAGACTGGCCATCAAGACGTGGACTTGCTTCCGAACCATTTCCGCTTCTCCGGCGCTTTCTATCATTTATTGCACCGCTCGGACTCGCCGCAGCACGCCTCTGTGGTGGTGATTCACAGTTTGCGTTTGTTGGCTCTGGGATTATGAAGGGCTCGGGGATAAAACGCATGTTCCTGCGAATTATTTCGTGCACCTTTCCTAACGCCTGGACGTCCTTGCTAATGTTTTTCTGCTTTTTGCAGGCACGCCACATACCCTCGAGTATTTTAAGCATTAGTTCGACCTGCTCAACAACATTTTTTTGGAAACTGTTAAGTCCCTTCTCCGCAGAATTTTCGTTTTGGCCCCCCCCCCCCCAAAATCCGTGGGGCCTGCGACGGTCTTTGAAAGACCGACGGGAGTATTGTCCCCTTGCGGGGTTCCTCCTTGGGGTAATTCATTTTCACCTTGACTCATCTTCATTTATTTTTGGTTTTTATGTCAGGGAACCACCCTGTTGATTGTCCTTTAGTGAAAAGCCCCGCCACCACGACAAGGTCTACTGAACACATCCATGATGTCAGTCGTGTTTGGCAGCGGATAAGCATCCCACCCCGGAGCACCAACGCCGTCAAGAATGGCAGTAATGTCTGGCTAAGGATATGCATCCAGGCCCAGCACACCCATGCCATCAAAGACGGCAGCCGCGACAGGGAGAGGATAATCATCCGCTTCTCCCAGCACATCGAAGACATCGATGATGTTCGGTAGTGGACAACCATCGGCGGGGAATAAAACCAATAGTTAAGCTATTGTTTAAATTTTACTGGTAAGGTATTAATTATTTATTGTTTGAATAATTATTGTTTATTAACAATTTATTTTTAATAATTGATTTTTATTATTATTTTATTTTTGTAAGGAAATCTAGTTTTTAAAATATTAATTTTTGTTAATTATAGTAATATTTATTACTACAATTATTTATAACAATAATTTATTAAACAATCAATAATTATTAATATTAATTTTGAAATATTAAAGTAAAATATTTAAAAATCATATTTCCGTAATTTTAATATTTCGTGTATATCTATATACTATATACTTTCCGTTCGTCAGGGACTAGGGTTTCGAGTTTTCAGGAAAATTTATAACTCATAAATTCACCTTACTTTCGAGAATTTTGGTTTCTTTAAAATGTGTTTCACATTTCTACAAGTGTTCTGCTTCCTTTTCGTTTAAAATTAGTTTCGCTATTTCTAAAATCTGTTTAGTTTCTTACTTCATTTCTAAAAAAGATAAAAAAAGAAAATTCAAAAGAGAAAAGTAAGGGATAAAATTTATGGTACACATGTTTAATTTAACCAAAAAGAACGTTGGATAGTCTACAGGACGTTACACAATACTTTTTTAAACACTTTTATACACTCCAAATTATCCACCCGTCAATTATAACCTTTTAAATTGGTTAGAATAATTTTGTTATTACACTTAGATTGAAAATTGTTGCACTAAATCATATTAAAATAAAAAAGAAGAAAAGAAGCACTGTATAAATATAAACACGTTTTTAAAGTAAATACTTACGGAATAAGAATGAATAATTTGAAAGTCATCAGTTTCTGATTAAATTCGTTTATAATATTAAGAAATTTATAATAATACTCACGTCTATTTTATCTTGAACGACTGTCTGTTTATTTTCAGTTTTATTCATATCATTTATTAATTTAATTAATTTTTTTTTCTAGACCTAGGCGAATATTTAAAACTTGCCGCAAATCATATTCTGTGAGATCGAAAAAACTGCCGCCGTCTATCATTTCATCTAAATGAATAAAAAAATTAAATAATAATGTGACGCAGGCTAATAAACAATTGTTGAGACATTGATTCAGTCCATATACACAATGGTTTATAATGTGCAAGATTTGCTATTAAAATGAATGATGTAGCGCTGTTTAAATCTCCACGTTGAATTGAATAGGCGTTGAAGTCTGTATCAAAATTTAAAGTTTTGCAGAGTAGAAGATTTAAATAAAGTGCGTTTTGTTCCAAAATAATAATTTCTTCTATGACACCAAACAGTGGAAGATTATCAACGACTGAATTCGTCGCAGCTACACAAACAATAACTCCATTTCTGTATTCAGTCCCATTGACATTGACTGATTTGGTACAGAATACGTTGTCAGTGTCTACGTAGCCAAAATTCAATAATTCCTGTCTGCTGAAAGTATCTTGTACTTGAATACTTTTACCTCCATAAGCGAGCACATTGTTTATTTTCATATCCTGACCACCCCAATAAGCGCTTTGTATGCATTGACATACTCGAAGAAGCGTTTTAGGACAATTTCGGTAGTTATACATAACGTGACTTCTTTTTTTTAGTTGCCCATGCTTCAATTCAAATTTCATGCACCAGTATAGAATTAATGGGCCTGACCATTTGATGCATTCCACATAATGTAGCAAGTGGTGGAATTTATTAATGAAATCTATATCAGGCAAACGTTTCTTAAATACCTCAAAAAGATCTTTAATTAAATGAGATAAATATTGAAGAAGACTTTTATTTATCTTTAGGGCAAAAACGATTTCCATAATTCGAAGCAACAAAAGAATTAATTCCATATGCTTGTCTCCTTTTGGAACTTTTTCGGATATTTAAAATGGAAAAACTCGGATTAGGCACCAAGGTTATGAGAGGTGCAATTGCAAAGAAGGATGCAACAAAAATAAATGCAAATGCTTAAAAAATTATAAAAAATGTATTTCTAAATACCACGGTAGCTTATCTTGCCACAATTAATAAATAATCTTTTCTTATAGCACTTTTGTAATAATAATAAATACATAATCTTTTCTTATGCTGCTTTTTATTAATAAACAAGATGATAAACAACTTTGCCCAAACACGGCTGGGCAATGTCGACAATGACCAGACATTGTCAACTGTTTAATTTATCCAATTCAAAATTGCTCTTTGGAGAGTATTTAAATTTAGGTTAATAATGAACAAATCACTTTTAATAAATTTATTTTAATTAACTTCACTTTAATAAATCACAGATAAATTGTTTGAAATAATATTCTAGTAGCAATGCTACTTTTTGTTTATATTGCGAAATGCTCACATTTATGATTGTTACTGCAACTAATAATTTCACAAAATATTCGGAAACTAAACTTCCTATTTGTTTTAGTTTTAGCTAAATTAGAGTTGAGATATTACACTGGTTTTGCACTAATTTTCTTCTTTTCTTTAAAATTGTATTAACATAGAAGATCTCTTACTGCTTTCAAATCAAGACTAAGTAGGATGATTCAGTTTAGAAAGGTGATAAAGATAAGAGGGAAAAAATTAAAAGGAGAAATGGGAAAGCAAAAAGAGGAGAAAAGACGTTGTATGATTATGAGTGAGGCTAGAGTAAAACAGGAAAAGTGTAAGAGAGACTTTTAAGAGATTCTTGAGTAAGAGATTAAAAACATAAATATTCAATTAAATAAAGCTTAAATTTTTACAGTCAACAATGCTCGGTCATTGTCAAATATTTTTAAAAAATGGTAAAATTAACAGGACGATGTCGACTATGACCAACTATTTTGGGCATTGTCGACATTGACCGAGTATTATCGGAGAATGTTTCTATCTAATTTACCATATAAATTTGTTCGACATCCTAAACAAATATAATCTCCTTCTCTAAAGAAAGGAAATCGTTCGACAAAGACATATCCAATGCGAGTCAGAATTTTTCTTTTTCGTGCATGGTTTTTAAATGGATTACAGCACTTTTTACTTTCTTTTGATACTTTTTCCATAATTTTATAATTAAAAATGTTATAATTTTATAACGCATAACAAAATATTGAAAATGACGAAAATTTCTTATTGGTATATGAATTTTCCTTTGAAAATTAAAAAGTAGGCTTACTAGTTTATTTTAATCTTTAAATCATCGAATATGGACTGGCTGCTTAGAAGTTAGGTAAAATTATTTAAATAACTTTGTTAATTAACAAAATTTTGTGTAAGCATTAATAACATGCGAATTATTAAACGGATTAATTGTGAACGCGAATTTTTAGTCGAATTAATTGTAAATGCGAAGTGTAAACGACATTTATTGTTACGATGGCAGACGACAACGCAGTTCTCACGAAAACGAGGATTTGGGCGATGATGAAGCCGGCCATGGAAAACGCGTTACGCGCGAGAAATATAGTAATTCCCGTCAATGCAACTCGCGATATGTTACAGGAATTGTTACGCGCTGCGATTCGCACCGAACGAGAAGATCAACACGAATCGGATTCCGAACACAAGGCTGGTATCGGAAACCACGATAATGATCTTCAAAACAGAAAGATTAACGGCGGAATTAGAAACAGCAACGGAGTGCGAAACGGTAGTAACACAGTATCCGATCATCATCCGAGTAGAAACGGTAATCGCCAATTAAGTCGTGATTCGAGTCGAACATCCAGCAGTGTTCATAGTGAGCATCCCAGTCGTGCTCCTAGTGATAAACACAGTCGCGTCCCAAGTCGACAGCACGGTCGCGTTCCGAGTCGTCAACCTAGTCGTCAACCTAGTCGTCAACCTAGTCGTCATCAGAGCCGCGATAATTTAATCGTAGACCCACTTGATAGAAACGAACGCAGAAATAATCAA
Source organism: Leptopilina myrica (nomen nudum) (assembly GCA_032872475.1). Classification (NCBI taxonomy): domain Eukaryota; kingdom Metazoa; phylum Arthropoda; class Insecta; order Hymenoptera; family Figitidae; genus Leptopilina; species Leptopilina myrica (nomen nudum). Next base: position 9,341,022 of record CM065460.1, read on the forward strand.
TTCGTCGAAAACCCAGGCAACGAACGTCGAGACAATCGTAACAGAAACGGCAATAACGATCGTCGAGATCACACCGATCGTGATCAATATCGCAAATTTGCCATTCGAAGACTACGCAACCATTTACACGCGAACGATGCTTTGCATCATCGTCCTATAGCAATCAATTTTCCTGAACCACGAAATGTTTCTCGTCCGTTTTCGAGAAATCATCGAGATAATCTTGATAATTATCCAGAACGCGACCACGATCGACAATTCGCTCCACGCGATAACAGTCTCGCAGAACGAGTGAGAAAATGGGGTTTTTCTTTTGACGGAAAAGGAGACGTTCTCAATTTTCTCGAGCGTATTGAGGAGTTAAGTATTACGTACGGAATTCCTCTCGACGATTTATTGACCTGTCTACCAATGCTTTTTAAAGGCAAAGCAATTCTATGGTATCGAAACAATCGTCAAAACTGGCGTTTTTGGGAAGATTTCGAATCTGACCTCAAATAATTTTACTTACCCGTGAATTTAAATCGTCAACTCGAAGACGATATTCGTAACCGAACGCAAGATCCGAAAGAAACCGCACACGATTATGTAACGGCTCTACAAACGTTAATCAGACGCTACGGTGGTATGAGCCAACAGAATGAGCTCGAGAGATTATACGTAAATTTCTAGCCAGAATATCGTCGTTATATCAGACGCCACGAAATACGTAATGTTTCCGACGTGATACGCTTGAAGAACGAGTTCGAATTAATTGTGTGTACGGAGAAAAATTATAAACCTCCGCCACAATCGCTTTTCGCAAGCGAAACCGAGAATAACGCGCCCGTGAAATCTAAATCTAGAGAAATCGTCGCGGCAGTCGAAAATAAATACGTCTGTGAAGAATGTTGCTGGCGTTGTAGTCAACGTGGCCACAGTCGCTTAAATTACAGGAACCCGGCCAAGAAATTCTGTTCGTGGTGCGGAACTCCTGGAATATTCTTCACCGATTATAAATGTGATAAACCGGAAAACGTGTTTGAGTTCATAAAAGCAAACGGTCCGATAAAAACGAATTCAGCCGAATTGAACGCTAAATTTGCCGACGGATTTGTTGTTCGGTATCGACATTTTAACGGCCGTAAATTACACTTTTGATTATTCGTCGATCTTACATGTCGAAGAAATCGAAGTTTCGAATCAAGACGAAATAAACGTGGCACTTCACGTGATTAAAGAAGACATGAAACGTTTGAAAAAAATAGACAGACCGATAACGGCAGGCGAACACGTTATTCGTCTCAAACCCTGAACTCGACCTGTTAACGTGCATTATAGACCGCGAAATCCTGCAATGCTCAGCGTCATGCAAAAAGAAGCTGACGAAATGATAGCAGCAGACGTGTTAGAACCGGCGAATGGAAAGTGGTGTTCACCAATCGTACTGACAAAGCGAAAAGACAAATCGTATCGTTTTTGTAATGATTTTCGCGGAGTGAACTCGGTCTCGATTCGAGAATTATATCCGATAGTGTTGTACGTCGAACCAAGAAATGATGGACATCGTTTGAATATTCTCGTATCGAACGTACTTCAAATAGTCGAAAGTATAGTTACTTGATTGTTTTTTATCGTCTCGTATTGAGCGCCAAAAACGATAAATGTCAACAAAAATATTGCCATTACGTGTATGCGAATAAATTCGAATTCTAATATTATTTACGCCCGACTATTTTAAACAAAATGTCCGGAAGCAAACCATTGAAAAGACCTAACTTTCAGGAGGGTGAAAATGAACAAATAGTATTTGGATTAGAAAAAATAATTTTCATTTTTTTATAAATATAAAAAAATAAAATTCATAATAATAGTTTAATAATGTGTAAATTAACAGTTATTAATATATATCTTAAAAGGTTAAGACCTATATACTAAAATTATTTATTTATAATGTTATTATTAGTAAACTCTTTATTGTTTTGCAATTTTAAGCACTGGCGAAGAAATCAAAGGAACAATATTTAAATCCAAATCTCGAAACCATGATGCTCTGCCGCTAGAAGAATCGTTTGAATATTTTATGAAAGACGATTGCAAAATGGGTAAATGCAAATTATGTGCGCCAATAAAAGAAATGCTGATTAAAATGAAAGATAGTAATACAACCGGTTTAATGCGACATCTTCGCGAACATCACAAGGAGATATTTGAAAAAACTAATCCGGTAAAGAAAGTAGCTTTTAAATCGAATCAACAAGTAATAACGCCATTTTTTTATTGTGCAAAAGTATTTTCAAACGAAATCTAAACAAATTTTAACAATTTCTTTCTCTTCTCAATATAAATATTATTGAATAGTAAGAAATGGCTAGCAAAAAATAAATTCAATCAAAATTAAAATAAAACATGAATAATATTTTTATTTTTAAATTAATTTCGTATTTAAAAATCATAACAATTTAATTTTAATTATTAAATATGAAATCCTGCTCATTAATGTAACCAAAAATAAATACATCAATTTATTTAATAATCAATAAAAATAAAAAATTTGAAATAAATAGACCCTCTTAATCTGAATATGTGAAATTTCACTTATTTTACGTTATGAGTCGTCTTCTCGATTAATAAGTGCATATATACTTATAAATAAATGAATTTTTCACTTATTTTGAGTGAAATTTCACTTATTACAAGTGTATATGCACTTATTGATTCAGAAGACGACTTATAACTTAGAAATAAGTGAATTTTCACACATTTAGATTTAGAGAGAAGAAAATAAATAATATAATTAGTCATTTAACATACACTGAAAAAACCTTGTCTCAAAATGAGTGACTGGGATTCGATTTATTCATTGATTGATTCTGCACTTAAAATGCAACGTTTGTTAAATTTATTATCAGAAGCAAATAAAGATCTTGAAAAATATAAACTTTTGGTATACTGCGACGACCCGGACGAGGTTTTGAGGCAAATAAACATGCTGATTGAACCCAATATTCCAGCCGGTCCCGTAGTGATACATCAGAAGACTAAAGATCGCGGACTATGGCAACTCTTGTAGCAGTCGACGTCGACACCGCCCCCACGTCGAAATTTCTCAAGTGCCGTGATAAAGAAAACAGTACAAATTAGTTCTGTTGTGCCGAACCACCGAAATCTTTTCCAAGTGTACCCGATTCCCTAGTGATAAGTAAACCTATCGACGAAACGCAAAAATGACATCTGGAGGACGATTATTTTTGTGTTGTTTACGGAATTAAGCCAACAGTGCCCACATCGCGCGTTAAAGTTGACGAATCGGAGACAGTAGCAACTGTGGAAAACCTCGAGAACATTATGATAACGATGACGTCGCCGAAATCCAAACGTGAGTGTGAATTCGAAATCGATATTTGCCAGTTCGAAACGTAAACGAGACTGTTGAGAATACGCAGAATTGTCTGATCTACATTTATAGTGACAGAAATCGTTCTTCGATGCCGAACGCGAGGTCGAACAGTCACCAGTTACGACAACTATTCCTGACCGACCCGTTCTACAGGAACTATCGTGTGAATCCAATGATATCGACAGTGAACGACAAAATCAACCCGTTAAAATCACACGCATGCCAGCTCCCGCAACGATGAGTGCGTTCGACGTCAAATTGAAACCTCGAGACCTGCCTAAAAGAAGAAAATTCCTGCGAGTAGTGAATGGACAGCTGATGCAGGTAATCATCAACGCATACGGCAAGGGAAAGGTGAGACCAGTGAACAAAAATGAGAAACAGTGAATCGAACTCAGAGACTGTGTTGATATTTTTTTATTTTCTATTGTTACTTGTTTTATCGAATTTTATTTTTACGCATTTTGATTCCATTCACGCCAACAAAAACTGAAGTTTTCTCCTTAAGAAAAGGGGGTGTGACGATAAACGAATGAAATCAAAATATTATTTGTTTTTAAAATTATTGTTTATTTGGCGCGCGGAATTTTATGTACGTTCCTGAGTGTCGAAAGTGCGCGCGCACTCAGTGTCTGCCACGAAATCGTCCGGTTCCATTTGGAAAAGTCAACGTTGGCACGGTATTTCGTGTTTTTTATTTAATTTTGTGCCCCACGAAACGCGTTCGTATAATCGTATAAATTGATTAGTTTATCGTCGAACCTTTAATGTCATATAACGCATTTTTATTATCAGTAATTCTCGCGGTATTTGCGTTATTAGCGCATCATTTGTACGTCGTCGTCTTCGCGTGGACGGATTTATTTACGTAATTTTTTGTTTATATGTTTTATATCTGCATTTTCAATTTTACCGTTTTGTCTTCTTAAATATATCTCGTTATTTCACCGTAGTTGAGTGTTAAGACTTTTCTTTCAAAAATCTAACCCTGACCGACAAGCAATCCTTTCTTAACATTCGTTACAGTAGGTATAAATAAATAAATAGATATTTCAAGGATTCAAGAGCAATTTAAAATCAAATATTACTTGTTACTGCCTATTACTAAAATTTTCAGCCTAACGATTGCAGCTAAATTGGCGCGAATGTACCATTTACATATTGACTCTCAGTTAAAGCGAGTGCAGTCAGAGGATTCAGTTTGAGGATGAAGCAGTCCGGGACCACTCATAATAATGATTATAATTAATATTTTGTCTATCACACTGCTCCATTTGGTCCAAGTTGCACACATATTCAAAATTAACTGTTTTACCTTTAAACTTGTACAACATGCCTGCGAGGCTTCGACCTGTTAATCTTATGAGTTGACTTCCGTTTTGTATGTTGCGCGTGAGACATGCTTTTTTCTGAGTCTCGTTATGAGAATTATTTAAATCGAAATAATTTAATTTAAATTGATTTGTGTTTAATTTAACATACTCGTTGATTGGAATGGAATTTAATAAGTGTTTTAGTGAGGAACAACTTCCTTATTAATTTACTTCAAGAAGATTAAATCTACACACTTCTTGTTGATTCAACATAACCTCATCTCGCCACGTGGGAAAACAGAAATTTTTAGATACTTGGCTTGATAAATTAATCGTTTTATGTCACCAAGAAGAATTTTACTAATTAATACAAAGTTAATCTACATAACAACAAATATATAACAAAAGGTTAAACTCCGACTACTTTCACATTCATTACTTATAAACTAATAGTCACTGTCCTTCAGCTCCTTTATTTCGATTCCTTCTTGATAAAACACTCAGTTTAATTAATTCGACTTTTTGTTTAACCTTGTTTTCTTTTGATCGATATTGTTGTTTTAAGGATGGTACAATAAGTTACATCAGACTGTGGCGGTCGGTCAAATGTATGTCTTTGGTGTTGCCTTACTTGAGACGACAAAGTGCCAATAGAGATTAATATTAGAATCAAATATAAAAATTCTTGGATGCTGGAACATCTATATATTGAAACTGGTACTTTTCTATTTCTTTTTAATTAAAATTACTGTTCTTTTCTTTATTAAAATAATTCAATTGTATGTGATGTTATATTAAGTTTGTGTTTAGTTATTTAACGAAAGTCATCCTACGAATCCACTTTGCCGGGTGAAATATAACTAATTAAATATGGCGAATAATTAATTTTCCAAAAAGTGGCGCTCAAATTTTACAATCAAGATCGCCTTTATTTCCTGTCAGTAATCGAATGGTCCCGAGCTCGACTTAAATTCAACTTAAATTAATTCATAGTATTATTGACAGGTTACAAATTAAATAAAATGTTTAAAAATTCATTCAAAATTCATGCAAATATGTAAAAAAATCTATTACAATTATAAATAGCATAAATAATATAAATTGTTAACGAACAAATAATTATAATTAAAAATTTTACATATTTATGTTCGATAACGATTTATATTATTTATGTTACTTATAACTGTAGAAAAATTTCTTTTATATATTTAAATAAAGTTCAATTAAATTTTGATACATTATTGGTGAGTTTTAAGGTTATCTTTTTATATTGCGGGTGTAAAAGTATTTTATTTAATTATAAAATTTCTTTTATAGTTTGTAATGCTCCGAAGAGGCTCTACGTGGTAGAGTGAAAGATAAGCTAAGTTTAAAAAATAAAATATCCGATTAGTAGAATTAAAAAAGTTTTTAAAATCTTTTCACCAATTATGAATTGACTGACCAACGGACTTTTAACATCTTTTATTAAGATCATAAACTGTTTCTTACATAGTAAGGCACACTTTTTTAATGTGTCGCCCTCTAAAATTTGAGTTCGTATACTTCTAAAGAATGTGAATCTACGGAATGAGACAATTATTGTAAATATGGTCAAAGTTGAAACAGAAAACCGAAACTATAGTCAAAGAAGAAGTGATTCGATATCTTTTTTTGCAAAAAAAAGTATGTAAAAAATTTTTGTGAGACTTTACACAATGCCCACAATGCACAAAAAGTTCCAGAAAATTTCCCGTAGGAACCTTCGAAAGTTACCTTTGGTTAGGAAGTTATTTTAAAATCTTTAAGGATTTCTGGAAACTTCCTGGTAACTTCCAAGAAGTTATCAAGGGTAACTTCAGAAAGTTCCCACGGGAAACTTCCTGGAAGTTTTTGTGCTATGTGGGTGAGGGTCTATTGCAGAAAGGGTTAACAAGTCAGAAAATCGTAGGTCCCTGGGGTTTGTCCAACTTTATAATAAGTGGTATTTCCTCTATAAGAATGTCTTAAGTCTATGCCGTATAATGATTGAAATATGCCATAGATTTAAAACATTTTTATAGAAGGTACACCACTTTTCCAAATGTTGTCTAAACCGGAAGGAAGGCATATATATGATATTAGGTGTATAAATATCGAAAAATCTGTACAACCAAATCTAGCACACTTTGAGCGATGGTGGCGTTATGTTTTCAAAACTTACCCATAACTTTATACGTAATAAATATTTTTAAAATCCTTTAAGCTGTAACCTCTTTGGGGTTCTCCCTACGTAATTTTAAGGCAAAATTTTTTTTTCAAAATTTTCTTCAAAGTTGACAAGTTTTGCAAAAAAAATTTCCATTGTGTCGGCTTTTAAAATTTTAGTAAAAATATTCCCCAAGTATGTAATCTACAAAATGAGCAAACAATATTAAATTCGGACAAGGTTAAAGCAGAAAATCCCAGCTTTTCGGTACTCTACTTCGAAGTCGTATTCTAGGAGATCTAACGCCTACTGAGCCAACCGTCCAGTCGGATAACGCAAGTTGTAAAGCCAGCGTGATGACAGTGAAATAAAAACCCTTCGAGATAATAGCGGAACTTCTTTATAGCCCAAATTACCACGAGGCATTTTTTTTCAATGACTGAGTATTTTCGTATGGATGCTGTTAATGTTCTACTCGCGTATGCCATGGCTCGATTTTTCTCTTCTTGTACTTGGGTAAGAACTACACCAATACCGAAATAGCTAGCGCCAGTGTGTAGTTAAAACGGTAATATCAGAATATGTCAGAGTTGTAGATGTCACGAGTTGTTCCTTAATCCTGTCGAACGCGATTTGTTGGCTTTCTGCACATTCCCAGGAGTCGTTTGTCCTCAACAGCTTGTTTAAGGGCTCTACTAAGGTAGCTAATTGGTTAATGAAATGTCTATACCACGACACCATTCCTAAGAATCGTCTTAACTGTTTAACCGCTTTTGGCTCTGGATACGCGCGGATGTGTTCTACTTTTTATAGATCTACTTGTAAACCCTCAATGAATTGAAGTTTACAATGAATTCTAAATATCTCATGGATGTGACTCCAAACTTACTTTTCTCAGGATTAATTGTAAAACTTACCGCTTGTCACCGATCTATTACTGCTGTAAGCCATTCCTTGTGCTCTTTTAGAGTCACCATTACTATATCATCCAAATACGCGTATACGTTGTAACCAGACCTTCTTCAACAATAATAAAATATATAAACAAGTAAGCCTAAATTACAAAACACGGGAATTTTTATAAACAAATTAAATTCTGTAAACAAAATTGTCAGCTCTAAAATAAATAAACAAATAATAAAATAAATACTTACGATAAGACAAAGATTTTAGGTCCGAACAATGATTTTGAAATTAATAATAACATATTGATAAAATTATAAATAAAAGAAATTTTAAATAAATTAAAATGTTAAGCGCAAGTCCTTTCTTTATGACAGTTTCAAAGAAACGCGGATACTAAATATCCAAGATAAACAAAATAATAGGTACTAAATACCCAAAGTAAAGGCAAAATAATAGAACTAAATTCTATTAAAGACAAAAAAATAATATTCCTTAAATTAAAATCTTTAATATTAATATTAATTTCGATGCCGGTCGACTAGCAAAAGACGGAGGAGGGAGGGTTCGAGAAAACCATATTCAAAATTGTATACTCACATAACAGTTTATTGTAACAATTCAAATTTTAAGAAGTTTTACAATTATTATTGACAATGTTATTTTATCAACTGTACTAACAATTTTCTTTAACAATTTTCATAGTATTATTATTATGGTCAAACAAACAAACAAACAAAATATATATAATTAAACATGTGGTCTGTTAAAATACATAGCGTAAAAATAAAACACAAATTATAACTTAAGATTACACATAAGAATAGGAGAACAGGGTAATTAATTATAAGTATGGCAAATTAATTCAATAAAATTAGGGTCTTTCTTAATCAATAAATTAAGAGACGAATTAATTATATATGGGACGCAGTAATAAAATAAGGGACACTTAATTACTTAAGGGACAGAAGTAAAAAAAATTAATTTCATAAAATAAAATAGTTAACAAAAAAAAGAAACAGATAAGATAGAGCAACTCTATTTATTAATTAGGGAATTATTAATAAAGTGGGACGAAGCTATTGTAAATGAGACAACTTCATTTACAATTTATATGGGAAAATCATTTAATCAAATTATATATAAAAAGACTGAAAAACGCTGGTAGCATGGTTAAGTGAGAGTAAAAAAATATTAAATATGAACAAATTTCAATCATTACATTGTTATGTAAATTTTAAATTAATTTTAATCCGAATAAGAAGACTTGAAAATTAAAATGCTACTACTACACTCTCACTCGACCATGAGGCCGGCTGAACCACTTTACATCAGGAAAATAAAAGAAAATTTTATCATTAAAAAAATAAAATTTAAGGAATTACAGAAATATCGTGATTGGACTTAAATTTTTAATCTCTAAACGCTGCACCAAAGATGAGACCCTGCAGAGAAAATCACGCACAAACTTTGTAACACGAAATTATCAAAATTATTATCAAAAAATTTTAAAATCGACTTGTGAGAATGGTAGCTGAACCAAGAGAGAGCGATTAGAATTTCCTCGATGAGCATGCTGCCTAGTCCACCCCCTCCGCTTTCCCCGCCAGGTACTATAGTTCCAAAACTTGTATTACTCCACCGAAAACAGGAGCGTAATTACTATGAAAAACAGTGACACCGGGGTATATTTTAATTTGTAATTTCTCGCTTCCTGAGGTTTTTACTTTTCGATTCTTAATTTCCTCGTCGTCAACCTCCAAAATTCTTTTATTGTCACTTATAATAGAGAAAGCTTATTTCTATAAATCAAAAGAAAGGGAAGTTAAGATCCGTGACATGAGAATTCGGGCCTGGGCAAAAGGTGTCTTCTTTTAACATAGAGAAATGGCAGGGACTATCCTGTTCAATAGTCAATCTCTTAACGATTTTGAGATTCCAGTACAATCTGGTAAATGTAGTTAATAATTCTAATTTACTCAAATCGTTATTTGTGAAATGACATTTGCGTAGGTCGAATGCAAAAAGTGACAGGTAAATCGAGTCAATTCGATTTTATTTTGGTTAACGTTGTGGTTTTCAGCTAGGAGCGAACGGAATGTAGACTCTGCGCAGATGCGATGATTATTCTTTTATGCTTATGCGGTGATAACCGGGAAATATTTCAAATTCAAATCAGTGTTGAAATGTTTTTATAAAAAGGGAATACAATAATATAAATAAATAATTTCTACTAATAAATATTTTGACTAGGACGGAGGGATTGTTGCAGCTATCGACATTGGCGCAAGGATGTTTGTTTATTTACTAATAATTTTGTTTATAAATTTCTAAAAAATTGTGCCACGTCACAACGTATCGTTTCCTTTCTGGTCCGATTAGAGAATCGATTATTTTCTAAAAGGTCACTGGGAAACCTGCGCTGTTCACCCTACGGTTTTGACGAACCCGGGTACCCTAGTACCTCAAGGGAATGATAGAAAGTGTCGGGGCTTTTTTTATTTTATGGAAGTTTGCGCTCCTGAGGTTCCGAATCCTGCACGGGCCGTTGGGATAAAAGCGGTCGCGTCATGGGGGTGTTTAGACAGGAAGGGTTGTCGGAGCCCTATCCTGAACATTCGCCCTATGGGTGACAAACTCGGCTTTGATCCTATATGCGCTGACGGCTCTGGTGCAGTCTGAGTTACCCTCGAGGGGGGCTGGAATTAATCTACCCAAACCTTATGGGCATTGAGACCTCGAGGTACTTATACAAGCCCTGGGGTGAGAACTTTGTCTTCAATATCAGGAAGGTGGGGTCCCTGGGGCTGCTTAGCCACCACAGTCCGTTGGGTCTAAAAGCGGTCGCACACTAAAAATCCTTGTCAAGTCTGTCACGCCCCTTAAGTTGGGTGCCACTGTTGAATTCTAGTTGCCGAATTATAAATACCACACTGCGATCTTCTAATTGTTAGGCAGTTATCTCCATCAATGAGAAATAAATCACTATTCATTTTTTAAGAATAAAAATAATAATAATTTCAAAAATTGGACTAACTAATTACATTTATTAATAATATGTTTTCTTAACAAATTATGACTTTATTCATCTGTGGCAAAAAAATAAACATGGAAAAAAGTAAAAAGAATTAGAAAACAATTACTGAATAACATATTGCACAGAATCTACGACCTTTGAACAATTTGCTTGCTCAAATGTTAAGAAATGGAATATTTTTCAAAGTCTGTAAAATTAATATTTTAAACGTTTCTGGTTTAAAACTGTAATATACGACTACAAGACACCCTATGTTAATTGTGCGAGAACAAAATTAAAATTTTAATAATTATTTTTCAAAATAATTAAATTTCGGGAATTGAATCAATTTTTGTTGTCATGTTTCAATTATCAGATGTAGTTTTGCGTTTTACAGCTTCATAGCAACCGAAAAACAATTAAAACTGTAAAGATAGTTGAGAATTGCTCATTTTTTAAATTTAATTTATTTAAATTCAATTATTTTGACAGAAATCAATTTGACAAAAAAATTTCATCGAGAATTTTAAAATTAACCTAAAATTATCAAGATGTTTCCTGATTGTTTCCGTTAAATTAAATTAACGGATTTAATTATCTATATAAAGTCCTAAATATATTATTATTGTTTTATTTGGTATTGGCTCACCATAATCTTTTTTTGATTTTACTTGGAAATTCTTCCAGTGTTTCCTAACATTCCTATTTGCTTCGGTGAGAGGAGTTCTGAAAAAATAGTTTCGCATTTGGAGACGTTCACTTTGAGTTTCCATGTGTAAAGATAATATTCAACATTTTCAAATAGATCTTGTAATTTTTTTTTAAATTTCCGAGGCTTTTTTACCTACAACATATATAAACATGTCGTCTGCGAATGCAATACCTTTTTCGTTTTCATCTATGTTTATGTTATACATTTTTAGTATTTCATAAACTTAGATGTTAAATAATATCGGTGATAGAACAGTTTCTTGTTGGGGGCCATTTTAACTGTAAATTCTTTGTTTAGTATTATGTTACCATCTGTTATTACAAATTTTTTGTCTGTTATCATGCTTTTTAATAATTTAATTTAGTGTTTTGGAGATGAGTTTTTTAATAATTTAAATATTAATCCTTCTGTCCAAACAGTGTCAAAGGCTTTTTCAGTGTTTATGTCTAAACCCATATTGTTGTTCTGGGATAATGTTTTTTTCCTCGCAAATTTGTGTTATAGAAACCTTTATTACTTTTTCAAATATTTTTTGTTCTACCTGCACGGAAAGAATGTCATTTCGGACACTTAAGGCGGACGCAAAGTAGCACATTCCGCCCGCATGTTAATTATTTGCTTTTAGCAAATTTAATATATATATATATATTATATATATATATATATATAGAGTTTTATTTTTAACTAAAATGAGCGTTTAATCGTGCGTGCCCGTATGCCATACTTTCCCTGCAGTTTGGACAAAAAATTATGTTTGCATTATGGGCGCAAAATAGGTGATTACGACTCCGGCGAGATCTCCTATTTTGCGCCCTTAATACAAAAATAACTATTACTAATATTTGGGAGACGACTAATTGGTCTAAAATCACTTGGTTTTACGCTATTTTCCCCTTTTTTCGGGATAGGAATAATTTTTTATTTTTTCCAATTTTTTGGAAAATGACTTGTTAAGAATATTGTTAAAAACAATGCAGTAATCCTTTATTACTTTGTTTGTTAAATTTTTTAATACAATATTCGGAATTTCATCAATTCCTGTTGATTTTTTATTATTTAAACTCTTAAAGATTTTTATAATTTATACTCTGAGGTGAAGTAGTTTGGAAACATTTTGTCCAATAAGTGAGTGTCATTTGCGTGTAAATTATTACTGAAATTAACTAATGTGATATTGTTTATTCTATCATTTTCAATTTCTTGTTCTAGTGCAACTGTTTTATTGCGAATTATTTTATATTTAGTCCTTCTCTTCCAAAATTTGCAAATTTTGTGTGTGTTTTCAAAGTGTGTCCTGATTATTTTGAGTTTATCTACATTGTTAGAGATTAAAAATTTATTATTGTTGTTATTCGGTATGTTTTGTGTAGGTATCTCCGATTCTTGTAAGAGCCCGTTTTGGTGGTCAATTTGGAGGTGTAGTATAGAAATTTTTCCTTTTGTTCTAAATATGCCATCTTTATTTACTTTTGCTCCTCGCTTTAACGCCTCCAGCGGACACTCGTAAAGCTCTGGTTTATTCTATGTCTCTCTCTTGCAAACAACATTTGCCGGCCTCGACATTTGATGCACGAGCGAAGCGAGTGCTTCTGGTCGGGGACAGGCACGAAAAAAATGTGAAAGATAAATTGATATTATATTTTCAAAAGAATTGTTCTGTTGATACAAAAAAATTGTTATGTTTCTGAAATTCTAAACGTACTAATAAACAAAATTCCACTATTTCTTCAAATTATTAAAATTTTATTATAACATTTTGGCACGTATTAAAAAGCAAATTACAAAATTTTTCATTATTTTGTTTAAGTTTCTAATGTTTATTAAAATAATTTTTCAAAATAATTATATCAGCAAAAGATTTCGTTCATTTCAATATTCAGAGCTTGTGGATAATAAATTTATAAAGTATAAAAAGTATTCTTGACAATTTTTTTTCTCATTTTGTATTGCATATACAAGTACTCGTTAAATTGCCATGGAAGTTGAAATTTTTTTATTTACCGACAGTGGTATTTTTACCGACAGAGAATTCTTTTACTCTCGCTATGAATTTCTTCATTCAAGAGGATTGCATTGTGATCACTGTCATATTGTAATTTTTCAAGTCTGTCAGTATGGTTATAATTTTTAATGTTAAGTCTGGAATCTAGGATTGCTAGGTCTAAGTATGAGTTTCCTCTTAGAAATGAAGGAAGACTTGAGCTGGTATGTTTAGCATTTAAATCTCCTGCCAATATAAAAAATTGTCAGGATTGTCTAAATTGAGAGTTTGAAATAATTTTTGAATTTCTTGGTTAAAACATAATCTGTTACCGTATGCAGCGTAAGCAGATATTACAAAAAGCCTTTGATTGTTTGGAAACGGATTTTTATGGTAACAGTTTCTAGATTTTAAAACTGTTTTATCGCCGATAAGTTTATTTGTTTAAATTTATAATCTTTTTTATGAGGATTGCTACTCCGCCACCTAACGTCGCGTTTGGTCTATCTCTTCTAATGAATAAATAATTTTGAAAATCTATTTTATGGATTGGGTTTAATTTAGTTTTACTAAGTGTAATTATATCTGGCTTATGTATTTTTAAAAAATTTAAAAGATTACTTCGTTTTTGGTTTGTTACTGTGGAGTTAACATTTACTGATATTATTTTTAAATTCTTAATAGTTATGCTGTTTGTTAAATTATTATCCATGTTGAACGGGATCAATTAAGAGTGTGTATAAATTATCAATTTTTTCACTATTTTTGTAATGTTCAGAATTTGGTTAGTGCTTTTATTTATGTTTCCTTGTAAATGTTGTGTATCGGTAGCATTCGTGGGTTCCGGGAGTTAACATTCGCCTGGTTCCTGATTATCGTTACATTTTACGCATCTATATTCTAAGTAACAATTCGAAGCTACGTGCCCCAATCTTTAACATTTTTACATTGGATGCTTTCTCTCTTTTTTAATTTTTACAACCAAACAACTTGATAGTTTATGTATTTTATTTTGTGTAATAGAGTTGTTTGACTTTCTGGGGAAAACTGTATTATAAAAATTGGTAATATTTTATTTTCTTTTTGAGATTTTGGTGTTGTGAATCTAGAGGGTTTAATAAATTGAATGTTTTCTGTTTCAAATGTTTTAAGATTTTGTAATATTTCGGCGGGGTCTGTATTTGAATCTAGTCCTTTAAGCAGAAAGGATTTATTTTTTTCTTCTTTTACAATAAAAGTAAAAAATTTTTAGCTCGCAGCTTCGAGTTGTGTTTTTGCTTTTTTGAAATCATTTACATTGTTACATTTACGTTGTAAATTGGTTTTGTCCATATATAATGATCGGAGGTGGTTTACCTGAAGTACCCTTGCTGGTGGTTGTGTTAATCTTTTTATTGCCTGCGTTCTGGTCATGAAGGCTGCTCTGTATATTGGTGTTGTTGGCCTTGGATGAGGGTGAAGCGTTTTTCTTCAAATTTGTATCACTTTCCTCTTTTTCAAGTTGGGGAAAACTCACTGCGGGACCATCTGTCAGTTTCGTCGGCTTCACTTCTGTTTCCATGGCATTGTGTGAATTTTTAACCTGCATTTTTTACAAATTTTCTATCCTTTGAGTTTGTTGGTGGATCGTTTGCAACAGTTCTTATATCAACTTTTGCTGGCTTATATTATTATTAATTAATTCTTCGTATTTGTCTGGTGCCATGTTTGTATTATTTGTCACCTTTATATCCTCAATTTGTGGAATCAAAGAATTTTTCTTCATACCTCGGTCGAAAGTACGTATTTACCGCTGCGATTTCGCAGCAGAAAGTCAAACATTTGTGCTCTGGTCGATTTTCATACCCAACCTTTATTACAGCGAGAGTAAAAGAATTCTCTGTCGGTAAAAATACCACTGTCGGTAAATAAGAAAAAAAAAATAAATAAGTAAATAAAGATGACCGGCTGTCAAATGAAACACGATTGCAATTTTCTTAAAAAATAAATTAACGAGCGTACTTTCGACCGTATATAAAGAAGAATAGTATACATTACACGGGCAGAAATTCGAAAGCCCTAAACTACGCGATGAAGTCCTCGGCTTCGCCTCGGGCATCATTTCACGTAGTGCAGGAATTTCGAACTTTCTTGCCTTATAATGTAATATACTATTTTATCGTTGTTTCAAATGCTGATTTTTTCTGGTCTGATTTGTGATTTTCCATATGGTTTTGAGATTTCAACTTTCTTTAAATTTGTTTTTTTGCGCTTTTAGAGTCGTTGATTTTTGTATTTTGATTGGTCGCGGCGATTCAGTTTTATTCACAGTTGCACTTTTCACCATGGTTGAAGTTTGTAAAGAAAACTTTTGTTCACGAACATGAAATATTTGGGGGGGGGATTGGCTCCCTTTTTCACTATTAGTGTTAATTTTACCAAAATCACTATATGGATTTGAACTTCGCGGTATATGAGGCTAAAGTTTTGAACGTTCAGATGAACGAAATTTTTTTTCACCGTCAGGGTTTTTGAAAATTACTGTTGAAAAAAGAAAAATAATTTGAATTTAACAATATTTAGTTTAGAAATAATTTGTGTTGATCTCAAAAATGTTGAAAACTAATATTATATTTAGAAACTTTATAAATTATTTTTTGTAATAATAATTTAATATAATTCTTTTAAATATGTTTCAATTATTATATACGGTAACTTTTATTTTAAGATACTAATAATGATCTGCTTCTGGGGACCCTATTTCGACCCTATTTCAATCAAAAACAAAATTCTTTTTCATTTTTTAAAATTATTAAAATATGTATTATTTGATTTGAATTAAAAATTAAGGTAGATTTGACATTTAATTTTTTATCATTTTTTCGTTCTTTTCATTTTGTCGTTCTCTGTATCAGCTGCAAGTGCATGAGTAGTCCCTACTCATGCGCCTTATCGTCTACACGAAGCATTGTCGTCATTTTACTCACTTATTTTAATTTACTGTTAATTCTCGTCCTATATGCCAATATTTAACAATGGTCACGTGCTATTTGCACTATATTTGACTGATAGTAAATGTGATATTAGCTTTGTTCTGTTAATCATAAGGAAATAAGATATAGTTGTGATATTAGTGATACATTTGTAATATTAATTTTTGTAATAAATAATATTTTCTTGTCATGTACTGTCGAAAAAAGACTGAGCTAAAAAAATATGTTACATATCATTTAAAAATGTAATTTTATTATAAATTTTTATAATAAAACTGATATTGTGAACAATTGAAAGGATTTTATTTCTTGGCGTTTCTTAATTTCACAGATATCTTGCATCAGTTTTCTACTTCTTCGTGACCTAAATTTAACTATATAGTTTAATTTAAATATTTAACTGTGCGACAACAATTTACTGAGAAGAAGGAATATGCCTGTAATTATACATATTAAATGTTTTAATGATTAATTATTAGAATCTTTCATTTATATGTTTGTAAAATATTTATTTGCAAAAATTTACATTATGAAAATAATTGTGGGAAAATTTATCAGCCATCAAATGCCATTGAATTTTTGCACTTTTCCAAATTAATTGATTTTATAAAATTTAATTGACCTTAAATAATTATTTTTTATGTTACCTACTGTTTGCTATATATTTTTATTTAGAAAAATTTACTTACACGAAATAATGTTTAAAAAATTATTTGTTAGTGCATATGTTAAGAAAAGGATTGTAATATTTCGTGCTTTGCGCCTCTATTTGAAAATCGATTTTTCGATTATAGGATCGATTTGGCTTGGACACGCAAGTTAATCGGACAACTTCGATTTTTATCCTTGTAGATATTTTTAATATCGATCTAAGCCTTTAATTGAGTCATTACTTTCGGAAACTAGTCTGCATTCTTTATTAATTCTTACTTTTATTCATTTGTCTTTGGGATTTTGAACTAAAAATTATTAAAATCAATGGTTGCAGTAATAATAAGATAGATGGTTGATAACCGGACGGCCTCTACTACACTGAAATTCGAAGATAAAATTGTAGCGTCTGTTTGGAACATAACCAAAGAATCGCCATGTCTTGGCTACTGGGCAGTTGCGAAAAAAGTTGTATGTGTTTACTTACTTTATACCCACTCTCTCACTGAAACAATTACATTCTCAGCTCGTTTACTTGTGCAGGGTTGCCACGCAACCTGGAAAACCTGGAAATGTCAGGAAATTTTAGGAAACCTTGAAAAAACCTGGAAAAGTCAGGGAATTTTGCTTGGAAACCTGGAAAATTAATATTTTCCAAATTTTATTGTGTTTATTCTTGAAATCTAAGTTTTGAAAGCGAAAATAATACTGTATATTTAATGCGGTGTAATTAAGAAAAGCACATGATGCAATTGGGTTAGAATTCGTGAAATTTTTACGAAGAATAAAAAGTATTTTTTTTAAATCGAAATGTTAAAAAACAGTTCTATATAGACTTAGGAATATGTCCACCAAAGAGCAGGAAAAAAATTTATTTTCATAAAAGTTATTGCAAATTAAAATTTTTTGCAATTTTTTATACAAAATTTTATTTTTCCTAAATGAATGAACTGATTTAAATTATTAAAATTAATCAAGCGGGAATATAAAGGGGATAAAATACACTTTTGTTTAGAATAAAAAAAATTTTTAAGTTTGTTTTTAATAATTATTTAATACATTTTTTATAAAAATGTTTTGCGCCTTATAAAAATTTTTAAAAAATCTCAATGTAGAATTAAAACTACAAGGAATCGAAATTCATTTAGAAAATTTAGGAGCGACAATTATTTTAAAAGTTATTTTGAAAATTATACAGCTCAGAGGTGCGATTTTGATGCTTTTCAGAATTATACTGTTATTTTCAACTACGAAATAAACAAAACACTGTCGAAGTAACTTTTGCATTTGATTATATAACCATAAAAATAATAAAAAGTAAATGAAGCATTGGTGTACTATCTCGCTGCAATTTAATTTTTATTATAACTTTTAAAATAATTGTCGCTCCTAAATTTTCTCAACGGATTTTGATTCCTTATAGTTTTAATTCTATGTTGAGATTTTTTTGACATTTTTAAAAGGCGCAGAACATTAAAAAAATTAATTGTTTATATAAAATTTATTTATTTATTGTTCAAAGGATTGATTTTTCCAATTTAATTATTATTTGACTGTTAAATAGATAAACCTTTGCTAATAAACATTACAAGGTTGCCACTCTTTTCCCCTTTAAAATTCCCGGACTTTTCTAGCTTATCCAGATTAAAAAACGGAATTTTTCCAGACTTTTGAAACTACCTGTATTTTAAATTAGAAAATTATTGTAAAACATCAATAACTTTATGTTTCAATAGATTTTTGAGGTCGCTCATTACGAATCCTAAGTCAGATTTTAAAAATTCTAAATGACTGCTTCAACATGGCGGACAAAATGTTAAAAATCGTTCGGATTTATTTAAGACTTGGTACTTGAGGGTTTTTGGGGTCGTTAATTACCAATCTGAAGTCATTTTTCCAGATGAACAAATTAAAAAAATTATAAAAATGATAATAAAGAATATTATCCAAATTTAATCATTTTGTTTTATATTATTAAACATAATTCATATTATTATCATTATTATTATTAATATAATTATTTACTGTTAAGGGACAAATTTAAAAATAACTTTAACAATCATTTCATTTTTCGAGAAATTAAAATTAAAATAATTAAGAATTTTTGTTCTGACAACTGTCACTGTCAAAAGCCATCTACACATAAAGAAAGTAATTAAAAATCAATTTTGTTGCATCAAAACAATTATTTCTAGAAAAAATGTACACCTTATCTTGTAAGGATACAAAACATATGTTTGAACATTTGAAACTTAGGATTATTATTCGCAGGACTGATTTGTATTAACACGGAAAAAATTTCTTATGGAAAACACAAAGTATTTTGTAAAATATACAACTAGGTTAAGTTGTGCTTTGTGCAGGCAAGTTTTGTGTTTCCAAAAAGCTGGTTTGGGCATACCACAAACCAATTTGTAAAAACACCAAGAAATTAAAGCATGCGCACAAGAAGACTAGGGACAGGAGGGCTAACTCGGCTGTTCTCTCACTCACAGCAGTGAGTCAGAATTAATTGGATTATTAAGGCGTGGTTAGATTGCGCCAAATATCTTGTTTCGGTTCTGCACATCTCGCACACTCTTACGTTATATATTTAAATACGTGACACGCGTGTGTGAGTGGAAGTGCAGAATCAAAACACGATATTTGGCGCAATCTCACCACGCCTTCATAATCCCCTTATATTTGTCCTACCCCCAACTACTGCAGTTAGCCTTCCTGCCTCTAGTCTTCTTTCATGCGCAAGAAAAATCAAGTGAACGTCTGCTTGTCGTCTGCTGCGTGACTGTTTAAGGTGTTTAATCATAAGCTAAAGTATGTTACAAAACACAGTCTGATTTGTGTATTTCCCAAACTCAGCCATTTGTGGATACTACAACCGCCGTTCATAGATGGCACAGGAAAATTTGTAACTTTCACAAGAAATTTTTTCCGTGAATGGATCCAAATTTTTTACTTTTATTAAATCAACATTTTTTTACAGGTTCCAAAGCTTCTGAAGAAGCCAATGAAATATAATTTAGTACATACGGTTGAAGTAATAATGAGTAAAAATAATTCTAATTTTGATCCTTTAAGTGTAGATAAAAATGTTAATTGTAAAAGTGTCGAATTAATTGACAATTAAATAGATAGAATAGGAAATAAAAAATTAAAAACTAATTAAACCAAAGATAAATGTGATAATAATGAACGTGAAAGTAATTGTAAGATAAGGGTGGTTTCTAATGATATTCGTATTATTGATGGTAAAATAATAGAAAACAGTAATATAAACAAAGTTGTTAATTTTGATGTTTGTTTGAAAGATAATGGAAAAAAATAATAGCTATAAACAATGATGAAAAATGTGAAAATTTAAATATTAATATACGAAATAAAAAAAAATTTACTGAAGAAATATTGATTGGAAAAGTGGTTAAGTTGGTCAAAGATGTTAACATGAACTATGATAATGAAAGAAAATCATCAAACTTTAATAATAGAATTTGTTCAAGCGATGCTAATGCAACACTCAACGAAACATGTAGTATTGCTAACATAAATAATGTGAATGTAAACAACATAATTCCACAAAAAAAGATATCTGGTAGTAATGTAGAAGTTCTAAATGGAAAATTAACCAAAAAAACATTTAAAATTACTGATGTAGTAGGAGATAGAGCTTGTCTCTCTAGGTGCTTCTTTGCATTTTTAGATCCTAAGGGAAGTGAAAAAAATCACTTACGAATTAGAAAAAACATCGTTTGCTATAATGCAAAAAATTGAAAAAGTTTTCCAGGTAAAGCTGATTACACAAATGTTGAAGAGTACAAACAGGTCATGGGAAATCCAAAAACATATGGTACTCAAGATGAAATCGGGACATTTTCAAAGATTTATAAAGTTAGTGTAGAATTTTTTGTTCTTCAAAGGTTTAATAATTTTCCTCAGAAAACAGTCAGTGAAGAAGAAATGTATGATAAAGTTGTATTTAAAAATTATGAACAAAAAGTACGAAATGAGAAAACAATGCAACTTTTTTTAGAGGTCCTTTAAATGGAGGAAACTTTCAACTTTTAACAGAAGAAATAAAAAAGGATGAGGAGATTAAGAATAATAAAAAAAAATAATCAAAAATGGAAACGCCCTCATGAAGAGTGACATTTTCAGCAATAAACTCAACTCAAATAATATTAATGAAATAGAAGAAACATCATGTAATAGTATTCCCATAGAAGAGATTCTGCTAAATGATATTTCGAACAACAGAAAACATCTTGAGACAACTTTAAAGGATAATGTGAAACCGACTTATCAAATAATTTCAGTTTTAGAGGATGCGAAAAGTCTTTTCAGGTGTCTAGCATTATTGGAATATGGAAATGAGGAAATGCATTTGTAAATCGAAAAAGAACTTGTAGGTTACGGCAAGGGTAACTGGGACATGATTCAAGAACAGTTAAGCGATAGCAATAAGAGCGAAAGCTTTGTTACTTACAGTAATCGGAAGTGGAATAGTGTTGATAGAGGTAAAATAGAAATTTCAATTTTCTCAAATTTATATGAAGTTAGAGTTGTGTTATGAGTTTTGCTTGAAAAAGACGTTCTAAATTTTTTAAATGCAGAAACTATATCTTTTGATAATTCATATAAGCACATTATCGATCCAATAGAATTTTATATATAAATTTTATATATAAAAGATAATAAAACAAAACCATTTAAAATTCTACAAGAGATCGCTAATAATAAAAATGACGTAATTAATGACAAAGAAAGCTTCGTTGATGTTGAGAATGTTAATAAAGAAATACTTGATAGTACTGAAGAAATATGTGATACTAACTGTCACAGTGATAGTGAAAAACAGGTTATTTCCGAGAAAGTGAAGTTAGAAGAAGGTGAGAAAAATAATATGGAAAATTTTTTTAGTGTTATTGGAGACATGAATGATGTTAATTGTGATAGTGACAATTATATAATTAGTGAAAAGAGAAACAGTACAGAAGTTATAGAAAGTAAATGTACAGAAAATATTTATTACGTTACTAAAGAAACAAATGAATGTAACTGTGGTAGGAAAAATGAGAATAATGTTATAAGTTACATAGGAGATTTGTCTGAAGAGGTACAAAGCTGTGATAAAGGTGAAGAATATAGTGCAAGTTTAAAAAGAAATGATACCAATTGTGATTATGATAGTGAAAATAATGTAAGTAGCGATCGAGGAAACGTAGTGCAAGTTGCAGAAAATAATTATAGTGATAAAATGAGTTGTGAAACTGGAGAAAAATATGATTATAAATCTACTTATCATAATGATAATATTGAAATAAGTAAAAGAGAAGATTTGCTAAAAGGTTTGAAGAACAACGATAAAAAGGAAATGTGTTATCTTTTAGAAGATAAAAGTGATACTGATAGCGATGGTAATAATTATGAAGCCAATATGCAATATTCATGTGATACTTTTATTAATGATAATGACTGTAATGATAATTATGGTGAGAGTGGTGATAAGGATGTCGGTGGTGATAATGACGGTAGTAGTGATATTGAAGATGGTGGTATGTGTTATAACGAATCTAAAGAAATTTATGATTTCACTGACGAACTTTCCAGCATAGAGCATGAAAATTACAGTAGTTATAGAAATCGCAAAAAAAGTTAACAAAAAAAACGATGAAATTGTCGATTCTTATACTGAAAGTGAAGAAGACGTTGATGCTGGAAGTGATGTAGAATATAAAGTGAAAGAGGAAATATCTAATAAAAAAGAACAAAAGTATTCAGTAAACCTTGGAATGGCAGAAATATTAACAGAAAAAGTTGTTTAATGCGACGGTAATGATTGATCGAAATAGATGCAAATGTTATGGAAGTACATTTATCCAGTGATAAAGAATTAGTTAGGTCGCACAACGTGGATAGTAAAGTTCTGCCTATCATACAACTGAGAGGCCCAAAGCGTACTGCTATGCGAAAATTATTATTATATAGATCGGCTAGAATGACTCACTTGGAAATAAATAAAAATGTTGACATAGAACTGGCGCATGAAGGGTATACACAAAACGCAGTGCGTTTAAATGTATTACATCAATTAAAATCGGAAGAGCGGAACAGTGTGAGACTTACATTGAAATCGTTAGGTATTGGAGATATTATGCAAACATATTTAGATAGACAATGTTTTAAAGAACAAAAAGTAATAGAAGTTGCTTTACCCTTAAGGATTACAATATTCTCTAAAAATGAACTAGATATTTT
Source organism: Leptopilina myrica (nomen nudum) (assembly GCA_032872475.1). Taxonomy (NCBI): domain Eukaryota; kingdom Metazoa; phylum Arthropoda; class Insecta; order Hymenoptera; family Figitidae; genus Leptopilina; species Leptopilina myrica (nomen nudum). The sequence continues at coordinate 9,364,368 of CM065460.1, forward strand.
GAGAGAAGTTGCACCAGATTTTGTCCACATAGATGGAACAGGATCTAAATGTAAAAGACCGGAACATCTGAAGTGTAATAAAATTTTTCATTATGCTTGTGTATTCAAAGGAAAAGGTCCGATAATCCCTTTGTTCCAATTTCTAACATCTCAACATGATACTTGTTCCATGGAAATTGTTTTTAAACAATTCAGAAGATTTGCATCTGGAAAAACAAAAACATGGCCGCTATTTAACCTTTTAGTTGCGGGAAAATTTCAGTACAAATTGACCAGTTACGAAATTCAAAATTTATACACAAAATTAATTGGAATATCAGGTAGAATCCCCGACCTGATATCTGGTCGATATATCGACCACCCCCACAGCCAAAAGGTTAAAAGTGTAGTAACTGATTGGAGTTGGGTATTTATAAATAGCATGCTAATTGAATGGAATGATGGTATGAAAATTCTAACTTATTTAAAACTAGCATGGGATTATTTAATGGAGGATAAACCATTTTCAAATAAAATTATTATTCCATTAATATGTGATGCGCATCTACTACGAACAGTTAAAAGAAGTATCGATGATGATATGCCCGAATTGGAAAAAAGACAGCGTTTCTTTTGGAGTGTGTTGCTCTTATTATTTTATGTAGAAGTATGAGTGAATTAGGTCAATTGTTAATGGACATTTTCAAAATTTTTTACACCAAAAATATAACAGACATTGACTTAAATTTAAAAATCATCAAATCGTGCAAAGATAAACGCACAGAAGAATTTTAAATAATGTTCCCTGAAAACGAGGAAAAAGAAGATAGGTATAAAAATTTTTCAGATGCGCATAAAACCATAAAAACGATCTATGAAAAAAGCCTATTTCATAATCATTTTTGGAGACTATGGGACACAGTTAAAAGATCTTGTAACGAAGATTATACGGGACCTATAACTAATCCTTACTATGTTGTTGTGCTAGATGATGACGGGACAGAGAAGTATGATTTTGGTGGATATTTAGTGAGGCAGTTGTTACCATATGTTCCATTAATTGGTGCATTAATGCTAGATTTAATAAATAAGAACTTTTCGCGTGTTAGTAATTCGTATTCAGAAAACTACGCTAAAATATACAAAGAATAAATATTAAAAGGAAAAAAACAATACGGTAGGAGAAGCTACACGTGAAATGATGAAAACTGATAGTTACTTTGAAGCAAAACACCATTTAAATATAAGCGGAAAAGAAAAGTTAAGTATTAAAGAAAGAAATTTTTCCGTCTCGAGAGGATTTGCAGTTACATCAGGATAATATATCCTGATGTAATTGCAAATCCTCTCGAGACGGAAAAATGGGGTAAAACAAGTAAAGAAATTAAAGAGTTAAACACTAAAAATAAAAAACGTTATACTGTTTTTGGAGCAGAAAATATCAAAAAGTTTGCGCAAAAAATTGAAAATTTGAAAAATGGCGAAGAAGATGATGCAGTAGATAATGAGGAAAATATATTGAATGTAAATAATAAAACAAATTTAAAGAGAAATAGAAATGTTTTAAATTCCAAACGTGTACCATCTAAATTAAAAATAAAGGGACTTAATAATAAAAAGTTGTGAATTAAGATGTTCATTACATGAACATTTTGCTTCCTCTTTACGATAAGCAAAAAATTTGCTTTAAAGTGAATTTTTTCATTTTATTTAATTCTATTAATGCTAATAAAATATATTCTTTTTATACATCAATCGATTCGTCTTGATGAAATGAAGATTTTTAGTTTGTTTTTAAGTCTAGATTAACATTTTATTATAAAGCAACAGAATTTTTAAGAAGGAAATAAATTTCTAATAAAAGTGCGAATTTTTAGTTATAATTATGTTTAATTCTATAAATTCAAATAAAATATATACTTTATATATACCAATCGATCCGTTTTAATGCAACGGATAAGATTATTGAAAAAAATGAGTAAAATCTTATTGTACTGGAATATAATTTTAATGAAAGAACTAAATTTTTGATAAAAAAAGGTAATTTTTTTGCTTTAATTGTCATTACCTCTATAAACTCTCATACAATTTATACTTTATATATACCAATCGATTCGTCTTGATGCAAAGAAGAAGATTTTATTGTATATTAACTTCAATATTCAATTAAAAAAAAAATTTTTTTTTGAAAAAAGAAAAAAAAAATTTTTTTAATGAGATTTTTTAATGTCCATCAATCCATTTCGAGATATTTTTATGATAAATATTCCTAGCAATTTTCAACCGAATTCGTTGAAACCTTTTCGAGTTATCGTGTTCACAAAAAACGGGATCCACACACACACACACACATACATACATCCGGACAATTGTTCAGGGTCTTATATAACATAGTCCCATATAGAAGAAAATTTGTCAAAAGGATTTTTAAAAATTTTGTAAATTAAACGACTACAAAGCTTCCTCACGAGAAAGCAAAATGCTGTTATTATAAAAGAAAATAACATTGCAACGAATAAGAGTATTATAAATCAATTGAAAAGCAACAATCAAGTATTATCCAAAAGTAGAAACAACGGAAGTCGAAAAGAGGGCATTATGCATTAATAATTGTAGATAAAAAAGAAAAAACTTTCACACACGTAGACCCAAAAGAAAAATCATTGGATACTCAACGAGTATTTCAGGAATTCTGTAAGTTTATGAATAAAGTAAAAAAATGTAGCAGCTTTTATGAATTAAGAGACATAGAATGAGAAAGAGCAGAAATCGTAAGCAGACCTTATCAAAAGGAATCCGATAGCAGTAACTGTGGTGTGTTTGTTTGTTATTATATACAATGTTTAACGAATAATATTGCATTTGATTTAAATTTTGATCCTGTAGAATACAGATTGAATATAGCTCATACATTATTATTGGAGTCGGAAAATATCAGCAAATATTGTATGTATAGCTTTGGAGAAATGAAAAAAGGACACGAAGAAAAAATGTGTAAACTGTGCAAACGTTGGACGCATATGGCTTGTATATTGAGCAATGAAGATACAAGTGATGAAGAAAGTTCTCGTTATTCAAAGCCGTTAAAGGGTAAAAAACTTAAAAAAACAAAAAAAGAGATACAACAAATGATTGAAAAGTATAAATCTGAGAAGAGTGACTTTACTTGCAAGCTATGTAATAGATTTAATAAAAGTGTTTAGGTCATGTTATTCAGTGGGAAGTTTTTCCATAGTAAAGTAAATGGGGCACGTGACCACTGAATAACATAACCTCAAGTATAAAAAATAAGAAGAAGCTGTTGATCTGTGTAGAATGTTAAATAAAAGTTGTAATAGATAAATGGTTCGTACTACTTTATGTCTACAAATATTCAAGGCAAGTATAATTCTTTAATATCAATAATGTAATCAAAATTTTTCTTAATTAAGTATAATGAGTATACAATTGTATATATATGACGCTCCACGGTAAAAAGGACCTTAGCTGTTTTTGACAAAACTAAAATTGGAAGCACAAATAAATAAAAATGACTAATTTTCTTTACAAACTATTAATATTTAGTTCATTGTTATATGCAATATTTTCAGAAAAATATGCTTTTGATGTTAAATAATCAATAATACATTTTTAATGAAGCTAAAACTACTCTAAACATAACCTAAAATTTTAAGCAGCTAAGGTCCCTTTTACCGTGGAGCGTCACATATATATGAGCGATTCCACGTCAAGTGATCAAGGGGTCTTTTTGTGTAATGTTTATTTCAATAATTTTTTACTCTTAAACAATTAAACATACAAATTTGACAAAGTACATTTTGGAAAGGTTTTTTCATGCTCTTTCGATTGGAAATAAGCATTTTGTAAAAAAAAAAATTTGACCCAAAAAAATCAAAATTAAAAATTAATTTCAATTTTTGAGGGAGATGGATACGATTTTTTTTAAAACGAAAGCTGAGGTTTTTTCCTAAAAGGACATATAAATGATAAAGTGGGACTAGAATGTTTGAACATTGAAAAAAAGAGTTTTCTACTCGCCGGAGCGCTCAAAACCCGGTTTTTAGCTCCGTTTTGGAGAAAATTCTTTTTTTCAATATTGAAACATTCTAGTCCCACTTTATCATTTATATGTCCTTTCAGGAAAAAACCTCAGCTTTCGTTTAAAAAAAAATCGTATCCATCTCCCTCAAAAATTGAAAGTTATTTTTAATTTTGATTTTTTTGGGTCAAAAAATTTTTTTTACAAAATGCTTATTTCCAATCGAAAGAGCATGAAAAAACCTTTCCAAAATGTACTTTGTCAAATTTGTATGTTTAATTGTTTAAGAGTAAAAAATTATTAAAATAAGCATTGTACAGAAAAACACAAAAATGTAACCCCCTCCCCCTCGGAAAATATTGGACTAGGTAAACAAATATTTTCACGAAAAATTACTATCTATGAGTACTACAAAAACCCCAATTTTTGCTACGATTGGAGAAAATTTTTTCTCCACCTTGATCACTTGACATGGAATCGCTCATATATATATATATTTAATAAAGATAAGGTTGGTATGCTGTTACTTTTATCAATAATGTTCTACAATGAAAGAAAACGTATGGTAAAATGTGTAAAAGTAGTTGTGTAAAATGAAATGTAAAAAACATCAGTTGTAAGAATGTGTCCAACTGGGAAGAATTTCCCACATTTTTAAACACGCCAACAGACTAAAGTGTCTCAAGTAAAAATAGTTTGTTTTAGAAACCACAAGCATGACAGTCAATATAAATAATACATTGGCTTTTGTCCGTACAGCAACTAAGACTAAACTTATTTTTATATTTAATAAAATTTAAATACAATCTGCTACCAGTCTTAAGCCTGGATGAGTCATAAAGAAAATGGATTTTTTAAGGGAATCGCAATAGCTGAAAATAGTGATAGATGAAGGTGTCCTGATGAAAAGTAAACTAACTACAAAATTACAATATTAAGATAAAGACAATAACATGTCCATCTTTTCTTGAAAAGTACATAAATTTTTAGTTAGTTTCTAGTCCAGCAGAAACCTTCAACAAAATGCCAATAAAGAAAGAAATGGTAAAAAAATTACATATACATTTTCAAATTCTTTATGTCACAAATGCGTTTCCATAAAACAGCCATTTCCATATTGACCTTTAAGTGTGAAGGAAAATGTCAGGAACACATTGAAATCCAACTCAGGGATCACAGAGTGTTACCTATTCACCTTTTTGTACCTATTTTGAAATTTGATACCTTTTGTACCTATTTTGATGATTTGTTACCTTCTTAACCTATTTTCATTTATCGTAGTAAGTTTTAAAAATTATTTTTTATTTCATAATTATTTTTCTACGTTTGAATATTTTTTTTCTTACAAAAAATTAACTCTTATTTAATAAACATCAAAATGAGCCAAAAATTCAGAATTAGGGGAGACCTGGGCTAAACCGGACGGATTTGGTCTTTGACCAGAAAACTCATACAAAAACATACTTTTTGCTAAAGTGTAATATACCGTTTTGAAGCTTGTACTTTCACCTACAAATCGCACTTGTTCGATTTAAAAAAAGTACAATAGCTTTAGAGATATATTGCTTCGAAGGTAACTACCTCAAAAACGAAAATCCGAAAATTGGTGGGGCTAAACCGGACACCCCATGGGGCTAAATCGGACACGGACAATTAATTAAAGAATGAGATACAAATTTTATTTTTTTTTGTAAAAAAGTCAAATCAATTCTTCTTTTATTTATTTGTAGATAGTTCTATACCAAGAATATAATATAATATGTAAAATCGGTAATTAATATATAATTATTATAAAGTGGTTCTAAGCAAAGAGTATAATATAAAATAGTTAATTAATATAAAATAAATTAAAGAGTTCAAAGATTTGGTTGTTTTTAATCACGATGTCCGTTTCAGCCCCACACCGTCATCTAATAATTAACCTGCAATATATTTTTTCTTCTTAATGTTTTCCATTAAACTTTTTTTTTACTAAACTCAGTACACCTTGAGCTAAAATAAAAATGGCCGTATGATATTTGCACTTTAATTTTAACGATGAAAACCTAAAAAAATGAAGAAAATTTTTTATTACTTTTACCTCAAGAAATTACTTTTTCACATATTAACGGCAACTATTATTACAAGAAAATTGACACGTCCCTAAAACCTCATGCAGCATATGCATCACGAAACTGCGCGTTCATAGGTTATTTACACGATTTGAAATTCTTCACGGTTTCGGAAATATTTGACTTGTCCGGTTTAGCCCCGTGTCCGGTTTAGCCCCGGTCTCCCCTAATGCAAAATGCTTTAAAAGAAGCAGTGAAAAATCATGCGTAAGAGATTATCATTAAACAAATGCAGGGTTGCCACAGACCTGGAAAACCTTGAATTGTCAGGGAATTAAAAAAATTCTCATTCTGAAAATTCAATTTTTTCTATTTGCATATTCAAAATCTCAAGTTTTCAAGTTGTCATTGTAGAATATCTTTTTGATTTTAAATGCAGTACTTAAAATTGAAATCTGAATCAATTCTAAAGTTTAGTTTAGGTCAATATTTTCCTTTGCGTAATTTAAAAATTAATATTTTTAAATGCATTTTAGAAACTCAAAATGTTATTAAAATGATTAAAATACTCGTTTAATTGAGAAAATTTTGAACAAAACTAGGTAGGTTATGGTTGTAATTTTTTGAATGAAATTACACAAAGGAATTAAACTCTCAATATAAAAACTAATATTAAAATCTTCTTTACATAACTAACATAATAAATCAAAATTAAATTTGGTTTTACAAAATTAAACCAAAACCTTTAATTTGTTACTTTTAATTAAGTTAAAAAGAAGACAAACATAACGATTTGCGTCTAAGGTTTTCTTAGGACTCTTTTTCGGAATTAATCACGAATAATCTAGCAAATTTTAACTTAAATTTTAATTATATATAACATTAAAAATTAATATCTTATGTTATTTATAATTTACTTTAAGACTTTAAAATTTTGTGTCGTAATTAGAAAAAAATTTATCAAAACAATTTCACTTTTGGGTCCATAATTTTTTAAAAAATGATCTGGAAAATCTGAAAAAGTCATGGAATTTTAAAATCCATGTTTTGTGACAACCCTGAAATAAATATATTTGGAATAATATTTGATTATATATATTTTACAAATATATAAAATTCATAATTATATATTTGGATATTTAAAAAAGTACTTTCTGTTAACAATAAAAATGTTAATAAAACTTAAATTACATGTTTTAAAGTACTTTTATTCTTACCAATTTTTACCTATTTTCGAAAAAATTGTACCTTTTCAGCTTTTTTAATGATAATAGGTACTGTGATCCATGCCAACTGAATACAAATTTTCATTGGTTTTTTAACTCCTCCGCAGTACTGATTTGGTATTAAACCAGCTTTATGACAGTACTGCATTTAATACTTTTTCAACCACGGCGTAGTACTGATTCGGTTTTGGAGTCAGCATACTTTCAGTACTGATCGGCTTCCCAGAGTCAGAACCACGCTGGTGTTTAACTCTGCCATAGCTTCGAACTTTTGTACTTGGGCATTTGATATAATGTCTTTATCAAGTATTAAATTTTGCAGTATTGGTAGACCAGTTAATTGGTTATAATATTGGGTTAAATCGTCGGTTGGGTGCAGAAAGGTGCCAATTCAGACTAGTCGTGAAAAACGTGCCGTTTCAAAAAACACGTGAGAAACCTGCCACTTCAGCTGCGATTTGGAAAACATGCCAACTCAGAATTGACGTTCATTTTTTTATTTTAGGTTGACATTTGGCAGTACAGAAAAATTTGAAGCAAAGATTATAAAGTTGTACAAAAATAATTTTTTTAGTTGCATTTTGGATGATTTTTTTTTTGACAAGGGAATATTTTTACTGATTTATTGAATTAATTGGTTGATTATTTATTATTTGATGGACAACTTCTTTCTTGTACCTAAAATGAAAAAAATGAACGTCAATTCTGAGTTGGCATATTTTCCAAATCGTAGCTGAAGTGGCAGGTTTCTTACGTGTTTTTTGAAACGGCACGTTTTTCACGACAAGTCTGAATTGGCACCTTTCTGCACCCAACCGACGAAATAATAAATAAATAATATAAATAATATAAAAGAAAATGCAAGTGTTTCATTTATTCCTTTCGTACAACATCAAAATATTTATTAAATATGTTAAATATCCGAACAAGTTCCCTCGATTTGGGGCACTTATATATATATATATATATATATATATATATATATATATATATATATATCTTAATTTCATTAAGGGTGGGTTTTAGGGGTGCGAGCGCCGGTTCTAACCGGGGGGGATTAGTTGCGTATATTTTTAGGAAATTTTCTGCGTTTTTAGTTTTTCAATATCCGAACAAGTTCTCTTGATTTGAATAATTCTTATTATTACCTACGTGTGATATTTACAAAGGGGTTGTTTTCCACCCCCAGTATTAAAATTTTTGAATTTTTTTGATGGATATTTGTTTTATTAACTATTCTAAATAAGATTATAAAATAAAAATTCCGTATTTAAAAAAAAAATTCGTTCAAATGAACGTTCGGAACTTTAGGGTCCTCGCGGTATATCCACATTTACAACTCGCGCGGGCGCGAAACTCAGCCTATGAGCCCCGGCCGTGGTGGCGGTATTTTTCGAATTTTCGATTTTTAAGTGTTTAGGTTTGGAGAGCTATCTCTACTAGAGTCAATCCAATATTTTCAAGGTCAGATTCGTATTCTACGGATAAAATACTATAAAAATCAGCTTCTATTGGTAAGCATTTTAAAATGTGCCATAGATGGTTATTCCGTGGAGGTCTTCATGTATATGTGGCATTCCACATCAACGAGAGACCCCCTACCCCTTTATTCAATAAGTCCAACAGTCTCAAAGACCAATTACAGGATCATTATTAAAAAATATCATGTCATACAATAAATTTGAGTAATATATCAAACAAGGTAATTAACAATATTAAAGTCCGTATTCCGTTTGCCTATATATATTTTGTCTGTTCGCATTTAGTTTGTCTGTTCGCATGTAGTTTGTCTGTTCGCCGTTAGAAGGCACATAGGGCCCCCCGCTGCGAGGACTACTTGGAATTGAGTCCCGAGAAACCCCCACAGCGGGGGTCGCTTGGACCCTCAAACCCTCATTAAGGAAAACCCTTCCCGCTGTGAGGGTTGCTCGGGACTCAGTTTCGACTTGGTTGCCGTATGGTGGGGAAGGCTATTTCCCCTCACGGGACTAACTTGGCATCACTCCTTGTATGTAGTGTAGAGAGTTAACGATCGTGCTTCGTGAGTGGTATATTCATTTTTTGAATATCACAATACTATTTGATATACTTTTTGATTTTGGATAACATTAGATATATTTTTTTTCTATAATTTCTCTACAATTTGTAGAGAGTTAATTAAAGTGTTTCGTGAGAGGTATAGTTATATTTTTTTAAATATTATATTATCATTTGATATAGTTTTTTCATTTTGAATTTAAAGGATAAAGAAATTGACATTTTTTTCTGTTTTGAATAACATTTGTTTTTTTATTTAAAAGATAAGAAAAGAAATTTTGGATAAAATTGAAATTTGGGTTTGATATAGTTTTTTCATTTTGAATTTAAAGGATAAAGAAATTGACATTTTTTTCTGTTTTGAATAACATTTGTTTTTTTATTTAATTTAAAAGATAAGAAAAGAAATATTGGACAAAATTGAAATTTCGATATTGGATGAAAATGGAATTCAAAGTATTTAAAATGAATTAAAGAGAATATATTGGATAAAATTGGAATTTAACGAATTTGAAATAGATTAAATTGTATATATTGGATAATATTGAATTCAGGCTTTTTGGATATGTAAATTGGATAAAATTGAAATTTGACGAATTTGAAATAGATTAAAAAGAATATACAGTAAGAAAAGCTATCGGTCAGTCATAGGAAAGTATGGAAACCACATAAGTCTTTCTCACTCGCACTCATGGGCGGTGACTGACGTATAGCTTTTCCTACTGTATATTGGATAAAATTGAATTTAGAGCTTCTTGGATATGTATATTGGATAAAATTGGAATTTTACATATTGGAAATGGATTAATAATTGAATTCAAAATCATTGCTTTATGGGTTAAATATGATTTGATTGGTTAAATATTGATATGTTGGTTAAATAATTAAATATTGGATAAAATTGGAATGTGGCTTATTTGAAATAGAGTAAATACACTTTATTAGTTGAATTCTTGAATATTGTTTTGAGTTAAATATTGGTTGGTTTGTATTATTGATATATAAGACAAAGATTTTGTAAGAATTAATGAAATTGTGATGTAGAAAATATAAATTGGGAAAACGTAATCATTATTATCAAAACCCACAAATTGGAACTAAAATTAGATTAAGAAGAAAATATTGATTCAAAAATATAGAGAATAGAATGTCCTGTTAATTTAAGTGCTAAAGAATATACAGGAATACTTAATAATAAAAAAATTTTAAATGATAATCATATTTATGAATTTGGAAAAATTTTGGAAAGAGAATCAAATTCTGTGTCTAGAATGCAAAGTAGAGTAGAACGGGGCGAGGCAGCCAAGACGACACATTTTGGTTTGCGAGGCAGTTATTTGAAAAGGTTTTTTCAATTTCAGTGTCGTGTTAAAAACCTTGTCTTTTGGGCTAAAAAATCGTCATAGGACATTCTGACGTAGGTTGCACTCACCCGGGTGCATCTCTTGAGTTGAAAGTGTCAAAAGTCTTGACTAAAAATGTAGGTGGCGCTGGTTGGCATCTAGGCCAAGATTAAAAATAATGCATGGGAAAGTTTCTAAAACACAATTTTCTGAATTACCAAATTTATTATCCACATAAATTCTTATTTTACGGTAAACTATAATACTTGTAGCAACTTTTAAAACCAATATATTAATGGAAAACATTGATTAATTTCACATTTTGACTGAAGTAGAATTTTTACCATAACCTCCAAAAACATTATAAGACTTTCTGCGCATATTCGATTATTAAAATCGAAATATTTCTCGAATCTGCGCAGAATGTTTTTAGTGTATTTTGAGGTTATGTTAAAAATCTTTTTGTTAAAAAATTCAATGAATCAATAATTTCCATTAATATAATAGTTATAAAAGTTGCTACAAATATTATATAGTTTGACTTAAAATAAAAATGCATAAAGACAATAAGTTTGTCAATTCAGAAAGTCCTGTTTTAGGAACTCTCCCATGCATTATTTCGATTTTCAGCCTAGATGCCAACCAGCGCCCCTACAGTTTATGGTCAACTTTCTTGACACTAACGGTCTATGTATTAGAATGGGAGATGCACCTGGGTGGTTGCACTTAAAAATTTCTACAACCGTTTTTCCAAAGGACCACGTTTTTGACATAGTTGCAAAAACGTGGGGTGAGACAGCCAACTGTTTTATTAGTGAATTAACATAACTTAAAATAAAAATCAGTGAAACGTAACAAGATAGTTGTCCTTAATTTACTTTTTTTGTTAAATAAATTTACATTTGAATAATATTATAATAATAACATTAATGAAATCTAATTCTACATTTTAAGGAAATATAAATTTTTTTTTCTTAAAAAGAAAATGGTTCATAAAATTCAATGTTTTTAAGTTTTATATTGATTGGAGTAGGAAAAAAAGAAAAAAACATTTAGAAGAACCAATAGAATCAACACAAAAAGACAAACAATTTAGCGTTGGCTGCCAAACCCCACGAGCACTTTTTCATGAAAACTTTCACAAAAACCGTAATATTAAAAATATCGCAATTTTATTTACACCATCGTCTTCAGCACTAAATTCTGCATTAAAAAACACTTACATGAATATTATTCGTGTAACTTAAATCAACTAAAATGACAAAAATTACTCTTAAAAAAGTTACATTCAAAAGTCTGTTTTTCATAAATTACACTGTCACTGCTAAACTCCTGCAGCAATTACGCTCATCTTTTAATATCTAAAGTAAAAGACTATAAGCACTCTAAATTATCAATGGCTTACTATTTGAAAAATTTATGCAGAAATAAGAAGCAATTGGCTGCCTCACCCCGTTGGCTTCCTCACCCCGTTCTACTCTACTTTATTTGTAAATAAAGATCTGCTTGAATATATTAGACCAATTGGAGTAGGTGAAAAACATATTCAAATACTGTTTAGTGGTCATAATAAGAGGGGTCATTGGATTTGTACGTATTATGATGGAGTAAGAAATTATATTTTTCATTCGATTGTAAAGTGTGATTGGAAGCGTCTTTTGAAATATGAAAAAACAAATTCTTATAATTTTTTGAAGATACACCCTTGGAATAATGTAAATAATAATAAAATTGTAACAATGGAACAATCAAAGGCTATAAGTGTTCTTTGAATGAAACAAATGATAATAATTTTAATTCAATTAGTAATAATGATAATAGAAGCTGTATAATTGAGAACTCCAAAAGTAAGTGACTTTTAAATGATGAAAATGATAAACAAAGATTGTGTGCAATAAAAGCTGAAGAAAGAATGAAGAAAGTAAGTCAGGAAGAAACGGAGGAGCAAAAAATAATTAGGAGAGAGAATGATAGGTTAAGAAAACGTAATAGACGAGAAACAGAATCTGAAATTGAAAAGAAGTAGAAATAGATTTAAAAAATAAAAAACAAAAACTTACATTAGGAGTTGCAATGATTCGTTTTGAAAGTTTTGATGAATGTCAATTTGAACAAAATTATTTGGGTTTGTTAAATGTTAAGTGCGAGTTTTGTGCTGCTTTACATTTTATGTGTGAAAGACCACTAGATAAAAAATTTAGTAGTTGCTGTCTTAAGGGAAAAGTAAAATTAGATGATTTAAATGATTATCCGATTTATTTACGCAATTTATTAAATGATTCCAACTTGGAAGGTAAAAATTTTAGGGAAAATATTCGTTCTTATAACAGGTCTTCTGCTTTTGCCAGTACGGGAGCTGAATTGGAAATTCCTAAAGGGTATGGTCCTTATGTTTTTCGTATACATGGACAAGTGTATCATAATACATATGCTCTTCAACCTAATGATGGTGACAGTTTAAAATATGGTCAGCTGTATATCCTTGATACTAATGAAGCTGTATTTGAACGATTAAAAAATGAATCGAATAAAAAATGTTAACCACCATTACTGGAAGGAATAGATAAATTACTAAGAAAGGTTAGTCCATTTGCAGATGCCTTGAAAATGATGAGAGAAGTAGAATTAGAAGAAGAAACTAGAGCGAAATTGGAAAATAAACCTATAAGGGATATTCAAATGTGGATCAAACGGAATAGATCATTAAATCAAAGTAAATTTAATGTACCATCTTATAATGAGGTAGCAGTTGTATTTGTGAGTGAAAATAGTGAACCTCCAGTAGATCGTGATATATGTATACATGGAATGCTTAATCCATGTACGCAAATGGGGAAATTAAATCAACAATTTATAGTTGATATTTGGTAAAAAGTCGTAGCTGGACGCATAACTTTCATTTATAAAAATCAAAAACAACTTCGAGTAGAAATGTACTGTGGATTAATGGATTACACAGAGAAAACTGGGTGTTGTTTTAACACTGAATTATTTGTTAAAAGTGTCTGCATCAAACTTTAGCCAAGAAGTGTTCTTTTAACACCGAAAATAGGGTAAATTTTCTATTACCCTTAGGAAGATTAATTACCCTACCAAAATTTTACCCGAAACAAAAACAACACTCAGTTTTCTATGTGTATTTACATAATAAAGCAAATAGAGAAAATGTAAAACCAGTAAAAATAATTATTTTACAATCAACATTTACTGAAGGACCACGTTCAAATCAACAATCTTTTATGGATGCCATGCGATTAGTTCAAGAATTTGGAAAACCTGACTTATTCATTACAATGACATGTAATCCAAAATGGATTATGATTATGATTCAAAAAACTATCCGGAATATAGACGAAGAAATATTGGTAAACAAATTATTTTTTATAAAAAAGATGGAACAATTAAATGCACTGTAGACAATTCGACAATTGTACCATATAATCAATATTTTGAAGGTAGTCATAGTTTTGTATTATGGCAGTTGCGCTACGCAAGTATTCCCGCGCGTTTACGCGCGTTTGTTTTAGCTAGTACTTAAATAAAAATGAAAATACGCGAATTAATAAGGATGGAAAATACATGCATTTAAAGATTACATACGATTTTCATAATAACTTTTAACACTTCTCAAAAAAACACTCATAGACTGATCGAAAATATCTAAGTTGTGAGGTTGGCTCGAATGTATTAAATTATAAGTTTCACAGACTCTAGACAGAGATGTGCCCTTACTTGCTCTCTTTATATAGAAAGGCCTTGACTCTCGAGCATAAAACTGAGGAACAGAAATAGTAATTTGAGATAATAAATAGGAACTAGAAATAAGTCCCCTAATAATCTTAAATAAAAGTAAAACTGCATCAATATTTCTGCGACTATCCAATGAAAATTCATTAAATCTAGAACATAGTTCAGAATAGTCAGAACCCTGTGGTAAAAAATGACAATTTTTTTTTAGAACAAATACTTTTAAATCTTTTTTGGCACTTATCGATAGCATCAGATAAACAAGCCAGATCAGTTTTCCATACAACGGAACAGTAAACAAACTTCGATGTTACTAAGGAATTAAATAACGTTTTCATTGCGATTTCATTTCTAAATGTTTTACAAGTTCTGAAAAGAAAACCTATGATTCTACTAGCCTCATGAACGATAGTGTCTAGATGGTTTTTCTTCGTGTAAAAGTCATAACTTTGCACTTTTGTGGATTATTATCGAGAGAATTATTCAAACACCAATCATTAAACTTATTTAGATTTGTTTGTAAATCATCGCAGTCGGTATTACAATTAATCGCTTTGAACACCTTTGTATCATCTCCATATAACAAAAATTTGTTGCTAATAATAGAGTCCAGTTCATTCATGTATATAACAAACAACAATGGGCCAAGATTAGAACCCTGAGGTACTCCTGAAGTAGGTATAAATTCATAAGACGAAAAGACATTATAAGTTACAATTACACGCCTATCCACAAGATATGATCGCAACAGTCTTAGCATCTTATCGCCAATTCCCAAATTTCTCAATTTAATTCAAATAATTTCGTGACTCACACAATCAAACGCCTTAGAAATGTTCCATCTAGACCGGAATTTAAGATACTTAATTTTGTATTAATCCCTCTAACATTTTGATAATATATTGCAATTTCATTCATAGAGTCCAAATCAACGATATGAGTACAATTAAAAGGATTATTCACAGTGTTAAATGAAACTGTCTGTTCTAAACAGCTGGCTGTGTATCTTGTTGTTGTTGCTTCTTCAGAATGAGAAACTCTTCTCTCTTCTCTGTAATCATTATGTTTGTTTCCCCTTTTCCTTGTCGGTCTCTCAGATCTGTGTACTTCCCCTTCTGCTGGGTTCTCTGCATCGGTGTGAGATCCTATACAAGTGTAACTTTGTCGTGGGAATAAATCGCACTCTCCTTCTTTTTCCTTTAATAGGATCGAAGTGTCTCCCACATCGTGGCCTCTCCGTCAAAGGTGATATGAACTGGAAGTGGTGGAGCAGGGGGCTGCTGACGTTTACCAAAACGTGAAATAGATATATTTTTTGGGTCATGCAGTTCATAATAAAATTTGAGTAGTTTATTTATTTTATCATTACCTTTTTTAATAATAGAAATTTTTGCTTCACCTTCGTTAGTTGTTTCAGGAAAGCCAAACATAATAATGTTTTTACTCCTTTTTAATCTGTCAGAAATTTCAGATAAGCATTTGGAGGATACAGAATCTTTTGAGATAGTATTATTGTTGCTTTCCTGAATTTCCTGAAGTTTGCATTCTAGATTATCAATCCTGTCAACGGCAGCATCCAGTCTATTCGAAAAAACTGAAACAGCTTGTAAGTTCGGATATTTTTTTCTCAACAATGTTTATTTTGTCCCCGATGAACTTTTCAGAATCAGCTTCAGCTTTCTCATAATGTTCACTTAATATCTGGCTAATCTTCTCAATAGTAACATTATTAGAGGTGTTAGGAGAAAGTGATCTTGAAGACGGTTTGTGACTGCAATATTTTCTTTTTCCAGTGCTTTTATTAATTGCAGGAGCTAAACAGACGGGATGGTAAAAAACACCACAAGGGCAACTAGAAGCATCACCCTTTATGTCCGCATTACAATATGAACATTTTCGTGCATCCGACATGTTTATAAATTAAAAGTCAGAGTCAATTATAAGCCAGGGGAAAAACAAATCAAGTCACAGACCTGACACACAGTCAATATTTTTGGAAATATAAGTACAGTTCACTTAAAGATTCTAAGATGTCATAATAAAATTTAAAGAAAATATCCACAAAACAAAAAATCACTTTAGTTAAAATATATCAAAAGAGAGAGCACATATTAGGGAACAAGCGAGTATTACATAGATATATCCAGAGTGCACTTATAACAAATGCACACGCGAAAAATACAACAATCATTTTCTAACCACTGCAAGGTATTTGAACATATGTTGTAAGGAACATCAGTTTTTATTTTTAACAAAGAAGGAATGTCTGAATCACTTTTATAGTCATTATCAAGCAGGCTTTTTTTAGATAATGGTGAGACATAAAATTGGGAAAATAAATCTGAATGTTTTAATTGGTTTTGAAAAGAATCATTAGAACTTACAATAAATTTTAAATGAGTTTGTGTGAATTGGTCTTTTAAATCAAGATGTTTTTCTTTAGCAATAAATGTTTAACTAGATACATTAATTGTTTTAGGAGTCGAGATTTTCTGATTATCAGATTCAGTTTCTACGTTACACGTGGAAGGTAAAATAACTTGGTCGGTTTGAGTTTCTACATAATTAGAGCCTGAATAATCTCTAATATTATCCGAATTTCCTAGTACATTATAGTACTCATTTTCGGCATCATGGACATCCAACATAGGTGACTAGAATTGTTAGTGACGACCAGAGATTGATTGAAAAACTTTATAAAGTGGTTTTATATATTTCTAACCAGGATGTAATTGATTTTGCAATTCATCTTCTTGTGTCCATTCAGCTAAAACTTTTTCACCATCATTTACTTCTATCCAAAGTTTATCACATTCTTTATGTAAATTCTTATAATTTACTGCCAAATTATTATACATTTCAACAAGCTTGTTGTATTCTTTGATCGAAGCCAGCATTTTGGGTCAAGATTAGTGATCGAATTTAAAGGATTTTATTAACAAAAAAGGGTAATATAAATAATAGGATCATTGTGTCAAAATATGGATATAATTTAGGGGAAGAATAATAAGGTTTTAAACACTGAATATGTAACTTAGTTAAAAATTGTCTAATAAGTGTACTAATTTCATAAACGACAGAGGATACAATTTTGGCAATTTTATAGGGTCCTTCAAACTTTGGGTATAATTTTGCATATATGTGTTTTGTTTTAGAGGATAGAGTTTTTTCGAAAGACAAGGATACCTAGTCCATCTTTGCGTAGAATAATCCTACACAGCGATGGACTAATCATATGACTGGTGTGAAAAATAGTGGTAACGTCCGATTGAAGAAGTCTGTTGGCCACCTAATAGTATATAGTACTATTAGATTTCTTTTAGTGTGGAATTATTAATTTAAATAAAAAAATTACCGAATACAGAGTATTTTTGTTAAACTTAAATGTTTCCTTGCCACTTTCTAAATGTTTTCTTTCAAAATACAAAAAATATTGTGTTGACAGTACGCGATTCATGAATTGTTGTGTACTTTGCTACTTAATGTATCCCTTAAAGAAAAACAAAAACATTTGTCAATTTTACATTTTCTAAATAACACTTAAGTCTTCACTAATAAAATATTATTTTTCAGAGTTCTTCTGATAACGAAGATGTCAAAACGGACCCATCAAGATTTTCATCTTCATTATTACATTACAACAATAAAACATCTTCTGAAACTGGAAGTATAGATGCTGTGAACACAAGTGAATCTTTGCAAAGTACATTACTAATTTATGAAAAAATTTCGTCCTCCTCAACATTAAATCAAATGCCAGTGGATTCAGATAGATTATCTAAAATAAATATTCAAATATTTTCCGAAATCGAAAGAGAAAATTATGTGTCTGGAAGTATCTCTGGGCGAAATCCAGCAACAGATTCTTTCAATACTTTCTCTTCGCCAACAGTTAATCAGATAATTTATTCAGATGTGTCGTTTCAGTTAAATAATTCTTTTTCTGAATCAAGTTCATCAGCATCACTCTCGTCAAATGGAAGTAATGATTCTGACATTAATGTAAGTTACAGTGCCGATAAAAGTAAATTCAGTCAGATTGAATAAACCAGCCAATTTTTCCAGGCTCGACACGGTTGGCAATGCCTTGTGGCAATTGTTAAACGTTTATGTATCGAATCTTCTAACTAAAAAGGCTTTTAAAAACATTTTGCATATGGTCAATTCATTTTTACCACATGATCATACAATGCCAATAACGAAGTATTAATTGCTATCATTAATAGAAATATTATATTACGATACTAGGCCAGAAAGTTGGATTTCCTGGCCAGCGTTATATATAAGGCCGATATATTGACCGTGGCTAATGGAAATATCGACATGGAAAGACTTTACGGTCTTGAAAAATGCTCCTACAACGTCCATCAATTCCTCCATCTAACAGTATTCGAAAATTCGAAATTTTCTGTAGCAAAATTTTCCTTTTCTTTGAATCATTATGATTTACAGTTTAATGGACATTTTAGAATTTGATATTTAGAACAATATAAGAAGAAAATAAAGAAAAAAATAATTATTTTTATTAGGATTAAACAGTATGATAAATCAACAAATTCAGAGCAGAAGCTGTCCTAGGTCGTGAGATCAGTAATTACAACAACTCCTTTAGTGTAACAGGATAGACAGAAGATTTTTTTTCTTTCTATCTAATTTTGTAATTAATGTAAATTAATGTAAATGTATTTCTGTCACGAATATATAGAATCACACAGAAGAATTTTTAAATATATCTTAAAAAATGTAGGAATTTTTATGATTTTTTAAAAAATCGATTTTTATATTTTTTTAAATAATATTTTTTATTAATACTTTAATTAATTCTATCATGCTTGAATGTGTACCCGCAATGCAAAGAACTCGTGTACACCGTTAGTCGTTTCAATGCGTGTGTGACAATTGCATTACTTTTAATTATTTTCAAAACAAGGTTTCTTTTATTATACATATAAAATTTTCAGTATTAATAATTTATTTATTTGAAAATTAACGAGACAGGCCCTTTTCTACATAAAGTATTCCTAATTCTAAAAGTTACATTTATAACAAAAAAATATACAATATTTATTTACTCCAACATTTCGAAATCTAAATGATTTCCTCTTCAAAAAGTCTATTAAAAAAATATAAACAATATTATAAAAAAATAATTTAACAATAAATAAGTTTAAATTAATAAATAATTATCTTACCAAAAATAAATCTTCTGAAGAATTATTTATGGTATGTCTATTTATTGTTTTTAAATCGCATTACTTCCGGTTTTCTTGTGTATTCAGTTATTATTTCACTTCCGTAAAACAATTTTATAGAGTAGTAAAAAATATTGGTATCGTTGAATCGCAATAGTCAACTATTTCTAATTTACCCCTAAATCTTTCAACTTTTTTTAAAATTTAGAGGTAAATAGAAACTAGTTATTTCAATTAAATGAAAAAATTTTAAAATAAATACGGCCTTAAAGTTTGAACCTTATATCACCTCAACGGGTTCTAAGTGTTTTTCTATTTTTCGTTTGTCAATTAGCAGCAGTATATACAATATCAATTTTGATTTTTTTATTTTGCAAACTTTAATTAAAAATATGAGACTATGTTTCTATTTTCCCCTAAAAACTAATAATTTGGTATTAATAGAAACATTTGATTATTTCTTAAAAAATTGAAGAACAAATCAGTTTTAAGAATGGAAATATTAAAAGATACAAAAATTTACATAAAAAATTATGTTAGTTATAAAATAATTCAAACTAATAAATAATAATGCATTATATAAGTTTAAAAATAAACCATTCCAAAAGTTAAAACACATTACACAAATAATGGTTTGCTCTCTCCTATTTTCTCTCTTATTCTTTCTTATTATAGTGTTGTAGTTTGATAAAAACAATTTTTTCATTTATATTATCCGAATTCTCATTGAAATTTCTGCTGTTTCTATTTACCAGTTTTTAGGGGTGAATAGAAACAGTTTCCTATTTTTAAGTAAAGTTTGCAAATTGAGAAAATCAAAGTTGATTTTTGTTGTAGTATTAATAAGAGATAATTCTAAATTTTAGTATGAATTTTTAGTTAAAACATTTCATTAATATATTTTTATGATTACAACGATAACATTTTTTATGAATTTCGAAAAGGGCTTAACTCTGATAACTATAATATCAATTTTCTCAAAATCACTATTAATAAGAACAATTCTTTTATCATTTTCTCATATAAAATATCATATAGTCACTACAGAAAAAAACTGGATTCTTTTAATGAAAGCTGTTTGAACCATACAATTTTTTGTAACTCCTGTAAAATTTCAAAAACCCGAGTTGAGCCCTTTTCGAAATTCACTATTCAATTATTTATGAAATAGGAAATATGTTTGTATATCGACGCTTTCCGTTCATTTAGTGCTTATAGAAAAACAAATGCAAGATCATTCTTATTGAGTTTTTAGTTCAAGACAAATCTTATTAATGTTTCCGTGCAATAAAATACTTATTCAAAATTCTATGCTAAAAAGTACAATCTGAAATTAGCTTACACTATGAGTTTCATAATATTTTCAATTCAATACAATTTTTAATTACAATTGCTTAAAACATATTTCTTAATACGTAAGAGAGAATCCATGTTTAAAGTTTATAAAAACAATAGATACGCAAGAAATTCTCAGATATTTAATTGTAATTTAATACTAAATAGATGATTTAGGGTTACATATTTTGTTCTGTCAGTGGCAATTGTTTTGTACACAATTTTTAATAAGACTTTTCTTGCACGGAAAATCGAATAAGAATTGTCTTGCACTAAAAACTGAATAGGAATGATCTTGCATTTGTTTTTCTATAAGCATTATATCAACGCGAGGCGTCGATATAGTGCTGCTAAATTGACAAACGAAAAATGGAAAAACACTTAGAACCCGTTGGGGTGATATAAGGTTTTAGGTCGCATTTATTTAAAAAAAATTTATTTAACTAATATAACAACTGTTTTGATTTACTGCTTGTTTCTATTTACCTCATCTGATCCTATTTTTAATTAATATTTAATAAAATTTATTTTATGAATATTAAGTTCCTTTACTATTTCTGTCTCCAGACTCTACTCCATCGTCAGCTCATAAAGTTTCTAATTTAATCTTCGCCTATTTCAATTATAAATTTTTTGTAAGATATTTATTTAATAATTTTAAGAAATTTATTGTTACATTATTTTGTTTTTATTTTGTTTATATTTTTTGGATGGACTCCCTGAAGAGGAAATCATTTACATTCCGAAATGTTAGAGTAAATAAATATTTTATTCATTGTCCGCCTGTTTTATTTTTATTTACCTTAATTTAGAAAAATAGTAATAAAAAGAATAGCTGTTAAGCACCTTGTACACGACAATAAAATAAAGAAAGAAAAATAAGAAAACGAATGGGTAAAAAGCAGTAAAAATAAAAAATATTATAATACTGAAACAAATATAAATAAATAAACTATAAATGTATATACATAAAATTATTTTCAATTTATATTTTTCTAAATACTAGTAATTATGTAACATAATATTTTATTAATACAATGTTTTCTAAGTCTACTATACTATTTCAGTAAATTAAATAAAATATAATGTCCTCCATGATTCCAATAGTCCGCAGAGAATTATAATTAAATAAATATAATATTATATACGATTATTTTAAAATTGACATTTGTATCTCATTTCTACTCGAATAATAACAATCATAAATAACTAAACGAATATTCCATTTTGCTATAGATTATTATACGATTATAGAGTCATTTATAATTCTATACTCAAAACAATAACATTAACATGACTAGTTAATTACTGCAGATAATATTGATAAAAATAAAATTAATATATGTATTAGTATATTATTTAAATATCTTATGGTCCTCTATACCAAAAAGATTAATCACTAAAAATAACAATTTAGATTTTATTTTAAAATAAATTTACAAATACATTTAAAATTAAATTCATGTTTTGATAAATACAAAAATATAATTTTTAAGTAGGTATATAAATATAAAAAATGTTGATTTTTAAGTATGAAAGAATTCATTTTTTATAAGAAATAAAATTAATCGCTCGGTGAAAGATTATTTTAGACGCAAAGTAAATTTATCGAATCTTCAAATCAAAGCTTTACATCTATTATTATTATTAATTACATTACTATTTACAAAAATGTATATTATTGTTTTTGTAAGTCCCGCTTATATTGTAAACAAATAAAAAATTGCAATTTTAATATAATAAATTTTTTTTAAGGAAATACAAAAAAATTTATCTTTAAATAAATAATACGCTGAAAAATTTTTTTTATTTGTGCACGGACAAAAATGGTTCGACCATTATAATCAAAATAAGTTTGGCTGACTGAAGGGGGGTTGTTTGAAACAAGTGAATAGTTGTGTCAACCCAAAAAATTTAGTTTTTAGAACGAAACGTGAATGTTTACATAAATTTGATTATTTGAATTAATTAAATGTTCGTTTCTGATCCTCAAACTGTTAATAGCGAAGTAGTTTTTTATCCCCACTACTTAAAAAAACTTGGCTCCTATTTAAGTATATTTTCCATGTGTTTTATTCTTAAACTTAAAATATTAGAATAAAAAAAATTTTATTTTAAGAAATTTTTTACTATTTTAATTATATTATATTCTAACTTTAAAATCAAAAAGCATGAAAAATAAATTGACATAAAAGCCAAGATTATATTCTTAAATATAGAATTTCGTTTTTTCAGTGTCAGGAATGGAATACATTTAAACATAAAAAATTATTATTATTTATGATTAAATAAATTAATGTACTTTATTAATATAAAAAACAGTAAGTATTTTACTAATTTCAACAAGCTAAAAGTTTCAAAGCTCGTCAAATGTATTTTTTGGTAACAAAAAATATTATATTTAAACATTTAAAAACTGAAAAAATAGTGTTACATTTCATAAATATATACACTGAGAGAAGTTTGACGCAGAATCTGAATTGTGCACTGTATAGCAGGAGTACACTGGAATCTCCCAAGAGCGGTTTCCTGAAGAGCGGACGAACTGTCTGCGTCTATTTTAAGTGTTTCTATTGCGATGCGTATTATGCGCATTCATATTAAATCAAAAGACGGATTTGTGTAGTTCACTGTTCGGTCCTGGAGTGTTTACACTTTTCGACGTCAAGGACGATCTCCGTAGAGCGGCCCACGAATATAGCCGTCCGCTTTTTGGAGGTTACAGTGTACTTCAAGTTTAACACAAAAGCAGCGCTACTTTTAGACGATATACTGTACTTAATAGTGGCACTGATGTCGTCTTATACATTAGAAGACAGATTTTGTACTAGTTAGTTCACTGTTGAAACACATTACGTGCCGTTGCTGTACCGTAAGGTACAGATGCTGTACCTAACTTCCCTCAGTCTACATACATATGTATATATTTCTAAATATAATTTAAAAAATTATATTTATTTACTTTTATAAAGAGTTACAAACTGAAAATTTAATTTAGTTATTTATTTTTTTATAACTATAATCTTTTTTTTCATTGTTTGTCTCGTTTTTGGATGTAGTAACAATGCTAAAACTTTTATGATACTTTTTGGGATGGTGAACATGGGATCGTCAACATCTGGAAGCAATTTCAGTGCTGTAGGGGAGTAAGAGGGGTAACGTATCACTTCAATTTATTCAAAAGTGGTAAATCAGAGTAATTTCGGTTTTTGATCAAAATAATGTACTTGGCATACTGTAAGTTTGTACCAAGTTTCATTGTTATTCATTTATTATTGTTAAAATAATGGTAGAAAAAGTAATTTTGACGCTTCAAAGTAAATGTTTAAAGTTTTGGTTTTTTTATATCTTTTTCAAAATTACTTGTAAAAACTTATTTTATATCAGGTTTTGAGCTTTAAACATTTGTTCTTAAAGAACAGTTGACAATTTTTGTTTAATACCTACGGTACTGATAAATAATAACAAAATTTTCAACAAACACCTCCGGGGCGTAATGGATCCCTTTGGCCTATCTATTAAGAAAAACCTATTATATTTAAAACTTATAGTATTATAAGTTAATCTAAAATTTACACTAATTTTTGGAGTTATAGTAAAGTCGAATTCGAACTAATTGTATCATAATTGCTAAAATCTAAAATAATACCTATATTGCAAGCTGAATTCACAGTTTTTCTCAATCAAATT
The DNA here is from genome assembly GCA_032872475.1 of Leptopilina myrica (nomen nudum). Classification (NCBI taxonomy): domain Eukaryota; kingdom Metazoa; phylum Arthropoda; class Insecta; order Hymenoptera; family Figitidae; genus Leptopilina; species Leptopilina myrica (nomen nudum). The sequence goes on from CM065460.1 coordinate 9,389,007, forward strand.
AAATTCCTGTATATTTCCCGTTTTTTCCAGTTAGTAGAACCCCTGTTAAAAGTATTAGTAAAAACAAAAAACCCGTCGAAGAGTATTTTCATAAAAGAAGTGAATTTTTGTAGCCATTTGTAGTTCTATTTATCCTTAATACTTATCCAGAAAATTTATATTTGATAAGAAAAGATATATCTGGAATAATTTTGACAAAGCTTTGAAAAACCGGATAGTTTGTTAAACAAAAATAATAATAGACACCCTGTTTAACTGTTGCCTTTACAATGCTCAAAACATCCCTAAAAGTTAAATTAAGAATTCAAATAACAAAACATTTTAATATCAAAGTTTTTTCCCTGTAGAATAATGCAAGTACACTGTAAAAAAAGGGAGTTAAATTTTAACTCCCCAGGGGATTCTATAAAAGTCGCACCCATTGGGGACTTAATGCCAGGGGAGTTAAATAAAGAGAGTTAAAATTTTACACCTAAATGCTAACTCCCCATGGAAAAAATAACTCCCCCGGGTGTTAATGAAGGGGTGTTGTAAATTAACTCTCTTTTGGAGTTGATTTTTAACTCGAAAAATTTAACTCCCGAGTCCGTTAACGCTCTAATTTTTTTACGGTGTATCGTATCTCAGGTATTCTTGAATTTCTGCAGTATCAATTTTATCATAAAAAATGTCCATTTTTAATAATTGCAAAATAATTTTAATGCTATGAACTAATGTTTTTAATATCAATTACCATGTTTAATATTTTCGAAGTTTTGCGATTAAAATTTTTTTGATTAATTAGATAAACAAATAATTCTAGATTCCATTATTTTTACGTCAAAAGTTTATCAGAGATCCTAAAAATACTACTCAATTAAGCTTGATAGTATTTGGTCTGTAAATTATAATTTTTTAATTTTTTGATATTAAAAACATTTTTACACTCAATTCCATCTTATAGATAGTTATAAGACAGTATTTTTTCAAAATTATGCTAAAATATGACTACATAACATGTAATATTTAATTACAGAAAGTTTAAAAGATATACATAAAAAATATAAAATTTGGAAATTTTCCATTTTTTTTTTGTAATTTATATATTAATAAGTACCAATGATAACCTTTTATAAAAAAATAACTGAAGAATAGATTTTTTATGTTAGTTAGTTGGATATAATGGGATATGATCCTTGGATATTAATTTTGTTTAAATAAAACTTAAAATATCTTCGCTATACAGTCAAACATATTTAAGTTTAATTCAAACATATTTTTTGGTTTATTTAAAGGAATAATATATTTAATTCAAACATATGTTATAATTGATTTTGATTATTCATAATTAACTTTTAAGTTTGTATCAAACATTAAATTTTACATATTTATTGTTGCAGCTAAAAACGCAACCCTGGTGCTTAATGTTATGTGTATTATTTATTCCATGTTTTTTTAAATTTTTCGTGTTTTTATGTTTAAAAATTAAGCAATTAGGCAAGTAGGGGAGGATGGTGCAAGGATAGTTAGGTAAAACCTTTTTGGATCCAGCGGCCAATCTTGAATATGTATCTGCAAATGAGAAGTATTTTTGGAAAGCCTGGTTATTTGGCTATAATTCTGGTATACATTATTTTACTGTAGACTCAAATCCCTACGAGATATAAATGAAAAAGTAAACAAAATTTTTTAACTATCCTTGCCCCAGCACCGGGGCAAGGATAGTTAAAAGAATTCGAATGCTAAAAATGTTATAGAAAATCAGTAAATTTTTGTTTTCTTTATTTTACTTGATTTAGACTATTCAATATTGATATCTCAAGTACTTAAAATATGTATGCAACATTTTCTGAATTGCAATTATTGTATTAAAATACATCCTCCCCTACGCTGTCAAAAAGCAAGACTGCTAACGTGAAATAAACTCAAAATTTTTACTAATTTTGAAATTTTAATTTATTAATTCTATAACTGTTCTAAAGCTATCGTTAAATAAACACAAATTTATTAACTGAATTACTTGTTTTATTTATACTTTAACTTATCTACTACTTAACATGTAACAAAAAATACTTTTAGTCGACTAGAAATAGAATTGAACATTTTAACATAAATGATATAAATTAACTTAGATTTAGAGAATAATTTCTTAGATTTTTACCTATCTGATAAAAGGGAGTGGGTATACCCCAATCTCTTCTAAGGATAAAAAAATTTCATACATATTTTTTTTGAAACTAAATTCAAATTTAAAAGCGAAATTATTTTTATATATAATAATAATTGTAATAATAATATAATAAGTAATAAATAATAAATATTTAACAAAATAATAATACAGTATATACAGTAGAATAATGATTATTGTCTTAATATAGATGAACGCATGAAAGTGTCATTTAAAAAAAAAATTTAACTGGAAATATGTAGTCATATAAGTGAAGCAGTTTCAGCTTTTATCTTACAATGACAGAAAATCGTAAAATTTTATGTTCTTCTGTGTTTCATTACAACGCTTATAAACTCGAGCTAGAACCAAAAATTTACAATCGAAACTGCGCCTGAAAACGACAAGTAGGTGTGACTATCTCTAAAATAGTTACACTTTATTTTCACTAATGCTCTCAATAGACTATAGAAAATAGGACATTTTAAATGGATTTTTCATTCATTTTCTAAACAATTGCCAGGAGTTTCTTTGTAAATTAGTGGCGATTTTTTCCTGCTTTTTTTGGTAAACTTTATTTATTCCGCCAACGCATGCAAATTTTATTACTTACGTATAAATATTTTCCAAGTACAATTAATTACTTTTCCACGTTACAGAATGGGTGCGTGAGTATAATCAATACCACAAAAAATGCAAAAGAAAAATTCGCCAATAATTTAAAAATCGTTAAAAACAAATTTTAAAAAATTCTGTTTTGCTTTTTTATTGTATACAGAAAATGATAATTGAAAAAAATATTCAATAAATATTTATTATATACTAAATATTAATTAATAAAACAAAGCGATAATCATTTTTTTTAACTGATAATTTTTATGAGAAGAAAACTTTTATTGAAAAGCAAGAATTTGACTAATTTTATAGATTTATTGTAAATTTAAATAATTATTAACCATTATTATCCATTATTTTTAACATTATGTTTGTATTTAATAATCAAGAAATCATATTTAGTTACGAAGTCGATCGTAACAAATATTTTTATTATTAAATATTTACTTTAAAAAATAATAATAATAATAGTAATAAAATATTAAGTACTTTGTTTTTTTTTAGGATAGATTTTCTTATTTTTAATACAAAATTCAAAAAAATACAGCAAACAAAAACTTCGAAACAAAAAATTTTTTTTAATGAAAATCTCATCTGAAACTACATAGTATTAAGAAACAAGTTTTTTTAAAATTATCTCTTTTTTAAATTTAAATTTAGTTGAAAAAAATGTATGTTAATTTCTAATGACTCTGCAAGAAAAAATAGTTTCTCTTGGAATGTAATATAGTTAAGAAAAATGTCTCTGCACGTAAGAGATTCGACTCTTCAAATCTGTGTTAAGATAAAAGGTACTTTTAACTTTATTCTTCTCGCTTTCTTTCTTCACAATGTAATTTACACAAAGTAACAACAAATTAACTGACTTCATTATTCTAAAAGTGTCTCCAATAATGTTAAAGGGAAATTTTCAAAAGCTAAAGAAGTAAAACTTTCTTATTACATTACATTAAATTACATAATTTAAATTAATTTAATATTTTCTTAATTTTTATATTAATTTTTTAAATTGATCTACTTTATTTTGCTTTATTATTTTATATTTTTTATTGTTTTTTTGGTTTATTTGTTTTTCATTTTATTCTAATTTAAATTTTTTATTTTTTTTTATTTTTATATATATAATAAATGGACACAACAAGATTTGATTTACGAAAACGAATGAAATGAGCACCAAAATTATAACAAAAATGTATAACTTGGCAGCGGCTTTTTATTTTATTTCATTTTAAAATATTTATTAATGGAAAGTAGGTACAGTTGGCACAATTTTCAGATAAAATAACTTATAGTGATTAGAGTTTAATCTGAACTAGCTAAAATAACACGAGAATATAGTTCCAGGTTTTAATGTTAAAATAGAATTTAATAATAGTGTCTTTTCGGTGTTTTTTAAAAATAATAATTTTTTATAAAATAAATCAAAATTTAATTTCGTTCAAAGTATTTCTTTAACACACAAATTGCTCAGTGTTTTTTAAGAGGTTACATACCTTCTCGACCCCAAAAAAGAGTGATTTTCATAAGTATTTTTAGAGTTTTCATTAAAATTTTAATGAAATAATGTACATTGTACCTGATAGTACATGTTTTCATGAAATTTTAGCAACTTTAAAACTGAAAAAATGTTAACATTTGTGGAAAATGAAGCTATTTTACCAAAACACTTTTTTAAGGTGGCTTGTGGTGTGCACGATAAAACGGGAACGATTCAACTGAAATCAAAAGCAAAGGAAAATTTGTTAGTTTCCTATGTTATCTGGTTCGTGAATGAAGGGTTTTAAGAAAAAAATTTTTTTCTAAAAATGGTAAATAATTTTCAGCAATATTGAATTTTTAGGTTTTTAAAAACTGGTTTTTTGACCGAAAAAATATAAATTTTGGTACAAATCAAAATTCCTTCGTTCACGAACTAGCTATTGTATCTATAAAGAAACCCTGTCAAGCTGATCGCTTTAGCGGTTTTGGAGAAATCATGCACATCATAACAGTAGTTTAAAACAAGAGTTATCGTAGGAACACCACTGTGTCTACAGACAGACACGAAGACAGACATACAGACAGACACTTTTTTAGACCATGTTTTTCGGAATCACACACTCGACAAAACGTCGAGATTTCATGAAATTAGCGAAAGTCAATTTTCGACCAAAACTAATACTTTCTCATGCGATGAGAATGTAAAAAATACGATTCAGAGATAATAGCGTTTAAAGTTTCAAGTTCAGTTCTGACCTCTGAGGAGTACTGCCCTAAAAATATCAATAAATTCGCTTCTAATACACTGATTTCAATGAAAATTTGGAAAAACATTCTCGAAAATATATACTTTTAAAATAAGCAATAATTTTTTTTCGATTTGTTGAGTCCCAAAAAGGTATGTAACCCCTTAAATATATTCAAAGTTTCTAATTATTGTGCATGGAAAGAAAATATCAGGAAGTGATAACCATAAAAATATTATTAAGCAGAATATTGTTGTTTTATTCAATTCAATGGAAGCTAGCCTATAGTTTTATAAGTTTTCAGCTGCTTCTTCAAATGATTTCGAAAGAGTTGAATTGCTTTTAAACCGAAAGTTTTAGAAAAAGTGAATAAACTGTATTTTTCACTAAAAATACTAGTAATAAAATTGAAATTTTTTTTTAAACTTTATAAAACACATTGTTATTAGAAAAAAATTATTTACAAAATGTTTTTAATAATGAGAAAATTAATTATAAATAACTAAAAAATAATTCAAAAATAATTTAAAAATTAGAAAATTGAACCTTGTCAAAAATCAATTTATCAGAATTTATCGTCTAAAACGTGGAAACTAGTGAGAGCACTAGAAGAAATATTTTGAAAGTTCTTTTTGAGGACTTTGCTGGAACAATTGAGAAAGTTTTTGGTTTATCTGATTGGATATCGATAAGTAGAAGTTCGCTTAGAAACTTGAAAGTCGTTTCGATAAACCGCTTCTCAATCCGCTTCATTGTTATTATATCCAATATCTGAAAATAAAAATCATATAAAATTTTATCGTTCAACCCCATAACACAACTGTGCACGCACTCAATTTTTAACAATTTCGAAAATATATCCATATAAACATACAAATATATTTGCTATATTGCAAAACACACATGCTGTATAGCTGTATTGTTTATTTTATATTGAAAGAAATTTCTAATAATTTGAAATATTACAACATGATAAGAATAAATTTCTTTTATATATACATATAAGAGGAGCATCAATTTTTTTTATTATCAATTTTATATGTATACGTATTTTCAATATCTAATAGAAAAATAATGCAAGCAATATTTTTTGCAATTTATAATGAAACATAAATATTTTTAAATGGTAGTTTCAACGCGGGACATGTTTTTGATATACATAATATTTAATTTTTAGTTTGATTTGTATTTTATTAGGGTAGAGTATAGGTTGACAGAATTTTTGAAGTGAAATTGACACTCTTGTGATAATTAGAACAGATATTTTGTACAACATTTGTTGGTTTCACCATAAAAATTGGATTTTGTTTTTCCCTGACTTTTCCTTAATTTACAGGCAGAATCTTCCCTTTTTCTTTAATCGAGAATGTTAATCTGATTCACACTGCTTAAATGCAATATTTTTTCAAAAGTATTTCTAAGATTTCAATTTAATTAGTTTATAGAATTATCTGCAAAAATATTTTTAATTAATGTATAATGTATAAATAATTATTATTCGAAAAATAAATGACAACATTTTCTTTAACAATTTACATTGACAATTATTAATTGAAATCAATATATTGAAATTAATTACACTGGAACACAAAAAATCCATGCTCTGAGCTCTTTATATTATACTTTTGGGGTCGCAGAAGTCAAATCAATTGCTAAAGCTGAATCTGGATTCTATTTAACCTAGTTTATTAGGTCCAGTTGTTGTCAAAACCTCCAAAAATAATGGTGAATCTTATAAATCAAAATTTTATTAATTTTGAATTTCATAAATTTAAAGTTATGTAATTGGTTAGACTTTGAGAGTGTTACCTCAAAACCCTGGCGTAATTTTTAATTTATATTTCAGATTCAGCTTCATTTGCGCTAGAAACAATGGGTACTCATAGTAAGACTTAAAAATAATTTTTTTTATTTACAAATTTTTTGATATTATCTCAAAACCCTAGCGTAATGGGATTATATATGAGGCATTTCATTTCAAACCGTTCCACTGATAAGGAACAATTGCAAGGAGACAGATTTTCTAATAATTTTTATTATATTATAAAACTTAAATTGTTTATAATATATTATACACATAGTCCAGGATCCTATGTACATTTTTTCCATTGATTACTAACAAGCTACTTCTTTCTGAGTAGCTTTATTTTGATGAGACGCCCAAATTTTGTCCTTACAAAAAAATCTCCATTGTGGTAGCTAACAGGGGTAGGAGAAATAAAATATGTCGATATGATGAGTCTCACAAATTTATTACTAACTGTCTGTTTTTTATTAAATGTTAAGAACATTAAGAGCATTATTAAAAAAAATGATTGTCCTACAAATTATACAGTTTGATTAAAGAGTCTCCCCTCCTAACATGTGTTGATAACTAGGTCATTAAAAATTATTACTAACCAGCTGATTTTTTAAATACTTATTCCTCTATATATTAAATAATTTAAAAGTCACATTGTCCTACAAATTATGTGGTAGCTTAGATTGCTCCTACGTTCAAAATATGTATTGCAGATCAAATTTTTAGCATTTCTTGATATTCATATAATTTAAATGTCACATTGTCCTACTAATAACGTGATGGATTATCCTGGTCCTACGATATTTTGTACTAGTCAAGAAAAGAAGAAAAAAAAACAATAACATAACAGAACTCAAGCAGAAGCGCGTTGTTTATATATGGGGGATTCCGCGTCAAGTGATCAAGGGGTCTTTTGGTGCAATGCTTATTTCAATAATTTTTTACTCTTAAACAATTAAACATACAAATTTGACAAAGTACATTTTGGAAAGGTTTTTTCATGCTCTTTCAATTGGAAATAAGCATTTTGAAAAAACAAATTTTTGACCCAAAAAAATCAAAATTAAAAATAAATTTCAATTTTTGGGGGAGAAAGACCCAATTTTTTTTTTTTTAAACGAAAGCTGAGGTTTTTTCCTAAAAGGACATATAAATGGTAAAGTGGGACTAGAATGTTTAAACATTGAAAAAAAGAGTTTTCTACTCGCCGGAGCGCTCAAAACCCGGTTTAAGCTCCGTTCAGGAGAAAATTCTCTTTTTCAATGTTTAAACATTCTAGTCCCACTTTACCATTTATATGTCCTTTTAGGAAAAAACCTCAGCTTTCGTTTAAAAAAAAAAAATTGGGTCTTTCTCTCCCAAAAATTGAAATTTATTTTTAATTTTGATTTTTTTTTCAAAATGCTTATTTCCAATCGAAAGAGCATGAAAAAACCTTTCCAAAATGTACTTTGTCAAATTTGTATGTTTAATTGTTTATGAGTAAAAAATTATTGAACCTTTAATGTACTATTTTTGTCCTACAGTTAGCAATAAAAAAAATTGACTCTTTATTCAAACTGTATCATTTGTAGGACAATCATTTTTTTTAATAATGCCCTTAATGTTCTTAACATTTAATAAAAATAGACAGTTAGTAATAAATTTGTGAGACTCATCATATCGACATATTTTATTTCTCCTACCCCTGTTAGCTACCACAATAGAGATTTTTTGTAAGGACAAAATTTTGGGCGTCTCATCAAAATGAAGCTACTCAGAAAGAATTAGCTTGTTAGTAATCAATGGAAAAAATGTACACGGGATCCTGGACTGACAACTTAACCCATTCAACCTCGTACTATTTGTCAAATTTTCCAAAAACACATTTTTAAACAATTTTTTTGTTAATCCCATCAAATGTCCATAATATATCAAATAGGGATAGAAACTAAGGAATTTACGCTTTATTTTCATATAATTTTGATAAAAATCTGCGGGGGGGTGTTTTGAGATATTAAGTGTTTAACATTTCAAACTGCAATTTCTCTACGAAATTGTCAGACAATATCAAAATAAAAATAGCAATAGTAAGCTCATGAAATTCTCTTTTTAATAAGTATATAATATATTATAAACAATTAAAGTTTAATATAATAAAAAATTATTAGAAAATCTATCTCCTTGTGATTGTTTTTTGTCGATGGAACGTTTTGAAATGAAATGCCTCATATGTGACTTCAGATGTAGCTTTAGCGGCTTGAAAATGAACATTTTTCTTGATTTACAAATTAAGTACTATTATTTTTTGTTTTGATGGATAAATGTTTCTTAATCCATTGAGTATAATACTTTATTGTAAATTATGCATACTTGTATCGAATGTATATGTGGCTGTATTTCGATATTAAGTTATAAATTGTCTAATTTCTTGTATCGTTTTATTTAACATTTATTTTATACATGTATATATATTTTTTTCTCTTTTTTCTGATTATAATAGTATTAAAATAAGTTTGTAATTAACTACAACAAATGAATAGTTTATATCTTGTTCCTTGAAGGACTTGTGAGCCTTAGGAACATTTTGTTGAATAAATAAATATACTTTAGACCCTAAAAACCCCTAAAACCCTAAAGTAGTCATGGTCTGACCTAAAAGCTCAGAGCATGGATTTTTTTGTGTGCTATTGTTATTATTATTCATTATTATTATTATTATTATTAATTGACGAATAACTCGATAATTCACAAGCCAAAAGTTATTTCTAAAGCTACTACCTTCATCAAAAGTTTATTTTAAACTGACCAACTTGGAATATTGACTACAAATTCTGAGAGTTTTAATAAGATGATGAGAAATATTTACTCAACTCAGTTAACTTAGATAATTTCCTCTTTCATAAACTGCTAATAGTTGTCATTTGACGAATAAGTTCAAAAAATGTTGTTACTTTTAAAAAATTTATACATAATTTTTACATTCTCATCACATGAGAAGGTATTATTTATTTGTCTAAAATGTAATTTAAAACAAAATTGAAATTTAAATAATGTATAAACTTGATATTATTGTGAAATTTAGACAAATTTTACAAAATAAAAAAATATGCACCCAATTTTTTAATAGTAACAAGATAAGTAACTAAATAAATAAACAAGTCAATAAAATAATAATGCTAAAAATAGAAATAATGATTATATTCTAAATAAAAAATAATATTTTAATTAATAATAGGGATAATAAGAATAATATGTCTTTGAAAAGTAATGATATTTGGTTCAAATAACCGATTACTTGTCTTTTATAAAATAAAAATTTACAATGCCAGCAGCCATAGAGAGAATAGCATTGAATTGCTAAGTGATTGTATGGATGCGTCAATTAATTGATTAATTGGTTAACCCATTGGTAAGTTAAGCAAATCATTCCAGGAAGTCGTGTTAGTTTATGCGCCGAATTTGCTATATAGCTATTATAAGCTAATCAATAATAAATTACTTTTCATGACCTCATTAACAACAAAAAGTGGAACAGCATATAATATTGCAAAAAAAATTTCATTTTTATATCTAATATTAGGGGAAAATTGTTCTCACTTTATTAAAAATAAAATCTAATAAATTTAGAATTTATATATTTGAATTTTTAGTAGGTCATCTTAGTTATAATGTTATAATATTAGTTATAATTAATTAACCCACATAGCACAAAAACTTCCAAGAAGTTACCTTCTTGGTAACTTCCTGGAAATTTCTAGAAAATACAATAATGTCCGCAAGTTAGAAGCTTCCCATGGAAACTTCCTAGTAACTTCCTGGAAGCTCCCCATAGAAACTTCCTGGAAGTTACCAGGAAGTTTCTAAAAATTATTAAAATTTTTTTTTAGTGAAATTATTATTTAAAAAGGTTTAAAAAAATTTAAATAATTCAAATTATGCTTTTAAAATAAAAAAGTGTGTTTAATTTAAAAAATTATCTTCACAACTACAACACACATGAGGGTAATTTTTTAAAACCTTTTTAAATAATAATTTCACTAAAAAAATTTTTTAATAATTTTTGGAAACTTCTAACCTGCGGAGTTTAATTAATTGAAATTTGTACAAAGAAGGGGATTATTTTTAGTAATTTTAATAAAATTCTTTGTTAAAATTCAATCATTTTTAGAAATGCAATCATATTCTTCGTAGGAATTCTATTATTTTTATGTGATTTACATAAGATTTCTAGACGAGTTCTAGAAGGATTCAATTATTTTCTCAAATAATAAAATTTATACAAAGAATTCAATTATTTTAAAAAATCTAACAGAATTTTTCTTAATAATTTAATAATTGAACCCTCCAGGCAATAACTTGATTTGCGGTCGGACGCAAGCGCTAGTACCAGTCGGGGAGCAGTGAGCGCCTCTGGGCCACTTTAAAACGAAAGGAAAAATTAAAAATTATTTATCAAAACCAAAAAATTTCAGAAAAGAATAAAAACTAAACTCTCCAAAATTTATAACCTACATCTAATCAACCAAAAAAACGAAGTAAGCCGAAAAAATAATTTAAAAAAACATTATTTAAAACTGTAAAAAATGTACTATTATGTTTAATTAATTAACATTTTGTAATAAAAGTTTATTTTATACGTTTAAAAATGTAATGTAACTTTTTATTTATTTTTTAAATTAATGTCTAATTACCACATTTTATTTAATTTTAATATCTTATTTTAAAAGTTTAAAATATAGTTCAATACTTTTTTGTCCTCTATCATCTACTATAAATAAAGTTTTTATGTTAACATTAAAAATTATTCATTGATAATTAAATAAATGTGTTTGTAACCTGGTAAGTTTTATAATATTTTTATTAAAAAAATAAATAAATAATGATATTATATTAATGCAGAATATTTATAATTAATAATACTCATATTTAAAATAGTAAATTGTAAATATATAATTAATTCTAGAATTATAAATAGAAATATATATTTTTTTTTTTATTATAAAATATCAGAGACGAAATTTTTTTTTCTTATCACTAATTAAAATCGGAGAATGGGGAAATTTATCTATTTCCAGAGATAAGAGATGGACGCATTAGAGATCGTCCAAGTCTAGAGCCTATTAAAAACGAAGTAGAGAATACTTGAGAAGATGAATCCATAAAAATATTATTCAGTGCTAGTAATTCAAAAATGTAAATTACAGATAGAAACGAAAAACTAGAAAAATTCTACAAAAAGATAATTTTATTCTTTTTTTATAAAAAATTGTATATATGCCGTTTTTGTGTCATTTTTTTATTTAAATGAATGTCAAATTTAATTTCCAAAAAAAGAAAAAACCCATAACTTTTTTAATGAGAGAAAAGCTGCTAATTAAAGAAAAATCCTCTAATTAGAGAAAAAAATCAGAAATTTCAGGGAAGAAAAAATGTTTTCCAATTTTTTATTATATATATTCTTGTTGATGAAAATTGAATATCATGATGAAAAAATATGTTATTTGAAAAAGAATGAAAGTAAAGAATTTAAAGTAAGAATTTAGTACCAAAATATTCATTTGAAAAAGTATAATTGTAAATAAAATAGAATTCTCTCTCTCTCTGTCTCTCTCTCTCTCTTTCTTTGTTAACTTGCTAATATCTATATTTTTTCTAGTTATATTCTGTGATGAGTCAAAAGAAAAACAGTTTTTAATGTTCACTAAAAATGAAAAAAAATTATAGAAAAGGAACATATAGTTTTACAATAATAAAAGATAGGGAAAATAACATAAAAAAGGTGAAAAATAGAAAAAGGTGTTCTCTAAAATATATCTATAAAAATAAATAAAAAAAGGCAATTTTATTGCCGAAATAGTTCAGGAGTTATGGCTTCATGTTTTACATTTTTTGTTTTGTTTTGAGATGAGTAAAAGGAATACAAGCGAAAAAAGTACATAGTAAAATTTAGAGAGTGAAAATAAAAAGGACAATTTCAGAGAATCCTTTACTTCTTTCTCTCTATAAATATATATATATATATATATATATATTTTTTTTTTTTCAACAAATTTTACAATTCTTTCTGCAGTCTCACTTGAACAAAATGCTATCATTTCTATTCGGCGAAAACTTTTCCAATATATATTCAAATCATAAAAGTGTGTGAAAAACAAAAATATTTTAAACCCTTTATTAAGATCATCATCTAGTGAAATATATTTTAAATTCAGAGTTATAAATTGTTTGCTTTTGAAAAATACTGTGTTTGATTTTTCACGCAGTTTAACTCAAAGAGTGACAGAAATTTTTATTTTGAAAGACATCAGGAGAGAAAGTTAAAGGGACAAAAAGAGAGAAAGAAGGAAAAAAACGTTCCGAGTACCTTGTGAGCAAATTGTCTGTTTACTGAGAATTTAGAGCGACCAAAAGAATTTAACATGAGTACAATAAGAAAGAAAAATTATATTTGTCGATTATTTTTATAACTGAAGAGAAAATGTGAAAGATTATTGAAAAATAAAAACAGAAAAGATTTTCATTGGTTCTTAACATAAAATCAATGACTATTTTTTCTGTTATAAATTTGTATTATATTGTAACAATTATATTATTCTGTATAAGAATAGAAATATTCTGTTTCTATAATATAAAATTATTATGAATTATTTATTTATTATAAATATTATTTATAATATATAAAAAAGTGTCCGTAATTTAGTTTCGTCTTAATGGAAACATCATAGACTACTTAAATTTAGTAATGTCAGAGTTTAGCAGTGTCAAGGAAATAACAAAATTTTTGGCAAAAAATGAACAAAAAGTGACCATTCCCCCCTCCCCTTAACTTCTAAACTATTCAACGTGGAGGGCTAAAATTTAGAATACTGGTGTATTTTAACGCGAATATTACAGGAAAAATATAGAGAACTTGCTATCTTATAATGACCATAGCGTTGTCAAGAAAAAACTAAAAAATTTAAGACAATTTTTTTTCTAATTTCCACATTTTTTGACCTAATGAGCTGAAAATTGGTTTATTAGTATATTTTTACAGTCTAATCACAAAAAATATATTAAAAAATCTAGAAAAAATCTAAAAATAAAATTAAAAGAAAATTGGACAAGTGCGAGTTGCACTCGCACTGAATTGACGGGTTTCGTACAAAAATATAAAAATAATACTTGTGATATTGTAACAACAATTAGTAGGATTTTTTCACTTTTGTATTATTTTGGTAAGTTGAATTTTCGACACTAGGTTAAAAATAAATAAGAACGAAAAATGGAAGTATAACATATTTTATATTATAACCAATAAGCGAAGAGGGACTAATTTTTTTAATTTGTTCCAAAATTGGTTCCTCTTCGCTTATTTTTTTAAAAGTTATTAGAATAACTTGAAAATGATTACTCAGGGGTTTTTGGGGTCGCTGATTACACAGGTCTTAAAAATACGCCTTTTTTTAAAAATCGGAGTGGTTCGCCATGTATTTTTGTGAGCTGAATACGATCCCGGTCTTCGAAATTGAGTATCACATTAGGATTTTGAGAAAAGAGGGGGTAACACCCAAAAAACGTGTTTTTGACGGTTTTTAGTACTTTTTTTCTCATAAAACTGATGTGCTAAAGACTTCTATTTCATCTCAAATAAGAGCTTTATTCGTGCACTTTAGGACCCATATGCGTAAGATAAAAAAATGTAAAATATTTTGAGAAAAGTGGGGGACAATACCCCCAAAAATGTTCTATTGAGGGATTTGAGTATTTTTTTCTCCTTAACCTGACATGCTAGAAACTTTATGTAGTTTTTAATTCGGGTTTTTTGAGGATGCTGATTACGAATCTGATTTTAGAACAATATTATGTTTATCCTCCACGTCCGTTAGCCGTCATCAAAATTTTATTGACGTTTCCCAGTTCTTACCACGAGGAGGTCGACGTTTAAAAAAGACACTTTCTTTTAATTTTATATCTATGGTCTCTGCATCTTCTTTCACTTTAATATCTTTACTACTTCGAAACCATATCTGGCCACTGAGAAAAAAAAATTATTTGATTCAAACAAATTTTGGTTTAAATTAAATATAATTATTCAAACAAATAATACTTTTGAATCAATGCAGTAGATAGTACTGTCCGGACAGGAATGATTCCTGTCCAAAAATTTTTTTCATTTAGACAGCACTCTTTGATTTCTGGACAGGAACCATTCCTGTCCAAAAAGGACTCATTAATGTATTAATGTCTTAGACATTAATAAAACTGACAGTAATGAGGAACCACTTCTGTCCAGACATAAATGGAAACTCGCCGCAATTAAAAAAATTAGTGTACATACATAAATAATCATTGAAAACATTTATCTTTAAATCATTTCAGATTTTATTTTAATAAAAAACGATTTCATAACTGGTATAATTCATTTTATTTCAACTAACGTGGTCGTCTACTAATTTTAAAAAATTGGAATATTCTGCGAAAATGATTTTGATGTTACTAAAGTCACCAAATGAAAAGATTTTTTCAAAATAATTTAAAAGCCATACACGGAAAAATGTAATGTGCACATGCTATACCTTTCAAAAAATGTACCCGACAATTAACTTCACTTCATATAAAAACAATAGGAAATAATAAGTGTGAAGTGAAGTGTATAGTAAAATTTTTAGACAGGGATAACAAATCCACCGAAAGGTACAGAGATACTGTCCCAAACATTTTTCCGTGTACAATTTAGTACAAAAATAAAACAAAAATCATCGGCCAATGTTAACGATGTCTAAATTTATTATTAAAATTGATTTAATAATTTAAATGTATAAAATAATAAATAAAATATTTAAATATTATGTCAAAATTTCATAAGTAAAGTAACCTAATTTTGCGATATTTATTAACAAATAATGTAGAAATGATAGTATAAAAATAAATAAAAACTTACGTAATCTTAAAAATTAGTGATGAACTTTCAGTACTGTCTAAAGTTTTCTTCCATTTTCTCAATAAATAAAAAAAGTATTTGTAAAATAAAATTTCCACTTTGCCCATTTTCACGATTTTCAAACGCGTCCAACTTCTCTGAAGAAAAACGGAAAAATATGGTTCTATTAGGCATAATTAAATTATATCACCAATTAAATGCACACTATTTGTCCCAGGCCCAGTTTAGAAATTATAAATGTTTTAATTTTTGAAAATACTTTTCAAAAGGATAGGCATTCATAATAATATTAAACCAACTTCAACTTTAAAGAAGTTGCTTACATTGACCAAGTTATAAAATCTTTTTTTATTAAAATAAAATCTGAGATGATTTAAAGATCAATGTTTTCAATGATTATTATAATTATGTATGTACACTGATTTTTTAAATTGCGGCGAGTTTCCATTTATGTCTGGACAGAAGTGGTTCCTGTCCAGATATTGTTCATTACTGTCTGTTTTATTAATGTCTGAGACATTAGTGAGTCCTATCTGGACAGGAATGGTTCCTGTCCAAAAATCAAAGAGGATAAACATAATTATGAAATGGGACCTGGTATTTGAATACGGTCATTTAATATTTTAGTTAATATTTAAAAAATTATTTTTTACGCTAAATTAACCCTAGAAGGAGTAACTGGGGTGTCCGGACACCCCACGCAATATTCAAGGTACGCCCCTGGCTTAACCAATAGTTTTTTCGCGCGCAAATCCTGTCCATAATTCAGTTTGAACCTCTATCTGTTGAAACCTACAGCGCCGTATATATACCTATAATATTATTATTAAATTGATTCAAAAGTTATAAATTTTATTGTTAATATATTCAGATATATTAATTTTGTAAAATTTAAAATTTATAACACTATTTTTAATAAATATTAATCAAATTATAATTTTTGGACCTTAATTTTTAATAATAAGAAAACTGGTTTCGTTTGTGGCCTTTGGTCCATGAAGTAAAAAGAAAGGATTATTTAATCTTGAGAATTTATGTATTATGTATTTCGACATAATTGATACTTTTAACAATTTTTTTAAGGATTAATTTCTAAATAATCATTTTTCTAAATTAAATGCAATCATAATTTTTTACATACATGGGTGCCTACCTTTAGACTACATGCACACTATGAATCAACCCTTATATTTTTTCCACTCGTTTACACACCATATAACTTAACCTGACCTAGCATGTGTCACTTTCCACAACAATGAGCACATTCATGTCTCTGTAACTGAATTCTTTTAATTTTTTAATTTTATGGAAAAGTTTAAAAAGTTAAGAAAAGTTTTATGTATATTTGGCTGTTAATCTGTGTCAGTTCTAAGATGGAGCCTTTGTATTATGGGACATTATCTTACGTACAGTTCTTTCATAAGTTTTGAGGTTATGCAACAACATGCCTCCAATTTTATGTATATTTTTCTAATGTAAAAATTTCAACCTTTAAATATGCGGTATGTTACCTGTTTTTATTCATCATTTTTTCTTTTGAAACTTGACTATTGTATTATTATTTCCATTTATGACCGATGCCTTTTTTGTCTTTGTAGTTCCTGATGAGCAATGTACATGGCGAAAATGCATTTGAGTGGTTTCTAATATTAATAAAAAATTCTCAAGATTAAATAATCCTTTCTTTTCACCTCATGGACCAAAGGCCACAAACGAAACCAGTTTTCTTATTATTAATAAATATTAATTGTTGAAGTCCATTTTATAATTTATTTTCATGATTTCCACTATTCGCCAATTGTCTTTAATTTCTATCACTTCAGATGTTCAAATAATTATGTTTTTTAAGTAATACAAAAACTAATTTTTTCCCCTAAAAGTATATCTATTTAAGTTTAAAAACACAAAACAGTTTTTAAATTAGTCAATTTTTTAAGAAACTACAGCTTTTTTTAAAAGAAATTCAATTTTGCAATTTTTGGGTGTTTTTTCTGTTTTTTCAAAATTTTTTTAATTAATCAAAATATGAATAATATGATTGTGTTCCTTACTAAAAAACCAATCAATCCATTATAATAATTTTTTTATGTCAAATAGAAACCTTATAAAATAAGTTTAAAGCGTGGGGTGTCGGGACACCCCAGTTACTCCTTAGAGGGTGAGTAAACTAACGTACTCCTTCTAGGGTTAAGTATATATTTAAGGGCCCAGTAAAAAAAGGTATTCAGAATAGAAAAAAAGTATTGGTGGTGACGTTCGGTGAATGCGTTTTCGTGACAAAACCGTATTGGTGGGTTACGGTGAATACATTCTGCTCACCGTCAGACTATGTTATATGAGTAAACATTCGATTAAAATGTATTTCTTGTATTGTTAATTAAAAAGTATTTAAATATATTAATTGAAATGAAATAGTTATAATTAATTACATATATTTCGAGAGGGAATTATATATTTCATGCTATAGGGTAAACATACCAATTGTCGAGGATGGTTCCTATTGTCGAGTAAACAAACTTTGAATTTTATTTAAACATTGAAGCACATTGAAAAAGGAAAAAAGTGATAAATATTAATTTTTTATGCATTATAACTATGAAAAAATATATTAATATTATATTCACAAACAAATGATACATTTTAGACAATATTTTTTGGTTATTACCATGGTAACATCGACAAATGGAACACCCTCGGCAATTGGTACACGTACCCTACCTTTAGTTGTCATTTTGTTGCATTGGTTTTTGAGATAGCATTATCTTAAACTGAAGAATGAAATAAAATTGTCTCGTATCAATTTGTGAGTTAACTTTATCTTGCATTTGTTTTTGAGATAGATTCATATTGAACTGACGTTTGAAATAAAATTATCTCGTCAGGAGGCGTCGAAATGCAAATGAGAAAACATTTTAAATTATTCGATTGCTTATCCGCATTCAAAAACATCTTTGATATGGCGAGGAATAAAAATGTATAACTTATGTTTTACTTCGAATTTTGCAATAATATATTAGGAGAGTATTTTTGACTCCGAAAATAAAAACCAAAAAAATTGATTTTTTGACATTTTGAACTGGAATGTCCCCTTAAGAAGTTTTTGTTGTTCGACAATTTGAATCGTCACACAATCAGTCGGAGAAATCCTTTAACTGACTTGTCAAGTATTATGGTAATGAGGGACAGCTAGAACTGCCGGCTGACACACTAGTAATAACGAAAGTGTGTCAGATGACAAGTTAGTAGTGAAAAAAAGTGCCAGAGGGATGATCCTATAAGGCGTAGATAGAGACGAAGAGAGGACAGCCAGAAAAAGGAGAGAGAAGGAGCGAGGAAGAAGATGAGCACATGTGGTGAAAGCACAGACGCCACAGGTGTCTAATGCTTTCGCTGCCATAGTGTATGTTGAAGAGTACCGAGGCGAGAAGAGACGAGACCTGTGTGTTAAAAGTGCGTCTCGTAAAAATAGTAACTTGTAGTTATTTTTGTCATTTGCAGTTTTTAGTGTGAGATGTACAGCGTGAAACTCAAGATGAATATTGAGGAGAAAGAGGAGCGATCATAGTGGGTGAGTTGTTGCCAGTATCGTACCAATCGTGTCTCGTCGTTGGCATTTCAGCTTGCCAATCGTTTGAGCAGAATTCCCTCTGAGTGAAAGAGTAAACTCAGAGGTGTTGAATTGTATGTTAGTCGAGCAAAAGTCATAGTTTATTAATTACCTTAAAATTAATTGGTGCCTGACGGCGAGATTTCATTTCACATAACCCAATAACATATAGGATGGTCAAAAATTTGAAAATTAAACTCTTGAAGAGGTTAGAATTTTTATCTTTTTACTCGGTGCATATTTTTTCAAATCTTAGCGAGAAATTGTTTAAAACTACAACAGAAGCCTTAAAAAAATTTTCCTAAAAATATTTAAAATTGAAAGAGAAGATTAATTTTTAATTTTAAAAATTAAAAAATTTGAACATTTTTCGTAAGCCCTATACCTACAATCTTTTTAAAAATAAGTGTACTTACAAAAATTTATGAGCTGAATACTCCTGAAAATATATTTTTCTTGTTTTTATTTAAATAAATTTTTTATAATTTTTTACTTGAACGAATATTACAAGATGTAATTAATTTGTCATCCAACATTCTGTCAATTTAGAGTTTCAGAACATTATGGATTTTATTTTGAATTTATGGATTATGGATTTTTCTTATCACTGCACAAACTGGTGTCTTAAATGTTTAATAATCTCAGACATATAATTTATTCGGTAAAAGTTTCTACATTTAAGTCGTTTTAGCTAATTTAAGACATTTTCACAGTGAGACACTTTGAACAGAAGAAGTTTTATGGATTACGCAAATTATGAGTCTACTATTGTTAAGACGTATCCTCAGTTTGCAGGTGGTATTGGTGGATGTGTAAGTTAAATAATTTAATTTATTTTTTATTGTATACAAGCCTCAGATATTATGAGATTTTTTCCTAATATTTCAACAAAATACTACATTCATAGCATAAAATGTCACTTATTTTGATTTTTATAGTGCGACAAAAAAATCTTTCAAAAATTATTAACTATAATGATCGTACTATAACACTTGTAAGAAGAAAGAAATTTATAAAAAATCCTGAGGTCCGTGACCGTGTCAAGGAGAGCTCGTACTGGTACAGATAAGAAACATAAGGTCAAACGAGGACATAGTGGGATTTTATACGATCCCTTGTCAATGTTTTCACTATCGTCACCACATACAGCATTACTTATATCTTCAAAATTGTAGACGGGCGGGCGCGAAGACTAAAGAGATGCCATCGTGCTTAGTTTAAGTTTAAAGAATTTGTACAATGAGATTGTGAATTTGTATATCCTGGAGGGGGAATACTCATATTAGGTAAACTCGGGTTATAGTTCTTCTGACATGCATTAATATTGAAATCAGATTTCGAAGGAACTGTTTGTCTTGATTGTGATAGAGATATACGTGACATTTTTTCATCCTCTTTGCAACAACACACTTTATAAATGGAATTTGATTGAACGCCAACAGGTCGATGTTTTGTTCTGTGATAATGATTTTCTGAATTGTTTCTATTTACGGTATTACTTTGTTCACCCCCTCACTTAACTGATTAATATTTTTCATTTGACTAAGCATTTTTTCATTATACGTTAAATCTAATTATGATAGAGCTTGTGACATTTTATCAAAGCTCCCGAAATATACTGTTGCTAACATTTCCCGCACACGAATTTGCATTTGTTGCACTATTGTGTAGTTCAAATTCGTATGCTTCCATTTTTGGTAGAAAATACTGCACTTCGTTAAATTGATCCAAAAAATATTTTTGTAACGTATCTTTGTTTGGAGTAAACCGTTTCGTTAACCAAGCGGATTTAATTTTAACCCTGATCGGTATAGAGAAAAAATCGGAAGTGAATTTCTCTTTAAAATCATTATAATTAATAAATGCATTCCGTTGTGATTCGAACCAAGCTTTAGCCCTTCCGTCAAAAGCACCGTCTAAGAAATTCAAGCGACTTCCCGTAATTTGTTTTAACACACAAAATTTCTCAAATTTATTTAAAAACTGATTTGGATTTATATTTTCCACGAATTTTAGGGGTTTAATATCAAGATTAAAAGATCGGAAACTTTCAGTCAACGCTTGCAAAATATCATTTGTTGATTGCTTATTATCACTGAAATCCTAAACCTAATTATGCAACTGAGTAAATTGTCTACTCTAAAATAAGGTTACCTCCTTTAAACGTGTAATTTCGGCTTTTAATTTCTCCATACTCATCGCATTTAACATTTCGTCTTGCTTTCCAAACATTTCAGAAATTAAATTATTATGATGTACAGTAATATTTTCGTATAAATTCTTATCAAGTTTACTTTTATTGTTTGTATTTCGTTTTTCTTTCTCCTAACCTCTCAATAAAATTCCTACTTGTGACCTTGTTTTTGTATTTGATTTCGAGGACATATACAATTTTAATTAAATTTTATTCATTTTACTTTAGAAATAAAAGAAAATAGGAAACAATTTTCGTGTCTGCCACGTTGAGCGCTAAAATGTAACCATTTTTTTGTTTACCGAAATTAGTTAGTATTTAAATTTACCAATATAAAAGAAAGAAATGGAAAAACAATGGCATAAAACATCAAATGACATAAATTAGAAATTAAGATAGAAAATAAACGAAATCAAACTGAATCTGGCGCATATAAATTTTATTTATTGTCCAATAATTGTAAATAAATTTTATAATATATAACGAAATGCAGTTCCCTTACAAAATCACTTAAAATCAAATCAATCAATAGAATTGAATTTATCGTAACTAGTTATCGAAAAAACAGCGAGTATGAAAGCAAATCG
Source organism: Leptopilina myrica (nomen nudum) (assembly GCA_032872475.1). Lineage (NCBI taxonomy): Eukaryota > Metazoa > Arthropoda > Insecta > Hymenoptera > Figitidae > Leptopilina > Leptopilina myrica (nomen nudum). The sequence goes on from CM065460.1 coordinate 9,411,087, forward strand.
TCAAAAGTCTCGAAACCAAATTCATATTGGGAAAGACCCTCCTCAGGACATTTTGTTTAATAATCCACGATAAATTAATTTCTGGATTCTTTCATATTTTTCCTTGGTGGATTTCTGGGTTGCAAACCTTGGAGATGAGAATCCGTTCGATGCTTAAATTACAAAAATCTGCTCACTGTTTAATCGCCACACTAATAAACATGATATAAGAAATTTAAATTGGGATGATAGAGTGAAATGTAATTTTTTTCATTAGTCGGAAAAACTTTCGTGTCGTGAAGGAGTCTTAAATAGTTTTTTATTAATTCTGATATTAATACTTCGCCCGCTACTACGTTAAAAATATTTTCATGGTATTGCAATAATTTTAATTTTGTAATAATTTATGTTCCTATAATAGTAAACATTTCATTAATATTAACATTTTTATCAATTTCAAATGTTTGCTCTAAACAGTAATTTAAAACGAAAGAAGAAATGAGGTCGAAAATTTCAAGATTTAAATTTACTAACTGTTTAACCGGGATCAAATGTTATTTTATAATTTGAATTGTATAAATTCATGTAAGTTTTAAACCTATTTAGCAAATAATTAATCAAGCTTTCAAAATTTTCATCATTATCACGTTTACATTTACTTTGTAAAAATAAAATTTGATTTTTGGCAAAATCAGAAATATTTGTCGTTGAAACACGATTCGCATTTTACAATCTCGCAATCATTTATTTTTTCGACTAATCCCTTTAACGCCGGGAAAGACACATATTTTTCTCAACTTGTAGAGTTATCGTTCTTAACGATTTCGTAAGTTAAAAATTTGGTAGGTTTCCATCTCTATACAGTTTTTATCGCTCATTCAGAATCTGAAGTTCAAATTTAAAAAAAACTTTAATTTGAGAAAGTTGTGAACATTTTTCCGACAAAAATTGAAAAATTTTTACTTTGTATTTAGGGGTTTTTGAGGTTGCTAATGACGAATCTGATATTACTTTTCCAAAATTCAAAATGGCGAATCCAATATGGCGATCGTAAATTTAAAAAATCGTTAGATTTTGTTGAAATTTGTTACTTGGAGGTTTTTGCGGTTGCTGATCACAAATTTGATATTACTTTTTAAAATTCAAAATGACGGACACAATATGGCGATTGAATTAAGTCCTTAAAAAAGATTCACAGTTTTTTGTGGATTAAGAAGGTGATACTTTTTGATATGTTTTTGCCACAAAAATAATATACAACATTTAGAAACTTTTACTTTGAAGACAATCCTATCAAATATAGATTTTTCTAAAAACCAAGTTTTGCCTGTCATATTAATTCTACCACTTTAAATTTATAATATTTTAGATCAGATTTTAAGTTACAAATTTCAACAAAATCCAACGATTTTTTAAATGTACGATTGCCATATTGGATCCGCCATTTTGAATTTTGGAAAACTAATATTAGTTTCTTAATCAACGACGCCGAAAACCCCTGAGTATGAGGTTTCAAACATATTTTGTCAAATTTAAAAAAAATATTCCGCCATATTGGGTCCGCCATTTAAAATTTTTAAAAACTAATATCAGATTCGTAATCAGCAACCTCAAAAACCCCTAAATACAAAGTGACAAGATTATCCAAATTTTTTTTTAAATTCGTACACTAGACTTTGATGTTTATTTTTAAAAAATGTCTTCTATCGCCATTTTGAAGCCGACATTTTGAAATTTTTAAACGTACATTTCGCCATATTGAAAGTTGGTTTTTGCGGAAGCGATATTTGCAGTTTTTATGCATGGATTCTTACTTGCTACCTTAAAAAAATTCATTTTTCAAAACAAAGTAAAAAAAATTTCAGTTTTTTGTCGAAAAAATGTTTATTACTTTCTAAAATAATTTTTTTTTCAAATTTGAACTTCAGATTCTGAAAGAGCGATAAAAATTCTATAGGGATGGATACCTACCAAATTTTTAACTTACGAAATCGTTAAAAACGATGGCTCTAAAAGTTGAGTAAAATATGTGTCCTTCTCGGCGTTAAAGCGTTAATTCGTTATCCCCCAAAATTTTGGAGTAATATGCTACTGTCTTTTTTGTTGTGTCAAGCAGTGCCGATAGTATAGTCAGACGTGTCGCATGTTATTTGAAATGTTTCGGCGAAATGCGGATATTAGAGACTTGGTTTCCGGCGTAAGTGTTGTCTCAGGCGGTTAAAAGTGTGCTTTTGGAGTTGTTCCCATTTCCATGTAGTATCCTTTTTCAAGATTGGGTTTCATGCTCTCTTTGCTTATTATGTGAACGAGAGAGGCCACTTCTATCTTAAGAAAGTCACATTTGTCGGGTTGAAGTTTTAAATAATCATACCTCAATCGATGACATAATCTTCTGGCCCGTTTATCGTGTTCTTCTAGTGTGTGGGAAAACACAATGATATCGTCCAGATACACAAAAGCTTTGACGTCTAACATAGTGCTTAGAACGCTGTTAAGTATTCTCTGGAAGGTGGGAGGTGGGTTTTTGATTCCCATTGACATTCGCTTATATTCGAAATGTTGATTGCGAGAGGAGAAAGCGATTTTGTGCCTATCTTGTGGGTGCGTCTCCACTTGGTGGAACTCGATAGCAAGATCGAACACAGTAATGTACCGTGCACTACCCAGCTTTTCGAACACGGAAATAATACTTGGAATTGGAAACGCATCGCCTATGAAACTTTCGTTTAGGGTTCGATACTCAACGACAAATCGACACTTCTTTTCTCCCGTCGCATCGATCTTTTTGGGAACTATTAGCAAAGTTCGAATGTCCGATAATTCCACTGTCGAACTGCATTCTAAGTTAAGTGTCTATCTGGTCTAGAGCTTCGAATGGGAACCTATATTGTTTTTTATGGATCACCTTGTCGTCAATTGTGGGAAAGATAACGTTATTTCGTTCAGGAGTTATCGTTTCAATAGCAATTGGTGTTTGTGTGCGAGACCCAATGCGTAGGATTCGAGCAATGGGCTTTATCAAGATTTGAAAGCCTTTTTGCAACCAGTGTCTCCTCATCAACAAAGGGGACAGGGGTCACTGGATCAGATACTGTGGCCAATATTTTGTGTCTTACGAGAATTCCATGTATAGAGATTGGAAAGTTATCTAAGTACATGAAACCTGATCTTTGTATATCTGAATTCAAGATCAATAAGCTGGACTACAGAGGAGTCCTTGGCTTCTGACTTTGCTCTAAAGATTCTACTGTGTTATCTGCAAAGTAAACGCTCTGTGGACACTGCGGAGTTGGAATCGCTGTCGTCTCTGAGCGGCTTTGATCCTGTCTAGGATAATAATTAGACGATGACGGGGTGTATAGAGGGGTTTGCTGTGATACTGGTGGATAGAGCATGTTAGAATAGTAGAAAGGGTTCTGGGGTGGAACAACTGGGGGACGATATGGGAAGGCTGCAGAATACTGGGATATCATTGACCGATAGAAAGTTCCAAGTTGCTCTGGGGTGAGATGTAACACTCCTAAGGATGTAGGTTTTGACAAGTGGTTCGAATGACTTGGTTCTCTATCTGTTTCCGATCCATATTTTATCATTTAGGCAGGTCTTTCCATCTGACCTGAATAAAGATTAAGGGACCGTGGTCTATCTTCTGCTCGCGAAATTGATAGGACTAAAGGTACTGAAACAGTTCCCTTCGACAGCTGCTTGCGCTGGCAGATGGCCTCAATTAGGGCGGAAAATGTTAACCTCATAAAGTAATATTTTTCTTTTTTAAAGAAAATTATTAATAATTGAGTTAATAATTTTATAATAAATAATAATAATCGTTATTATTTTTATTCAGTTTTAATAATAATAATTTTCTTTTAAGAAGTAATGATTACTTTATTGCCTACTGCCTACTGTGCAGGCAGCTGTCGAAAGGATCTGTGGCAGTACCTTAACCCTTTAACGCACAGCGGTACATATGCTGTACCACAAATGCATTAAAGTCATCATAACTTTGCAACAAATACATATTACTAAAAATTTCAAATTCTTAGCTCTAGTAAAACTCTTCCAGCAGATAATTTAAAAACACAAAAGTCAAGATACATTTTCTACTATGGCAGTTTAAATAATTTTAAAAAGGACCCCGCACAAAATACATTAAAAATCCCTTTCGGTTAAATTGTTTGAAACTTTGGTAAAATGAAGTTCAAGTGATTCTGAACAAAAGCTCTCTGGCTCATACCCCCCCTTTCCGGGTTCGTTTGCCCGCTAGAAGCATTTGAAGGTGAAAGTAACAAACTGTATTTTGAGAGAATTTGATTTTCTTGAAATGCATTTTTTTGGTGTCACTTTATAGATAAACGTTCTTGAGGTCTCTGATATTGCAGAACAGTATTCGTAATATTGCCATGCAATTTAATTAGAGATGTTAAAAGTGTTGATCAGTCATTCGTAATTAATGAAAGGATGTTAAAAACTTTTTTTGATTTTATATATTTTTGATCATATATGTTTGCTACATTACCATAAGTAACATTTGCTGTATTGAGGCAATATGTTTAACATTTGGTGATTTATTTGAGTGTTTATAAAAAAGTAGCAACGCTAAGAGATAAAGAGTGGAAAAATTATTTCTGCAACTGGTTGCTTACAAATATTTATTAATGTTTATGGTAATTTTTGCTACATTACCATAAGTAACATTTGCTGTATTGAGGCAATATGTTTAACATTTGGTGTTTTATTTGAGTGTTTATGAAAAAGTAGTGACGCTAAGAGATAAGTAGTGGAAAAATTATTTCTGCAATTGGTTGCTTACAAAACTTTACATTTATTATTTCAATGGGGTTAGCATTCATGGCAGCATCTTGAATGCTTCGCAATAGTTTAAGCGATGGATGTTTTACATTATCTTCATGCCGAGCGTATCCTAGAAACCAAATGATGCAGGTAACACGAGTAGTATAGAGTAACACTCACGATTAAACTGTCTCAATCATTAACAAAGAACTACACTGTCACCAACACAACTTTTATACAACTGCAAAACCATATTAAGTTTAAAAGATTACCTTTGAAAAGCGAAAAGTGAGTAAGTATGTATATATACATACTTTGTTTCCATTTTTCGGAGAAATGAACTATCAAGGTTGTGAAAATGTAAATAATGTAAACAAAATATATAAAATATATTCACGATTTAAAATATTACAATAGATTATTATTGCAAAATATAACATGGTAATGTAGCAAACATTGCATGGCAATATTACGAATACTACTCTGCAATATTAGAGACCTCAAAAACGTTTATCTATAAAGTGACACCAAAAAAATGCATTTCAAGTAAATGAAATTCTCTCAAAATACAGTTTGTTACTTTCACCTTCAAATGCTTCTAGCGGGCAAACGAACCCGGAAAGGGGGGGGTATGAGCCAGAGAGCTTTTGTTCAGAATCACTTGAACTTCATTTTACCAAAGTTTCAAACCATTTGACCGAAAGGGATATTTAATGTATTTTGTGCGGGGTCCTTTGCCAAATTCGTTTAAAACTTGTTACTCGGGAGTTTTTAGGGTCACTGATTACGGATCTGAAGTCAAAATTGCAAAATTCAAAATGGCGGAGGGTTTGGGGTTTGGGGTCGTTAATTACGATTATGAAGTAAAAAATCACGGAGAGAAGAGTTATAGTTGTGACAACAAAACAAGTTTAGTAACAGAATTACATGGAGAGCGATAGTAGCGCCCCTGGCGGTTTGATTCCTGTTTGGTAATTCTGACTGAATGTACAGTCGTTCCTACTATTGTATTGGTCCGTCGAAAATTAACGTTTAGTTACCAGATATGAATCGACAGTCGCCATAACTATTTACTTCTCTCCGTGTTGCAAAATTGAAAACGGCGGTTCAAATATGGAGGACAAAAAAATAAAAAATTGGCAACATTTTGAATTTTGTAATTTTGACTTCATATTCGTAATCAGCGATTCTAAAAACCATTATATACCAAGTGTAGTTGAAATCGAATCGGTGAAAATAATTCGGACTTTAAAGGGTTAAGAACGTGACTTTTCACTTTAAGTTTCGCCTTCTTCTGCATGGATTCTGCGTGTCGCAAGCACTCGTTTGATTATATGCATGTAATTGTGTAAAATTAACAGTTCATACTTACGTCACTACTAAAAAAGGTTAGTGAAAGTAGAATAAGAAAGGAAGTAGAAACAATTATTATATTAGTATGTCTTAATCCTCTACCGCGGAAAATTCTGTAATTTGAGTCGGGAAAATGTCAATGGCCAATTGATTCTTACTGTGTTTTCCTCGGATAGGTCTCGAGGTTGGTTCTGTCTGTCTAATTAACAAAAATAGATGTTGAGTCTATGTTCCGGTGTCCTTTTAATTATAATCACAGGTGTACACTGTAAAAAATCCTAAGAATATTACCCACATAAAATGTGGCTATTTTACAGACAAGGGGAAAAGTGCCGCATTCAATGTGGCAACATAACCTTATTTAAAGCGTCACTTTCCCCCTGGTCTGGGTAATATCCTTAGGATTTTTTACAGTGTAGTAAAATGAGAATGTAATGTCAACACAGTGTTTATAATCATAATGAAACTCATAATTATAATCTTAGATTTTTCATCAACTGTTCTAATTCGTTGAATTAAAACTAGATTGTAGAAAAACAATCCTTGTTTCAAATTACTGTATTTTGGATTGCAAGTGGGAAATAGACCTTCTTAAATTTATGCTCCGGTGTCATTACCAATTCTATTTAATTTCCACATCCTTTAATTGTTCTGTCAGAGAATTCATGGATCTTTTTCGACACTACACAGTGGGCCAGGAGAACCTGTTCGGTGGCCAAAAGTCAATTTATATTTCAAATGGCCTAAAACTTGTTACTCGGGGGTTTTTGGGGTCGCTGATTACGAATCTATTATTAGTTTTAAAAAATCCAAAATGGCGGATCCAATATGGCGGACGACTTTATTAAAAATTCATCAGATCCACTTGAAACTCGTTACTCGGGGGTTTTCGGGGTCGCTGATTACGAATCCATTATTAGTTTTTAAAAATTCAAAATGGCGGATGTCTTTATTTAAAATTCATCAGATCCACTTAAAACTCGTTACTCGGGGGGTTTTCGGGGTCTCTGATTACGAATTTAATGTCAGATTTGAAAAATTTATTCTGGCGGTTTCAAGAAGGTAAACGATACGCAATAAAATTAATAGATTTTCTTGTAATTGCATATCTAGGGGTTTTTGATGTTGCTAATTTTAAACCTCATATTCAGGCTTTAAAAATAAAAAGGTTTAATTTATCTGCAGTTAAAAAACTCGTCCGCCATATTGGATCCGTCATTTTGAATTTTTAAAAACTAATAACAGATTCGTAATTAGCGACTCCGGAAACCCCTGAGTAACGAGTTTCAAATGGATCGGATTAAGGGGGGAGCCTTCTTTAGAAGGCTTAAAAATAGCGCTTTTTTAAGAATTTTTTTAGGAAGGAGAAAAATAACTTAGACCTCCGGGCTTTTTGAGATGTTTTTGTACATATTTAAAGCATTTGTGATAAAATTTTTGACATGAAATATTAAAAAATAGATTAGTTAAAATTAATTGTTGATAGTGGTGCACATCTGGTCTTAAAAAACGGTGGGCACGATATAGACCGCAATTCTTGTTTAAAACATAAAAATAAAGAAAAATTTTAAAGTTAACATATATAGTTTCTATTTGAACTAAAAAAATTCAAAAGAAATAGTGAAATTCGATAATTTTGAGTGATAAAAACAGAAAAATCATTTTTTGAAAAAAATAATGACTTTAACTAGTTCTCAAAATTGTTAAAAAAAATTTTTTCATTTTTTTAGTTTAAGTAGAAGAGGGATTAATACTGAGTAAAACAAGCCATCATTCATTAAAATCGGTCCAGGCGTTTTCTGTCAATCCTGCATTTCCTCCAGTTTATTTATAACAATTTAACAATTGGTTGTAACCTTCAATGTTTTTTAACGTAACTTTTTACACTCGACAAAAATCAACGAAAAACATGAAAAATAATTTAGATTGGCCTCTAAAACTTTAGGTACATATTCTTGGATGTATTTTCTAACGATTTAAGTAAAAAAATTGATTTTTTTACCATGTAATGTAGGCTCCCCCCTTAATTTTTAAAAAAGTCATCCGTCATATTAGATCCGCCATTTTGAGTTTTCAAACTCTGACATTAGATTCGTAATCAGCAACCTCAAAAACTTCTGAGTAAAAATTTTTAGCCACTTTTGAATGGATGTTGATATTGTAGCCAAGCTTTTCCTAATCTTATTCACTACGTATATTGTGACTCAATCATTGACTTTAATATTTACAAGTTTTAGTAAACAAATGAATTTGTGGTAAAATGTGCCACTTTTTCTTAAAATACGTATAACAAAGAATACATACCTATGCGAAACTTTACAAAATCTTGGGGAACTCCGGGGAACTCTTAAATCAAATATTATTTTTCACGCAACTTTACTTAATTTCTAACTTCTATGCTTATAAAATTAATCGAAAATAAATTATCCAATAATTAGATACTGATTTTTTTGTTTGTTTGAGACTAATATTGAACATCATTAAATAATTGTTTGAAAAAAAAGTGCAAAAGTGACCAATGAGAGGTTATATGACAGCTTATATCTCTGGATACAGGCCACTGGTCCTGGGAAAACCCAATAACAATCTAGCTTCTTTGAGGAAATATAAAATATTGTAGAATAATTTAGTATTTGGTAGTTTCTATTTTTACGATCTTAAATAATTTTCTGAGAAGTTTAGATACAAGCTTAGCAGATGAAATCAACAAAAGAGGGATATTTTTCAATTGTTTCTGAGTGAGCACCTCTGGTTCCGATACTGGAAATTTATCACTATATTGATTAAAATATTAGAGGTCAGTCATTCTAATATTTAAAATATAAGGTTGCATTTCATAAGGTATTTCTTAGTACAAGTTCGGGCTTTTTGTTCTACGAGGTACGATTTTCAAAAAAATCCGGGATATGAAAATATCGCGTCTAAAATATTGGGACTATCAAATAGACATGATGCCAAAAATAAATTTTTTCAATTTTCAAAATGACGTCTCAAAAATAACCGCAAAAATATTCAAATTTAGAAGAATAATTTTAAAAAGTTCTATTTTTTTTTTAATTTTTATGCTTCATTTAAATAAAATAGTATTGCTTCAAGAAAAACTATTGTTGTCTGATGTTAATTAACAATATTATAAACCGTTTGAAAACTCTTTGTCAAAGTAGTAACAAAAATTTTATTTTCATCAATTCTTACTTCATTTTGCAGTAGAAATGTATACTAAAAAAAACATAACTATTTCTTAATTACATAACGCTCTCTTGTAATCAAAATGTTGCTAGAGGTTTAAACTTTAATGTAACATAATTTAACAATATTTAAAAATGTTATGAACAATTTTGATAAAAACGATGTCCAGTGTGGAAAAAAATCTCCTTTTATTCGACACTAACTCATTTGGACAACTTATTTTCAAATTACAACGAAATTGATGTATCAAACGTTTATCCAACATTTATAAACAATTTTTTTAAATTAAATCAGAAAAATATTTTTGAAATTAATAATTTCATAATTCTGAAAGAACTTAGAAAAAAGCGGTAGCATGGTGGGATACGAGCCCACGACCTTTCTATTGCCGGTAGACTGCTCTGACCACTGAGATGCATGCACCCCGAGATTCTCCAAGTTTCTTTATATATACTATCACTTCCTACATTATTTTTATGATAACGTAGGAAGCTTCTTAAAGATGGTAAGCCTAATATTTCAATTCATAGACGAATATAATTTACAGAAAGTGAATTTATCATTCGGTTTTCTGTGTAACGTCTAGTCGCATTTGTGGCCAGTAGTTCGAGAGGGGGTACTTCTATTTTTCCGTTACAAAGCGTAATGGTGACATCCTAACCGCGGAAAATACCTGTAACAAGTTCTGTCATTTTTCCTTGTGGAAGCGCACCCAGCAGGTCACCATTGTCCCGTTTCGAGTAATGATAGTTCTTTTTCCAGTCGATTTCGTTTGCCGGACGGTTTCGTTGGTTTTGGGGCGGGAGAATGGAGTGGAATGTGCAATAGAAATTGTTGGAGTTTGAACTTCATAAGTTGTTGATTCTTCCTTGTTCGAATTTTCAAATACTTCTGGGATTTTCTTAAATCGCACCACGCTCCCTTTCTTGATTGATGTAGGGCAATTGGTCAACGGAGTTTCTTTTAAGACTTTTGCAGATTCACTTGGAGCTTGGGACTCGACACTGACCTCTGGTTCTTTCTTGGATTGTTTTTCAGTCCGGCTTCGGTTGAAAATTTCTAAAAATCTCTTTATTCGTTCAGGAAGGTCGATCCATAGTCTGTAGTAGGGTCACGATTCTGCAAATAGTCAAGGTGTTCCTGATCGTCTTAACCATCGGACACGTACATTCTCCTAGGTGTATGGTCTAGTCCTCCATAGTCCAAAAATAAAGTGTTGTTAGTAGGTCTAGAGGTATTTAAATTTGTTTTAGCAATAGACGCATTAAATTTGTGAATAGATTCATTTACACCTTGAATTAGTTGTTTTTTTCGTCTGTGACCTTTCTTGGATCAAGATCGTCAGAGTCACTAGTGTCTTCGTTGCTGTTGTTGACTTGGCAATGCCCTTTTATCTTTACTTGGTCTTTAGGCAAGTCTTCGGATTCAGATTCAGAAAGCGAGGATTAATAAGTTACGGGTTTCATCAGGGCACCTTCTCGAGCTAGCTGGTAGGCGTTCTTATTCCTGGTGGCACCTTTATGTTCAGGAACATGTTCCCAGACGACATAGAGAGCTTCTAATGCTTTTATTAGTTTCTCGTATACCTTTCTATTTTTAACTATTTTGTTTTTGGGTTTCCTTGTTCAGGAGTTATCGTGTCAATAGCAATTGGTGTTCGAGTGCGAAACCTAATGCGTAGGATTCGAGCAAAGGGCTTTATTTCAGATTTTAGAGCTATTCTTGCATCCAGTGATTCCTTATTAACAAAGGCGATAGGGGTCACTGGATCAGACACTGTGACTAATGTATTGTGTCTAAAAGAAATTTGGGCTTGTTTTTGTCGTATATAGGGTCTTCCGAGAATTTCATCCATAGAGTTTGGAAAGTTGTCTCTAACTACATGAAACTCTACAGGTTCATTAGAAATTGTGCACACACAACTTCACGAGATTAGTATCGGATCCTGGATCTACATATAAGAAATCTAATTATCGCATGCCTAAATTAAGGAGCAGTTAATTGGACTACTGGAGAGTCCTCGGCTTCTGACTTTTTGACGAAGGGTTATTATGCTTTCAAAATACCACTGGTATTCCTGCACGTTGCACGGCTTGTATGACGTCCTTTAGCGGGGGATTTCTGACATCAAAAAGGGGAATGTCGCTTCCACTCGTTCTTAGATTGAACCGATCAATGGCAATGGCCACACTAGCGTCAAGGTTCACTAGGGGCTGTTGATCGTTTGGCGGGTGTTGAGTCATGATTATACGAGGATATTTTAGATTGCATAAAGGTTATAACTAAATATATATAAATTTTATACCTACGATTTTATATCTATGCAGAGAGTGTAGGTGAACGTGGAAAAATGTAGTTAGGGATTGGTTATGCGGTTTCAACTTTTAAGAACAGACGATTCGCCACCGCGGAAAATCCCTGCAACTTGAGTAGCTTATACGTATGAGCTGCTTATAGCTAAAATTTTTTAATAACGCTTCCTATTGATTCATTTGTTTTCACAGAGGCTGGCCTTTTTGGGTCTATCTTTAAGTTAGACTGGTTGTGTTGGATGTTTATAGTTTGAAAATCGATACAAAATCTGCCGCTTTTATCCTTTTTTACTCTGTGTATGGGTGTTAAATAAGAAGAAAGGGGTAATTTCGGTGGGGGCATATTTGGTTTAATCCGAAATTATAGTTTTAGGACCTTCATTAGGACTTCCCATTTGTCTAGGGACTTTTCGAATGCAGTGTGTTTAGCTACTAGCTCCTTAGAAACAAACGAGTGTAGAAATTTGATCCAATGCTCTAAAAGTTTTATGCGAGATATCAGGTGAGAGTTGTTTCTGTTAAGATTTGTGCATTCACAGTAGTAGAAGGTTAATAACGCTCTTAATTCTTGAATTTTTTCTTCTGAATTATTGAACAGGATGTTTTTCCATTCGGGGGTTATCATTCTTTCCTTCCACCAGTTCTAACCACTGGACTTAGGAAAACCCGGTGACGATGGTGCTCTTTCGAGGAAACAAAAGTACTAAAACCTACCCGAATTGTTGGATTTGATTCCTTAAACAGGTGGTATAATTCTTTTAAGTCTAGCAGTAAGAGTTGTTTTTGTACTAGAATTCGTTTAACTTCAACTGCAACAGATTTGGTGTCTTTTTGATCAGGCAAAATTCTACTACTAGAGTCAGCATGATAAAACTCTTTTACTCTTTCAATAGCAAATGTTAATAATTTTTCTCGAGAATTTGCCGTTGTTTCGACCAAGGCACCTCCACTATTTTGTTGTACGACGGGCCCAGACGGGTTTTTCCCAAATTGGCGCCGGTCTAAGAAACGCATTACGTGAATGGCAAACACTTCATTCACGTAATACAAAGGTGTTGAGATGGCCTGCATTGAGTCATCACTCAAGACCATAGTTCCTTTTCTCTCGCACTAATGACGCGCTACTCGGGCCCTCCGGAACAATACAACGACCTTCGCAACTTTGACATAAAATAGTTATCATTATCATGATAATTGAAACCATTAAAATTGTTGCAACTATTACTTACATTATTATTAACATTATTAATATTTCTGTTCTTAACATAATTTTTATTATTATTATTAATATTACTAATGATTTTTTTTTCTCTTTTTTTCTAATTTATTATTATTATTGATATTTGCAGGTTAACTCCTAATTTTAATTTTTTAATACGAAATAGATGCAACAAGTTAGAATAATTAATTTTAAGAATATTTGTATTAATTTAAGAAAAAGGAAAGACAAAATCCATGCGGATCGATGGTTTCACAAGTGATGCGCAAGGTACGAAAATTCTAACCCTTCCATGGGGCGCAAAAATATGGCGACCTTTCGGGTATAAAAGGGGCTGCGTTTAACCATCGATCTCAGTCATTGATTTCCGATTTTCCGGACTCTTCAGAAGTTCTAATAATAAAGTGTTTATCTCGAGTGCATTGGTTTTCCTTTAAATCATCTCCCGTCAAACACAGTAAGTCATAACCCCTTCAACACCCGGCGCTCGACAGTTTGTCCACCTTGGCACATACGCACCACAGGAATACGTATGTTTGTTGGTTAAGCCTTGCTTAATGAACGGGCATACGTGTCCTCGACACACACAAGTGCACGAACGGTTGTAGGTCGGCCCAAGCCCGGCGCACGACAGTTTGTCCACCTTGGCACATACGCACCACAGGAATACGTATGTTTGTTGGTTAAGCCTTGCTTAATGCGCGAACCTACGTGTTCATCACACATCTAAGTGCACGAACGGTCGTAGGTCGGCCCAAGCCCGGCGCACTATACTGAGGTCTCTCTAAGAACTCGCTTATACCTAATCCTGCGCTCCACTTACCCGACACCCGGTCCGGTCACGCCCGGCGACACTTATGAATTTCTAGGCGATGTAAAAGGGACATTAATGGGGGTTGACAGAATATATGTGAATTGTTACGTTACTCGACTCTCTCATCATTGAACTACCACCTAAGTTGACATCAATAGCCATCCCTCCTTTCGCTTCTTATTCTCTTTCAACATTTTTTTTTCTTTTCTCCTCATATTACCCAACGCGCAAGCCTGAACAACAACCAAGCCCGACAAACACCGGAGAAAATAACAATTTTTTTTACCATATTCGAGTCGTCATTTTCAATTTTGAAAATCTGACATCATATTCGTTATCAGTAACCTAAAAAACTCCCGAGTAACAAGTTTCGAGCGAATTTGATTGATTTCTATGAACAAATATTGTTGCACACCTAATACACTATATAAAACTGAAGCTCAAAAACTAGTCATTGTTTTGAGTTTTGTTGTATACATTTCTTCTTCAGAAGGTCAAAATCTACAAATCTGCTAAGTTTAAAAAAAATTGTCTGAGAGCCAAATTCAATAGTAAAAGTGCGGGGTCCTTTAGATGAGATAAATTTTTAACTGTACTAAAATTTGCCTACTATTTTCAATTTATAAGTCTTACATAATTCCATTACTTTTATTGTTTTAGAGTCTGATTTACAAAGTTTCAATCCACGTTTGGAGACTTGTAAAATTTGTTGAAGAAATATTCTTTCAAATAAATCTCAAAAATAAAAAAGAAGCAATTTGTGATATTTGTATGAAAATGGACTGTGCGATGTTAATACTTGAATCAAGAGAAAAAAAAGATTGGAAAGGTTTGGCGTTCAAACCAAATAATAGAAATTATTTTACATCAAATTTAAATATTAATTATGATAAGTAGAAAGTACGCTTTAAATTAATACGGTATTGGATACTTTTTACTCTAAATGAAAATAAAAACAATGCAAATAGTAACATAACCTTAAATTAAGTCGCTTTATAAATATTATAATAACTTAAAGAATTACTATTAAATTAAATTGCAAATTTAATATAAAGTATTAATAAAAATAAACGATTTACTAATAATTATTTTTTATTAATAGTTCATAATTAATAGTTTATTAAAATATTGTAAAGTAAATATATACTGACGAATTTAAATGAAGTAAAACTGCAACGATGTGCTTGCACTTTTCACTTAAACCAGCCTTACAGCTGCATGTCATCTTGATTATACTTCCACGTAAGTTTATCTCTCCCTTAATTTGATGCGGAGCAGATTTTAAATTAGATGATTGTAAACAGAAACTTATAATTTTAATTGAAGTTTTGTCGCACTCTTGTTGACCACAAAATGTAATGTGGTCAGCTTGCCAGACTCTTTCGCCTTCAACAAAATATCTGGAAGACGGTGTACAATCACTGAACTTACAAATTTCTGAAATACTTAATTTTATTTTTGTATTAATAACGTTTAATTGTGAAAAGAACGAGACCGGCAGTTTATCACACGTGTTATGACATTCGTAGGTGCCTTGTTGTGTCGGCCATCTTTCTACGTCATTCTTACTGTGACGTCACGATTTCAGATCCCAATATCACAGTAAAAGACTCAAAGCAAGTTTCCATTCTCTCAACATTGGCAACAGTTACACCAATGTCTACTGTTCGTAGATATTCTTCAGAAGAAAAACGCAAAATAGATATTTCATTCCCCAACGCTATTACTCAGTATAATAAGTTTATGTGCGGAGTTGATTTGCATGACGCACATTGTAGCAATTTGATGTCCTGCATAAGATCAAAAAAGTATATTTGGGTTATATGGTTGCGACTTATTCAAGCATCAATAACAAATGCTACCGTGTTTAAAAATTTGGTGAATAAAGACAAAAAGATTAATACCAAAGATATTGGTTTAGAAATTGCTGAGACATATTTTAAAAAGTCCAGTGCATTTTTAAAAAAATTTTGTCCGCCATATTGGATGCGCCATTTTGTATTTTCAAAAACTGACATCAGATTCGTAAACAGCGACTCCAAAACTCCCGTATAACGAATTTCAAGCGAACCTGGTGAATTTTTCAAAAAAGTGTCCGCCATATTGGATCTGTCATTTTGAATTTTGAAAAACTTACATCAGATTCGTGATCAGCGACCCCAAAAACCCCTGAGTTAGAACGTCTGAAAAATATATAATTATATATGGTTATTTTTTTACTGGTCAAATCGTATTTATATAATTGTCTAATATTACAGAGCCTATCACCCTTGACATTATACCTATCACCTTCTCTGATATAGTAGGAAACGTCGACAAATATACTCATCTAGGCATTATACGATATATTAATAGCAATCTACAAAAATACTGCAAACTAGGAGACATAGGAACTGGCTATTACACGTGCATTAGTTTAACCCATTAACGCCTAAATATACAAATTTTTAGATCAAAGTTTGTTTCTATAAAAAAAGTATTTATTTTATATCACATAATTATTTTTATTTGTTTTCTATTTTTCATTTTTAAATTCTTTTACAATTAACAGTTTTTTTCAATCGGTTTGTTTCTATATATAAAAAAGTATTAATTTTATATTACATAATATTATTTTCATTTGTTTTCTATTTTTCATTTTTAATTTTTTGCAAATAATAGTTTTTTCAATCGTTTTTTCCATATAAAAAAGTATTTATTTTATATTATATAATTATGTCATGTCTTCTTATTGTTTCTATTTACAATGTACTATATATTCTATTTATACTTTTTTCAACCGTTTTTATAAACAAATTTATACATGTACATATATAAATAGAAATTAATTATAAAAAATATATATTTCTTACATCCTGTTTCATTCTTTTAACCTAATCTTAGACTAATTATGAAATGAAAATAGCCTTAAAATAACAAATAAAGGAATCTAAAATTTTACTTTAAAATTAAACAAAAGCTTAAATGTGAATTTAAGATTGACATTAACCTTAATCTTAAAAATTGATATTAAAGTAAAGTAAAGTTTCAAATTTATTTAAAAAATTTTTATCTCTTATTTAATTTTTTTATTTTACATATAACTTCAATTAATAGATAAAAGTAATAAACTTTTTACACGAATACATTCGCACCAATATATTTTATATTAAATAACAATTGGTTATTTATAATAATAATAATATAATAATAAGGTATAAACTTAATTACTTATATAAATCATAAGTGATTTATAACTTGTTAATCTTTTGAATCCATTTTATTATTAAATTCATGATAAACTATGACTTATAACTTCAAGACCTATGTTCCTGAAATTAAATTTGAATTTCGCGCTTCACTCACAGTAGTTCACTCGAATGCCGCGCACTGTGCATGAAGTGAAAGTAAATGGTGGGAAGTGATTCCATGGTGGGGGAAACCCTATGACAGTAGCTAGGCCATGGTAGAGAGCTTATTCTAAACGCAGCAGTCAAGCGTGAACATGGAGAGGTGTAGCAGCTATAACTGACTAGTGGGAGCGATCTCAGAGTACAATGTAAGTATTAATATTTAAGTAATTAAGAGATTAATTAATTAAATATTAATAAATGTTATTCAGTTGCAGAATGAAGGCAATGAATTACCTTGGCCACCATCACCACCGGGTTGTCCACCTAGTGAACGGTATCCGTGACATCGCCCGGAGACACCTCAATCCTGGGTGGAACTGGGAACACCGCCAGAGATGTCTCCGCTGCGTGCGATTATTTTATAATAATTTTATAACAAGTTTATAGTAACATTTCAAATACATTTAGTAAATTTTGATTTTCTTCTCTAAGTAAGGTATATATTTCTTCTCATTATGTAAATGAGTGAAAGTGTCTACTGCGCATGCGTGAATCTTGGAATAGGGATGCTATGTGAATGAGTGAAAGGTATAATGTGAGGAAGATAGTCTGTTGCGCATGTGTAGGACTTGTAATAGTGATGTTGAATGCGCATGCGCGAATGCGAGGGAGGGGGGTAAATGTTGAATGCGCATGCATGAAGAGTTTGAGTAGGGATTTCAGTCTATAAATGAGGAAATTACGTGTAGATTTCTCAATATATTCTGAGAGCTCGTGCAGCATAGTAGCAGCTAATTTAGTTTGTAAGTGTGTTCTGTTAGGTTCAGATTTAGTTTGTGAGTGTATTTTACACGTTTTTCTTGTTTTTATTGTTGTTTTTTTGTTGATATACCGATTTTGTTATTGTTTTTTTGTTACAATGCCTGGTAAGCGTAAGTTTATCGGTGTCGGGGGACCAGCGAAGAGACTATCTTTGATGAGTGTGATGTCTCACTTACACTTATCAAGGATGCTCTTGAATTGCTTTCGAGTTTGAGCAATAGCACCTTTAAAACTGAATTTATAGCGCGGTGAGTTGCATAATGTTCTCGCAATGAACAAGTTTTTGCAAGTATATTAAATTCTTTGTATTTTTCTCATGAGAAAAAAAGATTTGAGGACATTCTGCAATACCTCATGAGATGTCGAGTATTGTTTGAGTCTCAAGGTATAGAGGGCAGTGGTCTACAAGACCCTAATATAAATAACCGTGTGCGTTGGGCTATGTGTGAGAGTGCTTTCGAATGTCGACTGTACACATATGTCGTTATTAATATTGTACATATAGAAAGAAGTGAGTTTTTGAAGGACACGGCCATTTTGTTTAAAGAGCACATTCAAGACGCTTTAAAACAAAATGGCCCCATCATTGTCTATGGCGTGCTGACTGTTAACTTCAAAAGGGTGCAGAACAAAGAAGAAGTAGTGCAGCTAATTCCGATTACAACTAAATCCAGCAACATTTTTCCAACAACATCATTGGAGGAATGGTTCGAGGTGAATATGAAGCAGTCAATCCTGAGAAAAATTGAGGAGTTCCACGCCAAGGGTTCTAGCTGGAATTTACAGTCTATAATAAACTAGAAATTCATGTAAATAAATACAATGCTATGTGTGCGAGTTCATTCATCGGTTTACCAGTAAAAATAAGGCTGAAGCATGCATGTATTAATGTTCAAAATAATGATAAAGAATGTTTCAAGTGGGCTGTACTATCAGCTTTAAATGCAACTGTATCTCATTCTGAGCATGTATCAAGCTATAAAGACGTTAAAAATGAATTAAGTTTTGAGGGCATTGAATTCCCTGTAGCGTTAAAAAGTATAGCGAAATTGGACAAACTCAATGATATCTCGGTAAATGTCTACGGCCTTACTAAAAGGTATGGTAATTTTACCGTCCACCCTCTTCATTTGACTGCAGAGAAGAGAGGGAAGCATGTAAATTTGTTACACGTTGTAGACTTTTATACAGACGAAAGTGTAATCGATGATAACACACATTGTAACGATGATATTGATTTTATGAACATCCACTATGTTTGGATTAAAAATTTGTCTGCCCTAGTATCTAAACAATTGATCTAAATCTAAATCTGCGATCGCTGTTTACATTATTTTTCTTCTGCTGAAAGATTAAATCTACACGGCGAAAATTGTAAACGTGTAAATGTGTGCAGTGTGAAACTACCAAAGCCTGAAAAAGGACAGTTGAGTTTAAAACTTAAAAAAATAAGGAAAAGGTTCCTTTTGTTATATACGCTGACTGTGAAAGTTTACTTCTTCCCGCGGACAATACATACCTGTTGTATTTCATAATTTAAGCGGGTATAATGCACACTTTATAATTCACGCAATATCGACTAGTTTTGAAGGTCGAGTTGATCTCCTTCCATTGAACAAGGAGAAGTACATCTCCTTTACGAAGAATATCAAGAGGAGTGAGGTTAAATTCCGCTTCATAGGCTCATTCCGATTCATGACAGCATCTCTGGAAAAACTAGCGTTTTACCTCGACGAATATAAAGTAGTTGAGTCCATGTTTGCCAGTACGGTGACTGATCATGAAAAAATAAAATTGCTTATGCGAAAAGGTATCTTTCCGTATGAGTATTTAGACTCGAGAAATAAGCTAGATGACACCGAGTAACCAGCTAAAGAGAGATTATATAGCACTCTATATGACGTTGGAATATCCGACGATGAATATACACATGCGCAGAAAGTCTGGTCTGAATTTAATTGTCAAACTTTTAACGATTACGTTCACCTGTACATGAAAACAGATGTGCTATTGCTTGTTGATGACTTTGTAAACTTTCGTGAACAGTGTATAATTGCGTACGGGTTAGATCCAGCACACTACTACATGACCCCTGGTTTAACTTGGGATGCTATGCTCAAATATACTGGCATAACATTGCAACTTATAACCGATATAGACATGATGTTTATTGAGTTAGGTATCAGAGGTTACATAAGCCAGTGTTGTAACCGTTATGCAAAAACGAACAATCCCTATATGGATCAGTGTGATCCAACCCAAGACATCCAATATATTATGTATTTTGACGCGAATAATTTGTACGGTTGTGGCTTCAAGTGGATTGCCAACCCTAAAGAGACGTTTGACTTCAACGTAACAGATACGTTTTAGAAGTTGAGCTTGATTATCCTGAGAGCTTGCATGATTCTCATAAGGACATGCCTTTTTGCGCAGCTAATGCAAAACCTTCCATGTCCAAGCAAGAGAAATTACTTACAACTCTCATGCCTAAAGAGAAGTATGTTATACACTATCGCGCATTAAAACAGGCTCTCGGAAATGGTTTAGAACTCGGTAAAATTCACCGAGTGCTTCAATTTAACCAATCACAATGGTTAAAACCCTATGTCGATTACAATACTGCCATGCAAACCACTGCAAAAAAACGAGTTTGAAAAAAATTTGTTCAAACTTATAAACGATGCTGTGTATGACAAAACCATGGAAAATGTTCGTAAGCACACATCTGATTAACCGTTAAACAACGCGTATGACATTCCGCAAGCCAACAAAAAAGTGCTAGGCCTTATGAAGAATAAGTGCAATGGTAATATTGTCACCGAATTTGTTGGCTTGCGGAGTAAAATGTACAACATACGCGTTCAAGGTGAATATATCATTAAGAAAGCTAAAGGTATTAAAACTGGCGTGGTCAAGAAGGCGATAAACTTTGATGACTATGTTCAGTGTTTACGCAAGTATGAAATTCAGACAAGAACGCAATGCAATATTAGGTCGCGGCTACACAATGTTGAAACAATCGACGAATGAATGTTGTAAAATATTATAATAAAAGATTTGTTAATAATTTAAACAATTGTACATTAATTAAATGTGTTTTATTTTTAAGCATCCTTATACCTATATACATAATAATATATTACTATAACTTATATACATTTTTATTCTAATTTTAAAGTGCAAATGACCCCTAGTAATTTAACGCAAATGCCAATTAACCAGCAAAGATTAATGTTAACGTAGAACCTTATTATAAATAAAAATTACTTCCAACAGCAAACTGTTGCCAGTGCCAGTGCCAACTGATTTAATATTGATTCATTATTGATTTATTATTGATTCATTGTTGATTTATTATTGATTCATTATTGATTCAATGTTGATTTATTGTTGATTCATTATTGATTCATAGTTGATTCATTATTGATTCATTATTTATTAAATTTGGCACTTGAATTGTAAATGTTTGTTGTTGGAAGTAATTTTGATTTATAGAGAGGTTCTACGCTAACATTAATCTTTGATTAGTTTGCTGGTTGATTGACATTTGCGTTAAATTAATAGGGGTGATTTGCGAATAATAGATTATACACTTGTTTTGTCTTCCCAAGTATTGTGATCTGGATATTTCACTTTAAGAAGTTTCTCTTCATAGAATCCTCCACTGATGGGTTGTCTTTGGTAATCCTTGAGCTTGTAAGTCACTGGTTGAGTTGATACAACTTGATCCACGGTGAATATTTCTGTTGTCCAATTGGGTATGTATCCTCTCTCGAAAACGTTTTTATATTTGCTTACTCGAACTTTGTCACCAATTTTATATTTCGGTCGACTAAAAGGAATTTTTCTCAATTTAGAGATCCTTTTTTCAAAAATGTCAATGTCTTTTGAAGTAACATCTTTAGGCTTCATATAAATTGTTCTATGTTTTGTATTATTATAGTTGGAAATAAGAGTAGGCAATATATCATACCACTTGTAATTTCCTTGTAAACTAAATTGCATCCACATTTTTCTTTTAAGAGTTCGTTTAAACCGTTCAACAATAGAAGCTTTCATATTTCTGTATGTTGAATAAAAATGTATATTATACTTTTTCATTAATGCTTCAAATTGTGAGTTGTAGAATTCTTTTCTTTTGTCACTATGGAAGTTTTCTGGAATGCGTTTTTTAGCAAATATTGATTGCATTGCATGGGAAACATCTTTCCCATTTTTACTCTTTACTGGAACAGCCCAGGCATATTTAGAAAATATGTCTATAACTGTTAGTAAATACTTGAAACCTTTATTTATTTTTGAGTAAGTTATCATTTCTACTAAATCTGCTTGCCATGTCTCATCAATATCACGCATTTCAACTCGCCGACGAGGATAATTTTTTCTAGCCTGAGTATGAAGTTCATTCACTACTGTTAATTTTTTGTTATCCATTCTCGAGAGCCGTTCAGCGAGTATCCAATTCACTAATAATTTCAGCTGTACGATAAGATAAGTCTTGATTTATATCTTTTTCCAAATTTTTTATTTTTTCTGTAATAGAGTCTTCAAGAACTTTTAGAAATAAGTTGTTATTGTCCACCTCTGATCTAAGTGAGGCATTAGCTTTATACAATAAACGCACTTCGTGTTTTATCATATGTCGTACAAGTTTTAAATTGACAGCGTCGTTTTCTTCTTCAGCGTTAGCAAGATTATAGAGTTTTCTTCCTTCAACGTCAAAGTTTCCTTGAGAATTGAGTTTAAAACCAACTCCAGGAGGCCCTCGTCTTGCTGTTCCTCTTTGATTGAGATGATGTCCGAACACGTCAATGCTCATTGTTGAAATGAATTATATTTGCTAAAACTCATGTAAATATATAATTTTAGCTTCACGTAGTTCCTCAATAATAGACATGATTTCATTATTGTGACTAGGATTTTCTGCAGCTTGAAAAGCCATTAAAAGTCTAAGGCGGTCAACCAACTCATTTGGATCATCCCAATAGATATATTCTCGTTGAAAATTTTTGTTTGTAATCATAAATTTAAGTAATAAACTACCACTTACAGATGGTTGTTTGTTAGATGTTCGAGGAAAGAATTGCGATATAAAATTCGAATATTTGTAACTCTTATCCACACGTATAGATTCAGAGGAATTGTACCTCTTTTTATGTGCATTAGAAGCAATCAGAATTTCTTTATAGTTCCTTTCATCAGCTTTACTAATAAGCGATCTGGTAGGTTTACTTTTAAATAAAAGTTCAAGTAATCCAAACGTTTGAATATATCGTTTATCACCAATTTTTACATACTGATATTCAAGAGTTATTGGTGAATCACCCATCATAAGTGACCCATCACTTAGTTTACGTACGCCGTATATTGAATCTAAACATTGCTTTCTATTATGATTTAATAAGTATAGAAATTTATTGCTTACTTTATCATCATCTAGAGATTTTTCAGTTTAATAATTCATACTATCATCTACATTCTGCTCTTTCTTTTCAATCTTGACATTTCCATGCTCAGTGTCTGTCAAGTTAATAATTTTTTGTAAAGGTTGAACTATCGGTTTAAAAGTTCCAGTCAACACATTTTCAGCATCTTCTTTTCCTAATTTTAACATACGATGTTTCGCCTAATTGCCTCACTAGCTTTAGCAATTTGATGAAGATATTCTTTTTCTTTGTGAAACATGATATTATTACAAGGTTTCATGTTGAACTAACAATATTTTAAGGATGATCTTATATTTATAGTGTTACAAAGCTATCAAATCCTTTTCTATATCTTCCATCATTTAAATCAGAATCCTTCTTAATTACTACAAAGCCATACTTGTCTCATCTTGACGAAAAAGTACTAGTAAATTAACATTATCGCGTACTAAATGTTTAGGAATGCGGGCATATGTTTGACAAAGATAAAAAGAATCAACATCAACATGTCTACCCATACAAAAAAATGCCCTTACATTATCCTGCTTTACAGAAGCAATATCATCAAATATAAATATTGAATTCCGTTTTGCATCTTTAGGCGTAATGACTTCTTCATGCTCACTGAACGGTAAATACTCTACTTCTTCAACGTTACTTACAACTTGTTCCAAGAATTTATACTTGGGTTGATGTAAAGACTTTGAATACAAGTAAATATTATCAAATCTAAGACCATTTGGATGTAAAATTAAAGAAAGCAGTACATTCGTTTTTCCACAATTTGATGGTCCAAAAAAAATAGCTCGAATACTAACTGATAGAAAACTACCATGACGCTTCACTTTCTTCTCTTGTTGTTCAACAATCGAGTCTAGATTGAAGACTGGTAGCTTATGAGGTGGTTCCTTGAACCGCATACTGATTTAAACTAACGCTTAAGGTATAAATACAGCGCTTATATAGTTCACAAGTCATTCTAATTTTAACTTTTACAGAGTAAGGTATGATTATTCATCACCGCTCTCGAGGAAAAGGTTTAATTTATAAATTTATAAACAATCTATTAGACACCGCTTGCAAAGAGCACGATATTGCTTATTCAAAGAATCGAGAAAACGTTGAAGCAAGAAACGCCGCTGATTCAAAAACCGAAGACCGGTTATGGATTTTTAATACCGCACAGGCCTAAGTGAAAGAGCTGCGGCTTACGCAATAACGAACACTGTGAAAGCAAAATCAAAATCAGGTATGGGAATTAAGAAGAGAAGGTCTTCTAAAAAGAAGAAAAGAAGTATCAAGAAATAAATTGTGGTCATTTATGTCTCAAATTCTTATGTGGACAGCTTGAAATAACTCAAAAATGTATTCTATATAAGTGATTGTCAGTCATTCCATCTAATCAGTTAATAAAAAGTCATCAACATGGAAGAATCTTATACTCTGACTATCTCAGGCAATTTATCTGTCCTGAAGGCAGAATATTTTCCTCCGATAGAATTATTATCTAACAAAAATTATGTACTTGGCTTAGTTGAATTACTAACCTTCAATTCGATTCCTAATATTGATCAAGGTAGAAATAAATTTTATATTGGTGATAAAGTGATTACTATACCCCCTGGAAGCTATGAAATTGAAGATATTGAAAAATATATTCAAAACTCTATTGAAAATGGGTTTGAAATTGTAAAAATCAAACCTAACAATAATACTTTACGTAGTGAAATAACAAGCAGCCTTGAAGTGAGTTTTGAACAAAACGATTCAATTGGTAAATTATTAGGATTTACTCAACGAATATTGACAGCTAACAAGGCTTATACGTCAGATGTACCAGTAGCTATTCTTAACCCATTAAGGACGGGATGTACACAATTTGAACATAATGTTTAAGAACATATTTCAATCTAAAAAAGCACCAAGAATAATTTGTAAATACACTTTTCTTATGTATCTTGAATCCCTCTTTCGAATGGCGTGCTAAAAACTGAAAAATGTTAAATAAACCATTTATATAACATTTATTAAGAAAATTTAACATTACCGTTGAAAAAACTAAGACGCTCAATGCGAAATATATCCTCATCAATTGAGTTTGAAGAAGCTGAAGATCATTTTGACGCAATTTTTATTCCAGACTCAGATCATTCCAATGAATCTGAAAATGAATTCAGTGAAGAAAACGGCTTAAGTGATACTGACTGTTGTGAAAATGACATACCAATTCCAAAAGAATCTTATTTCAAAAATACGAAAATTATTCTGTTTCACAAAAGAAACTTGCCGTATGATAACTGTTTGCGACCGCTGCCGGGCAAGCCGTATGGCCCGAACCGAGCAATCAAAAATTTAACAATTTATTTCTCGAAAATATCAAAAAACACATCTTTACAAATTGGGGTACTTTTTAAGGACATTACAAGCTTTAATAAAAATATTTTTTTATAAAATTTGGTTATTTCCTTTATGAAAAAGAACAACTTTAAACAATAATTGTTTAAACAAATTTGTCGAAAAGTTTAAAAAATTATTTTTTAATAACATATTATTAAAATTTAATACATTCTCTTTAATTTTTATGCAAAACATTTTTTTCTAGGACCAATAGTTTTTAAGATAAAAATTCTTTTAAAAAAAGGTGACGCAAGCCGTACGGACCGAACCGAGGAATCAAAAATTAATTTCTCGAAAATTTCAAAAAATACATCTTCACAAATTGGAGTACTTTTAAAGGACATTCTAAGGTTTAATAAAAAAATTTTTTATGAAAATTGGTTATTCCCTTCATGAAAAAAAACAACTTTAACCCTCCTGCGCATAAAGACGGCTATAGTCGTCCAAACAAAGTTGTTTCTGTATGCACAAGGACGACTATAGTCGTCCAAACATTTTGGTTAATAACTTTTAAACAAATTATTCTAAATACATCTACTAAGTTGCAACTTAAAGCTAAAGACTCACTCATTGTCATACAATTCTTCATAAGTTCATATTTATAAAATATTTGTTAATAAATAATAAACAAAGTTAGTGTAAAATTTAGAAAAAATAAGCTTAAATCATTAATTCTAAGAGCGAACAAATTAAAAAAACGATTGGATTTTTACATAAATAAGTATATAATGGTGTTTCGGATCGCTATTTACATATATGAAGTTTGAATTATAAAATTCAAAATGGCGGATCCAATATGGCGGACTAATTTTTAAAAAATTATTGAATTTTCTTGCATTTCGGTATATGGGAGGTTTTCAGGGTCGCTGATTACGAATCTGAAGTCTATTTTCAAAAATTTAAAATGGCGGATCCAATATGGCGGCAAAATTTTCAAAAAGTTATTGAAATTTCTTGAAATTTGGTATATGGGGGTTTTCGAAGTCGCTGATTACGAATCTGAAGTCTATTTTCAAAAATTTAAAATGGCGGATCCAATATGGCGGCAAAATTTTCAAAAAGTTATTGAAATTTCTTGAAATTTGGTATATGGGGGTTTTCGAAGTCGCTGATTACGAATCTGAAGTCCGTTTTTGAAAATTCAAAATGACGGATCCAATATGGCGGACTAATTTTCAAAAAAACATTAAATTTTTTTGCAATTCGGTATATGGGGGTTTTCAGGGTCGCTGATTACGAATCTAAAGTCCGTTTTTTAAAATTCAAAATGACAGGTCTAATAAAGCTGTCTAATTTTGAAAAAATTGTATAATTTTTTTTTAAATTGAAATCTGCAGTTGCTAAATTCCCACTTTAGTACCAGTAAAATTTTACTGATTAAAATTTAGAAAGTGCATTTGGAGTTCTATCTAAAACTGCATGATTTAAATTCTATTGATTTTCGAGAACTGACTTTTCAGAATTTCATTCCGTGAAAGTTTACTTTAATTCTGTAAAAGTTATTCAAATATGGGTAATCTCAATAAAATATTTAGATAAACTAGTTCGAAATATTATTAAAAAATTGTTAATATAAATTATTATTGTTATTTACTAGCTTTTTACATAATGCACATGGATGATACAGTTTTTTCCTAATTTTATAATTAGATGAGGTTTATAAGAACACCGATAGATAAAAGGAATAAAATTATTGATTAAACAATTTTTAAACAAATAACAAAAAGTAATTTGTTTAAGAAAATATTCAAATAAATTAATTTCTATTTGATATCGGTATTTATAAAAATTTTAATAACTTTTAATATTTTGCACTCGCTGTAAACAAGTTTGGTAAATCATAAAAATTATTTGTCTAAAAATTGTTCGAACAATTTCATTCATATTTTCATGAGTAATTATATATAAAATAAAATAAATTGCAAAATTAAGAAAAATATGTATAATTCTTGGCTCACTATAAACGAAGTTTGTAAATAACAATATAGTTAACCTTCACGCTACCAATTATTTTTGTTTGTTTTTTACCAAAAATGATTAAAATTTATCAAAGTTTTTCCATATAATTATCTGTTAATAAAATTAATGTTTTAAATAATGTTATTAAGCCTACTGAATTTGTTTAAACAATTTAATATTGCAAAATCATATAATTTTCAAATAAACAGAGAGATAGTACATATTTGACAACTTTTCATGGTTTTTTAGCTTTGTTTAGTATTAAATCAATAAATTAAAGAAAATATTTACTGAAACCAGTAATAAGTATTATTAAAAAGTTGTAATATTTTAATCACATAAGGATTAGAAAATTGCAAAATAAGGAAAAACTTGCAACTTTCAAGGTGCATTCTGCAAAAAGTTGGTAAATAACAAAAATTATTTGTTTAAAAATTGTTTAACTAATAATTCAATTTTTATTCTTTATCTGTAATTATATAGATTTTAGTAAATTACAAAATAAGAAAAAAATTGCAACTTTCAAGGTGCATTCTGTAAAAAGTTGGTTAATAACAACAATGTAATTTTTATTGACTTTATAATTGTTCTTTGTGAGTGTAGTTTCTTGAAATTGATTTAAAATTACCGCTAAATTTTGAAGTTCGTATGCTACCGGTAGTATACGGTAGTAAATCCTTGAGTATACTTTAAAAGCACCCTAAACACAATAAATGAACCAAGTATAAACAAAATCTGAGATTCAAAAGTTCTTCCAGCTATGGAACGCCCCATTTCAAAAAAATCCGACTGAATTTTAAAAATTTTGTCTGCCATATTATATTTTGAATTTAGGAAAACTAATATCAGGTGATAAGCGACCCCAAAAACCCCCCAGTACGGATTTGTAAGAGAATCCAACCAATTTTTAAAATTTTTGTCCGCCATATTGGATCCGCCATTTTGAATTTTGGAAAATAAATATCAGATTCGTAATCAGCGACCCGGAAAACTCCCGAGTAAACATTTTCAAGCCAAAGTTTAAAAAAAATGTATATCGAGCATCAAATTTTAAATTTTCTAAAATTTTTGAGTTTTTAGGCGCCATTTTGAAAAATCAAATGTTTAAATTCAAAAAGTCAATATATTTTTTGAAAGTATAACAATCAAGTGCACAATTTAT
The DNA here is from genome assembly GCA_032872475.1 of Leptopilina myrica (nomen nudum). Lineage (NCBI taxonomy): Eukaryota > Metazoa > Arthropoda > Insecta > Hymenoptera > Figitidae > Leptopilina > Leptopilina myrica (nomen nudum). The sequence continues at coordinate 9,439,845 of CM065460.1, forward strand.
GGTAATGTTAGCTGTCAAAAAAAAATTTTGACTTTAAAATTTAAGAATTTGTAATAAAAAACCTTTAAAAAATCATGCAATTTTTTAATTATATGCAAAAAAATATTGTTAAACAATTTTTAATTCATTTTATAATATCATATTCGGATAGAGGATACTTTAATGCAAAAAAAATTATTTGTCAAAGAGTGAATAATAAGTTTATTAGAAAATATTTAAGTTTGAAGTCAGACTAAAAATTCAGTGCATTCAGGCGTTAATGGGTTAAGTCAAAAAATGAATTTCTGTAGCAAGTACGCTTCGTAACTGCAATATTTTTGGCGGTTTAACCCTTACCAAACCGCCTGGCTCAACGCTAACTCACGCGTCGTTTTGCGACATACCACACAGAACACAAACGCGTCACACAAAACCCCAAATTTCTTTTCACATTTTCGTATAACATCTTAATAAACAAGTTCAATAAATTTACTTTGTCTTTGGCATATTTCTTCTACATTTACTTCTCTTTTTTGACACCACAAAAAAGTTTCTGTTGAGCGTATAACAATGACTCCCAAAAAACAAAAGTATACGTTCGTATACTTGACTGAAACTCATGTGAAAAGTTAACTAGCATTAGTAGCAAGAATTTAAGTACAAAAACAGATGGCGCTAGTGTGATAGAACAAAATAAACGCGATGGCTCAACCATCACGCACATAAAATTTGAATTATAATTCAATTGTGCCTCTTATTTCAAATATTTCCATTTAGTTTTTTAATGTTTATTTTATAAAACCATTTTAATTTGACCAGCGATTAAAAAAGGGAGGGACACTTTTTAAAAGATTATATCAGATTATATCTTTTATAATTATAATAGATGGTATAGACTATTTCATTCATAATAGTAGTTAAAGTTGAAAATCACAAAATAGGCACAGAAGAATGCGAACCATCTTGACTGTTGAGTCGATAAGGATATGAAAATTTATTGGATGTGTACCTCTGTAACTAAGTGGATGAGCAATCAACCGGCAATTGATAGGTCCTGGGTTTCGAGCCCCATCAGAGTTAGTCCCCCATTTTTTCATAGCTTTAAATTTGTTTTTCAATTATTATTGTTTTGACGGTGACGTCTAGGTTTAGATATCGTTACTTCTTCTAGAATTTTAAAACTTGGTCGATATTGTAGGTTTCTGCTTCACGTTTAGTGAAGGGTCTTACTAATGAGTTGACAATTGTTTCGTAAAAAAATTCTGGGAAAATTTAAATAATTTAAAATAGTTTTTTACTTTTCAACAAATATTTATTAAGTAACGCTAAACTTGTATCCTGAATTTAAGTTACTTTTGGTGTGAAGAAAATTTGTTTGTAATAAAAATCATTTTAATATGAATCGTCAGTGATATCAAAACGACGAGATATATATTTTCGGAAATTTTATTACTTTTCGTATTCGAATTTTTTACAAAATAATTGGACTTTTTGAAATTTAGATAAACGTAGAGACTCAACTATCCTAAGAAAAAAATGCTATTGAATCAATAACATATTTGTTTGTCGAAATAAACGGCATATTCAATATCGTTGGAATATCAATACTGTTGGTTCAATAACATGTGCTATTCATTATTGCACTATCTATTTAGGGCATTCCATGTCAAGTGATCAAGGTGGAGAAAAATTTTTCTCCAATCGTAGCAAAACTTGGGACTTTTTTAGTACTCATAGATAGTAATTTTTCGTGAAAATATTTTTTTACCTAGTCCAATATTTTCCGAGGGGGAGGGGGTTAAATTTTTGTGTTTTTCAGTACAATGCTTATTTCAATAATTTTTTACTCTTAAACAATTAAACATACAAATTTGACAAAGTACATTTTGGAAAAGTTTTTTCATTCTCTTTCGATTGGAAATAAGCATTTAAAAAAAAAATTTTGACCCAAAAAAATCAAAATTAAAAATAAATTTCAATTTTTAGGGGGGAGAGGGGCCCATTTTTTTATACGAAAGGTGAGGTTTTTTCCTAAAAGGACATATGAATGGTAAAGTGGGACTAGAATGTTTAAACATTGAAAAAAAGAATTTTCTCCTAAAAATTGAAATTTATTTTTAATTTTGATTTTTTTGGGTCAAAATTTTTTTTTTCAAAATGCTTATTTTCAATCGAAAGAGCATGAAAAAACCTTTTCAAAATGTACTTTGTCAAATTTGTATGTTTAATTGTATAAGAGTAAAAAATTATTGAAATAAACATTACACCAAAAGACCCCTTGATCACTTGGCGCGGAATCCCTCATTGAAATAAATCTTGTATTATATTATTAGAGAAGTTATAGTGTTAACAGAAAATGTTATAATATTATAAAATTCATTTCTAAGGTATAATAAAATCTGTTATAAATTTAATAACAAGTATTAGTGATTTGGTTTCTATCTTATTTTGAATCACTAGCACATGCTATCAATTTTAAAGTACATGAACAAGAATTTATAGAATGATGCGATAGTTTCAACAAAACTGTTGCTTTCATAAAATAAATGAACATATCTTTGCTCTCTTATACATCTGCTTTTTGTTTCAAGATACACTTTTTTTAAGTTTTGCACATAACATACACAATTTGAGATGGAATTAAATAGTACTATCTGAATCTGAATTAGTAGTTTTCTACTAATGAAATAGTGTGGATTCGTTTACCAATTGAATTAATAATTGTTTTTACTAATTTTTAGTAGTTTTTTACTAATTATTAGTATTAAATATACATCTATACAAACTGTAGATACTATTTAATAGTTTAACAAAATTTTACTTAAAATAATGGAAACAATTATTTCAAACTAATATTTTTTTACGAAAATTGTATCAACCCTACATCTTAACCATTTTACATATTTCATTAAACAATATTATGCTTCTAGTTCAAAACTACAAATTATTATATTTTAACATATATTATGTATATACTCAAAATGAGTATCGTATGCTACTTATTTTGAGTTGCAACAAAAATGAGACTCTTAGGTGACGCCACGTTTTATGGCATTTAACATAGTCTCATTTTGAGATGCAACAAAAATGAGACTGGGTTTTTTAAGTGTTCTTTTAACAACCCACGTGAAAATGTTCTTGAAAACCAGTCCCGGGAATTTTCCGAGAGTCACTACCGCGAAATTCTCGGAAGATATTCCTGGGAAATTCCCAAGATTTTCTCAGGAGAAAATGTCTTGTCAAATTTCTTTAGTAATTTAACCCTTAAAATTAAAAATTAACCACTAGAAGATCTGCAGGATCATAATCGTGATTCAGGTGATATTTTGTTAATTTTATAAGCAAGTGAACCTGCAACATAAGATGCTATTTTTAAGAGGTCGAAAAATTTTCTTCCTCCAAGCAAGAAGAATTAGTGGGCTAAATTTTTTCTATTCAAGAATCAAGTGAATTTTTAATTTAATTAACTTTTTAAGCATTTTGTAATACAATTTAGAATTACTAAATAACCTCAATGTTTAACAAAATGTAACCAAAATAATATAAAAATTTGTGAATTACTCGATATTAAATCTGGCATTTAATAAATATTAATTTTATAAAATAAACAACTCTCATAATGAAACTTTTATCCATTCTATAGTATAAAGTTAAAAAAAGATTCGTACAATTCATTAAATTGTGTATATTTCCTGAATTAATATTTTGAAAAATGTGCGTATTTTTACACCTCAAAGAAGCACTAAAATGTTCTTATTTCACTCCTATATATGTGGATTTATCCAACAAAACTATTCTTCTTCCAAAAAAACTTTATATCTTCAAATAGTTTTCTTCGTTTACTTATAAATAACTAGAGGAATTTTTATATTATTTTTTGTCTTTTTGCAAAAACAAAATTATTGTAATTTTGCTTTTTTTCTTAATAATATTTACACAGATACACAAAAATCATATTTTCATTTAACCTACTAATTCTTCTTGCTTGGAGGAAGAAAATCTTTCAACCTCTTAAAAATAGCATCTTATTTTACTAATTCACTTGCTTATAAAATTAACAAGATATCACCTGAATCACGATTATGATCCTGAAGATCTTCTAGAGGTTCATTTTTAATTTTAAGGGTTAAATTACTAAAAAAATTTGACAAGACATTTTCTCCTGAGAAAATCTTAGGAATTTCCAAAGAATATCTCCCGAGAATTTCCCGGTAGTGACTATCGGTAAATTCTCGAGAACATTTTCACATGGGAATATTAACTTTAATGGTATTGGCGCTATTGGGCCAATAGTACTTTTTCTCAGTGTACTTAACGGATTTGTAAAATATTCTGGAATATAATTAATTTGTGTAAAATCTCAATATATGTTGCAGGAATTTTCAATTAATTTCATATATTTTGAAATATTTGAATTTCTCTCTAAAAAAATGGAAAAAGTTATAAATTTTTAAAACAATTTCTCTTTTAATTACTTCATGTATTTATTAAAAAGTTGAAATGACACAAAAAAATTTGAAATCCCAACAAAAGCATCTTTGATGCAAAAAGTTCAGCCAAGTAAAAATGTTTGTAATATAAGGTAAATGTCACTATTTGTGCACTGTGCGCATATATTTGCAAATTTAAATAGAAATAAATTAAATATACTGTTGTAAGTACTTGCTTCTTATCCTGAAACGTATTTTATTACAATAAAACGTTGTTATTTCAAAAAAATGTTTTAATAATTCTATTTTGTATTTTAACATCTGCAAGCAATCAAGTAATTTGACAGGTTTACGTTTTAGAGTTTATCAGAGCAAAAAAACTAAAGTTTTATAAATTTAAGTGAGTATTTATGAAATTTGATATAAATTTTCTTCTTTAAACAGCTAATGCATATAAAGATGAGTGTATCATAGCATATTCATGAAAAATACTAATAGGGGAGAGTGGGGCAAAATGGGGTACCTTTTTGTAATTGGCTGTTTACAGAGAACCAAACGAATAAATCGATTCAACTAATCATCAGAATTCTTCTTTGTACTCTTGGGTTTGAGAAAATTATGATCATAGCGGAGAAAAAAATTTTTGAAAAAACTTATATCCCATTTTCTGAGAAGGTGCAAAAACCCCATTTTGCCCCATGGGTGGGGCACAAGAGATTATAAATACAAACAAAAAGTAAGATTCTTTATTATTATGAAAAAAACAAGCAATATTTACTAGAAATTAACAGAAAAACATCGATAATAAAAAATATCGATATATTGATTGTGAAACATCGATAGCATAATACCCCGAAACAAAAATATTGACTTTTCTGCGGAAAGTTGTTAAATATGCATAATATAACGTTTTTAAGTAGTTCAATGAATATTAAATACCACCCGACATGGCCCAACACATAGGTACCCCATTTTGCCCCGCACTGCATATTACAACAAAATGTAATGTTTACGAATTGTTGTAAACAATTTAACAACCCGTGTAGAAATTTCGCTACGGCCCAGATCAGGGACCGATCGGGCCTTCCCTATTAGGGAATGAAACACACGGCCCGATATGGCCCTGATCAGGAAATCCACATTTGAGTGTCGCCCCTATCTGGCCCAGGTCGGGCCGTGTGTTTCATCCCTAATACGGCCGTAGTAGGGCAATTTCTACACGGGAATCTATCCTATTGGAAATTACTCTAGAATAAGTGCTGAAAACGATTCCACACTTGCCAAATTTAATAAATTATCCCAAAAAGTTTTAAAAGCACTTTAATTTCGAAAAAAATCGATATTTTTTTCGCTCAAAACTTTAACTAACCTGTCATCTAAGTGCTTTTCATTTTTTCAATACGTAAAACAATTATTTAAAACATGAAATTAGGTACTTTATCAATTTTTTCTAAAAGTTATGATATTTAAGAATAATTTTCTAAGATATGAATAAAATATGTCGCTTAGATTTTTTAAATATAAGAAATGAGATTTGTCATGTAGTACCGCGTCATTCCTCTCACTCGTTGAATATTATCCAATATTTTTGCTGTGGGTAGAGATATTGATTAATTATTGTGATCAATATCTTAATTAACATCTCTAATATTAATTTTGTTAAGTTACTTTTTAAAAAATGTAATTATTTTGCGTTAAAAAAATTAAAATTGAGACATAAGTAGAGATTCACAACCTAAAGCGTCATTCCTCTCACCCCTAATAAAATCAATATTAATATATATAAATTGATCGCAAATTTTTTTCACATAAAGTTGTCCTTTATAAACATGATAGGGCATTCTCAGCTGGAGGAAAATTATTTGTCAATTAAATATAATTAAAAAATGTTGAAATTGTCATTCCTCTCACTTTTTTGAATAAAAATTAAAAATTGATATGATTGTCGATTGTTTACAAACTGCCAGTGAAAAGTGATCCTAAAATGTATGAAAAATAATTTTTGACAATTGTTAAAAGAGATTTTTGATAACTGTAAGTATTTCAAAATCTATCAAATTTATAGATAATATTAATAAATTATAATTATTAAATAATTTTTTGTAAATAGAAAAATATATATAATAAAAAACACCGGCGCCAAATTTTAACCTCTTAATGTTTTTGTAAATTTTAATTTAAAATATATACTTTAAAAGCTAAAAGCTGGCATGATTATGCTATAGAGGTGGTAGATTATTGTAAACTCAATATAATTGACTGCATTAATCCATAAATAATAATTTTTTTTCTTTTCTGTTTGTATCTCACAAAAAGGAGTATTTCGGTAGAATCACCCATATATTCAAAAATTAATAAATAATAAAATTTTCACAGGAATTCAATTAATTAATATATAAAATTTCAAAAAATGTTTCGAAAAATATCAATTATTTAAACAGAATTTCATAAAATTCGTCACATGAATCAATTATTTAAAAAATTTTAACAAAGTTCTTTACAAGAATTTAATTATTTTTATAAATAATAAAATTCTTCACCGATATTCAATTATTTTAGAAAATTTTTAATAACATTTTTGGAAATTTTTAAAAATTATTTTCATGAATAATAAAACTCATCGCAGGATTTTAATTAATTTTGGATACACGGAAAAAATTAGTCGCTGAAGTTTTCAGCTACTACTCGAAGACTCTCGGATATGAAAAAATACTTTATAAACTTATAGAAATACTCTATGATTTTAGCAGAAATTCTCTAAAAAAGTCGAGGACTTTTTATAAACCTAGTAGCGGAAAAAAGTCGTGGAATTATTGTAACACTTTGATACAAAGTTTCGTCGACGAGTCGAGGAAAACGGTGCGCAGAAAAGATGCGCATACTCTCAGGCGATAAACGCGATCTGCAGTCAATTTAATACCGTTCATTTACAAATTCTTGTCTACAGTGTTTGTGAATTATATATTGGAGGATTAAAATCTTTTTATATGTATATATAAAATATAATTATTAATCGTTAAATAAGTTTTTAGAATAATGAACAGAAAATAATTTTATTGCCTTAGTTATTATTTTAATTAAATATTATCATTTTTCTATTCATTTAATAAATTAAAAATAATTGTAAAATAGTCCTTAACGTATACTGAAATACTCTTTAAAATTCTAAAATATGTTGAAGAGAAATATTTGAGATTTTTAATTTTCAAAATATTGCACTTTTTCTCACAAGCGGTAAAGAAAGGTTCCATTTAGTATATAAGGACGATGAAAAAGTAGATTCATATAGCGTGCGAAACAACGAAAGTGTAGGATAATATGCGTATTGGTGTTAGCTATTTAGTTTTAGGCAGGTTATTAGTGATTAAATAGTGTCAAATTACATGTGATGAGTGTCGTGATTATGTATAAATGTAGGATTGTAATTAAATATAAGGCATAAAAGGAATGAAATAAATAAGAACTGAAAGAATTTTTTTTACTGGTCCGCAGAATTTTTCATTTTCCGCGACTATCGTTGAAAGTTTAGAATACTGTAGAAGAAAATTTGGACACGTCTTTTTTCCTCGACTGTCGCCGAATCGTTCGCACTGGCTGTGTTTTCATTTTCCTCGACTGTCGCTGAATCGTTCGCGCTGGCTGTGATTTCATTTTCCTCGACTGTCGCTGAATCGTTCGCGCTGGCTGTGTTTTCATTTTCCTCGACTGTCGCTGAAAGTTTCAAATCCTTTTTCTAAATTCTCTTCGAATGTAGTACATTTTTTCTTCGATCTTTCAATATAATTTTTAAAACAGAGTGATTTAAAAATTTAAATACTTTCGACTACATCCGAAAGTCTTCTACAAAGTCGAGGAAAATTTCAGCAACTAATTTTTTCCGTGTACAATATTTTAATCAAATTCCTCAAAAAATGTAATTATTCTTAAAAATTTTATTAAAATTTTTAATTAATTTTGGATACAATATTTTAATCAAATTCCTCAAAAAATGTAATTATTCTTAAAAATTTTATTAAAATTTGTCAAAAGAATTCAATGATTTAAAAATTTGTTGATAAAATTTTTTATGAGAATTCAATTTTAACAAACATTCAATTATTCAATAAATTATTTATTTTTCAATTTAAATAATTGAATTTTTCTAGAATTTTTAAATAAAAATTGAATATAAAATGAAATTACCGAATAATCGATTTATTGTTTATGAAAATAATTGAATTATTGCAACGAATTTTATTACAATTTTTTCAAATAATTGAATTTTTATGAGAAAATTATTACTACTTTAAAAAAAAATGATTTCTTGCGAAGGATTTTATTAGGATTTTTGTAAATAATTAAATTTTTCTTGAAAAATTTGGGACGCATGATTATTTCCCAAGTGTCATTTTTCCGAAATGTCATTTTACCGAACTGCACATTTGCGAATAGTCATTTTTGTGAAAAACCAATTTTGCGAAATGTCACTTTTGCGAATTGTCATTTTTGCGAATTGTGATTTTTATGAATGGACATTTTTACGAATTGTCAATTTTACGAATTGTCAATTTTCCGAAAAGACATTTTTGCGAATTGTTATTTTTGAGAAATGTCATTTTTGCGAATTGTCACTTTTGCGAATCGCCAAAAAAAATCGCAAAAATGACAATTCGCAAAAATGACAATTCGTAAAAATAACTTTTCGCAAAAATGACAATTCGTAAAAATAACTTTTCGCAAAAATGACAATTCGTAAAAATGGCAATTCGTCAAAATGGTGATTCACAAAAGTGACAATTCACAAAAACGACATTTCTCAAAAATGACAATTCGTAAAAGTGCAGTTCGGTAAAATTACATTTCTGAAAAATGACATTTGGTGAATAATCATGCGCCCCGAAAAATTTCATGATTATTTAAATTATAACAAAAAAGTCTTCGACTCGGAGTGAGCGTCTTCTTTATGTTTTGTAATAATATTCTTATAAATTGTTGGGTTTCAAAAAGGTTTGAATTTGAATGTTCTAAAGAATTTTAATTCCAGTGGAAAAGTAATAATTAAATACTCATTTAAAAATTTAGTTATTGATGTTTTTGAATAATTTTACAATTAAAATTTGTAAATAAATTTAACAGAACATTTTTTAAGTATCTAATAATTTTTAGAGTAAATCAGAGTATTTTTTATGGTCAGGGAAGAAATGAGAATTTTGTCTGGAAATCAGGAAAAAAGAAAATTAAATATTTGTATCAACCCTGTAAAACTTTAGTTATAAATTTTACTTGGTAAATTTACAATTCAATAATTGTTTGGACAATTGTATAATATGTAAGAAGTTAGCCGCTTGGATTGTTGCTAGTATATATTAAAATACAAAAAATCCTTATTGAAATTAACTCATCATTCTGCTAAAATACAAAAACATGAGAAATGCATTGAACAATAGTAGATTCCAACATCGATTTACAACTGTGAATCACGATTCATCTGCATTTGACGGTATACTATTCCCCTCCCCCCCTCTCTCTCTCTCTCTCTCTCTCTGTAAATTCATTCCCAAGCGGATCAAAAAGAAAAGTTGCACGACCCATGAACGAAATGTCTTGCCTTGGGAACATTGGTCCAGCTATATAGAATCTAACCAGGAGTAGCGCTCATCAAGCGAAGAGTATGAGTAGCAATAGGAATAGGAACAGCGAACAGGTAGAGAGAGGTCGGTGCGGCTCAATGCTGATCGTACACTGACTTGAAGGGTGGTGGTGGTGGTGGTAGTTTTGGAGGGGGGGATGTATGTGAGTCTGTGGGGTGGCGTCGGGGATGAATTCGCTGGGGTCGCTGGAGCTCGAGTGCGAGCCCAACGTACACGCCGGGCAATATAGAAGGGGCTCTGGGTTTGGCCGGGTCGCGACGGCTGCTGCGCAGGCAGAGAGAAAGCGGGGCCACCAAGCAGACAAGCAACTCACTGGGCTTGCGAGTCCCTCTCCCCCTCACTCACTCACTCTCCTTACGCCATTCCGATATTCCAACTACCCCTCAGTCCCCGGACGAGCTTGCAGAGTCGTCCCTTCCTTCGTTCCGCGAGTTTCGGCGAACGAAACGAACACTCTCGTGAGACGTTCTTCTTTCGTTTTTTTTCACGAAAAAATAGAAACAAACATTCGAACTCTTTTCCTTTCAATAAAAAAGAAAAAAAAAGTTTTGTTTCAAATATAACGCCTTGTGACAGTTGTTTATTTGTCAATTGCGTGCGAAACGATAATGACACTCGTGGCTCTGGTGCCAGTGGTGGGATATCAGTGAAACAAATCCCTCCTTTCGCCCCCTACACCCCCGCGTGTGCCAAGGCCGAGGTGTCTTACCTTTCCTTACCCTTCAAAAAAAAAAAAAAAAACACCTGCGAGCAAGTGCCGCTTATCTTGAACAGAGTTTTTTAATAATATTGCTGATCATTGGACATGTGAGTAAAACTTGATTTTTTTATTGAGGATTTCTTTCTCTCCTATTGTGAAATTCTTTTTTGCTTCTGTATCTTCGTGTCGAGGGTCGAATAATTACGAAATGGGGAGATGGAGTTTAAAGGAGCATAGGAGCGCGCGAGCGGAAGAGATGGAGGATGTAGAGCGAAAGAGTTAAAGAGAGGGAAGAACTGACGAAACTCGAAAACATATTCTGGGGAGTGTTCTCATATTATATGGGTTTCACAACGCAACGAAGGAAAGAATTCATTTCGAGACAATTAGGGGAGGAAATGATTCGTCAACTGAATAAGAGGGTTTAACGTAGGGTTTTATTTTTGTTTTCTTTTTTTACATGTCTCGTAGTCTCGACGAGAGAAAATTGTTTTTCTTCCCTTCTTTTTTTTGGTTAGCGTATACGTACCGAATAAATGAACCTTTATTTCGAGGGAAAAGACGTTTTTATAAACGTAATAATTTTGAATTAATTTTAAATTGAATTGGTAGAATTAGAAATTAATTTAGTCAAAGAAAAAAAATTTTGTAATGCATTAAGAAATTACTTTTATGTAAATACTGTTGTATTGCATTATTATTGAACAAAAACGGTGTCGAATTACAACAATTTTTTGTCTCAATTTAATATACTTAAAAACGGTGTTTGACTAATTTATTTTATTTCTTTAAAATATTTAAACATAAAAATTTTGTTACTTTGAACGTTTAAAATTTTAAGGAAATATCTATCTTCTATCATGACGATTGTATAAAGTTCACAACGTTCACAATCAACGATTTAATAAAAAAGATTTTTCAATTTAAATTTTTGTCTAGAAACTATTTCTAACAATAATATTCTTCGCCGACAATTAAAAAAAATTAAAATCTGTAAAAAAATATTGTTCTCTGATTAAAAATTATCTTCTTTCTTTCAATCGTTGGATCTTAAAGGTTGTGAAATTCTCCCACATTACTAGAGGTCAGGGAAATCTTGAATTTCAGGGAAAACTCAGGTAACAAGAGTCAAAAGCAAAATTGCTCAAGGAAATCAGAGAAATGTATGAGGAAATTTATCAAAAGTACTAGAGAAAGTATTAAATTTATAGAACTATTAATAAAAAAAAGTTCTAGTTTTTGATGTATAGCATAAAAAAACCTTCTGAAAATATTTAAAACATTTAATTTTTCATCATTTTTTTTACCTTATAAACTTATAATAGTCATCACAGATTTTTATATATAAAAACTAAAACCTTTTTTTGTGTCTGACAATAATTGAACTTTTCAAAATAATTTTGAATTATAAATTAAATTTTTAAAAAATTAAAAAACTATTTATGATATTATTAAACCATTTCAACATGAGAAATAGAACAAATATTCAGTTATTAAAATAAATTTAGAATCGCATATTTACAAATGTAAATACAATTGATTAAAAGATTTGAAAATAGTTCAATGAAATTAAATAAGCATTGCCTTAAATAAATAAAATACATTTATCCAGGTTCAGCGAGTATGTGGAATTGTGCATTCAATTTTAGATACAATTGTCATTAATTTCAATTTTGAATAAACACTAAAGCTTTTTTTTATTATTTACAAGTATACATTATTTACTCGTTTAATTTGAAATTTCCAAAAAAATCGCTATTATTCTACAAAAATTGTTTAGAATTACAGAAAGATAAACAATTTAATAATAAATTAATCTAAATTAAATAAAACCAAACAAATTTTGGTCTAGTTTTTAATAATTTGCTTTTTGAATTTTCATACAAACCAATAAAAATTTTAACTATTTAACTAAACCGAAATAATTATTTTAATTTTACTACTAAAAATCAAATATTTGCTAAAATGTTAATTTTTACCAGGATACATATTTGCTTATATATATTTATTTTTGTTTATAAATAAGAAGTAATTAATTTAATTTTCAAAGAATTTGAAAATAATTTACAGAAAGATTTCCAAAATAGATATAAATAATAATTTTTGCCTAAATATTAATATTTACTGCTAAACAAACGAAATTTGCATTGCGCCAGAAGAACGTCATTTCCATTTTTAACTCATATTTTTCTTCTATTTTAAAAATATTACAAAAATTATCGACATATTAATGGCTTATGCAATTTCAAAACGTATTTTTACCACATCCAAAGTTGACAATCGTTCATTAGTTATCCATTTAAAGTTCACTGACATTTTTTAAATTATAAAAATATAAACAATGTACCTTTTTTAGATTTTTATTTGTCTTATTTTAGAATTCGCAATCAATTATTCTCAGTTCCTCATTGTCGCGAATCTAATACCAAATTGTAACAACGAAAATTTCCAACAAATTACTCTTCTACAATTTTGAAATTTAACACAAAATTGGTATTTTTAACTACATGAGTTTGAACAGTTATTTAATAAAAAATATTTTTATTTTTTTACCATCAAATTCTATAAAGTTAAAAAAAGCTTATATTTTTTTTATCTAGCTTACCAACAAAAATGAATGAAAATACTGTTCAATATATTTCGTTCTGCCTGCAACTTTGAAAAAATAAAATAACATGAACTTTTTTTGTTATAAAATTTAGTCTTAAATAATTAATTCAATTTCTCTATAGCTTTTCGCTTGATGAAAATGTTTCATGATGTTTTCACGCTTCAGTCGAGGATTCAAAACTCTGCATATACCCTATAGCGCAGCATAGAGATTACTCTCAATAAACAATGAGATCGTGTTAAAGAAATTAGAATTTGAATATTTAAAATGTAAATATTGAATGGACTTGAAAATCTATTAAAATCAGTTCTATTAAAATTTCAAGATATTTTAAAGAAACTGATTAATTTAATTGAATGTAATACAAATTCAAATTTTCAACGTTTTGTTTAAATTGAAATACTAAAAAGACTTTTAAATTAGAAATCTAGAATTAGTACCTTTTATTAATTTTTCTTTGAAATAAGTGAACAGATGAATTATTTTCAAAAAGAATGAAGACTACAAGAGTGATAAAATATATTTGTCTGACTAAACCAATCAATAACTACTTAAGATAACGTTAGAAAATAATTTTTCTGATGCTGAACAAATAAAATACTTTAATAGTTCAGTTTTTTGAAACATATCAAATTGAAACAAAATACAAATCAAAATGTTGCCTCACAACATTTTTAATTCGTTGTTTTTTGTCTCGATTTGATGTCTTTGGAAAAACTGTGAGGCAGTTTAAAATATTTTCTTTACTTAATTTACAACTTCTTTTCATAAAAAGTACTTCAAATACTTTTGTAATACCTATATAGCTGATTAGAACAATTAATTACTATAGTTAAATAATATTATCCTTAAGAAATCGTCAACAAATTAAACATACCCGGGTGCCTCATCCGTCCATATGATTTTTCCTCAGTCCCATAAAGGTTAAGAAAACTTTAATTTTTATTTTTATTAAAATATAAATTGTTATCATTTTAGAAACAAAACATTTGATTAAAAATATTTGAGAAATTTACAAAATTTGTTGAAACTAGCAAAAAAAATAGGTGAAATAGATGACAAAATTTTAAATATATAAATAGAAGTCAAAAGGTGATAGTCTCCGATGCCTGTAAGTATTGAAATAAAAGAAATGGAGATTTAAAACCGAAAATAGCATTTTAAATGAATCCTTGTTTAAATTTTTCAATTTTTTTTACTGGGGAAAAATGAATGACACAAAAGTTTTGAAAGATTGTGGCAATAAATTTTGCGCTGAAGACGAATTTACATTGAAGATCCGATGGAAAAACAGCACTTTGGAAAAATATGAATAAGTTTTTTTTATTCTTTCTTTTTTCTCTTTTCGTTTTTCTACATCGTCATCTTAAGACAATATTGACACAAACACTAAGAGGAAAGAAGAAAGTGCAATTTTATGCTGAAGGAACTCTATAAGGAAACGTCGCGAACGAGTAGAATTTCTGATGGAGAAAACTGCGTCTACATATCCGCTTTTTCCCTCTCCCCTCCACTTTCTCCATATTCCTTTTCTTTCATCAAGATTGCCAACAATACCCGAACAAAGTTTATCCTCAGAGAGAATTTTCCCATTTTTTCCCTAATAATAATCTTAGCATTCAATAGGCGCGTGTATATATATATATATATAGTGCAAAAAAAAAGTTTCCTGCACTGTGTTCCATAATTTGTCTATATTATACATTTAATTTTCTTCTTTATATAAATTCAAGAATTATATAGAATTCCTAGAATTTAATGTAGAATTTCAAATTTATAATGAAGATGGAAATATGAGAGTTGAATACAGATGAAAGGAAAAGTTTTTTTTTCTTTTTATTTTAATATAAAAAGTTCTAAAGGTTTTTTTCCCTCAAGATAAAAAAAAGTTTGATTAATTTATTTCAAGTTGGATAAAATTTTTGACGAATTCTCTTGTTTTCGCTATATATATATATTGAAATTAAAAGCAACTTTTATTCATTTGAGCGAGTCTAATGAGCATTCTTGATGTTTTCACGCTTGACTATATACGTATAGTAATAACAAGAAGATAAGCGGATGATACAGAACTCTGCTCACAGAATAATGATGAACATAATTGAATAGGGTATTAACAGAATTTTTTTAATGTTATAGATGCAAATTTAGTGTCGTTCATCAATTACGACAAAATTTCCCTATATAATCAAGTTTACAATATTTTTTTCTGTCAATTTTCTCCTCTTTGAAAATTAACTAATTTTTTTTTGTTAATGATTTAATAGAATAAAAAACGGCGTCTACTTTTGTGGGATTTACACAAAATTTATAATGAATGCGTTGTCCACTAATTCCATTTGGTCTTAAAAACATTTTTACACATGAAAAATTTAATATTGATTTAAATGTAATAAAAGTGAATTTAATGTTGAATTTAATGAATTAATTTAAACAAAAAAATTTTATGATTTTTTCACTCATATATATTTTATCAAGTAAATTTTACATTTACATTGTAGTTTAAAAGACACTACAATTTAAAAACCCTAAAAATTTATTTTTTGCAAAAAAATGTTTAAATTATTTTTAAAGGCAACACTGAGAAAAAAAATTATTTGATTTAAATATATTTTGTTTAAATCAAGCTTGAAATATCTTTGCTATACACTCAAACATATTTAATTTTAATTCAAACATATTTTCTGGTTCAGTTTAAGAGATTATATATTGAAATCAAACATAAATAGCGATTGATCTTAAATTTTTCTGTAGTTAACTTTTAAGTTTGATTCAAACATAAAATTTTTAAACATAATTTTTGTTTAATCCATAACAGAAAATATGTTTGAATTAAATATAATTATTCAAACAAATAATACTTTTGAATCAATGCAGTACATATTTTCTATTTATTGAGATTAAACTTACAAATTAATTTATCAATTAAACAAAATCGTCTAACATTATTTTTGTGTTTCATTTAAGTATAATGTTTTCTCAGTGAAATAAAACGTTATTTGTTTAATGAAGTGCTAAATTTTTACATTCATAAAACTCAGCCTTCATAAAAGTTAAACAATTTAAAAAAAAAAAAGTCCGCCATTTTGGATCTGAAATTTAAAATTTTTTAATTTAGACATTCAATTCGTAATCAGAGAAAAAAATCCCTAGATGCTACGATTTCAATTTAAAAATTTTTTAAATTTATTTATTTCTCAAAATTCATAACATATCGCTTTTTTAATATTTAATCATTATCTAACATTTTAACAGAAATGAATTTTTAAATAAATTCTTATTAAAAAATTCAATTAACTAAATAGAAAAATTAATAATAACTAATTGCATAATTAAAAAGTTTTTAAAATTGTATTTTTATATTTTATTAAGAACGTTATGAAAACCTTTTAAAATGTTTGTTTCTTTTCGAAGAAATTTAATCAAATTTTAAAGAATCTAAAATTTTAACTGTGATTAATGTTTAAGTGGATAACTAATGTAATGGTTAATAACTAATTATTAGTTAAATTCACTTTTAAGTTATGTTAAAATTACTGAAATTTTTAGTGACTAATTCAATTAGTAAAAAATTGACTACAGTTGCAGTTATTTATTAACAATGAATTAGTAATTATCTACTACTAATAATTAGTAAGTATTATTTTTTACTAATTGCTGCTTAATGGAAAAAGTCAGCTAAGATTTTATTAATAATTAATTATTTTGAACTATTTTACATTTAGAGAGAAGGATCTAACCTAATAAATTTATTTATCTATTTTTCTTTTAATATTTGACAAGAAAAATGTAGTCAGAAAAAGTATTAAACTTATCTTACCGCTAATATTATATGTTAAGTAGTAATCGGATGGTTTTGGTCAGATAAATCGTTTTTTCCATTTTTATATCAGTTTTAAAATAAGTAGTATATGATGAATTTAGTCCGACAAACAAAGTTATAAGTAGAAAACGCCATTTTCAGTCAGATAGAGTGCTGCTGAATAATTTTAGTCATTAAGTAGGAAACAGTATATTTAGTCAAACGAGTCTCTCATATCAATAGAAAGAGAGGCAAAATATACTTTAAATTTTGCTAACCTATTTTAAGTAATATTTAAATGCTTTGATGAACCAAAAATTTTTGCCATACAAAAAGTGGGTGAACTTCAGTAATTCTAGTAGATATAGTATAGAAAGTAATTCAAGTATTTTTTATCAAATATCAGATTTATTTTTATCATTATTCTTTTTAAATCTTACATTCAACATACTTTTAATTAAAATCGTTTACATTATAGAAACATTTTTAAGAGAATTTTAGCCTTACATAATTTTGCGTCCTAAAAGTGACCTATTCTACTTTTAAGCTTAAAAATTGGTAAGTTTTAAATAATTTTAATTTCAAGATATAAACAGTAATTATAATAATACTGTTTACAGTTATAAATAATAACTATAACACATTTCCAACTGCCCAAAAAAAAGTTCTGAAAATTAACATTTTTTTCTTACTTTTAAAAACTGTTATTTAAATTATTACTAAACTTGAATACACTACTAAAAATGATTTTTCATTTACAGAGGATAGTGTAATATTAAAAAGAGATAAATTCAACGTCAGTAATATACATTTTCATCTAAATGCGTCTGTTAGCATAACCCCCAACTCCTATTCTCTTAATATGGACCGGAGAGACCGGAACACTAATCTTCAGTGTTCCGGTCAAGACGAATATATATTCTGACTAGTTTATGGTTATTCCGGTCTACGGGAATTCACCCTAACTGTACATTTAACTTCTTGGCAGATTTCCATACTTGATAATTCACTCTTTTTTAAAATTAAAATCATAATATTATTTTTATCTTGTACCATCATATATATGCGAAATTGTAAATAATGATCTCCTTTCTTTTAATACATATACATACGTAATTAATTTTTGTTAATTTTTTTAATCTTCATTTTTCATTATTAAAAACAGTATCTGCTATTTTACAAAATTTTAATTAATGAGTTAAAATATTTAATGAATATTAATTTAATAAATATTAATATAAATAAGATTAATATAATTACTATTTATACAATAATTATTAATTAAAAATAAATTATTGTCATTTTTGAAATTTTCGAATATTATAAAATTTTAAATTACAGTATTTTTGTTTAGTAGCTTTACATATCTATGCTGAAACAAAAAATTTTCTCTTTGACTTTTTTGAATTCGGTGTATTACATTTTTCCGTTTTTTGTAACCTATTTGAAAAAAGAAGTCCTTATACAAGATCTGGGGCGTGTATAACGTGCATATCAAATAGCAAATCGAGATACTATGACATATCGATTTTGAAGTTGTGTCAAAGGGTCGAACATCTTTTGCAAAATGAATATATTTTAGCTCATAATGTAAACAGTGAATGTATAATATTATTCAAAGGGATATTTAGATGTAGAATATTTTTCAGTACATACTTTATTATTGATGATTAATTGCAAACGATAATTTAAATAGTCATTTTCAATACACATCAATCCACTTTGTATTCGAGTCTAAAGTTCTGAAAAAGTTCAAATGATTTTACAATTTACTGTTCAAAATTGTCTAGCGCCTACAAATTTTATCGGATTTTAATGATCATGGTCTTAAATTAAAGGGGATAAAATTTCCAAGACATCCCTCTAAGCCAATTTTTTGATGTTTAATTGTTTATATTTTCTTTTGTTACTTAAAGTTAATAATTTGCAATATTTTTAGAAAAAATCATGTTTATTTTTTTAATTTTCCATTGCTCATGATCGACATCCATTTAAATTAGTCTAGTATGACTACCAGAAAAATAATAATATGCATAATACAATTTATTTAAATTTTTGCAAACAATGTTAATTAACAAATTAACAAAAACAACAATCTATGTCGACTTTGGTGAAAAATTATTTTAAAGTTAATAATTATCATTGTTGTTGACAATTATTATGAAATAATACAACAATTATTACTTATTAAAGAGTCACAAGAGTTTATATTATTTTGACTAACTGAAACTGAGTTTACATATTGTCAAAAATATCACGTCTGACTAGAATCGAGAAGATAAAAAGTGTTATTTTAACATCGAAATTAGTGTTGAAATAACACACAGCAAATTATAACCTCAAAGATGGCGCTATGTTCTATGTCGTTTATCATTGGCTATAATTTAACACGCAACAACCACATCAAACCAGGTTCTTTCTGTGAAATTTCTTTTATTATGTTTTTACTCTTTTCACAAAATTTTACAAACGTATTATTTTACTATGGTTTTGACGTTAGAAATAAATATATTAGTTTTACTGAATACGTCTTTTTCTACTCATTAGGTACAGGGATAAAAGTGATAATTTTATATAATATGAAATACAATTTTTAGAATAACTTTTACTATTTTCAAAGACAGTTTGTTTTATAAATATTAGAAACAATTTAATAATTTTATAATGCTGCTATATTAAATAAGGATTTTTGATATATATTAAAAGTCATTATTTCTAGAATAAATTTTGTAATAATTTGAGTAAAATTTATTCTGCAAATAATGCAATTTATCAAAAATTCCAAACAATTTTAATTTTCCTTAGAAGTAAAAGTTAATTTATGGTCCTTACTTGATATGACATCATCTTAATAATTTATCGATCGAGTGATAACATCTTTACTATATATACTTATTACAAAGTTTTGAAAAGAGATACATACTAAACTCACTTTTTACAACTAAATATAATTATTAGAGTTACAAGTTAGTCTTGTTTGTCTGCAAAACTAACTTTCACCACTGCCTCAAATGTTGTGTCTGACTAAAAATACCTTTTACTACTTTATTTTCCAACTGCTCGGACGTTAAACATTTGATTATTACCCCTTACTACGTTTTATTATGCTGAAAAAATAAAAAACTTTTTACTTTACAGTCGCAGATATTTTCTACTTGCAATTGATCTGACTAAACAAACTTTGTACTGCTTATTATAAAGTTATTTATTTATTTATGTGTAGGATTACTAAAAACTCTTCGTTAAGAATGTAGTTAAAATATTTTCGATAATAATTATATGACGTTTCCCATAAATACTGATAGTCGATTCTTAGAAATATATTTTTAAGGTAAATAAGATTAGGTTTCTCAAAACAATAAACTATACTTGTAAATATATATATGTTAAAGATAGCAGAACGATTTCTTTTAAAGCAGTTTTTCTAAATTTTATTTCCAAAAGATTTAAAACCTTTTTTTATAACTTAAAAATCAACAATTGTAAAATGTAAAGAAAAATTATCTACAGACATCCTTCTGATATCTTCTTTAAATAAGCCAACACTTTTCCGTAATCTCATATATTTATTAAGATCATCCTAACGCTAATGCATTCTCACACACAAGCAATAGCGGTATGTGTCTATATTCCACGTAAAAATGCATAATTTTTGAAAGTTAATTATTTTAAAAATTCTAAAATTATTCTTAAAAATTAACTTTTAAAATTATATGATTAATGGAATTAAGCTTAAGAATTATTCAAAGTATAAAAAATAATTATGAGTGTAATAATTGATAAATAATGAATAAGAATTATTTTAATATAGAATATAAATAAAACTAACCTCAGTTAAATTCATTCATAAGTTATTTATATACAAAAATTATTGTGTATAATTATTTATAAACAAGTTTAAACATTTAAATAATTCTTATTCAATTTTAATTAATTTTAACAATCAATTCATTTATTTTTAATTATTTTTGAATTCTTGATAAATTTATGTAAAATATACAGAATGTCATATACTTTCATTATAAAGCTTAAGTTAAAAATAAATTCAAACATTTTTCAACTATTTTCAATTCATTTCAAATTATTAAATTTTCTACTAATAATTTGTAAAAAACTACTAAAAATTAGTATTAAGTGTTAAAAATTGTTAATAAACTTTTTTATTTTTCATCACAAAATTATGTGACAATTACAGAAACTTGTGGAAAAAGTAAATTTTGGCTCCATCTCTTAAAAACGACAAACACATATATCAAACATTATAACACAAACACATAACACAAACATTATAACCCCTTTTACTTAAAAACATCATTCTCTTAACTACGCCCACACAACTCCTAATTTCTCAAGGCTGGACCTGAAGGGCCCAATGACATCCTTGCCTTTATAGGTTTTTCTCCATTTTCTTTTTCATGGATTACTACACTTTTTCAACCTCTTTTTTCTCTACTCCGAAACAACTTATCTCCAAAACCAACCCCAAAATTAAGAAGGGAAAAGAATTTAAAAATGAAAGTCCCATTTCGATCAGTCAATCAAGCTTCAGTTGCAATTCTAGTCTCAGTTATAGTTTTACAATTAATTATAGAAGGTTACAATCAGTTCTTTAATTTTAAGTTCTAAATTAAAAATTCAAGTTCGAATTCAAGTTAAATCCAAATGTTAAAAGAAGGAAGACAAATTTCCACTCATTTCCATAAGCTCTTGTTTTCTATTGCCAATACTGATTTCATAATAAAAAGTACGTGTCTTTTAAAAATTGCTATCTAACTTTCTTCTAAATCCATTTCTTGTCATACACAGAAAAAAATTGGACTCATTTTTGTTGCAACTCATAATGAGTCTGTGTTAAATGGCATAGAACGTGGCGCCATCTACAAGGTTCATTTTTGTTGCAGCTCATAATGAGTCACTTTTCTGACTCATTTTGAGTTCAGTTTTTTTCTGTGTAACTCTCTATTTCCCAAAGAATGATAATTCGTTACAAAATTCTTGTTATAATTCTTCAAATCCATTCCAAATTTTTTGTATTTGACAATATTATTTCGTTCCCGACAACACTGAAAGAAATGTTTCGGTATATTAGGATTTTGGTTGTGTTTAACAATTTCTGTCAAGTTTTGAGAAACCAAATGTTAATTTTACCTCATAATAGTTAGGTTAAATGAGAAATTTAAAAATAAGGAACACTTAACCTATAATTTGTAATAGATTTCCGTATTTCAAATATCTGTTTGTTAGAATCACAAGCACCTCTTTTGTGTTCGAACGAAACTAATGTGAAATTTGGTTAAGAGGTTAGTGCGCTTTAGAAATTTACGTCTAGATTTAATGGTATGGTTGAAATACCCCAACTGTTGGGCTGTTTCTATTCCAGCAACCTTTTACTATTTTGTTTCAAGTTAGGTGCTAAAGTAATTTTCAATATTTTGACTAACGGGAACAATTTTGTACAACTTTAGATCGTCATTTTAGGGAGTTAAGCATTCAAAATAATTAAAATTATTTTGTCTGACTAAACTCGCTTTTTACTACTTAAGATACAATTAAACTGACTAAATATACCGTATACTAGTTATTACAAAATTATGAAAAGAATTAAAAATGTTTGGCACATTGAAGTCACCTTATATGCTACTTAATATAATTATAGAAAGTAAAAATTATTTTAACTATATATTACAATATACTTTTAATTCTGCTTCAAAATATTTTTAAATTTTGTAACTAATAATTTTCCATTTGCAAAGTGTATTACAAAATATTCTCCATTTTATATTTCTTTAAATATAACCTTATAAATTTGTTACTAAACAGACAATTATGTCAGCATACTCAAACGGTTTAAAAAGATAAAATCAAATTATGCTCTCAAATTACCTTCACTTAATACTAAATCAATTTATTTAAAATAAAAAAAGAAGCAATCCTTCAATTCCAGTATAATTAATAAAGTGAAAAGAGTCAGTTTTGCACGATAGCGTGTAAATTATACATGTATAGGTACATGATTCAAGGGAAAATTAATTAGCAATAGATTAAAGTTAGAGAGAAAGAGAAAATTCGCTGAATTGATAACGATATTAAAAGCAGTGCGAAATAAATATTCCTTTATTTCACTATTTATGCTTTGTAGGATTATAAATATCTAATCCGTTACAGTTGAAATGATTCACAATCGAGAGCAGTGTTTCGAAATCCATTTTCTGCTCGTAACGTATTTTAATCTCTCTGTCTCTCTTCCACTCTCGTTGTATGGGAGAGAGAGAGAGAGGGAGCGAGAGGGAGGGAGATAGCTATTCGTTTTCTAGTTTGCAAGTCGTAGAGATATCAGACAAAGTTCACCGTAGCTTCGATGAAAATACGAAACGAACTGGATTTTAGTACACAGTAGTATGCGCAAATCGAATTTCAACCCGAGACAGGATGAGATTGATAAAAGCTGATAAGGGTGGCTATTATCGAACAGTCACTATCAACGCCTGCGATTGATTGATTATAACAGTAGAGGTCAGGTATCGGTCAGATGATGCTTTCATTTCATGTCGCATATTAGAAATTGTTATATCAAAAATCCAGGAGGGACAAGAGCATGTAAAAAAGTTAAACTATTATATATATATATATATATATATATATATCACAATTATATCTACTGAAGCATGTGATCCTGATGGCATACTCTCATCCCTGCCAATCGATCTTCGACTTTCCTTCGACGACGACGAAACTAAAAAAGTAGTAAAACGACATTCAAGATTCGTCAATGCTACTTTTAGGATTAGGTTCTTCTATTATTATTATTTTTTTTTATGTTAAAATCATTATTGTTATTTAATAATAAAAATGATAATAACAAAAAGTCTCGGATCAACTTTAAGGCGCAGAAAAGTAGCTTTAGTGAATTAAAAATATGTGTCGCGCTCCAAAGAAAGGTACCTAAGAAGCAAATGAATTATAGGTTAGGGTGGTGTTAGATTTCTCTTGATTAAAAGTTTATTTTTAATTATTTAAAATTTGAAACCAATTTTTAATGAATATTTTGAATATAATGAAGACTTGAAGATCAATAATTTTTAATTAATAATTGATTTTCTTTCTGTATTTTTACTTGAAAAATTAGAAACATAACCTCAACTTTTTTGCTTCTTAGGTACCTTTCTTCGGAGCGTGACACATATAAAAAATAAAAATGAAAAGTTAGCAAATAACGAAACATAAAATATAATATTTTCCTAGCAACAATCTTAAAATTTACATTTTCGAAAAAGTGCATTTGGCCATCTCTCCTGGAATGGTCAGGTCACATTTTCAACACTTTTCAGGGGGTTCAGAGCAGTTTTCATGTAGCCACAAGTGTCAAATTCTGCACTGAATTCAATCTTCAATCAATATCGTTTGGTTGTAACTTTTGACACAACCTACAAATAAATCTCCATCTCTGGTGTCAATAAGATCAATTATTTTGTTCTCAGGCATTTTTAATTTGTTTTTCTTTAGTATTTCTTAAATATTTAACATAAACATAAAAAATTTTAAATAAAAATCATTAATGGCCATCTTACCCAAAAATTCATTATGAAAGTAAACATCAAAATATTAAATTAATGAAATATTTTTCCTTACATTTTTCGTTTATATCGAAGCGTGGGTTATACACTATTCAATAAAACTTAAAATTGAAAATTATGTTAACAAATAACAGTATAGTAACAAGAAATCTGAAATTTTCCAATTATTTTGGACCCATGCAAAAAAAATAAACAAGGATTACACTTCGAGTTTCATTATTTTTCATCATATTATTGTTTAGATTTATTATTAATCACAAAAGGTTGAAGAATAACCCATAAAAAGTGATATTTCTTTACAAATTCGGTAAAATATTTGAACTGGCCATCTCTCCCATATGGCCATCTCCCCCGGACTTACCCTAATGTAATAATTCTAAAAATTTGGAACAAGAAAACATAGAAAATAAAAAGTGTTATTTTAACACCGAATTCGGTGTTAAAATAACACGCATCAAATTTAACACCAATTGTGGCGCCACTGTCTATGTCGTTTAACATTGGCTAATTTCACACGCAACCAAAACAACACCTAGTTTTTTCTGTGAACTTAAGCTTTAAAATTTTCTATATTACTGTAATTAACCCGTATGGGTTATAACATTTAATTTAGTATTGGCATAAAAATTTTAATTTGTAATTTCCTGAGCTTCCACTTATTTCTAAATTCAATTTCTAAAGCGCACTAACCTCTTAACCAAATTTTACATTAGTTTCTATCGAACACAAAAGAGGTGCGTGTGATTCTAACAAACAGATACTTGAAATACGGAAATCTATTACAATTTATAGGTTACGTGTTCCTCATTTTTAAATTTCTCATTTAACCTAACTATTGAGGTAAAATCAACATTTGGTTTCTCAAAACTTGGCAGAAATTGTTAAACATAACCAAATTCCTAATATACCGAAATAATTTTTTTCAGTGTATTAAAAATAATTAAATTTCAAAAATAAGAATGAAAAAATTCTAAAAATGACTTTGAGTGTTTTTTTTAAATTTGATATAACCAATGTTAAACGACATAGAACGTAAACTTAAAATTGATTTGAATTTCAAGTTTGCATTGTTTAAAATTTAAAATACGTGAAAATTGAAATCAACCGAATTTGAATTTAATGAAAATTAAGATGAATGCTTAACAATTTTTACAAATTATATTTTGTCAATATTTATTAAAACTTTTTTTCTTTAAATAGTGTAGAAAATATTTTTAACACAAAACATACATACTTTTACACAAAATATGCAATATACAAAAGAACATTAATAAATTTTGTTTCTTTTGTGCAATATGCAAAAAAAACAAATGCGAATAGTACTCGCACTGAAATTTCGGGTTTCTTTTTTTATCAAATAATTTTATCAATATATTTTTTTAGTTTTGATGTTAAATTTTTAAAAAAGTTTCTTAAATTTATTTTGTGTGATCAGACTGTAAAGATACACTAGTCTATCAATTTTTAGGTCATTAGATCAAAAAATGTAGAAGTTGGGTGGAAAAAACGTTTTTTCAAAAATTTTTTAGTTTTTCCTTGACAACGCCATGGTCATTATTATATGTCAAGTTTTATATTTCTTTCCTGTAATATTCACGTTGAGATACACTAGTATGCCAAATTTTAGGCCTCCATGTTAAATAGTTTAGAAGGTAAGGGGGGGAATGGTCACTTTTTATACATTTTTGGACAAAAATCTTGTTATTTCCTTGACAACACTATGACCATCGTATCCAATCAAATTCTCTATATTTTTCCTGTAAACTACGTGTGAAAATACATATATGTATCTGTACGAAATTCGAGCCCTCTAGGTAAAATAGTTTAGCCGCTAGGAGGGAGGACACGATTTGGCTACGAACACAAGAGTCTCACGAATAGGGTTCCGTCGGTACACAGAAAAAAGTAGTATAAATTTTGTTGTGGGTAATTTTAACCAATGCTAACTCACATAGACAGTGCGCCCTCACCTAGGAGAAATTTTGTTGCAGTGAATTTTTACCCCAAAATCAGGTTAAAATTTATACTTTGTTTATCTTGAGATACACCTATGGTGTACAGAACTCTAAGAAAGTTTTGGCACATACAAAAAATATAAAAAAAATATTTACAATAAAATAACTTTTAGAAAAAAATGTGTCCGTCAACATTTTTAAAGTGATGTTCAATGTCAAAATTAGAAAATATGGTGACAAAGATTATCGTTAGTACATATTGAAAGAAAATCTTTATCAAATACTTTCAGGTATTTTGTGAAAAAATTTTCCATTTTCTTCTATAATGCTACTGGGTATTACCAAAATCGTATCATGCGTCCAATATATAATGTAAACCCGAAGCGCTCCCAATGGACGTGCGACTAGTCGTCGCAAAACACGTTCACACACACACACACACACACACAAGAATCAGAAAATTGAGAGAAATCCAAACCACAAGTGGACGCAAGTTTCACGCTTTATTTGAAATAATGGTTTACTATTATCTCCTCTTTATTCTTCTTCACTTTAGCCAGAACATTTATTCTTTTTGAATTTTTAGAGGGACAAAATAAAAAGAAAAACATAAAACACTAAATTCTTGATCAAGTTCCAAACTTGTGACTTAGAAAAGTGTTAAAGTGCAAATATTATATATTCTTGTAAATATTATTCTTTTCAATTGTAACTGAAATTTAAAATTTTAAAGTTGATAATTTAAGGTCGTTTAGTAATACAGACAAATTTTCGTATAGGCAATTTTTTCTTGTCGCAGTAGAAAATAAAGTCATGGTCAGTCAAATCGTTTTTAAATTTGATTTATCATTAAATTCTTCCAACGAGTTACAGTTAAAAAGTCTATTTATAATAAAAGCTGTTTGAGTCCTAATTCAGGGACCTTTTTATTATTTCTATTATATGATTTTTGATATTTCAATTTTGAATTTTATAAAATTCTTTTATTATTCTTACATATGTTTTTTTTCGTTCTAATTTTCTTTATAATATTGTAACAAGTAGTAAAAGGCATTTTTTCTGTATATAATAAAAAGTAGAAAAAAGCTGTTTTAGTCAAACGAAAAGTTATCTTTTTCAACATTATTCGTAGTAATAGAAAATTACAATCAGACAAAAAGTTACAAAATGTTTGTAACATTGAAGTAGCAAAAGGTAAATTAAGTCCGAAGAATAGTATTTTAATTCTTATTAAATATTATTTATCATCCTTTTATTACTTTAATGCTACTAAAATTTTCAACTCTTCTGTCTGAATGTAACCAACTTCTACCACTTATTACAATATTAAAAGCACTCATAAATAGTTTGTCTAAATTAACATACCTTTACTACTTTAATGTTACAAAAATTTTGAACCATTCTCTCATTGTAACTAACTTTTAGTTTCAATGTAAAACTTTCACTGCCTGTAATCATCTTTTACTACTTAAGATATTTAAACAATAAACTAACTTTACGTCTGTCTATAACAAGTTTATTCTACTTTATATAATTAACAAAAATTCCACTACTAATTACAATGTTTAATTATATTTAATTATTTTATAATTAAACTTTTTAAAGTTCAAACGAATTCCTCCATTTTTGTCACTACTTTTAATTTGAATCTTATTAAAAAATATAATTTTTTATACAAACAAATTAATAAATCTAAATCTGTAAATAAATGTTGAATTGACATTACTTTTTAAACAATTATTTGTTACAATGTTAGAAGAATAAAATAACCTTAAGTTCGAGTAAAACCACTTTCTACTACTTATTTATATTAATTTTAAGTAAAAAAGTGTACAAGTGCGAGTTCCATAAAACTTGTAATATTGTAACAACAACTGGTAGGATTTTTTTCACTTTTGTATTATTTTGGTATGTTGAATTGAAGGGTGCGCTAAAACAAAGCATTAAGTGCCATTTTTTCTTAGCTTACATTTGCATCAAATTTGAGGTTATAAATCCTTTTCTTAGTTAAAACTTATGATAATTACAAACAATTTTTATTATCAATAACCTGATATTAATTATTGATATTTAGCTCTAAAATTTGAAGTGTCATATTGGTGCTTAATGCTATGTTTTAGCTCACCCTTCAATTATTGAGACTAGGTTAAAAATAAATAACAAAGAAAAATTGAAGTATTATATATTTTATATTATAAGTAATAGGCAGTGGAACCAATTTTTAAAATTTGTTTCAAAATTGGTTCCTCTGCGCTTATTGCTTAAACCGTTTGAAATGCCTTTATTTTATGAAAATTTTAAATGTAACTCTTATAATATTTAATTATTTTTTGAATTTTCAAGTAAAGTTATTCATTAAATAATTTATAACTTAGACAAAGAGTTTTTTTTATTAAAAACAATAACTTACAACAATTTTATTTGTAATTGTCGAAGTGTAAATTTCGCAGTAGTAAACAGAAGTTTTAATCAGACATAACATTCTCTAATCAATCCGCCTCATATTATTCCCATTAAGATTAAAGAAAAATAATCGATAATCCATGTCGATAGATATAATGATAATTTAATGGAAATTATCGCTATTAATGGTATTTTGAATAGCAAGAATTTGTTGTAATAGCGAAGGGAAGGATATGCGAGAACGTAATTTGTCACCCTGAAAATGAGGTCATTTAACCCACAAGGTATTAATACCTTTGTTGGGTTTGTGAGCGCAACAAGAGAATACAATGATACACGTGTTGGATCTCCCAATTTTCGTTCGACTAGGAGGATATCCTACATCTCTCGAGTCTCGTTGTACCTGTTGTTGGACGAATGTAGATTCCGATTATCGATTGGCGATGCTCTATTACCCTGTATAATTAGCCACGTGGATTGACGTATTTAATCATCGGCTAAACGACTTTAAATCGCTCTCTTTCAATTTCCTCATTATCGACATTTTCTCATGTTTAAGCTTCATTTATAACTTTCTCTCTCTTGACTTCTTCAATTTTTCTCTCATTTTATTTTTATACTTAAACAAAATTAGAGAGAAAAAGAGAAAAGAACAATGTCTTTAAAGATGCATGTAATTTTTAAATAGAAAGTCTGTCACGATTTAAAGAAAATTATATGTCACTTTTTTTGCTTTTTCGTATATTTAATTTGAAAAGAAAGTGATAAGTGAAAAAGTCATTAAATAATTTAATAACACTTTTTACAAAGCAAACGTTTAATTTATTCGTTATCTATTCTTTTCCTTTTCTATCTTTAATTATTAAACAAAATAAAAAATTAAAAATTATAAAAGTAATTGAAAAAAACTGTTTAAAAATGCAAAACATAAAAACCCATACTACTTTTTTTTCTTTTTCATACTTAATTTAAAAATAAATCCAAAAAAAATTGTGTAATAACTTAAAA
The DNA here is from genome assembly GCA_032872475.1 of Leptopilina myrica (nomen nudum). Taxonomy (NCBI): domain Eukaryota; kingdom Metazoa; phylum Arthropoda; class Insecta; order Hymenoptera; family Figitidae; genus Leptopilina; species Leptopilina myrica (nomen nudum). The sequence continues at coordinate 9,469,937 of CM065460.1, forward strand.
ATCTAATTATTATAATTTAATATCGGATAGGAAAATGAATTTAGTTTTATTATTACTTATTTTACAATAAGAGAAATCCTATTTTGTCATTAAATAGAAAAATTTTTTTCTTTTTTAAAAAAAATATTCTTTCTAACAAATTGAAAATAAATTTTTCAATCTGTTTTGAGAGGATTTATTGAAAACGATCTCCTTTAGAAATCAGTTTTTTTCATTCTTTTGGTCCCTCCGGTCATTAAGTACAAAAATTTTTCCCTCTATAAAAAAAATAATTCCCTTATAATAAGAGACAACGAAACGAGCTTAACACACTAATAACAATTCGATATGCGCAGACAAAAAAATAGATTTTATATGTCAAAAATAAATGAAAGTCGAAAAAATATTCAGAACTTTGTGTTTTAGAAAATAACAATTTTTATTGAAATATTTTTATAAAAAAAAAAATTAAAAAAGCATTTTTAATTATTAAAAAGAATGTTTATCTTTTTTCGAACATGCAATTATTTTCTGCTTTTGTTACAGTTTAAAATTTAAATGGAGCCATTTCTTTGGTGATATTAATAATATTCTTAATAAATTTTTCTTATGAATTTATAATTAAAATCTCCCCTTTCTTTACTATTCGAATGATATTAATGATTATAATTTAAACTTTTTCAAAATTGTATTATTTTAGAAACATTTTAAATTTCTTAATGCTGTTTTCTAAAACAAAAATATTTTAATTCATTAAGATTTTTAAACTCTTTTGGTCTTAATTTAAAGATGAGACTTCAATGATCACATCTACATAAGTTTCAAATTTTTTTGGCAAATTTGTTGATTGCTTCAATCTTTGTATAAATTATTAAAATTTTATGTTATGTATACTTAATCGTAGAATTTAAGATCTTTTGAATGGTATATTTGCTAATTTTCTTTTTGACGTGTAGGTTAAAAAATATGTCCAATTTGACCTAAATTTTGACCTACGGTACTTTAGGAAGTCCTTATGGAAAATTTGATGAAAAAGCAGATCAATTAGTGTTATTAGCAAGTTTTGACCGATAAGTCAAAAGTGTCCTTAAAATTAACCTAAATTTTAAAAGTAGATCAGGTCAAAGGTAATTTTATCGACAATTTTTTACGTATGTAGATGAAAACTGCACTAAAAATTGACCTAAATTTTGAGGGCAGAGGGAATTGTTTGTCAATTTTTTATATGTAGGGCAAGACTGTCCTTAAAACTGACCTAAATTTTGAGGGAATAGCAGGTCATAAGGGATTTATCGTCAAGTTTTGACATATACGTCAAAACAACCCTTAAAATTGACCTAACCTTTTTTTATATTTAAAAAAAATGATTTATACCTTATAATGTAGAGAAGATTTTCCAAAAAGGTATAAATAAATATTAAAGAAATAAAAAAATCGGAAACAAAAATAAAAAAAATAAATTTGTTTATACAAAAACTTTTTCTTACATTTTTTAAAAGTTGAAAGGAAACTAAAACTTTCATTCTTTGACAACTTTTATCTAAATTCAATATTTTCACTTATGAACTATTGAAAATAGGTCTACTTTTATAAATCCAAAATCTCGAAAATTGATAACTTGAAAATTTGGGCAATTAAATGAAAATAAAATAAAATTGCGCAAGACACTTTTCATAACAAAATCATAAAAAGGCGTTGACACTGAAAACATATTTAACGGAAAAGAATGTTGAGAAAAGCGTACATAAGATTCGGATCCTCACTAGTTTCTTTAAAACTTGTTAGTATTTATTGGTCTAAAGTTTCAGAAAATCAATTTTTCAAATAAAATCAATTATTTATTTGAAAGTTACAACAATTGCTCAAAATTTTTTAAATGGCCGTATCTTGTAAACGGTCCAATATAATTGAGTTTAGTTTTTTTTAAATTCATAAAGACGAGCCGCTTCAAATATGTTATTAGCATTTTTTTCTTATTTTGTTAATTAAAAAAGTTATTTAAATAAATAAAAGTAACTTTCGAGCCATAACTCAAAATTAAATGACTTACGAACCAAAAACTTCCTTGTTCTGCTCACTTTTATATTCCAAAGAAAAAGGTCGTTATGATTTTTGAATAACTTAATATTCAAACAATGATTAATTTGTTTACAATTATTTTCCAAATCAATCTAATTATAAGCTTAAGGATCATTCTCTTGCGCGCGAATACTGCTACGTCATGTCCGTCTGTCCAAGAATCATGGAGTATAGACTACAGGAGACCAAACTATTGTGTGTGTACTTCTCGTAACTAAACATTTCTGCGTCTAAAGATCGAAGTGCAAAAACTTCCCACCTAAAGCGTATGCATCGGTCGTCTAAGTTTTTTGAAAATATCTGTCTGCTAGGCTCGTGACATTTATAGGTTATGGTTATTATTATTTTCTAGTCACATGGTGTTTAGTCTGTTTAGTGCATTTGTTGTTTAATGTCATAATAGTTTTGTTATTAATTATTGAAGTGAAATTATGAAGGTGAGTAAAAGATTATTTGATTACATTTCATTTACTGTAAATGGAACTTATTTATAAAAGCAGTAAAAATATCAAAATTTCAATTTTATAATAAAATGACTGTACTATAAATTTTTGTTTCAAGTTTTCTTTTTATTACGCTTCCGTTTTTATTATTACACCTATATTACCAAGTTTAAAATTAATTAATTACTTCCAATTGAATTTATATTTAAACAACTTAAAGTAATTTATGAAATTGATGTTTTGAGATTTTTAATTATTTTTGAAAAATTGCAAAAAGTATACAACGAATATTTTTAGTTGAAATTAATTTAATTTCTCTAATTTAAAAAACTCAGAATATAATAAAAAATAATATGAAAAATAATTCATGCCTTTTTGCATATAACAAACATATATACTTACACGGAAAAAAATACTGTGCTAAAAACAAATTTGAAAAAATTATAATTATAAATTGAACAAATAAAATAAATATTCCTTAAAGGTTAAGTATACATTTAATGATTTGCTTGATCCGTTACTCAAAACAAACACGACCAATACAGACGCGCTCTATCGAGAAGTTTTCGAACCTTGAACTTCAGACGCAAAAGTGGTTGCTTTGAAATACATTAGATTGGTCTCCTGTAGTCCATTCTCCATGCCAAGAATGATGCGCGTAAACGGCATATAATATATTTGACAATCGTGGAAAAATGGAGGTTATGTTTTAATCAAAACAACGCATTTCAATATTTTTAAAGCATTGGCAGTCATGAAAAGAAAAGTTAAATCAAGATATCATTATTGTAATCTCCTTTTGAAGCATTCGGCATGGAGGAGAGGAAAATTGTTATTTATTTTTCCACGATTGTGGAAACTTTATTTTTTTTAGACCAACAAATGTAATTCTAACAACTTTTAAAGAAATCAGTTACGTTTAGTATAAATAATTAAATTTATTAATAATATACATTATTATATACTAAATAATAATGTTTATTCAAAATATGACTATCAAATAAAAACACAATTTAATATCTTTAACAAGAGCACTAAAATTGATTTATTCTAAATTGGATGACTTTCTTCCACTTGACATGCCCAAAAATACAAGGAAAGAAATTATAACAACATTTAAATAGTATGCCTGCAAAGTCGTATTTTTTATGCTGCCCAGAAGTAACATTTTTCATAAAATTATGAATTTCTTTATATGTTTCATAATACTTAAAGGTCGACAGTAATAAAAAAAATTTAATGTAAGAATATTTGTAGGGGTTACTATTTTTTCAAAATAGCCCTGAAAATTCAAAAATAAAAATTTGGCTCGATCGACCAATCAGATTTTTGTCATTTGTATATGTAAGATCATGAAAAAAATGTTTGATGAAAAATAGTAATTTTGAGCTTAGAAAATGGTACCTAAAAATAGGCACATTTCAATAGGACTTCACAACTGCTCCCACTCCCTTAAAATATTGAAAATAAAATTCTTTATACTTTTTTTCTCTGAAAATACAAAATTATAATATTCGCATTAACTTTTGTTCCGATTATTTGTCTGATTCTTCCTTAATAATGCGACCATTTTTCCTGGGTGTTTGTGGAATATTCGTAAAGTTAAAATAACCATCTTCGTGAGTTTTCGTGAGTGCGGTACATTGAAACAAACCGTGAGTTAGTATTCCCTTTATATCTGTACTTTGGAGAAAGAGGATTTTGATTTAGGATTTGGAGCGTGTGTAATTGTCTATATATCGACTGGCAAATCGAGATGCAGTGGACAATATCGATTCATGCGTAACTTGTGCCGCCTCGATAATATATTTATAGTAATTGCTGCAGTTGGGTAGATTCGCGGTCATCGGGAACAGTTACACGGTTCTCATTGAAAGCCGCCTTGACGTCGGGCCATGGAGGCCTGATGGTCATTGAATTCTGTCCTGCGACCCCAATGTTCAACATTCAGTCTGTTCGACCATCGTGCTTCTCTCCTCTCTTCCACCACCATTCACACACATCTCCTTTTCACTCTATGTAGGAAACCCACTCACTCTCTCGTTTCTCTACCTCTCTATATAGATGTCTGTCTATATTTGGGATTTACCAGCTCTGTTGGCATGCTAGGTGACCCCCTGCAAACTATCCGGGATTTATTGCTTCCAAGCTGAAAAAAATGTCGAGTCAACAAAAACTTTGCTGACACCGAATATCAGTATACGATAGCTGCTGCTTCGTGTGTATAACAAGAAAATCTGATCAAACCGAATTGAAACGGTAAAACTGCATCTTCTCTATACACTATCCGATATATGCGCGCGTGCTTTTTTGTAAATTGTTTGTTACGTGTCTCTGTATGTGTCTAATTCAGAAAAATCGATCTCCAACCATTTGTAACAAGTTTTCTAAAATATTCAATTGAAAAGTTCTGTTTTTTGAAAACATCAAAACAAAAAGAAGAAAGAACAAATTTTAATAAGCGAAACAAATGTAAAAGCTGAAAATTGTGTTCATATCAATGTAAAAATAGAATGAAAAAGATAAAAATCCATTGTCTGACTAAAACCACTTTCAACTACTGATTATGTTCTCAGACTGAACACTGAGCCCACTGAGGTTTTTTAATAACAAGCTGTTTTTTATTTTAAATAATTATCTTTGTCATACAGTTAACCAAAAGTTATTTTTTTATTTAATTACTTAGCTTCATAACGAGACAGGCCCTTTCGTACGATATGTACTCTTACAATCTAAACGCTACTTATGTAACCACTAAAAAAAAGATAAACAATATCAAAGTTGGCGTCTTAAAAGTTTAAGTTCGCTATAAATCTACACAATGTTGTAGTCTACCCTACAGAATAAAATAATCCATTCTCTGCTGAGTCGCATTTTCATTTTCACTTTTTCCCTAAAGAAAATCCTGTAATTTACTCAAAAAATGTTCTATTACATTTATTAATGAATTTTCTTAATTTTTAAATTATTCGAAAAAACCAATAACTTCATTTGTAAATAAATCTTTATTCATTATTGATTTTACATGTCAAACAAAAATTCACAAAAGAATAAAATTAAAATTAAGATTTGAAATATATTAAAGTATTTGAAATTCTGCATTGAGTTTTAATATTTATGAAAATAATTAAATTATTGCGCAGAATTTTATAAAAAAAGCTTTAAACAATTGATTGTTTTAATTGATGCAAATTCTATTTTTAATAATTGGATTCCTGAGAAATTTTCATTTCTTTAAAAAATAATTAAATATTCGTGTAGAATTTTATCAAAATTTTTGTCTAAGAATTGAATTCTTTTTGAAAATTTTATTAAAATAGTCGAACCTCCTTTAAAATCATAAAATTAAAAATCATTGAATCAAGAAAGCTTTTTAAAAATAATTAAAATTTTGACATGAATTTTATTAAACTTTTTTAATATAACTGAACTTTATTACTTTTGAAAATAATTGAATTATTGTGATAAATACCATTATCACTAATACCACTAATATGTGAAAATAATTTAATTTTGCAATTAATTTTATTAATATTTCTGAAATTAAGTTTAGATGGTTTATGTTATTACTTTATGTCAGTTCTTCATTAGAAGTAAGTTTGATTTCACTAAAAATACGCCTTTTACTATTTATTAGAAAAGAATTGAGAACTTCTTGTCTGACTAAACTCATTTTTTCTACTTATTACATTTATATAAGACGCTGTCTGACGAAGCACATTTTCAACTACTTCAATCAGTTATATTTCATCATCTGACTAAAAATGCCTTTTACTACTGTTTGACACGGTCAAAGGATTTACCGATCATTAAAAAATAATCGTAAACATTTAACAGTTATCTGGGATTAAAATAACCCAGAGTGCATACAATGAGGGTAAAAAAAGATTTAAAATGTTCTGTCTGACCAAATACATCGTTTACTACTGAATTTAGTTGTAAGAATTAATCATTATTTTTTACAATTCAAAGTAACGTTTTCTATTTATTATGTTGAATATTTTATCAGACTAAAATTACATTTTACTACATTTAGTTTTGTTAAAAAAAATTGAAATCATTACACTTCCACTGTTATTATTTTTTCATGTCATACACGGAGAAAAATTCCAATCGATTATAGCATGGACTTTCTCACTCTATTTTTCCATAGACTCAGTATGCGAAAATTGCAATAGATGGTGTGAAAATCGCATGGACCCATGCGATTTTGGCATGGATTCCAAGCAAATTACGCGTAGTTGTGTCTGTGCGTTATTCGGTTCGGCTGCCCATGCTCAATTAGTATGATATTTCTCTCTGTGTATTATATACCTTCTACTACTTGTTGTATAGTTACAAAAGTGAATTAAAAATGCGTTGCCTATCCAAACTGGTATTTTTCTACTTAATATGTTTATAAGAGTTGACCACTAATTTTTTAATAACATAATTAATAATTTTTAATTGATTAATAATTTTTAATTACTCTTCATTACATCTCGAATACCTTGTCTCACTTACAATTCATTTTACTATACTTCAGTGAGAAAACATTATACTTAAATGAAACACAAAAATAATATTAGGCGATTCTGTTTAATTGAAATTAGTTTATAAGTTTAATCTCAATATATAGAAAATATCTACTGCTTTGATTCAAAAGTATTATTTGTTAAAATAATTATATTTAATTCAAACATATTTTCTGTTACGCATTAAACAAAAATTATATTTAAAAATTTTATGTTTAAATCAAACTTAAAAGTTGGTTATAAATAATTTAAAATCAATAACAAATTATGTTTGATTTTAATATATAATCCCTTTAACTGAACCTGAAAATATGTTTGAATTAAAATTAAATATGTTTGACTGTATAGCAAAGATATTTGCAGTTTGATTTAAACAAAATTTGTTTGAATCAAATAATTTTTTTTCTCAGTTCTAATTCTACAAGAAAATTTCCATACGTTTTTATTTAATGTTACTGTTATTCTGTTTTCTACTTAATACATTTGTTGGACTAAATTCACTTTTTACCTTTTATTACAATTACAGACTAATGTATCATATCGAAAAGTATTCATGCCCGACTAAACTCATTTCTTACTACTTCGAATTCAATGTAATAAATAATTCATAAGAGCTGAAAACTACCCCGACTGATTAAAACTAACTTACTCTAATGTAGCAAATTACATGTCTGACTTAAAACATCTTTATCTACTTACTTATTATTTTTAAATATTTATACACGTCGTATTTTGATAGCATAGTCATTTTCTTATAATAAACAAATAGGGCTGACTAATTTCGCCGTCTCCTACTTCTAAACAAAATGCAGAAATTCTTGTCCGACAAAGTTCAGCTTTTACTACTAGATACACGTACTGGAGTTAAACAACGCTTTGCATATCTGCAACTATATCTTTCTCTACTATCTCGAACACCTTGTCTGACTTAAAATAAATTTTACTATTTTCCATTCTACTGAATTAATTTTAAAATATTTTGTAAAATATATAATAAAAAAACGGTATGATAAAATACTACCTATACAATTACGCATTCTACTAATAATTATAAGGTTAAGAAAATAATTATTAACACATTTTGTCTGAACAAACTTAGTTTTTACTACTTAATATTGAATCACAAAGTTTGAAAATAATTTTCTAAAAGAAAACTACCTTTTTTTCATTCTTCATGTATTGTGTCTGACTAAAAATATTTTTCACTACTTTCTATAAAGTTACTAACTAAAAGTATCGTTTAATATTATCTTAAAGTAGTTTTATAAGAACAAAAAATATATGTCCGATATTGTACTACTATAAACTTATTATTACAAAAATTTACGATTTAGTCAATATAAATGCTTTTTTCATTCCACAAAAAATTGCACTACAAAAACAGTCTTTTGCTTCTAATTAAATACCGACAGAAGTTTAAAAACTTTTTTGTGCAACTAAAACCCTCTTCTTTGCTACTGATATCAAAATCCCCACTAGTTAGAAATCAATTAATTGATTTTTTTTCTACAAATTGCTTTTCTTCTCTCCTGAACAAGAGAGTTGAGTTGAAATTAAAAGTTTTTAAAAAATTAAAATCACATTTAATAATGAAAAAAACTGTTGCAGAAAATTCGTATTCGAGAGCAAACAAACATATATGTATAATATTTCTTTTAATTTAAAAGCAGTTGATGTATTTCGGTTAAAATTTAATGAAAGCATGTTATTTATAGGGAATCATTTGAACAGCACGCGAGAAACGTAAATGTATTTAATTCAAACAATAAAATTTAATTGAACGCACTTTGTTTGATTCAATTAAATTTTTTATTATTGAATAGCAGTTTGCTTTAATGAAACAAATATTGGAGAAAAATGCCAATTTTTTACAAAGAAAACGAGAGAGGAAATCTATGAAAAACTCCAACAATAGAATATAATTATTAAACGAAAAATTACAAAAATAAAAGACTAATTATTAAAACGTGTTCTAATTTTTAAACATTCCATTAAGTAGGGGAGACTGGGACTAAATGTAAAATTTTGCATAAATGTTTTTTTAAACTATAATTTCGCTTAGAAGCAAATTTGTATACATCAATATTGTAGGGCAATTTGTCCTCAATAACTTTCAATAAAAAATGTTTCTGATATTTTAATGTATAATACATGTTTCGTCCGTTTAAATTTTTTTTTTAACATTTAACATTTAAATTATATTTCTAGTCTACTAAAACTATTTTCTGATAGGTGTTAGTAGTAGATAAGATTTAATTCTATTTAGAATTTTTTTTAGACATTGAAATTCTCTTTTTAGTCTACTAAAACTATTTTCTGATAAGCGTTAGTAGTAGATAAGTTAAAGTATACGTAAAACAAGTAATTTAGTAATTAAAACATCTGTGTTTATTTAACAATAGCTTTAGAACACTTAAAGAGTTAATAAATTAAAATTTCAAAAATATAAAAATATTTTTTGAGTTTATTGCACGTGAGCGGTTTTGTATTCACAGTAAAAAACGGACTCATTTCTGTTCCAACTCAAAATGAGTCTATGTTAAATGCGATAGAACGTGGCGCCATCTATGAGGTTTATTTTTGTTGCAGCTCATAATAAGTCATTTTTGTGACCCATTTTGAGTTCAGTTTTTTTCTGTGTAGGCCCTTTTATAGATCTCACTATTTCCGCTCGAAAAATAATGAATTTTAACTGGTTTGACAGTTATTAGTTTGATATTTAGCCCCAGTCTCCCCTACTTAAAAATATTTTTTTCATATAAATTTATTATTTTTCTATATTATTTTATTTTGAAAATTTATTTTTGTATGCCCATAAATCCTACGTATAGACAAGAAATAAACAAGAAATAATGATAAATAGTAAAAGAAAAGAAGAAAAGTAAAATAAAAAAGAATTCTTTTTATTTCTAGAAGAATTTACATGAATCACTGCTTTCAATCGAATGGGAAAAAAAGAAAGTATATAATTTGTCATCAATATAGGTATATTACTTTAAGGAATTACAATTACACTTGAATTGAGACAAGACAAAGAAGAATTTAAATACACAAAAATTGGAAGAAAAAAAGAGGAGGTAATGGAAAATTGAATACTCAGTAATTTTCCAATACGAAGTAGGTCATTATTAGAAGTTGGAACTGAAATCAACGAGAATACTCATCCGATGAAAATCGTCTGGAAATCTAAAGACTAAAACAGATGCGCGAGTGCGGCGCAATTCAATTTATCCTACTTATTTTCTTTTTACCTCAAGCATAATTAATTTCATCCGCCATATTGGAGCCGCCATTTTTAATTACTAATCTTGTCGAAAAATTACTGGACCGTAAATTAAATTTTAATACTTCGATTTCTTTTTTCTCTAATTACAAATTCAGAGTTTGGAATTGGATTCAAACAAGAAAACAAGAAGATAATTTTAATTTTTGCAAATATAGAAAAGAAAAATTTTGAAATAAATAAAAGTCTGCGAATATGTAATGCGCACACTGAATAAAAATATTTTAAACTGAAAAAAATGTCTATGGTCTAAATAAACGATTATTTGTCTATAATAATCAAATAAAATTACACTCAATTAAACAATTTTTTAAAAATCAAATAAATGGTGTACTTTAACCAATAATTTCAGTATGTCAAGCAAATACCACCTTTTCTGGTTTGTTTTTCAAAATGTCAATAACATTATTTAAAAAATTCAATTATTTTTAAAAAAATTTTTTAAAACTTCTAATTATTTTTAATAAAATTATAAGTAATTTGAACAAATATTAATCAAAAGTGGTATGATTTCTTATTATTCATACGAACCCGTGTAGAAAAATCTTCTGGAACGTCTAGAGTCAAGCCTGGCGCAAACCAGAAAGCGTCTAGCCTCGCAAGTCTGGAAGATCTGGTTTGGCCCAGTTCTGGTGCTGCTCAGCTACAAGTCAGACCGCAGCTATTTTGTCTGTTCTGGATTGTCTAGCCAGACCCAGCTCTGATTCTAGTCAGAATTTCTAGATGACTAAAATTTTTTAGTTTGCCACTTCTGGGCTGCGGCGAGCGATGCTAGTCTGGAAGGTCTGGCCAAACCCAGCTCTGATTCTAGTCAGAATTTCTAGAGGACTAAACTTTTTTTTTGCAACTTCTAGGCTGCGGCGTGCGATGCTGGTTTGCAAGGTCTGACCAGACCCACTTTTGATTCTAGTCAGAATTTCTAGATAACTAAAATGATTTATTATTTTGCAACTTCTATAGGCTGCAGAGAGCGGTACTGGTCTGAAGAGACTAGCCGATTTTAAGATATCATTATATCAAAAGCCATCTAATTCTTTATCTAAAAAACTAGACAACAAGTCTCTAAAATTTAATATTTCTTCCACATAATATTTTCTACGGGAGAGGATTGTCCAAAATCACAACATTTTTCGACTTTTTAAGATCAATGTGTAGGTATAAAAAGTTGTAAAACATTCAAAAAATAGTTTTTGAAGAGAATTTTAAAAATTTTTATAAAAAGAATCCCGTTTAAATTTTTAATTTACGTTTACTAAGGGAACCAAAAGGTTCCTCGCAGAATTATTACTGAAAAATGAATTAAATTTGTTGTTAACAACTATAACAATTTTGCGGTAATTTATAGAAATTTTCGCAATAAATCATAAATATGTTCCACATAAATTACAATGAAAAATTTTTATTTTAGCAATTTATGGAAATTTTAGCAGTAATTTTTGGAAATTTCTAGTAATTTTAGGGATAATTCATAAAGCAAAAAATTATCATTAAAATTTTGGATTTCAGCCATTTATGAAAATTTTCGAGGTAATTTATAAACATTTTGACGGTAATTTATGAAACTATGTAAAACAAAAAAGAGAACTAAAAAATTTAACGTCGGTAATTTATGGTAATTTCCTCGGTAATTTATAGAAATTTTTGAGATAATTTATAAAACTATGTTAAACTCAAACGAGAACTAAAAAATTGAACGTCGGTAATTTATGGTAATTTATGGTAATTTATGAAAATTTCCGCGGTAATTTATAAACGTTTTTACGATAATTTATAAAACTATGTAGAAGATAAACGAGAACTAAAAAATTTAACGTCGGTAATTTATGGTAATTTATGGAAATTTCCGCGGTAATTTATAAACGTTTTGACGATAATTTATAAAACTATGTAAAACAAAAACAAGAACTAAAAAATTTAACGTCGGTAATCTATGGTAATTTATGGATATTTTAGCGGTAATTTATGGAAATTTATTAGGTAATTTACGGTAAATTTACTATGATGAGTTCAAATCAAGTTTTGTTATTTTTCTTTATTTACCATAACACGAAACTTGCAGTAGTTTCGTGATTACACAGTTAAACACTCTTTATTAATTGTAAGTGTAAAAGGTGTCGGAAATTAAAATTTATTTTCTTGTAGCTTCGATAGAGTAGTGGTTAGAGTGTTAGGCTAGAAGTCCGTAGGACATAGGTTCGATTCCCCGCAATGTCAAATTTTATTTAGTTATAGGTTTGCGTTTATTCTGTGTCGTAAACATGAATTTGATTGAAAGTTAAAAGTTGATGATTATTACGTGTTTGCAAATACGAATTAATTTTTTTTATTTTATTAACATTTAATTTAAATAAAAATTTCTCATATGTTTCGTTTAATAAACGATGTTGGAGGGCTGCTTTATTATATTTAGAAAACAGTAAATATCTATCTTGCGGTTGGCTAGAGCCTGGCTAGACTATCTGAATAGCCTGTCTATTCAGCGGCTGACCGTTTCTAGCGTTACACTTTTGGCCAGCCACAGGCCAGAGTTACAGGTCAGCCACTAGTCTGGAAAATAGACGGTCTGGTCTGTCTCAGGCCAGCGCCAGAAGATTTTTCTACACGGGAAAAAGTGTTATTAACAATAACTATTAAAAAAAAAGTTTTACAAAACTGTGCAAATTGTATTTTTCCTATATCATATGAATAGAAAAATGTTGCAATCATAAAAAATATTCGCTCATCGAAGAACGATGGCATACTTCATACATTTTGAAGTTCGTGTGAAAATTTAATGCACTAGAAAAATCAAACCAAGTTTTTATTATTTTTTGCAATTTTAGTATAATTATACAGAAAATTCACATATTTTTATAATTTTGAATTAAAATTTTCAAAAACCTTAATTGTTTACGAAAATGTTAGCATAATTAAGATGAATTTAATTTAAATCTTATAATTTTTAAATAATTAATAAAAATTTAATTTTAATTGGAAAAAGTCCATAGTAATTGTTTAAAGAAAATAATAAAAAATTATTCATTTAATTAAAACAAATTTTACAAAAAACGGATATTTCGGTGCAAGTTGTGTACAATCCTCAAAATGTTTCTAAATAATAAATATAGGTAAATAAATAAATTTGTATTTAAAATTGTGAGTCTTTATGGAATTTTTTTATATATTTATTTATTTTACAAGAAATTCCAAAAAATTCAAGTAAAATAATATAACATTGTTCTTTACTAAAATTATTTTTTAAATTTAAATTTTTAAAAAATTGAATAAAAATTCCTTAGTAACTTAATTTTTTCGGAATTATAAATAAAATTCTCTAAAACAATTGAAATTTTTAAAAACTTTTGGTTTTTAAACCTTGTGAAATTTAATTAGGTACTTCTAAAAATTTGCAACTATTTGGAACTATTATCAGTTTTTAAATTAATTGAAATAGTAACTTTTCTAAGGAATAAATTCAATTATCCACAGCAACAAGAAAGAATTAAGATATTGTTTTAAAATTCATGCATTGTGATCCAAACTTTTGGAAAATGTTCCTCCATAAGTACCAAAAATCAAATTTTTCGTAGTACTTCTAAAATTTTATTATGTTTCCAGTACTTTTGATAAAATTCCTTGACATTTATTTCCCTGGCCAATTTCATTTTCCCAAACTTATGGCAACCTTGGATATTTTCGAATTCGTGAACAGAAAAGAAATTTCGAAATAAAAGTCTGCGAATGGAGAAAAAGAGTGAAAGAGAGACAGCATAAAAATATTTATACAAAATTAGGAAAATTTTCTCAATTCAAAATGAAACAATAGTCCCTGCAAAGAGGGAAATAAATCTTCAATATTGAAGAAATGAAAAATTCACTTGCTGTATATATAGATATATATAAAAAAAGTGAAAGAAGATGGTGGAATTTTGCGCGGGCGGGAAAAATTTGATAAGAATGGGATGTATATATGCTAGAAAGTATATCATCCACGGTTAAAGGGAACATCTTTCTTCGTCCTCGTTCCTCAGACGGTATCTTTCATCGTTGCATCGTTTCCAACATACATCATACATCATACGTCATACGTCACACGTCATATGTTATAGAGAAGATTTCTCCGGGCGAATATCTTCCCTATCCGGTATAAGTTTGCCAAGCGTCAGCGTAAATACAAGTTTTGATCTCAACGCCTTGCCAGAGAGAATGAGATGGAGAGATCGTGGGAGAAAGAAAGAAAGAGAGTTTATTTTCCAAGAGCCAAGGAGTCACACATGTGCACCCATTTTACACCTTGCGGCGTTGTGGCGCGACGTCTCGACCATTCCCAGCAATTTTCCCTGGCACGCGGGATATAACAAGCTGAAAACGAAAAAAAAATTCTACCGAAAAATGTCATCATCTAACAAGATTTTCATGAAAAAATAACGAAACACGAATGTGACAAAATCTTCAGACAAAAATCTATATCAGAATGCATGAATAAAAACGCCAAAAAGACATACTAGACGGTGAAAATTAAATGTTTTTTAAAAAATTTATTTATTTGTCAGAGTAAAAATATTATACTAAAAAAACATTGATTTTATTCAAATAACCGATTACTTGATTTTTATTATCAATTAAGTATTAACTTGAATCAAATAATTTTGTAACTTCCTGATACGATAACGTCATATTTAACATTTCCAAAAATTCTGTATTTTATACAAAAACATATCTCAAGAAAATCTGTAAACTAAAAGAAGATAGATGTAAGCCTAAAAGTCAATAAAAATCAATTAACAATGAACAATTAACAACAATTAGGATTAATTGTTGAACAATTAAAATATTAAAACCCGGAATTATTAAATAACAATTTTGATTATTTGTTTTATTAATTAATAGAATATTTAACCCTTAAACCGCACACTGCCGAATCTATACTTAAACCGCACACTGGGTGTGCGACACCCGGGGACTTTTAAGTGTGTTCTCCAAGTTGGAATAAGATATTACCTTTTAGAAAAATTATCTTATATAGCTCAATGCATCTATTTTGAAGGAGAATAGGTTTCATAATGATTTATTTAATTTAAATAATTAAAAAAAAGTTCTTTAAAACTACTGAAATTACCTTAAACCAAAAACTGGATGTCAGACAAGCAGAAATTTTTCGCCATCAACTTCATAAAATTATTAAATACACAAAGACACTCGGCAGACTAATGTCACTGACGAAACATAATGTCAAGTACAAAATGTACTGTCTAATAGCAACACATGTTCCATTTTTACGAATTTAACCGAAATCTTGGAATAAAAAGCTAGAATATGAGTGTCGCACACCCAGGGTGCGGTTTAAGGGTTAAACAAATTATCCATAGTTTATTGTCAAATAAAATGTTAATTAACAAATTATTATAATAACTAGTAAATAATAAAATAATAATCAAAATTTTTGTCGAATTAGTTATAATAAATAGAAAATTATTGAAATAATTGATTTTATTGTTGTTAACTTTAATAATCATGAATGTTTAAACAAAGTATTAACAATTAATATTTTTATATTGTATTAATTAACAAATTGATTAGACAGTTATTTAATAACGTATAAATTTCATCGAATTGTTTGTATTAACTAAATAAGTAATAATTTCATAATTGTTTATAATAATGATTGCAATTGCTAAACTAATTGTTATAAACAACCGTACATTATTATGTTGAATTTATAAAATATGTAAAAATTAAAGAAAAGTGCTATTTCTGTAAATTCTAGAAATTAGAATTGGAAATGGAGATGAAGTTGAGGAAGGTCGAGACTCCCAAATCAAAGACCCTCCCAGCTGAAAAAGTTCTATAGAATTTCACTAGAATCATTCTATATAAATTCTAGAGAATATTCTATAAAATTTCAATAGAATGATTCTATAGAATTTCTACGTGAATTCTACTAAAATTTAGTGGTTTTTAATTAAGAGGAATATAAATTTCGTAAAATAATTTTTTTAACATTATAGTTATGTATGGTTACGAAGTTCAATGAATTTTATATATTTAAAGGATATAAACAATTATTTTGGCCTAAAATTTGTTGAAAAATATTATTTTAAAAATTTAAAGTTTTTCTAATTAAAAATCACTAAAATTTAATAGTATTTATGTAGAAATTCTATAGAATCATTCTAGTGAGATTCTATAGAATATTCACTAGAATTCATATAGAACGATTCTATAGAATGATTCTAGTGAAATTCTATAGAACTTTTTCAGCTGGGCTCCTACGCTTAAAACTGACAAAAATGGGACGGAACCAAAATTCACCTATCAGGCCCATTTCTGAATGCATTTTCTTTATCTTAAACCAATCCTAAAAATACTCAACCTCTTTTTCCCTTTCTACAATATTTTCATCCTCGAATTTTTCTCCTCTGAGAAAATCAGTAGTTGGAATTTTGGAACTGTTACATAAATATATGTGTTCTTTAAGAAAAAGTCAGTCACACTAATCCTTTAAAATACTACAAATTCAATCCTTAAAACTTCTCAGTTCCATCAGTTAAAAACATTGATTCATCATTTAACAAAATTTATAAACAAATGTAAAAATTCTTAAAAATCTTAAAAGTTATTCAAGTTTAAAAGACTTTAAAAAGTTTTTATATTTAAGTTTAAAAATTCTATCGAATATTATCCAATTGTACCGATTTCAACTTCGTCTTCAATCAAGATCCAATTTCTACTTTTCATCTTTAAATTGTATTAAAAAGTGAGTACAAATTAAATTTGCTGTTCTTTCTTTTCTTTCTCTTCTTTATTTAAAACATTCCCAATTCCGGAAATATTTCATAATACGTCTTATGAGAATGTATGGAATTATTTCTGCTAATATTTTTTGTCATTTCCATATTAATTAAATTAATTAAAAGATTAATTATTGAAAGCATTCCCAAGCTATTGAACGTAAAAGTTCAGACTTAAAACAAATTTGATTTCATAAAATTTAAATATTTAATTAAATCTAAAACAAGTATTGTTATTTTCCATATTTTTGGGACGTTACAATTTTTAAATAAAAAAGTTCCTTTTTTAAATCATTAAATAATTTTTGAAAAAGTTATTTTTCGACAATTTTTAAATCCATTTGTTTAGAATTCAATTTCATATGAAATTACAATTATTCGGAAATTCTTCAATTTAATATAAATTAGAAAATATAACTTGAAATAATTTTAAAAAATTTTAATTATGCTTTTAGAAAAAAATTAGTATAAAAAATTCCGATGATTTTTTAAAGATTTTAATTTGAAACCTCAACAAAATATCTTTTACAAATGTATACAAATATATAGATGATTAATTAAATAGTTGAATGTTTCTTAAAATTGAATTTTTATACATAATTTAATCGACAAATTTTTAAATAATTGGATTCTTTCGACGAATTTTAATAACATTTTCAAGAATAATTATATTTTTCGAGAAAATCGATTAAATTTGTATTAAAAATAATTGAAATTCTGCCATGAGTTATTTTATTATTATTTCAAAACAATTTTTTTTTTTAACATTTGTGTAAATTCTATTTTTAATAATTTAATTCCTGCGAAATTTTCATAATTGTAGAAAATTATTGAACATTCATATAGAACTTTATCAAAATTGTTTTTAAATGATTGAATTCTTTTGGAAAATTGAATTGAATTTTTCCATGAATTTTATTAAATTTTTTGAAAATAATTGAATTTCTAAAAAATTAATTTTAAAAACAATTGAATTTTAATGATAAATATTGTTATTTATGAAAATAATTCAATTTTACAATGAAGATTATAAAAATTCCTGAATATAATTAACTTTCAACGAAGAATTTTCCTATTTTTTCTTTTGTCAATAAATACATTTGTTTGACTGAACACAACTTTTACTATTTATTAGAAATGAATTGAGAACCTCGTGTCTGACCAAACACATATTTTACTACTTAATTTAGTTATATGGCTTGAACGTTATTTTGCCTGTCTCAATCTAACTTTCTTTACTATCTCGAATACCTTGTCTGACTAAAAATATGTTTTACTACTTTATATTCTGTAAAGGAAAAAATTCTAAACGACTTAATTTACTATACTGTGATTATTTCATTTTTAGTATAGAATACATTTAGTCTTACTTAAAACACCTTCTACTACTTACTATAATGTTCTGAAAAAAATTTAAATTATTTTTGACTTAGTATACTTATCTTTTACTACTAATAATGTAGGGGAGAGTGGGTTAAAATGGGGTACCTTTTTGTAATTGAATGTTTACAGAGAACCAAACGAATAAGTCGATTCAACTAAGCATCACAATTCTTCTTTGTATACTTAGGCTTGAGAAAATTATGATAATAGCAGAGAAAAAAATTTTTGAAATAACTTATATTGTATTTTCTAAGAGAGTGCTAAAACCCAAATTTGCCCCACCCATAGAGCAAAATGGGGTGGTATCAAACAACTATACAAAACATGGAATATTTTTTTAAAATGTATTAAATTCTAGTTGTTTGAGATTATAATACAAGCAAGAAATAGTATTGCTTATTATTAGGAAAAACAAGTAATATTTATTAAAATTAAAAATAACATGGATAATTCAAAATATCGATATTTTGCATTATCCATGGTTTTTCTTTAAATTTTAATAACAACTCGAAATTGTTGTGATAACAATTAGTTTGTTAAGAGAACAAAAAGAATTGTTGCAACAGCAAATCAGATTTGCTAGTTCTATATTAACAATCCGTTAGTACATGTAACAATCCCCTTTTCTTCGTGATCGATAGTATAAATGACTCGAAATAGAAATATCGATTTTTTCGCGAGAAATTCGTAAATATGCATAATATAATATTTTTAAATAGTTGAATGAATCGGCGTAGCATCCGGTATACCCCACACTGCATATTAAAACAAAATGTAATGTTTCCGAGTTATTGTAAATAATTTAACAATCTATTCTATTAGAAATTACTCTAGAATAAGTGCCGAAAAAGAACCCGTACTTGCCAAATTAAATACATTGTCGCAAAAAGTTTTGTAAGCGCTTTAACGTCTATAAATATTCATATTTTTTTGCTTCAAACTTAAAAATTGTATAACATTCAACAAAATTTTTTTATCTTGCCTTTATATTTAATAACATTTTCTTATTAATATAAATGATATATGTCGAGGATAAAAAGATTAAAAGAACTTATCATGGAAAGACAGGGGTAATACCCCATTTTGTCCCACTCTCCTGCAATTTCAAATATATATGGGTATGGTTATTGAAGTCTCATCTTTAATTTGAGACCAAAAGAGTTCAAAAATCTTATTTGTTGCGCGAGATATCAATTTTTAAACTAAAGAAAAATAAAAAAAGGAATCAAAATTATAAATTTAATAAAAGGGTCACCTACGGAAGATTCTTCTTTTTCAATTCGAGATATATATAGGATGGACAATGATTGAAATTATAATCTTGACATTTATAGTCAGATCAAGGAATATATTTAATAAACGAATGATATCTCAATGAAAATTAAATATTTGAATTATTAGATTAAAGCAAAATAAAGACAGTCAGACCCGAAAATCAAGAAAATAGAATTATATTTTTAGATATCATATATAAAATAAAAATTAAATTTGTACCAGAAAATATAAATTTACGGCCAAAGAATTTCCTATTGACGACTGCTCTCGAGATCCCCAATGGTTTTTGACTTTTTCTCACAGATTATTCAAAAAGAATTAATTAAATTCTTTCAAAAAGAAAATGAAAAATGACAAAATAAGACGATCTGTCTCTCACGATTTTACAAAAAAGAATTAATAAAAATGGCGTTGTTTGTTTATCACCTAGGAAATTCGTTGCCAACATATAAAAAAGAAAGTCTAATAACAAAACTAGCTTCACGCGACATTAAAACGAATTTTGATTGGTTAATCCAGAAATCTTCTAATTCTCTCACGCTAATTGGTTGGTCCAAACAAAAAGAAATTTAAATCTTTTTAAAAATGAATTCTTCAACTTTGATAAAAATACTAGATTCTTGTTACTCTTCATAATAAATTAATTCAAAAGGAATTATTTTGACACAAGATGGTAAATTATCAAAACCTCTTCCATATAAAATTAGACGTGGTGAATATCAATTGATGTAATCCCAGAAGACTAAGTGACACTTACGCACGAAGACTGGACGACTGAATATCTCCCGATCCCAAACTTACATTGATACTGGAACGTGAAAATTATGGGGTTCAATAAGAGTTTCGAGCAAAGCTCTCAAAATATGATAAAGCCTTCCAAGGACAGAAAATTGTTAAGTATTTCTCCAGGAAACGAAGTCGATCTTCAAATTTAGAGTAGTAAAAATACAATAATATTGAGTGGCATCTTAAAAAGATCCAAATCTAAGGGTACGTCAGAAGAATAAAGTTTAGAATGATCAGAAAATCCAATATATCCAAATAAATGTTGTTATATATGACCAGCGGGAAAATTCAAAAAGATATAATTTTGGAAAAATAGATGAATTCAAGTAAATAATCCAAAAGTTTCTTGTAATCTTCAAGCTTCTTATCCTCAGGCGGTTGACTCGACAATTACAGATAATATTTTACATGAAACGAAAGAAAGGATAACAATAATTAATTTATAAATTTGAGTTTTAATTTAATTTTTGGCCTATATCTTGAATTGTTGTGAAATCATGGAGTAATTTTCTAACACGAATAAAATTTTGAATGATAAATAATTTTTTTTGAAATAATTTTTTTTATATAAAACTTTATGAGTTATAAAACAATATATTTTTACAACGTCACAATACACAGTTTTCTTGAAAGTATTAAATTGATACTAAAGTGGTAGTATTTGATCTACATTTTTGGTATCAATTCGTACATAATTCAATTTGTTTGTCATATTGTTTCTGTAGAACTTTTACAAATATTTTGATAAAAAAATAATTCTCTACAACGTCATCGCTCAGAATTTAAAGAAAGGAAGATCGTTTTAAAAATATGTTTATTTCTTTAAAACAAAATATTAACTTTTTTAAAACACATAAACATGTTTTCTAAACGAAATGTTTGTTTAAAAATCTGAACGGTAAAGTGGTTGAGAATTATTTTTTGGTTTTTATAGAGAAATACTGCTAATAATAATATTTTCATTATTTTAAATGTTAGGTTATTATTTTTCTAGAGGTCTACATTTCTTTGAATGAATGTCCTTAATTACAGTGAAATCCAATGCAGGTTGTCAGACTAAAACTGTTCTTTACTACTGATATGGGAAAAAATCTCGAATATATCCATTGTGATTAAACATAAAATATTTTCCTCTAATTAAAACAGATATTTTATTAAAATTTTAAATTTAAACTATCATCTTTGATAAATTTCACGTTTATAATGAATGAATTGAGAGAGAACAATTTTTTTCTCAAAATTTACTGTTTTACGTATGGAAAAATGGCAATATTTTATTACAAATTTTGCAAACTTATTGGTAATTATTTAAAAATATTAAGGAACTGATAACTTTAATTTATAAAATTTCAGATAAAGTCACCATACAGGAGTGCAATATTATAAAGTATCTAAATTTTAAAGTACTTTAAGGCGGAGTCAAAGTCAATGCGATTTTCCCATTGAAGCTCAATGCAAAAATCCAATCGACTTTGACACCGCCTTAAATAAGATCTCCAAAAATATTAAATTAAAAAAAACAAACGAATATATATATATATATTCTGTTTGCCTTAAAAGCAATATTTTTAAACCGAGTATAATGAGCATAGAGAAAGGAAAAATCGTGGGATCGTTAGGGGAACAATTACTTTTACCCCTGAAGCATCTGAATTCAAGTTTCACACCGTGACTCTTTATAACTAAATACATATATATATCGCAGAGTAGCACATATACACATTGTTACAATTTTTAACTTTTCTTTGTCACTAAACGTTATGTATCTCCTCTCAAAAATAAAGCACAAAGAATACAGTTAAAAGTGCGATATAGAGAGATTAATTCTGAAAAATTCTTTTGTAGTTTTCTGTATTTAACACACAAAAAATGTGTCACTGTATCTACATTTCTTTGTTTTATTTCTTCGTTTTCATTTTTGTTAAGTTTCTTTTTTTTGTAAAATAACTAAGCTCATTGTCACTCTTTAATCTTTATGTGAATATAAAGTAAAAAAAACTGAATATGTATTATCAATAAATTAAAAAATATGAAATACTTTAAAACAAAAATTGTTTACTCTAAATAAAAATAAATATATAAATATAAATAAACAGAAAAATATAATAATAAATGCAATACAGAAAAAACTCTTTTTTGATCCAAAACTAAGATATGAAACCAAAAAAATGTGTTTCATTTAAATATATTATTTTCTCACAATTATAGTATATGAATATAAATATGAATATAATATAAAAAGAAATAAATACACAAATCTAAAAAAAAATAATTCTGCTTTTACAAACGTGTACAAAAATGTGAAAACTTGACGTTTACTACATGTTTTATAAATCTGTTGTGCTTACATCTATACACATATATAAATATATAGAAGTAAAGAGCATTTATTTTAAACTCTGTGATAAAAGAGACGTAACAGACGCTAATAATTAATTCCGGTCACAAAATTATACACACTTTATATATGTTTATAATCCAACGTTGGCACAAATTCCCCGTTTCACTAATTTTGTCAGAGTGTGCGATCTGTTTTTTTACCCAAGAGCATTACGGTTTCATGAAAATTTTATTTTCCTCGAATGTGAATAAAAAATAAATACTTGACACTTCTTGTTCCGTTAAATACAATATCAAATTGCAAAAATATTCTTCTTTATTCACTTTCTTTCTGTTTTCGCAAAATGAATAAATAATATTTTGTAATAAGAAATATATTACAATTAAAGTTATAATGCAAATAAATAAAGTAAATAATTAAAAATTTATATATTTATATCATATAATAATCGAAATCTATATGTTATTTTCGTAAAAAGAAGTTATAAACATTTCAAAAGAAAATTAACACAAAAAACGTAATTTTTCAAAAATTTGTATCTCTTAAATCGCTTTATGAAAAAGATTTTAAATAATCATGGAAGCTCATATTAACGATTTTCGATTTGATGTGGAATGCCCCATATGTATATATAATAATAATTAAAATTATATGTATATATAAAAGAGAGAAGTGCATCTGTGTAATTGCAGAGGGTGAATCAAATACGCGATGAGAGCAGCGCGCCGACTGCGAATCGATAATTCTCGTTATTTCGGGTGTCGCAAGTATCATGAATATCGTATTCTGAGAAAAGTGTACGGAACTTGTGCTACCTATTATAGTCAGGAAAATGAGGTAGCAAAAATAATTGAAATATGCCAAGCGCGCTTTTTGACTGACGGAATAAGAAGTTTACTCTCGTTTCTTTTCATAAACTTACATACATATTTAAAACCAATCGATAGAACTTTATATATAAAATTTTACAACACAACAAACATTTTTTTTAAACACTCTCAAGAAGAAAGTCAAATTTTTCAAAATATTTTGAACAATTCAATAAACCTAATAAAGTAAACTTTCAAATTTTCTCTTGTAATTTTAAATATTCAAAGTTTGCAATAAAAGAAATTTCACTACTATATTTGAAGGATATGATAATAAATTTTCAAAACACTCACCGACAGACAGGAAATCGATTATCAATCTTTTATGTTGCATTTTAATATTCAAGGAGGTCGTAGACGTTGCTATTTGCGTTTTTCAATTTCAATTCGTCTTTGTCTGACAAAATATTACATTATTAATTATTAAAGTCTAAAAAAATAATTAGAGTACAGAAAATAAATACTTTCGTTCTTTAAAATTTCGTTTTTTCTGATTTGAATATTTATAAGTACTGAATTTTAATTTACAAGCATTTATTACAATTAAAATTTATGAATATTTGTATTTATTTGCTTTTAATTATTTTATAGCAATATTTGAAGGGTGGCATGACAAAAGGGGTCAAGCCACAATTTTTCGAAATTGAGATTTTTTTATAAACAAATCAAGTAAATTCTTTTACACATTTCTGTAAAAGGATTTTCTTGTAAATTGTCTTTTTAAACTCGTTTTTAATAAAAATAAGACTAAAAAAATAGCCTAAATTTCTACTTACAATACAATTCAGTTAAAAAACAAAAGAAATGAATACTATTATGAATAGGTTAATATGGTTAAAAATATTCCTTATTTTTAATATTATTAAATATAATATTAAATTTTGCTAGAAGATTTTATGTCTATTTAGAAATAGTTTTATCCATCATTTAATTTTCAACAATCTAAATATTATTCTTCAGTTAATTTTTAAATATTCCTTATTGTAGATTGCATTTGAAAATTTCGTTACTGTTTACTTTTAAAAATAAGTATTTAATTTATATTTTTCTTGAAAACAAACAACTTCTTTGAATCAAACTGTTTTACATTTAATTCATCAATTCAAAATTAACAAACTAATTTTTCAGTTTTTCTTTAAACTGTATATTTTTTTAACAATTAATTTTAAAAGAAAATATGGGCATTTGACGTAACCCCAAAATGGTCCACTTTTACTTATTTTTCTCACTAATCTGTAGGTTTATCTCCATAAATTGTATTTCCACTGGTAAAGCGAAATAATATCTCGAAACGGTTTTTTTTAGATTTTTCTTAAATGACCAGGAAAATTTTTAAATGTTTTATTTTCGTTTCCTGTAAAATCATGAAATTGTTGCTTGACCCCTTTTGTCATGCCACCCTTCATTTAGTATTACATTTTTTTCTGAATAATGAACAATTGTATTAAACACTTGTTATAATCAATAAATTTTAACCCTTTGGGGCATAGATGTATATATTTGATCAAACTAATTTTACGGATGTTTGCACTTTAAGGGGTTTGTAGGTTCACTGATTACAAATCCGAAATCAGATTATCAAAATTCAAAATTGTAGATGCAATATCGTGAGGAGACATATTTTATTTTATTTTTTGATGTTCAAATCAACGAAATTAATTTATTTCTCATTTTACATAACTTGGAAAGTTTTATCCATATATCGCACAAAATATTTCCCTTATTTAATCCTGAATAAAAATTCCCGAATATTACATTTATGCTATCATTTTGAATTTCTGTTTCACTAAAATTAACAACGTTCTAAATGAACAAAAGTTTGTATTTAGTTTAAAATTTGAATAGTTTGATAATTTAATAAGCCTTTAACTATATCGAATTAAAAAATAATCTGAATTCACAATCTGATTAATTTAGATAAATTCACGAAATAAACTTTGTAATATTTTTACTGCAAAAAGTTATATAATAAAGTTACAAAATAGGATATATGTAATAACCGAGAAATTATTCAAGTTTTCATTAATTTAATTTTTAAATTCCTAAAAATTTTGTAACAAAAATATTGGCGTTCATTTGAATGTTTAAAACCTTAATAACGTTAATTCCACTCGATAGGAAGTAAATAAAAAATTCTTTCTTGTGAGGAAAGGAAATTAAAATATAAAAACACAAATCAGGAATGCAGACTTCGAACTCCATAATTAATAGAGTAAAAAAATAGCTATCGAAAAATTAAACTTGAAAAATTCTATTCTATATTTGATTTTCCTGACTTTTTCCTAATTCTTGAAAATATAATTGAATTTTTGGGAATAATTTTGTTATTTATTGACGTAATTGAATTCATTGAAGAATTATTTATGTAATAGTATTAAATTTAAATAATAGAAGTAACAAAAATAGTAGTAGACACTTTTAGTGTCTAAAATTTAAAAAGAGTACCCAAATAGTAGCATAATGTAAAAAAATAGTAAATAGTAGGCTTTAGTAGATGAGTTCAAAGCCTATAGGAATATAAAAAAGTTGTTTATAATTTTTCACAATATTTTTACACAATGGACTTATTCAGATACATAATATTTTAAAAGAGAACAGATTGAAAAGAAATATAATAATTAATTTATAAAGTATTGTTCTCATCAGTTTTCTGCAAAAAAAAACCAATATCAAACATCCACACATGTCAGTATTTTCCATTATGTATTCAATATAATCACAATAATAATTCTTCTTTGAATATTTCCATTAACAAAGAAATGACATATGTAGGTTGTGGTTGTTCAGCATTTATGTAACATTTATATGTAACAATATAAACCCATTAAATATATGAGTGCGCACATATTTATATATATTGTATATAGTGTTACATTCGTAGGTGTGTAACATGTATGATATCACAAACACGCAACAAAATGTATTTATACACACGCAAGTGTCTCATATAACTAGAATGTTACTAGCACGCTTATCAAACGAGTAGACAAACGTTCTCCAGTTTCATACTCGTACACGTTTCGCAAGTTTAGTGTCTATGTACAATATATCCAGGTACCCTTGATGCATGCAGGACTCTTAAAATAGATAAATATCATCTACTAACAAACACGAATACCAACACTAAACGCTAAAGTATACACTACTTTTTTATAAAATTCTTTATTCACCGAGACAACATTTATTTTTAGATTAGGAATATAGCAACTATTTTAAATAATTCTTTATACTTGAATTTAGTAGGGGAGAGGGTTCCAAGATGGACACCTCTTCGATTGATGGCTCTAAAATCCAAACCGAATAAGATATGTTAAAATGTTTTATACTAAATGAAAGTACAATTTATTAAGTAACTTATGGCCACTGAGATACAATTTTATTTTGAACTTAAACATTTTTTATAGCATTTTTTCTAATTGTTAAAATTTTTGACCAAAAAAAAGTGGCCCCAAGATGGACACCTTCTTAAAAATCACTTTAAAGTGTGGTAAATTAAAGATAAACATCCTGTATTAATTTTTAAACTAATGTTTAGTCATTTTATTCTATTTACTAGGAATAACATTATTAAAAATCTTAATTTTATAACTTGAGAATAAAAAAAAGAACATCTTTAACTTTAATTTGACAAGTTAAGAGTAACAAAGTAATAAAATCTGCAATTCTAAGCAAAATCGTCCTAGTCAAAATTCAGACATTCGTAACGATATTAAACGAGTTTAATTTTATTTCTTGACGAAAGCATGAAAATAAATACATTGAAAAATTGAGAAGATGCTGTCACTTTAAACAAAAATTTTATAGGAAATGTCCATCTTGGGGTCCTCTCCCCTATATTCTATTTGAATGTACATAAACATAAACACTTTTACAGCAAATAGAAGATAATTTTCAAAACGCCTAAATTCAAAATGATATAAATATAAATATTTATTAATAAATAAAATTATTTTTACACACACCTGTTATTGATATGACATGTTTTCTTGAAGGTTATTAACGATTTTTCATAAAAACAAAACATTTCCATTATGCGAATTCAAATTAGGCACTGGAGTTTACAAATCAAAGTAAAAATTGCTTAGTTTTAAAATATTAAAGAAATTATTCTTTAAATAATTTCTAAGCAGTAATTTAATGACAGTTCTTGAGGAATTTAATTACTTAAGAAGAAATTATTGAAAGGAATAAAAAATTTAAGGTTTTGTATTAGAGTTCGTGGTAATTTCATAGTTTATAAAGCAAAAAAAAAGACACCGCATAATTCAAAATTTTCTTCTGATTTAAAAATGTTTTTATGAATTCTGAAAATTTAATTTTTTTCTATATAACTTTAAGAAATTTCCTGACCTGTTCGATCTCGGAATGAATTTCTTTCTTCTAAATCTTTTTTTTATTTTGAAATATCGTATCTCTTTTGCGTTTGGTTTGATAAGTTTGAAAAACCTGTTGAAACCTAAAAATTGTTTGTTAAAAATGTATTATATTTTTGTATAAGATTTTATTCGATTTAATGTAAAATCTTTGGTATTTTCTCGTAAAGTTATTTTTTTAAATTTACATATTTAAGCAGCGAGTAGACTACTGGAATCTATAACGATTATTAATATAGACATACATAAGAAAACCTGAGTCTTTATAAAAAAAATCATGGAGAGGTCAGTTATTACGGTTATTACAAAAGAAGATAATTTCTATAAGCAGAAATTTCATTTAAAACTTTAAGACTGTCTATTATAAAGTATCTTACTTCCTAAAATATTCCTTATAAATATTAACGTATTTAATATTTATAATAATCGATTATTTAAATATGTGTTTGAAAGCTCTTGTATATATATATATAAGATAACATTTGCGTCGCAACTAATTTCGCGGCGAATTATTAAGCAAAGCGGAAGTGAATACCGGAGGTTTTAGGCAGCCACGTGGAAAAGAGCAAAGTTCCTCAAGTTGCTGATTAAAGTTTCGCAGGCTATATGCTTGTCAGCAAGAAGTATAGTTGAATAGTTTAAGTGAATTTTCAACAATATAACATTTCAGAAGAAAACAAAATTTTTTTACAACGAAAGAAGAAAGAAAAGTAATCAAAAGGCTTATTGTCATATACTTGAAGAAAATCTGTACTCAAAGAATTTCTAGTACATTTGCGATTACTTTTCAACTACTCTCAATAATTCAATAAGTCCTCAACAGAATTTAAAAAGCTATATTGACTATCAAAAAGTAATTAAAGGAACTAAGAATGTTCTGACTAATTTTTTTCATTCCAAATGATAGAAAAGGACGAATTATGAAAAAAGAAGCAGAAAAAATCCTTCTGTCTGATTCTTGGTATTCATGACCGTAATACACCTACAAAATATTATCAAAATCCATCAAGATGTGTAAGAGAAAATTTGTCCACAAGAATCGGTGACATACACACACACATACATCCGGACATTTGTTCCTCTTGACGAAATATATAAACTACACTTGAAAATTTGTCAAAATATTTGATTCTAAGAAATGACAAAATCGACATCACTACAAGGCTTCCTTTGGAGAGGCAGAAAAATAAAACCAGAAAAAAGTGAAAAAGAATATTAGAGAAATAAATAGTAGAAACAGAATAATAAACAATACTATACATAATTCTAGTAAAATGTTACCAATTTAGCTTAGTAACTTACCAGCAGTCTACCAGTCGCTAAATACAATATTAGTTAGAAAAGAATTGATTAAAAAAATAATATAAAAAAATTAAAGAAGAATTAAAAAGTTAGACTATTATTTCAAGTAATAAGCGTACTCCTCCTTTTTACTCCATAACATAAATTTGCTTAGTAACTAACACTGCACTATTCTTGAGTAATCTTTTTCTTCCTCTTATTCTTTTAACCCCCCATCGTTTTATAAACGAGGCTTAAATCTTTTTCACTAGCCCATTTTTTTCTACTCTTTTCATTTCTTTTTTTCTTTTTTGTTCCCTTAGCAGCATAAACATCTTTTTAGTGAATAAATTTTTCTACAAGTACATCGTTAAACTCAACGATGAGCGGGAAAAAAATTTTAGAATTTCAACACACTAAAACTCATGTAAGCAATTTAGATATTCTTTTTTTTTTAAGCGCATTATATATCATGTTCATGCCACTGACACATTTTCAAATCGATTTACAAAAAAAAATTCTGTTTTCAACTGACTTATTACACTTTTCGAATTTATTAACTTTTTAATTCAATTGGTTAAAATTTATATAAAAAATATTAAAATTTATAAAAATAATATAATAGTGACATTAAAATAATAATAATAATAATAATAATAATAATAATAATAACCAAATTCAATTTAAAAATAGAGAAAATTATTAAAAAATTAAAATAGAAGCAAAAAAAATGAAGAAGTAAAAATAAATACCTAGATTTTGTCAATACTAAAATTGAGTACCAGAAATCATTATATATTTGAAAGTGTTGTTTTTAAATTCGCGAATAAATTACAATTGATCGACGGTTTTAGAGTGTTATTGATCTGTATATATGTGGTTTTGATGATATAAATAGAACGCGATAAAAACGAGAATATTAATTAAGGTGCGACAATGCCACATAAGCCATACAGAAAATCACAATTTTTTCCCGAATCAATAAAAAAAAGGAAAAAAAATCTCCTCCTACTCATAAATATCGAATAAATTTTATTGCCTTTTTTCATTGTATTCAGCACCAGAGAATTATCCGAACGTACCATAATGATTTATTTGTTACGACAGGAAACGTAACAATAAAAAAAATTGTTTTATTAAATTTTTTTGCCCTAGATTTTGCCTTTAGTAGGCGCAATATGGCTTTTGTGAAAGGCAATTAGAAAGAAATTTAATAGCAGTTAATTTATATTAGTAATTACTGAATTTTCGTAAAAATTTGAATTTGTTTTTTATTCTGACTTTTCCCCTCACTTTTAGAAGGATTTTTCCTTTCTCCCAGGTCACGAGATGAAAAAAGTTCGAGTGTCCACTTTTAATAAATGAAATCATATTCAATCAATGAATTTTTTAATACCCTACAACATAGTTATAATAGTTCACGTAAAAAAAACCTTCAACTGGAACAGCGATTACTTTCGCTGAAATAGCGAAAGTATTCGTTGCAATAACTAAAAATTTCGTTAATATAGTGAATTTTATTACATAATTAATTGTACTCCAGGTTTTTATTTATTTATTGTGTTTATTTATAATTTATTGTGTTCCAGGTGAAGATTTTTTTCGTGTTTAATTGTTAAAGAAAAGTTTTTAAACAAAATAGTTGAGAAAATGTCATTTTTCACAATTTTTAATTTTCATATACTAATAATAACTAATATTTTTAAAGTTACTTTTACAGTTTTCAAGAAAATTTTCAAAAAAGTCATATTTTAAATTAAATTTTAGATTTTTAAAACTTTAATACTTTCGGTTAATATGGACGAAACATGTTTAATCGTGTATAAAAAGAAGCGTTTGAAAAAATCTACAAAATCATAAAAACATTTATAGGTATCCTAACCTTTTTTTAAAGTTATGGTTTCTTTCTAGAAAATTTATGAAAAACTATTGGAAGTTATTAAATTTATACATAAATTTTATTACATTTATGAAAACAATGAAATTTTTGATAAAATTTGTTCTAAATAATTTAACTATTACGAACAATTTTAGTAAAATTTTTGAAAATATTTCATTCCTTATATAAATAATTTATTTCATGAAGTTTTCGAAAGTAATTGAATATGATTTGAAGAATTATTAAGGTTTTTGAAAATAATAAAATTTTTTATGGAATTCAATTGAAATTTTTAAGAATAAAAACTTAAATTTCTTTCATCAAGTTTTCGACAGTAATTGAATTTGATTCGAAGAATTATTAAGGTTTTTGAAAATGATAAAATTCTTTTATAGAATTCAATTGAAATTTTTATGAAAAATAATTGAATTCTTAAATGGAATTTTATAAAAATTTGTCAGGAAATATCGATTGTAACAGTTTATTGTAGAAGACTGGCTCGTTTTCGAAAGACAGCCGAGCACTGATGATTCCCCTACTATCATTATGTATACCTCCCTCATTAACTTCTTACAATAATTAATTAGTTAAATTAGTTATACTCAAAAAATTGGTATATATACATATAAGTATGAATGGAAAAACAAACAATGAAAATAATTGATGAAATGATTGTTACAGGGTGAGGGGGCATGTTGGTCTGGCGGCGGTTGCTGATCGCAGCCGCGATCGCGGCCTCTGTCGGGGCCTCGGCTTCGTCCGCTAGTTTTCCCGACATTCCCGGGTATTCCGACTTTTCCGGCTATCCCGGCTTCTCCGTATTTGTCCGCTCCGCAACCTCTTCTGTTGGTCCATTCACCACAACGGCACCATCCTCCGGTTGCAGATTATCAGAGTTCCTCTGCAACACTGGCCACTGTATTTCGCAGGACAAATTTTGTGACGGCGAGGATGATTGCGGCGACAAATCTGATGAACCGAGATACTGTACCCGTAAGTTTCACACCGCAAATATAATAAAAAATATTTACTACCATTTACTTTTTATATTTTAGAAAAAAATATTTATTATTATAAGAGATTTATAACAAAAAATATTTACTTTCTACTTTAGCAAAAATATTTATTATTATACGATATTTCTCATAATAAATATTTAATATTATACAATACCCGGCCTCGGCCTGAATTTCGAAATAAAAATAGTATCGAAAGTGTCATAAAATATTTGTAATAGTTGCAAATATTCTATTACGTTTATTTTCGAATTTCTTTCATTGTCTATTTATTCGAATACAATATTATTATTTTTCTATAGAAATTAAGATTTTCAAATTCAAATTTTTGAAATTTAACAACTTATAAGAATATTATTATAAACATAAAGATATCTTGTTCGAAATTATTTTCTAGAATTTTAAACTATAAAATAAATTCTGATCTTTCATAATTTTTGAAAATTTTTAAATCCATTTGTTTAAAATTCTAAATCTTGGGGTAAATCCGGACAGTTAGTTTTATGCAATTAAAGATTATCTAAATTTTTTTCTGCTCCATAAAGATGATGAAATGACAACTGTTTCTGAAGGAGCGTTACTGAGACCGAAGATCCAAAAGAAATTATCAGTAACGACACTTAGTGAGACCTGACTGTATTTTAAATTCTCAGTTTAAAAAGTAGTACAATTTGTTGTTTTTTTAAAAGAAATAAGTGTTATTAGTAAATTTACTTCTAAAAATAGTAGTTAAATATAATTATATGAGGTGAAAAATTATCAAAAAGTCTCAATAGTCACGTGAGTCCGAGGCCTGTAATATTTATTATAATATAATAAATATTGATTACTACGATAAAAAATAACTTTTCTCATGCAAAAATCAAAATTACAATTCTTCTTTTCTTGAAAACTATAAAAAAGGACCATTTTCGTTTAATTAAAAAAAGTATTACCTCTTTGAGAAATTTTTCAATGAGAAAAGCGGGTAAAAATATAAATTCAGGTCAGTTGTGTTTGCAAAAGCTGAATTCTAATAAAAAACTGTCAACATGGATAGATTTTGTTACTTTGAGAAAAGTTTTAGTCATATTCACATAGTCGTAAGTTTTCTACATGGCAGTAAAACTAACTCCCGCAGTAAAACTTGTTCGTGGCAAACTTGAGACACAATCCATATAAAATGTACGAATCTTGTGGTAACATAAATAAAGAACGTCTAAACGTTTGGTCGATTTTGATTTTTCTCAATATTCACACTAAAAAAGAAGTCTTTTTATAAACTTTTTTTAAAGATTTTCTTCCATCACTTATCCAAAAAATCAATAAAAAAGTTATTACAAGAAGAAAATTTGTTTTTTTTAAATCATTTTCTAAAATGAAGAACTATTTTTTATATAAAAAGAGAAGGGAAAATTGATAAAATCGTAAAAAACGTAAACAAATTATTATAAAATGAACATGCTTTTTAGACACGCACGCCTATAAAACACGACATTTATTTTGAATGAATTTCAAGCGATAGAGTGGAGAATTCTAATTATAAAAGAAATATGAAAATAATGTCATAATTATTATGTACCTAAAACAAAAAAAAACAATCTAGAATCTAATTATTATGTAATTACTTTATAATAATTTAACAAAGAGACAGGTAAAAAAATTAGAATTAAGACATAAATTAATATAGTGAAAAAAGTAAAATAGAGAAAAATCAAAAGATACCAGAAAAACCGTTTTTTAATAAATATGATATCTCTAAACTTAAATCAGGAATCAAAAATAACTAATCTGATAATAGTAAAAGGGCAGACATTAATTCCAAAAGTAACTTTTCTACATCAAATAATAGTTAATAATCACTCATTATATATATTTATAATAATTAGTCATTACCTATATTTCCTTCACTTTTGGGGTATGTCAAAATAAATACACTGAGAAAACATTATACTTAAGTGAAAGACAAAATTAATATTAGACGATTTTGTTTAATTGAAATTAGTTTGTAAGTTTAATCTCAATATATAGAAAATATCTACTGCCTTAATTCTAAAGTATTATTTGTTTGAATAATTATATTTAATTCAAACATATTTTCTGTTACGGTTTAAACAAAAATTATGTTTAAAAATTTTATGTTTGAATCAAACTTAAAAGTTGGTTATAAATAATTTAAAATCAATAACAAATTATGTTTGATTTCAATATATGTCGACGTCCACATGTAAAGAGCCCATTTTGGCACTATTGGACTTATCTATATGGGCGAATTCTTTGCAAAATTACGAAAATTTTGAGTGGTCATACAACTTTTTTGGTAAAAAATTCGGTGAGTTACAGAATTTCAAAGTTTATAGTGACAAATATCTAATTTCGAGAAAAACTGAATTAAAGATTGTGATACCTATTAATTGTGATATCTCCGGTTCTTCTGAGAAGTTATTCAGATAATAATTGTTTTCAGTCCAGGGCACCTTAAAGATGAAAAACCAATAAAAAAGACGATTTTCTTATTAATAAACCATTTTTTTACAAAGTTTATGATTGGGAACAATTTTATTGTGTCATTTGAAGGTAAAGAATAAAAATTAAACTTATTTAAAATTTTTTAAAAGAGTCTATTATGAATAATTTGCCGAAATATCGAAATTTTCACTTCTACGACTACGTAATCAAAGACTCTAACATCAATATCTCTGGTTCTTCTGGAAAGTTATTCAGATAATAATTGTTGTCAGTCCAGGGCACCATAAAGATGAAATACCAATAGGTTAAAAATTTTTAAAACCACCCCACCCCCCCCTTTCTGTTTGAAAATACGAAAAACCGACAAAATGGGCCCTTTTCTAAAAAGACGATTTTTTTATTAATAAACCATTTTTTACAAGGTTTATGATTGGGAACAATTTTATTCTGTCATTTGAAGGTAAAGAATAGAAATTAAACTTATTAAAAAAATTTTAACAGGTTTTATTATGAAATTTTGACGAAATATCGACATTTTTTACATCTACGACTACGTAATCAATGACTCTAACATTAATATCTCTGGTTCTTCTCCGAAGTTATTCACATAATAATTGTTTTGAGTTCAGGGTACTTTAAAGATGACAAATCAAGAGGTTTCAATTTTTTGACCCTCCATTTTAAAAATACGAAATATTTTTGCAAAGGACCGACAAAATGGGCCCTTTTCTTTTTCTAAAGAACCAATAAAGTTAAACACTTAAATTAACGATAAATTAATGAAAACCTCATAATTTGACTTGTCAAAACATGTAGATTGATAATAAAAAATAAAAGAAAATTAATGATTTTCTCAAAAAAGTATTAAATTGCAAATAACTCGAAAACTAGAACCGACAAAATGGGCCCTTTTCATGTGGACGTCCACATTTAACAAATACAAATTTTAGAGTTTGAGAAACTCATTCAGTAGGCAGAAGGCACAGTTTTTTAACATTACGTTCTAAGATTGTATTTCGTTGACAATCTCCACGTCCGGTAGAAGTCTTTACTATGACCTTTCTGATAATTTTGTCGTCAGCTGGGTAGACTTCTACAATGCGGCCCATTCGCCACTGCATTGGAGGAAGATTATCTTCGCGAAGTAACACCAAGGATCCTTCCTTGATCATGTGGCTGCCATCAGTCCATTTGCTTCGGATCTGGAGATCACTCAGTTATTCTTTGTGCCATCTGGACCAAAATTCTTGCTTGAGTTTTTCAAGATGTTCCCAGTATGCCAGTTTATTGCTTGGTGTGTGTAAGAAGTCTGGAGCTGGAATATCTGCTGGATTATCATGGCTGCGAACATGCCTCCAATGTTCAGGTTCCGTCCGTTGTTGAATTTTTGACACACGATTAGCGACAAAGGTTTGGAGTGTGTGAGGTGACTTATGAATCCACTGAAGAGTAATCATAAGGTCAGTCCAAAAGAATTTCTTGTCAGGGTTGATATTTGTAGCCTTTTTCAAGGAGACGTAGAGATCAGATAGTAATTCGGAAGCACATAACTCTAGACGAGGTATTGTCTGCGAACTTTTTAATGGAGTTATTCTCGACTTGGCACACCAGAGTCGAACGTTTCTGGTTCCATTAGCATCTACAGAAAGAAGATAGATGCACGCTCCATAAGCTCGTTCGCTGGCATCTGAGAATCCATGAAGTTCGATGTGTTTAGCATGTTGAACAATGACATGCCGCTGGAAGCTTAATTCATTCAGAAGAGGTAGCTGGGAAGAGAAATCTTGCCACTTTGTGCATATTTCCAGTGGTACGGAGTCATCCCAATCCAACTTCAGTCTCCATAACTCCTGCTGAATGATTTTAGCATGAGCAATCACTGGATTCAACAATCCAAGAGGGTCAAAAATACGAGCAACATCAGAGGCGATTGTTCGCATCGTGATGACGTCCTTTGTAGCAATGGGATTGACTGTGTAGACGATGATATCTTGCTGGGAGTCCCAATGAATTCCTAGAGCCTTCAACAAGGAATCGTCTCCCCCAAGTAATTTGATGTTCAGCGCACAATCTGGTAGTCCCTGAAGTACAGATGGAGAGTTTGATGCGCATTGTCGAAGATTGAAACCACCTTGGTTTAATAAGGCAATCATTTGATCTCGGAGATCTATGATTTCTTTATGAGAATCAGCACCAGTTAGCAGATCATCCACATAGAGATCTCGCTTCAAGATCTTGGCAGCAAACGGGAAATTGTGATTTTCGTCGTCAGCCAGTTGATGAAGACAACGAGTTGCAAGATATGGAGCTGGAGCAAGACGAAAGTAACAGTTTAAAGCTCGTAAACGTTCGGTTCCTTGTCAGCTGGTTGATCTCTCCAAAAGATTCGCTGGAATTTCCTATCCTCAGGTCTTACGAGAATTTGGCGATACATTTTCTCAATGTCGCCCGTCAACACGAACTTGGGAAGCCTGAAGCGTAAAAGAAGAGCGAAGATGTCATCTTGCATAGTTAGACCAATCAGGAGACAATCATTAAGACTGTATCCGCTGCTGGACTTGGCCGATCCGTCGAAGACGACTCGAACCTTGGTGGTCATGCTGGACATCTTGATGACAGCATGATGTGGGAGATAGAATCCTATAGAATTGGATTTGAATCGCCTTTCGACAGCTAGAAAGCGACGTAGAGCTTGAGTACGTGAGGAACCTAGTTGATTTTGCAGTTCATTGAACGGCAATGCTACGACATACCGTCCGTCTGATGTCCGAGAAACATGGTCGGTGAAGTGTCTTTCACATTCTTCTTTGATAGGAGAAAAGTGTTTTTGGGAAGAAATGCCATCTTCAATTTACCAAAACCTCTGCAATTCGTTGATAATGTTGGTGCTGACATGGCACTGAAGATTGTCATAAGCAGTATCATAGACACTTCCACAAATGGTCCATTCCAACATAGTGTTTTGTGCGATGAGATTAGCAGTATCAGAAATTTTGTGTTGCCCGACGGCAAGTGTAGAAATCGAGTGTCCAGAACCTAGTAATAGTTGAACTGGTGCAGATTTATGGAATTCTGGATCAGCAAGCTGTAGACGAATCGAGTGAGGCAGTTGAAAAGACTTCCTACCCAGTTGCTGTGCTGGAATTGCGGAGGAAATAGCCGGTATAGCCAGAAAGTTGATCGTCTTTTCGAAATTATTGTATCGGGAGCGAATAGTTGCCGTCACATAATAATTCGCTACTGTAGAGAGATCATTAAGGGCACCCACCGATACAGAGCACAGTGTTTTTTCCAACTGTAGTTGATCAGTTAATTTCATGGTGATGAAATTCGAAGATGATCCGGTGTCAAGCAGCATCCGACAAGGCACAAGTTGACGTGAACTGTTGAAGATATGTATCACTGCTGTGGGGAGAATATCGTCACCTGGAAAATCCACATTGAGCGAGATTTGTTGGAATGGCTTGGAGGATACCCTTGCTAATTGTCAATCAGATGCAGGCCTTGTGTTACCCTTTTCTTGTTGACGATAAAGAAATGTGTGATGCTTACCTCCACAAACTGAGCAATTTCTTGAGTTACATGTTTGAACGCCATGTCCAAGACCCAAACAGTTGATGCAGTGGCTCTGATTGTACACAAGTTTAAGTCGTTTTTCTTGATTCATCTCTTGAAATTTGGGACATTTATATATTGAATGATCAGCTTCACATACAGGACATTTTCTTTGTAAATTGAGGTGAAAATTGTGTGTTGCACTTGTTAAATTTCTGTAACTAGTGGATGTTTGTTGTTGCTTACTTTTGTCCTTGTTCCTTGTGTCAGGCCTTCTGTTGTCTTCCTTCTTTTGTAAGATTTTACTGGCTTCAGTAGATTTTTTGCTGAAACCAATTTTTTCCACAAAATCGAGTAATTTTTCCACATTTGGCATCTTATTGTCCTCCAGGCTATTTTCCCATTGAAAGGCGATGTCATCGTTGATGAGACTGAGAACTATAGTTACAAGGAAGGCATTGTATTGTTATTCTTTTGTTCCAAGAGTATCCAATGGACGTAATTGTGCATGAACGGAATTTACAATGTCGATTAGAGTACGCGGCTTCCTTCTCGTGATCCTCTTCATGTTCAAGATCAAGAAAAAGCAGCTGTGCTTGGTCTGCTTCCCACTCAGAAAATTTTACCACAAGATCAGTAAGCTTTAATTCAATGGTTTCTGTCAAGGCGTCCTTTGCTTCATCACTTTTCAGCCAATTGCTTGTTCTTGTCAACCTTGACTTGAACGTTTTTCGCTTCGATTTTAAGTTGTCGATGTTTACCGGCATGGTTGCTGTAATTGTTATTCCTCTGGAGCTAGACCTTTGTGGTACAGTTTTCCTAGATTGTGTGCTTCTAACAGCAGACGTTATTATACAAAAGTCACTATTTTTAAGAGAGTTTACTAAAGAATCCGGCTCGAAGGACCAAAAAATGTTTTGCCACGGAATAGTAATCTTATTCTCGATTCTAACTGAGTCGTAAATTCAATCAGTTTGTTGTTACAAAATTAAACCATGAAAAACTAGACACGCCAATTAGTTCTTTGTGTCAATAGATTAAGTTGGAAAGAAATTAATGTAGAAAATTTGAATGAAAATACTATTTATTTAATGTAACTTTAGACTTTATACATTTCATAGAATTCAATTAAAATATGACTTAAAATTGTGGAGATGTTACAATTTTCGAGGTTCGGTTTATACTAAAAATAAGATAGGCTGCAAAAATTAGTGTCAGTTGTCGAATTTTGGAGAGGAGGGTTTTAGCAAGTATGTAATTTAAAGGAAAAGTATATGATTGGTAAACCAAAGCCATGGAGAGGATAAGGAAGGTGGACCATTTAATGAGAGGAAAATGTACCTCAAAAACTCATGTTTCTCAGGTACGAAGGGCCAAGGGTTTAGTTAATGATATTCCGGGATTTTTGCAGCTGCTATGAATTTGTTGTTTTAGTAATGTAATAAAATTTTGTTTATTTTTGTCTTTATGTTAGAATATGAATGTTTAGAAAATTGTCTACGGTGGAGCAATAAATCTTTATAAATCTTTGAGTATGAATAATACAAAAAATGAATAGTGATACAATAACTTGAAAAATAGAAAGTCTGTAGAAGATTATTTTCACAAAATTCAAAAGGTTGGGAAAAACCTACATTTAATTATATTATTTTTAGGCTTTAAGTTTCTAAATTTTATTTCTAAATCGTAAATCTTAAATATTATAAAAGAAGAAGATAATAATATTTCGTTAAAATAAATAAATCGACACGCAACATAATTAGATAAAAATTTTAAATAGCGGATTCAATGATGCGAATAATTTTTAAATTAATGCGTTTGAACCAAAATTGAATTGGTCGTTGAATTGGTTTCAGATTGTTAGTTGGGGTAATTTATAAAGCACATGAAACGTAATTTCAAAAATTCTAATTAAAATTTTATTCAAACTGGTAGATCCAATATGAAGGATATTCCTGGGGAGTTTTGGAGTCACTATTACGAATTTGATGTTACATTTTCAAAATTCAAAATGTAGGATCTAATATGACGACCGAATTTTTTAAAAGTTGACGGATTTGTCTTCAAATATTTACTTGGGAGTTATTGAAGTTATGAAATTGTAATATTTGTTTTTTTTCTATTTTTTCAATTACTGAACCGTACACTATACACTTCTCATTAGTTATACATTTTTCAAACTATTTTGTATTTCTTAAGTCATTCCTCAGATTTTAATTTATTAAAAAAATGTTGATCATTCACTGAGAAAACATTATACTCGTTTTAAGTAAAAAAATAATTTTAAGTGATTTTGTTTAATTGAAATTAGTTTGTAAGCTTAATGCCAATATATAGAAAATATCTACTCCTTTAATTCAAAAGTATTATTTGTTTAAATAAATTCTCAGTGTTATATTATCGATATCGATTTTTAATGTTTTAATTTTGACATTATTTGACATTAAATTTCGAATTATTGACCCTAAAAATCCCGGAATTTTTGTCGAAACGCATCAATTTAAAATCGTCCGCCACTTTGGATCTGCCTTTTTAAATTTTGAAAAACTTACCTCCAATTCAAATCCATCCATCCCAAAAATAGTATGTATGATGAAATCACATTTTTTGGAAACATTTTTTCTGACAGCTTTAAAAAAACAATCATTGTAGATTGTAAAAACAATCTGTGTAGAAATTAAAACGTGGTTCAAAATGCCAAGTTATATATTTTTATTGCTTTGGAATTAGAATATTACATATATTCGTACCTTCAGATTAAGAAAAAACATATTTTCCAGTTTTATTATAATCCGCTTCAAAAAATTCAATTTGTTTATACAAATTATGTTATTTATAACTCTTGTATGAATCTATATGTCTCATCATTGTTTTTTAACTTTTCTTCGTATATATTGTAGTTATATATTACTTATTTTCACTGGAACTTTTTCTTTTTTGCTTAAACTGACGTAAAATGAATTTTAAATAATTGAATGTGGCTCAATGTGTCCAAAAATAAATTGTATAACCCCTTTTTATAAGTAACCTGGTACCTGATCAAGGCCTGATCAGGGCCTGAAGAGTAGCCGTGATAAGTCAATCCTGATCAGGACCAAACCACAAATAGATTTACTTATTTCTACACAGAAAATTTTTCAAAACTTTAAAGATTTTTTAGAAAAATAATAAATTAAGCATTTTTTAAAATAAATCGCAACTTCTACAGCAAGTGAAATTTTCAAAGAATTCCATTTTAAAATCCATATTTAAATATTGATTATTTCTAAAAATGACTTCTTTAACTCTTCTTTAATATTCAATTATTTTCTAAAAGTCAAAGTAAAATTCTTCGCTAACTTAATTCTTTACGAAAACTTCTACGAAAATTCAATTATTTAAATATAACAATATTTATTTGATTATTTCTAAAAATTGCACCTTTTTTATTTTTCTTCTTGTTTCTTAATAAACAATAATAATTGAATCTTTTAAAGGATTTTATTTAAAAAATTTTAAATAATTGAATTATCTATTAGAAATACCTATTATTAGAATTGTACCGAAAAAATTAAATTGCTACAAATAATTTTATTGCATTCATAAAAAGAAATGAATTCTCACAATAAAGAATGTTAAAAACATTTCTGTAAATAATTGAATTTCTTCGAGGAAATTTGTTTTATTAAATTACAAGTGGATCAGCTGTTTTATTGGTCAGCCGATATTTTGTTTCTCGTAATTCTTTTTTGAAGTGGCGAAATAATAAGCACGAAAAAGTTTTTAAATTTGAAATTGAAAAAATATGTTGGACCTTTTGGTTTTTGAAACTTTAGTCCTCTAACCGTAATATTCTTCAACACTATTCAAAAAAATCTATTTTCAAAAAAAGGGGTTAAAAATGTTAAAAAGAAATAACATAGCTTTTAGTAGCACAAAATGAAATAAATGTATTTAAATAAAAACGAATACACAGAAAAAAATTCAACTCAAAATGAGTCAGAAAAGTGACTCATTATGAGCTGCAACAAAAATAAACCTCGTAGATGGCGCCACGTTCTATGTCATTTAACATAGACTCATTTTGAGTTGCAACAAAAATGAGTCCATTTTTTTTCTGTGTAGAAGCAAATTATAAAAAAGTAGTAAATAGTAGGATTTAGTATATGAGTTTGGTCTGCAAACATAACTTCTTATAATAGAATTTTTAATTTTAAAGTTAATTTAAACTTGAATTTTATTTGATTATGTACACTGTAAAAAAATTAGGGAGTTGGGAGTGAAATTTTGCAAGTTAAAAATATACTCCAAAACAGAGTTAATTTAAAAACTTGTTTATCTTTACTGTGTAAATCCCTTTGTTTTAACACTCAAATGGGTGCGACTTTTATAGAATCTACTGGGGAGTTAAAATTTAACTCCCTTTTTTCACATTGTACTGAAAAGTTCACATTTACTAAATTATAAATTTGATTTTAAAATTTAGTTCTATTAAACGGAAAGAATAATTATTTTACAAATGTAAAATTGGAGAATGAAGAAAACTTAGTTTACAAGTGAAGAAAGAAAGAAAAAAAAGATTGGAAATAATGATCTGCAAAATGAAGGTTGCTTTAGTTTTATTTTTTTAATTTAATTACTTTCCCGTTTCATTTAATTACTACTCATTCCAGCTTGCAATCGAACTTTATACGGCGACGTGGGTCGAACCTATGAAGTGGAAGTTCGACGACCGAGGGAGGATCGACTGCCATTTTTATGCCACCTCAACTTCACTGCCGCCGGGGCCGATCACGGAGACCTAGTTCAGGTACTTTACCGTAAAACGCTATTCAATTGTCACGTTTAAAAAAAACTTAAGTTAGTTAATACATTTTTTTTCATTAAAACGACCCTCTCTTTTTTTCTCCATACCCACAAAAATTTTCCTCTTTTTTTAGTTACACAAAAACTGAATTCAATGATCGAATATATAATTTTGTCAGAATTTTCTCTTTTCACGATTAATTAAACGACTTTCTATAGTTTGCAATTCAGTTATTAAAAGTTTCCATTAATATAAATTTAAATAATGGTATTTTTCCAAAAATATTGACAGACAAAAATAGTTACAACAAAAAAGATGTTTTATATATTTGAGAAAAAACACAGTTAAAAAAAAGGAGAAAAAATAGATGACCAAATAAAGAAAAAAATTTACGAGAACAAATATGTTGAACTTTGCTTTTAAATTGATTGGAAAAAAAATTATCTTTTTATTTTTATTAGAGACATGGTTCATTGTAAACTTTACTCATGTACTGAGATTTGTTGGACGAGCTCAGATCATGACGCTAAAAATGAAATATAAAATATACCTATATATATATCTGAGTTGAATTGTTTACTTCAATATACTTGATCGTTAATTTTAGTTTGCTTTTACTGACTCTTTGTGTGCTTTATATACGTTCACAAACTATATAAACTCCTTTCATATATCAAACATGAAACTTAATTTAATTTCAAAATTTAATTTCATACATTAAAGTTACCTAATAACAATTATAATAATGTTACATAATGCAATAATACAGAAAAGACATAATTAGATACATCCTTTTACATCTATATCAGAATGTAGAATACTATATTAATTATCTCGATTTATATAATATTCAGAAATTAATTAAGAAAATGCTAATGAATTTTAAAGCTAATAATTTATATGGCATTTTAAATTCAGCGTTATCATATTTGAAAAAATAATATGTGCGGAAAATTAATTTCAATGAATAAAAGTGATCATAATATAATAATTACTTGGTATCATTAGTTGCATAGATTTATTCGTTTGGTTCTCTGTAAACAGCCAATTACAAAAAGTTACCACATTTTGCCCACTCTCCCCTACTTATCGCTTTTCAGATTTAGAGACTTGATAAAAGAAAGTAGTAATCGATTATTTGAAAGAAATAATTTTTTTAGTGCAGCATTAGTCTGACTGAAAATGATTCTACAACTGATAATAATACAAAAAATTGTGATGTATTATTTTAACACCAAAGGTTGAAAAGAATCTGCAACGCTTTCATCCATATCAAAGAATTAGTTTTCCAAATTTTCGAAAAATGATTTGGTTTTTTTTTAGATTAATTTTTCCATAATTATTTCAAAATAGATTAATTTATTCTTTTTGGTGTTAATTTAAGTTGCAACATTTTTAATACCTTTCTGTTTTTCTGTGAAAATGATAAATTTTTAAAATAGAAAAGTTTTTGTCTGACAGAAACTGTCGTTTTCTATTGATACTTACTTTATACTTTTCAACAAACTGTCCCGACTGACTAGAACTTGTTTTCACTACTGTTACAT
This sequence comes from Leptopilina myrica (nomen nudum), assembly GCA_032872475.1. Taxonomy (NCBI): domain Eukaryota; kingdom Metazoa; phylum Arthropoda; class Insecta; order Hymenoptera; family Figitidae; genus Leptopilina; species Leptopilina myrica (nomen nudum). Next base: position 9,514,544 of record CM065460.1, read on the forward strand.
ACTTGATGTTTCCAAAGTGAGCGTCGACATTCAGCAAAGAAAACTATTCTTGCGGGTTTTTAAGAGATGAAAACGTCACTAATTTTATTATTTACAGTCACTTCGGGAGTTAAAAAAATGTTTGATTATTTTCGATTTTGTGGAAAATTCGTTTTCTTATACTGAGCGTCGACAACTTCTTACCAACAATTATCACCAAGTTTGACTAAAAATCTTTTCTACCATTTGAATAAAAATGTTAACACACTTAAAAGAAGAAACAAAAAACTTTTCGCCATTCTTTGTCAATAATGTGAAAATACAAAAGAGTTGAGTGAATATAAAAAGAGAATTTCTCATGATACTTGATTTTTAAATAATAATGAAGTAGATCTTACATTTTTATTTTCTTCGAATTTCAAAATTTAGAGAAAAGTGAAAATAATGTATATGGTTTGAAATTCTATAGACATTGGCTAAAACGTCTTGAGTAAACCAAGTGAAAAAAGAAACTTTTCTTCTTTTGAAGCTATGAAGACTTAGTGCTTATCCCAGTTGCACAAGTCGAATAGACGTCTTGAAATATAAGAAGCACTCAAACCCGTTTAGGAATGTCTTGAAAAATTCTTTAAATATCTCTTCTTCCTCGTTTCTATTTTTACAAAAAATTATATGAACACAAAAATAAAGAATAAACTATTTACATTTTTAATTTTCAAGAATAAGTGAGAGTGGGGCAAAATGGGGTAGGCGGATCAAATGAGGTACCTCTGGTTTTCCATGATAGGTACTCTTAATTTTTTTATCCACGATATATATCATTCATAATATTAATTAAAAAATGTTATATTAATAACGAAAATACTAATGAAAAAATGACTTCAGTTTACCTGTTTACGATCTAATTTCTTGAATTAAAAATGTAATTTCTCTTTAATAAAAATAAAAGATACAGACTAGAATCAAAAGTTGGGAGTTACCTAATTATACTTATGTTTCAAATATCTAGTAAAACAGTTCGATAGTTTTAATATAAAACCAAAATGGCTATTTTACCCTATTTGCTCTAAATTGTAAAATTGTAAAATATAAAATGTATAGAGAGAAAATAATGTCATAAAACATTTATTTTCTGTTTCAGTTAACTTTTGATACTTTTACGGTAGGACGCTTTCAATCTTTTACCTCAGAAGGATGTCCTGACGGGTATATGAGTATAAGGGAAGAAGGACGTCCAGCAACTGATGGACAGTGGTGTGGTAGTGCATGGGGTTACACTGTATATTACAGTGAGACTCATTCAATAAATTTAACACTTTTCTTATCACGTCTTTCCGAACAGGTGCGTTTTTCCCTTTTTTCTCCTCCTTTTAATATAACAAAGTTGCTCATTCTTTTATGCTTTTTATCTAAATTTAATTCTCGTGTCTTTACTCTCTAAATTTTAATTATAGTTAACAATAAATAATTTGACAGTAAAAAATCACTCTCATTCAACTATTAATATTTTTCTTATAAGAAATAGTTAATAACTTGTTATTACTGAAATTTATAAATTTCAGTAATAAAGTATACTTTGAAGTTAGTAGAAAATAAATGATTGGTAACTAATTCATTTAGTAAAATTGGACTATTTAGTTATTACTAACATTTTATATATAGTAATTTTTAACAATTTATTAATCAAATTTACTAATTCAAAAGCAAAAAATCAAAATCTCTATTTGGTTATTATTGGTTATTATTATTGGTAATATTTGATTATAACCAAATCCAATTAAAAGTTTAATTTTACATAAAAATTAAGAAATAAATTTCATTTGACATATAAATTTAATTTCATATAAAATAATAATAAAGATAATCTGTCCTCACGTTTTTTGTTTCCAATTTTTTTTTAAGTTCGAATTGTTATGTAAAAAGTTTGACAGTTAATTTGTAAATAATAAAATAAGTGGAGTAAGAAAATTTAACCCACATTTCAAAAACCCAATAAAAAAGTACAGTTGTAATTTATAAAAATAATTAACTGTATTTTATAAATTATTTATTTTTATGTTTAAATAATTGGGTTCTCGAGTTTAATTCTGATAAGAAATTATTTAAAAAAGAATTTCACTTAAAGCTTTAAAAAATGATTAGAAGTGTTATAGTAGGATTCTTTAGAAATAATTAAATTTTAATCTTCGAAATTTTAATTGCTGTAAAAGTATTTATAATACTTGGATATCAAAAATTATCAAATTTTAAAAGATTTTTAAATATTAAGTTATTTTTGTTTGAAAATCCTTTAAAAAATTATCTTTATATCAAATGAATTTTATGTCAAATTAATTTCATATCAAGTAATACTGAAAGTCAAATGAATTTTAAATCAAATAACACTTATGTTAAATGGTTTTATGTCAAATTATATTATTATGTTAAATAATATTTCAGGAATATTTATGCGTCCCCGTTTTATTCGCTAAAAGGTTTGCAGAGAAAAGTAAGACTGCTCATGTACAGCAGTGACAGATAATTATTTTTCTAAATAGTTGATAAAGATGAATTTTGTCAAATATAAAGAAGAAATCTGGTCACTAGAAAAATGACTAAAAAAATAATTACCTATAAAAATATTCATATCGTAAATTAGTGACTCAATTTTTACTAACTTGAATTTATTCATGATTTAATCATTTATTTAGAAACAAAACAAATAAACTTAGAGGGAAAAACTTTATAAAACTTGGTAAAAACAAAGTTGAACCAAAAAAATAATAATTTCCCACTTTTAAAATTGTAATAATTTCGAGCAAACATTTTTCTTCTATATTTGGTAGGAAAAAAAATTGCAGCTAATTGAAAAGTCTTTCGTAATAAATTTGAACTGATAATGAAGATAAATAAGATGGATTAAAACGTTATTAAAACTTGTACAACATGAGTTGCGTCAGAAAAAGCTCACTTTGCTTTGAAATTAAGGTTTTCTGCAAAAGGATCTACTTATATAGATTCTTTTTTTTTCTTTTTTTTTTGTTTCTTCGAGAGAAACGAGAGGAGAAACTTTTTTAACGCGAAGCAGGGAGTGTGGCTTTTTTCACGCAGACCTTTACTTTATTTCGTGAAACTTTTGCGACCTTTATTTTCAAGCCATCACAAGAGAATATCCGTTTTCTACAGGGCACGGACTACAACTTTGACTTCAAACTATCGTATAAGTTCTTGAAGCGTAGCGAAGCTCACCTGAGATATGGGAACAGTACCATGGCCACGTGGCGTGGTGAATTAGTGAATGGCACTTACTGTGATCGAGTTTTAACCAGGTAAGAATATCACTTATGAAAAATTGTTTTTATTATCATAATTTCTCTATAGGTACTTAGTTGATATTTATAATTCTTTGATTTACCGATTGGTTTTAAGTTCACAACGTTTATAATTAATAATTAAGAGGAATAATATTTTACTAAGTAATTTTTTAATCCATAGTATCAATAAGAGATCTTCATGTATGTTTAAAATTTTTCTAATCGCAACTATTTTGAACAGAAAAATTGGTAAATATATAAAAGTTTTATTGTTTTCTGTGTGAAACAACATTTTTTTCTTCACTCGATAATTCTGAACGTTGTAAATTTCACCGAAGTCGTTGATTAAAAATGTTTTTTCGTCAGTGATCAACACGATTATCAAAAACTTTTCTCTGACTAAAAATTTAGTTTACTACTGATGCCCAAAATTAATACTTTTTAAAAATATAAGTCTCGAATAGTTAATTTTTTCAGAATTATCACAAATTTGTTTTTCATATCTCTGATTTATGATTTCCAAAAATAATCATTTTTAATTTTTTCTCTTGTCCGGATAACACTTTCAATTCAAAGTTTTTATAAAATTCAATTATTTCTAAATAATTTTTTTGATATTTTTCATAGTTTACTATAAAAATCACTATTACCTACTTCTAAAAATTTTAATTAAACCCCTTAATTTCTTTTCATTTCTATAAAATTTTACGAAATTTCTAATTTCTAAAAAACATTTAAATTTATTATTTTTAATTATTCAATTCTTTTCAAAAGAATAAACATTTTTGAAAACCTAATTTTTGCAGAATTTCTAAATTCAAATTATTCACAAGTTCAATAGTTTTATTTATTAAATTTATTTAAATCTTAATGTAATTTATATCTTCTGCAAAATTTAATTATTTTTTTGGAATTTTTAACCGAAAATTCGTATCTTAATTCCTGAACAAAGAAATTTGCCTCTATTATTTAAAATAATTAAAATTTTGAAATATTTTGTTATTATAATGACAACCGAATGATAAAATCATTATTTTATATTTAAATATTTCGATTTATAAACTTTCTTTTTAAAAATTTTTACTGTAGCTATTCTAATATTTTCCAGAAATATTAACTTAAATGCTTCTCTAAATCAATAATTATTTTTTATCATTTTCAGAATATTTTTGTTAAATTCTTTTTTGAATTTTTAACATATCTAAAAATTTACTACTTTTTTTATTACTTTGAATCAAAATGTCTCCTATTACCTGATTTTTTAATCTATTTCAACTCTGTTATCAAAATTCATAAGAATAAAAAATGACTACAGTAGAACCTCGGTTATCCGAGCCTCGATTATCCGAGATTCCGGATTATCCGAGGCACTAAACATGCTCAGATAATGCGGAATTATTCGGATAAAACGGATCGAGCGACTAAATTTGGAAAGTAAATTTTACAAAACCACTGTTTGTGATCATTCCATTTAAAATTTCGTCCATTTTTGTCATTTAATATTATTCTAACACTTTAAACACTTGAAAAATAATTTAAAATTTTGAAATTTTCATTGGTTCCGTGTTATCCGAGTTTTCGATTATCCGAGGTACCTCTTCCCCACATTACCTCGGATAATCGAGGTTCTACTGTAATTCCGAAAGCAAATTTAAAATAAATATTTAAAACTCAATTTTTTCTATTAATTTTAATGAATGGTAATTTCAATTTGTAGGACAAAAGTTTGTTTTATGCAATAGAAAACTTTCGAAAAAATGAATACACTTTACTGTAAAAGCTTTCACAAGTTATTTTTTACGTTATGCAAATCAAATGAGTCATTCTATGTTTCAAAATTTTTTAAAATTCCAATTATATTTCCAAATAATAAAATTCTTCTCAAAAGTTCAATTATTTTCAAAGATTTTAATAAAATACTTGGTAGATATTTTCAATATATCTACTGTATTAATAAATTTTTCAATTATTTAAAAAAATTTTAATAAAATTCTACGCAAACATTTAATTATTTTTATAAATACTAAAAATTTTACAAGAATTTAATTATTTACAAGTTCTTTATAAATTTCTTAGCAATAATTCCATTAGTTTCATAAATAACTACATTTTTTACAAAGATTAAATTATTTTTATAATAAAATTCTGTTCAGAAATTCAATTATTTTCAAAAATAATAAAACTCATCGCAGAATTTAATTTATTTTTATAATACAATTTTTTATTTATTTATGAGAATAACGGGACATACCCTTTCGTGCAGGTTTAATCAACGAATGACTCAAAAAATGTAACTACAAAAGTATTAAGAAATGGAAATATGTACCAATGTTTTTTTTCCAAAAGAAAAGAATGAATCCGTGAACAATAATGTTATTGAAAAATAAAAATGATGCATAAAATATGTATATTTTTTATTTTCTATTTTATAAATAAAAATGAGAAAAATTTGCATAATTCAGATATGTATCATATGTTTTGTTTCATTCATATGTTAATCACATTTTGTTTTAATTTTCTAATTTCAAATAAGAAAAGAATGAATACGAAGATTATAGTTACAGTTAATTTTTTATATATGTAAAAAATTCGTTGGTACGTTATGAATTTTTCTCCAGCAAATTTATATCATAATATATAATGTAGGTATATGGGCGAATCTCTGGAACTTTTAACCTTTATGCCCCTCACATTATTTTTACTTAAAGAGCCTAAATATGAAAACTAATGATTTTTAAATATCTACATGTTTTTAAAAAGAAAATAAGGGTTACGATTTAACCATTGATATAAATTATTTTGTTTATTTTTTCTATGTTTTTCTTTATTAAAGTTCACAATACAATGATTTTGCAAGTGTTACTTTCATTTTTTCTAAAAGTATTTTAACTGTTTAAATAAGATTTTTTTGGAAAACACGTTTTTTTACTCTTATAAACTATTTAAGAATATCTTAAGAATTCCATAAACAAACTTAAGAAAAATAAAAAGTAAAAATTATTAAAGATATAATCATCTATATAGTGTCCCTCAGTTTTTGTGTCGCTGGTCAAATCAGAATGGTTTTATAAAATAAACATTAAAAACTTAGTGAAAAAATTTGAAATAAGTGAGGCACAATTGAATTGTAATTCAAATTTTATGTGCGTGATTTTTATTTTTATTTTTAACTATATTTTAAGAAAAATAATTGTTGGTTACTTGTGATACTGGTGTAGTACGAAAAATATGTCGCTGGTAAAATCATTAATTTCTCCAAAGTTTCTTATTTAATTTGCTCCAAAATTGGGGCACATATTACTTTAGATGTACTTAAAACTGTGCATGTGTTTTTATTTATTCTAATTTTTATTTATTTTTTTTACGTGGATATTCAAATTGTCGCTCATCAAATATGTCGCTTGGTCAAATCAATCGTTTTCCAATCAATCTGAAGTTTCGCATTTATTTGTTCCATGTTATTTATCACGAAGTAACCAAAAATGTAATAAAAACTGACAAAATGAAAGAAAATCAAAGAAAATAAAATAAAAAACGAGAAAAAGGAAACGCGGAATGAAAAATTTATCAACGGAAGGCATTTAAGTAATATTTATTTATTTTTTATTTAAACGTTCATGAAACTGTTACTGTTTTTTCAAGGTTATATTAAAATCCTCGATATTTTTACAAACAATTTAGCCAATCAAATAATTAGAAAAGTTCATGTTACTAATTCAAATAATTATACGTAAAAAATTTTAATTAATTTTTTTTATTGTAATGTTGTCCTTATTATAGTTGTATTAGACGTTTATTATATTTATTTTCATGTTTAATTATGTTTTTGTGATACTGAAAAATAACTTACTTAAGAGTAGGAGATAAAATGTTTATGTATATCTTGTTACAGATTTAGATAACCTAACATTATTTTCTTTCCAAAAAGTTATATTTTAAAATAGAAGGCAACCAAATAATGCGGTTGTACAGTAATAAAAATGAAATCTATTTTGGTCGAAGATGTAATACTAAAAATATCAAAATTGTGCACACAAAATTTTTTTTTTAAAAATTCAAATTCAAATGTTAAAGTTTCCAGAGATTTGCCCATATATTTAAACTGACAAGACTTTATTTCTATTTTCTGACACGATTATGATTAATTACCTTAATTGAAAATTGTTTCAAGTAAAACAGAAGGAAAATAAACTTTCTTTTTCTTTATATATTCGTCTCTCGCAGAAAAATTGAAACGTGTCTGTAATTTATCTGCTTTTTTTTCCTCCCCCAACTCCCATTATATCAAAGCAGCAGTATTACAAGTTTTGTCGCTTTCCTTTTGTTCCTTATTTTCCCATTTCATCTTTTTCTACTCAAACTTTATATCGAAATCTATATTCATAAATTACCTTATAATATATATGACAATTGAATTCCAGTTATATTAGTTGAAAGAAAAAGTTTGCTAAGAAAAGAAAAGAAAATTAAAAAGAAAGTTTCTTTTTTTATTTATAAAGAAAATAATTAAAAAGAAAAATCTAATTCTTTATTCCGTTTGTAATCTACAGTTTGTTGATAATTAATTTATTGTGAAAAGTCTATTTTTATATACATCTATATCTATATATATAAAAGTAAAGGTTACAGAGTGTAACTTTTTGGAAAACTTGAGAGAAAAGTGCATTTCTCGTCAACTTTTTTAGGTGCGACACACGCGCTTGTCGACTCCAATCGCCAAACTATCCCGGTGTTTATCCGAGGAACGTGACCTGCTACTATCGTGTCGAGCAAAAACGTGCCCCACCGGGACATCGTGCACTTCTCGCTGTTAGTCAGCGGAACAGTCACAAGATACACATCAAGGACCAGATCGTCAAATACGACAGAAGTCAACGAATATTAAAGTTAGTGTAGAGAAAACTAACGAGAAAAGGAAACATTTCATTCCTCCAGAATGAAACAAACTTTCCAAGACAAAATCAAATACTCCTCATTCATGTCATTTCTCTTTACTTTCAAAACTATATGTGTGTATGTGTTTGTGTTTGTGTAAAAATCTAGAAAAGTTTGACCCTAATATGAAACTAATATACGACCTTTTTTACTTCTTCACTTTTTTTTAAATGCACACATCAAAAGAGAGAAAAAAATAAGTAAACTTTTTCCGATGCATTAACGCCTCGAAATATATATTTTTGTTGGGAAAAATATTAAAAACTTTATCTAAATTTTGCCACTTGACCTTTAACTGTGACCTAAATATATATTAAGTTCATTGCCTCTTGAAATCATTTTTGAAACTTCTTCGGAAAAATGTAACATAGTTTTTCTAAGGGTATCACATTGAGACAAAAAACGAATCAAAACTTTTAATAATTTAAAAAGTACGAAAATTGAGGATCAATAGGCTTCGCACTCAATAATTAATTTTAAAAATAAAGCCAACAGTAGCTTTGAGATTGAAAAAGAAGTCAAAAATTGTGTTATTCTCCATTTTCCTGATTCCGATAAAAAATATTCACTGTTTTTCTTATCCTGATAATAACTTCAATTCTAAACATTTATCAAATTCATTTATTTTACAAATTTTTAGATAGGATTCTTAAAAAATTCGATTATTTTTAAAAATAACTTTTGAAAGTAAAAAAATAATTCGTTTTTGGAGTCGCTGATTACGAAATATCGAAGTATCGAAATTCATATGAATCGGATTAATTTTTAAAAAAAGTTATCCGCCATTTTGAATTTTGAAAAACTAACATCAGATTCGTAATCAGCGACCTTAAAAACCCCCGAATAACAAATTTCTATTATATTTAATCAATTTTCAAAAAGTTTGTCATCCTACTTAAAATTAGGACATTTTTTTGTTTCTGAAGCGCTATTTTAAATTCAAATTCGAAAAAAATTAATATTAGAAATGGATATATTTTTCAAGTAAAACTATCGGGAACACGTTTCTTATAGTTTTTGTTCTATTTGAAAAGCGCTATGACAGAAAATTACTTAGAAAAAAATTACGTTAAAAAAACTTGACTTTTTTAGTAATTTAAAAAAAAGAAGGGTTAAATGGCTTCTTTCTACTAATTGTAAGAGATTGAAATTCATATTGAAAAGTAGCACATCTCATCGTTAAAGGAATGATTGATTTTATTACAAATTTGTAATTAATATTTTAATTATTAAAGTTTATTGTTAAAAAATTTAATTCTTTTGTTAGAAGAGTTTTAGTAGATTTTTCGAAAATAATTAAATTTTTTCATAAAATTCCTCTTAAATTTTTAAAATAATCGTGTTTGTTGTTAATTGTAAATAAAAAATTATATTAAAATTTTCAAGAAATAATTGAATTTCTGATGCACATTTTTTTTATTAACGATAATAAAATTCTTTTAAAGAAATTTTGTAAAATTTTTAAAAATATTAAATTTTTGTTGGGTGATTACTATAAATTTTTTTTTTCAAATAATGGTGTTTTGTCTAATAATTTTAAATAAAAATTGTAAACAATTTTTTAATTTACGAAGAATTTCCCTCAATTTCTTAAAATAATATAGTTTTTAGTAGTTACAGTAATTTAAAATTTTATTATTTAACTTTATTAAAATTTGTAAAAATTGATTTTTTTCGAGAAAGTTATTATTAAAATTGTATTGAGAATGATTGAATTCCAAAGAAGAACTTTATTTATTTTCAAACGAAAAAAAGAATAAAGTAGCTTTTAGTGTCACAAATTTAAAAAAGTATCTAAATAGTGCCTAGCTAATCATAAAAATATAGTAAATAGTTGGTTTTATTAAATGAGTGGGAAGCCTGCAAAATTGAAAATCATAAATGCCTCAAAAATTTAACTAAAAATCAAAATTCAATAGCGTGAGTAAGTTTAAAATTTAGGCCAATCGAAATCGGAGATCAAGAACCGAATTTAACTTCTAAACTTAGGACAACTATCATGGGACCCAATGTGAACATTTCCACCACAAAATTTAGGTCAAATATTGAAAAATTTAACATAAGGACCATTTTTGTAAACGATTAGTTTAGTAACGATAATTAGTAAAACTTTTTTAAAAGTAACAGAATCTAAATTTTTTTTAAACAATAAATAAAGCAAAAACTGACCAAAACTATTTATCTAGTATCTGGAAAGCTTACCAAATAAATTAACAATAAAAACTTTTAAATCGGTTCATTGGTTTTGAAGAAACATGTACCGAAAGATAAGAAGTCCAAATTTGATAGGAAACTAAAATTATTAAAAACTAAAGAAAATTTTATGACATTTTGAATTAAATACCCTGAATGTAAACATTTCTACTTATCAAAAGAAGTTCTAACTTTTTAACATAACCAAGATGACATAATTATTGTTTTTTATTAGAAAAAATTATCAAATATATTTCAATTTCAGTACTGTAAAGGGTTCTTAAATTTTTACCATAAAAAGGGCTGGAACATTTACTTAAAATTTGAAGAATATTTTATTAAAATCGATTTTTTCAAGCATGAAAAGATTTACACTAATTAAATAAAAAATAACCAAGATTATTAAATTAATTAATTTTTATTATCTTAGTATTTAATTAAATTTAATAATTTTTAACATATATTCGACTGTATATAAAAATTCAATAATGCCGATTTTAAATGGATTTTGTTAATATTCATATGAATAATTTAAACTCAGTGTACAAAAAACATTTTAAATAATATAAATGACATTGAATTAATGAATAGAAAATTCCGATATTCGATTAGTTTTTAACAAAATAATTTTCAATATTGCTTTCGCCCCACATAACAAACTTATTTTTACTTTAAATTTCAAATATTTAGATACCAAACAATACTAAAATACCATGCTAGTTGTGTAGATAAATGTTAAATTTATTTACTTGTTATGTATTTAATATTAAAAAATTAAATGCTTAAACTTATGTTTTAAAGAATAAAAGTTTGTTCAGTGAAATTATCACTTTTTTTGCAAAAACTATTTTTTGTTATATTTCTTAAAATATTTGATATTTTTTGGTTTCTCTTTTTTTAATCAATTGGTTTGATTGCGTTAAAACCAAATTTTGAACACCAATTGGAATTGACAAAAAATAAAGGAGATATAAAAAAAGTTTTTGACCCCCACATTAGCGCCTTTGCCCCACTCACCATACCAATTTAAGGAAAAAATACGACAAAACAAATTTTTTGTATAAAAATACTAAATTCTCAAAATATTAAAAAAATATGAAGTTTAATAAAGTTATATTCAAATTTAATTAATATTCTTGATATTTGATATATTTTAACTAAATTTCGCTTAAGTTTTTTTAAAGGTTAGTATTTTCTATATCAAAATTTTGTTTTGTCGAATTTTTGACCTAAATAATTGTAAAATCCTTAAACAAAATTTTAAAAATATTTTCTTTTTGGAAAATGTCAGAATTTAAACTGTATAGAAGAAAAGTGTACACAATTAAAAATTAGAAATTTGAATAAAAAAATATCATTAATTTAATTTATTTAATTTACAATGCTTAAATTAAATTTAATAATTTTATTATTAAAATTGTTTGCAGTTCTCCTGTATACAGTTGAATTGTAGGTAACTGAAACTGTCGATATCATTTTAAAAATTATTATTATTATTATTATTATTATTATTATTATTATTATCATTAGTAATATTATAATTATTATTAATATTATTGTCATTACTATCACTATTATTATCATTGTAGTATAAATAGAAGAGAAATTTTGAGCTGGGTAGATAGTTAAACTAATTTATCTCATTGGATTGTAGAGTATGGGATCAGTGCAACGTCGTTCAAGATTATCTAACCGTTTACGATGGTGGGTCGACTTCTGACAGAGTTCTTGTGAGATTGTGCGGCGGAGATGCAGTACCGGATATTGTCAGTAGTCACGACACGATGCTCCTCGAATTTCACACATCGCCATACGACAATCCATTTCACCCCGTTCCCTTATCGTTCCTGCCCGGCTTTGAGCTTGAGGTTCAGGTAAGAAAAACTTTCAACTTCATCCCCCAGGGTTCTAACTCAGTTAGACCAGTTATGTTACTTGTTTGTTTACCAAATCCAATTTGCTCAGACTCTCTCTCTCTCTTATATACATATATACGTATGTGAAAGAAGTGAAAACCAACTGAAGGGTGCATTTCCTGAATACTTTTCCCACTGGGAATACAAAATATGAATTTTCTTCACTGTCTCTCCGTTTTGTGTTTGCGGAAAGAAGTACAGTAGTTTCAACTCTTGTAATGTGATAAAAAGATGAGAAAAATTCACGCGGGAAGAAAAATGGATAAATTTTTTTTACGGCATAAATCATTTTTCTCTTTTTGGAATTTTCTGTGTTATTAATCGCTTTTTTAACAGAGGAATAATTAATGTTTTGCTTTCGTGCGAATTTGGTTTTATTTTCGAAATAAATTTTTGGTTAAGAATAATTGTTATTTTTTCACAGAGAATATAAATTTGAAATTGTTTCGCAGGTACTTTTTGTTGACGAGAAGTCGCAGAGCTTCGTGAAGGAAAGTGAAAATTGTAACTTTTTGATATCAAGTTTCGAGAGTCCCTCAGGTCTTTTGGAAAATCCGAAGCACTCTTTACCTCCCAATACAACTTGCCGTTATCACTTTCAAGGGAAGCCAAACGAAATTGTTTGGATATCGTTTATTAAATATTACTCGGCAACAATTGATCCGGCATCCAGTATTGATACAATTGACAGTCCGACGGAGTGCAATGCAAAATTATTAATTTGGAATGGCGATCACTCGTCGGAAAAACCAATAAACGGAAAGGTAATTTTTCTTCTACTATTCTATTTAATAAGTTTAAATACAATTAAATAAATGTTATTATATATTAATAATAGTTAAAAAAAACTATATTTGATTTTTTGGGGAACTAAAGTATTTTTGGGAAATACTTTTTAATTTGCAGAATGTCACATTAATGGGTGAATTTTGCAAATACGATATCCCCCGACTCTGTGACCACAGTCTTCTACGAAATAGCAGTCGACACACACGACCCTGCAGTCTTGCCGAGAGTTACGTCTCATCCGGAAGGGATTTAACTTTAGAGCATATCCTGCGACAGGGAAGTGCCCTTTATCCTGTGAGCTTCGTCCTTCGATATGAATTCGTACACGAATCAATGTCCTGCAATCATGTATTCACATCATCGTCATTTGCATCCTTATCAAATTCTTTACAATCACCATCATCGTCGTCATCGAAAACCGGCAAATTTTATTCGCCAAAAAGCGTCTTCTTCTATGGTCGAGGTGGTGCGCAAAATCTCAGTTGTATTTACCGATTTGAAGCCGAACCCGAGCAGAGAATTGAACTTTCAATATTACGAGCATCATTTGGTGATAAACAATGTAAATCCAACATTGATCCATTAGTCGATCGTTGGGCGTGTTATCGTGATAAATCAAAATCCAAGAAGAATGGAATCGCTGAATTGCAGGTTGGCTCTTTTTTTAAATACTTAATTAAGTCTCTGAAAGTTTCTTCTCACTTTTGAGCTTTATAATACTTTAATACCTCAGAGTCTCTTAATTATTATTGTTATCATTATTATCCAGTGAGAGCAAGAACTTTCTAAGGAAAGTTTCAAATAGAAGAAACTATTTTAATGAATATTGATTCACCTTTTGGAAAAGTTGACATTCTTTTAATAAATAATTTAATTTAATTATTTAATATTTTAATAGTTGAAGAGATAAAATTGTCTTTTGTGTAGATATTGGAGCATCCTTGGCAAGGAGTTGAATTGGGAAGAGACTGCCTTTGTTCGAATATAACCGAAAAAGTCGTTTTAAGGACTCTAACTTCTAATGTCGTTGAACTTAAATTCACAGTAATTCGTATGAACGTCACACAAGATTATAGAGATTTCTTTTTTGAGGGCGAATTTCGTTTTGTCGCCGGAGCTGAAGCTGGTGATCAAACTTGTGCCACTAGATTGGAAGATCGACGACTAAGAGGCTCCAGTGGTGAAATATCTCTAAGAAGTCCTTTTCCTCCTATTATTCCCGGTAATTCATTTCATTAACATTTATTACATTCTCTTTCTTTTGTAAAAAATAAAGAACTTTAAACCGTTTCAAACCACAAAAGTGTGGTAATTTTTTAAATTTACTTTAACAAAGTTGCCACAAAAATGTAAATGTGTTTTTCCCTGGCTTAGAGACAGAATTTTGAATATTCTCTGATCCCTATTTTAAAAAAATCAAAAGAAGTAAAATTTATTATAACACGAGATAATATTTAGAAGAAAAAGTTTAATTTAAATCTTCGCATAATTATAATTAGGCGAAAATTTTATTGAAATGTTCAGGAAAATTTCGTGCTAAACATTTATTTAATCGGGACATTTAAATCTTTACACAATTTTCACTAAACTTTTCAGATAAATATGCCGAATATTGAAAGAAAATATTTAATAAATTTTTAGGAACACAAATATTCTAATGATTTCTATAAGAGATAAGTGTCGGATCAATAAAACAAATGACGATCATCACAATGTTGAGTGATCGTTTGAAAAAACGATTATAACTCGAGCGACGCAAAAAAAAAATCTGAATCAAATTTTGAATGTGTCATATTTAGTTACTTCTCTGATAGATATTTTATACTGCATGCTTAAGCCCAAACAGATTGGCAGTCTAGTTAAATAAAACAAAATCTTTATTTAGAAAAATATAAATTTCGTAAAATTATTTTTGTGTAAACTTTATATTATTGTGTAATTAAATTTTACAACTCATTTCAATGCCAAATTCTACGCAAAAAAATGTTTAAAACATTTAGGTATAGATTTATAAAGTTCTTTCTACATATTAACCTTATTATACCTAATAATATATAATTTAAAAAAAAGCTATTTTATGAATTTTATATTTTATATGATTATCATTTACTAAAATTTAGTAAAATTGATGTAGAAATTTTATAAAATCGTTTTAGAATAATTTTAGAGAAATTATATTGAACTTTTTCGCAGCTGAATATATAAAAATTAGTAAATTAAATTCTTCGAAAATTAAATTTCTTTACACTCTAATTAAATTCTGTATCTAATTTAATTACTCTAAATATCGAATTAAAGAAATAAAACAAAAGTAATAAAATCCTAAAATATTAAATTTGTTTTAATTAATAATGTAAATTATAGGGATTACAAACAAAATTGTATGGATTTTAATTTTCATTGAGTAAATTTAAAAACATTTTTGATCACGTTTGAAATTGACGTACACTACCGGTCAAAATTGAGAGACCACCCATTTTCAGTCGAATGAAAAACGTTTTAAAACATAAGATTTATTGAAACTAAAATTTTTCTCTGTTTCATTTGTTGATATATAATGAAATTTGGAAAGAACAAGATATTTTAGAAGTCGTTTGGTCAATAATTTATTTAAATATTTTTAAAAAATCGTCATTTTCAATGATTTATAAAAATTTGAATAACTTCTAAAATAATGAACGCTTTTTAATGATCTTAGGCTTATTTTAAAGGTCATTTGTTACACTATAAGAATTACTTATAGGCATTAACGTGTAATTTTTTTCCTAGAAAATGCAGGCTGTCAAACTTGGACCAAAAAAATTCAAAAAATTTGGAACATTCTTATTAACAGAAATATAATTTTTAAAATTCAAACGTATTGTTTTATTAAATTTTCTTAAAAAATGTACACCATATGATGTTTTAAATATTTTTTAGAATAGTTTTCAGTACAGAAAAATTGTTCCAAATTTTTTTGGTCCAAGTTTGACGGCCTGCATTTTTTAAGAAAAAAATTACACGTTAATGCCTATAAGTAAGTCTTATAGTTGAACAAATGACCTTTAAAATAAGCCTAAGATCATTAAAAAGCGTACATTATTTTAGAAGTTATTCAAATTTTTGTAAAACATTGAAAATGACGATTTTTTAAAAATATCTAAATTAAATATTGGCCAAATGACTTCTAAAACATCTTGTTCTCTTTAAAATTTTAACATCTTTCAAAAAATAAAAATAAAAAAATTTTAGGTTTCATACAATTTTTGTTTAAAAATGTTTTTCAATCATCTGAAAATGGGTGGTCTCTCAGTTTTGACCGGTAGTGTATATAAAACTTAATTAACTGTTTAAATAAATGTTTCATTATTAGGTATTAATTTGAGTTTTTAGAACATTAATATAGAAATTTTCTAAATTTTAAGTATTAAACCTATTCCGAAATTAAATTATTTCTGTATAGAATGTTAATTTATAATAAACTAATTATTAATATACATTTGAACCTCCGAATCTTATACAAACCAAAAATAAAAAATTAGGTGAGAAAAAATTCAAAGTTTTTATGATTTTCAGAAATTCTAGAAGTTTGTTATTTTTAACAACCCTATGCTTTTAGTAAATTTGAAAATGTATAAAATAAATAATAAAGTTTTAATAATTAAATTTGATTTTAGAATTGGAATAATACAATTATTAAATGAATAATTTTCTTAATAGGAGTAACTGCTGTCGAGGAAATTTCAACAAATACAGAAGATCTAACAGCGACACAATGTGTTCACGAGCCGTGGTTAATTGAACCCAAGGATATACGAATGAATTTTGTCTATTTGAGAACAAGTGGTTTCAGTATTAATCCCGGTAATATCGATGATTGTAAAACACAAAATCGGATTATTGTTTATTCAGCGGCAAATACAAAGGACCGTAGTGTCATTTGTCCTGAAAGTAGTTCAAATTCAGCAAAAACTGTCGACTTTTTCTCCGGCGGTTGGAATTATAGTTTAGTTAATGGTACAATGTCAACATCAGCCATTCTCCAGCACTCAAGAAGTTTTGTGGTCGAATTTCTCCAGAGGGAAGCTGGATTTTATGCTGTTACATGGATGGCTATTTCGAAACAATCTCCAGCTTCTCATCTCGAATCAAATGCATTTGCATTTGTTCCATCTAATGAGTGTCCTTATAGGTGAGTTACTATTTTGCTAAATTTTCATTTTTCTATTTTATTATTTAATATTGGAAATGTGTTTATTTTTTTGGGGGAGGGGGGAGGATTATTTAAGTTCTATTTGAAAAGAAAATTTCTCTCTCTTATAGAAAATGTTTCCCGGAAAGAAATTTAGAGAGAATTATTTGTAAAAATCGCATTAGTCTGCAAATAAGAAAGTAGTGTATCGAGTTAGGTCGTGAGCTGGTAAAATCGATTTCAAGTTCTTTTGAGAAGGCAATAGACTAAACTTTTTCAGCCAATACTCAAGGTGTGTGCATTGACCCCATCTCATTTCTTCCCGTAGACCCAACGAGAAACTGACCGAATTTAGAAGACAAAAGACGCCCGATAGCTTTTTAGTTTGTTTCGAAACTGTTTTATTTTTTTTTCTTTCAGAATTAGAATTCCAATTTTTATTCATCATCGCTTTACTGTCTTTTTCTAATTTTCCAAATTTCTTGTGACAACTATTTTACTTGGGGTAAAATTGTTATGTTAAGAGTCAGATTTACTTAAAAAATTTTTGTCTTTTCAAATATTTAAAAATTTGTCTATATATTGAGGTTTAAAAATTTCCTTCTACGCCATTACCTCCTTTCAAGCTTATTTCGTTTCCATTCGCTGCATTTTTCCCCCTTTTGTTTTATTATAGATGGTTCTCATCCACTTCGCCACAGTCGCGTCCTATTCTTTAACATTATAGCATTTCCACTTCCTTGCGTTCTTTCACTCAAGTGCATCTAATTCCCTCTCGCATGTACTGCATATCTTTTTGCCATTCACATGCTCTTTTCATTTCTCTGCATGCATTTTCTATACTTTCTTTTTTTTCTTCTTTCTTACATTCCCCTTATGTGTAGAAAAAACGGTAATTTTTTTCGCAATTATTTTCTTCTCTCAAGAAAAACAAAACACCAACGAAAAATATATTTAAAAATATATATATACTAATTTGGCAAAATGTTGTTACGTCCTGATTTAGAACATAACGTAAATAATATTTAAAAATAGTTTAATAAATTGTTTTAAGCCATAGATTTTTAGCTAATACCTTGGGGATACTTTCTTTTTATTTTGTTTTGGTTCAATAAAATAGATATTAAGGAATTGAATTTTAAAGGGTACAAAACTTCATGGTTTGAGATTTTCCTCTGCGCCTTAAATCCTTTTGTACATTTGTTTAAATTACTTCAAACATAAAAATATTTCATTATCAAAAGAAAAAAATTGCTTCAGAAGCAAGGAAACAATAATTTAGTTGAATTCCAAAAAATTTTTGAAAATCTTTGAAAAAAATAAAAATCACTGCTTTCCCCGACTTGGATCCTCTTTTTATAAGGACTTCTAACATTAAAATATTTTCTGTCCTCAACTTTCTTTCCCTTCCAAAATCAATTTTACTATCTTTTACAATTACGAATTTTCTAAATTTTGACATTTTTTCTAAATTCTAATTATTGTAAAACAATTTTCAAATAATTATTTTTCTATTCATTGAAGCCAAACTTTATTTACTATTAGCTCTCTAAAATTAAATCAGTGAAATTTTATTGAGAATCAGTGACTCTATTCTCGCGATTTAAATTATTAAAATTTCAGTCATATTTCACTGATTGGGCAGTTAAAAAATAACTGGAATTTTCAATAGTTTTTTAAATAATATGATTTCTGAAAAAGGTACGTTTGAAAGATAAGCTTTTAAGTATCTCAAAACTCGTCGCTTCTGATTTTTTAAAATTTTATATCTAAATGAAACTTAAATATTCTAGTTTCATTCCTTGTAAACATTATAATAGGAAGTTTAGAGAAATCAAGAAAATTAATTAAGTTTTACAAAGATGTCAGAGGTTAAATCTATAAAAATTTTAAATTCTTATAAAATTCAATTAATTTATCAAATTTCCATGAATTGTCCATTATAATGTTTACAACACTGTAAATAGAGGTATCCTAATTTGAGATGTTTTAGTAGACACTCTTTATAGTTATTTGAAATATATTAATTTAAGATGTTAAAAGCATCTTCGTACACATTTTCAGCATATTTTTTGTGAAAAAAGTTTTGAGGTTAACTATGGACTCATATGGAAAACACTTTATGCATCTTAGTTTTTAGTAACTTACATTTTTGACGCACCCTACGATTCCCAAGTAACTTTATCGTTAAACATTTTATTGCACTAGAAGCATCTTAATTTAAGATATTTTTAAAAACTTACAGAAGTATCTTACTTTTCTAAGATGGAATAAATATCTTTTATATGTGTTTAATCATCGAAAATATATTATATTCTTACCCTGATGCGAAATTGTGCATTTTTGGATCATTTGTATACAGCACTAGATACATATGTACCTCTTAAATCAATGCGTTTCTTTTAGTATCCGCACTGGTTGTAAGATTTTTTTGGAAACATGTTAACTCGGTACGAAAAAAACCACAATATCCTAATATAATATATCTTGATGATAACATCTGTGATAATGATGTGGACATTAGTAATCTTTTCGCAAATTATTTTGAGTCAGTTTATACGCCCCCTATTGCGTCATCTAAAAATTATTACAATATGATTGAATCTAAATTTAATTTTCAAAACATACATATAAGTAAAGAAGATATATTTGGTAAATTAAATAAACTCGATATACACAAATCAGCAGGACCTGATTATGTTTCTCCCCTCCTTCTACGTTCTTGTTCCACTGCGTTTTTGGAACCCTTGTACATATTATTTAATAAATCAATTTCAAGTTCTACTGCCCCTCACGAATGAAAGAAAGGAATTGTGATTCCTACTTATAAAGGTGAAGACAATAAAAATGTTAAAAACTACAGGCCTATCACGCTCCTCAGTTGCATAGCAAAAATCTTCAAGAACTTAATATTCGATTTAATTTATACTCCTGCTTCTAGTATTATTATTGATGAACAAAATGGGTTTGTTAAATCTAAATCTACATCAACCAATTTAGGGTTTTTTACTAATTTTTTATTATTGAACATGAAGAAGGGAGTGCAAATCGATGTAATATACACTGACTGGTCTAAGGCATTTGACAGAGTGGATCACAAAACTCTTGTGGCAAAGCTTGGGGCTCTTGGTTTTCCTGATAGACTACTAAATTTTATAAAAAGTTATTTAGATGAAAGATATCAATCTGTACGTTTTAACAATAATTATTAAAATCCTTTTCAATCTACTTCAGGTGTTCCCCAGGGATCAAACTTGGGCCCTCTTTTGTTTATTTTATATGTAAATGATATAAATTTGATCTTTAAACACACTTATTTCCTCTTATATGCAGATGATCTTAAGATATATAAAGTTATTAAAAATGATCAGGATCATAAAAACTTACAATTAGACTTAAATAGCCTTGTAGAATGATGCTCTGAAAACAACATGTCTTTTAATATTTAAAAATGCTCAGTCATTTCCTTTTCAAAAAGTAAACACTTTTTATATTATCTGTATACATTTGGACTCAATGAAATAGAAAGGATAAATCGGATTTGTGATCTGGGTGTTACACTTGATAGTTCTTTAACATTTAATTATCACATTTCAGATGTCGTTAGTAGAGCTCTTAGGGCCCTTGGTTTTGTCATGAGAAATGCCTCTTCATTTCGTAATGAGCCTACTCTTAAAATATTGTTTTTCACTTTTGTAATGCTTCTGTCGTTTGGGTACCTTATTTTAATTATTATTATTAATTATGATGCACTGCGTGATCGACTCAAAATGTCTAAAATTGTTTCTTGACTCTTATATGCTTATATGACTTTTCTGTTTAAATTGTTGAATGGTTACATAAATTGTCCAGCATTGCTATCTTCATTTAAACTTAATATACCATCAAGACCGTCAAGATATCGTTCAGTATTTAATATAGAACTCCACAAAACAAATTATGTAAATAATTCATTAATCATTAGGTTAAGTAGAGAGGCAAATATGATAAGTGATTCAGTTGAGTTTTTTGATACTTCCTTTGGTAGATTTGTAAACGTTTTGCAAAATATATTATACCACCACCATTAATATTATAGTCCAACCTAGCGCTTAATAATTCACCTTAATTATTGTTTTTAAGGCTTTTTATGTAAATTTATCAATAAGTACTTCTGTACGAAAGGGTTTATTTGAAACCCGTTTATGTTCAAATAAATAAATAAATCTTCATCACTGTTAAAACGTATAAAGCATTTTAGATAGCAGCAAGATACTTTAGAAAAAAACATATTTTAAGATGTAAGATACCTTTTTTCCATCTTACATCTTATTTTAAGATGTCAAAAAGAGACCTATTTTTGCAGTGAAGGAATGAAACTAGAATATTTGAGCTTCATTTTGGCATAAGTTTATTATTTTTTAACAATTTAAATAATTTAGACGTTAATAAGATTGGTAGTAATGTAAATTATGATAGAGAAGTAATTAAAGCAGTGTATGCCATAGATAAAGAATTGAAACGTAAAGAGATTGAGAATCAATTCAAATGCTTGTAAATATATAAGTAACCTTTTTTTGTAATGTATAGTTAATATGTATTATATAAATATGGTTAAAAAATGTAAACCAAGCCCGTTTCTGGGCCATTAGGCTGAAATAAATAAAAGTATTATTTTTTAACAAATTGTTGTTTACTTTCATAAAATTGAGAAAGGTTTCTTTTAAAATCACTAACAGTCTTAAATATAGTTTGACTTTAATAAATAGGAGAAATAATAATTTTAAAATTGCTTGTTAAAGTAGGAATTAATGAAAATGAATTATCCTTATTCTTGAATAAAATGGAAAGGGAAACATAGTTTTTAGGTTATAAAAGTTATGAACAACTTAAGGGCCAGTCCCATGTGAGCGTGAAAACGGAAAACGGAAAACGTTTAGCCAATAACAACTTCCGATTTAATGGAAATCATTCTAAAAGAAAATTCTTATTGGTTGAACGTTTTCCGTTTCACACTGACATGGGACGGCACCTTTAAGAAGAAAATAACGATAATTATATTTTGTCCAAATAATTCCCTAATACAAATAACTTCTAATTTTTATGTGTGCAAGAAAATAAAATGTTGGTGTATGTGTAAACAGAGTACTTATATATGTGTGAATGAAAAGTGTAATATGTGTAAATCGTAGCGTAGAAATATAATACTCACTACTCAGTATTTCCTTCGATTCGTGACTTTAATCCAATGTTGTCGTTTCTGAACTTTATTTCTATTTTTATATTTCTTTTTCACTTTTTTTTAATTAAACTTTTTAGTAACTCTTAAATCTTTGAGAATCCCTTGCTAAAGGAAGAAAACTACAATTAGACCGGCACGATCTCTACGGCTAACTCGCTGGACTTAAACTTCAGGCTTCTATAGTCTAGACAGAAAACTACAGGCTCAATTGCCTGGGCTAGCTGTCGGCTACACGGCCTAAACTCAACTGCCCAGATTTCCTTGTGTCAATCAATTTTATTGAAAGACGATTTAATGGGGAAATCGTATGTTAAGTTTATTGCGGCTGTTGCCAAGCCAATTCTGCAAGCTTGCAGATTTAGGCAGTGGCGTGATCCGAGTTCTGTGACTTGAATGCACCACTCCTTATATTGAGCAATTTACTTTACTTTAATATTTTATAACTATTTCTCAAAAAAGTTAATAAACTGTTTGTCAAAGAAAAGGAATTTATTAAAAAATATCATGGTATTGTCTTCTTTAGGGTTTTCACCCCGAAAATTGCAAAACTCGAAGAAATATTAAATTCAATTAAATCTCTTGTTTAAAATAGAATTAGCTTTTTTTCTAATTGAAAAGCATTGGATTAAAATATTCAAATTGAAGAATGTTCCTTTTGTGAAATTATAAAGGGTTGTTTTTGTGTTAAATGTTTATGTTAAGTTTACAAAATCTCATGTTGTATGTGATTTTAGTTTTTTAGTATTATAAATTAATTTTTTACGATTAGGAAAGTTACGGAGTTCGGCCGTAACAGTGCACTATACTGCAAAAATAAGTGTCTTACTTTTAATATCTTAAAATAAAATGTTCTGTAAAGTATCTTAATGATATCTAAGATGCTTTATACGTTTTAGCAGTGATGAAGATATTTCTTCCATCTTAAAAAAGTAAGTTACTTCTGCCAGTTTTTTAAAGTATCTTAAAGTAAGATATTTCTGGCGCAGTAAGATTTTTAGCGATAAATTGCTTGTGAATTACAAGATGCGAAAAAAATATAATTTACTGAAAACTAAGATGCATTAATTAGTGTTTTACATAAGAGCCCATAGTTAACCTCAAAACTTTTTTACCAAAAAGTATACTGAAAATGTGTACGAAGATACTTTTGACATCTTACATCTTAAGATATTTCAAGTATAACTATAAAAAGTGTCTACTAAAACATCTTAAATTAGGATACTTCTCTTAAATGCCTCAAAAACTCATAGCGACCTATAGTTTTAAAATTTAAAAGTATTGATTTTTGTGTTTACTAAAAATCTTATTTAAGTTAGATATTTTATTAAAATAATTTCTAAATACAATATCGACTTTTTGTCTGTTTTGATTGTGACGTAACAATTACAGGACCTTACAATTACTGTTTTTCTTATTCTTTCTAAAAATAGTTGGCTTTAGAAAGAGTATTTGAATGACAATTTTTGTAGTATTTTTAAATATTTAAAAATATATTTTCAGATGTCCAGAATTACAGGCGTGTATAAGTTCGGACCTTTGGTGCGATGGTGTCAAACATTGTCCTTCAGGATTTGACGAGGAGGAGAAAAATTGTTCTTATCGATTTGGAGTGACATTGTTGTATGTTGCCATTGGTGCTGGAGCTTTGGGTATATTTCTTGTTCTATTACTGGCAACTGGTTGCCTCAAATACTGTCTCTATCGACATAAAGCGCGTAAAAAGAAGAAAAACGTCGCTCTTAACGTTAATCACCTACATGTGAATCACACTCATCATAATAACGGACTCACTGGAACTCGTCTCAGTGGACGTTATAATCTCGCTACTCCACAAGAAATGTATATGGAGAACTATGGAAAAGACAGTATTTGTTGACAATACGCCATCACCAATATTGAAACCACTGTGTGAATAGTCATGTTTTTAATGCCTTCCAGGCCTCTCCTACACATACACACAACACACACACATACACATACAAACACACCACTTCCATCAGCGTTTTATGAACGAAAAATGCACTATAGTGTTATTATTAATAATAAATATATAATAATCATCTTTAAAGATAATAATATTCCCCAGAACGAAAAAAGTTATGATAATCTATCAAAAATTTCCATACTGGTTTCTCCATCATATATGAATAATATGAAGATTATAAAGAGAAAACCTTTGTCCACTTTTTGTAACCAGTTTGGAAAATTTTTGATAAATATGCCCTTTTTTAAAAAAGAAATTCAAAAGAGTGAAGCAAAATTCTAATGAAAGAAAATATCATTATTTAAAATTATAAAAACACTTCGCAGGTGGTTTTTTAATAAAGAAATATTGCAGCGAGAGGAAATATTCTATAATTAAGATGGCCTCATAACTTTTCTTTTACAATATAAGGATGCTCTAATTTCTCCCCCTAAATCAGTTAAGATTTTTAAATTATATCCTTAACTGACTGTTTGCTTTTGAATCAGTTGAAATTTACTGATTCTTCTTTAAAAATTATTTTCTACTGATAAATCAATCTTCGTCTGAATTGACGTTGGTGAAGTTAAAGGTATTCACAGATTTTCTAAGGATATTTTTTGTATCTCAATTTGATATCCTTAGAAAACATGCGTATAATCGACTCTATAAATTGAATTAGTAAAAAATTTTAGGTACTAATTTGAATTAATGATAGACTAGAAATGACTATTTATTAGTAAAAGTTACTAATTTAAAAGCAAATAGTCAGTTACTAATTCATATTAGTAAACATTTTTATTACTTCAAATTTCAAATTTAGAGAAAACATTTCAAACAAGTTTTCTGCTTTCAAACTAAATTTAAATTTTGATATTTCAAGCGTAAAAATATTTTTTATTTAGAACATTCTGTAAAATAACGGTTCATATGAAGCTGAAGACTGCAACGTTTTTAGAAACAAAGACAAAAAATTTTTGTTATTTTTAAGCACTTTTCTTTTTAGGTAATAATAATATTTAGAAACTAAATTCTTCTGCTTTGATTCATATAAATTTATTAAATTTTTTATTCAGCTCTTTGAGTTCAAAATCTTCGAAAAACCATAAATTGTTTATTACAAACGTTGTGAATTTCACCAACGTCTAATTTAAAAACAAAAAGTCAATTTTACTTGAAAAAAAAACAAATTATTTTTAAACAATTAATTTTTTTTAAATAAATTTTTCTGTGTAAAAAATGGACAAAAAACATTCTCAATTAGTAAAAATGTTTACCAATTTGAATTAGTGACTGACTTTATGCTTTAAACAAAACTAAAAGTTAATAAAATATAGCTCCAATTTTCAAAAAATAACTTTAATAAAAAAGTTGTAGAAGAATAAAAAATTAAGAATCCCCGAAAGCAGAATATTTTCTTCGCTGCATGAATTAGAAATTAAGAATAATTCCATTTGGAATTGATTTTCACCGTTTTTAAATTCATTGAAAAAAGACTCCATTTGTAAAAAAAAGAATGAACAAAAAATATCAATTTTGTCATTTAAAGAGAAGTAATGTCTGAAAAATAAGGAAAATTGTTCATTTTCAATAATTTCCCATTTTTGCAATTTAATATCAGCTTCTCTATATAAAAACACAAAAATTAGAAAAATTTATATAAAATCAATTTATATTCAAATTAATTAGAATTTTTATAAACTTAAACATTTAATTTTTAAAAAATTCACTAATTTTTTATACAATATTTAAATTTTTCATTCTTAATAAAAAATTTTATAATTTTTTCTCTAAAATTAAATTTTCTTTTTATAAAAAATTGTACAGTTTTAATTAAAATTATAAATATTGAGATTTTTTCTCAACAAAAAAAATATATACAATGACCAGGCAAAAAAATTTGTTAGCTTTTTTAAACTAAACGAAAAAATATAATTGATAATATCATTTTTATTGAGAAGTAAAAAAAAAGTATATCGGAAATATTTAATACAACAAAAACCAAAAGGTGATAAAATAAAAGAAACAAGAATGAAATATCTAATAGGTAGACTGCTCAAGAAAGATTAAAAATATGACCAAAATAATGCTCTCTTTTCCTCAATTTGGAAAATATACATTTTAAAAAAAGATGGCGTGAATTTAGCGACGCATTAAAAAAATTGAAAATGGTGATCTTAAACAAAATGGAATTGATAACATTCAAAGGAAATTGAAAAGTTAAAATAAAAAACTTTTAATAGTTGTTCAATTCACCCCAGGGTTATGAGAAAAAAAATCAGTTTATAACCAGACACAAAATTGCTCCACAATTTTTTTGTTTTTGTATTTAAGATGCTCCGTACCATTTTTAGATGGAGATGAAAAATATAACGACGGTGGTAATTGATAAAATTTGATTAATTAATAATAAATTAAATTAATTAATTATTAAAAGTTAATTAATAATAAATTAATACAATAATTTCAATGTTTCAAGACTCAATTAGTATCCTGCGCCTAATTAGATATCACACGTTGAGTCGTATGGAATAAAATCATTCCACTCTTGTCATATTTTTTATCTCACTGGCACATTCACCTTCATATAGAATATTTAACGTAGAAAATATAAATACGTAATATTATATATAAATATATATAATATTCATTAGGTTTGATATTGATGCGTGATGCTTGATTGGGCGGTAGAAATCAATGTATAGTGTTATTTAAAAAAAAGGCGAACAAATTCGATAAGCTAACAACTTTTCATTAAGAGAAATCATTTAAATTAATTATACATCAATATTTATAAAATATTATTGATTCGAATTTTTATATTGCTTAGGCATTAAAAGTAAAAGGAAAAATTTTCAATGAAAATTTTTTATTGTTTTTTAATTATAAAGTTTAATATAATATTCATTATACACTGAGAAAAGTCATTTGATTCAAATAAACAATTACATGTATATTATCAAATAAATATTTATCTGAATTAAATAATTTTAAATTAAATCAAAATAGTATAAATATGTAAAAAAAAATAATTCAAATATTTCATACAATTGCATTTGTAATAATTTTTCGAAAGGAAAAGATTGTAAAATAAAATAGATCAGAGAATATTTTAACCCTTTTTAAATTTTTCTTTTTCTTAAATGTTGGTAGATTTTGAAATCCAAATGGAATTTCGTAAAAAAATATTTTTTGTATGAACAAAAAAATTAGCCAATTAAAAATTTATTTTTACTATTTTTGAATCAATTTTTTACAAGAAAAACTGGTTTCTCGGATGAAAATTATAGAAGATACCGTTGTTAATACAACAATTGATTGTTAGAATAAACAGTGAGTTTTCAAATAAAAAAAATGAATACATGGCATTGTTTTACAATTTCATTTGAAAAACAGGTTTTTTCCAAAAAAAAGCTTCAAAAATAGTAAAGAAAAATTCTTCAATTATTCAATTTTTTTGTTGACATACAAAAAATATTTTTTCTACAAAATTCCGCATGGATTTTAAAATCTACCAATTTTTAAGGAAATAAAAAATTAAGAAATCGTTAAAATATTTTCTAATCGAATTTATTTTTGGCCATTAAATTCCTCTCAAAAAATTACTATTAGAATAATTTAATGGAATAGTTAAATTATTATTTTTTTTACATACACTCTAAATTTGAATTAGTAAAAATGTTTATTAATTTAAATTAGTTGAGTACTACCCTTAATTTAGTCTTGAATGAAAATTCTTTGCTAAAAATGCATATTTATTTGAGAATAAAAATAAATTGAATTAAATGAATGTTTTTCAGTCTGTAATGTTCATTGTAGTACATAAATTGAAATTTTAATTAATTAATTATTTCCACATAAACAATAATTAAATTAAAAATCTAAACAAATTTTACTTTCATAAAATTCTATACCTAATATTAAGTAAATTGCATTTGTTTCACGTATAGTGAATTGTGAAAAAAAATTTTAACAATTGTTTTGGTACAATTTACGAAAGAAGCTTTAAAATTAAAAGTTGTACCTCAAAGGGTCTCGTTACGTACATCTTGTATGCTGTGATAGAAGTAAGCGTATCAACAATCGGACGAATTAAAAAAGAAATTGTTTTCGAAATTTCGTAATAAACTTAACGCGTTTGCAACAAAAACAATCGTTTTTTTTATTTTTACCCTACTGCGAAAGGAAAAACCAAATTAATTATAAAAATCTAAAAGTACCTACATTTTAGAATAAACAGCGTATTAATATTCCTTTCGTACCAAGTGTAAAAAAACCAAAATTAATACAAAATATCGCCCGATATATATTTTCCTTAATTCTTTTAGTGCACAAAATATTATTTTGGTAAATAAAAAAAGTGTATGCAGAATGCAGGAA
The DNA here is from genome assembly GCA_032872475.1 of Leptopilina myrica (nomen nudum). Lineage (NCBI taxonomy): Eukaryota > Metazoa > Arthropoda > Insecta > Hymenoptera > Figitidae > Leptopilina > Leptopilina myrica (nomen nudum). Next base: position 9,543,384 of record CM065460.1, read on the forward strand.
TTTTAATAAAAATTGTAAATGATATATACAGGCAGTGTGCTGTAATTTTGACATATATATGGAAAAAATGGGTGTAATTTGTACATCTGTGAAAACATAATAATATAGTGGGCGTAATGTTGGGCCAATGAAAAAATTTGGCTGAGCGTGAAATAGCGTCGAAAAAATGTTTTTCAAACAATAGAGTACGATTGTCAGTATTAAACATCGAGAAACTTAGAATTAATTTTTCTAGTTTCTTTTAGCAATTTATAAAAAGTATAATTACATTTCCATTGAAATTGTTTTGCAGTCGGAAAAATGAGACTACAAATTGATTGTTATATTATAAATGATTGATTGAACCTAATTAACGACAATTTTTATGAAAATATCAAGTAGAGAATCTATATTTTATGGTAATTTTTAATACTTCTTATTTCTTAATAATCATTTATCTATATATTTTTTGTGCCTCTTGAGAGACTTCGAATTTTTACACGTAATGTGCATAGACTGAGTAAGCTTTCAAGTTTTTTGTAGATAGATTATTTGGAATAAATACAAATACTCACGAAATTTTTTTATTATTTCCAACTTATACTTTTCGTGTCCTCTTTCTTAATCCATTGTCCTTTTTATTTATTGAATATAAATCACTTTTTATCTCTTTTTAGTTCACGAATTGAGGTAATGTTACTGTTTACATAATAGGGATTTCACTAATATCAATTTTATTTATATATTCGCACGAGAATAGAGAAAAAAATCGTGAAAAACGCAAAAACACGAGACAAAACTTGTCACAATACCGACCCGATGCATATTACTTACAAACCAACAATTTTTAACTTAATAACTTACGGAAACGCGAATAATAAATAACACAAGTATAAAAAATAATTAACACGAAATTCAAACTAATAAAACTAGTTAGAGATTATTCAAAATCGGAAAAAAAGAAATATATTTCACCGGCTTACAATACTTCAACACGCAACCATGATAAAAAATAAAGTGAAGTTGGCGTTTGTAGGTTTTAAACTTGTTCTCATCTCTTTCGTCAGATGACACTTAAACCTAAAGGCGGTACTTTCAAATTCATCACACAATTTAACCTCTCGTATTGAATTAGATAATAATTAATTAAAATAAATACTAAAAGTTCCACTGATCTTTGATAAATGTTTTTAATAATAGAAATAATTGTCGAGTAATTACTGCATTGGAATTACTCAAATTAAATAGAATGCGGAATCTTACGACTTGATGTTTGTGAACGGAACTAAATTTTAAAGCGCATGCGCCACAGTTTTGCGTCACTTACGAATGTTTACGTAAATTACACGGGAATTGTTTGAAGTGCACGACCCTGGTGCCCTGGTTGCATTATTTTTAAGGTTATGTTGACATTTGCCTTTTAAATCCGTCAAACAACGCAAATACAAAACAATAAAAAAATTCGAAATTTTATTTTACACGAGTTGTCAATGAACATATTATAGGATTTTCTTGATTAATTATTTTAAAATGTGGGCTATGAAATCGTTAGATATTGAGAAAGAGTTTTTTTTCTATTGCAATTACAGGAGTGAAAATATTGTGTTTTATTCTAATTTTTAAGTGATGATAATGATCAATGAAAGATTTCTCTATCTCTAAAAAAGAAAACTTATTTTTAATTGTATTTTTAGAAATTTCTTTCTTCGGAAAAGACTAAAAAAATGTTCTTAAGAAACACATTTCTGTGAAGAATATCTATATTTTTTTAAAGATAATATCTGAATTTAGTGATAAACGATATAAAAAAAATGAGTAGTATTAAATTAGAGGTGCAATGGTCTCCGATCCATTCGAATAAATATATTACTTGGGGTACAGAGATATTTTTATACGAAATATCACAAATTAAAGAAACTGTCAGACCGTCATGCATTAAAGTTTCCGATACAACAACAGCATATTTACTTGCCACGAATACTAATCATCATTACGTCAAGTGTATTGATATTTATCCTCAACCTGAACCGGATATTTTACTTGCCGTTGGACAAGCGAATGGAAAAATTGTACTCACAACTTTTGGTCCAACTGCATTTGATTCCTTGGGCATTGTAGGAAAAGAATTCGGTAGTACATTTAAAAAAAATAGAAGAAATCCTTTTTTTATGAAGTAAAAGAAAATTTATTAGACTATAAATATTTATGAATTTTTTTAGCACCAAAACATGCGAGGCAATGCAATGCTGTTGCTTGGAATCCTGTCGATCCGAATCTTATTGTTTCTGGATTAGATAAATATCGTACTGATCATTCAGTTCTTCTTTGGGATGTTCAAAGAAGTCCGCCAAGTTCGGACAGAGCACATCATTATGGAACGAGTCAATCAGATTCAATTCGACCAGTTGCAGAAGCTGGTGTTTCGGAAACAACACATTCTCTCTCGTGGTTCAATAACGAGCCGAAATGTCTCGTTGTCGGGGTTAATAATAAACAATTGAAAATTATCGATTTCAGAGGTGAGGAAACAACTTTAAAACATTTCTAATTTTTATGGTTGAAAAAAGTAAGAATTAATTTCATTTTTTTAGTATAGTAGGAATTTTATAAAAATAAATAATTGTTTGGAAACTTTTAAAAATATTCTATAAATTTTATAAAAGAAACGTAATTTATAAAAATTATGCTTGAAGAGCAGTTTCCTAAAAATTCAACTATTTCCCTGAAATTACTTGTAAATAGTAATTTTATTTCTATTACAGTTTTTACACTTATCTATTGAAATCCACAATTTACTACTTTTTTACCATTTATCTACCTATTCGGATACTCTTTTAGAAATTTGTGAGACTAAAAGTTACTTTTTTTTAAGATTTACGCTACTTTCAATCCACTAATAATTGAAATTAAAAAATTATCCACAAAAATAATAATAGCATTTTTTAAAACCATTCAAAAAAATTTAATAATATTGTTTAAAAACAATTAAATTATTTTCAAAAATTTTGAGAAATTTTATCGCAAGAATTCAATTAATTTCCAAACCAATTTTTCACTTAATTAATTAATTATTTTTTTATTAATTATCTATAATAATATTAATAAAGTTCGTGATCCGGTGATCTGTTCGCAGTTTGAAGTTAGTTGTTGTTGTTGTTCCGTTGAAAAATTTTATTAAAATACTATAAAAAATTATTGAATTCCTGCGATGAATTTTACTTTAAAAAATATAATTCAGTTTTTCCGAATAATTTTATCAGAATTTTTGAAAATAATTCAAATAAATTAATATTTTTAGAAATAATTGTATTCTTTCACAAAAATTGTACTACAATTAAATTAAAACTAATAACTTTTCTTTAAAAAATTTTATTATTAATGAGAATAATTGAATTCTTGAGATGAATTTTATTAAATAATTTATTTTCATTAATAATTTTGATTGAAAATTTTGGAAGTACTTGAATTTTATGAAGAATTTCTTTCAAGTTTTTAAAATAATCACTTATGTTAAAAATTATAATTAAATACTTTATTGTTGAAGTTTATTAAATTTGTTTTAAATATAATTGAATTCCTGTCATGTTTTAATATTTAAAGAAAATAATTTTATATTTTACAAGAATTCTCTTTCAAATGTAGAAAATTATTTAATTTTTGAAATAAATTTTACAGGCAATCTTAGAAATAATTTAATTTTTGAAATTTAAATCACTTTTGGATTTTTCTTTCAAAATATTTGAATTGTTTCAATGGATATAAATCCATTCAAATTCAAATTTCAGAGAACAATTAAATTCTTTCGTGAAATTGTATTCAAATTGTATTGAAAATAATTGAATTCTCGTAAAGAGTTATTTAAATTAAAAAAAATATATATATAATAATAATAAAATATTCATTTAATAAGTGATTTTTTCAGATTTTGATTATGAAAATTATATAATTTGCATGATATTAAATTGAAGTGAACGTTCCGAAACGTTTCCAAAAATTGAATTATTTCCGCAATTTTATAAAAATTTAATAAAATTCGTGGCAAGTATTCAAAAATACTCATAAATGTTACAATTCTTCTCAGGATTTTAATTATTTTTAATAACATTTTAAAGAAATTCCATTAAAAATGAAATTATTCCTAAAAATTTTATTAAAATTATCTAAAAATTCTATTATTTTTTAAAAATTTGATAAATTATTTTACAAGAATTTAATTTTATAAAATATTCAATTTTTTTAATTAATTATTTACTTTTCTATTTAAATATTTGAATTCTCTTAGAACTTTCTGACATGGTTTGAGTTAAAAACGAATTTTACATAAAGCTTTAGACAATAATTAAATATTAGAAGCTTTATAATAGTAAAATTTAGTTTTAAACATAATTATATTTCTTAAGAATTCTAACTAAAAAGCTGTAAAATAATTGAATTTTAGAGAAATTGAGAATTACTGAATTAATTTTGTTTTAATCGACTAAACGGGGGTTTTTTAGTCGTGAAATTTATTATTTCGATAGCTACTTTTCACTACATTTTACAACCTTTAATGCTACATTTTAAAAATTAATTATAAGTTCGAAGCCTGCTTTGGAATTAAACTTTTTATTTTTTTATTATATTCTGCAGATCCTGTGAAAATAGTGAATACAACACCAACAAAGGCTGTTTACAGTTTGGCGGTAAATCCACACAATGACTGTCACTTATTGTCGCATGTCGATAATCAAATTACAATATGGGATACACGTTATTTTGAAAAACCAGTTCTCACTTTACCGCAAAATAGACAAGTGACGAAAGTTTTGTGGTGTCCAACGAGAAATAATCTATTAGGTTCTCTTCAAAAAGATTCAGGTTCACTGTATCTTCACGATATTCAACAATGTGGACCAGGAGACGATACGGAACCAGGTGTCTTGGAAAGAACTGTCGTTCCCCCCTGGACGAATCCAACAAGTTTTTCCTGGCATCCAAAACACACTAATAGACTCTTAGGTATTTCACAACAAGGTAAGAGCGTTTCTTCAATTATGTATTTCAGATTTAAATATTCAAGAACAAAAATTCTAATCTTAAAGACAGGTGGGAAAAAAAGTGATTTCGTAAAATATTTCTCACTTAGAAAGAAAAGAATATTTTGGGTCGGGATTTTTTGAAAAAAATAGAGTAAGGTACTCTGATCAGTTAATTATTTCTCTTCATTTAACAGGTTTAACTGACTACACAGTTTGTGAAAGGATTACATTAAATTGGTCGACACGTTCACACCTCGTTTGGAATCACGCCACGAAGGCTTTCAAATACATTTGCAGTAGTGATAATATTTATAAAGCCATTGACGATATCTCCATTTTAACCAAGACTCGTGCAATGAATGAATATGGTTTAATTGTAAATAATTAACTTCTCAAAATCTTACACAAAAAATCAAACGCTAAAATCTCTTTAAATTTTCAAGAACAAAAATAGATTTTCTATGACTTCTAAAATATCTAAATTAATTTAGAAAGACATTTAAAATTTCAATTTTCATTTTACTTTCTTTTAATTAAACTAAATATTAAAAGAAAAATATTTTTGTAACTTGAATAAACTTTAAACATTTTATTTGTTTAGGTACAAAAAATATTATAACTTAAGTTACATTTTTTTCTTGATTTCTTAAAATAGTTTCTAGCAGTATAATTTAATGAGTTCTAAACTATTAATATAGGTTTTATTATTAAGTGTTATTGCTTCAAATTTTTGTTTAGAGGCAACATTGTTTTAATATTTGGTTTGTATTTTAAGTGCCAACATTTTTTTATTTCAGCCAGAATTATCACAAAACGGAGAACTAGCGGAAAATGAAACTTTAAAAAATCTATGGCAATGGTTGTATTTAAGTCAATCGTTAGTTGAAGATGGAACCATTCCCAGTCCGGATAATAAACATCCAGGAGTCAGGTAATTAGGCAAAAATAAAATTGTAACTTCAAAATAAATTCCAAAAAACATAAAGAACTACCATAAAATTATTACTTAGAAATTATTAAATGAATGATTTCACTTAAATATTTCAAAAATAATTTGAAATTTAATAAAATTTCAATTGTGAATGAATTAAATTACAATTTTTAATAATTCAAAGTTTTCTGAAACTAAGTAAACTTTTTAATTAAACTTTTTCATTAATTTGACTTATTTATTAAGTATCTCGGACGTTAAAGATTATTTAATTAATATCTATGTATTTAATTAATTACTAAAAATAATGGATTTGAAGAATGTTAGTTAAAAACACTAAAAAATTAAATTTTGAAGAAGTTTCAAATTCTCATCAAATTTTCAATTATTTTTAAAAATGTTCAATAATTCAATGATATTCAATATTTACTATTTTAATAAAATTTTTCAAAAGATTTCAATTCTTTAGAAAAAAATTTAATAAAATTCTTCGCAAATATTTACATATTTGAAGTTTTTATTTGCTAATATTTATGTTTAATAGAAGAATTTTTAGATAGTCGAAATTTCTTAAAATTGAATTATAAATAAGTAGATTTGAAAATTCTCAAAGAACTTTTTTAAAAATCATTAAAAATAAATGATTTAAAGAAGAATTTTAGGTAAAAATATTAGAAAATAATATTTGAATTGAATTGATGAAAAGAATTTTTGAATAAGTTACAGTAACTATATTCCGAAATCTAATCATTTTTAGAGTCAATCAGAATATTCTTTAGTCTCAGGTAAATTCAAAATTTTGTCTGGAAATCAGGGAAAAACAAAATTCAATTTTTGTGGCAATCCTATTATATTATTAAAAATAATTTTATTAATTATTTTATAATTTATTTTTATTTTAAAACATAAAATTATATTTTTAGTAAATTTTAAATATTTAAAATAAAGTAGTTAATTAACAAACGCTTTTTTATTTTCAGAATGGTTTTAAATGTTGATGTTCAAACTGCAAGTAATGGATATCTAAGATCAGAGCCAGTTCATCGATTATGGACAGACATTGGATCAAATCACACAGCAAAAATGTACAGGTGGGATAAAAATTAAATTTTAGTCATTTTAAAAGCTTCATTAGTTTTATTAAAAAATAAATGTTTTCCGAATTTTCCATTTTTTACATAAATTAATCCAATTTTTTAATCACAAATACATTTTTTCAAATAATTAGAAAAAATATTGTAATTTAAAAAAATTTGTTAAAATTTTATGCATTCTTTTGATTTTTGTTTAAAACAGATCGACAGAACGCGATAAAGCGTTACAATTGTGCGGCTGGCGATTTGAAAAGGACACGAATGCGCCATACAGTAATTTATTTATTGAAAGACTGGAAAAGGAAGGTGCTTATCCACGAGCGACGGCCATCTCTGTTTTTAATTTATGTCTACGTCAGGCAATTGATATTTTAAATCGTGGGGCATCAAAAATGTCCTCGCCAACGAATTTAAATTTAAATATTGTCGCAATGGCATTATCGGGATTTTCCGAAGATCGCAACAGTATGTGGCGAGAACTATGCTTAAAATCAAGATCACAATTGTCTGATCCTTATTTGAGAGCGACATTTGCATTTTTAACTGCCGACAATGATTCTTATGAAAATGTACTTGTAAGTAGAACAAATTTATGAAGCTGAAACTGGTACCCTCTTATTTAGGAGCCTAATTTTTAACATTAAATATATTTTAGGAAGCTGTAATTTTCACCCATTAATTAAAACTCACTTAATTTGCCTAAATTTTATATTGGTTTTAAACAAAAAAAGTATTTAACTTTAAAATTTATTTTTTAAAAATAAGTGGGTATATTAATTAGAAGTAAAATATTTCATTTTCTTGCAGAATGAAAATGGAATGGCTGTGGAAGATCGAGTGGCATTTGCTTTAATGTTTTTGTCGGACAGTAAACTTTACGACTACTTGAAAAAATTAACACAAAAGTTGACTGATGAGGGCAATTTGGCGGGTTTTTTGATTACAGGTCAGTATTCTTTCAAAAGGGGTTTAAATAAAACATTAATTTCCTCCTAAACTTTATGATAAATTTTTTTAAAAATTCATTAATTTATTTAATTTGTACGGGCAAAGTAATCATTACCTAATTATTCGTTTTTAACATTTCTTTTTGCCATACTCACGTAACAAAAAGGAAATAAAATTCCATAATACATTTAATTAATTAATTTTAATTAATTTCTCAATTTAGGCGCCAGTTTGGAAGGCATTCAATTACTAAACAGGTATCTAGAATTGACAGGCGATGTACAAAGTTGTAGCCTCATAGCAATTCGAGCTTTACCATCGAAATTGCTACAGGAAAATCAAGTTCAAGTTTGGATTGCCAGGTACAATTTTCCATTTTTTTAGAATAACCAAATTTATCTAGAATTTGTAGGTATTTTATTACTTCTTTATTAAATTTAAAATTGTTTGGTAACAGTTATAGAAGTTTACTCGACGCTTGGAAAATGTGGAATCAACGAGCGCACTTTGACATCGCAATGAGAGCCTCAACGAATGAAAAACCACCGCAACAAGTTTACATTTCTTGTAATTTTTGCGGAAAGAGTATATCGTCATTTATGCAGGGTCTTAGTCGTGCGAGAGGTCCTTTTGGCCGACTAGGAAATACTTCGAATAAATTAAAAGTAAGTACATATAGTCATTTTTAATGTATGTCTATTAAAATATAAATTTTATTATTAAATTTACTCTATCAATCCATATAATTCTATTGTACTCAAATTTTAGTCAATTATTGTTTCATAGGAATTAAGATTTTCCAACAAATTACAAATTCAAACCTTTTGAAATTCAATAACTTATAAAAATATTGTTACTCTAAATTTTTCAAAATTATAGTATAGTTAAAATATCACCTTCAAATAATATAAAATAATTTCAATTAAAATACCTTTATTCAAAAAAAGAAAAATTAGTTCGACTAAATTGTTAATCAAAAGTATTTAAAATAATTAAGATTTCCAAAGACTTTAATTCGAAATCTTTTCGAAATTCAATTATTTCCGAAAAGTGCGATTGTTTGTAACGTCTCCAAAATTTAATTAAATTCATTGAAAATTCAAATTTTTAAGTTATTTAAACTTTTTAAAATTAATTTATTTATGATAATTTTTAATCGCAAATTTTATAAAATTCAATTATTATTAAAATTTTTATAGTAGTTCAATAATTAAATTATTTTTAATATAAATTATTGTCTGAAATAGAAATATTTAATGTTTTGTATTAGAATTCGTGAAAATTTCATAGTTTATGAAGATTTTCTTATAAATTCTAAAAATTTAAATGTTTCTAGTACTTTTAATAAAGTACCCAGTCTTTTTTCTAATTTCTCTGTATAATTAAATATATTTATAAAAATTTATTTTAAAAAATTAATAATTTATATTATTTTTCTAAAACATTGTTCAAGTTTTGAATAGCTTTATCTAAAAATTCTAAAAACTTTTAAATAATGTTATTTCAAAATTCTCAAAAATAATAATATTATTGTAACTATTAAGAAATAATTAAATTTGTTATTATTAGAAATAATTTAATTTCAATAGGTTTTACATTAAACTTATTTAAAATACTAATTGCTGTAGAAAAATAAATAACAAGAAGTATTTAAATATTTATTTGACAAAATTATTGAGCTTTTAATCATTTAAGTTAGGAAATCTGAAGAATAAGTTTCTTGAAAATGTTTAATTACAATTTTCCCGTAGGTAATTAAATTCCCAAAAATAATTTTAAAAAATTGTAAATTTTTTCAAATTTCATTGAAATAAAATTTTATATTTCAAATAATTCATTTATTTTTAAGTACAATTGTATTTTTGAGGGTTTCTGACTGAAAAATTTGAAAAATAATTGAATTTTAAAAGAATTGAGAATTGATGTTATGTATCAAGATAATATAGAAAAAATTAATTTTCTTTATGTACATTAGGGACAAATCTGCAAAATACATAATAATCAAACTTTTTGTGATATCCTTGAAAAAATAAATTACTTTCTTCCTAAATTGAATCGACTAGAACTGGTTTTTTGTCGTTGAATTTAATTTGATGATAGCTACTTTTTTATCATTTAACAAAGGTGAAACCTATAATATTCCTAATTTTTTGTTTGACAGATGTCCGCATGTCCGGGTTGCAGAAAACCATTACCAAGATGTGCAATTTGTTTATTGCACATGGGAACTGTGAGCGGTTTACAAATGACAACAAATTCGAGTAGAAATGAAGAGGACAATAAATTGACAGAATTCAATAATTGGTTTACATGGTGTCAAACTTGTAGACACGGCGGTCATGCCAATCATATAACGCACTGGTTCGAGTAAGTTTTTTTCATTTCAAAAAATTTATTTAAAAAATTGAAAAAGAAATATAGCATAAAATATATTCAAAAAATAATTAAAAGTATTTAAAATGTATATATAAAAGGAGATATGTTTAAAATACATAACAAAATATTTTTAAAAATGTTTTTTTTTGAAATACACAAAAAAAATAAAATGAATTCTTTGCAGACAACATTCTGAATGTCCAGTCACTTCTTGCACCTGTCGATGTTTCTCACTGGACGCATCGTGTAAAATTGGAATCGGAATTTCTTAAATATGTATAAAAAAAACCCCAATTTGTACAGTAATTTTTACAATAAAATTTTAAAAATAAACTCTTGGTATAACATTTTTTTATTATAAAATAATTTATCGATTTACATTAGAATCACGTGAGACTTTTAAAAGAAAATAAATTTACTTTGTACTTAAAACGTTGGACCGTCACCTGTTGACCATTTTTTATCACCGAGTAAATTTCCAACTAGTAACATTTCATTGTAGTTTTCATTCGCTATTAGAGAAGAAGAAAGATGATAATAATAGTAAATAATTTGGAATACATTTCTTAATTCATTTTGTAAACAAATCTTATACTCACCAACATTTAAATTGTCTTCAGAGGGAAAGACAAAGAAAGCGCTACACAATACTGTTGTTTTTGACTGAACAGTTCCATGAACTTCTAAATAACAATCAGAATTCCCATCAAATGGTTCTGGCAATGATACATTAACTTTGACATCGTCTAATGTGACAAGTTCAAAGGATTTACCATTCGGACTTAACTGAAAGTAGATTTTAAATTAACAGACAAAAGAGGTTAGAAAACATTTTTTTAGGCTTGACTAAAAAATTTAAAGAAATTAATTAATTTAGTTAGAATTATTTCTCGAGTTTTTAATAATTACGCAATTTCCAATAACTACGTTTATGTAAATTTTTTATTAATTAATAATTTGAAGAATTACTTTTGGTGAATGAAATTCACCAAGGACTGTAAACAAAAACAGTTCTACTTACCATTCCAAGTTTACCCATAAGAATAACATCCTCGTTAATATTTTGAGATAAATCTTGACCTCGGATTCGTTTCACGACTTTAAGCATTTTTGTTTTTTGTATCTGATTTATTAATCAAACTAAAAGAAACTCAACTAATTCCTTTCCTTTCAATGAACAATGTCTGAAATGACAATTACCGCGTTTTTTGGAAGCCGAAAATAACAGGGTTGGGTAGGTGAAATATGTCGAGTTCTTAAGGAGAGTTTACAATATTGTCCAGTTTTTTTAAAGCAATCAAATCTTGTATTGCAACTTGAAGGCGAGTTCATACATTTGATCGCATGCGCACGCACCAAGAGTTAGGTTATGTTTTTAAACTGTCAACTGTCAAAGCTGTCAGTTCTCTCTGTGTTAACTTATACACACATTGGGAGATTGGGAAAAATAAAAAGTATAAAACACTCGTAAAGTGTATTATAGGAGGGGCAAAAGAATACTCTCGTGTATATATTATGATTCAACCACACGCGATGTAACGTCGCATCGACGTAGAAATCAACAGATCAATTTAATCAACTTGAGTGTATTGAAGATAACGAGGCAAAAATCTACTTGTCGTGAAACGTTATTTTATTCATTCAAGGGCGTTCGTTGAGTGAAAAGTGTTTTTTAAGCCATTATTGACAAGGCGGGAGTTTCATGATCCTGAAATATTTTTTTTACTAATGTGCGCCGGATATATTTAAAGTTTAAAGAGTAAAATTTTTCTCTATATTAATAGATTCAGAGCCCGTCTCACAATCATTATTATATGTACGTGTTTTATCAAAATTCGTTCATTGTTTTCTCTTGTTATCTTACAATGAGCTAACAATGAGTAATTTTTTACTTCTTTCATCGAGGATTCAAATGAACTTGATTGTAATCATTTCATTTGTTTGAATTTATAATTCGCATGTGAAATACTTAACTTACTGTCAATTATGACAACGAGATTGAATATTAATCTCTCGTCGTCCAGGTGCTCTAGTGACAACGGCACACAAGGTAATTGTATAATCATTTATCAACTTGGTCACATTGAATCAATTTTATTATCATTTGTCATGTATGTAACACTTCCTTAGAACTTAATATCTACTTAACTTTAAATTTAATCTGTTTAACTATTTTTAATTTGTATTTTTTGTAAATTTGTAATAAATTAAAAATAAAATTAAAATATTATTACCGTTGTCACAGATCAGGCAAATCAGGAAAAAATCAGGGTTTTTTTATTAAAAGTACTAGAAAAAATTAAATTATCAGAATTTATAAGAAAAATCGGATTAACTCAATTCTATTAAAGAACTGCTATAAAGTTATTTACATTTGATGAAGTATTTTTTGACAAATTTTCATTTCAGTTTTGTTAAAATTAGTTTCAATTTCAAAAATTGTAACGCAATTTTTTGAAAGAATTCAACTGTCTTAATAAATGTTAATATTCTTTACAAAAATTCAATTATTTTCAAAAATTAAAAAAAAATTCTCGTCAAAATTTGAACTATCTTTATAAATAGCAAAATTCTTCGCCAAAGTTTAATTATTTTCCGGAATTTCAATAAAATTTATTGTACATTCAATTATTTTCATAAATAACAATATTCATTACAAAAATTCAATTATTTTCAAAAATAATAAAATTCTTTGCAATAATCCAATACCTTTTAAACAAATTTTTTTAAATTGTTAATATTTCAATTATCTTCATACAATTCTTCGACAAAATAAAACTTTTGTCCTAAATTTTAATAAAATTCATTGCAAAATTTTAATTATTTTTTAAAATTTTTCTTAATTCAATGATTTTCAATATTCTACTATTTTAATGAAATCTCCCAAAAAGTCAATTATTGAACAAAAATTTGTTAATATTTTACAAAAACATTCAATTATTTAAAAAAAAAAAAAAATTTCACAGAAATTCACTTATTTTCAAAAATTTTAATAATATTCATTGCAAAATATAAATTATTTTGAAAATTTGTATATCTATGGTTTTAATAAAATTTCCCAAAAGAATTTAATTATTTAATGACAATTTTGACAAAATTCTACACGAATAATTATAATAATTATGGATTTATCGAATACTTTTAGTTAAAAGCTATTAAAAAATTGAATTTTGGAAAAATAACAATATTCATTACAAGAATTCAATTATTTCCATTGGTAATAATGAAATTCGTCACAGAAATTTAATTACTTGCAAAAATTCTTAAAAAATCTCGTAAAGATTTCAATTATCTTTATAAATTGCAAAATTTTGTAGTGAAATTTAATGACATATATTCAATAATTTTAATGAAATTCTTGACAAATTTTCAATAATTTTCAAAATTTTCTTCAATTCAATGATTTTCAAGATCTATTATTTTAATAATATTAACAAATTCTATTATTTGACAAAATTTTAATAACCAAACAAACATTTCATTGAATATTAAAGACACTATAGTGTGATTTTTTAGAAATAATTGAATTTTGTAAAGGTTTTTAATTAAAATCATTTAAAATCTGAATTTTTTCTACTTTTAAATAACAATCCCATCGAAATTTTTTTTTGAAAATGCTTAATCAAAAATTTTTTCAAATTATTTCAAGTTTTTATTTTCTAATGTATATTGAATGGAAGAATTTCCGAATAATTGAAATTTCATGTGAAATTGAAGTGTAAACAAAGGGATTCAAATAATTTTTAAGAAAAACTTTTTTAAAAATTATTACCAATAGTTAATTTAAAAAAGAATTTGATTTAAAAATTGTAGAAAATAATAATTGAATTGAAATGATGAAAATAATGTTGAAGTTACGTTATTTTAACAATATTCTTGTAATATTAGATAATGATTTAATCACTCGGTCCCCTTTAATTATTATTAGTTGTTGAATTTCAAGCAGGTTTTAATGAGAAATTTTTGAAAATCCTAATTCCCATGGAAAAATAATAATTATTCTATATTTATTTATAAAAGAAGTTATTGATGTTTTTGTATAATTTTAAAAATATGGAAATTTGTAAATAAATGTAATAGAACATTTTTTAGTATTTAATCATTTTTAGAGTAAATCACAAAATATTCTTTAGGGTCAGGGAAATAAAGTAAAATTTTTTTGGCAACCCTAAATTTAATATTTCTGCCTAATTTTATTGATTTAAAAAAATTCGTATTGGTAATTAAAATTGAAATTGATATTCTTTAAATATAGAATTTTAATCGATGTATTCATTTAGCGGTGTGATCGATAAAAAGTCTGATAATTGACAGTTATTAACACGTCGATCTTAGGATGCTGCGAGGTCAGTTGAGAGACGTATCATCCTGGATGGTTCGTGTGTCCGGAGCCATTCGTCGGGGCTTATAAAACGGACGCTTAATAAAAATGTTTAGTTCAAAAATAAGCGGTTCTACGAGTAAATTCTACACTGATTTATATGACAATGAGGAAACTTGTCTGTCGGAGGATAATAAATCGACAACAACGAAAAATTCTCATCTACAAGAACAAAACAGTGGAGCAAGCGATGATGTCAATTCACAAGATTCAGATTCAATCAACAGTGTTGCAAACGAACAAAATTCTCCAAAACACTCTTCCTACAATCGAATGTCACGATTACAAAGTTGTCCCAGATTTCAATCGTTTCTTGTCACAACTTCAAATTCTTCAATTTGTACGGAAATACGCTCGGAAAAAATCTCTACAGAATCTTCCTTTGTTAAAGTCTCACACAGCGTTTTGGAATACAGTAGCAGCAGGTAATATCTTTTTCTCTCATTTCAATTTCAATTATTCTTTCAATTCGAATTTATTTAGAAAAAATGTATTTTTTCCTTTATTAAAAATAATAATCTTTTGTTCTGGTTTTTATTCTTGAATGCGAAGAGATTTTGTAATTCTCATTTAGTTCGCTTTTTATGTTGATGGAAAATATTATGATCGTCTTGAGAGGAGTTGCCAAGTCTCTATAAAACGTTATCAAAGAATAAAATTCAAAGGTTTAAGGATGTGGCTAAAAATAGTTTTCAAAGAACTGAGCATCTGGCACGTTTTTATCTAGTTTACATACAATCCATCAAATGTGTTCATAAAATCATACACTCGAAAAAAACTCCTGAAATTAGAATTGTATTTTTTATTCGCGAATTTTAAATTCTCTTCTCTTAAAACAAAATCAAGAGACAATTGATAAAGAAGAATAATTTAAAAAATATATCATTAAAATATATTTCTAATTGCAAAAATTGTTTTTCTTTAGATACAAGGCAGCAGAGAGGAGTTCACATCAGTTTATACTCGAGGATTACGCGGTGAGCGAGTCAGAGAGTGAAGAAGAATCTGACGAGAATCGTTCAACGGAAATCACAACAATTATTAATAATCAGCCTAATGATTTGGCAAATGAAAAATTATTGTCAACAACAAACCAGGAGCATTGTGATTCAAAGAAAAAGAAGGCACATCAAGTTGCTGAGGAATTACTCGCGACAGAAAAGAAATATGTGAATATTTTACATTTAATTGATCAAGTCTTTCAATTTCGTGTTGATCAAGAAAATCGTGCTCATCCAATGTTTCCAATTGAAACAGTGCAACATATGTTTTCAAATATTAAATCAATTTATAAATTTCACAATGATTTTTTATTACCACAACTCGAGGAGAGAATGAAATTATGGGAGACAAATTCACGTATTGGTGATATTATGAAGAATTTTGCGCCTTTCCTAAAAATGTATACGGAATATGTGAAAAATTTTGATTATGCAATGAATCTTATTAATAATTTGCAAGGAAAAGTGCCACGTTTTGCGGCGATTATTAATGAAATACAAAAACTTGAGGAGTGCGGGAAATTAACATTGTCACATCACATGCTAAGTCCTATTCAACGATTGCCGAGATATGAATTACTTATTAAGGATTATTTGAAGAATCTTACAAAGGATAATCCCGATTATGAAGATACGAAAAGTAAGAATCATTTATGTACATTTTTTTTGTACACTCTAAAATTTTTTAAATTCAAATAATGTAAAAAATTTCCTTTCAATTTTTTCTAATAAGCTGAAATTTTTACTAATTCAAATTTATTATTTACTTATTTAGAGAATAAGTTTTACAAAAATTTTTTTTATAATTTCTATTAATTTACATAAATTTGTGTTAATAAACGAGATTTTTATATTCTTTCTTATCAAAAGATGACATTTTTGTTTTAAAAAATGTTAATATAATTTTAATAATTTAGTTGTAATTTCCAATCTAAAATATTTTCATTCTTGAATTGAATTATATTAAAATTTATGAAAAAATTGAATTGTTGAAAAATATTTTATTAAAAACTTTTTTATTTTAAAAAGAAATTTAATTCTTTAGAAATATTTTATTAAAAAATTTTTATGATAAATCCTTTCAAGGAATTTAATTCAAAATACACTGAAATTTTTAATTCTTCTAAAGAATTTTATCAATATTTTTAAAAATAATTAAATTCCTTTGAGGATTTTGATTGAAAGTTTAAAAAACAATTGAGTTTATCAGAGTTTATTAAAATTGTATTCAAAATAATTGAATATCTCCGAAGATTTTTATTAGAATTTGGGAAAATAAATTAATTGTTTCGAAGATAAATTCTTTCGATGAATTCAGTTAAAATTGTATTGAAAACAATTGAATTCTTATAAAGAATTTTATCAAAACTTTTGAAAATAATTGAATTCTTGTGTAGAAGTTTATGATATTTTTTGAAAAAAATTTAAATTGTTTCAAAAAATTTTGTTAATATATGTATTTGGAATATTTTTTATTCAATTTCAGTAATTTTAAAAATAATTGGAGCACAAAAAATATTTCTTTCAATTTAAGATCAAAACTTTAAAATATGAAACCAATAAGTAATTTTATTTTAAAATAAAATTATTATTATTTTATCATATTTTCCATTATTATTAAATTTATGTCTTTCAACATTTTTTGTCTCATCTTTTTACAGAGGCTTTGGAATTGGTGTCAACGGCAGCGAATCACACGAATGAAGCTATGAAGAAAATTGATAAATTCAAGAAACTTTTGGAGATCCAGGAGAGCATTTATGATTCTACTGATTTAGTTAGTGCGACACGTGAACTCGTTAAAGAAGGAAGGATCGTTAAAATATCGGCTCGAAGTGGTGATCACCAAGAAAGGCATTTATTTCTAGTAAGTTACAATTTTTTCTCATTAATTACAAAATTATATTTATTCCTTTAATATAAATTTTGAACGTTTCCGATTTTTAAACACAGTAATTTTTTTGCTCTTTAAATATTGGAAACTCTTCACTTCTAAAAATAATTTCTTTCTCATAAAATTACGAAAATTAATTTTTTTAAATATAAAAATAATTTTGAGAATCACTTTGAGTAATTTCTAATTATTCTTCTTCTTATTAATTTTAACATTTAATTTCTTATCTTAAAATTAACTTGGACAATTGCAGTTTTTTCCCTTTGAATTAAAAAAAGGAATTATTCGGTAATTGAATTCTTTATTGATTGAACATTATTTTCACATGCATTTATTTTTGAAAGTTGCTATTTTTTCGCTTTTAGTAAAAAAAATTAAATTCTTTATTTAAAAATGATTTCATGATTCGCAATTTTTTAAATTTTCAGTTTTGCTTCAAATTACAAACTTTACTTTTGTATTAAAAAATGATTTCTGTAATTGTAATTATTATAATACACATGTTTCTGTCCTTTTAAAATAGGTACAAAAAATTTAATTCCTCATTGAAAATTATTTTTAGATACCTACAATTATTTTTGAAATTTTTTCCCCTTGATTTAAAAAAATTTAATTCTTGATTCATAGAAAAAGTTTATAAATTTGCAATAAATTTTTTCTATAGTAGAAATTAAAGAAAAAATTTTCTAATACCTATTCATTTGTTTCTTATTTTTATTATTTATTATATAAAAAGAAAGCCTTCTCTTTTTTTTACAGATTTTTCTAATTTTAATTTTCTTCTGATTCCGTTTTTCTTGCAGTTCAGCGATATTCTTTTGCTGTGTTCATTGAGACTGATTCCTGGACCAATTTATCGTTTGAGAGCAAAATTTCTCGTAGAAAATGTTGAAATAATTGAAGGCGATAATTTGGAAACTGCTAATACATTTTATATAAGAGATGATAATAAAAATGTGGAATTATATACTCATTCTGCGGCTGATAAGGCCGCATGGCTTGATGCACTATTCGAGACAATGCACGAGATTATGAGACGGAAAGCGAGTTTAAAAACTGGTGAAGAGAAAAATAATTTAGTTAAAACTGACGATGTTAATAGATGCATGGTTTGCGAAACTTTATTCTCCGTTATGAAACGAAGACACAATTGCAGATCGTGTGGAATTGTAAGTGATGCCAAAGTAATATTTATTATTATTATTATTATTATAGAAACGTTTCGTTTTTAAATGAATTCATTTTGTAAGAATTTTGACTTTTTTCCTTTCTCGTGACAAATGATTTGCTTTTTAGATTGTCTGCAGTAAATGCTCAAACCAAAAATTATTATTCGAGGACAATAAGCATATGAGAGTGTGTAGATTATGTTATGCAGCGTTAACGCAACCACTGACGAAGTCACCCACTTCGCCTGTTCCAAGTTTACTTCAAGTATCGGCAAGTGCACCATCGGTTTTTTCCGGTTATTTATTACTCAAAACACAAGCAAGTAAACATTGGACGAGAAGATGGTTCTCGCTTCATACGGATTTTGTACTCTATACATTTAAATCGGATTCGGAAAATATGGCAATGACTGCAACACCCCTGCCCGGTTTCATAGTTATCGAGGGGAAAGAATTGCCCGACGAGGATCCATTAAATTCAAAAGATCGAGTCAGAGCTTTTAAGATTCATCACTCGCGAAAAGGGTATTATCTTCAAGCATCGTCGCAGGAAAACAAAGAAAAGTGAGTATCAATAAAGTAATTAATGGGATCAAAAATAACATTTTTATTCATGAAATTGAATTGTATTTTATATTTATTATTATTATTATTATTATGCAAATTACTTATTTCATTTCTTATTTCTAAATAAAAATTTCATTTTTTGAATAATTTCAGATTCAAAAATAAATAATTGTAGTAATATTCACTGAATAATAATTATTATTCAATATTTTCAAAAATAGTAAAATTGTTCAAAGGAATTCAATTATTTAAAGATTACAATTTTAGTATTTAATTCTTTTCCAAAATTAAATAATTTTTATAACTTCAAATCTCGGATTCAAAGCTAGCTAGCTTTTCACAACTAATTTTTTCTTAGGAAGCTTTTTTTTATTAAACATTTAAATTATATTTGTTATCACAGTGATGCACAGACAAAAAAATTTAAATTATTAGATTAACTTTGAATACTTTTATTTAATTCCTTGAATGAATTTATTTATTTTCAAATATTTTGATTAAATTATTTTAAGAAATTTTAATAAAATTCTATGCAAGAATTAAATAATTTAAAATGAATTAGAGATTATTTAAAACAAGTTACATAAATATTTAGGGTCATTTGGGGTAAATGTAAACGGAATATCTATGTTTCACTAAAAACATTAGTTTTTTTTGTTAAAACGTAAAATGGACGGATTTTTTTTGCATGAACTTGTTACTAGAGCTCCCTAGAAAAATTTTATGAGGTTCAAAAAAATATTGATGCACCTGAATCGTCTACAACTGACTGTTTACATTTACCCCGAGAATTTGAAATTTTTCTAAAATTCGGGGTAAATGTAAACACCACTGTAGTTAAGCGAAGTTTTTGAAACAAGTTATTTCAAGTATACTACTGTTTTAAGGGATGGAAAAACTGAAAAAAGTTCTTCGTAGGTGTATAGAAAAATCAACCAGTTGATTGGCTAATGTATCTTAAAATAAACAATCAACCATTACAAAATTAGTAATGTAAAACTTGAATAACTTGAACAAATTTTATTAGATTTTCATTCAACTTGGTAAAAAAAGGTTTTTAAGGTTGCTGAATAAGAATCTAAAATCGAATTTTTTAATTTCAAAATGGCAGATCCAATAATTTATTAATTTTTTTTTAATATAGTAGACGTTCTGTTTACATTTACCCCGAGTTTTCGAATTCTCGGGGTAAATGTAAACACTTAATTATTTATTAACTAAATTGACGAAAATAAAAAATCAAAGTCAATTTTTGTTAAGGCATTAATAAGGAAGAATTACTAATTTTAGTTTGATTTTTTAATTTATTTTTATGCAAATGCGAGACAAAATGCTGAAACAGTAAAATTTTGATTTTCAATCTTTTTTGCATTAAAAAATAACTTGTACTATGGCATTGTCAATTGTCAAAATAAAATATTGGCAATACTCAGAACATCTTGTAGGTGAGCTGAGGTAAAAATATTGACGTTATACTTATTTTTAAATTTCTAAATTTAGCTGTAACATCTACTGTTTAAATTTACCCCGCGTTTACATTTACCCCAAATGACCCTACCTAAATAAAAATAAACATTTTATTTTAAATTATTATTAATTATTATTAATTAATTATTATTAAGTTTCTATCTTTTTTTGACTTAATAAAAGTTGTAATTTAAAATTAAATGTATTGAGAAATTAAATTGTATTAAAAATAATTGAATTTCTGCAAGAGTTTTATTGTTTTTAAAATAATTTTGGGTAATTCTTATAAAATACTTCATCAAAAATTTGGAGAACAATTGAATTGTTTAGATGAATATTTATACATTTTTTTACAAATACATAATTGAATATTTTCGAGAAATTTTATTAAAATTGTGTTAAAAATTATTGAATTGTTTTAAAGAATTTTTTGGAAATGTTTTAAAATACTGTTGTTTTATTTTTAATAACTTTAATTAGGGAACGTTAATAAATTATGTCACGCTTTTAGGGGAGGTCTGTACTAAACGTGATACAATGTATTTTTCATATGTAAAATTGCATTCAAGAACAGGGAAGGGACGGGGTAAAAAATCTCAAAAAATTTCGTGACATTATTTGTGAACGTTCCCTTAAAAATTTTGAAAGTGATTGGATTTTATGAACAATTTCTTACAAATTTTTCAAATAATACAAAAGTTCAAGGATTTTTGTTAAGAAAATAATTGAATTCTTTTGAAAAATTCTTTAACTAAAGTAATAAATTTTGTTAATAATTAACTTCCATTGAAGCATTTCTTTAATTTTTTGAAAATAATTTTGTCCAACGCCTTCGGGGAAATGGAGTCATTGTGCACTAGGCACCAGTGGAGAAATGTACCTCATATCTCCACTGGCCGTTTGTCCAGTGGAGAAATGAGCGGTGAAAAGAGTAAAGGCACATTATGTGTGGTTATTTCGGTTACTTTATTGAAAACATTATTATAAAGTATCTTAATAACTTACTATTGTATTGATTTTGACAAAACGTAGAAAAGGACCTTAAGTACTTTTGTCTTACGGTCCCTTGCACCATGGGACCGTAAGTTCCCATGACAACTTATTGTCATTAAGTTCTGACAATAAATGAATAAAATTATTATAATTAGTATGAAAAATTAATAGAAAGTGTTTTTCAGTTGTTGGACAAAGTAATATGTGCAATTCGTGGCGAACAGCGATTTTCGCTCGCTTGTTTGCTGCTCGCTGCGCTCGAGCAGCAAACTTCAAGCTCGCGAGAAATCGCCCTTGTTCTCCACTCGTTGCACAATATACTATAGTTCTTTTTACCAATTTATTAGTAATTATAAATGTTGATAATAATTGGACTTCACAAAGAATTTTTTTTATTGTCAGAATAATCTTGTCTATTATTAAATATAATTAAAAATGTTATTAAAATTTTTTGGAAATAATTGATCAACACCTTTGAGAATAATTGAATTTTTTAGAGTTTTATTACAATTCAGATTTTTTATTAATGTAATTTTTTAAATTAAAATATTTCAAATAAAAAATTTTGTAATTTGCATAATAACAAATTGGACACTTCGTTTTACGTGTAACAATAATAATGAAATAATTTTTTTTAATTTTGCAGATGGGTGCACGTATTAAAATTAGCCACAAAGGCTGAGCTACCTCAAGATAATGAAGAAAAGTCAAAGAATAATGAAAACGCACATGATCATCAGGAAAATTCGCAAGAATACAGTTAAATCACTCTAGTATAAATGTATTTATTATAATAGTTAAATCAAATCATATACATATCGTCCTCGATCTAAGAAACTGTATTGTTAAAAACTTAAGTTTTACATAGACTATATATTATTATATATGTAGGAATTTTTTTTGGCGATATTATAAAACAAAATGAAGCATGGAATTTTTTGCATGCCCTTTATACTCTTATATATTATATTGAAAATGATATTAAAGTAAAAAAACATTTTCCATGCATTATATGGAAATTAATTAACTGCTGCACTTCGTACAAAAAAAGAAGATTTGGAGTGAATTTTTTTCAAGACATGCGTCTTTTTAATATATTTAATGATTATCGCCAAAAACTTTCTGTGATTGAGTCAATTGTGACTATCGCTGTCTAAGCGCTTGTTGTTTTTGTAATATTGTGTTAAAAATATATTTAAATTTATATCTTATTCACATTTTCACATTTAATATCCTTGATCCATTATTTATTATTAAAATGTTTAATAATTAATTTTATTAATTATTACTCTAAGTTTTCGAAGGAACAATGATAATAATCAGTTATTCTTAATAGAAAATATTCTCCTCAATCTCATTTAAACTTCAACTTTTATCGGTTTTTCATATGATCGAGCAAACTGTAAAAATAATTGCTCCAGTGTACCCGACGTAATTGTATAATCTACTATACAATTGTGATTTTCTTTTAAAGTTTGCATCACGCTGTACATTTTTCTCCATTTTATACCTGAATTTTTCACGTGGTAAGAAATGCAAGTCTGTAAAAAATGTTAATTAGTAAAATTATTAATTGGCAAATAAGTAATTATTGTATTTTAAATATTAGAAAACATAATGAATTATCTTTTTTAATACTTACCTTGTGTTCATCACAAAGATCACATATTAAAGACTTTTCAATCATGTTTTTGATGCGTTTTACATTTTCTTCGCTTCTTTCAGGATTTAATTTGATGTTTAAGTTGAAGCCGGCTTGAAACTTATGTTTCAGTTGTTCAGTCGCTCCAATTGCTATTATAGATCCATTTATCATTATTGCTAAACGGTTGCAAAGAGCTTCACACTCCTCCATACTACAGGAAATAATTCAGTGTTAAATATTAAGAGATCGAAATAATAAAATTTTATTGAAACTCGACAATTTAATTTGGAAATTAATTTTTAAATAAAAGTTTTTAAATTTTGATAAAAGAATTAAAATATTTCAGACTATAAATTTAAAAGATGAGGAGTTTCATATAAGATTGAGGGGTCAACTCTCGAATTTTTTTCAAATTTCATTTTTCAATAGAGTTTGTTTGTCAATGTAATTATACCAAATATTAATTAAACATATTTAATATTTTGTTAGATATTTGCATTAACAAATTAATGCAATATTTTTTTAAAACTTGTATAACTTTTTTTATTTTTGCTTATAGAAAAAAGTTGTCTAAATTTGTTTTTTAATATTAAAACTGCGAGCCAAGTCGGCTCGCTACTTGCACTTCAATTTTTGAAAATTTTTTTCTCAAAAACAAAAAATAGCGTGTTCGCCAAATTTGGCATGTTATTTTGTAGTATAGTAAGCAATATTTATCTTTTGCTTCCTCGTGAGGAAGCTTTGTAGTCGTTTAATTTACAAAATTTTTAAAAATCCTTTTGACAAATTTTCTTCTATATGGGACTATGTTATATAAGACCCTGAACAATTGTCCGGATGTATGTATGTGTGTGTGTGTGTGTGTGTGGATCCCGTTTTTTGTGAACACGATAACTCGAAGAGGTTTCAACGAATTCGGCTGAAAATTGCTAGGAATATTTATCATAAAAATATCTCGAAATGGATTGATGGACATTAAAAAATCTATTAAAAAAAAATTTTTTTTTTAAATTTTTTTTAATTGAATATTGAAGTTAATATACAATAAAATCTTCTTCTTTGCATCAAGACGAATCGATTGGTATATATAAAGTATAAATTGTATGAGAGTTTATAGAGGTAATGACAATTAAAGCAAAAAAATTACCTTTTTTTATCAAAAATTTAGTTCTTTCATCAAAATTATATTCCAGTACAATAAGATTTTACTCATTTTTTCAATAATCTTATCCGTTGCATTAAAACGGATCGATTGGTATATATAAAGTATATATTTTATTTGAATTTATAGAATTAAACATAATTAAAACCAAAAATTCGCACTTTTATTAGAAATTTATTTCCTTCTTAAAAATTATGTTGCTTTATAAAAAATGTTAATCTAGACTTAAAAACAAACTAAAAATCTTCATTTCATCAAGACGAATCGATTGATGTATAAAAAGAATATATTTTATTAGCATTAATAGAATTAAATAAAATGAACATAATATCATACAACATATGAAACTCCTCAGATACCAATTTTTCTTTAAATTAAATAGATAAAGAAAAATCCTTAAAAGCAAGTTACTTTCTTTGTTTGTGTTTTAGAATGTTAAGTAAATTAAATTTATTACATTATGATTGTTAATTCAAAATATTTTTGTTATTATCTAATTTTTAAAACATTAAATTAGAATTTTATTAATTTTAAAATTCAAATAATTTAGAAAGTTAGGTGGTCACTTTTTCAAACAAATATTTTCTAATCCTTTTTGTCTAAAGAATCAATTTCTATAGTAAAAAATGTTCTTACAGGTTTTGATTTTAAAAAAAAATTATTCTAAAAAGTTATGACCTCTAATATTTATTTTCCTATTTGTAAAATTTCATGATTTTTATAAAAGTTAAAAAATGTTTAAAAATTAAGATTTTAAACCAAAAAACTATTACAATATACATACATTTTTTTAGAAAATTTTAAATGTCTTTAGTAAAAAAAATCTCTAATTTCTATTTGTTAATTACAATTTTTAACCAGATATTTTAGAATTTTGTTAAAAAATTTACATAATTTCTGTTTCCTATACAATTTTTAACATCTCAACTATTTTTTCATAATTAAAAAAAATTCATAAATTTTATTTTTTTAATTATATACCGATAGATGGTCATTACAAAAATTGAATATTTTTAGAAACAAAATTTATAAAATTACTTTTAATAGAAAAAGAAAATTTTAAAGAATGATCTTTATATTATTAGAAAAAATAAAATTAGAAACTCACCTTCATTAGAAATTTTTTTTTTTTAGAAATTCACTTTTATTAAATAAAAAATTAAAAAATACGTTTTGAAAAAACTGAAGTATCCAACCATATTAAAAAAAATAGCAAAAAAATACAAAAATTGAAACAAAAGTAATTCATACTTCTAACAGAGATCCGAAATATACAACAATTATGAAAAGAACAATTCTATATATCCCCGTATTATTTTTTTTAACTAAAAATACCTCTAATAATCAAAAAATAGACAATTTTATGAAAAAATCCTTTTTACCTGTGAGATGTAAAAATGAAAGACTGTCCTCCTGATTGACAGGATTTAATCACATGCCACATGTATCTTCGCGCTGCAGGATCAACTCCCGTTGTTGGTTCATCCATTAAAACAAGATTTGGATTTCCAATTAAAGCAATTGCGATACTTAATCGACGCTTATTTCCACCACTATAAGTTCCGCTTGGTTGATTTGCGCAAAGATTCAATTCTGAAAAATTTCACATCACATTTTATTTTCAATTCATTAGTGTAGAAAATAATTGTAATAATTAAATACTACTTTTTTTATTTTAACAAAATTGATTAATTCTATAAGAAAAATAATGAAAGTAGTAAAATAATTATCATTGAAGTTCATTTTTGTTGAAGAGGGTATTTAAAAAATATTTACTCAATCTTTTTATCCATTTGTCAACTTCACTTTTTACTTGATCTCTTGGTACGCCTCGAAGTAATGCAAATAATTTTAAATGATCTTTAGAATTCAACGATTTAAGTAGGGCAGAATTTTGTGGACAATATCCCATTTGTTCCAAATACTGGAAATGACAAAAATTATACGATTAAATAATTATTAGAATGATCAAAATTCGATTTTTTAAGGACTTTTAGATTTTGATTGAAAAGGTACCTCCTGTCTGTTTTTGGAAATTTCTTTTCCATTTAAATACATAATACCAGTATTTGGATACTCTTCTCCTGTGAGTAATCGGAATGTTGTACTTTTCCCTGCGCCATTAACACCCAGTAATCCAAAACATTCTTTCTTCTTCACACTGAAACTAATTCCCTTCACCGCAGCAAGTCTTCCGTAGTATTTACTCAATTCATAGGCCAAGTAATTGGAGTTATTGCTTTTGTTTTCATTTAAAAACTGATTATATTTGAACAATCTTTGAACTTCGGAGGAATTATCTGTAAATTAAATTATAATTTTAATTTTCTTTTATAATTAAATAATCTGTTGAGAACTTTTCTTTTTAATTATCGATTAAAATTAAAATTAATATTGTAAATATATTTGAGTGTCCAATTATAATCGCGACGACAAAGACGTTCCTTTGGATCCTTTTTCAAATTTTATTTATTTTTTCGTTTCTGAAGAGGGCAGCCGTGCTGTCGCGGCATAATTGTGACGTTAAACAACATTTGTTGTTTTATTTTAAACACCTGACTCGGAATGATCGTTAAATTCAGTGTTTAGTAAATATTTAAAATAACCAAGTGATAATGTCATATAATAATTTATTTATATATTTACTGAATTATTTCTAAGAAAAAAATATTTACCTTGCTTATTCAATTTATTGATCTCAGAAGCGACAAAAATCTTCTCCGCTCTTACTTGATCGTCTACTCTCTGAGGTGTTCCAGTTGGGACTATTTTTTTGATCTTTATAAATAATCTTTGAATTAGTTTGTGTTCCAATATGCCAATAATTGTGATATAAATAAACGGAGTCAAACACAAGTATAATATACTTTCTTCTAAACTATCAGAATTTTTGAAATTACTGAAAAATTCGAAATATTTTTCACACTGTCCTCCCGAACAATTGAGATCTGAAAAATTTGAATTTAAAAAGAAAATTAACAATTATTAAATTCGAAAATAATTTTTACTCTCTGTGAATTAAATTTATAAAATTTAGTGTATTATTTTAACTTAACAAAATAAAAAAATCAATAATATAGTAGCATAAAAAATTATAGAATTTAAGAAATATGAAAGAGTAGAATTCAATGTGAAAATGAATTAAAAATTTAGAATCATACCACAACAATCGCTTCTTCTATAAGTTGAACAAATGTGATCTAAATAAAATTTAGGCATTCTTCGACAGTCGGCATTTTTTATTGCAATGTCAAAGAATGCAGACTGCCCATAGAAATAGCTAATCGGGGGAAGAAGCATGAATATTTTTTTCTCAATTGCTCTTCGCTCTAAACCTCTCTTGTAATTTGTATTTGCCATTAAAATTGCAAAAACGATCCCTTCTAATGTAACTGAAAAATTATTAAGTTTCTATTAAATTAAATTAAAAGTATTCTTTTCAATAACAAGGAATTTTTTTTATTACTCACGTAATAATCCAGGCAAAAAAGTTAGAACGCTGAAAATAATGCTTGTTTTCTTCTTCCAAAAACTGAACATATAAACAAACGGCAGCATATTTAGAGCGAATAGCATCAGTAAGAGAAGCATTATATCTGCAATATGAATTGTTATATCATTTTATTCTTTTTTCACTGTAAAAATTTGTTACTACTGTTGTATTATAAAAACATCTAATTTAAAAAAAAATATTTAGAAAAAATTAGTGAAAATCTAAAATTTATCTCCTTAAGTATAAATTGAGTAAAACATACTTATTTCGGTTGAATGGAACAATTGAAGATTGCCATTTAAGTCCATGATGCAAAATCCAATTATGTAAACAATAATAATCGTCAATAGGAATAAGACAAGATCAAAAATATAAAAACTTCCCCAATATAAGAAGCCCGTTACTCCGGTCATTTTTTGAAGTTTTTTCAATCCTGTAATTGATTCCTTTAATGGTTGAATCACATAAAGTGCAAAGGTCGGCGACAGGCATAAAAGCATCAGAAGTGCTCTAACAGAATTGTAAGCATCATTATGATAATGAAATGTAAAAGAGTTTTCATTTGGAAGTTGTTCTCTCGATGCATAAATTTGATGATCGTCTCCAACTAATTTTTGAAGAATTGTATTTGAAACCAAATTAATCATTATTTGCACACTGTTATCCATGTATTTTGAATATAACACATTCACTTCTTTCTCGAATTCAAATGGTTGTATCTTAAATTCTGCTCCACCGATTAAATTATTTCTATAATCCGCGTAATCATTTCTGCCAAAATTCACAATCGCTGAAACAATAAAAATCAAGTAATTTTAGGAAATAATTTACATTTTATTGATTCTATACAGTAAAATTAATTATTTTGTAAATTTGCGAAAAGTGTAAATATTTATTCATGAAATGTTAAATATTAATAAAAATGTACCATTGCTGACGTTGCCATCTACTTTTGATACTCGTCCATTAAAATTTTCAACTATCGCCTCATATTTTTCTCCGTAATTATAATCATTTGAAGAGTACAACACTCGTGGATTTTTATACATGTCGAGACGAAAAGAAACATTTTCTTTATCATCAGAATCAATGAATGTCGCTCGGATTGCAAAAATACTCAAGAGAGGAATGATAATCTGAAAATAAATATCTCAATATTTATTATACAGTGCAATAAATAAAAAGTAAATAATTAATTTAATTAAATAAATATGCGTACCATAAACAAATGTGTAATTATGTTCTTCCTCATGTATGCACATTTTTTAAAAATAAGTGCAATGAATGATTGCTTAAAACGTTCAAATCCTTCAATCTTGTCAATTTTTTCTACAGAAAAATTCCTCTCTTCCAAATTGTCGTTATCTTCCTTCGTCGCACTGTTTATTAAATAGTACCTAATCAGTCTTTTATTTTGTTTCGGCGAACATTAATTTGTAAAGTAAATATTTTAACGAATTCTTAATTAAGTTAATTCAATAAATAAAAAGAAATATTAGTATTAAAATTGTGGTTTTAATATTAATCAGAAAGCTTGTTAATTATGCAAATAAAAAAACAGGAATAATAAAAAAATAGATAATAAGAAAGAAAAAAATAAAAAATAAATAAAAATAAGTGTTAGAAAAATAAAATAAAACATAAAATACAATAAATCGTCGGGTTAGCAGAATATCATACTTATTCGACAAAGAAAGCAAGAACATGCTTATACATTAAAAAAAATAATAAAACAATATTTCATGATAGAAAAATAAAATAGTTACTAACAGGGTTCCACAAATTTCTCCATAAAATTTCATTATTTTCTTTTAAACATTTCAACAAAATACCACAATTTTTTTTTTTTTTTGTAAAGTGCGATTTTTTTTATTTTTATAATGCTAAAAATAACTACAAACAAATTTTTCAAAAATTCTTTTTAAATAGTTAAACTTTTGTAAAATTTAGTCAAAAATAATTAATTTACTTCAAGTATTTTAATTACATATTTCCAAAAATAATAACATTTTAGAATTATTTTTAACGTTTTGGAAAAAAATTATAAGATTCAAAACTTTTAATTAAAATTCATTAGCTTTTTTTTAACTTATACAAAAATTCTTTTATGAAGTACAATTACTTTCAAAAAAATTACATTAAAATATTTTTAAAAACTAATTATTTGAATTGTTTTCTAAAATTTTTGTAAGATTGAAAATCCACTTTTTGGACTTTTTAAAATTATTGAAAAATTATAATTAAAATTCTTCAATTAGTTTTATCTGATCTTCAGTGAAATTTCACTGATTCAAATAGCAAGAATAGAGTCACTGCAAATCAGTCAAATTTCACTTATTCAGTGTTAGAGAGCTGTAAAAAGAGAATTTTGTCAGGGAAAATAGTTTTAATAATACTGAATAAAAATGAATATATACCGAAGAAAAACTTGTTCCAAAGTTATTAGTGATACACTAATTCCAGTAATTCTGAGATCACGTTTTCCTTCTTCAATTCTGTCCAAATGTTCGGGTAATTGATCAGTTAAAGGAACACTAAAAATAATGTTCCCTCGATCGGAATTGATTAATCGACTTTTGTCCGGTAGTTGATTTATTATCCTATCAATGTCACAGACATCTTCTGTGGATAATGTTACCTCCATGTTGCCTCCACCTAATAAAAAAAAGAAATAGAGTTTTAATTATGAACAATTTTGCAAAAATGAATAAATGAACAAGTAAATTTTTTAATTCAAATTCACAAAATTTCAATTAATTTGATAAAGTATTGATAATTTTTTGAAAAATTTCAAAAGTTTGTACTTTTTAGCACTTAAAAAAAACTTTCTGGCCTGTGCCAACTCCGTTAAAGAATTAAATGTAATTTATAAAGCAAAGTTATAATAAAACGTTTAATTAACCAAATTAATAATTAATTTAAAATAAATTCAAAAAATTAACATTAAAAACTAGGTAATTATTGAAAAATAAAGTAACCATAAAACTGTTTCAAGAACAGAGGTGTGCCGTAGCTTCTCAATTTTCCCTGTTCAATGATTGCAGTTCTGTCTCCAAGAATGTCCGCCTCTTCCATATTGTGCGTGCTTATCAAAATCGTTTTCTCTTCTCTCAATTTCTGGAACAATTTTTTTATTCCATGGAAAATTAATTTCATTATATTTATTTCTCACAAATTACAAAAATATAAAACAAAAATTTGTTATCATAAATACCAATAAAATATCCCAAAATTCTCTTCTTGTTTCGGGATCCATTCCTGATGTGGGTTCGTCCAAAATTAATATCTAGATGAATAACAATTCAATTTAATTTATAATTCAGCTTCCTTGTGAATAAAGTTTTTCATTAAATAGAAAATAAAAGCCAATAAATAATACTTATTAATTACGTAATTAATAAGTTTTATTAACATCATAATTATGTAAAATGAACAATAGTTCTTAATTAACTAGTTCAAAACTTTTATTAACTAAATAGTAATTTTATTAATTAAAAAAGAGAAAAAAACTAACCGAAGCATCACCAATTAATGATATTCCAAGACAAACTCTTCTCTTTTGACCACCAGAAAGTTTTGAGGGGAATTCCTTTATTTTTTCATCAATGTTCAGTCTTTGCAGTAGACTTTTAACATCAATATCTCTTTGAGCCTTTGTTTTGTTTCCATTTTTCAACTATTTTGTTTCAAATGACAAATTAATTATAGAGAGTTGAAGATTAATTTAATTTTTATAGTAAATATTTACCATAGAGAAGAATTGCAGTTGTTCAAAGACAGTCAAGTCAGGGAAAAGAATATTTTCTTGCGGACACAGTCCCAAATCAGTCACGACGTCCTTCATTTCTTCATTGATATTTTTTCCGTTTATAAAAACTGATCCTTCACTAGGACTCAATAAACCTGAAACAATATTTTTCTGTTTTTTCAATAAATTTCTTAAACAATAAATAAACAAATTATATTTATTTTATTGAAGAAACCTGTTAAAATTGACATTAATGTTGTTTTTCCAGCTCCATTATGACCGAGTAAAGTTGTTATTTCACCTTTATAGAAGTCAATAGAAATTCCAGCAAGAGCTTGCTTTTTCTATGGATGAATAAAATTTTAGTTTATTATTAATAAATAATATTTTATTACTGGGTGATCGCCTTTTTCATAAAAAAATCCCTGCGCTCATGAATTATTTTTTCCCGGGCATAAAGGAAAACTCTCAAAAATTATTATTTCAATAAAATTATTTTCTAGAAATTTTAACTTAAATTCTGCTCTAGTTCAATTATTTTTAACATTTTTTGAGAAAGTTCCTTAAACTTTAAATTATTTCAAAAAAAGTTCATCCAAAAACTAAAATACTTCTAAACTCCACTTGTATACATAACAATTTCATAAAATTTCGAATAACATAAAATTTAAAAAAAATTTTATTTATTAAATCGTCACTTACGGTTTGATTGATCCTATCAATAATATAAGATTTTTTTAAATTGCGAATTTGAATACCAGGAACGAACTTTGTTGAAACTGTCTCGAAAAGCGTATTTTGTGTATTATAATCCACATTTTCAATTATTTGGGAAGAATTCTTGTTTCGCTTGAAGCACTAAAATTTATTGAATAATTACAATTTATGGATAAAAATTATTTTTGAAATCAAATTTAATATTAAATACCTTTAGAAAATAAAGCGGTTGTTTTGAAACTCCATATTTTCCGGGCAAAATTTCCGATACATACAAAGCAAGCAGAAAGTGAATCAGTGTACCAAGAATTGAAAATATTACAATGACTCCTAAACTTATTGACTCAGTATTATTAACATCAGCAACATAAAACATGTTGCTCCAGTGTACTCCTATCACTGAAAATAATTCCAAATCATTATTTTACAATACATTTAAAATCATAAATAACAACTTAAATGACTACACAATAAAATTCTAAAACCTACTTTTCTGTTCATAAGAATACATTTCCTCGTAAATTCGAAACAGAAGCAAATTGGGAAAAAATATTCCCATATACGGAGGTATCACGTTATACTTTTTTATCAAAAACATGAAGTATATTTGAAGACCGAATGTTCCTAAATAAATAAAATTGTTTGCCAAAATTCTGAAGACAGCTAAAACAGAAAATTAAAATATAATAATTAAAAAAAACCTTTATTATTTAATAGGAATATGAAAAATAAATTTTTTAAAAATGTAGATACTTTACCTTTTGAAAAATACGAAGACACGTGATAGCCAAAGGACAAAAGATGAATGACATTAAGAAAATGCATGAAAGTCACTAAAATTGCATTTCCGTGAAACAAAAATGGTCGACAATTGGAGTAAAAACATATGCAGAGAAGTATAACACGAGGAATAATATAAAGTACACTAAATAACAGGCCACTTATGAGCCAACTTAATAAACTTTGATAATTTTTCACTCCGTTCATTGCCATTAAAACCTGGAAAATTATATTTTTGAAATCAATTTAGATATATTTGCATTAATTAATTAATAAGAAAAAGAAGAAAAAAAGAAAATAAATTACATTAATTCCCAAAGTTTTTTCATTTGCCGGATAAATTGTTTCCACATTAAGTTGAATTGAAAATACCAAAACTGCAACAGCTGCGTACATGAATTTCATAAAAAAATCTTCATCAAAAATTTTTTTCTTGAAGGCTAGTGAAGGCATTTGTTGCAAAGTAATCTGAAAATTAAAAGTATTATTATCGGTACGGCTGCATACGCACGGACCAAAAATATACCAATCTTTAAACCGCGATTTTTTTGTAAATAAAAATGTTAGAAAATTAGCAAATATACCGTTCGAAATATTATTCAATTCTACGATTAATAAGTATTATTATTATTATTATTATTATTTATATGGGTGATTCTCCTGAAAGGGACCACTTCACGTGTCTCCAACGTGAGACTCAATATTTGCATTAACTTTTTATTGATATTTTGTTGAGTATAAATTTCAAACAAATTTATCCATAATCTATACGAAACATTATTTATCTTTACATAATCTTGTAATGTTAAAATTTTTCTTAGTAAAAAAATTTATTTAATTTTGTCTTTTGGTTTTGGTTGAACATAATACATATTTTTAATTATTTTTTAATATAATTAAAAATTTTGTAATATAGTCTTAATATATATCAAATTGTAGCTTAGATTCTACCGCTTATTTTTTACTTATATATTTAGTTCAAAGAAAACAAAAGAAATTTTTTAAATAATTAATTAAAATCTCCGAAGCCTTATTCATATTTAGTAAGCGTTATTGTTTTGTTTTTAATAATTATTTTCCGTTTTATTTAAAATACAATATTTTTAATTTTTTTAAATATAATATATTAAGTAGAAAGTTAGATAAATAATAAAATTATAATTAAAAATGAAAATTTTTTACAGAAAAAATCAATTTTGAACTTAAAATGATAAATTAAAAAATTTATTACATTTTTTTCTCCGTTCAATATAAAAAAATATATATTAGTTATTTTTTAAAAGATAAAATAGTTAAAAATAAATTATTAAATACACAATTCATTAAATTATAAATGAATAATGTTAAAAGTTTAATCAATTAAAGAAATTAAATTTAAAAGGAATTTTTTTTACAAAAGCCCCAATATTTTTTTTAAATTAACCCATGACAAAAAATTCAGAAAATGTAAAAATTAATTGTTTTTAGTTTTTGGAAAAAAATAGGTGCTATTCAGAAGAATCACCCATATAAATATTGTAGCAGTCGATAAATTTTACAGAAAAATTTTTAAAAATAAAATTTTGTTGATGCCCTGCATATTTTATAAAAATTGCAGAAAAATTTTGAAAATTATGTAGACGCGATCATTGAAGTTTCATCTTTAATTTAAGACTAAAAGAGTTTAAAAATATTCTTTGGTTCGTGAGATATTATTATAAACGTCCGAGCATGTTTTTTGACAAACGCATTGAATTAATTATTGATATTGATAAATAAATAAATAAATAATTCACAAAAGTATTAAAAATTATTTAAATTCTACTTTGAAAAGAATTGCATTAAAATTTTTTAACATAATTCAACTTCTGCGAAGAATTCTATACACGAAAAGAGATCTTCACCTGGAACAACCATAAAATTCACTATATTAGCGAAGTTTTTAGTTTATGCAACGAATACTTTCGCTATTTTAGCGAACGTAACCGCTATTCCTGTTAAAGATTTTTTTCCATGTAGGAATAAAAAATTGAATTAAGTATTCAAAAAAATTGTTAAAACCTAATTTTTAATTGTTTCGACTAGTTATTTTTTGCTATAAAAATTACAATATGTTGCATTTTACATTAAAGAATGGTATTTTGTTACAATGTTTTGAAGAAAAAGTTGAAAACTTCGTATCTTTTAAAAGTAAGTTTAATAGTAGGAAAACGTTGTACTATATTGATACTACACGTCATACTATTGCTGTAGTGCAGTAAGTATAAAAAATTAATTTAAATTAAAAATATCAAAACACAAAAAATTGTAATGATTAATGAATTTAAAAGTATCTAAATATTTCTTGTTTTTTTATTTATAATATAAAGCGTTATTTTTATTTTCTACATTTATTTTTATATTAAGAATTATTATTATTATTTATTTTCAATTTTCAGTTAATTTTTTTTTATTTATGTATTATTATGATGAGTTGACTAGACTAGACTAGACTAGACTAGAAAATTATTTGGACTTTGAAACGTTGAAGTAAGATTCTCGTCAAAAACCGTAAGTCCGAATATAATTCGTTTGATTATTTTCCTACATTATAAACTAATTATTATTTAATTGTTGTAAAATTACTTTAAATATATACTTACATTGGTCTCCACAGATGAATGAAATTTTATTTGTAAAAACGATTGATCAAGACATGCTTGTAAAAAATATTCAAAATGTGCATTGTTACTAAAATAGCTGTAAATACTTTGCGGTCTTATTGTATAGTAAAGCTGTTTTGATTTTTCTAAAGCGTTCAAATTTTTGAAAATAATTGCTTCAACATTCATATTGTATTCATTAGTTGCATGTGAACTGTATTCAATTAACAATTCCTTTTCAGAAGTAAATCCTTTCACATCTGTCAATTTATATTTCAAAATTAATTTATTTAAATATAAAATAAAAGTAAGTTTTTAAATATGATAAATATTAAAATATTATATTTAAACAAAAGAAACAAGAATTTACCTTTATTAGGAAACGATAAACAGGAAGCAGTCCTCTTCATTAAATCTTCTGTGAAATAATTTTGCGGTGCAAAATACAAATGTTTAGGTTTGAATCTATACTGAACTTCATTTATTGTTAATTTTGGGAAATATTCGTCTCTCATATCTTGATCATTGTTCGACGGGATTGAATTAATTTCATTAAATCGTGAGGCCCGCGAGGTTTCATCTCTTGGTATTTGAGTGCAACCAAATATCAGAAGTGGAATTATGATTTGAAATAATAAGCTGACCAACCAATGTCTTTTTCGAATAACAAAGTTTTTCCACAGAAGAAGTTTAAGGATTCTTCTTTGATCAGCCAACACGGCCATGTTAATTCTTTTTTTTACTTTATAATTGTGTCTCAACTCATGAACCTGAAAAATTCATTTTTAAAATACTTCTTCCATATCTTGCTTATAAATTATTTCATTTGAGGAGCCAGAAAGAAGAAATCGCCGAACGCGAGTAAATATAAACTTTAATTTTTGAATAATTTCATATTCAAAATTCAATTTTTTTTATAAATAGTAATTTAAAAACAATTATTTAATTATAAATAGTAATTTCATTAAAGAATTAAATTTTTTTCTAAATTGGTTATGAAATTTTACAAAGAAATCCAATTATTTTCACAACTAATAACATTCTTTGCAAGAATTCAATTATTTTTACAATTTTTTGCAAAAATTCATTTCTTTTAAATAAAATTTTTCGAAAGAATCCTATTATTTTCTAAAATTTAAATACATCCTATTAATTATTTAAAAAAAAAACTTAAAGAAATTTTTCAAAAGAAACTAATTATTTACATAAAAAATCTAATAAAATTGTTTTAAAAAATTTAATTTTCTATCAATTAAAATAAAATTTTTATAGTAAAATTATTAATTACAATTATTATCAAAATCGATTATATTTAATAAATAAATGAAATTTTTTTAACAAATCTATTCCTTGAAAGAATTTCATTATTTTAGAAATATTGATAACATTTTTACAAGACTTTTATTATTTTCTAAAAATGTTAATAAAATTCAATATAATTAAATGTTTACTTTTAATTTTTAACAAACACAATTATTTTTAAAACACAAAAGAAACTGTTCATAAAATTCAATTACTTTAAAAAATTTTCTATTTAAATTATTAAAGAAACTCATCCAGTATTAAAAAAATTTAAAGAAATTCTGCAAAAGAATTTATAATTTATTATATTATACATATTTATTCATGGAACATAAAATACAATTTTTTAAATTTATATACGTATAAACAGTAAAAATTATGATTGGAATTAAGTAGGAAGAAATAGAATGCAAAAAATTTAGGAAGAAATAATACGTTAATGATTTTCGACAAAAAATCGTTTCTCAGAAACATGTGCATGGCGACAGTCATTTATAAATTCGGTGTTTGCTAAGAAAATATTTTCATTTATACTTACATTCATAAAAGATTTACAACTTTGACACTAATTATTTACTATTCATTCACAGTCGAGGTGATACTTTATCCACAAAAAGAAAAGAATTATTCTCAATACGAAAGCACACTCAGGCACATCCATTTAGGTAGGCACATGAAAGAAAAGTAAGTGTCTTTTTCTACGCGTCCTATAACATTACGCGCGGCTTCCACTATCGAAACAGCGATATAACAGTGCTACCACACTAAGATACAAAATAGTAAAAAATACTTTATATTTTTTTCGAAAAATCATTTTCCTCTAAAAAAGAATTTCTAAAAATTGAATATTATGTAATAAAAATCTATGAATTAGAAGTTTATTCAGTTTTTATTAATAATTAAATTAAATTATAGTGCCTCGAAAAAGTGAACATTAAGAACGATGAGACAGACTGATCATTAACTGTCAACTTCACAGCGTGTTTAATATTTTGAATTACTTTTACTAAATATTCCCCACTAATTGAATGTTTTTGTTCATAAGTTCTTTCCAAAATAAAGCGAAAAGAACACGAACCATCAAATGGAACAGTATACAGAATATTATTTGTTCGAAATAATATTTTATCCTATAGTAAACAATTGTTTACAAATCACGTAGGTCTCAGACTCCCAGGGACGAACATTGAAATTATGCCTTTACAGTGCCGTCGAATTTGTGGTGCTTAAAGACCGAAACTATTTCTCAAATGTAAAATTTATTTTTTTAATTATTTATATTATTTAAATTATTTCATAATTTATTGGAAGTGATGAAAAATAATTAATTTTCGAAAATTCAAATTGTCGAGTTTTATATTATGATTAACTTTATTATTAACAGTTTTTTATCTTTTTTACAGAAAAAAATACAAACAAGTTTTGAAACTCACGAATGGAAATTGTAACAAATTAAAATAAAGTTTGACCCAATTAATTAAAAATTGAAATGAATTAGAGAATTCAAATAATTTAATTAACTTCGTTCATTTAAATGTCAACCAGAATTTTCAAAAAAATTGTTTGAAGAATTGCATATTATTGTATTTTATAAAAAAAATTAATCGTTACGCTTTTTAAATTGTACGTGAACACCGTCAGCTGCTGTTGTGAATACATTAATAGAACTGAATAAATTATCGTCTCTCGTTTTATGCGAAAGTTTATATTTCTGTAAAATTGTAATAATCGCAACTTTTGTTATAATTTGACCAATTCTCTGACCTGTAAAAAAAACTTTATTTTAATTCCAAAATATTGACAATATAACTGTTTAGAAAATGTTTTCGAAAAATGTTTAAAATGAATATTTTCTAAGCTTATTTATTATTAACAATTGTATAGAAAACAATTACCAATGCAAGATCTTGGTCCAAGACCAAAAGCAAGTGAAGAACTCGAAATTTCTTGCATCGCACTTTTTGATCTCAGTGGATTAAATTCATCAGGATTATTAAAATATCTTGGATCACGATTTGTTCCATTTATAGATACATAAATTGGTGTATTCTTTTCGATTATTAAATCTGTTCCCGGTAACTGCAATACAACAAATAAATTATTATTAAAAAACAATTTACATTAGATAACAAAAAATTGTTTTTTTTCTAATAAATTAACATTAATTTTAGTTATTAAAATTAATTAATTATTTTACAATTGTATAATCAATAATAATATAGAAATTTAATAAATATTTATATTAATTATTTCCCTAGAGTTTTTATCGTTATACATAATGCAAGCTGATATTTTATTTTACTATCTTTTAATTTGTATTTTAATAAAAAATATTATTTTCTACACAAACAAATTAATTTTTAACTAATTAAATATTGAATTAAAATTGTTTTTCCATTGTTTGTGGTAATTTTTTAAAGCATGTAGATAAAAGAAAAATTTCGTTTATTTGAACGTTCAAAATTTCAGTAAAACAAAATTAAAATAATTAGCTTTATATTTAGATATATATTAATTGCAATAAAAAAATTAAATAAAATTGATAAATATTTTCATTAAATTAATTAATAACAGGGTTACTACAAAAATTTGAAATATTTTTAATTCACTCTAACAATAATTAGATACTCAAAAAAATGTTTATGATGTAAAATTATTCGGAACATGAATAGACTTTTTTAAAATAAATATTTATAATTATTATTTTTCCAGAGGAATTAAAATTTTGAAAAAATTTCAAATTTTAAATTCTTGGAAGGATTTAATCCTTAGAATCCTTGGAGTTCAATTATTTTTAATACTTTTTGAGAGTGTTTCTTAAAACTAAAATATTTATAAAACCCACTTATTAAAAAGACAATTTCACGAAATTTCGATAATCAGAATTTTTGATTAAATTAAAATTTTTACTGATTCAAATTTAGAGAATAAGTTTTGTGATAATATTGTAAAAAAATTTATAAATTAATTTATATTTAACTATTTTATAAGACATTTATTATTTTAAAGTATAACATTTTTAACAAGATTTTATTTAATAATTCAAATTAGAAAGAATTTTATTGAAAATTATTAAAAATAAATTAAATTTTTTTGAGAAATTTTATTACAATTTTGTATTAAAAATAATTGAATCTCGTGCGAAGAATTTTATTGAAGTTATGAAATTCTTGAAATTTTTTATCTGAAATTATTAAAAAGTTAAAGTTGATATTTGAAAATAAAAAATTTTGTAATTTATATAATTATAATAAATTAAATAAACAATTTTCCTAGTTATGTATATTATTTATAGAAATTGAAATGTCAACTTTTATAACATTTTGTTTTTAATTTTTGAATAAAATTATTCGCAAAATTATTTAAAATAAATTTAACTTCAAATCGTGTAAAAATTTAATTATTTGTTAGAAGTAGAAAGAATTTTAAAATAAATTGAACTACAAAATTCAGAATTTTTTTTGAGTTCTAGACATTGAACATTTTTTCACAGCTTTTGATAAAATTCCCTGACTTTTCCCTGAATTGTAGCAACAGGTTTTTGATATTATGAATATTAAATATTAAAATTCTTATACGATACTTTATAATTTTTGCTGGCAATTCTGTCAATCATTGGAAGAGGTGGATACAGTCTCAATGTTTCATTAACAACTTGATCCAAAAATTCCATTTTATTTATTGATTCCAGTGTCAATTCTTCATTATTGAGATGAATTTTAATTTCTTCATAAAGTTGAGACTGGTATTCAGTATGACGAGACAATTCATAAAGTGAAAACGCAATTGCACTTGAAACCGCCTCAAGGCCCGCAATATAAAACGATAGAGCTTGACCCAACAAATTATCGTCTTCAAATTCTGTGAGAAACATTTGAAGAATAAAATTATTTCTATATTAATGTTAATTATTAAATTAATAGCATCGAAAAAATTCAAAAAAACAAATTAAATACTTACTAAACTCAGAAGATTGTTCACCATTTTTCAAGGTCAAAAACGAATCAATTAAGTCACCTCGCTTGGTGCCAAGTTTCTCTCGACTATTCATCGAATTCCAAAATACTTTTCGAAAAAATTCAGCTGGCTCAGTGCAAAATGGTTTCACAAAACCAATCAAATTTGGAATGAAGAAGAAAATCAAGAATACAAGTCCTCTTTTAAAGCCCGTCAATATTCTTTGCCCTGAAAATGAAGAAATAAACATTAGAAACTGATTTCAATTTTAATTATAAATTTTGTCAGAATTCAATAAATTTATACCTGCTCTCCAAAATCCATCATTTTTCTCATCAAAGGAATTTGTAGATATTCCAAAAGCTATTGAAGAAATAATATCAGTCGTGTATCTTGATGAAATTTCCTTCAATTCAAATTCCTTCCAGCCATCATTGTTGATTTTTGCCCTTTCGATAAAATCCACAAGCGGAATGGTACAATTCGTCATCAATGGTACCATTCTTTTTAATTTTAAACCCGTCAAACTTGGCGTCATTTTCGATCGTAAATATTTCCATCCTGGTTGATGAATTGACAAAAGATTAATTAAACCCACAGAATCAATTTCATAATCACCACCGAAACGTCGATTCGAAAAAATATCAAAATCCTTCACCATTATTTGCTTTATTAATTTCAAATCTCGAATCATGAGAATTGGTTTATGAAAAATATAGAATCCCACATATGGCTCTGAATTCACACTCTCGTAAATATCTTGCAACACTTTTCCCGGTGGCTTCTTGAAAGTTAGCGTGTCAGTGAAATTTCCAAAAATCAAATTACTATTAACTGGTACTTTAACACCTCTTTTCTGCCAATAAGAGAGTTTGTATTTTGAATAAAGATAAAAAATTCCAAACAGTAGAGGAACTATCACAAAACATTGAAATAACATTTTTCTTTTTTTAATAAATAATTACATTTATTTTTAAATATTAAATATATAAAATTGAAACAAATGTTTCATAAAATACTTAATAAATATTTTATAAAATGAAATACAAAAATGTTACAAATAAAATAATTAGGAATTTATTTTATCATGAAAGTTGTTTGAATATCTGTTTTTCACAGCACAATATTTACATAAATGACGATTGTGTCAAAGAGTTTTTAAAAAATAAATACTATGTAGTCATTAAGAATTCAAGAAGCATTTCTAAACTAAAAATAATAATTATTTATCTTTAATACAATAGATATATAAAGCTGCCAATATATATATGATATATACTGATATATACTGATATACTGATATAGCCAAAACTTATCTATTATTTCATAATACGTTCAAAATATTTCGCAAAACTTTTATCTGACTTTTAAATACATTAGTTTAATTGTTTTTTACTTCTTATATCCTTTTCCAGTTTTCTATATGAAAAATATAAAAATATTCGTTCTTTTTTCTGACTTTTAAAAATAGTTATTCTTTAATAATTAATAAATAAAGAAAATAGTTCTAAATCACGCGCAAACATTTAAAACAATTAAACTGGAACTGTCAATGGTTTAGAATCAGCTCTGGCAAATTGCAAAAATAATTGCTCTAGTGTAGCGGAAAGTATTGAAAAGTCTTCAATACAATTGTACTTTTCTTTTAAATGTTGCATCACGCTGTACATTTTTTTCCATTTTGTTCTCGAATTGGTAACATGATACGTTATGTAGCCCTGTAAAAAAATGCTAATTAATTTACAGCCTAATTAATTATTCAAATAATTCATATGCTATTAACGGTATTAATGTGT
Source organism: Leptopilina myrica (nomen nudum) (assembly GCA_032872475.1). Classification (NCBI taxonomy): domain Eukaryota; kingdom Metazoa; phylum Arthropoda; class Insecta; order Hymenoptera; family Figitidae; genus Leptopilina; species Leptopilina myrica (nomen nudum). The sequence goes on from CM065460.1 coordinate 9,586,423, forward strand.
ATAAATTTTCATATTTAGGAATTTTATCAAAAAAAGTGAAAGACAGTGTTTTTATCACCCTTTATACACATTTTCCTAAAATTGAAAAAATAATTTAATTTATAAATTTAATTTTTATCTAATCTAATTGTTAAAATTTAGTCTCGAATTTAATTATTAAAATGAAATTTTATTTTTGTATACTCACAACGTGTTCATCTCGATGTTCGCACTCCAAAGATTTTTCAATATCTCTTTTGATATTTAGCACGTCCTCATTGGTCCTTTCAGGATTCAATTTTATATTAATATCGAAACCAGCTCCGAATTTCTGTTTTAATTGTTCACTTGGACCAATGCAAACAAAGTGACCGTTCACCATTATTACCAGACGATTGCAAAGAGCTTCACACTCTTCCATGCTGAAGCAAAAGAATTGGGCAAATTTTCATTTTTGTTTTTACAATTTTAGGAAACTAAATATACAGAATTTACTTATTTTGACATTAAAACCATGACGAAAAAAAAAAAAAAAAAAATAGATCGAAAAATTGATAGTTAAATAATTTAATTTTAAAAGAGTTGCGTTTACAATTTTCATAAATAGATAAACTTCAAAAGGTATCACTTTGAAATTTTATAAAACTACAATTTTGAATGAATTTAAAGTAGTACGCTTGCGACAATCACTCTCAAAAATAAATTTTAATAAAATATTATAGTATGGTACAGTTAAATGAAATGGTTAATATTGTTATATTCTCTGTTCTAAATTTTTCAAATATTCATTTATATTTTATTAGTTTCTTAAAATCATCTATAGAAAATTTTACAAATTATTATATAAAAAATGTTGTTTATATGCACTCTTTATAACTTAACCATGTTAAATAACAAACTTTCAACTTAAATATTTTGTTTTAGGAACGGTCAATTTTTTTTTAATTTTGCAAATCTTGTTACTAACTATTCAGATTTCAAATTTCATGGAATTCTATAGAAAAGTGCGATCGCGAGCAAACTACATTACAAATTTTTAAAAATTTTAATAATATAAATTCTTCTGAAATTAGTTACATTTTTTAATATATATTTAATTATTTACATAAATAATAAAACTCATTGCAGAATTTTAATTCATTGTACTACAGTTTTAATCGAATTCGTCGAAAAATGCAATTATTCTTAAAAATGTTATTAAATTTCGTCAACACAATTAAATTATTTAAAAATTTGCTGATAAAATTCTTTATAAGAATTCAATTTTAAGAAACATTCGATTATTCAATAAATTAATTATTTTTGAATTTCAATAATTCAATTTTCATAGAATCTTCAAATAAAAATTGATTTGAAAATATAGTTTAGTTAAAATTTTATATATACTTAATAATTAATTATTAGAAATAATTGAATTTTGAAAAGGTTTTAAATTAAAATCTTTAAAAATTTGAAGTTTTTATACTTTTAACTACTAAATATGTAAAATTAATTTTTATTTAATTTGTTTAAAATTTTTTAAAATAATATTTTTCAATAAATATAAAATATAATATTCTTTAATGAAGGGTAAATTTAGTAAACCGTCTATATAAAAAAAATAAATAAATAAAAAATATATTATATTTATTTAAAAAAATTTGAAATAATCAAAATCTCGAAAAATTTAATTGTAAATAAATAGATTTGAAAATTCTTAAGAAACTTTTGCAAAAATCATTAAAAATAATTTATTTAAAGTTATGTTCTTCAATGGTCACGTGCCCCATATACTTTACTATAGAAAAACGTTATACTGAATAACATGACCTTTAAAGAAGAATTTTAGTTTAAAATTCTAGAAAATAATAATTGAATGGAAATTATTGATATAATTTTGAAGAAGTTACAACAACAACATTCTTCAGAAACATTCAGTCATCTTTATGTTTTAAAAAAATATATTCTTTTAAATTTTTGAACTTCAAACAGGTCTGAATTTGAAATTTTCGAAAATTATTATAATTCAATTATTTAATAAAATTTGTCTTTACTTTTTCAATTAAAAATTAAATTTTCACTCAAATTGAAATACCGATTCAACTTTTAGTGAATTTTTAAGTTAAAAATTAAGTTTAAATTTAATTGAAATTAAAAATTACATTTAAAAAAAGCCCTAGAAAAGGTCATTTTTCATTTTTTAAGTCAGTTGATTCTAAAGAAATTTAAAGTATATGTTTAAATTCAATTAAAAAATTAAAATCCTCTATTAAGAAGATAAGCAAATGTCGAAAAAAATATTCTACCTGTGTGAAGTGAGAATAATTGATTGTCCGCCTAATTGACAGGATTTAATCACATGCCACATGTATCTTCGCGCTGCAGGATCAACACCCGTTGTTGGTTCATCCATTAAAACGAGATTTGGATTTCCAATTAAAGCAATTGCGATACTTAATCGACGCTTATTTCCACCACTATAAGTTCCGCTTGGTTGATTTGCGCAAAGATTCAATTCTGAAAAATTTCACATCACATTTTATTTTCAATTCATTAGTGTAGAAAATAATTGTAATAATTAAATACTACTTTTTTTATTTTAACAAAATTGATTGATTCTCTATGAAAAATAATGAAAGCAGAAAAATAATTTCCATTGAACTTCATTTGTTGAAAAGGGTATTTAAAAAATATTTACTCAATCTTTTTATCCATTTGTCAACTTCACTTTTTACTTGATCTCTTGGTACGCCTCGCAGTAAAGCAAATAATTTTAGATGATCTTTAGAATTCAACGATTTAAGTAGAGCAGAATTTTGTGGACAGTATCCCATTTGTTCCAAATACTGGAAATGACAAAAGTTATACGATAAAATCATTATTAGAATGATAAAAATTCGATTTTTAAGAACTTTTAGATTTTGAATGAAAAGGTACCTCCTGTCTGTTTTTGGAAATTTCTTTTCCATTTAAATACATAATACCAGTATTTGGATACTCTTCTCCTGTGAGTAATCGGAATGTTGTACTTTTTCCTGCGCCATTAACACCCAGTAATCCAAAACATTCTTTCTTCTTCACACTGAAGGTAATTTCCTTTACAGCAGCAAGACTTCCATAATATTTACTCAATTGGTAAGCCAAATAAATTGAATTATTATCATTGCTATTTTTTCCAACGTAATTATTTCTAGAATGACTTCGTTGCGATTCTGCAGACTCTTCTGTAAATTAAAAAATAAATTTTCATCTTTTAACTTAATTTATTTTTATTAAGTTATTGTTATTAACTATTACTAATTAATTAATTTATTATTAGCTATAATATCTATTTCTTAATAAAAAGAAAATACTTTACCATGCTTACTCAATTTATTGATCTCAGACGCGACAAAAATCTTCTCCGCTTTTACTTGATCGTCTACTCTCTGAGGTGCTCCAGTTGGAACTACTTTTTTGATGTTTACAAATAATCTTTGAATTAGCTTATGTTCCAATATGCCAATAATTGTGATATAAATAAACGGAGTCAAACACAAGTATAATATACTTTCTTCTAAGCTGTCAGAATTTTTGAAATTACTGAAAAATTCGAAATATTTTTCACACTGTCCTCCCGTACAATTGAGATCTGAAAAATTTGAATTTAAAAAGAAAATTAGAATTAATAAATTCGAAAATAATATTCTCTCGTTACGAACAAAATTCAGGAAAATGAATAAATAAACAAACAAATTTATCTAGTTTTGAAAAGTTACTTCACAAATAGTAAGAAAAATAGAAATTACAGAACTTAATAAATAAGAAAAATAGATGAAACTGAATTAAAAAAATAACATACCACAACACTCGTGTCTTTCAGAAGATGAACATATGTTGTCTAACAAGAATTTTGGAATTTTTCGACAGTCTGCATTTCGTTTTGCAGTTTCGAAAAAGGAATGCTGCCCGTAAAAGAAGCTTACTGATGGTATAAGCATAAAAAACTTTTTTTCAATTAACCGTTGCTCTGAAGCTTTGTCAAAGCCATTAATTGATATCATAATTATAAAAATTATTGCTTCTAATGCAACTGAAAAAATGATTAAATTACTCACAATTTTGTACTACATTTTTCTTGTTTCATTTTCTAATTAATATATTTCAAAGAATGATTTCTATTAATACTCACTTAATAATCCCGGCAAAAGTGTCAAAATGCTTACAATAATGTTTGTTTTCTTTTTCCAAAAACTAAAAATGTAAACAAACGGCAGCATATTTAGAGCGAATAGCATCAGTAAGAGAAGCATTATACCTGCAATGAAAATGTAAATATTTTTTTATACTTTACACAAATTATTTTGTGATAATTGTGCAAAAAAAAAAAATGTATAATTCAACATCTTACTAAAGTTTTGAACGTTCAAGTGAACGCAGTTTTCGTTTTTATTCAAATATTTTTAAAAATGACTGCACAAAAAAAATAATTAAAATAAACCACTTTCTTAATTCAGAATTAATCTTTAATAATAATAAAAGTTTTTTTCTAAAAATCTTGTGAATGAAGTTTATAAACTTACTGAATTCGGTTCCGTGAAACAATTGTAGATCGCGATCGATATCCAGTATGTAAAGTCCAATCATGTAGATAACAACTGTGAGTAAGAAGAAAAGAAGATCAAATAGATAAAAACTTCCCCAATACAAAAAGCTCGTTACTCCAGTCATTCTTTGAAGTTCCTTTAATCCTGAGATTGATTCTTTTAATGGCTGAATCACGTAAAGTGCAAAAGTCATCGATAGACACAAGACCAGCAAAAGTGCTCTGACATAATTGAAAACTAAATCGGTATATTTATTATAAAGGAATGACTTTCCAAATGGAAGTTTCTGTCTTGATACATCAATTTGATATTCATTTCCAGCTAATTTTTTGAGAATTGTATTAGAAGCCAAATTCACTGCTATTGGTACACTGTAATCCATATATTCTGAATATAAGACATTTACTTTTTTGTCCATTGAATTATCAATATTGAATTCTGCTCCACCAATTAAATTATTACGGTATGTCGTGTAATCTTCTTTGCCAAACTTCATCATCGCTGAAATAATATAAATTAATTTAGTTTAATTTCATTTCATTTCATTAATTAAATTAATTTTAGATAATAATTAAAATTTTGTTAGTGATTTTACTCTGTCTGAATATATCAATGTTTCATGATCCTAAAATTCCAAATGTTCAAATGAACGAGTTTTATTTATTTTTTCTTGAAAATAAATGAATGTAAATTTTAAATTTTTCACTTTTTATTCCAACTAGATTTTATGAAAATATTTTTATAAAAAATATTTCGTTCATTTGAACGTTCAAATCTTGTGGATCATAATATTTCAAATATGTATATATTGAAATTCCTCATTTCGTAAAGTACAATAATTTTGAAAAATTAATTAAAATATACCTTCGCTCATGTTTCCAGTTATACTGGTTGCTACCCCGTCGAAATTTTCAATTATCATCTTATATTTTTGTCCATAATCCTTATCATTCGAAGAGTAAAACACTTGGGGTTGGTTATGCAAATCGAGTCGGAAAGAGACTTCCTCTATATCGTCAAAATCAGTGAATGTTGATCCAAGTGCAAAAATGCTGATAACGGGAATGATAATCTACAGAAAACAAGTTTTAAATTAATGATCTTTCATTTTCCTTTATTATTCGTTATTTCTTGCTCATTTCTTTCTATTATTTCTTTACATTTCTTTATTATTATTATTATTATTATTCTTGTTAATCTAAGAGTTAAAAATTAAATAATAAATCAGTAATAAAGAAAACTAAATTACTAATTTGAAAGAATTTAATTTTCTACCAATAACACAGTGGAACACCAAAAAATGGGTTAAGATTTGTCTATAATGGAATGAAAGTACCACCTTTAGTTAATGTTTTGGGGAAAATTATTCTATTTTCCTCAAGTTTTTTAATAAAAAATTTTACTGTAAATTCAGATTAGTGTCTATAAATTTCGTTTTGGAAACTAAAATTTCAATGTTTTAAGGTTTTTGGTTTAAATTTTTAAAAACTAAAATATCAATGTTTTTTAGATTTTTGGCCTATTATAAGAAAAACTAGCAGAACTACACGCGCGTGGAAATTTCTTTTTTATTGTTACTATCAAAATTTGCTTTTCCAAATATATAGTAAATGCCAAAATATTTTCAACAGCAACTTGAATTAAAATTCAAAATTTATATCAATAAAATTGGCAAAATTTTCAATTCTTTCAATTTTTTAAAATTATTTTCGGAAATAAAAGTATTTTTAAACAATTTTTTTTTCATTTTTTCAAAAAACAATTTTACGAAATTTCTGAATTGAATTTTTCAAAACTTAAAAAATAAATAAATATTAAAATTAGATTCCTTGAAAATTTAAGAGAAGCAAAAGTTTAAAAATCTTTAAATTTTCAAAACAATTTTTGTAAGTTCATAAATTTAAATATGATTATATTTAAAGACAATTTTTAAAGAGGGAAAAATAAAATTCTTTAAAATATAAAATTTTACAGAATTTCCAATTGTTTCAATTTGTTAAAATTATTATTGTGAATTCAAGTAGCTTTTTCTTTAACCCTCCATCCGTCGCATCTTTTTTTGTAACGCGATCCGTCGGAGGTGAGGAAACTTCTCACCCATCGTAAATTAATCAAAAGTTATTATAAAATGCCAAATTTTTTTTTGAATGTTCATTATAATTTCCAAACAACCTATTGCAAGTAAAATTAATTTTCATTTTCTGTTAATTATTTAAATAAAAAATTAATGACAAATGAAATCGAGTATACGCGGTCAGTCGCACGGTGAGAAGTTTTCTCACTTTGGGTCAAAAATTCTTGACATTTGCTGCTTAAAAATTCAATTACAAAAAAACTAAAATAAATAAAAACACAAAAATTGTTTTAAAATAAAGAAGAAGAGTTTTGTGAAAGATACTGAGAATATGGAATTTTAATTTTTTGGATTATAAACGTTATTTTGATACCGGTCACGGTGTGGATGACACGGTCAAAGGAGTAGATCGGCAGTGATGCAGGTTTTTACGTAAATTAGTCAAAAATAGTCTGGGGAAAAGACGATAGAGGAAAGAGAGAGAGTGCGTTTTTCTCTTACTCTTGTTGGAAAAATACGCCTAGCAATACACGTACGACGTAGAAGAGTGTCTCTTCCGTACAGTACGGAATACTATGCGTAATACGATGTAACGAATACACGTACCCGCAGAAGAGTGGCTCTTCCGTAAGTACGGTTATACGTTAGTGGTTGCGGGGATACGTAGACTCGCAAAGCGTAGAAGAGTGACTCTTCCGTAAAGTGCGAGACACGTATTTTTAAGGTACCGTGTATCCGTAGTGGTGGACTATTTCAGAAGAGTGATTCTTCCGTATAGTACGTCCCTACGGATGCGTACAGTGGTGGTCACTTCGTCGTCTAAACCACGTAGAAGAGGGGCTCTTCCGAACTGTTTAAGCGACGACGTGAGACACCTACCGGCACCTTTCGAGATTACGAGCTCAGAAGAGGGACTCTTCCGTATCGATATTCTCGTAAAGTTAAGCTGGAAAGAAGTGGTGCTTACTGTGTACACAGTAAGACTTTAAAAAATGCTCTGGTGAATTGAGTTGCAAGAACTTTATTCGTTAGAGGAGAAGATCAGCCTCGAGTGCAAGTGAGGGATCGACTGACTGAATGGTCTCGCACCCACGCCTTTTATAGAAGTTGTGAGACATGTCGCATGCGAGAGAACTCAGTTTTACATTTAATTTCTTACGCTAACGCTCGTAGCGTCAAAAGTTGACACTAATCCTCTAAGACTACATTCAGTATCGCTCTTTCTCTCTCACTCCTACAAGAAATTTGCATACTGAACGGAGATGTGAAAGTTATAACATATAATATTCAAATTATTTATATAAAACACACATAAATTTGCATACAAGTTTCAATCATACCTTAATACTAATTCGCGGCGGCGATCCTTCACGTAAGAAGCACATAGGGTTGACAGTTATTCGAGTATATGTTTACATGCATGTATATATGTATATATACATACATATATATATATATATATATATATAAATAGGTATACATATATACGCCTATAAGTATATACTCATATGATACCAACGTATATGTACATACGTTATGTATCGATCCGTGATCTTACAGTTATATAATATGCGTTTATTTAAACAATTTCCTTAAATTTTAAACGCGAGAAGTATCAGGGAAATAGGACCAGCGCGGAGGTATGCGAGAGTCGAGGGAGTGAAAAGTGCGGAAGGAAATGGTGAGAGTGGAGGGTGAAAGAAAATGGGCCGGACGTCCGCCGGCGAATCAACGAGTGCCTGAAAATGGGCCTGTGCGCGTCAACGTGCGAGGGAGACGACCGCGTGAGTAAGACGGAGAGCGAAGAGTAAAAGTGAAAGTGGGAGCGTGACTGTGTGAAAATGGGCCGTGCGCTTGCGAATAGCAGCAGAAAGGAAAATGGAGAAAATTTCGCCATGCCCGCTGGCCCGGAAATCTATGTAATATGATTAAAAAAAAAAAAAGGAAAAATGTTTTTTAATTATCAATATTAATGATTCGGTTCTTACGCGATTTACACGAAATAAAAGCTCCGTCTTAAATGAATATTTAATTAATTAAATCAAACGATCGTTTACAATTGGCCCCATTTAAGGGGATCTTTTTATCACGTTGTTAATCGTGTAGTGTTTATCATTGTCTATTGATGTATATTTTTCTTAATGCGGGGCGCGTACCACCGCGCATCCCGATATAAAGCATCGGTACGATGTCGAGAAGGATATCGCTGTTGTGTGACGTTAGATGTAGGTTCGATGCCCGAGTCCTGGTCTACTGTAGCTTGTTCAGCTGCAGTTGTTGTAGCTGGGGCTTGTTCAGCCGCATGCTGCTCCAGAATTCGTACTCCCTCCGGAACACCTTCATCCAGTTGTTGTGTAGAACTTTGCGAAGCTTGTTCAACTGCGTGACGTTCTACTGTGGATACCGCTACTGGGGTATTAGTCGGTTGTTGATTTGTCTGAGCAACATTTTCTGATCTGTGATCATCCGGACCTGAGGGTGTGAGATGATTTGAAAGATCATCCTCTGTTTCGAGAATGGGCTCGAGTGGCAGAGGATCGTCGGTCGGTAGGATGACTTGTTGTTGAACTCCATCCGGATGTCCTAAGTTCCTTTCCGGCCGAGCTAAAGGTGCTCGTACTAACTGACTCTGATGTACTTTGTGTTTTCCGTCTTCCTTCTGGATGCAAAATACTTCCGGTGATATTACTTCTATCACAGTGTATGGCCCGGTTCGGGCCGCAGCTAAGTTGGCGTTGTAATGTTCTGCAGCGTTGGACAGCCGATGGTTCGTAGCGAAAACTTGGTCTCCAATTTGGAAGAGAGGCTCTGAAATTGGGCCGGCGTAGCGTCGCTGATATTGTTGTTGGTTCCGACGAGCTTGTTCTTCTCTTCGTTCTACGGGTACTTGCTCCAGACCTTGTTCAAGCGCTGGGTGAATGTTGAGTTCTCCGGGGCGTTTGATTTCTCGACCAAATAACAGATATCCAGGAGTTGAGCCTGTGGCCGCGTTTTTGCGTCTGCGCAGTGTGAACAGTAAATTGGGCAATTGGACGTCCCAAATTTGCTGGTTCCCCTCGTGTAGTCTCAAACGCAGTCCTTTTTTGACTTCTTGATTTCGCCGTTCGGTTGGGTTTGCTCGAGGGTGATAAGTGGGGGTAGTCCACAAAGTACTGTTCCACTTTTCACAGGCTGTTACCCAGACTTGGCTTCTGAATTGTGGTCCATTATCGCTGAGGATTCTGTCCGGATATCCGTATCGAGAGAAGACTTCATCCTCTAGAACCCGGGTAATGGTAGGTGCTTCCGCATTTCTCAGAGGAAATGCTTCTACCCATCTGGTAAAAAGGTCAGTCACTACCAAGATGTAACGATGCCCTTTTCTTGTTAATGGATATGGTCCCATTAAGTCAACGGCTAGCGTTTCCCATGCTGTTTTTGGTGATCGAGGCCGTAGACCAACTGTTGGTTGACCGTGGAGAGGTTTGGTGCAGATACACAGCTCACATTGTGCTACGTATCTCTTTATTTCTCGATTCATGCCGGACCAGAAGAAATGTTCACGAATGCTGCGAATGGTTTCTTCAGCTCCAGGATGTCCAGCTAAAGTGGCGTCATGGTATTCCCAAATAACACGTTGCTTCATAGACGCAGGTACTCGGAGCGTCCATTTTTGATTTTGTGGACATAATTTCCAGAAGCCCTTTTCGTCCAAGGTGTTATTGTGAAGGAAGTCTTCTTCTGCAGCGTTCATGGCCCCTACCTGCTGGAGTTCCAACCATTGTTCCATCTGACGAGTAAGCGACAAGTCCGATTGTTGTTCGTTAGCAATTTCTTCTACCAACGATGGAGCATAGATGGCGTTTAGAGCCGGCGACGGAAACGAGGCAGTTGTCCTTTGTTTTGAGGGGACGGCCATTCGTTCCAGATCCGGTTCGCCTGGAGATGACTCTTGAGGGTCAGGTTGACGAGACAGAGCGTCTGGCAGTTCGTTCTCTTTTCCAGGGACATGTTCAATTTTAAAATTGAACTCGCTGAGGAAAATGTGCCAGCGTGTTAACTTGGCCTTCGAATCCTTCATCTGGTCTAACCAGGTTAGAGTTTTGCTGTCTGTTCTGACGATGAAAGGACGGTCCTCTAGGTACGGATGGTACTTTTTTATGGCCCATATGATGGCCAAACATTCTTGCTCGTTACAGTGATAACGAGATTCTGTAGGGCTGAATTTGGCACTGGCGTAAGAAATGATGTGGCGTTTGCCACTATCATCTTCCTGATAAAGTACCGCTCCTATACCTAGAGAACTTGCATCAGTTTGTAGAATGAAAGGGAGGTTAGGATCCGGTCGGCTGAGAGGCGCAGGATTTTTGAAAGCTCTTTTTATTGCTTCAAATGCCTCTTGGTGTACAGCTGTCCATTTGTAGGGTTTCTTGGGCGATAATAAGTCCGTGAGTCGACAGGTGAGAAGGGAGTAGTTGGGGACATATTCCATCAACCAGTTACACGTTCCCAAGAACGAGGACAGTTGTTTGCGGTTTCGGGGCGGTTGAGCAACTTGTATCGCCTCTACATGGCACGGCTTAGCCTGATTGCCTTCGGATGTTACCGTGTGACCGAGATAGGGAAATTTGTTTTGCCCAAATTTACATTTGGATGGTGAGCACGTAAGCCCATAGATTTGGAGACGTTCCAAAACTAGGGACAATTGGAGAAGATGGTCCTCCCAGGTGGAGGAGAAAATTATTATATCGTCGAGATAGGCGATACAGAATTTTCCCCAGTACGAGGAAAATACTTCTCTCATCAGATTCTGAAAGGTACCTGGGGCATTCTTTAACCCGAAAGGCATGACTCGAAAACGGTACTGGCCTCCGTCGGGGGTAGAGAAAGCAGTGTATTTACGTGACTCGGGAGTGAGGGGGACTTGCCAATAACCACTTTTTAGATCTAAAGTGCTAAAGATGGTATTTTTACCAAGATCTTTTAAAATCTCGTGAATTCTGGGCAAGCATTGGGGAGCGTCCACGGTTTGGACATTGATTCTGCGGTAATCCACACAGAGTCGAAGTTCACCACCAGGTTTTTCAGTGACAACCAGAGCTGAACTGAACTTCTCAGTGGCAGGTTCGATGACCTCGTCCGCCAGCATTTCGATCGTCTTCTCATTGATGAATTGCTTTTTTACATCGGAAAAACGTCGAGGCGGTTCACGGAAAGGTTGGGGATTCAGAATCTTAATTTCGTGTTGAACTGCAAGGGTCTGCTTTAGTTTCCCGCCTTGGTGAAAGACAGACTCGTAAGTTTTAAGTATGTCTTTAATGCGAGAAACAACTTCCGGGGGAATGGACGCATCGAGTTCAAACTCAATTGGGTTTGTGGGGGAGTTATTTGTTGCAGGTATATACCCGAGAAAAATGCGTCGACGATCGGTAGTGCCTAGATAGAGACAATCCGTATGGTGTTCGTGTTGAACGCGGTGATCTTTGAGCCAGGCGCGGCCTAAAATAAGATCCGCACGTAAATCAGCGCATGCGTGAAATGTACCAGGGTAGGCACGATCTCCTAAGAGAGGGCTTAAATCGAGATTACCATACAACTTCATCGATGCTCCATTTGCGGCGAGGTCCGCTTGTTGGGGACCGGGCTGGAGTTGATTTCGTTCGGCTTCCGTAAGAATGGAGAGCTTAACGAAATTGTGGGAGGCACAGGAATCGATTTCTGCAACGATTTCCCGATTTCCGATGCGAACGCGGGTACGAGGCAGATCCTGTGCAGTGGAGTAAATGGAATTTACTGCTGGTTGGATGTGCTCGCGGCGGCCGTAGTGGGAGTTTTGACCGCCGGAGCTCGCCAGTTTTCCGACGGTTGCTCAGAGCGTTTGGTCGCTAACACGGGGCAATCTCGGTGGTAATGGCGTTCGGGGCAAAAACGGCATTGGGGCAACTGAGATGGTTTAGATGTAGATGGCTCAGGAGTAACCTTTTTCGGTACTTCCTCTTTCGTGGAAACTGGTTTACGAGGTGTACAGTCGGCCTCATCCTGTTCTGCCAGAATAGACGCCTCCATAAGTTCGGAGAACGACTTTGGTGCAGTAGGGCGGACAAGGCGACGTAAAGTTGGTTTAAGTGATTCCATCAAGAGGATGGTTAAATCGGGTTGAGCCATGCTCGGGACAAGTCTCTGTGAGAGCAGATATTTTTGTTGTAAAAATATGGCCACTGGCTCCCTATCTCCTTGTTTTTGTGAGTAGAGTGAGGCTTGTAAACGCATGAGCGCAGTGGGACTGCAGTATTTTCTGTTAAAACTGTCCTTGAAATCTACCCAAGACAGAGATAAATCTTTGAAAAGATTCCACCATTTTTGAGCTTCTCCCCGAAATCCTTTGACAAGGAGTTGCGTTTTTTGGTTCTCGTCGGTTTGAGCCTGTGAAAAATATCGCTCACAGTTAACCAAGAACTTTTGTGGATCTTCATGATCCAGACCACTAAATTCTGGAAATGGTGGGGGAGGGGCTTGGAAAGCTCGGATAAGGCTTAACCAAGACTCAAAAGACAAGTTGGAGGGCATGGGCACGGATGGCCCTGGAGGGTTAATAGTCATACCAGCGATCAGTGGCTGTGTCACGACCGTTTGTTGGCCCGACAAGAAAGATGTTTGGTTAGTTGATTCTTCCATGTCGGATGCGGTAAACGGACGCTGAATATACTCAGAAGAGTCGTCAGAAGTACTCGACATACGAGTTATAAGTGAGGGGTTGGGCGCCACCGGAACAGAGCTTACGGTCCCGGAAGTAGTTGAAAATAAATTGGAAAATTCAGACAAAGGTCCAGCTTGCGTTGTGAATCGTTGCGCGGATGGAGGAGTTCGAAAAAGACCTCCTTGTGGGCGACGACCTGGTAAATCACGTAAGTTGTGCGGGCTTCGTCTGGATTTTACAGGAGTGTGTGAAATTGTCCGGCGTGGCGAAGGAGACATCTCATAATGGGGGATCCGTCTCGAAATCCATCGAGACCCGAAAAAGAATCTCGTGGCCCCACGTTGGGCGCCAATTTGATACCGGTCACGGTGTGGATGACACGGTCAAAGGAGTAGATCGGCAGTGATGCAGGTTTTTACGTAAATTAGTCAAAAATAGTCTGGGGAAAAGACGATAGAGAAAAGAGAGAGAGTGCGTTTTTCTCTTACTCTTGTTGGAAAAATACGCCTAGCAATACACGTACGACGTAGAAGAGTGTCTCTTCCGTACAGTACGGAATACTATGCGTAATACGATGTAACGAATACACGTACCCGCAGAAGAGTGGCTCTTCCGTAAGTACGGTTATACGTTAGTGGTTGCGGGGATACGTAGACTCGCAAAGCGTAGAAGAGTGACTCTTCCGTAAAGTGCGAGACACGTATTTTTAAGGTACCGTGTATCCGTAGTGGTGGACTATTTCAGAAGAGTGATTCTTCCGTATAGTACGTCCCTACGGATGCGTACAGTGGTGGTCACTTCGTCGTCTAAACCACGTAGAAGAGGGGCTCTTCCGAACTGTTTAAGCGACGACGTGAGACACCTACCGGCACCTTTCGAGATTACGAGCTCAGAAGAGGGACTCTTCCGTATCGATATTCTCGTAAAGTTAAGCTGGAAAGAAGTGGTGCTTACTGTGTACACAGTAAGACTTTAAAAAATGCTCTGGTGAATTGAGTTGCAAGAACTTTATTCGTTAGAGGAGAAGATCAGCCTCGAGTGCAAGTGAGGGATCGACTGACTGAATGGTCTCGCACCCACGCCTTTTATAGAAGTTGTGAGACATGTCGCATGCGAGAGAACTCAGTTTTACATTTAATTTCTTACGCTAACGCTCGTAGCGTCAAAAGTTGACACTAATCCTCTAAGACTACATTCAGTATCGCTCTTTCTCTCTCACTCCTACAAGAAATTTGCATACTGAACGGAGATGTGAAAGTTATAACATATAATATTCAAATTATTTATATAAAACACACATAAATTTGCATACAAGTTTCAATCATACCTTAATACTAATTCGCGGCGGCGATCCTTCACGTAAGAAGCACATAGGGTTGACAGTTATTCGAGTATATGTTTACATGCATGTATATATGTATATATACATACATATATATATATATATATATATATAAATAGGTATACATATATACGCCTATAAGTATATACTCATATGATACCAACGTATATGTACATACGTTATGTATCGATCCGTGATCTTACAGTTATATAATATGCGTTTATTTAAACAATTTCCTTAAATTTTAAACGCGAGAAGTATCAGGGAAATAGGACCAGCGCGGAGGTATGCGAGAGTCGAGGGAGTGAAAAGTGCGGAAGGAAATGGTGAGAGTGGAGGGTGAAAGAAAATGGGCCGGACGTCCGCCGGCGAATCAACGAGTGCCTGAAAATGGGCCTGTGCGCGTCAACGTGCGAGGGAGACGACCGCGTGAGTAAGACGGAGAGCGAAGAGTAAAAGTGAAAGTGGGAGCGTGACTGTGTGAAAATGGGCCGTGCGCTTGCGAATAGCAGCAGAAAGGAAAATGGAGAAAATTTCGCCATGCCCGCTGGCCCGGAAATCTATGTAATATGATTAAAAAAAAAAAAAGGAAAAATGTTTTTTAATTATCAATATTAATGATTCGGTTCTTACGCGATTTACACGAAATAAAAGCTCCGTCTTAAATGAATATTTAATTAATTAAATCAAACGATCGTTTACAATTTAAATAAAAAAAGAAACTGGGTGAGGAAACTTCTCACCATGCGACGGATGGAGGGCTAAAAAATTTTAATTACTATTTTTAAAAAGCTAATTTGTTAAAAATTTCTAAATTATATTTTTCAAATTTTAATAACTTTTGTAAAATAAATATTTAACTAATTATTGTTCTTTATTTGCTTAAAATTTCAAAATACTTAAAAATTTGAATTGCAAGTCTTCCAAAATTTAATTCATTTTCTAGAATTTTCGAAGAATATTATTCAAAATTTAATTTTTAAGGAAGCTAACAAATTAAAACACTACACATTTTTACAAGTTAACTTTCCTTCTTTTCACATATCAATTTAAACTACAAACCAAAACATTGTAATAAAACAACGCTAACTTCAGGTGAGGACAGATTATGTCGATTATTATAATACTAGCATAGGATACGCGCGCTAAAGCGCGCGTTCACATTCTATTTCAATTGTTAATAGAAAAATACAATTATGATCACGAATTAAAATTACAATTTATATTCTCATTCATTTTTATTATTAAATTTTAAAAAGTAGTTAATTGTACCAAAACAATTATTATCGCAGTGTTTCTAATTAAATCTAATTCAAAACTTGATACAGCAAAGCCAAAAACTAAATAAAATCAATAGATTTTTAATTTACCTAATAATTATTTTTTAGAATTATTAAAAAATAAATAAGACTTCAATTCAATTCATATTATTAAAAAAATACTAAATAGTTAATTCTTATTATTTATTAATCAATACTCATTTAAAAAATTGCTATAAATAAATAGAAAATTATGCAAAAAATACTACAAATTTTATAAAAACAATATGATTGTCAAAATTAATTACAAAATGAAAGTTAAAAAAAAATGTTGATGGAGAAATATAAATAGTTCAAATTACTTTATTTTTTATTCGATTTTAAATAAAGAAAATAATTATAAAATTTATAAATCAATATTATGAAAATTTCTTACCTTTTTTTATAAAAACAATATCTTTTAACCTTCTTTCTTCTTAAACAATAAAATATTTTGATATTGACAAATCGAAAAACTATAATTTCGATCTGTCAAGCAAAGTGTTTTGAAAAAGAAAAAAAACAAAAGCATTTACAAAAACTAACTTCAAACTGCGGACAGAATGAATGAAAGAATACCAAGATTATTATTATTAATTAATAATAATAATTTAAATAAATTTGCTCACCATGAATAAATGTGTGATTAAATTTTTCCTCACGAATGTAAATTTTTTCAGAATAAGTGCAATGAATGATTGCCAAAAACGCTGAAATCCTTGAACATTGTCAATTTTTTCTATACAGAAATTGTTATCATCCATTTCGTCATTGTCTTCTTTTGTCGCGCTTTAAATAAAAAGAAACAAGTGGTGATTTAATAATAATTAGAGAAAACTATTATTTATTAGTAATTGAATTCTAATTAATTAAGAAAATATAGTGATTCCTGATACTTCATTAATTTTAAATCTTTCAATTTGTTTAAATCATTGTAATTTGATAAAAGGTATTTTAATATATTCAGGGTTTGCAGAAAAATTTGCATTATTTCTCTATGACTTTCATATAAATTTTTGACTTTGTCCGACTGTTCAGTTATAAAAAAAAATTTTGATTTCACTTAGTTTGAAAATTAGTTGTTGCAGCAAACTTTTATAAATTTTCAAAAAACTTTAATAAAATTCCTTTAAAAAACTCAATTATTCTTTAATAAAATTTTGTAAAATTTTAATACTTAAGCATTTATAAAAATTCAATTAGTTATCTTTTAAAATCATGATATTGAAATAAAAATAATAAAAAATTTGTAAGCTAATGAAGAATAACAAAAAGAAAAAAGAAATAATAAAGAATAAACAACAAAAATCATTATTAAAATTAAATAATGAAAAATATGAAAGAATACCGAAGGAAAACTTGTTCCAAAGTTATAAGCGAAACACTGATTCCATTAACTCCAAGATCCTCTTTTTCTTCTTCAATTCTGTCCAAATCATCGGGTAAACTGTTAGTAAAAGGAACACTGAAAACCATTTTCCCAGCATCGGAATTAATTAATCGACTCTCTTCTGGTAGTTGATTTTTTATCCCATCAATGTCGCATACTTCTTCGGTAGATAATGTTATTTCCATGTTGCCTTCGCCTAATAACAAAAAAAAGGAATTAAGGAACTTACTTTTTTTCTAAATAAATAAAATTTCACAATAAATTTAAATAATAATTAATTGTTTCAAAGAAGCAAGATAAAATGAATATTAAACAATAAAAAATTAAAAACCAAAAATGACACACTAAAAAGAAAAAATAATATTAAATTTAAATAATAATAATAATAATAAAAATAATAGTACGAAAAAGATTCAAATTTAATTATGATATAAAATGAATGGATTCTGAAATAAAATAACCGTAATATTTTTTCAGGAACAGAGGTGTGCCAAAGCTTTTTAATTTTCCCAATTCAATTATAGCAGTTCTATCGCCAAGAATATCCGCCTCTTCCATATTGTGCGTGCTTATCAAAATCGTTTTCTCTCCTCTCATTTTCTAAAAAAAAATGTTTTGTTCAAAATTAGTCACGTTTTATTCAGTTGATTTTATTAATTTCAGAATTAAGATTTTAAAAATATAAAACAAAAATTCGCCAACGTACCAATAAGATATCCCAAACTTCTCTTCTTGACTCGGGATCCATCCCTGATGTCGGTTCATCCAAAATTAACGTCTAAAAAATAGAATTGTTAATTAATAACTTATTAAATAAATAATTTCTATCCTTTATTAAAAAAAATTAATAACTTTCAATAATTATTGAAGAAATTATATTAATTTGTTTTAATTATTCGAGGACTTAATAATTTATATGAACTGTTAAACTTATTAATATTTGTAAATAACAATTATTAAACAGTAAACTAATTCAGTAACAGAAGAAAAAACTAACCGAAGCATCACCAATTATTGACATTCCAAGACAAACTCTTCTCTTTTGTCCGCCCGAAAGTTTGGGAGGCAATTCATTTCTTTTGTCAAAAATCTTCAATCTCTGCAGTAGACTATCAACTTCAAGTTTTATCTGAGCCTTCGACTTACTTTTATTCTTCAACTATTTTTTGTAAAGGATAAAATTTAATTAAATTCTTCGAAATCCCCACCGATTAATTGAATTGGTTATGTTAATTATATTTACCATACAGAAGAATTGCAATTGTTCAAAGACATTCAAGTCTGGAAAGAGAATATCTTCCTGTGGACATAATCCTAAATCAGTGACAATTTTATTCATCTCTTTACCGATATTTTTTCCACCTATGAAAACTGTTCCCTCGGTCGGACTTAATAAACCTGAAATAATAAATTTCCCCATTATTTTTAAATATCTTTTTCTTAAATTATTATGTCAATTTTTAAATTGACAATAAATAAATAATACTAAAACAATAAATAAAATTACAGAATTTTATTTATTGTTATAATTAACTGTTATTATATTCCATACTATCATGATTTACTATTAATATGTGATACAAATAATAATATTAATTTTATTTAGGTAGGTAGGTAGGTATGTATTTTATTTATTTTATTGATTATTAAAAGAGACCTGTTAAAATTGACATCATTGTTGTTTTTCCCGCTCCATTATGTCCAAGTAAAGTTGTTATTTCACCTTCATAAAAATCAATGGATATTCCATTAAGAGCGTGCTTTTTCTAAAGGGCGAAAAAAATTCGCATCAAATTAAAAATGTGATAATAAATTTTAAAAAAATTAATTATTAAAATCACACAAATAAATATTCATTATTTATTGTAAATTAATTATAATAATTGAATTAAAGACTAAAATTATTTTTATTTCATTTTAATTATATAATAGAATCGCGTGACTTACAGATTGATTAATCCAATTTGTGATATATGTTTTCTTCAAGTTGCGAATTTGAATTCCAGAAACATAAACATCATTTGAAACTGGCTCGAAAAGTGTATTTTGTTCATTATAATTCACATTGTCAATTTTTACAGTAGAAGAATACTTTTTTAGTGATAAAAACTGAAATTGTTAAAATATTACATGATAAATAGAAGTAATTTAAACAAAGAATTGTACAAGAAACGCGTCTTATATTAATTAACTATCATTGAAGATTTAAATTAGAAACGTTTAACTTTAAAATAAATAAATATTTTACAATTAAAATAGAATTTTATATTAGTGAGTTCAATTAATTAAATTGAATAACTAAATACCTTTAATGTTGTTTTACTTTTAATAATGTAAATTGTAAGTTTCAAATTTTAAATATAAGTGTAAATTATGTAAAAATATAAATTAAAAACAAAAAGAAAATAAGTAAAAATAAATAAAAAAAAGTTGAATACCTTTAAAAAGAAAAGTGGATGTTTCGCAACGCCATATTTTCCGGGGAAAATTGCAGAAACATACAAAGCCAAGAAAAAATGAATAAGTGAGCCAAGAATGGAAAATATCAACATAACTCCTACGCTTCCAGCGGCAGGATAATTTATATCACCAACCAAAAACATATTACTCCAATTCAGTCCTTCCACTGAAAATAAATTAGAATAATAATTAAATTTTTTTCTATTAAATATAAACTAAAAATGAATATACTTCGAAGTAAACATTATTTTTAAATTTCAATTTTCTACTAAATAGTAATTGAAAGAAGAAATTTTTTATAATTTTTTTTAAATTGATAAATTTTTGAAACATACATTTTTTCTCATAAACATAAATTTCCTCGTAGAGTCGAAACAGAATCACATTTGGAAACAATATTCCCATATACGGTATTGGAGTGAATTTTCTTTGGTACGTTAGATATATTTGAAGGCCATATGTTCCATAATAAAAGAAATTTTTTGCCAATGCTCTCAGAATTGCTGAAAAAAATTAATATGTCAACTAAGAAAATATACAATATCGCGAAAGTATTTACAAAACAGTAAATAAAAAATAAATCGAAAAAATAAAATATGTGATGAAAATTAATGATAAATGAAATAAATCAAGAAAATAAAAGATATAAAATAAAAAACGGAAATGAAATATAAATAAAAAAAGAATTAAAAAAAAAAATAAAAAGAAATAGTGTGAATAAAATTGTAAAAATAATGAATACTTTACATTTTGAAAAATACGAAGAAACATGATAGCCAAAGCATAAAATATGGATTAAATTGAGAAAATGCATAAGGGCCACTAAAATTGCATTTCCATAATGCAAAAATGGTTGAGAATTGGAGACAAAAGATACGCAGAGAAATACAACACGAGGAATAATGTAAAGTGTACTAAATAACAGTCCACTAATTAGCCAACTTAATAAATTTTGATAATTTTTCACTCCGTTCATTGCCATTAAAACCTGGAAAATAATTTTCAAAATTGAATTGAAATATATTTTGTAATGTAAAAATTAGAAAAACAAAAAATTATAAAAATAGAAAACTAATAAACTACATTAACTCCCAAAGTTTTTTCATTTGCCGGATAAGTTGTTTCCACATTAAGTTGAATTGAAAATGCCGCGACTGCAGCAATTGCATACATCGTTTTAATATAAAAATATCTGTCCTCTTTTTCGTCTCTATGGCCTGGTGATGGCATTTGTTGCACTGAAATCTAGGAAAATCAAAATAATAATAGAATAAATTAAAATTTTTTTTTCATAATATTCCATTTAGTTTACTCTATAATAATTCCCGCAATCGGGTCGTCTTGAAGGAGCAAATAATAATAATTAATTCAGTGATGTCACAAAAATTATATTTTGCATTTTCCTAATGTATCACTGATTTCTAAATTCAAATATTAAAAACTTCAAATAATTAATTAGTAAACAAATACAGGAAATAAAAGGTTTTTAATTATATAATTGTTTCTAAAAATTAAAACTGCAATCTATTTAAAATTATTTTTTCATTATAATTACTTTTCATCTATACCAGTTTAGCGTTCTTACTTACATTGGTTTTGAAGAGTTGATTCATTTTTATTTGCAGAAATGACTGATCGAGGCATATTTGCTCCGGTACAATATTTCTATAAGTATCCAAAGGATAAAATCCTTGACTAATATATTCCGGCCGTATTTTATAGTGAAGATGTTTTATTTCTTTAGGATCATTTTTCAAGTTTTTAAAAATAATTCCTTGGACACTTATGTACGTTTCATTAACTGACAAAGCTGCATATTTGAGCAGCAATTCACTTTCTGAATTAAATCCTTGTAGCTCTGTGAAAAATGGAAAATGGAAACTGTATTCATTTTTTAAATTTAAATTATTGAATTATTTCTTCGATTATTTTTTAATATTATTATTAACTTTTAATTAAAACTTTTATAAATAAATTGTAATTAATTATATAAATTACATAAATTATACAATATGCCTCGAATCAAATTGAAGGCAAAAAATGTCACTTTAGTCGTTAAAAATAAAAAAAAAAAAATAAAATTTTTTTAATTTTAATTTCTAAATTCTAAATAATTTTAATTTCTAAAATTTATTTATTTTCTACTCTTTTTAACTGAACTTCATCTTTAAATAAATTATTTTTAATAACTTTCCTAAAGTTGGTCAAGAATTCAATTCCATTATTTAAGTATAAAAATTCAAGTTTTTATAATTATTTTTTTCGCTATAACTGTCAATGTTTTTTTTAATTGTTAAGGTATAAAATTTTCAAAAATTGAATTAAAGATATTTTGAACATTAATTTTTTTAAAATATCTATAAAATCTATAATATTAATTAATTAATTTTTAAATTAAAAATACCTAGGTTAGAAAATCATTAAATTTTTGCAAAGAATTTAGCCAAATTTGAGAATAATTTAATTCCTTTCAGGAAATATATTATTTAGTAAAATATTTGAATTTTCTTGAAGAATATTATTAAAATGTTTAAAAATTTCAATCAAATTTTTTTTTGAGAATTTCTTTGAATTTTTTTTTTAATAAAGAAATTTCCTCAATACTTACTTTTAATTCAAAATTTTGAAAAGACAAGAAACAATTTTTTTCAATTTTTTATTATAATCGTGTTCGTTAATAATTGAAATTGAACATTTAATTATTCAATTGTATTAAAATTTTTAAAAAATTAAATATAATTAAGAATTGAAAAAAACATCCAATTCTATCGTGAAATTTTTTTAAAATATAATTAAATTTTTGCAATGAATTTTACTAATTATAAATATATTATTGTTTTTTTGGAAAAGTATTATTAAAAATAAAAAAAATTGAATTGTTTCATGAAATTTGATAAAAATTGTATTAATATAACTGAATGTTTGCAAGTATTTTTACTATTTATAAATAAAATTGAATTGTTTTGAATATATTTAATTAAAATTTTAGAAAATAATTGAATTATTACGAAGAATTTTATTAAAATTTTTGAAATTAATAAACAAGAATAAATTATTAGTAAATTAGGACTTAAATAATTGAATTTTTTTAAGTTTTTAATCTAAAATTAATTTTAAAAAATTCTTATTTGAAAATAGAAAATTTTGTAATTTTCATAATAATAAATGAAATATCACGATTCGCGCGCCGGCGTTCGTAACATTTGCTAGTTTTTTAAATACTTTTGAAAGATAATACTTTTGTAATTATATACAATTGAAAATTGTCTAAATAATTCAAATTTGGTAAGATAGTTTAAAAATAATGGAATTTTTCTAAAATATAAGACAAAATACTATTTTCGTTGAATTTTCATTGTAAATATGAACATGATTTCTCCGAAATTTTAATATACGTCTATAAAAGTACATTTCAAAATATTTTAATTTACTTTGTTCTAAGATAATGAATCATAAAAAATTACGATAAAGAAATTCTGAGAATTAGTTTTTTAAAAATATTGTAATCCAATTTTACTTGAATTTTTTTATAGTTTAAAAAATACTAATTAATATTTTGAAGGATTTTAATTAAAAAATTTCCAACATGATTGTTTTCTTCAAAATGTGAAAAATTGATTGTAAAAAATTTTAATGTTATTATTTTTTGTATGTATACCTACACATTTGAATTTTTGGAAATATGTATTTAAAAATGTTGAAAATAATAAATTAAATTTCAAAAAATTAGAATGAAAAAAGTTTAAGAATTACTTTTTTCAAAAATATTTTTGAAGATAATTTTTATTAATTCTCATGTTTTTTCATGTTTCAAGTTACACTTGAAGATTTTTCATTATTATTTTCGAGAACTCAATTATATTAAAAATTTGTCATTAATAGTCTACAATTTTTTTTAACTTAAATAAAATACTTAAAAAATCAATACTTTTCCATAAAATTTTAATTATTTCTTAATTGTGTATTTTAAAACTTTAAATATCTTAAAAAACGTTCACAAATAATTTCTGAAAGGTTTGACTACAATTTTTTTTCAATATGTAAAGCTAATCTTTAAAACAAAAGAGTGATATGTACGTATTTTATTTTACTTAATATTTGGAAGAAAATGAAAAAGGCGAAATTTATAAAAATAAGTCAAAAAAAAAATATATAATATTATAGAAAGAAATATAAATACCTGATGTCTTATGAGTAGGAGAGGATAAACAGCTGGCAGTGAGGTTCATTAAATTTTCAGTGAAACCATTTTTTGGTGCATAAAATAAATAACTAGGTCTTGAAAATTCATATTCTCTAAGTAAATCATACTTTGTTTTTACTGGATAATATTCGTCTTTAATATTCTGATCGTTTCCATCAGGATAAGTGTTGGGGTATCCATGGGAATATTTAGTGATATTGTCCCTAGATAATTGTATCAGTCCAACTATTAGTAAAGGAATTCCAATTTGTAGCAAAGAACTGACTATCCAATGTCTCCTTCGAACAACAAAATTTTTCCAAAGCAGCAATAAAAATACTCTCCATTCACCGAACATGTTGAATTTTCAATTTCTTTCAACCCTTATTCCTGAATTCACTAAAAATTGAAAATTACCATTTTTATTAAAAACAAAATAAAAAATTTAATTTAACACTATTTTACCTTTTGAAAACTAATTATTAAAGTTACAAAAAAAATATTTTTTATAATAAATTTGTTGGCGTGAAAAAAACCTTTCTCTTATTAAGCATAAATAATCGCAGACTGAGTCAGAAGTTTGTTTTTGAATTTTTATCGATAAACCGTAGAATGTGTCTAAACACGGTTGAAACAATAGCATTCTAAA
The DNA here is from genome assembly GCA_032872475.1 of Leptopilina myrica (nomen nudum). Taxonomy (NCBI): domain Eukaryota; kingdom Metazoa; phylum Arthropoda; class Insecta; order Hymenoptera; family Figitidae; genus Leptopilina; species Leptopilina myrica (nomen nudum). Next base: position 9,611,039 of record CM065460.1, read on the forward strand.
TTAAAGAACGAATTAAATTTAAATAATTAAAAAAAAATTATATCATTATTTAACACATTATAAACGTACTGTTTGCAAATGCAAAAATTGAAAAAAATAAAAACGAAAGGAAAATATATTTTTTTTGCACTGAATAATGATCTAATTACTTAATTTCTAAATTTTTGCAAATTTAAATACCTCATTCACATATGACTTCTAACATTGCAAAATAACACACTTGACTTATAGCATTCTCTAGTTAGACTGATAAAAAACAATTTATCGAAATACGCGAGAATGAATCATATTTGTTATCTATGTAATCAAACGGAAATGATAATATTTATTATCATACAACTTACACAATTTATTACGAATTCAATATTTTTCTATTCTTACAATTTTTAATTATTTCATTACCACATTTATTATGTATATTTATCTTTTGAAGGAATATCAAGAAAATTTGAATATTTTATTTATTGTCGGTTGGGTGCAGAAATAAAATTTCAATTTCAATACGTTAATTAAATTTTTTTAATGAAATATAAGAATCTTATATGAATGATAAGATTAAAAATTTCTTAAAATCACAAAATTTTATTTGATTATTTATTTCCTAGAAAACATTGGTGATAAAAATTTATTTCCTTTTAAGATTTTTCCATCTCGGTTATTATAGTTATAAAATAAAGCTGTATTAATAAATCGTAAATCATTTTTCATAGTATATAAAAATTAATGTAATTATATTAATATTATATTATTACTATTCTTACTGTATAATAAAAAATTAATTGGAGTTGATTTGTATATAAATGTGCCCTTGAAAATTATTTATCTTATCTTTCTTGTTTTTTTTCTCATAAATTAAAGGTGAGTATTATTTTTATTTACCTATACATTATATTTTTAACTAAAACCGTAATAGAAATACTAAAAATTTAATATATTTATACCTACTTCAAACGTAGCTATATTATTATTTAATATTTAATTTAACTTGACAATTTTTTAGTAAAAGTATAAAATGTATTTAAAGAAATTTCCGACAATTTAATATTGAGAATAAGAATTTATATCATCATGGAGTTATAATTTGTAATTATATACATTTTCAAATGCGTCAATAATGTGCGACCAATGTGACAAAAATACCGGTTTAAATTTTGAAGGTTATGTTTACAATTAATTCAAAGTAGAAAATAAAAAATAGTAATAAAATAAGTTACCGAGTACTTCGTGCTTATTTAAATAATTAATCAGAACTTCAGAAATATTTAATATAGACCATTTTTTTACTGTCACTACGTATTTTCTTTCTTTTAGACTAAAACAACTGAAATTGATTTGCAATTAGCGCACCTTTTTCCCATCTCTCAATATAATAATCGGGATTGTTCGTGAGAATTCGTAATTCTCCGTAAGTTAAGATGTCGTTAGTCATTTCCGGTTTTGACTAGAGTCGTAATATCGTATTACACTTCATAGTCAATTGAATAATTGTATTTTTGTGATTGTTAAACTTCTCAATTGAATAAAATAAATAAACAAATAATAAATATTATTATAAATTACATTGGAAGAGAAATGATCTAATACCTTAGATGTTCAAGAGGCATTTATTATATGTAAATGTTAAGTGCTGAATGTTTTATCTTCTTAATTCGTTGAATAAACGAATATGGCAGTTCCATCATCATCGTTGTCGAGAAATAAAAAACATTTTCTCGGTGTTCCTGCACCTTTAGGATATGTCGCTGGTGTTGGGAGAGGGTAATCTATCATTTATAATTTACTTCTCACCTGTCAAATTAAAAGAATCTATTTATTTTATTCATTTTCTTATATACTTAAAATTCCTAACCTCAAAATTTATATTGTTTTCTTTTTTTCTATTTCTATTAAAAAAAATAGAGCTACTGGATTCACCACTCGTTCGGATATTGGACCAGCTCGAGATGCAAATGATGTTTCGTGAGTATATTTTATTTCAGAGTTGCCACAGGTCAGGAAAAGTCAGGGATTTTTATTAACAGTACTGAAAAAAATTAAATTTTTAGAATTTAAAAGAGAATTTTTAAATTTTGTTACTTTTTATTTGCCTCATCAACTATAAATTTGCCAGGAATTCTTCAAAAATCTTCAGTTTTTTCTATTTATGACAATAATTTGTTTTAAATAACTTAATTCTAAAGAAAAACTGCCGTAAACCTATTATACTTAAATCATTCAATAATGTATTTTTTTATTTCAATTCCGTTGAAATTAGGTTCAATTTTAAAAACTTGAACCCAATTTATTCGAAGAATTTAATTTTAATAAATATTAAAATTCTTTCCACAATTTCAATTATTATCAAAAATTTAAAAACAAATTCTCGTCAATATTACAATCATCTATATGAATGAAAAAGCATAATTTTTCGACTAAATTAAATTATTTTCTGGAATTTCAATAATATTCTTTGCAAACTTCAATTATTTTCTTAAATAACGGTTATTCATTACAAGAATTCAATTATTTTCTAAAACTTTAATAAAATTCATGTCAAAATTCCATTTATTTTGAAAAATTTTTCTTAATTCAATGATTTTCAATATTCTACAATTTTAATAAAATTTCCCAAAAGAATTCAATGATTTAAAAACAATTTTCACAATGTTCTAATCGAATATTCAATTCTCTTCTAAAATAATCAAAGTTTCCCAAGAATACAATTATTAAAAATAGAATTTGCATAAATTTTTTCAAAAAAATCAATTGTTTGAATAATTTTTTAATAAAATTCTTCGTAATAATTCAATTATTTTCATTAATAATAAAACTTATTGCAGAATTTCAATTATTTTTAATACAATTTTAATCGAATTCTGTGAAAATACAGTTATTCTTAAAAATGTTATTAAAATAATTGAATTTTGTAAAGAGGCTTTAAATTAAAATCTTTAAAAATCTGAATTATTCATACTTTTAATTAAAACTTCTATGAAACTATTTTTTTTTTTTTGTAAAAAGCTTAATCGAAATTTTAAACAAATTGAAAAATTGTATAAAATAATAATTGAATTGAAATTATGAAAATAATTTTGAAAATGTATCTAATCATTTTGAGAGTGAATTAAAACATTCTTTAAAATCAGGGAATAGGATTTTGCATAAAGGAATACAAAATTAAATTTTTGTGGCAATCCTATTGTATTTACTAAAAGAAATCTCACTATTTTATATAGTATTTTTACATATTGGAAAAATGTAAACTTTCAGAGATGACAGACATGCACCACCGACTAAACGGGCGAAAAAGAAGGAAGAAGAAGAGGAGGACGAGGAAGATTTAAACGATTCTAATTATGACGAATTTTCCGGTTATGGTGGTTCCTTATTTAGCAAGGTTAATTTTAATATTCTTTACACTTTATTTTCTTGTAGTTTGATATTCAAAGAATAACATTGTCTAGGTATTAAAAAAAATTTTTTTTATTAATATTAGAAATTTTTCCCTTCAGGATCCATATGATAAGGACGATGAGGAAGCCGATGCGATATATGAAGCAATCGACAAAAGAATGGACGAGAAACGTAAAGAATATCGTGAGAAACGTTTGAGAGAAGAATTGGAGCGTTATCGTCAGGAGAGACCGAAAATACAACAACAATTTTCCGATTTAAAACGTGATCTTGTCAGTGTATCGGAGGATGAATGGAAAAATATTCCCGAAGTTGGTGACGCGAGAAATCGTAAACAACGAAATCCACGTGCGGAGAAATTTACACCATTACCAGATTCTGTTTTAGCGAGAAATTTAGGCGGTGAAACAACGTCGAGCATTGATCCAACGAGTGGTTTGGCATCAATGATGCCCGGTGTCACCACACCTGGCATGTTAACACCGACTGGTGATCTTGATTTACGAAAAATTGGCCAAGCGAGAAATACACTCATGGACGTGAAATTGAGTCAAGTCTCGGATTCAGTTGCCGGACAAACTGTTGTCGATCCAAAAGGCTATCTCACTGATTTACAGAGCATGATTCCGACATACGGAGGAGACATCAAGTGAGTATTTTGCTTTTCATTTTCTCATATTTTGTGTAATAAATAAAATTTTGTATTTTCAGTGACATAAAGAAGGCGAGACTTCTTTTGAAATCGGTGCGCGAGACAAATCCAAATCATCCACCGGCTTGGATTGCGTCTGCTCGTTTAGAAGAGGTCACAGGTAAAGTTCAAGCAGCGCGCAATTTAATAATGAAAGGCTGTGAAGTGAATCCAACATCGGAAGATTTATGGCTCGAGGCAGCGCGCTTGCAACCGGCGGACACGGCAAAAGCGGTGATTGCCCAATCGGTGCGTCATATACCAACGTCAGTGAGAATATGGATAAAGGCCGCTGACTTGGAGACGGAAACAAAGGCGAAACGGCGTGTTTATCGAAAAGCACTTGAGCACATTCCAAATTCCGTGCGGTTGTGGAAGGCGGCCGTCGAATTAGAGGAGCCGGAGGATGCGAGAATTTTATTGAGTCGAGCCGTTGAATGTTGTTCGACAAGTGTTGATCTATGGCTCGCGTTGGCTCGTTTAGAGACTTATGATAATGCACGTAAAGTGTTGAATAAAGCGCGAGAGAATATTCCGACTGATCGGCAAATTTGGACGACTGCCGCCAAACTCGAGGAGGCAAATGGCAATAAGCACATGGTTGAGAAAATTATTGAGCGCGCTATTTCTTCTCTAAGTGCAAATGGAGTGGAAATTAATAGAGAGCATTGGTTTAAAGAGGCGATGGAGGCGGAGAAAGCCGGTGCGGTTCATTGTTGTCAGGTGATTATCAAGTCTGTGATTGGCGTTGGAGTCGAGGAAGAGGATCGAAAGCATACTTGGATGGAGGATGCAGAGACGGTAAATTCTTCTTTTAATTTCAATTCTTTTTTGTCATCCACAAGTTCTGTGCTTTTAAATCTGAAGACATTTTTTCAAGGTAAATTCATCTCTATTTTAAAACGTTTTTTAATATATTTATTTACTCTTGTTATTAACATAGAATGTAATTACAAGGGAGTTGCGCATACAAAATGCAATGTCTAACATAAAAAAAATTACCAAGTTATTCACGACTTAAACGCATGTCCAAGACCCTAATGATCGTGTTAACAAACCTTTTGATCAATACACAATTGTTAGATGACAGAACATAAAGCCATTAACATGGCTCGGATTGTGCGACTTTTTCGACTTTTTTCGACTTTTCTAAGGAAATGCGACTTTTTTCGACTTTTATGTGAAAGTATTTAATTATTATTTTTCCATAAGAATTAAAATTCATCAAAAGATTCATATTCAAACCTTTTTGAAATTAAACTACTTATAAAAAATTGTTATAAAACATGAAGAAATCTTCATGTTTTATAATAATTAAAGATGGCCGAGAGAAAATCACTATTTTATATTATAAGATTTTATAAAAAAAAGAATTTGAAAATAATTGAATTTCTAGGATAAATTTTTTTAATTATAAAGATAATTAAAATTTTGATAATAATTTTATTGAAATTCTTTCCAAATAATTGAATTTCAGAGAAGAATTTTATTATTTATAAGGATAATTAAAAATTTGAACAGATTTTATTTTTAATGTTTAAAAGTAATTGAATTTTGAAGAAGAATTTTGATATTTTTAAAAATAGTTGAAATTGTAGGGAGAATTAAAAAAAATTTGAAAATAATTGAATTTCTGCGATGAATTTTCTTATTGTTTAAGATAATTGAATTTTGCAAAGAATTTTATCAGAACTTTTGAAGATAATGAAATTTCCATGATGAATTTTATTATTTATAAAGATAATGATAATTTTTACGAGAAATTTAAAAAAAAATTTGAAAATTATTGAATTTCTGCGAAAAATTTTATTACTTTTGAAAATAAATGAATTTCGAGGATGAATTTTATTATACATATATTTTTTTTAAATGTTTAAAAGTAATTGAATTTTGAAGAAGAATTTTGATATTTATAAAGATAATTGCAATTTTGAGAATTTAAAAGAAAAAAAATTTGAAAATAATTGAAATTCTGCGGTGAATTTTATTAGTTTTGAAAATAATTAAATTTCCATGATGAATTTTATTATTTATAAAATTTTGACAAGAAATTAAAAAAAAAATTTTTTGAATGTAATTGAATTTTTGCAAAAAATTTCATTATTTTTAAAAAATAAATGAATGTTAGAGAAAAATTTTATTATTTATCAAGATAATTGAAATTATGGCAGGCATTTTATTAAATTTGTTTTAAATAATTGAAATTTTGAACAGATTTAAAAGAAAATGTTAAAAATACCTGATTAAATTTTTGCCATGCATTTTATTAAATTTTTCCTAAAATTTCATTTGACTTTTTTCCGACTTTTTCGGAAATTTTATGCGACTTTTCGTGATTTTTGTTGTGAATTTATGCGACTAAAGCGACTTTTTTTAAGTCTTAAAGACGATCCGAGCCCTGCATTTATCCTCAGGCGGAAGGTTACTAACTTCGGTAAACTTAATTTTAATCAAGATTTCTGAAGAAGTTATTTTTAAAAGAAAATTTTATTAAAATTGTTCGAATTTCCAAAATTTTAATTGAATTTGAATTAAAAAGTAAATTAATTTCGTTCATTTGAATGTACTGAACAATATAGACAGAAAATTTTTTAAAAACGCAAAGTTAGAAAAGAATTTGTTTCAATTTAATTAGTCTCCAATTTTGATGTTTCTAAATCTTTAAGGAATTAACTGTTTCTTTAGATACCCATTTACAAATAATTTAAATTTAAAGCTAAAATAATATCGTCTCATTATTTTTCGTTTTTAACAAAATTGCGGACTTCAATCTTATTTTATTTCTCTTCAACAGTGCGCTCAACAAGGAGCGTTAGAATGCGCTCGAGCTGTTTATGCATTTGCTTTGAGCACTTTCCCAAGTAAAAAGTCCATTTGGATGAGAGCTGCCTTTTTTGAGAAGACCTACGGTACAAGAGAATCTCTCGAAGCTCTACTGCAACGAGCCGTTGCTCATTGTCCAAAAAGCGAAGTTCTTTGGCTTATGGGCGCAAAATCAAAATGGTTGGCTGTAAGTATTTTTTCTTCTTTTAATTTTTCCGAAAAAATTGTCATTGGAACATAATAATAATTACAGAGTGTTTGTTTATTTAGGGCGATGTTCCGGCAGCGAGAGGTATTCTTTCACTGGCTTTCCAGGCAAATCCAAATTCAGAAGAAATTTGGTTGGCTGCGGTGAAATTAGAATCAGAAAATTCAGAATACGAGAGGGCGAGACGTTTATTGGCGAAGGCACGCGCCTCCGCTCCAACGCCACGTGTTATGATGAAGAGTGCAAAACTCGAATGGGCGCTGAATAATTTGGATACTGCTCTTAAATTATTGAAAGAAGCCCTCGAAATGTTTGATGATTTCCCTAAATTATGGTTAATGAAGGGACAAATTGAGGAACAACAGAATATGAATGAACAAGCTCTAACCACTTACAATCAGGGGGTAATTTTTCTCTTCTGTTTATGTAGATTAAGTTTAAATTTAAATTTACGAATTAAATCATAGACTTAGAAATTAAATTATAAATTTATGAATTAAGTTATAAAGAATTACTCTTATATTACAGATAAAGAAATGTCCGAATTCGATTCCATTGTGGCGGCTTTTGACCCATTTAGAATGCCACTCGGGTCGTGTTACTAAAGCGCGTTCTGTTTTGGAGAAAGCGCGTCTGAGAAATCCAAAGAATGATGAATTGTGGCTTGAGGCGGTCAGAATTGAAAATCAAAATTCCGCGACGCAAAATATGGCTCATACATTGATGGCAAAGGCATTGCAGGAATGTCCGAATTCGGGATTATTGTGGGCAGAAGCTATTTTTATGGAACCAAGGCCACAACGAAAAATGAAAAGTGTCGATGCTTTAAAAAAATGCGAACACGATGCACATGTTCTTCTCGCTGTCTCAAGGTATGTTTTTTCTCAATTCACGATTTTAATTACTTATTATTGACTTTTGCATCTTTAAACTTTATTCATTCAAAGAAATTTTCTACATTTTTTCTTTTCTCTAGAAAAAATTACAGAGATTATAGTTATCAAATATTTTAACCTTTGAAAAGATTGTGGATTTTAATTAATTTATCAAAATCCACTGAAATGTCCAAGATAAGTTTTGCAGGAATAAAAATAGAATGATTATGCTTTATTTTAATATCAATTTTATGAAAATTGAATATAACGTGTTTTGAGATATTTAGAAGTTTAACATTAATTCAAATCAAATTTTCTATACAATTACGTTATTTAAAAAAAAAAGCTTTCTACTACCATACAGTTCTAGAATTTATCTTTAAAAACTGCTAGTAACAAAATTCAATTGGTTTATTTAAATAGAAGAAATCTTTTTTTACACCTCTGGTATAAAACACTCCTTATTTTCATTTTAAAAGTATGAGAAATAACTAAAGTCAATTTTTTTCCTCTAAATAATTTTACATTGTTTTGTGAAAATTCTACTTTTTGGTGAATTTTGAAATTTTTGAAAATTAAACCTTGAACCATAGATCACCTCTAACAGGTTCTAAGCATTTTCCCATTTTCCGTTTGTCAATTAGCAGCAGTATATACAAAAATATTTCTTACTGCATAAATAATTTGAAAATGAAAGAAGTAAACCCGCCCTTTCACTTTTTTGACTCGCATTTGGGAAAAACTAAACTAAAAATTCATGCTAAAATTTATAATTATCTGTTACTAATACTACACCAAAAATGAACTTTGAATTTTTCATTTTGTAAACTTTAATTAAAAATAGGAGACTGCTTCTATTTACCCCTAAAAACTGTAAATTCGGGGTAAATAGAAACAGCAGAAGTTTCAATAATATTTCTGATAAAATAAATGAAAAAATTGTTTTTATTAAACTACAACACTATAATAAGAGAAAATAAGAGAGAACGGGAGAGAATGAGAGAGAATAGGGGAGAAAAAAGCATTATTTGTTTAATGTGTTTCAAATTTTGGCATAGTTTATTTTTAAACTTATAGAAATTAACCACAAAACGTTCGTTTTCTTTTGTTTTTGAAGGTTAATCTTTTAAAAATTGTAAAAATTGAATAAAACTCTGTGCAACGACTGATACATATTTAAATATAATTTGAACCCTAAAGAACACCACTTCGGCATAAGTGGTAAAAATTTCTTTATTTATCAGTGGTTGCAATGAAATAAAAAAATCGAAAATCAATTACTTCGCTTTTGAGAAAAGTCACTTTTTAGACGAAATTTCAATTTATTCAATGTTTTCGCTTTATTAACGTTATTTTTTATTACATATTTGAAATATTTACATCTTACATTATTTTTATCTTTTGATATAAGAGAGAAAAAAGCGTTTCAAAAGTCCTTTGCTTCTCAAGATGTTAAATTTCAAAAAATCATAACATTTATAATTTTCATCAAATAAAAAAACACGTATTTAGGGTCATTTGGGGTAAATGTAAACGGTTTATAACAATTATATTGAAAGTAATCGATTTTTTATTTTAAAAAATTTAATTTTTTAAAGAAATTTTATTAAATTTTTTGTTAAAATAAAAGTGAACAACAAGGAAGAATTTATCAAAATAATTGCAATCATACAAAAAAATTTGTTTTTTTAATATTATTCAATTCTTCCATAAAATGTTATCAAAATTTTAGAAAATAATTGAATATTTGGATGCGTTTTAGATGATTTTTTTAGAAACAATTAATTTCTTTTGAGGAATTTAATAAAAATTGTATTGAAAACAAATGAATTTTAATACAAAATTTAACTTAGTAAAATTTATTTGGAAAATAAGTAGTTAAGTTGATAAAAATTCAAAACATTTTAGTTTTACTTTTTAGCAGTGAAAGTCAATTCATATTTGTTAATTTGTATAACAAAATTTATTCGTTTGAAAATTCTAAGAAAATAAGATTTTTAAGTTACAAAAAAGTAGCATTTTTTCAAAATTTTTAAAGAGTAGAAATTTTTTTATTATAACTAAAAAAAATTTTCTAACATTTAAAAAAATGGTAATTTTTTTAAGTTTTTCTATTAAAAAAAGAGAAAAAAAGGAGAAAATGATTAATTTGAGGTGTTTTATTAATTTAAGATGATAAAAAACGGAAAAGATGAATAAAGGGGTGATATTTAAAATTATTTTCCATCATTTATTTCTAAAGTTCTCAACGTTTAAGTGAGAGAAATTTATTTATTTCTCCTCCAAATTAAATTTTTATTACAATCATTTTGCTGTAAAGAAATTAATCATTAAGTTTCTAAATGTACAATTTAAGTTTAAAATTTTTATTTGATATCAATATTTTTGGAAAATACTTTTAATGCTTTAAATAAAAAATATTTAGTTCATTTGAACGAAATTTGTCCATCACTCCACAATAATAAAAAATTATATATTTTATATAAAAAACTGAATCATTTAATATGTAAATTAATAAATTACAGATTATTTTGGAGCGAAAGTAAAGTTTCAAAGTGTCGAGATTGGTTTAATCGAACAGTAAAATTGAGACCTGTATTAGGCGATGCCTGGGCGTATTTTTATAAATTTGAAAAACTTCATGGAACTGATGAGCAACAGGAGGATGTGAAGAAACGTTGCATTGCCTCCGAGCCAAAGTATGGAGAAAATTGGTGTAAAATTTCAAAAAATATTAACAATTGGTGTTTTAATACGGAACAAATTTTAATTCTCGTCGCTAAGGAGCTTCCAATTCCAATATGAATTCAAATTTTTTTTCGTTTATTTAGAATTGTATATTTGAAACTAATTTCATAAGGTGAGTAAAAGAATAGAAAACTGTACGTTTATTTATTTATTTTTCAAGCGAGAATTTGATTTTCACATTTTATTTAAATATTTTTTTATTTATTTTTACGGAATTCTTATTAGTTTACTTAAATTTGTTTTCTTTTGAACTGTTATTAAAACTTTTGTTTAAATTTGATTGAATGAATCGTTCATTGTTTTCTTACTCTTCTTTTACGTTCTTTGTTGTTAATTATTAATGACAAAACTGTAACTAATAGTTATTTTTATAAATAATCTATTTAATTGCAAATAGTTTTAAAATTCTAATAATAATAATAATATAATTGCAAGTAAACGCAATTTAATTAATGGAAAATTAAATAGTTTGTGAAAGTTCCTTTCTCCTAGATCACTTTTATTTCTTCTGCTAAAGATTTTATTAATAAATATTTATAATTTATCTTTTTTTCTTTTATTTTCAGAGAAAGACAATATTTGAAAGGAGAAAATTCTTTAGAAAAACTTTTAAAGAAAATAACCCTGCGCAGAAGGTTGTTATGAAAACTATATATATTAGTTCCTTCACCTCTGACTTTGAGATTAGGTTAGGTAGAAATATTTTCTTTTGTTACTCCAAAAAAGAAAGTAGTCACTAAACTGTTTGCCGTTCAGCAAACAGTTAACTTTAAATAAGTGGCAGTATCGATTGGAACAGATGTGCGAGTGTTAGATTTTTTTCTTCAAGTGAAATTATTATTTAGAAAAAAAATAAAAAACAAAATATACAAAATGAATGCAGAAAAAATCGTCGATTTTATGATTCTTGGTTCGTATTTTATATTTGTAAGAACATTTTCTAATATTGTTACAAATAATAGTAAAAAAAATTGTTTTCGAATTTTTAGTGAAAAATTAAAATTAAATAAATTTTTGAATATTAAATTTGATTGTATAGATTAAAATTTAGATTTATATAAAATTTGTATTATAATTATTTAGGATAATAAAATAATTATTATTTACGATAATATTGTTCCTTTGTTTAATAAACGTTGATTTTAGGTAGAAATTAATTTTGACAATTTAAATTTTATCAATTCAAAAGAGAGGAGGGGAAAATTTTTTGGAAATATTAAAATTCACTTGATATTAATATCGTTTGAATTGAAATTTTCTTTTTTTAAGATAATTGTATGCAGGAGTTGATAGAGGAGAGTGTAAAGATTCGCGAGATGGCTTATGCGCCTTATAGTAAATTCAAAGTTGGAGCAGCACTACGTTGTGAGGATGGATCAATAGCGACTGGTTGCAATGTAGAAAATGCCGCCTATTCACTGGCAATTTGTGCTGAACGTGTTGCAATGGGGAAGGCTATTTCCGAGGGGAAGCGAAAATTCACAGCAATTGCAGTTGCGGCTGATCTAATTCATGGAAAGAAAAACACATCACCATGTGGCATGTGCCGGCAAATGATGGTCGAATTTGGTGACATGCCGGTTTATCTAACATCACCCGATATGATGACCATTCAATCGACATCTGTCGTTGAACTATTGCCATTTTCCTTTGGCTTTGAAAATATCAAAAATGGTATTCAATTCCCATTAAATCACAATAATTGATTAAATTATTTTTTTATTTTCATGAACAGAAACGAAATTACGATTGTATAATCGTTTCTATTTTATTTTTTTAATAATACATGTTTTTGTCCTTTTTACTTATATTTTTTAATATTTCTTTCGTGTAAAATTTACAAAACTGGTTCATAACTTTCCAGATAATTTATTTTTACACTTTTTTACTTTCTATTATATTTATTTGTAAATTACAAATTGTAACAATAAAACAAACGAATGTATTGAATAATGACGAAAGTTGTTTTTCTGCACGATGAAATAAATTAGATCGTTTCTAATTGAGATTGAAATTATTGTTGCTGATATTAACAAACGATAAGCGTGAAAAACAAACTTCAAAGAACAATTTAGTGACGACATTATTTTTAGCCTTCTTAACAAAGATAAAATAATAGTTAAATGGGGGAAAAAATGCAATTTTTTATTTTTTACTTTTTATTTTATTTCTTTATACATCGAATCTACGAGTACAGAAAACCTTTCGTTTTTTTTACAATATCAGTTTATTGGTAAAATATTAATAAAATTATTAAAAAAAAATATATATAACTTAATCGTCGCGTGCGACTGTATTAATATATACAAATTAGTACAACGAAAAGAATCGTAAATTAACTGAACTTCATTTTTGATCAGCTTCTGTAAAATAAAATTAAATATTCATAGTGCGCTTAATTTTTTACCATAAGAAGTTTGTCCTCCTTTTTATTTATTTCTTTATTTCTCATCTACCAAAATGGACACCTGAAATATAAACAAGAAATTGAATGGAAATGTTTAATTATTTAAAAATAATATAATCTTTTTTTTTGTCATTTGTATTGTATTTTTTACATTGTTAATGTAAATAAATAAATTTTAAATTGAATAATTAACAGTTAGTTAATTAAATTTTTTTATAATTAACAGTTACTTAATTCACTCAATCAATGTTCTTTATTCAATCAACTTATTATAATTATTTATTTTATTGTACTTCAGTTAGAACAAAATTTAAATAAAATTAACTAATTTTGCAAAAAAATGTAGATTGTTTTAGAAATTCGATTTTTGTTATTAAAATTGAAGTATTAATTTATAATTTTCATTCTCATGATAACTATTTTGTTAAACAAATTGCACAATTAAGTACTTTAGCGATAAAAGACTTTTATAATAGATAAGTTTATATCAGATTTACTAAATAAAAATGTCTTCGTTGCGATGACAATTTACTAGCATTTTCTCTTCTTATTATTTTCCCAATGCTTATGAATTCATTTTTTATAATAATAAATTAATAATTACATATTGCAATTACTAATAAAAGTAACAATATAATATAATAAAATTATTTATTAATATGAAAATGTCAAGAATAATTTTAAATTAAAATTTTTTTAAAAATTCAAATAATAATTATTTTTTATTATTTACAAAAGTTTTATTAAAATTCCTTGAGAGCATTTAATTATTTTTAAAAGTTTTAACACAATTCCACACAAAATTTCAATGATTTTCATAAGTCTAGTAAAATTCTTGACAAAAATTACATTGTTTTCAATTTTCAATTGTTGCTTTATATGAATTTTCATAAATTTTGGCAAAAATTAAATTTTATAATTGTAATAAAATTCTTTTTAAACAATAAATTACTTTTTCCACTATTCTTGAAAAAAATCAATGACTTCAAAGAATTTTAATAAAATTCTTCATAAAAAAACAATTAATTTTTCAATGCATTTTTCAATTAATTCCTCATAAAAATTTAAAATAATTATTCTAACCGAAATTCAATTATTTTAAAATATTTTAATAAAATTCCTTAAAACTATTTAATCATTTTTGAAGTAATTCAATTATTTTCAATACAATCTTTATAAAATGTCTTGAAAAAATTAATTTGTTAATTATTTTTCTTATTTTAAATACAATTTCAATTATATTCATTGAAACGAAAATTTAATTACTGTGAATAAAATTTTTAACTTTTATTTAACTAACTTCTTTAAAAGAATTTAATATTTTTTGCCGGAATTCAATTTTGGAACAATAACAGTTAGTTTTAATATAATAATCTATAAGTCACTGTTGTTTTTGTTTTAAAATGTTAAATTAAATTTACAAATTCCTATTATATTTGATATTTTAAATTAAAACCTTTTCAAATTAAATCTTCAAATCATAAAATTAGAATTTAATTAATTCTAAAATTTAAAAGCATTTAATAAACGATTATTATTAAAAGAAAGTAAACATAAATTGAGAGAGTTTCAGAAACAATTTATATAGAAATCATTTAAAGGTTTTAAATTAAAATTCTGAAAACTTTAATTTTTAGTAACGTTAATTATAATCTTTAAATGACTTAATTTTATGAAAAATTTTATTAAAATTATTTTAACTATCGTATCTATATTATAGTATTTAATTAATTAAATATATGTTTCAGTAAAAATAATTGATTTAGAGAAGAAATTTTGTTAAAAACATTCAAAATTAATCATCTCTTACAATTCTCAATATTTTTTAATGAAAATTTCTAAAAGTGCCCCAACTCGGATTTTTTTCAAATATAATTTTTTCTTTGCATTTTTTGCATTATTACATATTCCTTACTTTTTTCTTAACAGGAAAAGTTAGAATTTATCTAAATTACTTTTAGTGGTGAAACATGTATTAAACTATATTTTCCTTTGACTTTTAACCTAAGATTGTTTTCTAATCTAATGCTGAATTGTTTTTGAGTTCAAAGAAATAGAATCTAGTTACTACGAAAAAAGCTGGACTTTTTTAATCAAAGCTGTTTGAAATGAACAATTTTTTGCGACTCCTGTGAAATTTCAAAAAATCGAGTTGAACCCTTTTTCGAAATTCCCAATTCAATGGAATTTAAGAAGAACTATCATAGTTGTCATATCTTGGAAATAATAATTAAACTTTTCTTATTGAAATAAATTTTGTGATTCAAAAAACTCACCATCCGATGTAACACTGGCAGAGGTTTTCATTATTGGTTGCCTGTTGAATTAAAAGATCAACTTGTCGTTGAACGCTCAACATTTGATCGTGTGAAAAATCGCGACCCGTGAGTTTGTCTCTAACTCTATTTGTGATTGCAAGCGCCTTTTTGTTCAAAGCTTCCGGCTGATTACTGTCCCCTATAAGTAAATATTTCATTTTTAACATTTTCGAATAAATGATATGTAAATTTAAATTAGAAACGAATTATATTTCAAGTCTTCACATTATTTATTAATATTTATGTTTTTGTTTACCACCATTCTCGATACTGCAAGGTGCTCCTTTTTTCGGCAAAGTTGACGTCAGCGAATCAATAATATCACCACGTTCCTGACTACTACTCGCGCTCATTCCCTGAGCATCGGATCTCTTCACCTTTGGTACCGTATTGTCCATGAGCCGCCAATTTAACAATGGATCATAGACAAAAGCTTCCAAAACTGCCATAAGACTGTCCTTATTTCGATGTAAAACAGACATAACGGATTCACAGGTCCTTCTGTATGTGCCCTCAATGCCCGTCACTTCCATTGCATTGATTAACATTCTCGTCAATCGAAATGGAATTTTCTCGGGGAATTTCTCACGTGTCATTGCCACTTCGAAGCAATCGCCAAAATCAATGTGAAGAATTTTTCCACTCAAACGATCGAGCATCAAATTCGAGGGATGACGATCACCAAGTCCAAGTATATAGCCAACCATTGACATCACTGCCAATGAACGTGTGTAATTTGTCCGACGATCAAACCAAACTTCACTTGATGGCGATTTCAGCCAGAGGAGACGCGATAAATCGTCACCGTTCGTATGCTCCAGGGCGTGTTCGAAGACTTCTACTTTTTGCATTAACATAAGGTGATCGTAATCTGGTGCCATCTGTACAACATTTTTATTATTTCTTTTTTTTTCATAGAAAAAACATTTTTTACTAATTTATTTTTATACTCTATAACTTTATACTATTTTTTTATTCATATTTTACTTTTTTCGGTTTTTGTCTTTATGCAAATCATTTTTATTTAGAGAATAGAATTAAAAAATTTTACAAGAAATAAAAGAAATTGAATTTTTTACATTAAAGGTTTTATTTTTTACTCTTTATTTTCTTTCTCAATGTTAACAATTTTTTTCTGATTAAAAAAGAAATAGTTTATATATGAAATAATGGTAAGCAATCTTAATTTTTAGGTTCTAGTTCTCAAAAATATTAATTTTTTCCTTTTTCCAAAATACTTTCTTTTAATGTAATAATTTTTATTTTGACTAAAAAAGAAATTGTTTAAAAGAATCGTAAGAAATCTGAATTTTCAGCTTTTTACTTTTCTCTAGTATATTAATTTCTTTTTCAAAATATAGGAAACTTTGATTTTAAAAAACGAAAAATAAATAAATAAGTAAAATAACTATTTTTAATTGAAATTGTAAAAAATTCTATAAATTGTCTCGAATTAAAAATTGTCTATTAAATTTTTTAATAAAATTAAAATTTAAGTATTTTTAATAAAGTAAATTAGTTTCATACTAACTCGAAGCATAATTCGGTGTTCAATATTGAGGAGAATTTTCTTCTTTTCTCGATAATCTCTAATGAGGGTGTGTAATGTATCGCAATGAGGCACCCAACCAATAAGGCCACTATTTGTCGACAATGGTATCACAGCGTATCTCTGTAAATTTTCAAAATTAAATTTAAAACTATATATTAAAAATAAAATCATAGTAAATCATTCGAATGAATAGTATTCAATAAATAAATATTTCAATAATCAATTGAAATGACACTTAATTTAATTTTTAGTTTTTGGAAAAATTCAATTTCATTAGTTGCACTATAGAATCGGTGAAGTTCATGTTTATAAATAACAATGTTGAAAATTAATTTTTTCTCAAGCAAAAAACCATGCAAATTTTTGTAAACAATCAGCTTTTTTAAATAAATTTAAAAATTGTAAAAATAATTAAGGAAGCATGTAAACAATTAAAAGTTGCATTTAAATAAAAAATAACAATTTTGTCATCTTAAAATTTAGATTATGTTAAAACTAAATTGTTTCTAAGTGACAAGAAAATTTTTATTTTTATTCAAACACATATTCTAATTGTTTAAAAAGTGTTAAAAATTAAATTCTTCAACCTCAGATAAAAACAAGTTTAAATTTTAGTTGGTTTTTTCAATTAAAATAAAAAATAATTGAATGTGACTAATTTTTATTCGAAATCTTTGTTGAATTATTTCTTTAAACTTTATTCTCACCTGTATAGTAAGATTTCTCCTAAAAGTGTCAGGATCGTGTAACAATAATGTATTAACTAATCCGAATAACTGCATCACACGCTCGTCCTGTCGGAGATCTTCGTGACCCTTCAAAAGGAACATGTAATCCTTGCCATTACTCCCTAAAAAAGAATTACAAAATTAGAAAAAGAATGAATATCATTTTTTAAATATATTTATATATTCATTACAATTCACGTCCTGAAAGGAAATTAATAAATTAGTAGGTACCTACCAACAAATAAATTAACTGCCAATTTCATTTTTTTAATTTTTTTTAATATAAGTATCTTTAAAAAATTAAAATTAAATTTCTCAGAAATCTTATTCTTTTCTTAATTTTAAATAATAAATTTCAATGAATAGATAAATTTAAATTTA
Source organism: Leptopilina myrica (nomen nudum) (assembly GCA_032872475.1). Classification (NCBI taxonomy): domain Eukaryota; kingdom Metazoa; phylum Arthropoda; class Insecta; order Hymenoptera; family Figitidae; genus Leptopilina; species Leptopilina myrica (nomen nudum). The sequence continues at coordinate 9,629,163 of CM065460.1, forward strand.
ATATTTGTTTAAAACTTGAGTAAATAATTTTTTAAACAAATACCTATTAATTTTTTTACAGAAATTGATATTTTGAAAAATGTTTGTTTATAACCATTTCTAAAGTTAATTATTACAATTAATAACTTTGTTTTTCTCATTTTTCTTCAAAATTATTTTCAAAATTTCAATTTAATTATTATTATCTAGAATTTTTTTACCAAAGTCGATCTATAGATTAATCAAATTATTAACAATTTTAGAGAATTCAATTATAAATTGTATTAAGCATTCAATTATATACAGAAGAAAAGAAAATTCACTTCGAAATATTCTAACATCTTTTACAGGGTGTCTAGTATTATTGTAAAATAGAATTCCAGGACTTTTCCAGGTTAAAAATATATTTCCCCAGGTACTTTTTTTAAAAAATTTTAATATAAAAAATACATAAAATTTTTCTTCTAAATATTGCAACAAAATATGATATTTTTTAGTATTAAATGTAACTCATTTCGATTTTTATAGTGCGAAAAATAACTGTAAATAAATTTTTTAATAATTATTTTCGAATCATTTTTCTATTTAAATTTTACGAAATAAACAATTGATTAAAAATATTTTGAATAATTTAAATTTTGTAAAATTTAATTGAAAATAATTAATTTTTTAGATTATTTTGTTAAAATTTTTAAAAATTACCTTTTGAACAATTTTAATTTCAAATTTTCAAAATAATTTAAATCTTTAAACGTAAATTTAAAAATGAAAATTAATTTAAGTATTCGAAAAATTCCAGGACCGATTAAAAAATTCAAGAACTTTTCCAGGTTTTTAAGGAATTCCAGGTCGCTAGACACCCTGTTTTAACATCATTTAAATTTAAATTTTCGAAAGTTGCGAAAAGTTTTTAAGTTGAAAAGATATTTAAGGAGAATTCAAGTTTTTCCTAATCTCTGTCAATCTTTATAAATATTTCTTTATTAATCTTGTAATAAATTAAAATATAAGGGTTCACCGCCATTTTAAGCAAAATCAAGAAAATAATTTTAAATATTTGAAAAAATTATTTTTATATAATAGTTTTTTTAGAGGAATTCAATGATTTTAAGAGATATAAAAATTCTAAAAGGATGGAAATAATTTTTGACTGACTTTATTTTATAACCATTGAATTCCTCTTAAAAAAATACTACAGAAGCAATTTTATGCAATATTTAAATTATTTTTTGATATAGTTCAAAATAAGAGGGAAATTTAAAATAAATAAAATTAGGCATTTCAGTATTAAAGAAAAAAGAAATTACCCTTAATGCACAATTTCCTCGGTCGTTGTTTACTCGTAATCACTTGCATTGAACTGTGAAAGTTCGATATCCGAATAATTGGCTGTCCAGGTTGATAGCTTCCAGGCACGGCCAATTCAAGATCCCGACACAATAAAAGTTTTGGACTCACATATTGTAATTCCAAACTTGTCAATTGTGGCAATTGTCGTGAGATTCTTCGGAAAACGTGATAATAAAGATCCCACGCCTGATTCAAATCGCGAACATTGCCTGAAGCTTTAAATCTATGGCACCAATCTTGAGCTTCAACTAAATCCCGTCCGTAGGCTTGATTAAACGATGTCTCCTTCAATGTTTGTGGACCACGTTCGAGCATCGCGTGCAACGGTTCCAGTGTGTCAAACATACCCTTAACATTTCTCTCTCCAAAATACAAACGACTCGCCTCCTCAAGACCGGCGTGCCACAACTCATGCCACAATATTGCAACTCTTATCAATTCATCGCTAGCCATTATTGCCTGTTGCACCAGTGTGGGACTGTGTTCGCACATATTTTTCAAAATTTTATTAGCCGCCGTTTTCCTCGCGTGACTCGCACTCTTCGATGCGACCGTCAGTGGATAGACGAGAGCCTGTGGATGGGACTTGCCAATGTCGATCAGTAAATGATGAATACATCGTCCGACGAGCGCTCTCGGTGTGTCGATTCTAGCAATCAATTGTGGAATCACTTGGAGCCAGGTGTTTATTTCGATCATGCGAATACCCTCGACAATTGCGTCGTAGACCTCTGGCCATTGTCCATACTCGAACCAGAGTGTAAGGAGTCGCAGTGTGTCTTGAAGGGAATTGCCGTGTGATAAATTGATGGAGCGGAAGAAGCCCTCAACGGCAGGAACGGCATAGCGGGAAATGTACTGTGAACTGCAGAGATTTCGAGAGCCGCTGGACGATAGGGAATTGTCTTGATTTATCATTTCGCCTTGTTGATGCTTGTAGAAGAGAACTGTTTCGTAATTTGTGTAGGCGAATGAGTGCCAGGCTTTGTACCATGAGGGATCGTGCTCGGTAGCGGCTGAATAATAGGTGAGGACCATTGGAATCGAGTGCTCCTTGATACCCTGTAGGGCTTCGGTCCATTCGCCCAGTTTTAGATAACATCTCGCGAGTAAACGCTTCCTTGTGTCTTGATGCTTCTCATCTTCTTGATTTATCACCGAATTTCCCGAATTTGTTAATGACGACGTGACAAATTTCTGCAATTGACAGTAAGCCTCGTTTCGTTTGCCAGCAACCCACATGTGTTTACAGTAGGCGAATGTTACCTGTTGATAAAAATATCGCATATATCAATTCAGAAAAATAAAAATAATCAAATTTTTTTATGTACTTTAATTACAAATATGATCATGATTTATCGGAAACTTTAATAAGTCTAAGAAAGGGAACTTTTATTGCTAAATGCGAAAATAATTCTAAGAAATAAGTAGATTTTAAAAATATTTTAATGTAAATTTTTCAAAACAATTATTCAGGGTTGCCACGCTTTTACCTTTTTCCAATTCCCTGACTTTTCCAGGTTTTCGAGGTTTTCAAAACTAAATTTATTATTAATTAGAAAATTATTGTAAAACATCAATAACTTCATTTTTCAATAAATATTTAATCATTCTTTTTTTCATATAGAAATAAAGATTTTAAAAATTAAATTACTATTTTTATCTTTTATTATTTATTCCTCAAAGAATTAAATTATTTTCAAAAATTCTAATGAAATTCTTATGTGTTCATTTTTTTAAAAAATAATTTTAATAAATTCTTCGTAGAAATTTAGTAAATTTCAAAAAATTCTCAAACTTCAATTATTTCCAATGTCTACTACCTATTTCAATAAAATTTCACAAAACAATTCAATTATTTCAAAAGAAATTTTAATAAAATTAGTTTCAAGAATTCAATTGTTTTCAAATGTTATGTGATTCTTCGCAAAAATCCAATTATGTTCAAAAATTGCCAAAAATTCCCGTCAAAATTTAAATTATCTTTATTAATGATAATTATTTTTAATATACAAAATTTTCATCAAATTTCTCAAAAAATGAATTTTCTTAAATTTTATTAAAAACTTTTTAAAAGCATTCAATTAATATTAAAAAATTTGTTGATAAAGTTCAATTATTTAATAAAATCATTATTTTTAGAGTTAAATAAATGAATTCTCGTAGAATTTTCTAATAAATAAATATTTTTGAATATGATATTTTATTATAATCCAAAATTTTAACTGAAATTTATTATTAAATCAATATTTATTAGAAAATTCTACAAGAAATCAATTATTTAACTATGAAAATAATCAATTTATGAAATAATAATTAAATGTTTCTTAAAATTCAATTTTCATAAAAAATTTTATCAAAATTTGACTATTTTGTTTTTTGTTATTAAACATAACTACTATTATTATTTATGTCAAGAGACAAATGTAAAAAAAATTAACAAAAATTTCATTTTTCGAGAAATTTGATAAAAATTTTGTATATTAAAAATAATTGAAATTGAAACAAGAATTTTATTAAAATTTTCGAAAATAATTGAATTTCAGAGAAAAATTTTATTATTTATAAAGACAATTTTAATTATAAATAAGAATTTTTAATTTTGTCAAGAATTTTTGCAAATTTTCAAACATAATTGAATTTTTGTGAATAATTATATTACAGGGTGTCTACTATTTTCATTCAACAAAATTCCTGGTTATGACCTAATTTTTTCCCGGTTTTCTTTTCTTATAAAATTTAAATTTAAATTTGATTTCGAACATAAATAAATATTAATTTTAATTGAAAATTTGAAAAATAATTTTTTCAATTATTTAAAAATAATCTTGTCTGTTTATACATAATTATAATTGGAAATTTTCTTTTTCAAGTTTATTACAATTCTATTGATAATAATTGAATTTCTGCAAAGAATTTTATTATTTACAAAAATAATTGAAATACTTCCAATGAATGATATTATTTATGAAAATAATTTAATTCCTGTGAAGAATTTTATTACAATTTTAAAAAAAGCAGTGATAATTAATTATTTACTTAATAAGTAATAAACATTATATTTGCTTAAGAAATGATAAATATCATTTATTTGAACATTCAGAAATTTGAGATTATAAAAATTTAAGAGAAGTTCAATAATTATAACTATTAAATAATAATAGAATAATATAATTTTTAGAAGCAAAAAATGATTTAAAACTTTAAGAGGGACTTTATATTTTAAAAATAAAATTATAATTACGGTCATTGACATTGTTTTCGAAAAATTTTAATTAAAATTCTTTCAAAGAATTAAATTATCTAAAAATAAAATGTGAAGAAATTTCAATTATTTCAAAAATTTTCAATTATGTATTTGTTTAGAAAAATTAAATTATCTTGCATCAATGGAATTGAAAAATGTCAACAATTTTATAAAAAAATTTGAAGTGCATATCTTCTTTTTTTAAATTAACTAATAAAAATTTTGATTATTAATCTTCGCACTAAGAAACGTGAATTCATTAAAATGTGACTATAAAATCCAATTATTAATTAATTATTAAATTAAAATATTTTGAAAATTTTATTTCTTAAAAAGTTTCTAAAGAAATTCTTTAAGAAATTAAATTACATATTTGCAGTCGAATTTCACAATATTTCTATTAACACCATAATTTTTTAAAATTTATTTACATAATCTGTTTGAATTAGTGCTTGATTTTTACTATCAAATTAATTTTTTTTAACTAATTCAAAGTTAGAGAACAGTATAAATATCTATAAAAATTGAAAAAAGTATTTTTTTTTAAACAAGTTAAAATAATAAAACTTTTTTAATTTTGATGAAAAAATTCCCGGATTTGTATAAAAATCCCGGTTAATTCCCGGTTATTTCCCGGATTTCCCGGTTAGTAGACACCCTGTATTATTTTTGGAAATAATGTAATTGAATATTGAAGTAAAATTAGGTTTTAAGAATAAATACAATTAGAAAACAAAAATTTTCCAGGATTTCGCTCAAAATTCCCTGACTTTTCAAGGTTTTTTCAATTTTGATAAAATTCCCTGACATTTCCAGGTTTTCAGGTTGCGTGGCAACCCTACAATTAAATTTCTTAAAAGAGTTTTTTGTATTATTTAAAAAAACTGGGCAAGTGCTATTAAACCAGTCATGTTAATAAAAGAAATTTTTTTATTCGTTAAAAAAATTAATAAATAAACAAGTAAAAATACGACAGTAATCGGCTACCTAAATCGACAGTAAAGTTTACTAAAAATTCGTGTGCTCTTAACTAAAGTTCAAAAATAGTTTAGGAAGAAAAAAATGAGAGTATTTACCTGTGGATGATGAGTAGGAAGCGGTTTGTCAGAAACCAACGATGGATCCATTCCAAGAAGCATCACCAGCGTTTTGTGACACAACATTAAATTTCCACTCTTTCTACAAAGACTTGCGTACTTTAGCCAAGTATACATGTCGTCTTGGGGCGAAACAACGAGCGTATGAACCTGAAAAAAATAATGGAGTAATTATAAAATAATTACAAAGTTTGTCATGCTTAAAATAAAATTTTTTATTTTGAAAATTATTTATCAAAAAACTACGCAAAACTCGATAAACGTTGTCTACTTGGCATAAATTGAGCCAATTATTATTAAATAATTAACTAATAAAATAATCGTATATTTATAATAAAAATAAAAAACCTGAATTATCTTCTGCCAATCTTCAACAATTCTCTGACCACCCTGAAGTCTCTCCCACCACATACTCTTGATAGTTGATCTCCTCTCGGGCACCAACTTAAATTGAATCACTTCCTCCAGTTCGGCCAATTTTTGCACCTCGACCATCGCATTGTACGCCCGCTGATAACTCTCCCCAGCCATTGCGGTTAACTCCGTGTCCAGTAAATCGCGTGCACTCTCAATTAATTCGTGAGCAACGTCGTAACGCTCATCATGAATTGCCAGTACAGCTCGATAGAATGCACCATCTTGCGTGTCTTTCGATATCAACGAGACGTACTTCTGCATACTCTCCCACTGATTAAGACCCCAAGCGGCCGCTGCAGCCATTCTCGCCATCCTTTGCTTCGTCTCCTCGCTCTGATTCGACCACTGCTTCATTGCGACTTCATGAAGTTGTCCCCATTCTCCCAGAGCCTCGAGACATCTCATTTCACCCAGAGTCGATTCCACATCGTTCGAATCAATCTCAAGTCTCTCGTTGTAAAGCTGAAGGGCCTTGTCCCAATTGTGCAACTTCTCGTACCATCTCACTTGCACCTTCAATTCAGGCTGACTGTGCTGATTCATCACATACTCCAACAAACCCTCAGCAGCTTCTTTCTGCTGCAGTTTATTGTTGATCGATATCAGCGACTCAAAAACATTGCTCTTCGAATCACTATTCTTCGCGTCGGCCCTCTCCGAGTCGTTCTTATTCTTGCTCTTGTGAAACTCGTCCTCCTTGTAATGAAGCGCTTTCGCGTAGGCACGACAATGCATTGCGCGTTCGCCGAGAATTTTATTATCCAACGGCAGTGGTCCCTTGTCACAGTGCTCCATAAATTCGGCTAAATTCAAAATCGTCTGCGTTATTTCCGGCAAATCAGGCACCATTAGAGCTTGCTGAAGTGTCTGTATCAGTTCGGCTCGATAACTCTCGTTCAATTCGGACCAACACGAAACGAAGGCGGCATTAAAAAGATCTCTCGGTAATTGTGAATAAGTCTGTGCCAAAGCCCAACAGGATCGCAAAGCCGGCGATGGCGACTCCTTCAGCAAACCAATCGACAAACTCTTAATCCACTCGAGCCAATCGTCCTTCGACACCCGCCTCGTCGCAGTCCAAGCCTTCTGCAAATTCGAAGCGTCCACATGTAAACGTTTTATAGTCGTCGTATCCGAAGAGGTCAACGACATGTCCCTATTTTTATTCTTCGACTGCCTCTGCTTTATCAGAAGATAGTCCTCTGTATCCACCACCGACGATTCAATATCAATCTTATGCACCAACCACTCATAGCGTGTATTCGAAATCTTATGCTTAATTATCACCTTCTGCACCATGAGAATAAAGATCTTGTACTTCTTGCCCAGTTGAATAATAATAGCACAAAGTGTATCCATCGCAGTGTCTCGAAGATCTGGAAATTGATCCAAAACCCTCACCAACGGGTGTATTATTCTCGATGAGAAATCCGTGAAATCTAGACAATCCGACAGATGATCAATCGTCTCCAAAGCGACTCTATTCACCACAATCGGACAGTCCGTGGCGCAAAACAATTTCACAATCGGCGGTAGCACCAAATGAAGATAATTATCCAAATTATTACCAAACTTCTGCAGAGCCTGGAGAAGTTTCACAGTCACAGTACGATCCTTACTAGGATCATGGTTCAACACCTTCAGAATTTGTGGTATTAGTTGTGGAATGTAGATCTTGAACTCAGAACCCAATGCAACGGCAATGTGTTCAACGAGTAAAATTAATGTACTCTGTAGAGGACTGTTAACGGTCCAAAATTCTTTAATTAGAACAAAAATATCGTCGAGGTAATTTCTAATATGTTGCTTCACGATGGCGATCAGAATGGCGAGTTGCTGGAAGAGGTACTCACGGAACGTAATGTCGGCCGTGCGGACAACATTCAGAAAACTTGGCATCACCTGCGATATGTATGGAACGCACTTGATGCCCAAACTCTTGAAAATAAAAGTCACGGCCTGCACTACCATGGTGTGGTGCTGCGACAGCGTGGGATCGCGAATTATTCTCATCAGCGTCGCAATAGCAATCGCCGGGTAATATTCTTCCAGAGTCGACGACGACATATTCACCAGCATTTCGCTTGTCGTCAGGTCCTGATTCATCTCCGCGTCGCTCTTTATATCCGCCATTGATGTCAGTGTGTCCAACTGGGAGTCAATTTGACCCAAATTCATTTTATGCTTGTAGGGATCTAGTGCTCCGAGTAGACCCAGAACTCTTATGGTTTCCCTCCGAATATGCGTCTGTTGCTCCGTTTTTAAAAAGTTTATCAAAACATCCAACAAAGTCGGATATTGCATATAAGGCTTCACCACATAACCAGTGCTCCCGACCAGTTGGCCCAGAACCCAGAGGGCAACCCCACGTTTCTCGGGCGAACTTGCGTCGACCAACATTTCCAGCAAAATGGACAACAGTTCCGGAAGCCACTGCTGCATTTCGGCACCGCTCACCTCCGCTAAATCGCCAATCGCTTTTAGAATTGCCAAAATAACACCTGGATTCGGCTCCGGTTCCTTTAATTTTGGCACTAGAACCTTCAACATCGGCTCCATGTAAGGGCGAATAAGTCTCGGTGCACTCACCACGAGATGATCGAGCATCCTGGCCGCTTGCTCCTTATTCCGCCCCATTCCCGAATACTCCAACTCGGTCAGCAACTGAATCAACGTCTTCCTCAAGGACGGCATCACATAGGCCGGATTCATTATACTCAGTCTTCCAATCGTTCTACTGGCAATTTCCCGAATTTCGAAAATCTCGTCATTCATTCCAACGAACAGTGCCGAGAGGCTCTCGGCCTGCGCCAAATGACTGTCGAACGACTCGTCCAAGGAGGCGAGGACCCAAAATCGAACATCCGGATCTGGATCGATAATTCCAACATCGAGTAGTTTTCGGACAACTGAAGAAACAGTGGTTGTCACCGTATGTCCAGGTTGGTTTAACGAGAGTCGCAGGAGTCGAGAACACGTTCGCACCGCCTCGAGACGCACCTCCGCCTGTTCCGATGTGAGAAAATGATCCGCGCAACGCTTCACGAACTGCAACAGTGGATTCTCGTCGAAATCGAAAGTCCCAAGGGTCCTCAGTGCCAGAACTGTCGAGGAGACGTCGACTTCGGACAGACTTGTCAAATTTGGACTACTCGCACTCCAGGGTGCTCCAGGATGTCTCAAGGGTTTGTGCATCAACACCTGCGACAACATTCTCAGCAAACCTTGCGAAATATCAGCTTTCAACGAAGGCACATCGTGCGCCAATTCCCGTAGAGAAGTCGTCAAAATAGGACTCAAACCAGTAGCCAACATCGACTCTAGAATGTCCTTAACATCACCGGAGATTGTCTGCTTTACAGCGTGTCCCAAGAGAGTGATGCAGATAAAAACGGCCGGTTCCAGGGCAACTCGCTTCTTATTCGACATTTCCTTCGAAGGCAGTGAACTCTTGATAGTTTCCATAATTCTCCCCAAGTAGGGCTTGATCGGATCGCCAACGGCGACAGCAATCAGGCCAATGGTCGTAAAAGCCGCCGCTCTGTCCTTCTCTCTTCCTTTCAGTGTCATCAGCAGATAAGCCAGACAATCTCTCAAATTACTCTGAACAAATTTCTCCCGATTGAAAGCCGCCAATCTCGGCAAAAGATTCATCAACGCGTGCTGAATATGCGGATTACGGGATATTCTCTGATTCATCACCTCATCACTGACGTCGTCCAACTTTTCCAACATCAAACCACGACACGCGGTTGATTCGTGTGTCGGATGATGAGAAGACTGTGCATTCGGAGCATTCTTCGACGACACTGACCACTTCGTAACCAGATTCGATTTCAAATGCGGCATCATGAGAAATATGTCATTCTCCTTCCTCTGGGGCGAACAATTCAACTTCTCCATCAGGGCCTCATAATCCCTCTCCCATTGAATATTGCTGCACCTCAGCAATTCATTCAAAACCAACAGAGAACCATGTATACGATCATCCCTATTGAAACTCCTCTCCCTAAAAGAAACGTCCTCAAAACCCGAACAAATCTCATCGTAACATTGTTTATACCACTGCGACTTGTGCATCTGCTTCGCCGTTTCTCTCTGCGCCGTGACGACCAAAGCAGCCCGAAGTGCCTCAACCGCACCCTCTCGTATCACCGCCTTTGGATCCCTCACCGCATTGAAGATCACCTCAAAGAAAGGCGTTACTTGTTGGAAAAAATACGTGGGCATCGACACTGCCAATTCTTTCAGAACCAAAACGGCCGCCTGTCGTTTACCCTCATTACGATCACCACCCAGCCATTCAAACGCTCGTTTCACTTCGAATTCCACATAGGCTGCCGTATAAGTACCCGAAACAAGGGCCAACTTCCCAACAGTCTTTGCCGCCAATTCCATAACACCAACATCGCTCGATGGCAATAAATGTCGGAGATAATTCGCAAATCTAATAGTACGCGTATTTATACTTCCCACGTCGGCGTCGATTAAACAGATTATCGCCAAAATTCCACCCTTCTTCTCATTCATATCGGAGCCTGAGACCATTTCAAAAATATGATGATTAAATTCGTCCATAAATGCGGTGAATTCCTCTTGTGACGCTTCGCGTAATTCCGTTTTAACGTAAACGGAAAGTTTACGAGCCGTTTCATTGCGAACCTCCTCGTGACGCGATTTTAAACGTTGAACGTATTGTTGAACGGTGCTCGACATTTTTAAATCTTTTCTTTTCTATCCTTTTCGATTAATCTAATTAAGTCCACATACTAGAATAATCGTTCCTGAAACCAATTGAAAATAGTTATTAAAGTTTAGTTAAAAGTCAATTTTTTAATTTCATCCAAATTGACACAAAAGGAGATTCTTTTTCCTTGATTTCCAGACAGAATTCTTACTTTCTTAATGTTTCTAAACTTCTGAACCTTTAAAAGAACGATTTTTTAATGTTTGACTTTTTGTACAAAATATTATTAAATACACATTAAAAAAATGATATACTTAATAAATATTAAATTAAATTTCTATTTTTCATTAAAATACAAAAATATCAGAAATTATTGTAAAGGGAAAAAATGTTCAATCACTTTAACGTTCAAAACTGAACATATTTTTTGATGAATATTTTGATTCACTTCCAAAAAATATTTGATACACAAAATAAAGGTTTGTAATACATTTATTTTTGAATACCTTTGATTGAAAAATATTTCGAAAAAAATTGATTTTAGATAAATATTAAAATTATTAATATTAGTTTCCCAGAGAAATTGAAATTTGCAATAACATCAAATTTCAGACTCTGTGAAATTCGATAATCTACCAAAAAAATTGATACTGCAATTTTTCCTAAACAATTTTTAAAATTTCAATTCAATCATTTCTAGAATTTTCAACAGCAATAATATTCTTCTCTAAAACAATTTTATTTTTAAATAATTTTTGAGAAAGTTCTTTAAAAATGAAATTATTCGAAAGGAAAAAAGTTCCAAAATATTTTTGAAATACACTTATTTATAAGTCAGGTTTTACGAAATTTCAATTATTCTACCATTTTCCAATATTAAATATGTATTGAAAAATGCAAGTAATTTTAAAAAAATTGTTAAAATTATTTTTTAAGTTAACATTTTTTTTTTAATTTTTAAGTAAAATTGTCAAATAATAAAATTATTAAATTCTAATTCACATTTTCTAAAACTTTAATTTAAAATCGTTTGAAATTTAATTAATTATAAAAATTGTATAAACGCAAACTTACTAAATAAAATTTTATTGAAAATTTTAATTATTTAGTAAATAATTCTGAATTAAGAGTTTTGTATTTCTTCTTAAAAAATTAAATTTTATATTGTTTAAAGATCAATTATTAATATTATTATTATTATTCATTTCAAAGTTTATAAGACAAACAAATAAAAAAAATAAGAATTCTCAATATCCTCAAAGATTGATGAAAAACAAAATACCTATAAGATTTTCTTATCAATTCTAGAAATTAAATATTTCTCCAGAACTTTTGATAAAATTTTCAGATTTTTCCCTGATTTCTCTAACCTGTGGCAACTATGTTCAAATAATGAAACTAATATTTATATTTTATTCAGGATCCTAAAGTTCTGTTGTTCAGATGAAAGAAATTTCTTTCTTTCTTCTTTAATTTGAAAATTTAGAAAAATAATTTTGTTAGTAACAATATTTTTAATAATAAAATATTTCGTTCATTTGAACGTACAAAATTTGTAAATCATTATATTATTCTAATATTATCAAGACGTGTGCTTTGATTTTTTTATAACATAATTTTTTCGAGAATATTTAGAAATAAGCAATTGTTACGTAATAAAATTTATTGAACTACTTAACTAAAAATTTTCTTTTATTATCTAGTGTGTAAAAAAACAAAGGTAAAACATTCTATCCTTATTATTAAATACTGCCGAGTGATAAATTCAATCTACATAATGCAAAAAATTATAGTTTCCCTGAAAATACACATTTAAAAAAAAAATTATGAAATAAAGTTTTGTAGAAATTACAATTTAAGTCATATAATTTATAAGAATTATTATTTATTATAAGTAAAACTTCATTCCTTTCGGCTTTAAAAATATGAATTTCTTATTATACAAATTTATATTTTATAATAATTGTAAACTATAAATGAATTGAATTAACAAAAACAATAAAAATTTATAAAATAGATTTAAATACCTAATTTGATTTCAATTAAATTAATTTCACAATAAAAACTGCAATTACATATTATTTAGAAATATAACAAAAATTGCATTCGAAATTGCAGCAAAATATTGACAAATGTAAATTTTATGAATAAACTTAAATAAAAATGCACTTTGAGTACAAAATTTATTTCTAAATATTCAACGACAAATGTAAGTTACAAAAATAATAACGTGTCTGGAGTATGCGTGAAATTTATTTTTAATTATTTAAATTTGAATTAAACTTGGAAAATGAAGGTTATGAATGTAACAAACTTATAAATTTAATGTTAATAAAAAAAATCAACAAGTGTCTAACAAAAATCACTTATGATTTTCATTGAAAAAAAAAGAAAAACAATAAAATTTGAATAATATTTTTGTCAAATACATACCAATTTTTCCAAAAATAAAAGCAACGACCTTGTCATTTTGTTGCTTAAATTGTTGGTTCTTGTTTTCCATTCAGTTCGGTAAAATAAACGTAATTCCTAAAATGAAATAAATTTTTTTAATAAACACTAATTGCAATTAATAAAAACTACATTTTTTGCGTTATATTGCGATAAAATGTTTTGAAAAATATTAACATAATTATAGGTTAGGATTCTTGATTGCATGCGGAATATACAAAATATTAGATAACTAATATAAATTCTCTTACTGGACAATATTATCTCTTATATTAATTAAGAGGACATGTAATTCTTATAGAAACTTAAAAAATTATACTGTAATTCAAGCACAATAACATTATTTTGCAAATTTGTTTACAATTGATCGCATTATCAAAATTCACAAACACACCCTGACTTATTTTCGACCAATAAAATCGCCGCAATTCCCTTCGTTCGACATTGTGATTGAATGAATAATTTTAACCACTGTATTCATTACTTATTGTTTATTAAAATTAACTATTTTTATAAACTACGATATATTAAATAAATTGAAAATTGTAAGTGCAAGTTAACAATAAGTTAAGTGTAAAGTGTGGGTAAACAATTTTTGGTAAATGTAACTCTTATCAAATTAAAACACAAATCGAGCGGCAATAACCAATGAAAAATTGTCTCTAACAGACGAACACATTTTAATTGGTTCGATTCACTCATAAAGCGTCTGGTTTTTTTGAATTGGAAAACCGTTTGAACTTGCAATCAGTTTTATGGCAGTTGACGCATGGTTGACTGTATTTTGATTAATGTCGATTTAAATCAGTGTTATTTATTGTTTTAGGTAAGTTTTAAAACGTTATTTGTTGAAAATAGTTGTTGTTTTAAATTCTAGAGAAACTTTTTTAAAAATAATTCATTATTTTTAATATAGTTTCTGTGTTAATAGTGAAATAAACTTAATGACAAAGAATTGTGCACAGTTTTAGAGGGTGCAAAAAATTCCAAGACAATAATTGATTGAATAATATTTTTTTGACTAAGTATTTCTTTTGAGAAAATTTTCAATTTATTACTTAGAAATTAGATTGATTTGTTATAAAAAGTTGATTAACCTAAAATTATTTTGTTTTAGTTTATTTATAATTTTTTGCACTGAATTTTATTTACTTTGAAACCTTTAGAATTAACAATAATTAATTAATTAATTAAGGTTATTAGAATTAATTAATATTGATAAATTAGTAAAAATTTATAATTGACAAAATTTGTTTTTTAATTTTCTTAACTGAAGCTTCTTAATATTGTAATTATTTTATTGGAGCGTGATTTAATTTTTAATTTAAAAATGCCGACTTTTTTGAAGTGTTTTAATAATACAATCAAAAGGTAGGGAATTAATTAATAAGTTGAATTTGCCGAATATTTTTTTCTATTTTTAATTTTAGAAATGGATAACACACTTGATACAATTCGTCAGTCTTCGGATGCAACTCTTAATGAGGAAGTTTCTTATTTATATGGAAGAGATCCGAGTATCATCTCCTATGGACAACAGCGATTTATTACAAAAGATTCGCAAAAAAATTTGTATTCTTTATATGAAGAGGAAGAGTCAAATGATGTCATTAATTCCGAATCATTATCGTCTCAAACAGTGAAAGTTTATCTTCGAATGAAACCGTTTCCGAAAAAAATGAAATTATCCAAGGAACAAGAGGAGGCTTATTCAATTGTTAATTCAACAACATTGATAACGAAAATGGCGAATATGGAGTGTAATGCAAGTTGTTTAAAGAGACCGAAAAGTTCCGACACAATATGTAAAAAATTCACCTTCTCACAAACCTTTGGTCCCGGTACTTCACAATATGATCTCTTCGAGCAAGTTATTCAATCGCAGATGGTCGATTTCTTAGCTGGACAAAATGCCACTGTCATGACTTATGGTAAATATTTCGAACAAGTTAATGAAGAGAAATTTTATTTTAAAAATGTAATTTTTTCAGGAACAACAAATTCTGGTAAATCGTATACACTGCAGGGGACAACAGCATCGCCGGGTATAATACCTCGAGCATTGGAATTTATTTTCTCGAACGTTAATCCAAAAGCAACACCTTGTTACAAGCCAATAAATCATTCGGATGTAATTGTACTGGATAATAAGGCGCGAGGCATTGAATTGGAAAGAAAAACAAGTCTATTGACATTTGGATCGGCCGATAAAAATTTATACATTAATGCTTATAAAGAAATGCAAAGTTTACTCCAAGAGCAAACTGCAATTCGACAAAGTACATGTCCACAGGGCTTTTATTCAGTTTGGATATCATTCGCTGAAATTTACAATGAGACAATTTACGATCTTCTATCAAATGATATTCAAGCGCGAAAGCCGCCGTTGAAATTATCAACCGACAGTCAAGGGAGATCATTTATAAAGGGCTTAAAAACAGTTTGCGTTAATTCTGGATCTGAGGCTTATCAAATTTTAATGGCCGGCCAATATAATCTCAAAGTTGCTGCAACAGCTTTAAACGCAAGAAGTTCTAGGTCACATTGTATATTCACTGTCACATTGTTGAAATATTCAAAGGAAAATTCACCCGATTCTGTGGAAGTTAGCACGTGAGTTTTTTCATTCCACCAATTAAACTAAAATAATTTACACTCCTCGGATTGAATTACTTTGTCGAGTTTTTTCAACTATTTTTTTAAAAGCAACTTTTTTTTACTTAAAAAACTGCAATCAGAATACTACATTTTTTTAAAAAGTAAAAATAGTTAAATTTTCCAAAAATTATTTTTGAATTTACAAATAATTTTTAAATTCCAATATTATAAAAATTTTGGAGAAAACAATAACTTTTTAAAAGATTTTTCCAACAATAATAATTTTTTATACTTTTTAAATATTTTTCTAAAAAATTCAATTAAGTCATACAAAATTTTTGTTTTTATTACAAATTTAATTAATTTTTAATTATTCAATTACATAAAATTGAAAAATTAATTCTTATTCAATTGTTATTCAAAAATAGTATAAAACTATTTTAAAATATAATTTTAATATACAGTTGATTTTTTTCTTCCATTTTTAAACTTTGTTGATATTCTTTTAATCGATTATCGGAAGAATAATAAATGAAATACTATTTCATTAGATAAGCAACGTTTCGGTGTCTTGGTTTGACACCATTATCAGGCCACTGTATTGAACAATAAAATTTTTTTTATAATATAAAGAACAATTATTAATTTACAAATAAACCAAAATTAAGGTTTTTACACAAACAAAACAAATTAAACAAATTGAACAACTACCTGGTCATTAAAAAAAATATCAATTATTTAAATAAATAATCTCGTATGGATGACAAAACATAGGACAAAACGACTAAACAAAACTAAAGACTTTTGTTTGTGTAAAAACCTAAATTTTATTTTATTTGTAAATTAATAATTGTTATTTATATTATAAAAAAAAATTTTATTGTTTAATAAAGTGGCCTGATGATGGTGTCAACCCAAAAAACCGAAACATTGCACATCTAATGAAATAGAATTTTATTGATTATTCTTCCGATAATCGATTAAAAGAATAACAATAAATAAATTTTAATAATTTTTGTCATTATATTTTTCTTAAATTCGCTTATTTTTAATATTTTTAATTACATATTTCGGGAAATTCAAAAATCTACAAAACATATTGATATTAAAAATTTTTTTTAATTCAATTTTTTACAGTTAAATATTATTAAATTTTTGGAATCATTTTTTAAAACTATTAATTTTTTATATTTTCCAAATATGTTTGTAATAAATTCAGTTATTTTCAAATATCATTCACTAAATTTCAATAATTTGCCAATTTTTTTAATTACTTAAAATTGAAGAATTAATTATCTTTTAAAAGAAAATATGGTTTCTTGAAAACACTTTTTTCTTAAAAATTATATAATAATATTTTTGTACAATAACAAAAATTTGTTAACAAACAATATTGTTTTTGCATAAAAATTATTTTTTCTTCCAATCGTTAATCACAAAAGTTGTAAATTTCAACCACGTTATCTTTTTAAATTTATTTGAATCTATTGTTAAAACTTTTGAAAAACAAAAAGTGTTATAGTTTAATTTATTATAAAAGAATTTCTCATTACTATTTATTGTTATTCATTTTATTTATTATTATTTATTATTTTGTTTTTAAATTGAATTCATAAAAGATTTTTTGGAAAATTATTAAAAATATTAATTGATTTATAGAAGATGTTTAATTAAAAATAGTAGAAAGTAACTAAGTTTTAGAGAAGTTATTTTAAAAATATTATGTAACTTCTGAATAATTTTAGTTAAAAATTACAATTTAGTTAAGAATTAAAATAATTGTACTTTTTGAAATAATTAAATTTTACAAGATTTGAAATTGAAAAAATTTGTATTCTTGTAAAAAATAAATAACAAGTATTTAAATATTTGTGACAAAATTATTGAAGATTTGAAGAATTGAAAGATTCATGAAATCAGTGAATTGTCAGGAAAATAAGAAATAAAATTGACGACTTTTTGACTTTTTTCTCCATTTTTTATATTTACAGTTTTGCATTCTGTGATCTTGCGGGTTCGGAGAGATTAAAAAAGACTCTGAACGAAGGTGAACGTCTAAAGGAGGCACAAAATATAAATACAAGTTTACTCGTTCTTGGTAGATGTTTAAAATCAGTTTACGAAACTCAAGGTACAAAGCATAAGACAAATCTCGTTGGTCCATTCCGTGAATCAAAACTCACGAGACTCTTTCAAAGACCATTATCCGGAAATGAGAATATTGCGCTAATTGTTAATGTTAATCCATCGCCAAATTTATACATTGAAACACAAAATGTCCTCAATTTTTCTGCAATCGCTAAGAAAATAATAATTGAACCAAAAAAAATTCCACGCAAAAAATCCGTTTCAAGATTCTCGAAAATTGTTTCACAGAGCATTAAAACTGTCACTGATTGGGACACTATGGACTTTGAAAATACAGGTTCATATTCATATTTTATTAAAAATTAAAAAATTTATTTATATATTTGCTGATGGAAAAATGTAATTTAATTTGCGAAATTTTACTGTTATTTTTAGATGAACTAGACAGCGAGAGTGAACCAGACGTTGACATGGTACATCGAGAGGATTATGATGATGCTATAGATGAAATTAAAAATCTTAAACAAGAAGTTTTAAATTTGAAGAATACAATGGTAGAACGTGATATGGCAATTCGACAAGAATTGACTGATACTTATAGTCAAATGATGAAGAAAATTGAACACGACTGGAGGTAAATTAATATAATTATAGAAAAATTGAAATTTATAAAAGCTAATTTTCCCAACAATTCCCACAGGAATCGAGTGAAAGATGTAGAAGAACAACACGAAGATCAGTTAGAATATTCTCTAAATCGTTTGGAAACATACTACAAAGAGAAAATAAACAAACTGAAGAGTAGTCAAAAACGGACACGTTTGGACGCTGACGATTTAGAGGATGATGAAGACGAAGATCAAAAATATTACGATGAAATTGAAGACGAAAATACAACACTCAAATCAAAAATAGAAACATTAAAGGAAACAATTAAAAATCTACGCGAAATAAAAGATAAAGAAGTCGCGGAGAAGACAAAAATTGCCTTTGAATTGAGTGTAACTAAAGATGATTTGAAAAATGCTCAATCATTATTGGAATCAGCAAACACTAATTCGAATGAAAACGATCAAAAATATATTCAGGAAATAAAATCCCAACTTGATGAAGCACATGAAAAAAATAAAGTAATTTTTTCACCTACATTTATTTATACCTTTTATAAATTAATTGATTTATTTATTTATAATATTAATTTTTTTCAGCAATTAAAAGTATTTCTCAATGAAGCGAAAGAAGAGTTCATAACAATAACAACTGACTGTCGTCTTATGGAGGAAAAATTGAAAACAAAAGAAGAATTATTAGTTGAATATGAAGATAAAATAAATGAACTGGAACACCAATTGGAGATTGTCAATGATTGTCTATCAGAAAAAGTGAAATTCACTGAAATATTAGAGGACAATATTGAGACGAAAAATAGAATTATCGTTGATTTACAAGATGATATTTTGAATATGAAAGAAAAGCAGCACGTACGAAATAATATCATGCACTCCGAAAAGGAAACAATGACATGTGAAGAATTATCCTCCACAGATGATGATAATAAATCTCAAAATTCACTCAGTAATACAAGTTGTCAAACTGAAACGCCAAATTTAATTGATTCCGAATGTAATACGAATTTCTCGGAAATTAAAACAAATTCGAGTTTATCGACAGAGGAGAAAATTTTGCAAACATCATTCCTCGATCAACAAGATGAAATTAGTATCGAATTTGAAAAATTAAAGGAAACGTTCGCTCAACTTGAAATTGAATCAATAGCAAACAAAATGGTAATAATTTAATAGATAATTAACAATACAAATGATAATTAATAATTTTTTTAATATATTAAAAACATTTGAAATATTTTTTAATTTTTAATTCTTTATCACCAGCATTTAGAGGAGTCTGCAGAAAAAATTACAAACTTAGAGATGGAAAATAAAAATCTCGAGGAGGCGATTAAACAGGTAATGAATAAACTAGTAAATTTCATTTGTTTTTGTAAAACAGATGGACAGATATTTTGAAGTAAGATTTGCAATTTCAGTCGCAAGAGGAACACGAGGCAACGATGAAAGAAATGCAAAAGATTCTTGACGAGGCCAAAGAGAAAGATAATACAAATTCAATGGTACTTTATTCTGTTTAATACTTAAATTTTCCCAACAAAATCACTTTTTTTTAACTTATAATACAAGTAATTATAATTTAGAAGGTATATTCCAATGTTGATTTACAGTTCTTAGAAGAATATAAAGAAACAGTTGCTGAATTGGAGAAGGAAAAGAAGAGGCTCGAGGAAGCGGTTAAACAGGTAGAAATTGATAATTTTTTACAATCAATATTTTCTCGATTTTTGAAAACAAAATTTCATTGCAATTTTTTAATTAACAGTCTCAAGAAGAAGAAGAGGCAGCGAAGAAAGAAATCCAACGTACTCTTGACAATGCCAAAGAAAAAGACAACTTTAAATCTGTGGTATTTTGTTCAACTCATACTTAAAAGTTTTGACAATCTTTTCAATGACAAAAGAAATTATATTTTTGATTTTTTTATTATAATAATTGTTAAATAAATTTATTTTATTACAAGTATAATTATACATTAATTTTTATTTATTTATTTTTTACTACTATTTAACATTATTTATTGCTTCGAATTATTTTTGTTTAAATTTATTTTATTTATTTCCTTAAAAAATTGATACGAATTGACAATATAATTAATATAATGCCACTAATAATATATTAATAATAATGTAGTTAGTATAATTAGTCATTTGAATTAGCAGTTTTTAGAGGAATTCAAAGAAAAATCTGAGGAATTAGAGAAAGAGAATAAGAAACTTGAAAGTAAATTGGAAGAGATGACAGAAGACTTGGAAAAGGTATCGAAAGAAAGAGACACAGAGATTTCGAGTTTGCAGAATGGTGAATATTCACTATTTTTCCAAATATGATTTCAAGTATACACAATTCTCTAATTGAAAATATATAATCAATTTTTAGAATTAAAACAACTGATTCGATCGAAAGAAACTTTAATGGAATCTCATGATAGAGAAAATGAAAAACAAATCAAATTAACTCTAAAGGCACTTAGAGCCACTGAAGATACTCTTACTAAGGAACAAGAAAAATGCAAAATCCTTCAGAGAAACGTACGTACTAAACAAAATTAATAAAATAAAATAATAAAATTATTTTTAACTCGTAAAATATTAGTAACGTTTTTTTATAATTATCTTTTATTAACCTTGGAGTATTTGACTTTTTCATCTAGTCTTTTTCGTGATTATTTATAAACTTTGAATTTTTTAGAATGAACGACTGGAGCAAGAGGTTCGGGGTCTCGAGGATGCGATAAAGGATACATATTTAAAAGAGGAAATGGAACGTGAAATTGTGTCTTTAAAAGGCAGGATTGTAACATTTACTAATGAAATTCAACAGAGGCAAATTGAATATGAAAAATTCGCCGAAAATCGTGATGACACTATCAAACGATACGAGAATTTGGTATCAACATTGCAAGCGGATGTTGAACGAGAAAAAAAAGAGGTAAAATATTTTCAAAAAAAATTTTTTTTTAATTAATTTCTCTTCTTTACCAAAAAGAAAATAACTTCACATATTTCTTTTTTTTTACAGAAAAGTAGACTTCAAGATTTATTCCAAAAGCATTCTACGCCAACGCCGAGTAAGGATGAGATAAAAAAATTAAAAAATCAGCTGGAAATCGCTCAAGAACAAGTCCGAGCTTATGAAGAGGAAAAATTAAAGGACAGATCGTGTTCCACTCAAAGAGTAAGTTACGGAAATCGTAAAAATTATCAATCAGAATCTATTTTAAATTTATTTATTACTAAAAAAAATTGGTAGCTAATAAATAAATAAGCAAGTATTAACTAATTACTAGTGGAATATTAATATAAAACCAAAGACAATATTTTTATACCTGTTAAAACATATTTTCCATTTTACTTAAAAACTTTTAATTTATAAAACTAAAGTTACCAACCTTCTTATCTACTCAAAAGGAGAAGAATTTTCTTTTCTAAGATCAAGAAAAAATATTTATTGTCATTTGTATTTTAAGGAAATTTTGAAATGTAATAAAATTTGATCATTTATAAACTACAATTCTAATTTCAGTCACGCAGAGTAAGACGACGAGATAAGGAAAATTGTGAAAATACATCAGACGATGAAGTATCATATCCTGAACGAAGAAAGCGTTCTCCACGTGGTATTAAAATTCCAACACCAATGGCAGAAAGTTCAATAATTGAAGTTTCTAGTACGGAATCTAAGTAAGTTTATTTTCTCTTTACAACTAAAAAAAAATAAATTCTTTAACACGAGTTGATAATAGAAATTAATAATAAAATGGATTTTAACTTTTGTAGGAGACAAACAAGAATGAGAACGGTTCTAGCTCCTCCAGACCCATTACCAGTTGTTGAAAAAAAGAGAACAATAAATAGAAGAAAAAAATTGTTCCAACAAGATGATGATGTTGTAGATTTAGTACCTTGCGAGGTAAGTATTCTTAATTGAAACTAAAAGAAATTTTTTATCCGAAATATTTCCATTTCATAATAATAATTACAAAGATTTATTAAATCAGATTTATTATTTACTTATTCAGAAAATGAGTTTTGTAGAAATATTTTATAAAGTAGATTTTTTTTAATTCAACAAAAGGATGATTCTAATTTTTAAATTTTTGAATCTAAAATAATTCTTGTTTAGAATTTTAATAAGATTTTTGAAAATAATTAAATTATTTCAAAGAGTTTTATTAATATTTTGGAAGATAATAAATACAAAATATTAATTAAATAGTTGATATAATTTCGAATCTGAAATCATTCATAATTTCAAGTTCATATTTGCAAATAAAGAAGTTTGTAAGCATAATCGTAATAAATTAAATACTTATATAACATTTGTAAACTCATAAAATCTAATCATTAATCATTAACATTAGAATTAATAATAATTAATAGAAATGAATATAATTATTAATATTAATATTAATTAATAAAATCATTCCACTAATTATCAATAATTTAATTATGAAATGAATGAATTAAAAAAATTATGAAAGAAAATGCAATTAATTACATATTACGATATTTATACTACCATTATTTTCTTTATTTCTTTACATGTAAATGAGCTACAAATAAAAAACGAATAATTATATGTATTGAAAGTAAAAATTAAATGATAATAATTTTTTCTATTATTTCAGAATGCGTCACCGCCGGCTCCATCTCCACTTACTGCGAGTAGAAATCTGAGGGCACGAAAGAAATAATTTTCCTTCTATTGTATAAATACAGTGTATAATTATTTTATTTTTATAAACTTTTAATTGTAATAAATAATGTTTCTGGTTTAAATCGTTAAACAAAATAAGTTATAAAAGATCTATTCAATTTTCTAAAATAAATTCGTACTTAAAAAAATTAACAAACAAATGTTTATTTTTTAAAATTTAGTTTTTAAGAAATCCTCTTTTTGATAAATTTTAATTTTTTTATTTAATGAAAATTTCTTTTTTAAAAAAAAAAACAAATTGTAATACAACATTTTTTTATATTTTATATATATTTTTTTCTATAAAATTTTTTTTAATTATTTATTATTATTATTGTTTTTAAACACGCAGGCAAAAATAAAAAAAAATGGTATAAAAATATTTCAAAATTTAAATAACCAACACATTCTGACTCCTGATTGGTGAATTCAAGTGGCGCGTAAAATTTAAATTCGATATAAATTCAATAATATTTATCCACTTAATTTTATTATATTATCCAATAATTTTAATAAATAATAAAAATTTATTAATAAATTCGGTGACAATTTTGCAATATTGTCATAACTTGAAAAATATTTGAAGTTTTTCAACAACTTATATTCGATATAATTGGAAATTCCAAAATGTCGGTAGCATTGTCAAAATGGCAGCTACGCGAAGGTTGCAAAAGGTATGATCTGACATTATTTTATTGTTAAATTATTGGTTAAATCACATTTTTTTGTACGAAATTCATTGATGATTGTAATTTTAAAAAGCACTGAATATTATAAAATTAAATTTTACCGTTTTTAACATTATATTTTAAACAAGACATTCATTAAAATTCATTGCTAAGCATCTCTTACGGATTCTTGAATATTCCTGTTTTTTTTGTACTTCAATTTCAGTTTCTAAATATATCCAATCAAAATAAAAATGCAAAATAATGAATGTTTGTCAATGTTTAACAGTTGATACTAATGATTGATGACATTTTTTTCATGACCCTGATGATGATCCAGCATTTGTCTTTTACAGGAATTGTGCGATTTGAGAGCATCTTCCTTGAAAAATTTTACAAATATCCAAGTCGATGAGTCAAATATCCTTACATGGCAAGGACTCATTTTACCAGTAAGTTGAAAAAATTTGTTAATTTTTATATATTTTTTTTCATTCTAACCTATAATAAACTTGCGATAACGTATATGTATACATCAAGTGACTAATGAGGCTTCTTCATCCGTTAAAAATGTCTTTGTAATGTCTCTTTTTTTCCACTGAAATACCGAATCGTGGAATTATAATGATAAAAATTGTTCTTTTAACACTAAAAAATTTTTGGAAAATACCAATTTCGGTAAAATTGATTAAATGTCTAATTGAGAAACATTTTTCGTTTTTTTAAAGGATAATCCACCTTACAATAAAGGTGCATTTCGCATAGAAATAAATTTTCCGGCAGAATATCCATTCAAACCCCCAAGAATTACGTTTAAAACGAAAATATATCATCCAAATATTGATGAGAAAGGACAAGTTTGTCTACCGATAATAACAGCTGAAAATTGGAAACCAGCAACAAAAACGGATCAAGGTTTATTTTATTTTACATTAATTTTCTTTTAGTATTTTTTATTTTTTAGCAATTACAGGCTTCGCACTCATCTACTAAAATCAGGGTTGCCACATGTCAGTAAAGTAAGGGAAATGCAAAGAAAAACAATTTTTTGTCAGGGAAATTTGAGACTTTTTTCCACTTATTTTGAAAAATTACAACTTTTTCGTCTTTTCTCCAAATCACATTTTTTAGTTAATTTAGTTTATTTTTTTATTTTTTCCTATAAAAAAAATGTTGTCAGGGAAGTTGATAAACTGAAACTTGTGTTCAAGCTGAAAACCTTCTATTCACTACTTTTTTACGATTAACTTCTATTTGGATACTTTTTTAAATTTGTGACACTAAAAGCTACTTTTTTCTTTTTTTTTAAATTCGCACAAATTAAAATCTGCTAATAGTTTAAATTAAAGAATTATTCGAAAAAATTCTAATAAAATTCTTTAAAACAATTCGAAATTTTGAAAAGTTGTTTAAAAATGTTTTGCAAGAATTAAATTATTTTTAAAACTAATAAAATTTTTCACAGAAAATCAATTTTTATATGAAAAAATTTAATAAAATTTGTTGCAAGAATTTAATTATTTTCATAATTAATAAAATTCTTCTCAGGAATTCAATCATTTTCAATACAATTTGAATAACTCTAATAACTTTTTCGAAAAAATAAATTTAAAAATATTTTAATAACATTTTTAATGACAATAATTAACAAACATTATTAATTTAACAGCGATTGAGAGAAATTCCTTGTAAAATATAAGTACGTTTAAAATTTGTTTAAAATTTTTAGAAAAAAATTATATTATTTTCAAAAGATTTAAAGAAATTTGTCAAAATAATGTTATTATTTACAAAATTTTTAATCGAATTCTTCGCAAGAATTTAATTATTTCTTAGAAATTTTGAGATAAGTTTTTTTTAAAACATTTAATTAATTTCAAAATTTAAATAAATAACAATAACTATTAATTGTTTATTTTTGTATTTAAATATGTGAATTCTTTTAAAACTTTCTAATAAAAACTGATTTGAAAATGAATTTTAGGTATAATTTTAGTTTAAAATTGAATATTATTATTAATTAATTATAAAAAAATTAATCTTTGGAAAAATTGTATTAAAATTTTTTTGAATAAAACTAAAATTTGGAAAATAATTGAATTTGATAAAAATTTAGAATTGAAGTTATTATCAGGATAAGAAAAACAATGAATATTTTTTATGGATATCAGGAATATGTCAGGGAAATACAGAATCAGATTTTTGTCATTTTTTAAATCGATTAAAACGAGTTTTTTAGTCGTCAAATTTAATTTTTCGATAACCACTTTTTCCAGTCTCAAAGCTACTTTTTAAAATTAATTATTGAGTGCGAAGCCTACAGCTATTATTTTGTATAATTTTATTTTTGTAAATAAAATAAATTTCTTTTCTTTTTTAGTAATTCAGTCCTTGATAGCATTAGTAAATGAACCGGAACCTGAGCATCCATTAAGAGGTGACTTAGCTGAAGAGTTTCTTCGTGATAGAAGAAAGTTTTTGAAAAATGCTGAAGATTATACGAAAAAGTATGCAGAGAAAAGGCGAGAAACATCATCGGCTGATTAAATCGAAAAAGCCTTATTGCACCAAGGTGCCTGATTATGATGAAAAAAATCAGGCCCAGATCCATTGTACAGGTCTCAATATGCAAATTATGATATTTATACATTAATGGAAAAAAAATTAAGAACAAAAAAAATATTAATATTGTAATAAATATACGGTATTGTAAATTTAGCAAAATATTTGCAAACTCTTAAAAACAAAACAAGAAAACTTTAGAGCTATAATAATGTTTTTTTTTGCTTAGTTCTTTTTTTTAATCTTTATTTATTTATTTTCCTAGAGAAAAAAAATCCTACTTCAAATGCTTGAAAGAAACGTATAATACGAATGATTCATGAAACGATCTTTTTTTTTTTTTTTACTTTTTTTTCTAACACAATTTACCTGAAATAGTAAACAAAACATTTTCTTTTCAACTTACCGTTATGATTTTTCTTTATTTTTTCTTTTTTTCGAATTAAAATAATGAAAAACTTTTTTCAGGGAACAGTGTGCAATTGTGTATAGATCGTGGCCCAGTTCTCGAGAGCCAAAAAATAAAATAAAATAAAAACTGTTTGCGTGCTTACATGCGTTCGATAAGTATATAAAAAATAAAAAAAAAATGTTCTTCAAATTGACATTGAATAGAATTGTAGTTGTTTTCTTAAAGAGTTCAATGGTGAATTGTGCCGAGCATTAAATATTATATATAAAAAAAATAATGAATAGACTATTTTAGATAAATTGCGAATTAAACTCGAAAGAACTGAGCTCGCAAAAAGCATTTTCGTATTTCGTTTTGAATCTTTGTCAAAAAAAATAAATAAAAGAAGTCAGGATCAGATTGTAAGGATTAATAATCATAAGTGTACTGTCAAAAAAATCGTTAAATAAACTTTTGTAAAAAAAAAAACCTATGCATCATTTTTTCTTTAGAAAAGCTCAATAATTTTTTTAAAATTAATTCAAATAAATAAATTTTTCTAAAACTTAATTTATCTGAAATTCCAAATTTAATTACACAAAAATTCAATAATTTTGTTTTTTTGGTTTCAAACTTACTGTAAATTTTTTACCTACTTCTAAAAAATACAACTGTAATCCTTCGAAAATTCAATTATTTTCTAGAATTTTTAATCAAAATTAATTCAAAAGTTTAATTACTTCGTTAATCGCAGTTAAATAATAGAATTTCTTTATTAATTGGAAATTTAAAAAAAAATTTAAATTTAATTATTCCTAAAAATTGCTACTGTATACTTCTAAAAAATTCAATTCATTTCTACGATTTTTAACTACAATTTCACTAAGTAAAAATATTTTATTATAATTTTGTGAATGTTTTTTATGAATTACATTTATGATTCAACGAAAAAAAAATTTACCTAAAAAATATTACGTCTAAAATTCAATTTTTTTTATTTTAAGTAATTTTCGTTATTCAAAAATATTTCAATTTTGAATATTAAGTTCAAATATTCTAAAAATTTCAAAACGTTTTGAAACTAAAAATTTTTACTATCTATAACTCTTCCTATATTCATTCCTATAATTTTTTCTTAATTTTCAGAATGTTTTATGAGAATTGAATTATTGCAAAAATAAAAAAAAAATGTTACTTAAACTACAATTTTAATTAAAATTTTCAAAAAACTAAATTTCTTTATAATTTCTGAAACTTCAATAATCTTGTTAAATGTCAATTATGCTAAAATATAATTATTTCTAAAAATTACTATTTCAATTGTTTTCAAACCATTTTTATAACACATATTTCTTTAAAAACACAATTATGTATATATTTTTAAAAAATTGTAACAAAAATTCTCTAAAGTGTAAAATATTTTAATAAAATTTGTTGAAATTTGCAATTTTTTATTTAATTACTTTTGTGAATTCTAAAAATTTTGAACTCAATTATTCAAAAATCTCATTTTTAGAATTTTTTGAATTAAATTATTTAAAACTTTAATAATCATATTAAATAAATAATATTTTTCCACAAGAATCAAAATGTTTTGAAGATAATTATTTTCCACGTTTTGAAAATCAAAATAAATATTATTTGATGCCAGAAAACTGACATTTTATTACAATATGAGGAAGAAAAGTCGAATTTTTCGAGAACATTTCGAAAAACTCGCCTTTTTGGAAATAGTAAAAAAAAAGTCGTAAAAGTCTAATTATCAGAGGCCGGTTATAATAATTTATTTTAAAAAATACAAATATTATGAAGAAATAAAAAAAAATTTGAAATTAATAATAAGAAGCAGAAAATGTATTTTAAAAGTTGATATAATTTTTTTTGTGAAAACTAATGATTGATATAAAATGATTACAATTCGAATAAAGCTAATTTTTTGTGTTTGATTAGATAATAAGATATTTACAAATCCTGTCGAGAGATAATTAACATAAAGAGACTTTTTTTAATAATGATTACAGTTGTACGAAACGCTTAAAGGCACGATTTGTTGCTGCGGTATAAAAATACAAAAAAACCAAAATGGAACAAATTTTCACGTGTATAATATAGGCATTTCTATAATTTGTCTCGAAAAAGCTATTACAACATAGCCATACTTCGAATAAATATCTTATTTATAATAATAATTAATAATATTAATAATTAATAATAATGGTATAAAAATTATTTTCAAATTACAATAAATTGGTGGGAAAAAAACAAGGTCACAAATATTAAATTACGACTTTGCTGTAGAATAAAAAATTCGCGCTTTTGCTGCAATCTCGACTTTTTATAATGAAAAAAAGATCTTCATTTTTTTCGTACTGTGCAATGAAGATAATAGATTTTAGTGCAAAAAAAAATATTGGTCTCTCTTTCACTTTACAGTGCTTTTTCTAAAAAACAAAAATTGAGAGTGCTGAATAGAAAATTCAAACTATTGACAAATTCTTTTTTAATGAAATTTTCAACGCAGTTTACAAATAAATAACAATTACTTTATTTTCGAGAAATTACAAATATTAATATATTAAAACGATGGATAAATTAGTAATAATCTATGCGAGAAAAGGAAATTTTTTCTTTTAAAACAAAATAATCTTCAGCACTCTAAAAAATTATTCACAGATTTCTTCTTTTTTTAGTAATAACGAAATGCGTCGATTTTTCTTTTTGTTAAAAAATTGAATATGCTTTTTTGTCGTTTAACAATAAATACTCCTTACAATAGGAACTATAATGATTGAGATACTATTTATTAGCACCGGGAATGTGTTTATATAAAAAAAAAGAAAAATTTACCACAAAAATTCTCCCAGTTTCGATAAAATAGTCTTCTTCTTCTTCTTCTTCTTTTTAACATTTTGTTACTGATTATTTTTTACTTTCACCGGGTGTGTATAATTTATATATATGAAAAAATTCGCACTTTTCTTAAATCACTGTAAAGTGGTAGAAAATTTGTTTTTTTGGTATACAAGTCACACGTATTATTTTTATGCACAAAATTTTCTTTTGCTTTCTTTTTACCAAATTGGAGGCGTGTATAAAATTTCATAAAGTCTGTGGTTCCTTATATAAAGATTTGTTAAAGTAGAGTGCAGCATTTCGTTTCATTTTTGCCGTCACTCGCTTCACCTTGATTCTCATGTGCCTTGCGAGCGGCTATTGCTCGCATCAAGTCAAAAAATACCTGAAAAAAATAAAAATCCATCAACTAAATTCTTTTTTAAATTATCTTTTAATGAATGAATTAAATATTTCTTAAAAAAAAATGTTTTTCTCATCCATATATTAAAAAATCAATTAAGTAGGAAACAACATAATTAATTTTTTTGGTTTCTTTAAGTAGTCAAACACTCTACTTTACATTTTTACTTATAAAATGAAGAAAACTAAATTTCGATTATTCGCATAGTCATGTAAAGCATTACTATTAATAGATAAGGAACGAATAAATGAAAAGAAATTTGCATATACAAGAACAAAAGCAGACAAAAAACGAGTGAAAAACAGAAAAAAATACAAGATGCGAAAAGCGCAATTAGAATTTTTATGCATTCAAATCATTCAACGACAGAATTCTTACAAATGCATTAATTAAAGAAATTTTTAACGTGATAACAGTTCTTAATTGTTACTCAATTTTGCGATTTAATTAAAAAAGATTTTTCTTTACCAGAAAGTAAAATTAATACTTGAATTATCAAGAATTTGAAATTTTTTTAATTTCTTCTAAAAAAGGCGAATTGTTAAGTAAAACTCGAGAAAATTGAGAACAATTTAAGTGCTTTTACTAGATTATTTTACGGTAAAGAAAAAATTGGTTTTAAGATACAATAAACATGTTAAAAACTTATATATAATAGAAATTGTTGTTGTTTAATAAAATTAAATGATTAATTAAGGAAAAAACGAATATTTTGAAAATATTGTCGAACCTATAAAATAATGCACTTCTTTTTCTTCCTCTTCGCTCGATCCTTTCCACGGCCATTACTCGCCGATTTGTCCTCAATTTTGCGTGATCTTATCTCACGCATCAAGTCGAAAAATACCTGAAAATGCGCAATCCATGCAATTTCTAAAAAAACAAGCACGAAATAAATTTTGTTTTAAGAGCGATGCACCGTTGCAATTTTATTTTTATTTAAGATTTACATGCGCCTTTTTCTATTTGCAATAATTATTTGATGACAAATTTTAAATCGAAAAAATTATAAGAGAATAAATAAATAAAATAAAAAACAATTTTACAAAATTGTAAAAATGTAGTAAATCTTTTATGGAAATTGTAATCAAGTCAGTGATATTTTTCTTTCTTTCTTTTTTTTTTGATTTATCAACAAAAGTTTTGCTGACGAAGCAAGCTAACAAAGATACGTTTTTTAAAAAGAAAAAAAAGAGTGAAAGTGACAATTACATAAAAGCGAATAGTGACAAAACATTTATAATAGATGTATATAAAATGAAATTTTACACTTAACAGATACAGTGCATTAAATAAATAATAATTAATATCTTTGTAGTCTTTTTTCTTCTCTCTATTTAAAAATAGGTAAAAAATCTCTCACCTTGTCGACATTTTCTTTAGTTTTTGCACTGGTTTCGACATAAGGAACGCCCCATTGTTGTGCTCTTGCTTGAGCCTCGGCCAATGAAACTTTTCTTTTCTCCTGGAGATCACTTTTGTTTCCCACTAACAAAAAGGGAATGTTTTCGTCGTTTTTCACTCTGAGTATTTGTTCCCTGAAATAAAACAAAGAATATTTCAATCAATAATTCATCAACAATTTTTCTCGTTAATTTTTACTTATTTTTCATACATACGAATTTCTAATTTAAAAAAAGAAAATAAATTGAAACTAAGATTAACATTCTTCTTTTCACTTTACCTGAATTCCTGTGTGGCTTGGAAACTGTCGTCCTCTGTTATTGAAAAAACACAGAGAAATCCTTCTCCACTTCGGAAATAGTTATCCCTAATAGCTGCATAATCTTCCTGACCTGCCGTATCCAAAATATCTATTTGTACTTCTTCACCGTCTAATACGACTGTTTTCCTATAAGAATCTGCTTTTGTCGGCTCATAATCCTCAACAAACTGCGAAAATAAAATCAATTATTTAATAATTCACATTTATTTAAATTCTTATTTATTACTAATTCACTTATTCAGAGAATAAGTTTTGTAGGAATATTTTCGCAAGAAAAATTTAGAAAATATATAATGTTCCATAATTTTGAGTTACTAAGTAGTTGAGCATTTTCCAATTTTAATTTTAATTTTGCAGCATAATGTATCAAAGATATACTATTTTTATTGTCGCGACGAACGGACCAAAAATGTCCGATTTTTCGTGGAAATGCCCAGTTTTTAAAAATTGTTAAACATTACATTTTTGTTAAAAAGATTTCATCCTAATTTTTAAACTTAAATATAGTTTCAAATCTGAAATAATTTAATTCTTATCTAGAATTTTATTAAAAATGATTGAAAATAACAACATTCTTTCAAGAAATTTAATTAAATTTGTACTGAATAATGAATTTTTTATAAATTACATTTTTTAAAAACTTTAGAATTAATTTTTTAATTGGAAGAAGAAATAAATAAATTTTGTAAAATTTTCACAAAATATTTAAAAAACGGACTTCAAGCATTAATTACTTCACCAATAAATAAATTTTGTTTATTTTAACGTTTAAAAGAAGAAAAAGAAGAATTGATGAAAAAATTGTTTATATAGAAAAAATGCATGGGTCATTTGAATGTTGAAAATTTTTGGAGCATACAAAAAGAAAATAGTTTCGTTCATTTGAATGTTGAAATTTTTGGAGCATACAAAAAGAAAATAATTTCAAAACTTTACGAAATTTATAAAATTCTTCTTCTTCTGTTGACTAAAAACGTGAATAATTAAAAAACGATTGTAAAAATAATTTAGTAAATTAGAGAGCATTACAATTCACATGGAAAATCGTTTCGAAAACAATAATTGCTTGATAGACCTTTGTAAAAAGTCAATGTCATGAAAATAATTCTTCATGTCGTTATTGATAAACGAGTATATGAGGTAATAGGTTATTAAACTTTGATTCTATAACAGGAATTTGATATTCCACCCACACACACCTCGGCGTACATAAATTGTAGAGTGAGAGCAGATTTTCCAACACCTCCACTCCCAACCATGATGATTTTGTGCAACGCCTGAGTAGCACCTGGTTTCTTCGACATTTTCTCTTGTGCTAAAAAAACAAAATCAAAAATGTCACTTTTTCCATTATTTCGAATACATTTTTATTCATTTTATACATTTCTATTTTAATGATCTACTTTTTTTATTTTTCTATTTATTTATGTTATTCAGGGCTGAAACAAAAATTTAATTTTGTTTTTCCCTGACCTTAAAGAATATTCTGATTCACTCTAAAAATGATTAGATACTCTAAAGAATGTTCTATTACATTTATTTATGAACTTTCTTATTTATTCAAAAACACCAATAACTTTACAGTAGAACCTCGGTTATCCGAGCCTCGATTATCCGAGATTCCGGATTATCCGAGGCACTAAACATGCTCAGATAATGCGGAATTATTCGGATAAAACGGATCGAGCGACTAAATTTGGAAAGTAAATTTTACAAAACCACTGTTTGTGATCATTCCATTTAAAATTTCGTCCATTTTTGTCATTTAATATTATTCTAACACTTTAAACACTTGAAAAATAATTTAAAATTTTGAAATTTTCATTGGTTCCGTGTTATCCGAGTTTTCGATTATCCGAGGTACCTCTTCCCCACATTACCTCGGATAATCGAGGTTCTACTGTATTTTTAAATAAATTTTTAATTATTATTATTTTTCATGGGAACTAAGATTTTCAAAAATTTTAATTCAAACCTTTTGAAACTCAATAACTTATAATAATTTTTATTGTTATAAAACATGAAGATATAATTATAATAACATCATTATTTTATATTATATAATATAATAATATTGTTACTATAACTTCTTTAAAATAATTTTTATTAGTTCATTTAAATTATTATTTTCTACAATTTTTATGAATAAAATTTTTCCTTCAATCAATTATTGGAAAATTTTTCAATTAAATATACATTGAAAATAAAGACTTGAAAAAATTTTTTAATTAATTTTTAAATCAATTTTTATTACAAAATTCTAGGAGAATTCAATTATTAAAATACAAACATAGATAATTTATTGAATTATTGAATGTTTCTTGAAATTAAAGTTCCATAAATACTTGAATTATTTCGACAAAGTTTAATAAAATTTTTAAGAATATTTACTTTTCCTAGGAATTTGATTAAAATTGGATTAAAAATATATGAAAGTCTACAATGAGTTTTATTATTAAAGAAAATAATTGAATTATTGAGAAAAATTTTATTAAAAAGTTATAAATATTGGTTTTTGTCGAACAAATTTATGCAAATTCTACTTGGAATAATTGAGTTCTTGTGAAATTTTCATTATTTTAGAAAATAATTGAATATTTGTGTAAAACTTTGTCAAATTTTTTTGTTAAATAATTGAATTCTTTTGGGAAATTTTATTAAAATAGTAGAACAATAAAAATTCTAGAATTAAGAAAAATTTTTGAAAATAATTGAATTTTACCAAAATTCCTAAATTTAATTGAATTTATCCAAAGAATTGCGTTAAAATTTTTAAAATTGAAACTAATATCAACAGAATTTAAATTTAAATTTTGTATAAAATACTTCATTAATGAATTTATAAGTACCTAATAACTTTATGGCAGTTCTGTAATAGATGTAAATTATTTAAAATAAAATTATTGTCACAAATAGAAAAATTCTAATGTTTATTAGAATTCGTGGTAACTTCATAAAGTCTACGAGTCAGACAAAAAGATACAAAAATTCAAAAATTATTTTCTTATAAATTCTTAAAATTTAATTTTTGACACTTCTTTTAATAAAAATCCCTGACTTTTCCCTGATTCCTCTCTGACCTGTGGCAATCGTGGTTATTCAACTATTTATTTTATTAAACTTTATTTTCATTTAACTAATTTAATTAATTACACGACAATTTTTAATATTGAATGTATCAAATAAGAAAGTTCCGGCAAAGAAAAAATTCCCAAAGAATGACATTCAATTTCTCTTCATCTTTTGTGATAAAAGAATGAAGACGTTCATTCAGCAAAATTAATCTTTCTCTCTCTCTCTCTCTGTCTCTCCCTCGCGAGTTTCGCGTTACAATTATTTATTTGAAAGGAATGAAATATGAATGAGAATATTATTTCCCACAAAATTCTACGATTAAGATTGAATTCAAGAGATGTGAAAATTCTCCTGTGAAGAAATTGTCTTACTTCCATTAGTTAACATTAGCTGTAAGAAAGACAGGATATGGAAATTAACTTGTCAGTGTGAGAAATCAGTAATAAAGGGTCAAGTGTAGCTAATTATACGGAACATGCATCAGTGTATAACTTTAGTCTCAATAATACTATATCTCTGCTTTATACTATTGATACAATTATTTTTCAATGTCCATATATTACTGCACTATTAATAATTAATGACAGGAAAACAGAAACGCGCCAAGTTAAATGCACTTTTCTAACATTTTTTCGACACATGACAAAATTATTTTTACTTTCTTTTGTAAAAAAAAAAAAAAAAAAAAAAAAAAAATGCCGAAAAGCAAAAATGTTATTATTCACAATAATAAATTTTCATTAAAAACTGAATGTATAATGGAAAAGAAAGAGAATCTCATAAATAATTAAATAAACTATAGAATTATGAAAGTTTCATCAGCTACAAAACTAGTTACAATGATAAAAGAAAAATACCCAATGAACTGAACTAAAATAAAATTAGTGAAAGTAGTTATGTAAAACAAAAGTTGAATTATCTTTTAAGGCCTAGAAATTGAGGAGAAAAAATATAAACAAAGAGCAAGAGACAACAGAAATTAACCTCTTATTTTAATGAAATAAATTTAATCCCAAAAATAAGACATTAAACGTCACTTTTGACACCTGTCACCTGTCACTTGATTTCAGAAAACTGAATGTTTACAATATGAAAATCTTATTATTTTCCGATTGTTAAATTTTAAAGAGAATACCGATCTTACGGTGTGAACTTCATAAAATCAAAGGCAAGTTAAATTGCCCATTGTTTCATTAACGTATAAATAGAAGAATTGTGTATAAAAATTCTTGTCTTACTTATCAATAAATTGTGATGATTATTAGTTTTGTAGATTATAAAGGGCGGATACGAGAAGTGAATAATGAAAAAGGCGGTGCCGCGCTGTCGTGTTAATATTCTTTCGTTTCACAATTAGTGCATATCGATTTTCTCTATTTTCACTTAAATTCAGTCACATTTATTATAGGAAATATTCTCAACACCTGAATAGAAATGATGACCTTTGAAGTAAATACCTTTTAAAAGACAAATCACAATGAAAAACTTCTTGTATATATATATTCACTATTCACGACAATTCACGACTGTCCCACAGTCCCACCGGACTGGCTTTGCGTCCTCTGCTGGAGGTATTCTACGTAAATTACGAGCGTTACCCAACGTTACCTAAAGACACATTTCTTTGAGAGGTAGGGGAAAGTGTATTTACAAATAAAAAAAAATATTAACAATTTCAATAAAGTATTACTTTCAGACATAAGTACCTATTCGACCTTAGGTTCTTTTTTCTTAATTTTTTTCTATAATGCATATGGAAGAAAAAATAAAAAATCAAAGACAAACAATTTTGGAATATTCAAAAATCGGATGTGGGGAAATTTTCTGAATCACGTAGTCACGTGATAGTCACGTGACAAAGTGGTCTGCTAGAAATTCTGACATTGAAAAAGTAGGGTTAGGATTTTCAACATTTTTATTTACACACACATGATTTAGATCATTATAAAAATTGTGAAAAATAAACTTTTAATTAATCTAGGTGTAAAAAAGGTTTAATATATTTCACTTCCTGTCAAAATGGATCATTATAGTTCTCAATTAATGGAGGATATTGTAGTCGAAGGAAAAAATTCTGCTCCGTAAGTATAAAAATAAATTTTTTAGATATTGCAACAAATTGCATCAAATCATCATCTTTTAAGAAGTAAGTCAATATTTTCGTTATTATTATTATTATTGTTTACAGAGTTAAAACATTTGTGAAACCGAAAATAAAAACTTCGACTTCATCAAATGGCACAGGGACCAATAATTCAAAACCTTTGAAACCAAGAAAACTCAAAGTTGAATTGCCAACTTTGAGAATTTCAGAAGATTCAGAAAAATTACTTTACGAAACACTCAAACATGTCTGTGGAGAGGTAAATGAAAATTTACAGAAAAATTTATTTATTTTTGAAAAAAGTAATGAATGGAACATTTAATAATAATTTTTCTTAAAGGATTTCAAACTTTTGGATTCATCCGAATTTCAAAATAAAAGTACGAATTTAGGTAGACAATATTGGCTGGAAAGGGGAAGTTTAGTGATTAAAGGTGTCATGGATTTTTCATCAAAAGACTCAGCGCCAAAGTCTCATGAAGAAATTATTCGACAATTCGCCACGTCCACTCTTGAAGCATATAGGTATGAAAAAGTATCAGGTTTCCACAGGTCAGGGAAAAGTCAGAGGTTTTTATTAAAAATACTGGAAAAAGTTACATTATTAGAATTTAAAAGAAAATTCTCAATTTTTCTGTCCATTTGTTTGCCTCATAAATTCATTTATTTCCATAATAAAATTTTAAATTCTTTACAGTGATTTCATTATTTTCATTAATAATAAAATCATTCAGACGAAGGCAATTTATATAAATTTAATAGTTTGTATATCTATTATTTTATTAAAATCTCCCAAAAGTATTCAGTTATTTAAAAACAATTTTTACAAAGTTCTACAGGAAAATTTATTTATTTTCTAAAATAATGAAAATTTCTGAGGAATTTAATTATTAAAAATAGAAAATTATTTTGAAAAATATCAATTGTTTGAAACTCTTTTTATGAAATTCTTTGCAATAATTCAATTATTTCCATTAATAATTGAAATTATTGTAGAATTTCAATTATTTTTTAAGCAATTGAATTCCTGGAAAAAGGTATTTATTCTTAAAAATTTAATTAAAATTCATGGAAAGAATTCAATTATTTAAAAATTTGTTGATAAAATTGGGGTATAAGAATTCAATTTTAAGAAACATTCAATTGTTCAATAAATTACCTATATTTGTATTTAACAGGGTGTCTAACGGTCAGGGAATATTAGAGAATTTCTTTGAAAAGCAGGTTTTCTAAAAATTTATACAAAAATTAAAATTTTTCGAGAATAAAAAATTTCTTTAATTTAACAAAATTTAGAAAATTATTTTTATCTTTTGTTTCTATCATTAGATATTAATTTACTGTTAAACATGTCAGTTAGCATATTTTTGTCCCCAGAAAATAGAAATAAAATTCTTAAAGTTTGAGAAACGTTAGGAAATTTATTTCTCAATCCTTGTTAGACACTTTGATTTAAATAACTGAATTCTCCTAGAATTTTCAAATAAAAATTTATTTAAAAATTAATTTCAGTTAAAATTTTAGATCATAATTGAATTTTTAAGGAATAATTGTATTTTGTAAAAGTTTTAAATTAAAATCTTTGAAAATCTGAATTTTTTATAATTGTAATTAAAATTTCTATAAAACTAATTTATTTTAAAGAGTTTACTTTAAATTTTTAAAACTTATTTTTAGTTTTTATTTTTTAATATAACAATATTCTTATACTATAATATAAAATAATGATTTTATTATATATCGTCATGTTTAATATTGATAATAATAATATTATACAAGTTATTGAATTGAAAATTTTGAAAATCTTAGTTCCCATGAAAAAATAATAATAATAAAATATTTATTTAAAATTAAAGTTATCGGTGTTTCAAAATTTTGTTTAGAAAGCAAAGAAAAGTCTGGGGAAAAAATTAGCAACCCTGAAATATTTAAGTAAGATAAAAATACATTTGTTTTTTATTTACAAAATATTTTCAGCTTTCATAATTCACACTGTGTTGAGGCACTGTCCTATTCAAATGGAAATGTTGGCAAGGCATTAGAAATTCTTTTCTGTAAATATTTCCATGTTAAGAAAAGCAATGCAATTGAATTAGAAAATTTAGAAGAGAGTGATATTGTACAAAGACAAATTGAAGAAAAAGAGGCCTTGGAATCAATTTATGGTGATATGTTCGTTGAAAAGATTAAGAATCAAATTTGGATAATTAAATTGAAATTAGAGTATTTATTGAACAAGAAGGAGGATAATAAAAAAGTGAAACCAAAAACAACCGAAAAAGAAATATGCCGATTATTTTTACACGGGAAATGTCGATTTGGTGCAAAATGTAAATTTTTACATCAAAAACCTCAAGTCGATAAAGAATCAAAAAATAAAAGTTCAGAGGATGATCCTTACTTTTTATTAGAAATTCGCTTTCCAGAAGGTAATTTCCCTCTTAATTTTCACTTTCTTAACAGGAAAAATAACACTTTTCCTTTCCAGGTTCTAAATATCCGTACGAAGCGCCATATTTTTATTTCTCCAAAAATGAATCTTCCTTTTGTAAATTAAAAAGTTTGAGAATAATTAAGAGATTATATGACGAGGCATTGCAATATTGTGAGAATGGTACACCGTCGATATTCGCGATAACATCATTATTGGAAAATGAATTGGAAATAAAGACCCACTTGGAGGAATGTAAAGAACAATTTCTTGATAAAGATGATAAATTGTTTCCAAAATTGAAAAAAGACGGCAGTGATGGTAATGGACCGACACATCATGCAAAAGGTGGCACAGACAAGAGGAATAAATCACATATCTCTTGGGAACAAATTGTCAAACTTGACGATGAAATAAGAAGGAGATTTTTCGAGAAACAACGAAATTCACAATATTTAAAAATGAAAGTCGAACGAAGAAAATTGCCCGCCTGGTCAATGATGGACGAAATTCTTGATACTATTCACGAGAACCAGGTTACGATTATTTCCGGTGAAACGGGATGTGGTAAAAGTACACAGGTTTGACATTTTTTTCTATTATATTTGAAAGTTTCGAATAATAAAAAATTTGAAAATTGAAAAATAAAATTACTAAATTTGCAGGTTCCGCAATTTATTCTCGACGATTGGATTTTGAATAGAACAAAGGAAAATGAAAATCATGTGGAAATTATTTGTACGCAACCGAGAAGAATTAGTGCAATTGGAGTTGCGGAAAGAGTTGCTGCCGAAAGAGATGAGCGTGTTGGGCAAACGGTCGGTTATCAGATACGATTAGAAAGCAAAATGTCTAGTAATACAAGGCTCACTTTTTGTACAACTGGAATTTTACTGCAAAGATTATCTGGAGATCCGAATTTAACGTCCGTTACGCATATCATTGTCGACGAAGTTCACGAAAGAAGTGCCGAAAGGTAGGAAAAACAATTTTTCAAACACAAAAAATTAAATGTCACGTGGGTGAAACGCCGCTTTCAATTTATTATTAACATGCAAATTAAAAGTTTTTTCAAATATCAACTTTAATTTTTTAATAATTTCAAATTCAAAATTTAAAAAAATTCACTTAAAAACTTGTTAACTAATTAATTATTATAAAATATTATTCTAAAAAGAAATAAAATTTATGAAATCAATTCAATTATTTTCAAAAAACAATTCTTCGCAAAAATTCAAATTTTTTCAATACAATTTTAATGACATTTCTAAGTGGAATTCAATTTGTTATAAAAATGTTAGTAAAATTCTTTACAATAATTCTATTATTTTCATAAATAATAAAATTCTTCTCAGAAATTCATCTATAGTCATTGCAATTTTCATAACATTTCTTGTAAAATTTCAATTATTTTAAAAAAATTTCCTTAATTCATTAAAAAAATTTTAATAGTTTCTAAAAATTAAATAAAACTCTTTAAAAGAATATTGTTGTTTAATTCTTTTAAATTCAATTTTAATTAAATCTCTTGAAAAAATTGATTTCCATTCAGCAATTTTTGAAAAAAAAGCCATGGCAAAAATTCAATTAATTTTTTAGGATCAAATTCTTCAAAGGAATTCAATTATTTCCAATAATATTTTAATAATATTTCTAGAAAGAATCCAATTATTTTAAATTTAAATAAAATTCTTCGCAGCAATTCAATTTCTTGAAAATAATGTAGTTTTTTTATGATTTTAATTGAAAATTTCGGAAATTATTGAAATTTTCAAAGAATTTGGTCAAAACTTTTGAGAATAATTGTCTTTTTTAGAAAAATATTATTACAAATTTTTAAATTAATTGAATTTGATTATTTATAAAAATACTACAATTTTTGCGAAGAATTTACAATTTATAAAAGTAATTGAACAGTTACGAAGAATTTTAGTAGAATTTTAGGAAACAATTGAATTATAAAAATTTATAAAAATAAGTGATTTTTAAAAATTTTTAATAAAAAATTTCAATAAAGAAAAGAAAATTTATGTTTATATTTATCAAAAATGTTGATACAATTTGTTGTTAGAATTCAAAAATTTGAATATATTTATTTTTCAGAATTAAATTATTTTCATAAATACTACAATACTTGCCAGGAGTTTATTTTTTTTACTATAATTTTAATAAACTTTCTCAAGTACATTCAATAATTTCTAAAAATTTTAATAAAAATCTTCGTAAAACTTTTTAAAAAGTTTTAATAAAATTTTTCGAAAGAATTCAATTATTATCAAAATTATATGATAAATTTGTAAATTTGTAAATCTAAATTAGGTGAAATTTAAACTATTTAAGTTAAACGTGATATGAAGTTTCTAAAATTTAATTTTCCAATTCCTTTCATTCTTTTAAATTAATTTAAAATAAATTATATTTATTTCACCTTTCAGCGATTTTTTACTGATGCTTTTGCGTGAACTTTTAAAAAATCGTCACGATTTGAAAATAGTATTAATGAGCGCAACATTGAAAGCAGATGAATTTTCAAATTATTTTGGAACTACACCAATTCTTGATATTCCTGGACGAACATTTCCCGTTGAGCAAATATTTCTCGAAGAATTATTTGAAAAAATTAATTATGTTTTTGAGGAAAATTCCAAGTTCAGTCGACGAATTCGTGGCGATTGGGAACAATTGCAGATCGATTTAGAAACAATGGACATTGAATCGAATGGATTAAGTGAACCAAAGGATCATATTCCTGATCACAATCTTACATTAACGCAACTTGTTGGTCGTTATCCTGGCTATGAATTGCCAACTTATAAAGCTCTCTATCTTATGGATCCCGATAAAATAAATTACGAACTCCTTGAGCAAACTTTGGAATGGATTGTTGATGGTGTTCACGATTATCCCCGAAGTGGATCAATTGTTGTGAGTGGAAATGAAAACTAATTTTACAGTTCTGTTTTGTTTGTTTTTTATATTTAATATTTTACGTGTTTACTGTATTTATGTAAATTCATTTAGATGTTTAAATGTTATTTATTTGAATTATTCAATTGTCAACAATTATCAAATTCAGATTTAATTATTTTCAGGTATTTCTGCCGGGATTCGCTGAGATTCTCACCGTGAAAGACTCATTGAGAGATAGTAAAATTTTTTCAGCGAAGAAAGGACGATTTTTGGTTATTCCCTTGCATTCGTCGTTGTCGAGTGAGGAGCAAGCGTTGGTTTTTAAGAAACCAAATGAGGGAGTTAGAAAAATTGTTTTGAGTACAAATATTGCCGAGACATCGGTAACAATAGACGATTGTGTTTTTGTTATTGACGTAGGGAAAATGAAGGAGACAAGATTTAATTCCAATCAGAATATGGAGAGTTTGGAAACTTGTTGGGTATCAAAAGCAAATGCTCTTCAACGAAAGGGACGTGCCGGTCGAGTTATGCCTGGAGTTTGTTTCCATCTTTATACAAGTCACAGGTGATTATTAATTTGTTCATGTTTAACGTTAAATTTATTCAATTTACTTATTTATTTTACAGACTGAAATAAATAAATTCAAATTTTTTAAATTTAAAGTTTAAATTATAAGCTAAAGAGTTGAAGTTACAAATTTTAAATTATTAAATTTTGATTTACTATTTAACTTAAAAGACAAAAGTTCTTAAATATTAAAATAGAAATTTTGATATTGATAAAAAATTTGTTTTTGTAGATTTACTCACCAGTTTAGTGCGCAGCCTATTCCTGAGATTTTGAGGATACCACTGGAGGCATTAATATTACGAATTGAAATCATGCATAACGGAAAGAAAGTTGATTTTCAGAAAATTTTAGGTAAATAAAATAAATTTATTATTCTTTATATTTTTCTAATTCTTTCTACACAGAAATATTTATTAAATTTTCAAACAGTGAATAATTTTCTAATCTATATTAATAATAATTGTTGTACGTATTCTGGTATTTTTTTCGCAGTTTTGAATTCAATTATTCTTGTTTGTTTTTTTTCTAAAATTTTTAATAAATATTCTCTTTAAATGTTTTGAACTTTAAAATTAATCAAATTCTAATTTAATGTTCTGAAGATTTAGAAATTAATTGAATTAAATATCGTTATTTAATTTTACCTTTTTAAAAATAAAAATAGTTACTTATAAACTATGACAGTAAAACACATTTTTTAAACTGCAAAATACGGTAAACGGTATTTATTTTATTAAAAAAACACTGAATTTTAATTATTTTCATTTCATCTTCTATGTAAAATTATTAAATTTATTTTCATAAATTTCATATCACTTTTTTCTAATGAGTTCAAATTTTTACTAATTCTGATTTGTCTAGATTCATATTAATTACTTATTTATTCAGAGAACAAAATTTACAAAAATATATTATCAAGAAAAATTTAGAAATTGTTATCTCACAAAATTTTAAGTTAAATAACTGGAGTTTTTCAATTTTAAAAGATGTCTTTTTTGATACAAAAAATGTTTTTCCAATTTTTTTTAACTTCTATCATTGCGAAATTAAAATAATATGTTTGGAAAAATTGTATTAAAAAGTTTGAAAATAATTAAATTCACTTAAGGGATTTAATTATCATTGATTAAAAAATAATCCAGTTCTTAGAAAGAAATAAAATTTTTGAAGTACATAATAGAATTCTGTCAAGGAATTGTACTATAATTTTCAAAAATAATTAAATTTTATTGATATTGCATTAAAAATACTTGAATTCCTCCGAAGAAATTCTTTTGAGGAGTTTTACTATAATCTTTAAAAGTTGTTGAATTTTTTCGAAAAATAATGTTAAAACTGGATTGAAATAATGTAATTCCTTTGAAAAATCTAATTTTGAAAAAATTATAATTTATGAAAATAATTGAATTCAAACAAAGAATTTGATTAATTTTTTTTAAATAGTTCAATTACTTCGAAAAAGATTAAAATTCTCACGAAAAATTTGGTTGAAATTGTATTAAAAAAAGTAAATTCTTCTAAAAAATTGTATTAAATTTTTTAAAAATAATTACATTTTTTCTGCGAATTATAAATAATGTAGTTCTTTCGATAAATTTTATTTAAATTATAATTTTTAAATAATTTCTGCTAAGAATTATTATTTAAGAAAATAATTAAATTCGTGCGAAAAATTTTATGACAATTTTTTAAATAATTGAATTATTTCAAAGACTCCACTAATAAGTGGAGTTTTTAAAGTTTTGAATCTGAAATCATTCAAAAATGAAAGTTTATATTTGAAAATAAAATTTTTTGAAATTTGCCTGATAATATGTATTAATAAATATAATAATTGTAATTTATTGATACCTATCGTTTTTGAAATTATTGTACTTCATAGTAATAATTGAAAAGAATAATGAAAACTTGTTTGTTTTAGGTCAAATGATCGAGTCTCCGTCGAGAGAGAATATAAATGCAGCGACAAAAAGATTACAAGACGTTGGTGCATTTGATTCCGAATTAATTT
This sequence comes from Leptopilina myrica (nomen nudum), assembly GCA_032872475.1. Lineage (NCBI taxonomy): Eukaryota > Metazoa > Arthropoda > Insecta > Hymenoptera > Figitidae > Leptopilina > Leptopilina myrica (nomen nudum). Next base: position 9,674,112 of record CM065460.1, read on the forward strand.
TAACACCACTGGGTCATCACTTAGCAGCTTTGCCAGTCGATGTAAGAATAGGAAAATTAATTCTATTTGGTGCTATTTTTTGCTGTTTGGATTCAGCTCTGACAATTGCGGCCTGTCTCTCGCACAAAAGTCCCTTCGTCTCCTCTTTCGAGAGAAAACACGAGTTGAATATTAAGAAAAAAGAATTCGCAGTCGCCAATTCCGATCACTTGACAACCCTAAAAGCTTACAAGGTAATAGATTTCAAAATTAATTAAGTAAGAAACAAATTAAAAAAGTATATTTAAATTTTTAGAAATGGTTGGAAGTTTCCTACAACAGTCCCCAGGCGAGTTATAGTTTTGCGAATGAAAACTTTTTATCGATAAGAACATTGCAAACATTGGCTGATATAAAGTATCAACTATTGGAATTATTGATATCAATTGGTTTTGCGCCAATAATGATAAGAAGACGACAAACTGGAGTTGATAGAATTTTAGATATGACTGGCTTCGATCTTAATGCAAACAATGAAAATTATAAACTCCTTCAAGGCCTCTTGTGCGCTGCACTTTATCCAAATGTCGTTAAAGTATTCACGCCTGAGAAATCATTTCAAATGCAATCAACTGGCGCAATTCCGCGACAACCAAAACCTGAGGAATTGAAATTTCAAACGAAACAAGATGGACTCGTCAACATACATCCGTCGTCGATTAATTTCTCAGTGGGACATTATGCGAGTCCCTATATTGTCTTCCAGGAAAAAATAAAAACAAGTAAAGTTTATATCAAAGAATTGTCAATGGTACCAATGTTGCCATTAATTTTATTCTCGGGCTATGGAATCAGTGTTGAGCAGCATGATGGAATTTTTGTCTTGTCCTTGGAGGATGGATGGATAATGTTCCGAGTTGATTCAGACAGGGTAAAGATTTTCTTTTTCATTTTGTTATGGTTATTAGTTATTTACTTTATTTATATTTACAGTATAATCTATTTTTTTAAACCATAATATTGAATTGAATCTTAAATTAATAACTTATTATTGTTATTCATAAATAGAACAAGCTTTCATTTTCCCTCTAAAAATAAAACTCGTTACACTATTAACTTCAACTACATTCTTAATTACATCCAGAAAATGATTTAAATCTTTCATAAAATTATTTTTAGAGTCATTTTTTAAGAGGAAATCAATGGTCTGAAAATATTCTGATTCTTTTTAGATTTTTATTTTTCTTAATTTTTTTTAAATACGAATGTTATTAAACTCTTTTATATTGAAATTCACTTGTTTATTTTTCTAACTAATTTTCAAAAATATCAATATCAATAAAGTTCGTGTTACGCAGAGTTAGTTGTTAATTGCTTTTTTGTTTGCTAACTTTAAAAAAAAATTCTTCTTAAATATTTTCAATTTTGAAATTAAAGTATTGAAAATTAATTAAAAATTTTTTAATTAATAAACAAGAATAATTATTTGGTAAGTTAGTTAATAATTGCATTTTTTAAAAGTTTGAATCTAAAATTATTTATATACTTTTATATATTTCAAGCTAAAAACAAAAACATATTTTACAAAAAATTACGGATATACCTAGTTAAAAATGTGGTCGATATATATATATATATATATATATATATCTATATCTCATTGAAGACCAAAATTTAATTGAGTTAAAAAATTTATTCACTTATTTTATTCGCTTTATTTCAGGTGGCACAATTACTTCAATATGCGAGAATCGAATTAGTTAAATTATTAGAATTAAAGATGCAAGATCCACTTTTAAATCTGTTGAATCATCAACATGGGAAGAAAATTATCAAGGCAATTGTAAAAATAATATCGAGCAATTAGATTTTTCCTTTTTTTTCTTCTTTCTTTTGTAAAATAGAAACAATTAATTACTGTGAAAATTTGTATTTCGACTTTATTGAATTTGTGATGAATGAGAAAAAATAGATTATTTATTAATTCAATTTTTACAATTGAATCCAGAGATATTGCATCAATTAACATTGTATGAATAATTTATTTTTTAATGTAAGAAAAATGAAATAAAGATTGATTTTTGTATTCTAAATTTCCCTTGATATAATTTTTCATTTAACGCGTTTTGAAATTTGAAAAAAATGAAATTTTGTTTTCATTTTCTTTTTTGATTTTCTTTCTGATTCTAAAATATTAAAAATTGTTATTTACAGAAGTTAAAATAAAATTGTACCTATAGGTATTTAATAATTAAATTTCCGCTAAAAATTTTGAGAAGATTTTTCAAAAATTTAATTTTTGCTGGAAATTTTATCAAAATTGTAGTGAAAATAATTAAACAGGTATTAGAAGATTAATATCTGTTCAAGGAATTAAAGTAAAAATTGTATCGAAAATAATGAAATTCATATAAAGAATTGTATCAAAATTTTTGAAAAGAATTGAATTCTTGCGAAGAATTTTATTATTTATAAAAATAATTGAGAATTTTTTAGTTTAAATAAAAAATATTTCTCCACCTTTTAATTTATTATTAAAAAATACAGTTTTAGGAATTTATATTTTCGTTTCTTCTTATAATACACTAGCTTTCTTCTCTTGGATAACCAAATTTACTTCGTTTCGCTTTTATTGCAGCTACTTCTTCTTTTCCAATTTCCTCCTCACTTTTTTTATAAACCCATGAATTAACCGGTGGAATTTTCAAATGAGACAACACTCTATTAACTGTTCCCAAAGGAAGTCCAGTATGAAGTACACCTTTAATGTAAAAATCATTACAATAGTTAAATCGTAATGAAAAATAAAAAATTTAATTGATTGATCAGTCCATTAATGAATAAATTAATTGTTTGCCTATTATAGGCTTCACACTCAATAATTAGTTTTTAAAAAAGTAGCAAAATGTAGCTTTGAAATTTAAAAAAAAATAGTAAAAAAGTGTCTATCGAAAAACTAGATTTGACATCTAAAAAACTCGTTTTAGTAGATTCAAAAAAATTACAAAAATTTGATGCAGTATTTCCTTGACATTTTCCTAATTTCGATACAAAATATTCACTGTTTTTCTTATCCTGATAACAGCTTCAATTTTAAATTTGTATCAAATTCAATTATCTTCCAAATTTTTACTTAGAATTCTTTAAAAATTCTTTTTTTAACTAATTTTTGAAATTAAAAACATAAATTTTCTTTAAATACAAAATACAAAATTTATTTTAATTAAATTTGACAAAATTTCGAAATAATTCGAAATTTAATTAAACATTTTTAATTTTTAAGAGAATTCCCCTATATTTTTCAAAAGATTAATTTCTTTATAATTTCTAAATTAAATTATTTTTGTTCAATAAATACATAAATTACTTGTTTATTTCCCCACTGGAATTAAGATTTTAAATAATTTTGATTGAAAAGCTTTTTGAAATTTATTTTTTTTTTATAAATTCATATTATAACGCATTTTTAATATTCATTTATATATTTTAGTCTAACATTGTAATTGAAATTCATTTTCAAAAGAATTTTTATTTTTTTTTATTCTTATTATTAATTATTAATTTATTAAATATAAAAATAAACAATTAATAGAGTAATTGATTATTTTTTAAATTTATCCCAAACATTTCTTTAAAACATTTGAAAATATTTCAATATTGTTTTAAAGAATTTTTTTGCATTTTTTTCAATAATCGACTTTGTTACAAATTTGTAATAAATATTTTTTTAATTAAAGTTTATTAAGATATTATTAAAAAATTGAATTCTTTTAAAGAGTTGTAATTGATTTTTCGAAAAAAATTTCTTTAAATATAAATTAAGACAAATTAAACGAAAACATTCGGACAATGAATAAAATATTTATTTACTCCAACGTTTCGAAATCTAAATGATTTCCTCTTCAGGGAGTCTATCCAAAAAAATATACAAAATTAAAATAATAAAATAAATCTTATAAATATATAAAATAATAAATAAAATCTTTAAATGTATTTAGAAATTTTGAATTGTTTCAAAGAATTTAATAGAATTTTTGAGAATAATTATTTTATGTCAACTATAAGTAGATCAAAATTTGTGCAAATTTTCAAAGAAAAAAGAATAAAGTAGTTTTTAGTGTTACAAATTTAAAAAAAAAGTATCCAAATAGTAGCAAATCGTAAAATATGTATAGTAAATAGCAGTTTTTTGTAGATGAGTGCGAAGCCTGCTTTTATAATAAAAAAATTAAATTGATTAAACTCTATAATAAAATTGTAAATGTGAAATAAATATACGTACATAATGTGACGTCTGTATTTACATCATAACGTGAAGTACGTCTTTCGGAATTTATTTCATGTAATTTGCTTGTGTTCACTTCATTAAGAACATTACACTTGTGACATCTTATTAATAACAATGATCCCAATCCACGACGATATTCTTTTTCTAAATAGCTTAAAGAAAGTGCTTCTCTGCAAGTTGAACACCATAATCTTTTTCCAAGTTCCATAAGATCGACGATGCGACGTCCCTCCAGAGGTTTAATCTCTTCGTCTGGCTCTTGTACACCTGGCTGCTCATTTTCATAAAAAACTGTTTCAATTTCAGGTAGTCTTACAATTTCATTTTTTCCAGTGACAATTATTTTTGCCTCAACTATTTGCTCTTGAAGATTTTCAACTTTTGCCAATTCCTCATCGTCACTTAAATTCTCCTTTCGTGGACGTTTTAAAACAGATTTGCTAATTTCTTTTTCAGTGTCCACTTGCATTTTATTCAATTATAATTGTATTTTTTTAATTTTTAAAAGAAATGTGTTTTCTTCACATAACCTTACTCTCTGTAAAAGAAAAAAAAGAAATTGTTTGAGAATTGTCATGACAAATTTGAACAATAGCAGGTATTAGTAAAATAGAAGTGCATAAATACCTTATTACTCTTTGCTAATAATTGTGATTTATTAAAAATAAAATCATTTAAAAAAATGTATAAACAAAGCAACTTATAACTTGTAGCAATAATAATGAACTTTTTTATATTACAACAACAATTATTAGTATCAATAAATAGAAAAGAATTCCGGAGAAGTCCCTTATATTCTTTTTTAGAAAATAAGAGGTAAACAATAAATATTAAACAATCATTTTCTTTGATTCCAAACCTTCCAAACATTCGAAATTCTTTTTGTCGATAAAGAAGAAAACAGAGGAATAATTAAAGTGCGCCACCTGTGACGAAATTTACAAAATAAAATGAACATTTCCCTTAAAAATAAATATGGCGACTTTAATGATGCAAAACATTAGTGCACTTTAAGAAATGATTTGTCTGTTTTTCATAAGTGATTTCGTAAATTAATAAAATAATAATGGATATGGGATTAAGTACAACACTTTTGGCTGGTGATCCACGTCTAGTGGATCACATTGTTGGCCAAGTTAAATCACAAGGAATTTTCGATCAATTCCGAAAAGAATGTACAGGCGATGTTGACACAAAGGTATGTAGACAAAATGTTTTTTTTTTATTTAATTTCGACTATTTTTAAACTTTCCCTGACATTTTTGTTCTAGATCTATAGTTTATTGTTATTTTTAACTTCGGTTGTATTTTCGTTAGCTTTTCACCGTAACAATTACAATTTTCGAACATTTAGAAAATAATTCTTAAAGAAACTAATATTTCTAATTAAGAAGTGCAATTATTTATTATAATATTTTGACAATATTTGTAAGACTTAAATTTTATAGAATTAGAGTTAGTATTTTTTAAATTAATAACAGGGTTGCCACAGGTCAGAAAAGTCAGAGATTCTTATTAAAAGTATTGGAAAAAATTAAATTTTTAGAATTTATAAGAAAATTCTGACTTTTCGTGTTTCTTTTGTTTCTTAATAAACTATGAAATTACCACGGATTCTAATGCAAAACCTTCAATTATTTCTATTTCTGACAATAATTTATTTCTTTTTAAATAACTTAATTCTTCAAGAACTATCATAAAATTATTACACAAAAATTATTTAATGTATAACTTTACTTAGATTTTTCAAAAGTAATTGCATTTTTAGAATTGCGTTTATAATTTTCAAAAATAGATGACGATCAAAAGATTTTAATTTGCAATTTTATGAAATATCATTTTTCAATCAAATTCATTAGAAATTTGAAAGAACTTAGATTTTTGGAAACTTTGAATAATTTAAATTCATCTGAAAGTTTCATGATTTAATATATAATATATTATTTAATTAATTATTTAAAATAATGAATTTATAGACGAATTTTCATTAAAAACACTGAAAACAATTGAATTTTGTAGAAGTTACAAATGATTGCAGAAATTCAATTGTTCTTAAAGATAATAAAATTTTTAGCAGAAATTCAATTATGTTAACAAAATTTTAAAAATTACAAAATATTCTCGACAAAATTCAATTTTTTTAAAATTATTATTTTTAATACAATTTTAATCAAATTCATGGAAAAATGTGATAATTCTTAAAACATTTATTAAAATTTATCAAACGAATTCAATTATTTAAAAGTTTTTCGATAAAATTCTTTATGAGAAATTAATTTTGTAAAACATTAAATTATTCAATGAATTATTTACATATTTTTGCATTTAAATATAATTAATTATCGTAGAATTTTCTAAATTAAAATTAATTTAAAAATGAATTTCATTTAAAATTTTGGATAATTCAATATATAAAACATTACAGCATTTTTTTTTACAAATAATTGAATTTTGAAAATTAAAATTAAAATCAAATCAAAATCTTTGAAAATTGGAATTTTTCATACTTTTAACTAACTAAGAATTTTATAGAAAAAATTTTTTCGAAAAAGTTTTAAATTAAATTTATTTTTAATTATTTGAGGTTTTAGTTTTTTGAAATAATCGAAATTACACAAAATTGAATTGTAAACAAAAGAATTTAAAGATTCTCAAAGAACTTTTTTAAAATTATTCAAAATTGTTGATAAGTATATAGAGAAGAATTTAAATAAAAAATTTTATAAAATAATAATTGAATTGAAATGATTAAAATAAATTTTAGAAGTTTTTGAATTCAAAAGGTCTAAAAATAACGGAAAAATTTAGGGAAAAACAATATTAAATTTTTGTGGCATCATATAAAATGAAACAATTTACAAAAATTAAAAAAAAAATTATTATAATATTTTTTTACTTAAAATTTTGCATTAAAATGAAAAATTCTTTTTACAGCCGGCCTATCAAAATTTGAGGACACGTGTTGAAAGTTCAGTTAATACATTTTTAAAATCACAAAACTGGAAGCCGGATATGAACAAAAATCAACTTCGCGAGACATTAAGAAAAAACATTCACGAGGCATCATTCCTCGACGTGGGTGTTGAACGAATAGTCGATCAAGTGGTAAATCCTAAAATTTATCCCGTTTTTATGCCACAAATTGAAGATGTAGTTTATAAATTTCTCGGTATGGAGAGACCAAAGCCACGCGAAAAAAATGGATCATGTATTCTTAAAGATTTATTACCCAAAGATTTAGATCCAGTTTCACCTGAATCTGATAGAAATAGTTTAAAGGAAGAATCACTCGAGTCAATGGACATTAGTTTTGAAGATAAAATTAATGGGGAAAAGGAAAAAGTCAATAACGAAGAAAGTAAATCAACTAAAAGTGAAAATGAAAATAATAAAGAGGAGGAAGTGAAAAAAATGGATGATTTAAAAAGTGGGGATAATTGTAAAAATGTCGATGATTGTAAAAAGGAGGAAGATACGAAGAAAGTTGAAGATTACAAGAAAGTGGATGATTCGAAAAATTCAGAAGAATTAAATGATTCAAGTAGGAAAAGTGATGATTTTGGGAAAATTGATGAGACGAAAAAGGAAGAGGAGGAAATTAAATCAATGGACGAAGCCAAAAATGGACAATTTGATTTAGATGAAAATTCAATGGATGGCTTTGAGAAACCTTTGAATACATCATTGACAAATCTTAATTCTTCATTTAGATCGGACGACAAAACCGAGGAGGAAGAGGAAAGTCCACAATTTGAGCCAATTGACATAATGAATTTCAACGAATCCAATATTTCAAATGACTCTCATTTGTCCGGTATTTCTGAATTAACAAGTCATCGGTCTCGTAGTCCCGATTACTCCAATGATTTCTCGAGAGATAATTTCGAATTTTCCAATCAGGATCAAGATTCTCAACTAAGTAAAGTCTCGTCAAATTCACGTCTTTCGATTGTCACTGATTTTGGCTCATCGAATCAGGCGTCAAATACATTTTTCAATTCCAACGATGACAGTAAGGACAATTTTAAAATCATCAACGAGGAGGCAAAGTTCGATTTCGACGGTATTAATAAAACAAAGGAAAATCTTTCCGAGAAGGAAAAGGATTCCAAGAGTATTAAGAGTCTCTCGTCGAGGGAAAATTCACGTGACGAGACTGATGTCTCGAAGGAAAATCGAGAGCTCAAGGAGAAGAGTGAAAGAAGTGGGAGCAAGGACAGTAAGGACAGAAAAGAAAGGAGCGATAGTAAAGATCGAAAGGTGAAAGGCGAGAGTAGCAGGGACAAGAGCGAGTCTTCCAAATCCAAAAAAGAGAAAAGTGACTCTAGGGATTCCAGAGATTCTAGAGATTCAAGAAGACACAAGGACAGAAAAAAGAGTAGTTCCAGCAGTTCTAGACATTCAAAGTCAAGAAAGGAGAGCGATCATTCACGGGAGAAGCAAAAGGACACCCCGGAAAAGACGAAGGATAAAAAGGACGAGAGGGACAAGGAAAAGGACGATCGAAGGGAAAAAGAGGACAAAAAAGAAAAGGAGGAGAAGAAGGAGAAGGATGAGAAAAAAGAAAAGGAGGAGAAGAAAGATCAAGAAAACACTCCAGATGCGTCAAAAAATCTTAAGGACATGTATAAAGAAAAAATACGTGAACTACGCGAGAAAAAAGAACTCACCGAGAAGGAGAAATTAAATAAAGACGCGAGTAAAGAGAAAAAAGATTCCTCACGCGACAAGAAAGACTACAAAAAAGATCACAAAACATCACGAAGTTCAGAGCGTCACGATAAAAATTCAAAATCAAAAACCACCGATTCAAACGACAAGAAACGTGACGATCGTCGTCATTCCAATTCCAAAGACAAAAGTCGAAGTTCACGTAGCGATAAAGATTCACGGTCCAAAAAAGATGAGAAAGAAACTAAAAAAGAATCATCATCATCGACATCTTCATCATCAAAAAGTGACAGCCAATCGTCAAAAGAAAAGAAGCAACGCGATGATAAAAAATCAAAAACAAAAGACGACCATTCAAGTTTAAAGAAAAATTCCAATGATCGCCGTTCAACCGATCGTGACGGTTCCAATGGTTCAAATGGAAAAAGTTCACAAAAAAGTTCATCGACAAAAAATCTGTCAACGACATTAACAAAAGAAGTCAGTGATAAAACAACATCCAGTGGCGAGACATCCGAAGGAATTGAAGATTCCCAAGAGAAAATAAATCCCAACGATGTGGAAACAATGGCCAAATTTGAAACCACCAGTGGAAAAAGTGACGAGACTTCCCTTCCGCTAAAGAAACGTCCCCTCTATGACGATTCGTTCACAAATGAACCGAAACGATCAAAAATTGAAACCTCGCCAGATATTAAAGAAAAGGAGAAAATTGTTCTCAAAATAAGTAAGGGGAAAATTATCGAAAATAATACACCCATTGAGGATATCACTCAAGTTCCGGATGAAGAACGTGTTCAAATAATCGAAGTTCCAGCTGATGATTGCGAGGAAACGGAAGTAATGCCAAACATGACGTTAGCCGAAACGGCAATGATCATTCTCCAAGGGGATTTAGTCGATCAAACGAAAATTCACAACGATCAGCAAAAGAAAGAATCGAAATTATCATTAATGGAGGAATCGATTCGAAAATCATTGGACGAAATGATGTCCGATCAGAAATTACTCGAGAGTGGGAATACAGCGACAGAGCAGGCAGTTGAAACCGAAGCCGAGAAGAATCTAGACGGGGAAATCGAGCAAAAAACTATGAAAGATGAACTTGAGAAATGTTTAGACTCAAATCGAAATTCAGAGGCAAATTCCGAATTCGATGAATTGGATGAGACAAAAGGTTCGGAACTCGAGAAACATTTGCAACAATTCGACGATGATTGTGATGATACACTGGAGAAAATTTGCGACAAAGAAGGTGAAGAAGAAGAAGAAGCAGAAGAAGAAGAAAAGGAATTCGAGAAGGATCATATTGAGGAGAATCTGGAGAAATTAGAAAGAGGGGATTTCAATTGGGAAGAAGAGAGAACAAACGAGTCGAACGACATTTCAATATCCGAAGAAGAGAAATTGAATAAATCCGACAATGATAAGAGTTTCGAGAAAATACTCGCAACAACGCTCGAATTGCGTGTCTCAATGGGTATAAAACGTTCAACTGAGGATTTAATGCGAAATGTCAAAATCGAACACTCAATCGGCGAATATTCGCAAAATCGGAGCGAAATCGAAATTATTCCAAATGTAAAAATTGATACCGAAGATGCATGCATGTATTTTGTACCCGATAACGAAAGGTACTTGAAATTCACAAATTTTCTCGATGCCCTTGAAAAGGAACTGAATTCAACAAAACATGACTTTGTTGACAAAAACAAAGACGACGATGAAACTACAGAAGTTGATAAAAAAATAGACGACGATATAAACAAAGTTGCCATTAAAGAAAAGTGTGATGATAAAGAAAAAACTGTCGACAAAAATAAAGAAGACGTTAGTGAACAAATTGATGAGAAAAATAAAATTCTCAATGATGTTGATGTTGATAAAGAAGTGGCGAGTATTGAGGAGAATACATCCGACGAGAAAAAAAAGAAGAAGAAGAGAATGGCACCGCCGAAGAGGAAACTATCGTCGAGTCCATTGAGTGATATTTTATTGCATAATGCGAATAATAATAATGATGGAAATAAGGAAACCCAAACGGAAGTTATTGATGAAGGTGAACCAGTGGCGAAGAGAAAAAAATTGGGCAGACCAAAGAAACTGAAACCAACTTTAAGTAGTTTCAATCCATCAGGATTAATGAATGGTGAAAATTTTGTATTCCCTCTGAGTCCCGAAAGTGATGTTTCAGCGACCAGTGAAAAAATAATTGCCCCACAAGTCAAAGAGGAAAAAAGGTAAATTTCTTCAATTTTTTTCAAAATTATTTCATAATTATCATCTACATACTATTTTAATTGATGGCTTATTTTTTTCTAACTAAAAATAATAATCATTTTTCATTTTCTTCTTTCAGAAAAAAATTGACAAAAATTGAGGAAAAATCGAATAAAAGTTAAAATATCTCTGTATTTTAAATGTCAAACAACTAAAGTAGAATTTTAAATTAAACTAATTTAAAATCCATTGTTTTTAATTAAATAAAAATCAAAGCAAAATTGATTTCATATCTGATAAAATCTATGCAATTTTAAATAATTAGGAAAAATTAATTATTGACTATAAAGTTCGATTTTTTCTTAGATCATAAGCAAATTAATTAATTCTTACGCAGCAATTTTTTAGGCAAAAAACGTGACAGAGCTTTGATAAAATAATGCTTAAAATTGCTTAAATATTCATTCATTTTCATAATTCTAAATTAATTTTTCTAATTGAATTACTTTTAATAGATAAACTGATTTTTCTTTAAAAACTGAAATTAAAAACAATAATATTAAATTTTCCTCGAAAGTTAATAATTTAATTTGCTATTTATAAAAAAAAGTAAAAAATGAATTAAATTGGATAAATTATTGCTGTAAATAAATTAATTTTTGTAATTTGGTTTTGCTAACTGAATTAATTTTACGAATTTAATAACATTTTCAAAATAGTTGAAAAGTGGATAGTTCTTACAATTCTTGTGTAGAAAAATAATGTATTCAAAAATAAAATAGAAAAGTTTATTAAAAAAAAAATTAAGCATTGACAAAATTTGTTTTACAAAAATTGACAAAATAACTTCTCGAGAAAGAAATTTCCAATTAATTCTAATAATAAATTATACTTTTTTTTTTTTCATTTTCTTACAAAAAAGATTTCTGTGAATTCCTGTCATCGTTATTGAAATAGAGCAATGTTAAGAAGATTAAAAAAAATGACTGCAGCCAATGTATAAAAAACTTTTTAAATACAAGTGTAAAATTCGAATTTTTGTAAGTATTGTCGAAATTCGAAACTTATTTTCGATTTTAAATGCCCTTTTTTGATTCACGTTTTACAGACTTCACGCTCGTTTGCTTTTTTCAATTTTATCTGTATTAGAGAAAAAAAACACTTGCACTTTAACTTTCTCTTATTTTTGGATCGATTGTGTTGATATATTTTAATTGCATTTGATTGCAAGCAAATAAACAATAAAAATGATTATTTCACCGAAAAAATACTGTCAAAGCACATTTTTGTTTAGCAATTTTTTCTATTTAACGAATTTTTGTGGTGAAAATTTTTAATATTAAAAATAAATATTTATAATAATTATAACAATAAAAAAATTATGATTATATGATATAGGTAATAATTTGAATTAGAAAAAAAATGTTTTTGGCAGTTTTTAGAAAGAAATTAGAGAAAGAATGTTGATATTGATAATTTAATTAAATGATATTCATTAATTAAGATTGTAATAATTATTTTAATTTTTTGCTTTCAGCCGTCAAAGAAATAATCAACGATACTCGAGCGACGATTTATACAAGCCACGACCCTTATTTGCAAGTTCATCACGACGGAATAGAAGATCGAATCAAGCATAGCAAGTAATAGACTTTCTACGAATCTAAGTATTTTACTTCCACTTATACCAAACTTTAAATAATGGCTAGCTTTAAAATTTTCAACTTCCGTTCTTCTATAAAAAAATGTTCACTATTATTAACATTATAATGCCTTATTATATTTTATACATTCTCTATTTTTCTATAATTAACGCGGAAAAAAATGCTTTACACTAAAAATACAATATTAAAAGATTTCGCGACTAAAAAAATATCGGAGTTCAGAATCAAAATTAGACAAACTATTGGCACATTGTATAGTTAAATTTATTATTATTATTAATAATTATTATTAATAGAAAAGCAGTTTAGATGCCAGTCACTTAAGTGCTTTGTGAAAAAAACCGTTCTCTTTTGTCTCAAAAAAGTGTTGTTACAAGTTAATTTAAATTGTTGAGAAATGTTTAGAAAGGAAAAAGTTTTCCTTAATACACGATGAAATTATGGTTTAATTTCAAATAATTAAATTGTCTTCGATGTATGTGGATTATTTTCCTTTTTTTTTAAATATAATTAAATGTTTTTTTTGTTCAGTCAATTTTTGAAATAAAAATTAAAATAGAAGCACTTTGCTTAAAGTCGCGCACTTAATGCAAATGTAAATATTAAAAACTTGTATATATCATAAAAAATATTTTATATACTCATTACGTAATTAAGTAGACATTTTGTATTTTCTTGTTAAACAATGAACCACTATATAATTCGAAATCTGTATAAACATGTGATATGTTTTTAATATGGAAATTGTTTTCGATTTTATATAGTTAAAGAACATAATAATAAACTAATCTTTTTATTCATTTACTTTTTATTCCTTCAAAATTTTTTACTGGAATAGGAACAATTTTTTTTATTCAACTTTTTATTTTTAACTATGGAAATTAGAATTTATACGTAAGTAAATTAGAATTTTTAATCTTTTTTTCTGTATTTGACTTTTGTATCAAAATCAATTTAAAAACTACTTTTTCAGTTGATTTATAAATGAAGCTTTTGATAGAGCAATATAAAAATAATTTCTTAACTTAATTTCACATTCAGTCTAATTAATTGTTAAACAATTTAATTACTGAATTCACAGAATTTGTTTCTCAAAATTTTATTATTTTTTTTACTTTTATTTTACATATTTAATTTTGACAGGAAATGAGAGGAAAGTGAGGGGAAAAAATGAATTTTTGTGTCAACCGTGTAAAAGTAAAAATTTATAACCTCAAAATTAAGTATAATTAGTATTATAATTAGCGTAATTAGTTATTATGGTCACAAAAAATCACGTATTTATTTTAACGATTGAAATAATTAAATTTAAAAAACTGAACTTAAATTTTACAAATGTAACAGAGTAAACAGATATAAAAAATGCTTTAATCTTTATTAAAATTCATTAAATATAATAATAGCTTAAAAAGTATGACCAGGGCTGTATGACATACAAAAAAATGCAGTTTCAATATTTTTGAAAGAATGATAACAATTTTTGTAGGTAAGTATAAAAGCTTCCACCTCATTTTTCCTTAAAAACTCGTAGAATCATAATTATTAGGTATTAAATTTGTTTTTATTAGAAAGAAATTTTAAATTGAAACTACCTAGTTTTCAATAAAGCTTAATCCGCAAAATGCACGAATTTGCAAAAAAGCTAAACTCTGATTAGTGTAAATTTTGCACAAGTAGAAGAAAATATGCGAAAATTGAAGAAACAAAATACTTATTCCTATTATATAGAAAATAATAATAAATTATATTATCTAGATTTTCATAAGCGCATCTACTTGTTATTTGTTAATTGTAAATAAATAAAAAATCGATGGATAATGTAATGAAAAAAGACATTAACGAAGAACATTGTTTAAAAAAATGTGCGCTTGCGTAGTAAGGCGTAGGTGGCACCACTGTACAAGTGTTGGCAACAGTTGGTAATGAAGTCAGTCAGTTTCATCGTTCCCCCGAAAGAGTGTACTAGTCTACTAGTAGATTTATTCTCTTTATTTTAATGACGCATGCGCTCGTCAGTTTTATCGTATTATTCTCTCAAACACATGCACACAAAATAGTGGCGTACGCTTTTGGGGGCGCAATGAGAAAATAGAATTCTCACACCACATAGACGAGGGAGCCCGCGACAGCGGTAGAGACCACCACCACCACAGTCACAGTACAGTGATCAAGATGGCGAGGGTACAATGATTGCTGATTGCACTCCGGCAACAATTGCAGTCACTTTTTTCACCCGTGTCACAATTTTCTAAGTAAAATCATTGATATTATGTGTGAATTCATAATTGTAAGAGTGTTTAGTGTCATTCGCATGTGGATTATAAGTTATACCTAACCTAACGAGATATCGTGGTGCAAAAAGCAGAAAAAAACCGTTGATAAAAGAAAAGTGGCGCGCGCCCCGGGGTTGAAAGTAAACAAACGATGAGCGCGATTCTAAGTGTCGGCGACCCGGGTGGTCATCTCATTGACCCTGATGTACAATCCATTATTGAAGAGAAGAATCAGTTAATTGATCGACAATATGCAGAAATTGAGAGGCTTCAACGTGAATTATCAGATGTCATCGGCGAACGAGACGCTCTACTCTGCGAAGTGTCAAAATTTAAGTTCGAACTTGATATGGCTGACCTAAAACGATTGCACGTTGACAGGTAGGTGCGACTTGAGAATGGTTTTCTTTAATAAATCAAGATGAATATTGGCCGCGAAGGGCTTTTCTCAATTTTGCTAATGTTGCGTAACAATTAATTTTGGTCCTGTTTTAATAATAAAACCGGTTCGGTGGTTTTTTATTTGCAAACAGAATCTGATATTAATTTGTAAAATTGCATGAATCAGTTTTTGATAATCGGATTTTATCTCTTATCGGAATTTTTTGCACACTTACATGTTTGTTTTATTTTATACGAGGAAATCGTGAATATTCCTTTTTTTCTGTGTGTTTTTACAATCAATTAACTCGGGAGTGTAAAAATTGTGTCACAAAGACCACGGGGGGTTTTTATACACATGTGGTCATATATAGAATTCCAGGTTTTATACTTCGGTGAACTGTTTCTATACTTAGGCGGGGAAAATTGATTTCTTTCAAGCACAACCGGTTCCTCGTTTTCTTCTCTCTTTTTTTCCAGTTCTGTTGTCTCTTTTATGTATATATATATATATATATACATGCATAGGTTCAAGAAGAACGCAATGTATACGTATTCAATCGGCTTTAAGATTAGTTTTTCGATGCGATTTCATGGATTCACGTATACAAGATTCCTTTCGAATTAAAAGTGTGTCAGGGCTCAAAAAGGATTAGTTGATCGTTTTTCTTTAAACCCTGACAAGTTAATTTGAATTAAGTCATCTAATACTATTATGCTTTTAACATTTTTGTGCTTTGATTACGTCCCACAATTCAATAACCATTTTTTCTAATTTTTTCTTTAGTAATTAATTAATAAGCTTTCATGCTTTTTTATGTTTTTAATTTTTCTTACTTCTTTTTCAAGTAGTTTGGAATTTTTTTTTGTAATTTTAGAAAAATTGTGAATTTAAAATAACCTTTCGTTGACGATTTTTGTGCGGTTATTGCGGTAGTGTCGTTAACCGCAGAAAATTATTTTCTTTTTTTCTTAGCAATAGTTCACAAAGAATTTTTGTCGTTTCTACTTTAACACGTTTTGTATAATAGCCAGGAAAATTGATGACGACAATGTTTAGTAAAGACGATAATTGATAATTGGCTTTCAACGATCTTTCAGACAAGTGATTCGAGAATGTAGAAGGTTTCTTCGTTTAACATCAATAATCGACTTTGTTATCGAGATTAGACACTCAACGAATATATTTTTTCTCCACGATACTGATAATTGCGATAAATTTTGATTAAATGAAAAAAAGATACAAAATTTTCTTCTTAATTTATATTTGTAAATTATTTTTTAATTTTTCGATCAAGTAAAAATAATTGCACAAATATTTATTAGCGAATAAAATAGAAAATTATCTATCGTTCATAAATATAAATATTAATAAATAAAATTATTAGGTTGGCTTTTTTTCTAATTTACTATAATATGAAAATTGTCAATTTCATTAAGTAATTTTCTAGTTTGCAAGAAAGGCAATTGACATACATACAATATTTTTTTGAGAGGTAATTTCCCATCTTGTCGTCATGGTGATTCTTGCGAAAGCTTGTTTCATGTTCCACTTCCAAGAATCGAATTAGACTATACTCCCACGCTTCAAACTTTTGGCAAAAGATGAGAAAAAAAAAGTTTGTCTCCTTTTCCCCCCATTTTTCTTCTCAACTTTTAGCAAATCCTCGTTAATATTCTCGTGGACCAAAAACAAACAATACTCTGGAAAAAATGCTTCGAAAATTAGACTCTTCACTAAGTAGAAAACAAAATTTAATTTTTTCGACATTTTATTAATAGCTTTTCTCCAAATGATTATAAATATATTTAATTAATTAAGTAATAATGCGGAACTAAAACGAATTATTATTGTTTTAAATGAAATTATTTTTTCCTTCTTTTAGATATAAGAAGACAAACGCAGTAAATTATTTTAATGTTATTATTGCCAATAAAAGTAATAATTATAATAATAATTGTTGTTGTTATTATTATTTCAGGCTTCGCAGTCATCTACTAAAACCTACTATTTTTATTACTTTTTTACGATTTGCTACAATTTGGATACTTTTTTTCAAACTTGTGACACTATAAAAGCTACTTTATTCTCTTTTTTTATTTGAAAATTAGCACAAATTTAAATCTGCTAATAATTGAAATAAAATAATTATTCTCACAAATTTTGATAATATTCTTTAAAACAATTCAAAATTTCAAAAATTTTATGAATATCTTTCATAAGAATTCGATTATTTTTAAAAGTAATAAAATTTTTCACAGAAAATCAATTATGAAAAAATTTAATAAAATTCTTTGCGAGAATTTCAATTATTTCCATAAATAATAAATCATTTGTAATACAATTTTAATAAATTTAATAACTTTCTAGAAAAAAATCAATTTTCATACCAAAATGAAGAAAACATTCTTTGAAAGGGTTCAATTATTTCCAAAAAAATTGTAATAAAATTCAATAATAAAATGTTTAATTGCAATAACTAACAAACACTATTATTTTAAGAAATTGAAAAAAATTCTTTGTAAAATATAAGTACGTTTAAAATTGTTATTATTATTAAATTATTTATTTTTAAAAATTTTAATTTAATTCTTCACAAGAATTTTATTTTTCCTATTAATAAAGAATTTAATTATTTTCGAAAAATTTGATAAAACTCTTCAAGAAAATTTAATCATTTTTTGAACAATATATTTTATTATTGAAAAAAATCAAATTTTTGTGATTTTTTGGAATAATTGACTAAAACTAGTTTTTGGTCGTCAAATTTAATTTCTCGTTAGCCACTTTTTTTAATTTTCTGAAATCAATTATTGAGTGCGAAGCCTGATAATATTTTTTTAATAAATTCTATTTTCCCTTTTTTTTAAAGTAAAAAATTGTAAACTCAAGGAAAATTATTATTTTTCTTGTTTTTATTATTATGAATATTATTTTTTAATAAATAAAGAAGGTAAATAAAAAAATGAAATGAATATTAAAAAATGACTTTGGTTATTAAAGTTTTTGCGTATATATTTATGTGAGAAGATACGAAACGACCTATAAGGGATCTTTGGCATATCGTATATCTTTGAGAAAAGGGAGAAGGAAAAATAATAAGCGAAGGTTCCCACGTTTCAATTGAATTGAATGTATACGAGCTGTGATATATTATATATATATATGTATATATAATATTATAATAGTTTAAAAAATCGTGTTCGTGTCGCTACAATTATTACTTTGTCTACTCTTCTTTAAGTAATGAGTACACGCATTTTTATAATGAAGAAAAGAAACAGAAAGAAAGAAAGAAAAGGAAAAAAGACAATCTCAACTTTTCGCATTGACGCCGGTCACGGGTGAAGTGCTTTAAACATGACGGGAAATGACCTCTGCTTGTCCTAATCTTATTAAAGTGATTTAATAGCCGTCGCGACGACTATTGTGGTCAAACTATATATATAAATATATTCTCGACTTTAAAAAAAAAGAGAGAAAGAAAAAAAGAGTGTTTTCAAAGACAGTGACCTTCTGAAACTCATCCAGAGATCTTGTATTTATATTATGAAGTTTAAAATTGCAGGGAGATTTTTCATCTCGTAAAAGGTTACTTTAAAATAAATACTTACATAAATTATTTTTTTTATATTATTATAAAAACACTTATTTACTTTTATAGCGATTCTAAAATTCTGCACATTAAAAATAAATAAAATTTATTTCTTCTTTAAATTTTCATTTTTATTGTACAATAATTTTATGTCATCATCGTGTTCCTAAAGCTTCCAAAGTTCATGTGAACGATGATATTTTTTTTACTTTTTTCAATCTGTATTACTTTATAAAAAAGATTATTTTTTACTACAAAAAGTTAATTCTTAACCAAATAAATGTTATATTTATAAGGAATCAGTAATTTATGAAAATATTTGTAGTAAAAAATATTCAATTGAAATCTATTTATTTTAATATTGTTAAACTCTCTGATTTCAATGCCTGATTATAAATAATTATAATAATAATTAATTATATAGAATTATGAAAATGTTGAGATTCAATATCTCCACTTGCGAATGCCAAGGTCACCGCTAGATGACAGTAATAATAATAATAATAATAATAATAATAATAATAATAATAATAATAATAATAGTAACAATAATGTTAATAATATAAATTTTAAATGATTATACAATTATTATATTACTTACAGCAATAAATCTTTTGATTTATATTTTACAGAAAAATATTTTCTTTAGTACTTTATTTACACTATAGATGAATATATGTAAACTAAATAATAATGATAGATTTTTGTGTGAATGAAAAATTAACTTCTTGCTTAAATTTGTAATAACAGAATGGAAATATCTGATGAAAAAAATAAAAAATGTTATCAGTAATTTTTTCCCTATTATTTGCAAAGCTAATTACTTTTATCGAGATATAAAGGAGTATATACCCTCCACGATAAACGATATCATAGTTTTCATCAGCGAAATAGGAAAATTCTTCGGAAGATTTATAAATTATTATAAATTTCTTTTAAATTATATTTCTTAAAAAAATTTTACAGATATAATTTACTATTTAATTATTGATATTATCATTATTATCTACTGTTGTTATTTATTTGTTTATACAACAAACCTGATTTTTTGAAATTTTTGAAATTTTACTTCAAAAAAATAACTTTATAATAAAAGATTAAGCAATTATTATATATTATAAATAGTAAGGAAGCTAAATGTTCATGGAGTGGAGAACTTGTTATTATTATCATTATTATAATCACTATTATAAATATCATAAAATATGCAAAAACTTTAAACCTTCAAATTAACGAATATTTTTTCCAATATTTTATTTCATTTTTCGATATTTAAATACTTTCCAGGGTTATTTGCCACAGGTTAGGGGATTCAGAAAAAAGTCAGAGAACGTAAACGTGCTCAGGGAAATCAAGAAAAAAGTTAGTGATTTTCGTTGAAAGCACTGTAAAAAAATTAAATTTCCAGATTAAAATTTTTAATTTTGGAGTCGTTTCTTTGCCTACTCATAAATAATTATGAAATCACCAAGAATTCTAATGTAAAATCTTCAATTTTTTTTCTATTTCTGACAATAATTTAATACTTCAAATTATTTTGAAATTAGTTAAATTTTTAAATATGTTTTTCATTAGTTATTAATAAGAAAGGATTTATAGAAGAATTGTAGTTAAAAACATTTAAAAAATTAAATTTTTGAGTAGTTACAAATGATTGCGCAGAAAATTCAATTAAATATTTTTAAAAGTAATAAAATTCTAGTCACAAAAATTCAATTATGTTTAAAATTTTTTTTAAATTTTCGTCAAAATAAAATTCTTCAAAAATCAAAATACAATTATTTTCAAAAATTTGAATTTTTTATGGATATACCTTTAACTAATAACTTCTAGAGCGAATTAATTTTTTTAAAAGAATTTAATGGAATTTTTTTTAATTAAAAAATTTCCGAATAGTCGAAATTTTGTAATTAATAGAATTGTAAACAAAAATGGATTTGTAAATTCTCAAGAAACTTTTTCAAAAATCATTAAAAAACATTAATTTAAAGTAGAATTTGAGTTAAAAATGGTAGAAAATAATAATTGAATTGAAATAATGAAAATAATTTTGAAGAAATTGCAGAAACAATATTCTTATAATATAAAGAAAAATTATTTTATAACTCGGTAATTTTTAAATTATTATATGAAAAAATTGATGAATTGTAATAAAATATAAAATAATAATTGTAACGGTAACGAAAGTATATGTTGTGGAAACGTAGTGATCATTAATGGTTTCTCCCTTTAAATGTGTTTGTTGTTTGCGATTCATTAGTTTTCCCAGGAAATGATCGTTTTTCCTCTTTTCACGTATATTTCTATAATTCTCCTGGTGAGAAATAATGTTATTTTGTGGTGGATTATATATATCTACCTTTTTGAAGAATAGGGTGTTCTTCTTTCATTCTTCTTTTTCTTTTGTGGGCGTGCGTGTTTACAGCATCATCGAGGTTAACCAGTCAACCCAAATATCCCTGACTTCTTTTACGTGACTCGATCAAGGATCTGAATTCGGTTACTCTGGAAATCAACAGCAGGGGTCTTAATATTACGTATTATATAGTTTTCTATTTAGACATTATTATTTTAATTTTTTTCCACAGAAATGCTTATTTGTAGTGACGAACGTATGTATAATATAAGTCATCAGGGAATTTTATTGTCTCTTATAATCTTAGAAATCTTTCATTAAAAAATTCGTCATTATCGTTCAGGTATTTATATGAGAACATTTTTTGAAAATCTGATTTGTGAAATTTTACATTATTCTTTATTTATTTATTATTAGTATTGCTAATTATAAAATATTATTTTATTTAAAAACAGGCTTTTAATGATATCCTAAAGTTCTAAATGTTTAAAGAAACGATATTTATTTATTTCGTCTCTAAACTAAATTTTTATTGCATTTATCCTTCGCATGGGGCTAAGTGTTAAAAAAAAAAATTTCAAAATAGGACGAAATATGTATTTAACGGTAAAATATCAGAAACTTTTTTATTGAAAGTTGTTGAGGGCAAGTTACAAAACAATATTGATGTATAAATATTTGCATCTAAGCGAAATTGTGGTCTAAAAAAATCATTTATGCAAAAATTAACATTTAGCCCCAGTCTCCCCTAGTAAATTTTTTTTCTTTCTGTATAAATAATAATATTAATAAAAGTAATAATTTTCTGGGTGTGAATGTATAATATACTGTTATAATAAAACATAATAGTGAAATATATTAAAAATCAAATAAGTATATTGAACTATGTTATTTATTAATTATTGGTTTTATTTTAATTTGATTTTATATTTACACAATAAATTGATTTCGAAGAATGAATTTTGAACACACCTTTGACTTTTGAAAAACCCATTACTATATACGTAAAGGTGCTTCTCAAGTTTTAAAATTGAAGGGCGTCACCATAAAAATATTTCCTCCTCGTGCAACTCACAGCGCGTTGTGTGTGTTCAATCAAGCATGAGGTAAGAAAATAAAAGAAAAAAATTAATTTTACATATTTAAAAATATAATTATAATTTTTGAAGGTTGCTCTTTGCTATTATTTATATTATGACGTGTAACTAGGAATGCGCTAGAGGGCTTTTAAAAATTCCGTGCGCACATTTGTAATTTTATGTTTTTTAATCCTAGAAAATCAATCTTATAATCTTTGATTGTGACGAAATTATTTAAAAACTTATTTTTCTTTTGACAATTTTTTTTACAAAATTTTTACAAAATTTATTCTAATTTTGAAAATAGTTTTTTTTACTTATAATTTAATAATTATTTTATAATATTTAATAATTTTTTTAAATAAAAAAGAATAAAAAATAAATAAATAGTAATATAGGTGTAATGCAATAACAGAAATTATAATAAAAAGTTTGGAAGATAACAAATAACCGAAATCACTAAACTAATAATAATAATTACCGCAATTTGAAAGCAACATTATAAAGGAAAATGAAGAAAAATGAAACAAATAAAATAATCGATGATGTTTTTAATAGTTTTTTTAAGGACAAGAGTTTTATAATTTTAGAAAGATTTATTTTCTTTTGTCTTCTTTCGTTAAATACGATATAATTATAATAAGAAAATAATTTTTCTCTGAATATGAAATTTATGTTCACATAAATCAATATAGCTTCTTAAATCAATTTGTAATACGTACAATTATATTCTACAAAAAAAATAAATACTTTTAGACCTTATATCCATATTATATGTATATAAGGTTTAAAAGTTTTTATGTATATATTCGACCTAAAAATTCTTCAATAATTGTTTTAAAATTAAAATTTTAAATCAACATACATAGTAAATTTTTTTTAAATTTAATAAGGTTAGAAACAATTGAGTTATAAATATTCATAGACAAATTGAATATGCGATTATGTAGTATTTATTAAATTATGTATATACCTATTATTATAAAGAATTGAACAGATTTTTTTAATTGTTTAAAAAAATAATTTATAGTAGAGTTATTGTAATTTACATATTTTTGTTGTTTATTTTTCTAATTTCAAACTAATTTTAAATTATATATTTTTAAAATAGAAAATATTAAAAAATGATGATCTAAAGTTGGTTATAAAAATAATCAAATGAATTTTCAAATAAAGAAAAATTAAATAATAGTATTTTTGAGCATTTTCAATTTAAAAACAGTTTTTTTTCAAAGAAAAATTTTTTTTAATGATAATCATTGTTTTGTTTGACATTTTGTTTTGTGGATATAAAAACATATTTTCAACAAAATTACGGATGGATTTTAAAATCTAGCAATTTTTGAAGAAAAATAAACCTTCCAAAAGGCCGAATTATTTTGCCACCAATTTTATTTTCTGTCCATTGAATTCCTGTTAAAAATGACTATAAAAATAATTTTATGGAAGATTTCTGTTAGAGACTAACAGAAACTTGTAATTTATTCGTCATATGATGCAAAACTGTTTCACATCATCCGCCATGACCTTGAAATTTGAAAATAATTGCAAAGCCGTTACATATGGCTACTTGAATTTTCTTTGAAAAATAGTTTTTCAATGTGTAAATCTCTTGAGAACTTTTCTCCAAGCAGAAAATTTCAAATTTAAACTATAATATTTCTGTCATTTGTTAAGAGTGCGTGACTAATATTTTGCTGTACGTATAGAAAAAAAAGAGCCGCATGCCTTGTGCATATGCACATGTACCGGACAAGAGTAGTCCCAAGAAATTTGGGTCCTATTGTATCGAAAAGCATATAGCGCACAGCTGTTTGTATGCATCATCTGCGGCGTTCGAAGAGAGAATTTATCATTTATTTTCGCTCTCATCTTATTTTATGATGTATACTGATGATGAAAGAAAGATGCAGAGCAAAGAGTGTAGTATAAAAATTCTCCCTCTAACTTTAACGATTATAACATATATTTTTGTTTTGCTATAAAAAAAGCCTTCGGTTACAATATGGCTCGGAAATTTTCCTCCACTATTTTCCATCTAAATGGTTTCCGCGTCCGGTGCATTGTCCCCTTAAAGGGAAATGCAAAGTTACGAGATAAAAACTCTTCCATATAGTCTCAGGGAATATTTTTTTTTATTTTATATCAAGTACATAGAATATTTCAAAAAAAAAAAAATCTCGATAAATTTCTCAATATTCACCAAACTGAGATTTTTATTTTTTCTTATATTATAATAATATTTTATAATTATTGTGATTAGCTAATATTAATAATAATAAGTTCACCTCTGTCAACTAATTGTTTTCTTAGTCTTATTTTAATTATATTAACAGGGTTGTCACATGCCAGGGAAGTAACTAT
Organism: Leptopilina myrica (nomen nudum); assembly: GCA_032872475.1. Classification (NCBI taxonomy): domain Eukaryota; kingdom Metazoa; phylum Arthropoda; class Insecta; order Hymenoptera; family Figitidae; genus Leptopilina; species Leptopilina myrica (nomen nudum). The sequence goes on from CM065460.1 coordinate 9,698,983, forward strand.
AAATATAATATTTATAATACCTAATTACTATATTACCAATTTTGTAATTTGATTATTCAGAAAATATAATTTAATACAATATATTCAAGAAAAATGTATTTAACATTGAAGTTATTTTTTAAATATTAATACGGCGTAGTTGAAAAAGTAATTGGCTGCATTTAATTATATTTACAATGTTATAGAATATTTTATGGTAAAACAAAATATTGAGTAATTATAATTAGTAACAATGAATAATAAATATCGTGAAAAATAAAATACGTAATTACAATAAATATTTAATAATAACAATAATAATAATAAATAAAAGTAGTATGAAGAATAATAATAAAATGAAAATTATATATTAAATATTTTATTTTAAATATCATCTCATCAATTTGCATGATAAATTATTATGATTCTGTCCAGCTATTGAAAATATCTATACAATAATAAGTTACGGAGGATTGGGAATATTTTGGATTACGTGGCATTTTTTTTAAAAAAGGTTCATCGTTAATCTTTTTTAGCTCGTGTCAACTGCGACAGAAATAGTCCTTTTAAGTTGTCCAGCCTTTGAAACGTAAAAAAAAGATTATAATAAAGCGTGAAATATGTTTCTTGCTTCAATTTGAAATATTTGTTCTCTTTTCTCTTGTTACTATTTTGTTTTTTTAATTACCCTTAATTATTGTTTCAGTTAAAGAATAATAATATAAATTTTTTTTTATTTCTGCACCAAGAGAAAAATAATTTAAACAAAATATATTTTATTTGATTTCACAGTTTTCTTGAAAGTATCAAATTGATACTATAGTGGATCAAATTGATGCCAAAAATCTGGATTAAGAACTATTTGATCTACATTTTTGGTATTAATTCGTTGTCATTTGATATTTTAAGGTTTATAGTGTTAAATAAACGTATACTTGTCTCAGAACTAACTAGACTTTTTATTTATTTAAATAAAATTTTTATTCGACATAAACAAATAAATAAAAAGTCTAGTTGGTTCTGAAGCCAAATACGCGGATACTATTTCTCTGGGTGGGAATTATTATTTTGCTTTTAATTATGAGGTAAAATTTAAAATAAATTTCTACCATAAAATTTCTGTAGATTTCTACATAAAAAATGTTTTGCACAATTTTTTCATTAATAATTCGTAAAAAAAATTTATAAACAAAACATTATATTTTTTTCGTATAGAAAAATATTGTTTCTTTCCATTGTTGATCATAAGCGTTGTGAACTTCACCGACGTACTTTTTTTAAATTAAGTAATTGAAGTTTCAAAAAATTTTCTTAAAAGTTATTAAAAATAATTGATTTAGAAAAAAATGTTAGTTAAATATTTGAAAAATAATTGAATAGGTATACATGTTAAACAAAAATTTTAATTGTTCACCCACTTAAATTAAGTGGGAAATATTCTTACAATAAGAATATATTCTAATAGTAAGAATATATACCACTAAATTTAAGTGGGGAATATCCTTGGCACCTATTTTAGTATGTATTCTAAAATTCAGAATATTTTTTTTTCAGTGAATTATTATTGAGGAGAGAATATAGCTATATATTTAATTGTACCAAGAATTGGTAGATTTTGAAATCCATGAGTAATTTTGTTAAAAATATATTATTACCCTTTAAAAAAAGATGCTTGGAAAATGGTAAAAATGAATGTTTTAGAGGGTTCAAAACCATATTTTCTACAAAATGCATGGATTTCAATAAAAATAAAAATTCAAAAAGGATAAAAATATTTTCCGTTCTCTATTTTATTAACATTGAATTCCTCACTAAAAATTTGCTAAAAAATAAATTTTATGGAATATTTAAATTATTTTCTTGACGTAGTTAAAAATATCGACGTACTGAACCTCCCTTAAAGGAATCTGAACCATTATGACGTCACAGCTTTAGAACATATGGAACATATGCTTCGCACAAACTGTGACGTCATAATGTTTCAAATGCTCTTAAATATAGTAATAATAATATTAAGTAAACAAAACAATTATTAATTTTATACAATATAGTTAAATATTAGTTTACTTTATTATAATATTTATTGAACTTTCAAAAATATCCTCAAAACTGGGTTTGAAAAAAAGATTAAAATCAGAAATTGAGTTATATAATCTTAAAGAAATCAATTTTTCAATAGATATCTTTGTTGCGCGGTGTATAATTAATAAAAGGTAAAGCCACAAAAAATAAATTTGAATCAGGGAAATAAAGAAACTTTGATGTTGTATAATATACATTTGGAAGACCTATAAGATGAAGAGAGAGAAAGATTGAAAGGGGTAGATTTAGCCGTGACTATGCGGGAGTCTTTAGAAATCATAAATAAACCAATGCCCGCGGAGTTCTTCGCTTTTAAGAGACTTCCAACAGCTACCATAACAAAGTGAAGATCTTGAAATGATCAAAGGAAATCCAGAAGGAATATATGTATACGTGTATATATAATTTAACTAACATATAAACTATATAATCGCACAGAAAATGAGAAACCGATCCTGTAGATATATAATAAATAAATAATAATAAGAATAAGTTATGTAAAATGGGGAAAAATTCTGAGAATTCTTTCCACTCCGGTCGATATGACCTTTCACCCCACTAAACTTCGATCCAGGTGATGGAAATTTTTGTAAAAGTATTTTTTATTTCTATTTATTTCTTACAGTTTCATTTCTGTATTTATTTCAATTTCTATCACCTTTTTTTTTAATACAAATAATATTTTTATTAATTATAATTTCATATTAGGGTAAACGTACCAATTGTCGAGGGTCGTACCATTTTTACGAAGCTGAAGTCCACAACGTTTTTAAAAACGAAAAATAAAAAAAGAATTTTGTTAAAATTAAATACATCTCTAATTTTCATGTACCTTAATTTTTTGAAAATTAGTTGCCACTAAGGATACAATAATTAAAGACTATTATGATTTAGAATCAAAAATAAAAATACCGTACCATTATTTTTTTTGTTTTCGTTTTTAAAAACGTTGTGAACTTCAGCCTCATCCATTTTTCGAGTCAACAAATTCTGTTTCTGACTTAAACGTGAAATTATAATTTAAATGCAAAAAATGATTAGTATTATGATTATTAATATATATTAATATTATATCCGCAAATAAATTAAACATTTTAGGCAAAATTTTTGGTTATTACAATGGCAACATAATATTTATTATCATCTATTATTTTACTTTACTATAAATTATTTTTTCTTCTAAACCATTATAACTATGAAAGTTGTGAACTTCATTAATGTAAAAAACTCCTCTAAAATAATTCTAAAATCCATTTACTTATACTATTCAATTTTATCAAATTTCAAGTATTCAAAAATTTTTCAATTAAATATATATTCAAAATTTTGAAACAATTTAAAAACAATGTAAATAGAAAGATTACAAAAAACTTTTTTAAAATTTAAGAAGTAATTTCAAAGTTCATTAAGGTAATGAAAACAAAATTTTAGAAAAATCAAATCTTGGCAATATTTTTTAAATGTTGCTATAGACACAAAGAATTTTCTTATGAAGACTAGAAATGCAGTATTATTATTATAATTAATATTCGTAAAAGTGATATGAACTTTCTAAAAATTAATCTTTTAATTCCGTGTGACATACAAATAATTAATATTCAGTATGTTTTTTTATATATAATAAATACCATCTGTATTTTATAGTAATAAAATTTATATTTTTAATAATTCTAATTATTAAATAATATTTAGAATTTTATTATTTTAAAAATTCAAAGCACTTATAATTAAAAATCATTAAAATATAATTAATTAATTATTATTATTGTTTTAAATGAAATTTCCTCCTTTTTATTAAACATATAAAAAAAGATGTAAACTTGCGGGAAAATTTCTAAATTTAGAAAAACACTTCCGGATGAAGTGTTAATTATTTTTTACCTGTAAAATTCATGATTTAACAGTACCTGGCGGTTTCTGGCTTGTTCACCTAATGGGTTGTCGTGTAAACGAGTGATCGCCCTGCGTGTCAAATTTGCATGAAGGTGAACGAGTTTCCAGAAAGGGGTGAGTGTGTCTGGTGCCCCTTGAGTACAATTGCGAACCCTTTTGTTTATGCAGTCAACTGATAATTATGTTTATACCACAAGCTTTTTTTCTCTTGCAAATAATCATCAAAAACTAATATGTAGCACACATTTTTCTTCTATTTAAATTTTAACAAGTCGTAATAGAATTTTAGATAAACTTAACGTTATTGCCGAGGGGGTGGATATTTTATAAATTATTAATTGTTTAAAAAAATACGTTCATACAATATTTTCGTTTGTGTCAAGTATAATATTAATTATTTTAATTCATTGTTTAATTTAATTTAAATATTAAGATGTTTGAAAAATGGTTTGAAACAATTTCAAAAAAATATTTTTTAGAGATTAAAAGATGGGGAAAATTACATATCGCGGTTATTTTCATTTATTTATAAAAAATGTATGTAAATAATTATTCCGTTCGAAATGAATTATTGGTATGGATTTGGAATAAATAAATTTGTTGAAAAGTTTTTTTAGGCAATAAAATTAGATATTAGGTAAATATTTTTGATATAGGAATTAAATTTCATATATTATTATATGTAGAAGTAAAGGATTAGAAATTTCCGTTTGGAATTTAAATTTAATACAAAAAGGGATTATAGTTTGGAAAATTATAATAATTTTTTTGAAGAACATGGTTTGGGGAAAGTTTTGACATTGAGTGTACTACTTATAATATACAAGGCTACTGTATGTATTCTCAAACTGACTGTGCATTAAGTAACTCTGGTACTGCAGATGATACTTGTCATAGGCGTCGCAGTACTTGCACTTTTTCTTCACACTCTATAAATTCTTAAGTTTTCTATGGATAGGAATATACACGAAAGTTCCCAGTTTCATCCCTTGGCCCATAAAATATTTACTGCTGATTTCCCCATTTTTCTTTCAAAAGGCAAGAGAGAGAAGGAAAGAGAGTAGGGTTCCGATAAGAGGATTTTCGACGAAGAAGAAAGGCTCCGGAGTTTGGTAGAGATCAATATATAAACTTTTCAAAGATTAGCTTTTAATTCCTCCTTAAAATGAAGTTATTTCATATTTCACAGAAAATGCTTGCTTGTTTAATTTTTTTTTTCAATATATTTTTAAATATTGATTGTATTTTAATTAATTTGGATAATTATGTTTTTAACTGCACTGAGAAAATGTTTTAACTCAAATAATTGTTTACTATGCTGTTATCGAATATATATTTACTTGAATTGCGAATAATTTTTAATTGAATCACACTGAGAAAACAATAGTTTGTGTATGGTCCCATATTTCTAAAAATGTTAACTTTTTAATTTTTTCAAATTTTTAAAGAATTTTAAATTTTTGTGCAAAACCAAAAAAATTACTCAATTTTTTCCAAAGTTTTAAGTTAAAAAATACTATTAAATAGTTTTTTACTTCTTAAGTGAATAAAAGGAGTAAAATTAGTTAAAAATTTTTTTACTGAAAATATGGAAAAATACTTTTCGTTGCTGAGCATCGATGCGAACTTCAGGAACCTAATAATTTCCTCAATAGAATTAATTTATTCCTAAAAATTTTAGTAAAACTCTTCGAAACAATTCAATTTTTTCATAAACAATTACCTAAATTCTTCATAAAAATTCAATTGTTTCACTATTATTTAAAAAATAGTTCTAAATAATAAAATAGTAATAAACTTAATTATTCTATTCAAATTTTAATAAAATTCTTCGACGGAATTCAATTGAGCTGCCGGATCAAAGAAGGGCACATAAACTCGCCGCGCTGAAAAACGTTGGCCCCTGGACACTTAAAATTAAACTTTTGATTTTAATAGTTTATTATGCATATCCTTATCGAAAATTTGATTGCGCATCTTTTTATCTAATAAAATTTTTTTATATCTATTACCGTTTTCGAAATAATAAAGAAAAACCATTTTTTTGAAAACATGAAATTTAATTAAATTTTTCACTTCAACTCGCGATATTTCAGTCAATTTTGCATATTTTCTAATGTCACAAAAACTAAATTACTCGTTGAAATATCCCGAGAATGATGAAAGAAGAAAAAAATTGTTTTCATTAAAAATAAAATTGTTATTAATTTTTTTCTGAACAATTGCAAAAATCGTGAAGTGCAATTTTCACGAGCTTCGTTTAACGGGCGAATTTTAAGCAGCAACAAACTTCCAGTGAGAAAGTTGTTTATTGCAGTCTAAAGAAGTTTTTTGGAAAGTTATATTACAATTGAACAATTTTTAACAAATTAGTGAGTGTTTAAAGTTGCGCGAGCTGCTGAACGTGTGACGCCCGTTTGTTGAAAGAAGCTGAACAGCATATGTCACAGTGTTGTTTCGCCTTTAGAGGTTAAGTAAATCAAAACAAACCTTCCGTTCAGCAGCTCGCGCAACTTTAAACACTCACTAATTTGTTAAAAATTGTTCAATTGTAATATAACTTTCCAAAAAACTTCTTTAGACTGCAATAAACAACTTTCTCACTGGAAGTTTGTTGCTGCTTAAAATTCGCCCGTTAAACGAAGCTCGTGAAAATTGCACTTCACGATTTTTGCAATTGTTCAGAAAAAAATTAATAACAATTTTATTTTTAATGAAAACAATTTTTTTCTTCTTTCATCATTCTCGGGATATTTCAACGAGTAATTTAGTTTTTGTGACATTAGAAAATATGCAAAATTGACTGAAATATCGCGAGTTGAAGTGAAAAATTTAATTAAATTTCATGTTTTCAAAAAAATGGTTTTTCTTTATTATTTCGAAAACGGTAATAGATATAAAAAAATTTTATTAGATAAAAAGATGCGCAATCAAATTTTCTATAAGGATATGCATAATAAACAATTAAAATCAAAAGTTTAATTTTAAGTGTTCAGGGGCCAACGTTTTTCAGCGCGGCGAGTTTATGTGCCCTTCTTTGATCCGGCAGCTCAATTGTTTTCAAAAATTCTTTCAAAGAATTCCAACTACTAAAAAAATTCAATTTTAATGTTTACAAAATTTGTCGGAATTTTATTATTTTAAAAAAAATATATATTGAAATTCTTCGGAGGAATTCAATTGTTTTCACTAAAATGTTAAAAGTTTTTCGAAAGAATTCAATTTTAAAAAAGAATATTTTATAAAAATTGTAAATAAATTCCACCAACACCAAAATTCTTTAAAGTATACATAATAGAATTATTTTCAAAAATTTTAATAAAATTCTATTCAAGAATATTTCAAATATTTCAGATTAAAAATTATAAATATGTTACAAATATAAAACTACCTTTTTAACAAAAATAAAACAAGAAATACTTATATAAAAAATATTTAAATATCTAATATTTATCTAATATTTGTTTATCAATAATATTTATTATTTGTTTCTAATAATAAATTTTTCCTGTTGCAGGTGAGTTTTTCCTTTCTCCATACAATTTACAAGCGCTATTAATGTGAGTACAAAAAAATAATATCAGCTAATAATTTTTAAAAAAAGAGAGAATGATTGAAAAAATCCGTAATATAAATGATACACTGTAAAAAAAAAGGAGTTAAATTTTAACTCCCCAGGGAGTCTATAAAAGTCGCACCCAATTTGGGAGTTAATGCCAGGGGAGTTAAATAAAAGGAGTTAAAATTTAACACCCAAATGCTAACTCCCCATGGAAAAAATAACTCCCGCGGGTGTTAAATGAAGGGAGTTAAAAATTAACTCTCTTTTGGAGTTAATTTTTAACTCTAAAAATTTAACTCCCTACTCCCGAGTCCGTTAACTCCCTAAATTTTTTACAGTGTATACATATTATTGTTAAAAAATTAAAGTTTAATTTCAGATAAATTATAATCAATATCTACATAGAATTTAAAAGTTTAAATTTAGATAAATTATAACAGTAGTGTAGTGAGCGCAATTTTTAATTAAAAATTATAAATGAAAAAGATCTTAGCTAATGTCTCAGATATACGCATATTTTCACTCTCATACAGTTTGTGCGTGGTAATTATAATTATATTATTTAACACATATTTTTATCTCTTTTATCGAAAAAAAATTCTTGAAATGCAAGAATGGCACACATGTGGTTAATTCTAGGCGGCTTTATAATTACGTGAGCACGCAAAGTCTAGAGAATAAGTGTCTTGGGCCTGCTTTAGTAGGCGGCCGAGGTTTAGTTCGCTGAACTAATATAAAAAAGTAAGATTCCACTCCAACACCCACAATATTTTTTTCTCTCAAGTTGAAAAAAGCATTTAAAATTTACACCCTGATTTAATTTCAATCTAATTTTTTAAATTAGAATTTTACGAAAAAGGAGCAAATTCCTTTCAACACATTCATATTATTATTTAATTATTGTGTACGTAAAATAAATGAAAACACACTTATTTTTCTTATTTTGCTGTTATATATATATTTAAATTGACAAATTTGATTTTTTTAAAGAAGAAAAATTTTTATTTATAGTCCAGTTTCTTTTTAATGATGAAAAATTAGGAACCTTGACATTTTATTAACACGACATTGTTTTTTTAAGTGCACAAGAAAAATGTTTGTGTAGATACCTTTTTTCAAGGTTGAAAGAATAGTTATTTTTTATACACATTAATTTGCTCTCTAACCACAGGAATTCGCGTAGGTTTTGGTTTGTTAATCACACACAATTTATGTTTTATAGATATCATATACGTATACTTTATAAATATAGTGACAAATAACCGTTACGAAAATTAAATTCCATAATCGTTTGAAATTTGATTTTAATCAGGGAGAGAAAAGATATCACTTTATTATACATTTCACACACTAAATCCCCCTTCTTATAAAAAAGAAGAAATTGATTTTTTTCGACAAGAAAGTCACGTTAAATATTCTTTTTATCTCGATAATAAATTTCGAAATGATTGTATATTTATATAAATATAATACTTTTATTATTTAGAAATTTGAAATAAAATTTGATGTTGATTCAGTTTTCATTTTACAAGAGAAAAAAGTATGAAAATGAAATGAATTTCAGTGACAAAATGAGAGAAAATTAATAATTTAATATAACATTTTATTTAGCGTCGCTCTGTTAACAATTATGGTTAATATAATTAATAATTACATATTAAAAAAATTAATGATAATAATTGATAACAATAAAATTAATAAAAGTAATTAATAGTACGAAATAATAAATCAACGCAAATGAAAATTATATTGTATATTTTTATAATCATAATCATAAATTATTATAACAAGATTTAAATTGATAATTTTTCAATAAATTCTCTGAAATTTTGTAGTTTTTGATTAGCAAATTATATGCAAACATTACAGGGTGTCTACTAACCGGGAAAAACCGGGAATTAACCGGGATTTTTATAGAAAACCGAGAATTTTTTCACTAAAATTAAAATTTTTTTTTATTATTTTAATTTGTTTTTAAAAAATTACTTTTTATTTCAATTTTTATAGATGTTTGTACTCTTCCCTAACTTTGAATTAGTTAAAAAAAATTAATTTGATAGTAAAAGTCAGGCACTAATTCAAACAGATTATATAAATAAATTTAAAAAAATTATGGAGTTAATAGAAATATCGTGAAATTCGACTGAAAATGTGTAATTGAATTTGTTAAAAAAATTCTTTAGAAACTTTTTAACAAATAAAATTTTCATAGTATTTTAATTTAATAATTAACTATTAATTGGATTTTATAGTCACATTTTAATGAATTCATGTTTCTTAGTGCGAAGATTAATAATTAAAATTTTAATATTATTAATATTTTAATATTAATCTTAATATTTTTTTAATATTTTCAAGATAATTTAATTTTTCTAAACAAGTAATTGAAAATTTTTAAAATAATTGAAATTTCTTTACATTTTTTTTTAAAATAATTTAATTCTTTGAAAGAATTTTAATTTAAATTTTTCGAAAATCATCAAGAGAAGTTAGTGACCGTGATTATAATTTTATTTTTTAAATATATAGTCCCTTTTAAAGTTTTAAATCAATTTTTTGCTTTTAAAAATTATATTATTCTATTATTATTCAAAAGTTATAATTATTGAACTTGTCTTAAATTTTTATAATTTCAAATTATTTCTGAATGTTTAAATAAATTATATTTATCATTTCTTAAGCAAATTTAATAATGTTTATTACTTATTAAGTAAATAATTAATTATCACTGCTTTTTTTTTAATTGTAATAAAATTCTTCACAGGAATTAAATTATTTTCATAAATAGTATCATTCTTTGGAAGGATTTCAATTATTTTTGTAAATAGTAAAATTCTTTGCAGAAATTAAATTATTATCATAATAGAATTATAATAAACTTGAAAAAGAAAATTTCCAATTATAATTATAAAAAGACAAGATTATTTTTAAAAATTTGAAAAAATTATTTTACAAATTTTCAATTAAAATTATTATTTATTGATGTTCGAAATCAAATTTAAATTTAAATTTTATGAGAAAGGAAAACCGGGAAAAAATTAAGCCATAACCGGGAATTTTGTTGAATGAAAATAGTAGACACCCTGAAACAATTTTTATTTGCGTTAATTAAATAGTTTAATTCGCACGATTTGCTACAAATACTGAAATCATTGGTTCAAATACCATTTAATTGACTTAAATAAAAATTAGTTGTTTCAAGTATAAATATTTAATAACTGAATAGTCAAATAAGCTATTATTTGATTGAAATACATTTTGTTGTGTATAAAATATAAATATATTATTATTATCGTTATTAATATTTATACAAGTAGTAATTGAAACCTCGACTTTTAACTCTGAATTTAAAGATGGAATTAAAATGTGTGAGAAAAAGCTCACTCGGAAATTCCACGTTCACATTTTTCTGGACATTAAATTTTCGCTTGTTCCTTTTTTCCCAATGAAAAAAAAACACGAGGGAGAGAGACAGAGAAAGAGGTAAAAAAAGTAAAGCAATGAGAATTTTGTATAGTATAAAATGTGTGCGAGGCTGTATCATCGACTTGGAGATTTTGTGCGCTTCGACAAACGGGAAAACCGAGTTTCTCTCTCCTTCTCTCTCTCTCTCTCTCTCTGAATACAAAGGGATGGTTTTCGTCGGGACGCCAAGGGCGGGCGTCCCGACGGCGCAGAACCAACGCGATTCCGTTGGAGGAGTGGAGCAGGCAGGAGAGCCTCTCCTCATTTCTCGTTGACGCACACAGTACCCCCTAACGATTCCGTAGTGCTTCTCATTCACTAAGTCTCTCATCGTGAAAAGCCGTGTATGTGTGCTTCTGCTGCTACTGCTGCCTGTTCTATATACATTTGTGCAATACACACACACACACACATTAACACACAATTCTATTTTTCTCATATACTATATGCCTGTTCTCTTTTTGCATCAGCACACACTTATGCACATGCACCACCACTCAACCATATACTTGAGAAAAAAGAAAGAAATAATAATAGACCTTTATCTCTCAATTTTTCTCCTCGTGGAAAATTAATTTCTACTGAGGGGGAAATTTTTTCAAAAAAAAACAAAATGAAAAAAATACCACAATATGAAAATAGTAGTATAAATAAAAATAATGTGGAAAAAATGTGAACAATTTTTGAACCTAAAGTGTTAGATATTTTAGTGTATATACATATATAACAACTATAAATAGTCATGGTGGGTGCAGTGGAGTAAAATGATTGTACGCATGTTTTGTTTTATAATTTTTTACTTTTTGGAGAGTTTCAGTAGATTAAAATAAAATGCAATGGTTGTTACTCTCTTATGGGATAATAGTAAGAAATGTCTCTTTTAGGTTTCCTTTTTCCCCAAGAGTAATGTTGTCAAGACTTTTTGTATGTCTCTCAAGTTCGGAAAGTTCGAAATTCATTTACTACTTGCACGTATTAAAAAAAGAAATTGAAAATAAACATAATATGTAAAGTAACGTCTACCATTCACAAAGTAAAACTGGAACTGAAGGAAACTACTGCGCATTTCTGCTTTATTGCTTTCTATTTTACTATTTTCGAAACTTTTTGCTAGTCGATTCTACTAATTTGTACAAAAGTGTACTTTGAATGTAGCAACTTTCACTCTGAAAATAGTTAAAATTGAGGAACAGAAATTTCCAAAAGTTCCTGACAGTTTAGGTTTTACTATTATTCGTCTTTTTCGTGTAGAATAAACTAAAATTGTTTCCAAATAAAAGGCGTTGCATGTTATTTTAAAACCCTTTAACTAACTTGATAGTATCGAATTACAACAATACCAATATCTAAACCGATATTCGGCATCAAATCATAATGTGATCTACATTTTGGTATCAATTTGGTTAAATTTAGTATCAACTTGATACTAGTTAGTAGTCATTTGCTGATTGAATTTGTGCGATCAATTTGATATCGACTTTTGGTATCAATTTGATCTAATTTGCACCTTAAAGAAAGTATGAGTGCAGTAAATTTTTGTAAAACTTTAACTTAGAAACCAATGCTAAGAACACTTTAGTTCTTAGTCTTATCTTAAAACTAAAAGTTGAAGCTTTCATTCAGTATAAATTAAAAATTTTTCTAAACAGTTTTCTGGAAATTGCAGTTTATCAAATCTCAAATCTTCTATTCTATTATTATCATATTATTAATACATTAAAAACTCTTGGGTATATGCTCATTTAACGGCAAATTTTCTAATCTTTCCAAAACTGCCTTGAAATTTTGACCGCTATTGAAAGCCTTGGTAATTTAGAGTTGCAGATCCTGGATGATTTTTTGTCAGAAAGTTATATAATCTTGTAGTAAATTCTAGAAATATGTTTACAATTTTTATTTTTTATTTATAATTATTATTAATTATTATTCAAAAATTGTAAGCGGAATGCATTTAATGCTGTTGTGGCTACGCTACTATCGTTGGAATGATGTAAAGTAGTTTTAGAGTGAACCCTAAACAACGTTGGAATAGTTTCGCAAATTTTATCGATGATCCGCAAGTCTGGACTGCTAGGAAACAGTACAAAGTTTCAATAAACTATTCTTAAAATCAATTATTTACTTTAAAGTTTTAAAGTAAATAATTAATTTTACTACTTGTGTTTAAACAATTTTTGAAATTTTCATTTTTCTGCGTGTTGCAATTTGAATTAAAGTTAAAAGTCCATATGGACTGAGGGTAAAAGTGTAAATAAATAAATAAATCTCATTATACTATTCTCTTAAGAGGATAATAGAAGACATTTTTTCTGTTAATATGAAATTACATTTTTCTGGGTGTGATATAAATTTTATCCAATTTAGTAACAATTTGATATCTGCAAAGAAACAATAGACTATTAAATACATAAAAATAAAAACATACATGTTGAATACTTGGTTACAAACTTTACAAGGTTTTTTCAACTCATTTCATTTTGGTATCCTCTTAATCGTTTAGTCACTAATTGTTTCTACTGATTTATTTTTTGCTGGTGTTTTTTCCCTAGGAGGGTGAATTTTTTCGTTGTTGTTCTTAACGACTTGAACTGACGGTTAAGCCTCTCTGGCTGTGTATTTAGGTCTATTTTGATGTTTCTGTTTTGTTCAAGACTTTTTTCTTTTTTGGGCACATTGTATTGCTTCTGTTGGTATTCAGAAAGACTATTTTTTAGGTTCTATTCAAAATCATCTTCCTTCTTACTAAATCAGTATTGTTGCCTTGTTGCTGTTTAAAATCCTTTTCACTTTTTCTAAGGATATCAAATTGAGACAAATAACGTATCACAATAATTGTAATACTTTTCTTGTTTTGATTTGATATTCTTACAAAAAGTGTTTCTTGTGTTGTTTTCTTTATTTTTCCAGTTTCTTTGTTGCAACTATGTTTCATTACTTTTATTCCATTTCATAGTTTTGCCTTTCTGATCTATTTCTGTTTCTGAAGATAAATTCGTTATCTTTAGCTTCAATTTTCTTCGACTTTTATTATTGTTTTTGTTATTTTTTGTTGTTCCTATTGCTTTTCTTTTTCTTGTTAATCCTTCTTCTGTATTATTCTACTATTATTTCGGCTTTAATCCTATTCATTTCATTTCTTATTCTTCTTGAATGATACAAATTTGAAAGGTCTATCTACATTCATTTTCAGATTTTTTTCGTTAGTACTTGTGTTTTTGTCTACAAACTCTCTTATTTGAACCCTTTATTTATTTCAAAGTATAGTTTTTTTTTCTTTTTATTATTATAAAAATCCTGCTTGTTTTTCTATTTATTTTATTATTATTATTTGGTTGTTGTTTTAATTCTTTTCATTGGTAATAAAAAGATTTGTTATTTGTTTTTTAATATCATTTCTTATGTTCCTTGCGTTTATTCATATTTTGTTTACATTCTTTCCATTATTCCTGTTCCGTTTAAATACAGATTTTCAAAGTCTGTTTATACATTTATTTGTAACTTTGATACATTATTCTGCTGTTTCTGGTTGTTATAAATCCTAATTTTTCTGTTTGAATTCTTCTGGATCTGCCTGCGTAAAAACGAAAAATTAATTTTTTTCGTTCTTTTAACTTATTTTTCATTTTTTTAAAACTTCTTTTAATGATATTTTCTAATCTATTCTATTAATTTTGATCTACGTAGAATCTTTTTTTTACTGTTTCTCTTATTTAAACATTTCTGAATTTTAAATTTTCTGTTAATTCGCTTCAACTATTTCTTGTTACGAATTCTTTTTTTTTTTTGTTTAAATTCCTACTGCTGCCTTAATTTTAGTTCTTTTTCGGGTTAATCTTATTTCCATAACTCTTTAATTATTTTTGCTCTAATTAAATATTATTGTAAACATTGTAAGGTTGAAAACGTTCTACTTATTTCTTTTGATTTCTTGATGCATTTAAATACTTGTGATCTTTAAAGTTCGTTACTTTTCCTTTGAACTCTGGTTTCTTCATTTCTGTCTGGAATAAGTTCCTTTTTCTGTTCGGTATAAATAATTTCTTCCTCTGTTCAGTATATTTTTGATTTAATTTCTTTTCTATTTCCAAATTTTGCTTAGTTTACCTCATCATTTAAATTCTTTTCTCTGTTCTTCGTTCCTAATTCGTTTTGATGTTTTTTCTGTTAACTTAGTTCCTCTTTTACTTATTCTAAGTTTTCCGAAAAGCTTTCTTCAAATGTTATATTTTTTATAATTTTCGATTTTAAAAACAGTTGAGTTATTGCTGCTTTAATTTTTCATAAATTTTTCCGTTTTCTTTCTTTTTCTTCTGTACTCTCTTTTCTCTCCAATGCTCTTTGAGTTTCTGTCTTTCTTTCTCTCTCTCTCTCTCTCTTCCTCTGGAGACGTGAAAATGGCGTCAAGAGGCGCTTTAGTTCACCATGTAATTTTGTGACCATGAGATAAAGTAGTGTATGTGTGATTCTATTTCATCTCCTCCTCTCTTTTCTCTCTCGAAAAAGCCGTGACATTGCAAGAGAGGCGGCTCGTGACAAAAATGGAGCATCGTCGGCGAGCGAAAATTCACTGGCGAATCTCGCGTCGACGCGATGCTTTGTTCATGATACATATATATACAATATACACTAATATTGGTGACCGTTTGTAAATACATATACTATATACATATATATAGGTATACACCAGTTTGATTTAGTTTAGTTCAATGAAGTCTCAGGGATTGTGCGCATTAAGAGGATGAGCTCCTTGACGAAGATTGTTTAACGGTGAGTTGTGTTTGAAAAGAATAGGGAAAGAAAATGCTTTCTTCCGGTAACATGTGCGGTGTAATTAACAATATGACAAAGCGGCTTTATTCTCCAGCTGCAAAATGTTGTACACACATTTTACTATTTATATTATACATCTTGTGTGTTTCCATTTAGAGAAAAAAAAATATTTTTCTTTTGAGAAAAAAGAATATTTTCATAAGCAAATGCAAATTTCAAAGGGTCTTAATATTGTAACCCGTACAAGTATTATGAATAAATAGAGAAAAAATTTTATCTCTTATTACATGATTTTTCTTTTTTCTATTATTTTTACGCACTTTTATTTTTAATTATTTTTACATTTATTTTCGTTTTTTATATTTATTTTTGAAAATGTTCATTTGCGCTCGGCAAGTGTGTATAAAATAATTAATAAACTGAAACAATAGAGGATGAAGAGAACTTGTTATATTATTCAATTTGTAATATTGTACGCGCGCAGTTGAAAAGTCAGAATTGTTGACTGAAGAAATAAGAGTAATGAGATTATTAACAAGTAAGTACACACTCGAGATTTAAGTGATATTTTGAGTACTACTCTTGTTTCCCACTTGTTTCAGGATATTTAATTATCATCGAATTAAAATTTTCACTGCACACTTAATTTTCTGCTGTTGATAATGACGACGACTATGATGGTATACATATTATTTCGCAGAATGATTATTATTATAACAATTTCATTCCGTTATTTACATATTAATTATTAATTATTAAATGATATTGTCTAATTGTAAATGCATTTTTAATTAAAATCAATTTCATGTTCAAAGGGCTAATTGTTACTAATTTTCCATTTCAATGTTTCATTCACAACATACGGAATTGGGAAATTTGTTGGGTTGTAACCTCATGAATTAATCTCAATTCGTGTGTAAAATTTTTGAATATAGCTGCATAATATTTTCGTATTAAATAATTAATTATTATTCTGTTTATATTATTATTTACTTATATTACGATGTACAATTCTATTGTTTAGCTGTTTATTATTTTATTATCATTTGTTGTATAAGTTGGAAAATTTTTCAGTAATGCTGGAAGAAAGAAATTTTACTTTTTCTTTTTTTAAATTTAAAATATTTTAATTTTTTTGAAACGTAAACCTTTTTTATATTCTCAGAGTATTAAAACTTAGTAATTTTTTCATTCAAAATTTAACATAATTGTTAATTTTTGCATAAAATAAAATCTGATTTAAAAAAGCTGTATTTAAAAAAAAAAGTAAAAAAATCTTAAAAATATTTGGTAAATCCTCTTTCTTACATAATGTTATATCTTATATACGAATAAAACCACTGTGATTCCTGCTATATATCTATTATTTATTATCATTAAGGGCATTTATAATTTTCATTGTCAGTTACAACAAGACTAAAAAATGTTAATTTAAAAACCATATTTTCTATTAATTGGTTAAAAAGTTGATCCAAGTGTAAAATTAAAGTCAATAGTAATTAGTATAAATAGTATAAGAAAGAATAACTTATATTTTTAAATACTATGGTAGAATACATACAACCATAAAAAAAATAATAATTTCATTAAAAATTTAATTTTTGTAATTTAAAATTTAAGAGAATTTAAAAAATGTTGTTCTCGTTTTGAAAAAAGAAATGTTTCAATTAAAAAATCCTTGATAGTTAAAGTAGAACTTGCGATGATTGAAACGGAAAGTAGAATATTATTAAAGTAGAAGGTTAAGTGCCTAGAAAATTATTGCTACATGACATATAAGCATGTGTATAAAATAATAATCATATAATTTTTAGACATACATGTGACTGTCCAGACCTGCTTTTGTCGCCTATTAATGATGAGAGAAGTCTTGGGGTTCAAGAAAAAGTCACGTGGGTTGAACCAAACTCTAATTAGTGTATAATTATTTAGCCATTCGAGATTCTTATTTTTATGCGGGCAAGGACTAAACTGTTACCATAAAAAGGCGTGTGTTGTCTAATATTAACAATTTTATTGCTTCAAAATAAAATTCGTTTTTTACAGATGATGTTTTGCAAAAGAAATATTCCGCGGATAAATATAAAAAATAAATGTTTTTCGCAACGTTTTAAATTAACATAAATATAATTTATTTTTAATACAAGGATTAATGTAGAATAGAAGTAAATTAAATTAAAATTATTATATATATTAAAAAAACAAAAGGAAATAATTATATAATCGTGAATGAAGAAAAAATAGAAGATTTATTTTATTCCGTTTGAAGCTTTTCCCGTATTATATAAAATTGACATTATATTTGAAATGCTATACATTCTTTTCACAATATTTCTGTCATTCTTTTGATATTTTTTCTTCTTATTTTCTTCTTTTCTGGTGCTTACTAACTTTTCAAATGAAGTTCCTTAAAAGTTAAGAAGATATTACTTCTGATAATGTTTTCTTTTTACGATTCCTCGAGACTATAAACAATATATTGTCGTTAAAAAAGTTTTAAGATGTTAATGAAAATTTATCAGTTTTAGGAAGAATTTACAACTTCTTATTAAAAAAAAGTAATATTTTAAATTCACTGTAATAATAGAATAATAGAATAAAAAATAAAAAATAGAAAATTCATGTAATAGAATAGAATTGAAAAAAAGAAAGAAAGAAATATTATTTTTCATGAGAAGAAAATATTTTTATATTTTGCCATTGCAACAGAAAAAAGATTAGAATTTTAAATATAAAAATTTAAATATCTTTCATAATAAAGAATTTGCAGGGAAATTTCTTTTGAATATTCATTCCTCGTATAAAAAAAATTTTCTCTTTTCGCCTGACCTTCAAATATTCTAATTTGGCACTCACCATGTAAAATTATAGTTCAGTAGTTAAAAATTATTTTCTCACAAATTTGCAAATTTAATGTGATAATAATCTGGTAGAAAAAAAGGTCAAGTCATTTTATTCTTTATTACAATGTTTCTCCATAATCCTCACACTTTAACATCTACTTTTAAATTTTCGTATAAAATACAAAAAATTCAATGATGACGCTAATGGAACTTTACTCATCAAGATTTAATTCCAATCTTTTTTTAAAACAATTTAAAAAAAACATCTTTTAATATTAATAAAAACGTTACTTCTATTATATACCATTTATTTTAAATTATAAAAAACATAGAAAACTTTTTTTTTGTATTTTTTATTCGTTTGTTTAAAAAAATCTCTGTGAAAATTAAATTTTTTCTCTGTGTTTTATTTTTGATTAAAAAATGAAAAATAAACTGTTTCTATAAACGTTTGTTATAATCTGCAATTATACGCATATGTGACGACTATTGATTAAACTCAGATTCTTAGAGAAGGGATAAAACGAGAGAGGGGACACAAAATGTAGCCATGTTCTATCAAAATATATCTCTCAATTGTTTTCAGGCATATTTTTTTTATTTAAATATACAAATAAATTGATAATTATTATGGAATTTTCTCAACATTTATTAGAAATAAAGTAAAAATTAAAATTAAAATAATAAAATAAACATTTTTTTTTCTTTTATTTATAATTTATTTTACTTTTCATCTAATTTTTTTTATTTTATTTAATATTATTATATTAAATTTATTATCATACTAATGACAACTTAGGTATTATTAATTTTTTTATTTATTTGCCTACTTTTACTTTAATTAATTTAATACTTTTTACTTTAATTTAAACAAATTAAATGGTATTTGCTGTAAATACTGAAATTATTGTTTCATGCACCATTTAATTGATTGAAATAAAAATTATTTGACTCGAGTAAATATTTATTTGATAATAGACATGTATTGACAAGTTTTGAACGTTTAAATGACTGAAATATTTTTTATTAAAAATATATTTATAATTTACTGATTACAATAAAAATTAATAGAAACTTCACACTTTTAAATCTAGAAAATTTGCAATTAAACATTTTAATATTTTCTTTAAATAATTTTAATAAAAATTTAATTTGAAAAAGAAATAAACAAATTTTCGTCGTTTGAACATTTAAAACTTTAGAATCACTGAATTTTACTAAGTTACTTAGTAAAATTTCTTTAATAAAATAAATACTTTAAATAAAAAAAAATTGTTTAAAGTGATCTTATTTTTGTTTAAATTGAATAAATAAATAAATACAGTACCGTCCGAAATTGTCAGTCGACCCATTTTTAAAGGAATGAAAAAAATTTTTTAACATTTATTTTATGAAAACTATAATTTCTTTCGGTTTATATTTTGAAAGACGATAAAATTTTACAAATGATAAGAACTTACAGAAGTCATTTGGCCAAAATTTGTACAAGATATTCTTAAAAATCGTCATTTTCAATGTTTTACAAAAATTTGAATAACTTCTAAAATAATTAACGCTTTTTAATAATCTTAGACTTATTTTAAAGGTCATTTTCTACGGAATAAGAATTACTCATAGTCATTAACCTGCAAGTTTTTTCATAGAATAAGCATGACGTCAAACTTGGACAAAAAAATTGGAAAAATTTGAAATCATTTTTTTGTACTAAAAACTATTCTAGACATATATAAAACATGATATGATGTAGATTTTTCAAAAAAATTTAATATAAAAATTTATTTAAATTTAACAAATTATTTTTCTTTTAATAATATTCTTTTCAAAATTTTATCGTCTTTCAAAACATAAACCAAAAAAAATTTTAGTTTTCATTTTTATGTTAAAAAAAGTTTTTTGTTCCTTCAAAAATGGGTGGACTGACAATTTTGGCTGACACTGTAAATTCAAATAATTAAATTTTAATTTATGGATGAATAAATAAATTTAATTTGTAATAACTTACTTTTTATTTTTTTAAATTCCCTTAAATAATTTGGAAATTATTTTAACTTTAGGAAAATTTATAGAATTGAACTTATATTACGCGAGGATAAGAAATAGAAGTAAATATTTTTAATGGAAATCAGGAAAAAGTTAAATTTAATTTTTCGATGAGTACTTTTTACTATTTTTTTAAAATTAAATTATTGAGTGTTAAAATTTTGGTAAAAAGTGTAAAAATAAGTTTTTGTACTCCCAAAATTTGCGATATTTATTGTAAAATGATACAATACATTGTATAATGTTAACTCCACAATTGTGGATTAATAATTATGATTCTTGACGCGCCTGAATTGTATGCAATTTGTCAATAACGAACAATCTCCGCGCCGGATAGTCACAATCCCTGTCAACTTCCGATAAGGGGCAAATCCCAGTGTTGAGACTTGAAATTCAACCCAAGCCAGAAATTCCAAATCCCGAAATATATAGAATATTCTCTCTCCCTCTCACTCTCTCTCTCTCTATCTCTTTCTCTTTGTAATATAATGGAGTAATTTCTCTGATATGGAAGAGGGCCAATTGACAATGATTCTACATATTATTGTAATTCCCTCGTAGTAGCTATTATATGGATTTGCGATTGAAAATAACAAGCGAGTACAATAATGCAGCGTGTTTTCATTACACGTACCTTCTTTGATATAAAAATTATTATCCTTTTTTCACCTCTCATTCTCTCCTTCTCTCTAAAGTTATTTTAGGAAAATGTATACAATTTTATTGAATCAATTTTCTGGATATAAAAATGATAGATTTAAAAGGATTACTGTGTATACACGATAAATAAATTAGGTTCTTATCGGATATCGTATTATCTTAGATTATAAGAGAAAATTTGACACGATTATATAAACTTGTTATTGAATTATACGTGTTGCAGTTTCTTTCTTATTATTTATTAAATTTAAGTATTTATTTTTATGTTTTATATATATTTTTTATATTTTTAAATTTTTTGTTTATTTATTATATTTTATTACTCTTGTTTTATTTACAACCATTTCATTTACTTTAATTTTTTACAATTTTCCTTTTCTTTTTTTACTTTTTTATTTTATTTAATTTATTTCCCTGAATTCCGACAGAATTTTGACTTTTTTCCTGACTTTAAAGATTATTCTGATTCAGTCTAAAATAATTTTATATATACAAAAAACTGTTGGTAATACATTTGTTTTTTAATATTTTTTATTATTTAATTTTTAATATTAATACATAAGTATTGTTAAATTATAATTCCACAAAGATAAATTTCAAATGGAATTTAAAATTAATACTGTAACTTTTACAGAAAATTTCATTAAAAGTCAGGGAAATTTTTAAAAATTTATACAAAAATTAAAATTTCTTGTGAATAAATTTTTTTTGTATATAACAAAACTTAGAAGATTTTTATTATTGTTCACTTCAATCATTAGATATTAATTTATTGTTAAATATGACAGTCACCATATTTTTGGCCCAAGAAAGCAGAAATAAAATTAGTAAAATGTCAGAGAAAAATTCATAGAAAGGTCAGGGAATTTTACAAAAATTAGATTATTTATAATTTATTAACTAATGTAAAAAACAATTCAATAAAAACTCCTCAAGAAACTAACTTCTTTAGAATTTAAAAATTAATGTATTTTAAAATTAGGTCAAATTAAAACTTTCTAAAAATTCAATTTGAATTTTTTTCGCAACTTAATTATGTAGTCAAAAAAAATTGTATAAACACAACTTTTGTAAAAAAAATATTATTTTTGGATTTTTTTTAAAGTAAAAAATCATTCCGCTAATTTTTCTTAAGTTTTGAACCTTTCAAATTAACAAAATTGCTTGCTACTTTATTTTTTGTTAGTTTTATTAATTAATTTGTTCACTGAGAAAAAAAATTATTTGATTTAAACAAATTTTGTTTAAATCAAACTTAAAATATCTTTGCTATACAGTCAAACATATTTAAGTTTAACTCAAACATATATTTTCTGGTTCAGTTTAAGAGATTATATATTGAAATCAAACATAAATTGTTTTATTTAAGTATAATGTTTTCTCAGTGTTTGTTTTGTGTTTTTTGTTTACAAAAAAATCCAATTCTAATATATAAACAAATTTAAGTTGTAAATAAATATTTTCTGAAGAAATTAAATAAAAAAATTATTAGTTTCCTGAAAAAATAAAAAAGCTATAATAAACTGTACATTCACATAAAAGATATGCATATTAAAATTCTAATTTTTATCTAAAATTAATTTTGTTTGATTCGTTTGTTCGATTAATTAATTTCATGTTCAAGTTCTGTGAACTTCATTTTTCTCAGCCTGCAGACATGC
This sequence comes from Leptopilina myrica (nomen nudum), assembly GCA_032872475.1. Taxonomy (NCBI): domain Eukaryota; kingdom Metazoa; phylum Arthropoda; class Insecta; order Hymenoptera; family Figitidae; genus Leptopilina; species Leptopilina myrica (nomen nudum). The sequence continues at coordinate 9,721,938 of CM065460.1, forward strand.
AACCGAACATACACGGCAGCATGATGCATTGCATACTATCTCCTGCCATGAAAATTACGTTTCATATTAATTTATGTTTTTTTTCGATTGCAAAATTAATTCATACATTTAAGACAATAATAATAATAAATACAATAAAATGTTATAATTTCTTGGGAGGGGTTTGATGTATTTTATAATTTTTATTTTTATTTAAAAATACTTTGTATTAGAGAAATAATAAACAAGTTTTTAACTATCAGACGAACGAAATATTTTTTATTAATAATATTTTCATAAATTACTTATTCCAATAAAAATTAAGAGTTTTAAATTTTACATGTAGAAACTAAATAAATAATATTTTTTCATAATGATTTTTGTTATTTTGTAAGGGATGGAGATATTTTAGAATTGTTATTTTTAATTATTTAATTTAAAACAATTTGATATTATTAATAAAATAATACAAAAATTAATGTAATTCTACAAGGAGAGGGTATTTATGATAGAACTGTTAATTAAAAAAATTTTTAATTGTAACACTTCCTACTCTATAAATTTGATTTATTAAAAATGTTTAATATATTGGAATAAGTGATCAGGGATGGCTTCGAAACAAAATAAAAACGAAAAAATAATTTAGTTTTGGTGTAGAAATCGAAAATAAAAGGTCACTGAATTAAATTTTCGTGCTGATAATACTTTCAAGAGTATGTATTTATATTTATTTATTTGTTTACTAGTATATGGATTATAATAGCAAAATAAATATTTAATTATTTTTTAATTTTTATCTAATACTAATAATAATAATAATTAAAGTACCATTTGCAATAAATTATACTTGAAATAATATTTTTACATTCTCATCACATGAGAAGGTATTTGTTCTTCACACAAAATAAAGCTATATAAAATTTCTGGGAAAATAATGACAGTGTATTTTTTTGTTGTCAGGGAAAATTTGCCTATGAGAGAAGGGAAAAAAAGATACAAAGGTGAAGCGTAATTTTTTTAAACTTAGAATTATATTAATAGCCGAACAATGGGAAAAATGACAAAGATTTCGGGCGTGTCCGTGACTTGAAAGCAAGTTGGACGTCTTAAACACTCCCTATCATGGTGGATTGTGTATATGTATGTGAAGGGACAAACATCACGTGCACTTTCATTTTCGGGGGTGTATTACGTGAAGCGCAGCCATTGACTGTGGAAGTGAACCCCATGGGTGTTATATTGATCGAGGCAGGTTTTGTGGTGTAAACGCACCCTCGCACACCGGCCCAACTTGTTGTAATATTCCCGCTATATACTTTTGCCTTTATCGATTCTTTTCAACCCCTCTTTTCTCTTCTCTCGCATTCCATCTGTGCTGATTGCAGTTACTTGAGATTTTTTTTACCCAATTTCATATCTCTTTTTTATAGGTATATAATATTGTTTTATCGATTCTTATTTCCGTGAGCATGATTTGTTTCCTTTTTTTCCTTTCTTATTTCTTCTTTTTCTTTTTTTTTTAAAATCGAAAATGTCTTTTTTATGCCTTTGAAAATGGCTGAATTGATTCGCTGTTTATTTGAAATTGAATGAAATAGTTTCTTTAGTGGCAAAAATTGGATATGGTATGGGACAAATTGGAAAATTTTTTTCTGCTTGAAATCTGTTGCAGTTTTTAGAAATTTGTTTCGGTTTTTCTTCTTCTTCTTTTTCTTAAAGTGATTCTGATGAGGATTTGATTGAAATTTTATGTTGCAGGCTTCGCATTCAATAATTAATTTTAAAAAAAGTAGCTTTGAAACTGAAAAAAGTAGTAAATAAAGTGGCTATCGAAGAATTAAATTTGACAACTAAAAATTCCAATTAATTCGAAATTTAAATAAACATTTTTAATTTTTAAGAAAATTTCCTTATATTAAAAAAAAATGTAATTATTAAATTTTTTTTAAAAATTAATTTTTGTTTAATAAATATATAATTATCTATTTATTTTTCTCCTGAAATTACATTTTTTAATAATTTTAATTTAAAAGCTTTTTGAAATTTATGTATTGATAAGAATTCGTATTACAACACATTTTTAATATTTAATTTTAATCTAAAATTGTAACTGAAATTAATTTTTAATTCAATTTTAATTAGAAAGTTCCACAAGAATTCACTTATTTAAATACAAAAAAAGATTTAATAGATACAATTTCCTGTCAATAAGAAACATTTGTTAAATTTTAGGTATTGTTACTTAAGTGTAGAAAATTAAATTTCCTACGCTTCTACCAAACGAAATGTACAATTTAATTTTTTGAAAATATAAAATTATGACATTGGACTAACTTTTGTTACGATTGTTTGTCGAATTCTTCCTTAAAATAATCATTTTTGTTAATAATAGTAAATATAAAATTATTTAAAAATTTTAAAGAAATAATTGAATTCTGGTAAAGAATTTTATTTAAATTTTTGAAAATAATTAAATCCTTGTTGACTATTTTCTTTAAATATTTTGAAAATGATGTAGTTTTTTCTAATAATTTTAAACGTACTTGTATATTTTACGGAGAATTTCTCTCAATTTCTTAAAATAATAGTGTTTGTTAGTTACTGTAATTAAAAATGTTATTACAATTTTTTTTAGAAATTTTGATAAAACTTGATGTGCAGCTAGATAAAGTTAATATAAAGGGGTGGATAAATTTTTGAGACCTCTAGGTACCTATGAAAAAAGTTATAAACATTTTTTATTTTCAACATGTAACATTGAGTCTTATGGGAATTCAATATAGTTTGACATATATATTTACACAGTGCAAAATATTAAATGAACAGATATTGATCTAAATTTTTTAAATACAAAACCGATTTTCAATAATCACATATCTGTTAAAACAATTGACAATATAGGTACCTGTGAGATTTACAATAAATCAATTTGTAAACAAACTTACGTTTCTTCTGATAATATAAACAACATTTATAACATTTGGCAACGTTGCATGAACTGTGCACATTAAATTTATCGCGAAATTCAAATGATAATATGCATTACAAGTTAAAAATAATTCGGCGTTGACAAACGTTTTACGTTACCAAGTAAATCAAATTATTCAATATTGTTCACTGTTTTGACTAGCTGCGTCAAGCGATAGAACCTCCTTAAATATGAATCAGTTAAAAATACCTGATTTAGAAGCAAAATGTCAGTCACTAATCCCAATAGTAAATGTGAAAATTGTCAATATATTTCTTTTGTGTATAATATTTTGGATAATTTTGAAATAAAAAAAATTTCATTCATTTCAACGTTATAAACTTTAAGAAAAGTAATTTTTGAGATTAATTCTTTTATTTCAACTATTAACAGATTTATATTTGTGTCAATGTAAAAAAAACAAAAGAATAAAGTTACAAATTAAAAAAATTATCCAAATAGTACTAATCGTAAAAAAGTAGTAAATACTAGCTTTTAGTAGATAAGTGCAAAACGTGATTAGCTGTACAAAATTAATGCAAAATCTGTGTTACAAATAAAATTATGACCTGTACACAATTAATGAGCCTGAAATTCTCCAAGTGTCAAGTTTCAAGCACAATTAACTAAATTTTGTGTCTTTGACCACGTTTTAGGTTTTAGTTAATTTGTCCCCTTGATGTAGCGGAAATAACAAAGTTTGCGCGTAAGCAGTAAAAAGTTGTTCCCGACAGTTTGAAATTATTGCCACAGGGTTTTTGCTTGAAAAATTCTCTAAAATTCACCACCGTTTACTTTTGTAGAAAAATATTGTCGAGCAGTTGTGTATATAGTCTCCAACACTTGCACTCTAAAATTATACTGTTACGCAACAACAATACCTCAAAAACGATTGCTTTTTGAGACTATTTACGGTTTCCTCTCTTTGATTTCAATGCTTGTTTGATATAACAGAAAGGAAAACTTAATTAGAAGTGTCAGGGAGAGAATGGGAATTTCTCGAGTGTCAAAGGTGGTACTCGATTGTGAGTGTAAAGGTATAATATTAAACGGGGTTGCTGAATGAGAAAAAGAGTTCAATGTATTCTCTCTTTCTCGATTTGAAATCAGTTCTCTATACACTTACATGTTTGCTTTATATTATTCATTTATTGCTTTGGTGTGTATTTCGGCTTGGCTGTATAGCATTGTCTCTCCCTTCTTATGATATGTTAGGTTAGAGGAGTTAGGTGCTCGTTAAGTCATGTATGACTAATATGGGAACCATCTAACAATGTTCGTGTGATCGCTTTTCAGTTTAGGACTCACATAAATAACTTTATTGAAACGCTTTTTAATACCGTTATTTCATGCACGAGAGCAATTCCAATTTTATAAATGAAATACGCAAATTTAATTAGAAAATTGAGCAATCATTCTTGTCGGTCATTGTGTTCTAAAATTCACTCTATATTTGGGAAAATTCATTTTGTCATTTTGTCAAGTCATTGACATGGTTGTCACTGGTCAGGGTATTCTTGAAACTATACTGGAAAAAATTAATGTTTTATAGAATTCATAAGAAAATTTTTAATTCAATTGAGAAAAATGAAATTTTTCTGGCAACCCTGATTGATTGTATTCAAATCCTGCTACTTGGGTCATATATATTCAATGAGAATTAATTAAGTTTTATTATTGATTACTCGCGGCTATAATTTTTCAAATTCTGTTGAAATTTTTACAAGAATATCTGATTAATGAATTTATAGAAAGTGGGAGTTTTTCAGGGGGCGTTATTACCAATCAGTGTCAATGTTTCTGTTCTCATAATATAATCAAACGTGATTCACGAGGAAAACGAATATTTAATGCGATAGCAATTAATTTTAAATGCAATCGCTTTCTTTCCACGGTTCATTCATTTTTTTTCTCTCCACTTAAATTTCAAAAGTGATTCTATATATACAATTATAATATCATAAAGTTTTTATTGCCCCAATTGAATTTTTAAATATTATATTAAAAAAAAAGTTGCTTCTTGATACTTGGTCTTTGCTATTTTCTATTTTTAACTGTCGTCTTTACACTGTACCTTATAATTTATTTGCTTTTGAGAATATTACTATTGTACAAATTTATTATTTTAACAGTTTATGATTATATCAATGATAACAATTCTATCTTCTATAATTGCTAGTTTCTGTATTATATCAATTCTGTGCGGCAATTGCAGTGTAGCACTTAAAGCGGTAAAATAAAGTGTGCTCTTGGTGTGATTCTTTCATTTTATGAGGAAATAGAAATCTTTTTGCTTATTTAATTAATAACTTTCTCTCTAATAATAATTAAAGATTGTGCGATTAATGAATCGATTTATTTATAAGTGATATTTATATGCGTCATTATTATCGGAAATATGTGTTGTGTAAAATCAGTAGAATTTTTCGTCTGATTTTCGAAACAGTGATCTGTAATATTAAAAACTTGGATTACATTGGAGTAGAGTATGCAGTCAGAATCTTATAATAAAAGTTATAAAATAATACCTAAAATAAAATAAAAGGTAAAAGTGAAAATTCCATGAAAAGAATTAAATATTTCAAGTCAGGATTACATTAAAATAATAGTTAGCAAGAAAGCAAGTAAATAACGAAATTAATTAGACAGAATATTCAATATAAGTAATTACTTGTTTTAATTTTTTTATTATAATTCTTATATTAAGTATTTTCTTTCCTTTTTGTTTCAGGTGAGTTCAATAACATGTTTTCTGGCGAGATTGTTTTGTAAGTAAATATACATTGAAATATATTATAGTAAAGGTACCATTTTGTCAATACTGCACTTATCTGTATATGAGAGCATATTCTTGATAAAGTTTCAAAAACTTTAGTACTTAATTTTGAAGATTAATTTTTTAAAGTTCAATATCTTTTTGTTTAAAACAAACATAAAATTTTGAAAATTAGGTGGATAACTATAGGTGCAAATTGCAGCTTCATAAAAAATGTTGAGCTTTAAAATTCAATTTCCAAAATTAATTGGTTGTTATAACTATATAGATGCCAGTTTCAGCTTCATTACTTTCCATGTTGATTAAAACATTTTAATATATAATATATATAATATATAATATTTGATACCTATAAAATCCACTTGATATAAATATCTTCTGACATAAAAATTATTTGACATACAAATACAGACGCGAATTAAGAAATTTGTCAATCGCAATTTTTTTGGTAATATCTAATTAGTTTTTTCAAATTCGCGCCGATATTTTTTTGTCAAATAAACTTTAATGATAAATTAATTTTGCGTTAATTGAAATTAATGTCATGTAAATTTTTATGTTAAAAAAATTGTATGTCAACTCAGAATTATGTTAAATGAATTTAATGTAAAATGTCCTTTAGCTCAAATAAATTTCATGTCATATTACATTTTTGTCAATTGAAAATTATCTTAAATGAGTTTTATGCCAAAGTTTTATAAGTAAGTGCCTTGTGATTTAAAATGATTTTTAATGTGCCAGTGTTAGGTAAATGTAAAATGAAATTTATTTTAACTAATTTTTATGCTAAATGACAATGATACCAAAATGAATTTTGTATTCAATAAAATAAATGTAAAATAATTTTATTTTTAATGGTTTTAGGGTACACCAGAAATTTCAGGAATATTAGAGATATATGAATTCAGTATTGCAACAGTATTTGGACTTTATTAAAGAAATATTAAATCAGTATTATTGCAGTACTCATAGTAGTTAACTCTCTAAATTTGAATCAGTTAAAAATAACTGATTTAAAAGCAAAAAGTCAGTCACTAATTCAAATAGTAATATTTCTACTGACAATTAGTTAAAAATAACTGATTGTCAGTTAAAAATGACTGATGTTTCAGTAAATTTTTTTTTGACTGATTCAATTAGTCAAGTTTAACTAATTTTTCAGTTATTTTTTACTGTAAATCAGTTATTTTTTAACTGAAAATCAGTTGTTTTTAACTGATTCAGAAGCAAAAAGTCAGTCACTGATTGTCAGTTAAAACCATGAATTTTAACTGATTGAAATTAAGAGAGAAGACAGTATTGTAGCATTATTTAGGCAAAATTAAGGCAGTACTGAAGCAATTTTTATTAAGCAATATTAAAATAGTATTTTATCACCATTCACTATTCTCGGGACAAAATAACTATTAACTTATCTCACGTATAACTGAAGATAGCAGCAATTTTTTATAGTCCTTCACCTGGAACAGTGTAAAATTCAAGAAATATTTCCCAACATACATTTTTCTTCACACCTGTGAAAGAATACACACAAGAACACACATAATATTCACAGCTCGTCGTCGTATATCCAGTGTCGATCAAATGACGTTAACATTTCCTCGTGACTGTTCTTCTAGTTTTTACACCTGTACTTATACCATTTTATTCTCTCTTAGATATTTTTTTTATTTTATCTAGATATTTTTATTAATGTTAAAAATAACAGTAATATTTTTGTTCCCCTTCATTTTATTGCCATTTGTGAGTGTGTATTATTTAGTCGATTTCTCTTGTCCTCTCTTGTCAAATAAAATTATACATTATTTTTCATATTGAGAATTTATGTGTTCGTTTTGTTTTTTATTTTTCTTTTCTCTTTATTGTATATTGAGGAAAATATACTTTTTTGCTGCAAGACATTTTCTCACAGTAAAGTAAACAAACAGGTGCCATTTTTTTTCTTTTTAATTTGTGTTTGTAAAAATCTGCATTATTAATATCACATCGAAAGAGACACGCACTTATCTCGATTCTGTTCGCGATAAGATAAGGAGCATTTGTATACTGAGTGACGTGTGTCTCTGTGTATGTGTTTCTATTAGTGAATTTTGATATTTTGTGATCAGTTTCTTTATATTCTGTTTGATAAACGGTATGACGTTAATTTTCAATTAAAAGGAAGGTGAGGGAGAAAAATCAAGTTTTTTCTCGGATACTCGCAAAAAATAATGTGTTCCTACGTTATTTGTCTTCAAAAATGCTTTCAAATTTTGAACATATGTTTGGTAGATATCATAAGAAGAGTAATTCAAAGGTAACAGTTTTCCATCTTTTGACATTGTATTTGGAATTTTTTTTGTTATTTTTTTATAGAAATTGTACAAAGAATTGATACTGATCCAAATTTGTTGTTATTAGTTGTGTACCTTCGAGAAAACGGTGAAATATTATTCAGAAGTAATATTTTTATTTAGAAAAATTTCAAAAATTGTTTGTTTTCAAAACATGTTTTGTTTTTGAAAAAGGAAGGAGACAATTCGAAAATTTTTGCATCAATTTGTACACCTTCAAAAAAAAAAAAAAAAAAATTAATGACAGTAATCACAATATTTGTTATTTATTTTTTATAGCTATAGTATAAAAATATTCAGATATATTTTCATTTTGAAAGTTTTAGAATAGATGGTTCTAATTTTGAAAACATTAGTGGCAACAATTTTCTTTAGCAGATGTCGAAAACTAGAATTTTTAGTGGTTCTCCAGATAGTGTATATAAGAGAGGAGTGTTTTAAAGATAAGAAAAGTCATGCTTTTATTTAACACGAGGCGGCTGCTCTTTTGTTGTTTATAGCGACAACAGAGATCAGTTTTAAAAGGAGGGGGAGATTTTTCAAATTCATTTTCTAGGAAAGTCAACCTGCTTCTTGTTATATGTAACCGAGATATTGTAACTGGTGTAGATTAATGTATTTTTTTTTCTCCTGAGACTCAACTTGTTTCTTTACCACATGATTCTGGACCAGAAACAAGATTATTTTTTTTCGTCCATTACTATTCTCGGTGACCGGCTTCCGCGAAACAGTACTATAGGTGGTTTTCTCTCATGATACGAGACATATAGTCCTGTAAAACGAGATGTTGCACGTTTCTGGCCACAAATTAATGCTTTAGCCGCACCCACACACACATAAGACACTTTAAATTTTCAGAAAGATATTCCATAACATTTTATATATTATATATAATATGATAGACCGCATATAATATATGCAAATCCGGAAAACGTCAGTTCGAGGAACAGAGAGAAAGATAGGAGATAAAAATCTTGAACGTTGTGAAATCCTTTAATACTAAACTAGAAACCATTTTCTCTTGAAATTTATATAATAATTTAATATTTTTATAATAATTTTATTATACTCGCATAATAACCTTGTTGCTCGATATCAGTCACTATCTTGTGTCCATTCACCTGTTTTTTGACGATTGCTCAAGTTTTCCTTATATACCTACCTTGTTATTATTTTTATTATTTCTATTTGTTTTTACTTCACGGAATTCTTTTTTTTCTTCGTTTTTTAATACTTTTCTTAAAACTTCTTTCCTGCTGTATTCAATCTGGTAAATTTTGATTTTTAATGACGAATTATTAATTAATAACTAATTATTAATATTAATATATAAATTGAAATATAGTATAACTGTTTCAATTATGACAAATGATAATGATAAAGTAAATATTTTTGTGTGAATTCTAAAATAGAAAAATTTATCAAAAAAAAGAAAAAATGTATATTACTGATAAATCTTGAAACACTAGAGTAAAAATGTAGATGAAAATTATCAATACTTTACCATCATTAAGCGTGAAATGTGAAACTTTTGCGATGATGTTTCTGATAATATGTAAAAGACAAAGAACAAAGAGGCTCTACAAAATTATTTACACCAATTACTTTGATACAAATCGTTAATTTGTTTTTATCTCTCGACCTTCAGGCGACTTCTAAAAAATTATAAATTATTTTTCCATGAACTTCTTTTTCTTATTTTCTTAATTTCAAATTGAAAATATTTTCTACTTATTCTAAACTGATAATTAAAATTCTTTATTTTCTTTTTTTATAACTTTTAGTCAGTAGGATTCTAAAAATTTGTTTTTATTTTAAATTAATGATGCATTCTTTTAATTTTAAATTATACCTTAATGAAAATAAATATTTAAAATATAATTAATCAATAATTAAGTCATACATCAAAAATACTTTTTTTAAATAAAATAATAAATTTTACAAAAAAATGAATATAAATGGTAAAAATTAATTTCGAATTTTTATTTTTTTAAATTTAAATTCATTTTTAATATTTAATTAATATTTTCATAGATATTAGAAATATTAAGTAGTTCTCAGTTTTAATTATAAATTATATTTTTTAAATTTGACTTGAATTAGAAACGTAAATAATAACATATGTGAAGAGAAAAATCATTTAATAAAAAGTAATGTAATTTCATTATTATAAAAATGTTTAGAACCTTGAATATTATGAGAGTAGAAAAGACAAAATATTCCCATTCGAACATTTTTTCTATACAATTTATTTGAAACCTTTGCTAATATTTGCGAATATTGTTAAGTTTATAAATATAAAGTTAAAGATTATCAGTTTTTGAGGAAAGGTGACTCATTTGTGTACTTAAAAATACAAGTCATTTGCGTCAACTGCGAATATTCGCTGAAAATAGTTATTTTTGAAACGTTTTCTAAAATTATATTAAGTTTTTAATTTATTTTTAATTTTAGAGAGATTTTATTAAATGTATTTAAATAGTTAATTAATTATTATTCTTTAAATTTGAAAAATTACTTTCTAAATTAGAATTAATAAATAATAAAAAATGGTAAAAATTCAACCAGTGATAATAGGTTTACAAACTATCAATATATTGAGTAAAAAATAATTTATTTTTGTCTAAAATTTTCATACTATTGCAAAATAGTGAAATTTTAATAAATTTTTAAACTTTTATGGGGGAAAATTTTACACTCATATTTCAGCGAAAACTTTTCAGACCCACTGATAATGAAATAGTAAAGATTTAGTACAAAAAAATTAATAATTTTTGTTAAATTTTCTCTTAAAATTTTAAGAAAAAATATTTAAAACTACTTTTTAGTAAAGTTTTAGTTATTTTTATCTTAGAACAAAAAAATGTCTACTAATTTTTTTGTTACACTTTATATTAGGATTTTAGTATAAAGAAATTTGACGTACAAATTCATTATCAATAGTTCTAATTTGACTATTTCATTAATAGTAACCAATCAGTTGAATTTTTAAATAATTTTTAGAAAATTTCCACTAAAATTTTATTACAAAAATTTATAACTATATTTATAATAAAATAGTATCATTTTAGTATAATTTGTAAATATTTTTTAGTAAATTTTCCACTAGAGCTTTATTTAAAACCATTAAATTGTAAGTGAAAATGATAAAATAATAAAATTTTAGCGAAAAAATGATGATAAGGGAATAGTAAAATTTTAGTAAGAGTTTTAAACAATTTTTAGTAAACTGTCCATTTAAAATTTAATGAAAAAAGTAGATCTACTGTTAATGAAACAATAAAATTTTAATAAAACAAACTTACTAATTAAAATTAGTAACCTTTCACTGATTTCTATTCAGACAGAAAATTAAATAGCTCTAAAAAATAAAAATTTATGTGATAAAATAGTTTTTTTCTTTACGTTTACTCATCGGAAATGTCTTTTACCTTAACGGACATTTACGATTTTAAGGCTTGGTATATTGTTGTGAATGCGCAGTAACATGGTGATTATAACATAATTATTCACTCTTTGAAATAAATATTACGTTAGGATAATTTCGTGGGAATGGTGAAATTAGCGAGTCGAGAAGAAATTTTGTTATAACTATATGAAACTTACGTGCGTCTATAAATGTGGGCATGCATATCATCACAATGACTTTTACTTTAATGAATACAACCATAAACAACAAAATCTACTTTGAGAAATTACTGAACCTATTTGTTTACTAACGAATCATGGGACATAGAAAATTATTCTCCCCATTCAACAATCATTCCTTTCTTTTCGCCGCTCGGCATCTAAAAGACATTTCTTTTCTTCAATGAGAAAAAAATGCGACAAATTAATGATGAACTACGTTATTTATTGACCCTTCCCAGGCGGAAAAGTCGGACGAATGCCGGATCAACCAACCGTCAAGAATCCGCGCCGATTGATTTGGAGAGTTAATGCCGGTACAGGCAGTCTGTACCGATTCGGGTGTTAATGTCTGCTGGCGCGGTACAAAGACGGATCCGACCGCCGGATCAAAATTTATACTGTGGTATAATGGCTGTGCGTCCGGCTCGGTACAGATTTCATGCCGCCGAACAACCGGCGTTGTACTGGCATTCGTCCGCCTGGCAACCGGAGCGGTGCAGGTATTCTACTGGAACGTGACTATGTGTTGTAATGGCTGCGCGTCCAGCTCGATACAAATTTGATACCGCCGAACAACCGGCGTTGTACTGGCATTCGCCCGTCTGACAACCCGAGCGGTACATACATTCTACCGACTGCGGACTAATATCATTTATGTTCTTATTATTAAGATTTCAATTAATAATAATATGCTAATAATATGGCTATCGTCATTGTTTTTCTAAAAAAATTTAATGTTTTCTAAAATAATTTTTTTTTAATTAACACATTATTCAGAATTTTCAGAAATAGATTTTTTTACAATGCAAAAATTTAGCTATAGTCTTATTGTTTCAATAAAAATTAATAAAATAATAATTATAGTAATAAAAATTTTTAATCTATTATGTTGTAAAAAATTTTTGTAGGAGTATTGTTTAAAGTTTAAATATTAAAAAAAGAATTAACAATACAATAGAATATAAAATTCAATTTTAAAAATTATTGAATTTGAAAAATAGGTTTTAATTATATTTTTATTTATTAATTAACAACTATATTAAAGAATTAAATTTTTTTGTTATAATCAAATTTTTTAAATATTTATAAATAAAGTATACAGATAATTATTTATAAATATAAAAAAATGAATAATAAAAATAAAAAATAAATATAATAATAATAATAGAATAATTAAAAAAATAAAAAATTTTAAAATATTTTTTAAAACCCTAGATTTATTTACATAATATTCATAAAATGCTAAAATATCCCAAAGTATTTGTAAAAGTATTATTTATTGTTTGCTTCGTAGCGGTATTACATATCGACATTATTATGCTCAGATCCGCATGCGAGCGAATAGCGTAGTGGTTAGCGTGTTAGACTTCGGTGCTTCGATTAGGAATAGCTTGGGCTTCGTATCCCACTTGCGAGCGTTTAGAATTTTAATGTGTAAAAAAAATGTAGAATGTGTTAAAAATGCTGGAAATGATCTATAAATAAATATTAATTAACATGCACCATGCATAGTTAATGAAATATTTTTTTATTTTATTTTTCAATAGAAAATATAATTTAGTCTGGCTAGACGGGCGAATGCCAGTAGAACGCCGGTCCGCTAAAGCGAGTCGTCTTTGAAAGAATATTTGGCCCGCCGCGGTTGCTAGAGCGGACGAATGCCGGTACAACGCCGGTTGTTCGGCGGCATCAAATTTGTACCGAGCCGGACGCGCAGCCACTACAACACATTGTCATGTTCCAGTAGAAAGCCTGCACCGATCCGGTTGTCTCGCGGACGAATGTCAGTACAGTCTTACCGACGTCTGTACAGGCGCGGTACGATGCCAGTGGTAAATTTCCGCCTGGGTTTTATCATTAAAATTTCCTTTACAAAATAATTATGTAAGTGATGAAGTAAGTTGACAGTTAAAAATTGCATTCATCCTCTCTTTTTTTTAATATGTGAAAGAAAGTTAGGAAATCAAGAGTTTAAAATCTCCATAAACAGTTTGTCAGTTAATAGACTTCATTTTGTCGTTTCTGTAATTGACGGATAATAACTCCGGACAATTACATTTCTAACGTGATTGGAAGTAATTCAATGGAATATTTTTCATTCTTACTTTTTTGCGACAGAGACAATATTGTTTTCTTTAAGTGCTTTAAAATGTTGCCGAGTAAATACAGCTCTCTCAATTATATGGTATAAAAGAAACCGTGAATAATTTTGCCTCGTTCATTCGCCTACGTGAGTTAGGGTTGAAATCGACATTTGCAAAATCCGTTATGAAGTATTTTGCATTGCCTTATTTGGGAATATTGAAGACTAGTTAAAAACGATTTGCGATTTCCAATTTGCACCATTTTGAAATCAATGTTGTAGACGATGATTAGGATGATGATGATGATGATGATGATGAGAATTTTATGTAATGTCGTGTAGTGCGGTACATAGAAATAATACTGTGAGAAAAGATGCTGCCATGTATCTTTGTAACGCATCTCTCTTGCTTCTGGGAAAGTCTTCACCTAGTGAAGAGGAAAAAATATACATTGAACCCTGAGGTCAAGTGAATCACATTCACTCTCTGCTGTATGGTCTTCGTCCATTTTTTTCTCTTTCTTCCTTTTCGTTTTTCTGTGGAATGAAACATTTTCTTAACGAAATTTTACGACTTTTGTGGAATTGCAAAACGTATGTCTGTATTTTAAAACAGTTCTACTACTGAGAAAATTTTACTTTTGGTTCAAAGTTTTTATGTCTGATAAGTACACCCAAAACAACAACTAAGAGATTTGCATTGTATTTTTTTCTTCTCCCAGTCGGACAGAGAACTATTGTATGAATCTTAATTGTAGTTTTGCTTCAGCTTTATTGGAAAATTTTAGCCTTTCATTTCCGTTGCTGGATAATACAAAACTGAAATTTTTTAGGATAGTCTTTTAGTAACAATTTCTTAAGAGAAAAATCCTTTTGGATCAACTATTTTAGACAAAATATCTTTAGAAACAAATTCTTTAGAGAAAAATCCTTTGGGAACAATTCTTATAGGTAAAATTTCTTTAAGAACAAATTCTTTAGAGGCAAATCCTCTAGGAACAACTCCTCTATAGAGAAAATTTCTTTAGGAACAAATTATTTAGGATCAATCCTTTACAAACAATTTTTAAAGAGAAAATTCATTTAGGATCACATTCTTTAGAAACAATTTAATTAAGCGCAAATCCTTTAGGAACAATACTTCAGGAATAGTTCCTTTATGATAATTTTCTTTAGAGACAATTCCTTTCGTAACGAATTCTTTAAGGATAAATTCTTTAGCAATTTCTTAAGGTACAATTCTTTTAGAAATAATTTTGTTAGGAACAATTTCTTTTAAGGTACAATTCCTTTGGAAACAATTTCTTTAGAAGCAATTCGTTTAAAAACAGGTTCTTCAGGAAGTATTACCTTGGAACTGATTTTTTTAATGAACATTTTCTTTAGTAACAAATTCTTTTGCTACAACTCTTTTGAAGCAATTAATTTTCAAAAAGAATCTTTAAGGATTATCTTTTTAGGTACGATTTCTTTGAGTATAATACTTCTAGGAACATTTTCCTTCAGTAACAAATGTTTTATGGAATAATCCTTTAGGAACGTTTAGAAAATGTTCTTTGGGAATATATTCTTTATAACAAACAATCTATTTTGAAAAAGTTTCTTTAGGTACTAATTCTTTAGGAACAAATCCATTAGGAGCAAATTCCTTAAGGACAAATTCGGCTTTAGGAACATTTCATTAGGCATAATTCGTTTGGAAATATGTTCTTTAAGTACAATTCATTTAGTGACAATTTTTAGGTACATTTTCTTTTATAAATAGGAACTGTATTATAATTCATTTATTAGGAACAATTTCTTAAGGATAATTTCTTTAGGAATGTGTCCTTTCGATACAATTTCATTTAAATAATGTCCTTAGGAGCATATCTTTTGTAACAATTTTTTTAGGAACGAATTCTTTAGAACCATATTATTTAAGAACAATTCGTACAGAATCAAGTTCGAAAAGGAAGAGTTTCTTTTAAATCTATTTCTTTAAAAAAAATTTCATTAGTAACAATTCTCCTAAGAGCAGTGCTGCAGTTAAGCACAGTTCATACTGCGATAAATCAGATTACAGAGAGTTGCACAATAACTTTAACCACAGATTGTCACAGAGAAGTAATTCGTCTAATTTTCGGTGTCTCATTTTTCTCTCACTTAGAGGCTTCTTGTCCACTTCCCTTCTCATTTCTTTGCGGTCAGATGATCATTATCCTCCCTCTCATCGTGACATGTAAAAAAAAAGAAACGGATCCGCACGCACGGTTGAAAAGACGACGACAGTGTTGTTTCGTGACACCTGAACAAAACTATTCCTTGATTTTTGTTGTATATGAAATGACGTCAGATTGCATGCGATTCTGAAAAAGGCAATCGCCCTGCATTACTCCAGATAAGTTGATCGGTGAATGGTACATAGAGTGGGTCAGTCAGTATAGATATTGCACTACTGCACGCAAGGTCGTTCGCCCAGTTCGAACTGGCACGTCAATATACATAAAATTCACATATACATAAACATATATATATATATATATATATATATATATATATATATATACTCGACAACTAAACTTGAGGCGCCTCGGCTTGTTTGTACTTTCGAAAATTTTGTTGTACAATTGTAAACTTTGACTTAGTATGGGTACAGACACTGCTAAAAATAAAGACCCCCACAGACAGACGAAAAAAAACCTTTACAAGACTTGTATATTCTATCGCAGACTTCTCTCATTCAGTTTTAACTTTAACTGTTGAGTGTTGTAAAATTTTATTTAATTAACGATTTAATTATTCTATTCTATTCTATTCTTCTAGAACCTACCATTCACTACTTTGTACTTGGATATTTTTTAAAAATTGTTGATACCAAAAGCTACTTTATTCTTTTCTTTTTCACCAAGTTGAAGTCCACAACGTTGATCAACGAAAAAAAAAATGATTCACTAAGTAAATTAAACCCTTTAACGCCCAACTTTTTTATAAAAATGCAATTTTTTTTCATCATTTAAGAGTCCGGGTATTTGAATTTTGAAAAATTAACATCGGATTTGTAATATACGACCTTAAAAACTCCCAAGAAGTCATTTTCCTTTTTTGTAAATCGTGAAATAAACATTATTTTTTATTATTGTTGTATTTAAAAAGTTGTTAATTCTTTATTGCAATATAAATTTTTTTCACAAAGTAGAATAAATTTGTGGGTGTTAGTTGTTTAGAAATTAAAAATATATTTATTTTTGTTGAAGTTATGAAAATGAAAAGTCAAAAGTGGTTTCGATTGAAACCGCTGGGCCTTAAAGGGTTAAAAACGACGCTGCAGCATTGATACAAAAATATTCAGAAAGAAAGACTGATATTTATATTTTAATAATAATTATTTTACAAATAAAAATTAAATTAAAAATAATGGTTGGATGAATTAAATAAATTTTTTTCGTTGATAAACGTTATGTGGACTTCAACTTCGTTCTTTTTCTTTGAATTTGCAGAAATTTCAATCTGCTAATAGTTGAAATAAAAGAGTTATTTTCGAAAAATTCTAATGAAATTCTTTGAAACAATCGAGAAACAAGTTCAAATTTTAAAAAAATATTTCCGCAAGAATTCAATTATTTTTAAAACTAATCAAATTTTTCTAAGAAAATTAAATATATAAAAACATTTAATATACAATTCTTCTCAGGAATTTTGTTATTTTTATTAACATAAAAATTCTTATCAGAAATTCAATTATTTCTTGAAAATTTTTTAATAATTTTTTTTACAATTATTAACAAAAATGATTATTTGAAATAAATTTAAGAGAATTATTTTTTATGTTTTATTAATTTCCAAATTTCAAATAAAAACTAAATTTTCAATTACAATTTAAAAAAAAATTAGTTTAGTTTTAATAGATTTAAAGAATTTAGTGAAACAAATTTAATTATTTTTAAAAATGATGCTAAAGTTCTTATTCATTTTTTAGAAATAATCAATTCTACTATTAATTATTTATTTTTGTATTTAAATAAGTGAATTCTTGTGGACCTTTCTAATAAAAATTGACATGAAAATGAATTTTTTAGTTGTCAAATTTAATTATTCTATAGACACTTTTTTACTACTTTTTTCAGTTTGAAGTTACTTTTTAATATTTTTTTAAAATTAATTATTGAGTGCAAAACCTGTAATATTTATTGGGCAATGTTATTAATTATTGAAATAAAAAATAAAAATAGGTTCGTCTAACAAGTATTTAGCAAACTTCATTTTATTTTTCAATTATTTGAAATATGGTATTTCTGTATAAAATTTTATATGTTTGTATACAATTTAATTGTACACATATATAAAATTCCAATCGTACATCGTAATAAAGTTGCAAAAGGATTCTCAATATACAGAAAAAACTTAAGATTGAAATCTTTAAATTGCCAATATGAAATGATAATCGATAACTTATCGACGAAAACTGGCATTTTTTCCATTATTATTAAAGTACATTTCATCGCTAATTGTTCAGATAGAAAAACATAATTATTTTATAATTTTTCAATGATTTTTTTTATCTTTTTCATTTAATTAATGCTTCTCATATTCACTCAAATCGGTATTTAAATTATTCTCATTGTATTTATCATTCTTTTCCTATTTTTTTATAAATAAAGGAGAAATTATTTTCCATTATATAAAAAGAGTGAATTATTTTCTTTTATCTGAACAAAGTTAATTATTTTCCATGTCAATAAAAATTGTAAATTATTTGCTACTATTTACACAGAAAAAAATTGGACTCATTTTTGTTACAACTCATAATGAGTCTATGTTAAATGACATAAAACGTGGCGCCATCTACGAGGTTCATTTTTGTTGCAGCTCATAATGAGTCACTTTTCTGACTCATTTTGAGTTCAGTTTTTTTCTGTGCAAAGTCCAAATCAATTAATTAGATAGAAAAATTGAAAGTAAAGTTAAATAAATAATAAAATTGTTAGCAAAATTAATGTTGAAATTAAGTACATAAAAATAAAATAAATTGTTTTAGAACAATAAGACATTTGTGAAATTAAATATAGTTTTGAAGTTTAAGAGATGCTATTTAAACGTGAACTATTTTTCTCTCTGTCTTTTGCCAGACAAGTTTTCCATTTTGCCATTTTCGAGGTCGCTGAACCGTTTTGCTCGCATATAAAATGTTGAAGCGGTAACACTTGCGTGGGACACAGATCCACCTCGTCCCCCGCACTTTGATCACTAAGTTTTGCTCTCTTTTCATTTTTGATCATGAGTGTACTTTGCGAAAAACAAGTTTATTTTATCCCGCACTATAATAAATAATAACTGCAAAAAATATGAAAAATTTGTGTCTACTTTTAAAACTGGTAAAACTTTTTAATTAAAAAAATATATAATATGTAAAAATTAGTTATATCAAAAAATTAAATTAAGACTCAAGATTAGAAAACTTGAAAAAGAAATATTTTTCAAAAAAAAATTTCTTTTTAGAGAAATTATTATTATAATTATAAATTAAGTTTTTGAATTATAGTTGGAAAATAAATTATACTACAACAATGATACATAATTTAATTTATTTACAATTATTTGTAATAATTACAAATTAATTAATTAAAAATATTTATAATTATTCACAAGTTATTAAATAATTATTCAAAATTGGCAAATGTCAGGGAAATAAGGAAGAAGTCATGGGAAAAAGTAAATTACTTTTTGTGACAACCTTTTTATTATAAATTATTATTTATAAATAAAGTAAAGAAACATAATATTTTAAGGAGCGTTTAATAACAAATTAAAATTAAAATAAATATTTGTTTTTAACGCACATATATTGTTTTGTTAAATAGAAAATTTGTTTTAGAATAAAATTTGCAGAAATTTCTTTTCTTTTACCTCACGCAAAAAAGAAAAGCAATATTTTATTTTAAAATTCTTATGTTATACGCACATGTGTGTATTTTCGACCAAATCGAATTGGTCTCAGTTTTGTATGAAATCTAAAAGTGCACCTTTTTAACCGAAGGCTATTTTCAAATAAAATATTATCGTCCCTTCCTGTATTACGTGAAATGTAACAGATGTGAAAATATACGTTTTGAGTTTAAAGTTACACAAAATTTCGAGAGAGCGTGGCCAAATGTTCCTAGATGACGCCGCTTTTTCCACATAATATTTCCATATTTTCGTGAATATTTTCTATGCTGAAAAAATGTTAAAAATACATTGAGAACAATCTTTTTCCAGTTGAAGTAATTTTTGAAACTTTATTTTCGCAACTTATAATTTTATTAATGATAATCTTTTTCCTAATTTTTGAAATATCGTAAAATATTATTTATTAAATTTTATTATTTTTAGTTATTATTATTTATTATAATATAATTATGTAAGCAATGCGGTCTATGCATGAGGAAACGGAAGTCGAAGTGACAAAAGGGAATCAAAAGCGATTTTCTTAGCATGAGAATCACAACTCGTTGTATGCAGATTCGTGCGGCTGTTTCTTTTTGCCACATATTTTTTGCAAGGGAGGAGAGGAAGTGACTATACGCAAGGGAAAGTGTTCACGCTCTTTGGATGAATGTCGGTAAATTTAATGATCGATTGTGCGAACCCCGGGCAAAGTGATCGTAAAACCCACAACTATAAACGCGAGTCGTAACCAAAACATTGTTTACACGCATCGATTTTTTGAAATATTCCATATATATATTTAATATTTGTATGTATTTAACGGTTAAAAAAGTTTATTCAATCTTTAGAAAGTCAAAGAGAAAAAAAGAGTTCAACTCAAAGAGAGGAATTGAAAAAATATTTTATTTTTGCGGATTAAAAAAATTTGTTTCTGTATTTAAAATGATATCATGAAAACATATTTCTTTTTATGAAATTGTTTTTAATTTAGATACAAATTTTTTTAACTTTGAAAAAGAAAGATCTTTAAAGTTTGCGTCAAAACAAATTTTCTTTCTGTGAAAGCAAAAAAATTGAGAAATTTTTTCAAGGATTTTTAGTTCAAAAAGTTAAATGGAAACTTTCAGAATTCAAGGTGTGAATGAACGAAGTAAAATTAGTGCCATTTTCATGACTTAACATTTTTTGAAGCTAAGCGTCGACGACGCCA
The DNA here is from genome assembly GCA_032872475.1 of Leptopilina myrica (nomen nudum). Classification (NCBI taxonomy): domain Eukaryota; kingdom Metazoa; phylum Arthropoda; class Insecta; order Hymenoptera; family Figitidae; genus Leptopilina; species Leptopilina myrica (nomen nudum). The sequence continues at coordinate 9,742,824 of CM065460.1, forward strand.
ACTTCAGAGCCTTAAAATTAAAATATTTTTTTTTTCAACTCCTCTCTTTGAGTTGAAATTTTTTTCTCATAAACCATAGTATTACGACGAATTTAAAAAAAAAATTAAATTTTTTCTATTTCTGACAATAATAATTTGTTTTAAATAACTTAATTCTATTGAAGAATTGCCATAAAGTTGTTACTTATAAATCATTTAATGAAGTACTTTTTTGAAAAATTTTAATTTCAATTCTGTTGAAATAGTTTCAATTTTTAAATTTTTAAAGCAGTTTTTTGAAAGAATTCAAATTTTTGAGTCAATATTCAACCATATTCAGGAATTTTTAATAAAATTCAATAATTTTCATGAATAACAATATTCAGCACGGGAATTAAATTATTTTCAAAATTAATAAAATTCTTCGCAGAAATTCAATTATACTTTTAATACAATTTTTTATTAAAATTTATCGAAAGAATTTAATTATTTAAAAATTTATTGATACAATTATGTATATAAGAATTGAATTTCAAGAAATTATTTTCAAAAGTGATAAAATTCAACATTAACCCTCGAAGAACACATGGGGTCATTTTGACCCCACGATTTTTTGCGAATAGCTTTTTATCTATTGTTTAATATTTTTTATAAGGATTTTAAAGTACATAGACTTATTTTACAGAGTTTAAACTATATTTTCAAAAAATCCGTAGGTTAAGCAGATGAACAGTTCAAAATTGTTTGAGCATTGAAAAATGACCTAAAAAAGAGGTGTGTTCTCCGAAGGTTAATAAAAATTTTAATAAAATTTACCAAACGAATTCATAACTATTTAAAAACAATTTTGACAAAGTTCAACATGAATATTAATTATTTTCTAAAATATTGGAAATTTCATATTCGCATTTATTGAAAATAGAATTTATTATTTCGAAAAAAATCAATTATTTTAATCTTTTTTGTTAAATATATATGCTTCGCAACAAGAATTCAATTATTTTCATATATAATAAAACTCATTGCATAGAATTTCAATTATTTTTAAATATACAGTTTCAATAGAATTCCTCAAAAAATCTAATTATTCTTAAAAATTTCGTAGAATTTTTTAATAAAAATTGATTGAAAAATTAATTTCAATTAAAGTGTTGGATAATAATTGAATTTTGGAGAAGTTATTCGGTCATTTTTAAAGAATTATTATAAAACATAATGAAAGCGATCGATAATTGTCTGTTTTATAATAAATATTCTTTGAAGTTATTAACTTTTAAAAAGTTTGAATTTGAAATTTTGAAAATCTTAGTTTCCATGGAAAAATAATGATTATATTATATTTGTTTAAAAAGTATTGGTGCTTTTGCATAATTTTACAATTATAAGGAAATTTTTAAATATACCGTTAACTTAAAAGTATCAAATGGCAACGAATTGATATCAAAAATGTGGATCAAATAAAAAATTGATCAAGATTTTTGGCATCAATTTGATCCACTTTAGTATCAATTTGATACTTTCAAGAAAACTGTGTAATTATAAGTAATAGAACATTTTTTCTAGTATCTAATAATAATTTTTAAAATCAATTAAAATATTCTTAGGGTCAGGGAAAAAGTCAAAATTTTTGTCTGGAAATCAGAGAAAAACAAAATTAAATTTTTGTGGCAACCTTGCGTACTAATAATTTCTTATTTTTTAATTTTTACTAATCGTCAGACAAAATTTTACTAACAATTTTTTATTTTAATCTAATTCATATCTAGAGAGTTCTTTTGTGTTTTTCAAAAATTATATTTCAGTGAAACAAAAAATATTTTTATGGGGTGAATTTTTCAAGAAAAGAGAGTATAATCTAGAAATTCATTCAACTATATATTTTTTTACTGCTTTGTTATGGTATAGGATGTTGCAAACAAGGTTTATGAGATAAAAACATTTAAAGTGAAAGTCAAGGAAAATTTTACATAAATCATGAATAGCGCTCAAATAGCATGTATATGCATAAAAAGCTATAAATGTGAATTTAATTTACTTCTCTTAGAAAAGTATTATTACACCTGCTTTTTTTCCTTTTATTAACTGTGGATATTTTTTTCTTTGCAAAAGGTAAACACTTTTTCTGGTTGTTTGAAATTGCCGAGAGACACGAGGGTAATTAGAAAATCATTTAGAAATAATTATCTAACGTAATTTTCTATAAGTACACGTGTAATAATATTAAGAGGGGAATTGCGAGGAATCCTCACACGTCTTCTGTAAATCTGTAACGTCGTGGGGAAGGATTTAAACTCCCATGTTGTCAAGGTTCACATTCTATTTTCATGCTCAAAAAGAGAAAACGCGAGTTAGAAAGAAAAACACTCTTACGGTCGTTGACATATTCCTTTAAACAACTTTAAACTTTCTCAGTAAAACTTTATTTATATGAGGATCACGATTTTTAATATTTGACAATACGATTTTTTTATTGGTTTTTTTTTTGAATGGGAAGAAAAAATTGAAACTTATTTAAATATTAAATGTAATTTAATTTTTAGGAAATATTATCAAGTTCGAAGTAAGTTTTACCAATTTCTTACTGCAATTTACTTTCAGATATATATATAGTAAAATTTGTCTAATTTAAAAACAAAAATAAAGTGGTGGCAGATTTTCCAAGTAAAATTATAACGGAAGAATCTAATTGCATTTTTTGTTTGTTTTCGTATATATACAAGAATTGAGAATCATGAAAGCAATTGTTTTGTTGTTATTCTTTGACTATGAAAAAGCCTATTTCCGGTGTGTGGTATATATACATATATTGGTAAATGTAGGGAATGTAGGTAGATAACAGTAGGTGGAAATAGGATGACTACAATATTCACTTTTGTCATTGAATTTTCCCCGTTGATGTAACTTTTAACCGCCCTCACATGGCACCATAGGTCAATATTACTTGTCACACACACACACACACATGTATTGATTGTTGATCAATCATTTTTTAATTTCTTTCAATTCATTCCCTCTGTTTCATTGATCATTTATTCATCTTTTGATTTGAATTGTTTTTTTCTTTTTGCTTGGTCATTATAAAGTTTATCCTAAGCAACAAAAAGAAAACTGTAAATAAGCTTGTAACACGTAACATATGTTTTAAAAATCAATAATATTGAATTTTAATCATTTTATTTTTAAACAATAAACATAAAAATATATAAAAGTAAACACATATACAGGAGCAAAAATGCATAAATTACGCTTTTGATTTGTTTATAATGTTTGCCTTTCGTCAATTATTTTTTATGACTTTTTTTCTGAATGTAAAACAAAAAAAATTGTGTGTTTTCTATTTTTTTGTAACTATAGTATAAACGTATTCAGAATATATATTAGGTAAAATTATATAGGCAAATTTCCAAATGACAACATAAATTGACCAATTTTCTACATATAGCTCGGAGGAAGGAAATAAAAATACGTGAAATGAAAGTGAAATTTTTATTGTTATTTCGTTTTTCCTTTCATGAAAAATGTGCAGATCGTTTAAAGAAGAAATATGTCGTCATCAAAATTTATTTATTAATTTTAAATAGAGTGTGTATTTTATATTAAAATCGATATAGAGGGTAATATTTCTTTTCTTCTATATATATATATTATAGAGAGAGACGGAAAATTCGATGGTATATATTTTGTATTGTGTGCATTTCCTCTCCATCTTGTTTAATCAAGTTGAATAGTGATTTATTTTGTTCCGTAATTAGCCATCCTTCTTGTCTTCGATCCTCGAAATACCGACAAGATTGACTTCTTGTCATTACAGTCGAAAGCGAAAGTTCACATTAATCTCTCTTTCCCTTCGTATTCTTGATTCTTGGTTTTAAAATTAGTCGCAAAAATTTGATATACTTTTCTGATCTAATATAAAAATTAAAAGAGCACTGCATTATAATTATGATTTCACTATTCATTAATATTGTTTGATTAAGAATAATTTTTGTTATTTAATAAAAAAAATATTAAATTCTTCATTCAATTATATTTTAGTTATATATTTTTTATTTATTAGCTTATGTACTTATTTATTGCAAAAACGAGAAGTTCTTTTTTTAATTATATTTATATTTATATTAAAAGTCAAAATAATACAATTTTTTTGAGTAAACACAGACATAAAATGTGTCTTTACACTGAAAAAAATATATTTATGGTACTGCCATAAATATAGCCAATTCTGACATATTATATTGGTAGATATGATACTGCCATACATTATTGCTGTTTTAGCCATACGCAGTGTAGAACAGCAATATGTATTTGAGAGATAATAATATATGTATGCGGAGAACACGAATACTGTATTTTAAGGACAGTAATACGGTATTGCTGTTTCAGCTATACATCCTAACCATACTTGTATGTCAAAATTAACATTATCATTTTTGTCAGTGTAACAAAAATAAAATTCATTAAATTTTTTTATTAAAAAATAAATTATATATTTTATTAAATATTAAACTCAGGCTTCACACTCATCTATTAAAACCAACTATTTAGCTACAATTTGGACACTTTTTTAATTTGTGTCGAAAAACAATTAAAAATTAAAATTTTTTTAAAAAAATTTTTCCCAAGAAATCAATTCTTTTTAAAACTGATAAAATTTTCCATGGAAAAATAGGAAATCAATTATATAAAAAAAAATTTAATAAAATTCGTTGTGAGAATTCAATTATTTTCATGAATATTAAAATTCTTCTCAGGAGTTTTGTTATTTTTATTAATAAAAAATTCTTATCAGGAATTCATTTATTTCTTGAAAATTTTAATATCATTTTTCATTTACAATTATTTACAAAAACGATTATTTTAAAAACTTGATGGAATTTTTTTTTTAATTTAAATAAAAAGTAAATTTTAAATTATAATGTTTACAAAAATTAGTTTCTTTTTATTAGGTTTCAAGAATTTAGTGAAACAAACTTAATTATTTTCAAGAAATTTGCTAACTCTTCAAAAAAATCAAATTTTTTAACAATTTTTTAATAAACTTTCATAATAAATTTATTAATTAAAAACTTTTTTTAACAAAATCGATTATTAAAAAAAATTGAAGAAATTCTTTAAAACAATTCAAATATTTTTTTGAAAGTTTTAAGAAAATGTTTTGGGAATTTAATTATTTTTAATAATGCTAATAAAATTTTTAGTTAATATAATCAAGTATTCTGTCAGTTATTTATTTTTTGTATATAAATAAGTGAATTATTGTGGAACAAAAAGATTTATTGAAATTATTTTTAAAAATAATCGAATTTTTGACGAATTCTAACTAAAAATTTGGAAAATAATTGAATTTGATAAAAAAAATATTTTTAAATTAATAATTAAGTGCAAAGCCTGTAAACTACGTATATAATTAATAAATTAAAATAAAATATTAGTATGTATATATAGGAAATAATTGATATGTATGGAAAATGATTAATTATTCGTTATAATAAAAATTAGAACTGTGTGTACTAATTTTTTTCTATTTATTATGATCTCAATTTGTTTAGTCAATATACAGTAACCTTTATTCATTTTGTTTCAGGTGAGTCCTTTTCTATATACATGAAATTCTTTGTAGACCACCGTAAAAGTGAGTTATTGCAAAATAATTAATAGAATCAATTAAATAGACTAATTATAATTACCAATGATATTTTAAACTCGGTTTAATTAAATTTAAAATTGTCGTATAAAGAAGTAAACATCATTTGCCGCGCAACTAGTTGTGTAAATATACCTGGGTGTACATGTATATACATGTAGAAAAAGGAGAGGGTAGAAAAGTGTTCGTAAATCTTTCATCTTATCCGATGTCATTGGCTTTACTTAATCAACCTTTTTAAGGCTTTCACCTGTCTTAACACTTGATTACGAACTGCTCCAATCATGATAAGAATCTGGGTTAAGAGGCGTCAATTTGTCTTATATACCACTTATCCTTTTTTCTCTCACGAACAATTTAAAAACATTACTTAAGTATTTGTAAAACAACATTTATACATACATGTATACAAATAAATAAATATATATAAATACATCATAAAAAAGAAACGGTTTCTTTGTCGCACTAATTATAAAGCCAATAAAAATAAATTACCTGAAATAATTCAGCAATATTTAGAGAGAGAGAAAAATGCGTAAGAGTTATATAAATATACAAAATTGGAAAATAAATATTATGTCGTTTTCTAAAAAAAGGATTATCGGTTTTTGCTACAGCGGATAAGATTGAAATCTACTATTAGAAAAAAGCTATTTATGGGAGATTTAATATTCGAATATATGGATAAGTATCTAGTTTGAAAAGTTTACTAAATTTTTAAAGTCCCTTTATGAAAGTTTTAAAGTTTTTCTTTTTTCATAAAACCCACAGTTTCTTACTGATTTCTTATTGGGCGGTTTATATATTTAAGGGACAAATTTTTAGAAAACTTTGGATATTTTTTTAAGGTTCTTAAATTCTTTCTGTATAGACATTTCTTTAAAAAAAACTGTTAGAAAATTTCAATAATATTTTGGGAAAAATTCAAGAGTTTAAACTTCTTTCAAGAAATTTCTTTTTATATTTATTTAGAAAAATTTAAGAGTTTCTTTGTAACTAAAGTCAGTTATAAGAGTTTCGTTAGAGAGCTAAAAGTTTTTTTTTAATGTGTAAGGAAATTTCCTTGGAGATCTTTAAGAGTTTTTTTTAGAAAACTTCAAATAATATTTCGAGATTAAAAATTTATATTTCTTTTAAAAGCCTACTTAAGAAAAACTAGGAGTTTCGTTCTAAAATTTTATGAGTTTCTTTATAAATAAACCAGAAATTTCTTTAATTAAATTTAAGAGTTTTTTTCCATTATTATTTTTTTTTTTATATTTATTTTAATACCTTCGCGTTAGGAAACTTTTCTTTTCATTTTAAAATGTTACGAGATTCGTTGAAAAGAATAGAAAATTTTTTGTAGGAAAATTTAAAAGTTTCTTTTGGAAACTAATTTTTTCTAAATCTAATAGTAAAACTCTTAAATTTTCTAAATTTCTAGTTTTTCCACAAAACTTTTAGATTTTTCAAAAGAAATTTCTAGTTTTTCAAGAAAACTATTAAAGTTAAAAATTACAAAAAAATTTCATTTTACACGAGTTTCTCCCCTTAAAAAGTTGAGATGACCCAAAAAGTTTTAAAATCCCACACCGAAAAAAATAAAATCTCAGAGTGAGAAGAAAATTCCGCTCAACAATTATTTTCACATTTTATTTTCAATATACGAATATTCATCTGTAAAAAAGAGGAATTTTTGTTTATATTTGACAGTTTTTTAACTAAAAGATTAATTTTAATATTTCTTCTTTGATTGAAATTATTCCTCTAAAAATGAAACAAATTTATACTAAAAAGAAGATTTTTAAGTTGCTTTTTGTTTTTTTGAATGCAACTTTAACCTGTCTAAAAAGTGACATTTAATAACAAATATAATAAAGGAAAATCCTCTCAATTAGAAAAGAAAACTTTAGTGCCGGTATATAAGAGAAAAAAATGCTGCAAAAGAAGAGGAATTCTCTAAATTTGAAAATAGTTTTTTTTCGGTGCAACATAAACATCTTTGATGCAAAAAGTTCCGCAAAGTGATTTATGTAATTCAAGAGTTTTTATTTCTTTAAACAACCTAAGTAGGTGAGAGTGGGGCAAAATGGGGTAGGCGGGTCAAATGGGGTACCTCTGTTTCTCCATGATGGGTACATTTAATTTTTTTATCCTCGATATATATTATTCATTTTGATAAGAAAATGTTATTAATTATGAGAGCAATATGAAAAAATTTTTTTTTGAAAGTTATACAACATTAAAGTTTTGAGCGAAAAAAATATCGATTTTTTCGAAATTAAAATGCTTATAAAACTTTTTGGGATAATTTATATAATTTGAAAATTGTGGAATCGTTTTCAGCACTTATTCTAGAGTAATTTCCAATAGGATAGATTGTTAAATTGTTTACAACAATTTGTAAACATTACATTTTGTTGTACTATGCAGTGCGGGGCAAAATGGGGTACCTATGTGTTGGGCCATGCCGGGTGGTATTTAATATTCATTGAACTACTTAAAAAAGTTATATTATGCATATTTAATAACTTTCCGCAGAAAAGTCAAATTTTTGTTTCGGGGTATAATGCTATCGATGTTTCACTATCGATATATCGATATTTTTCGTTATCGATGTTTTTCTGTTAATTTCTAGTAAATATTGCTTGTTTTTTTCATAATAATAAAGAATCTTACTTTTTGTTTGTATTTATAATCTCTTACAACAAGAATTTAACAAATTTTGAAAAAATATTCCATGTTTTGTATGGTAATTTGATATAACCCCATTTTGCCCCACCCATGGGGCAAAACGGGGTTTTTGCACCTTCTCAGAAAATGGGATATAAGTTCTTTCAAAAATTTTTTTCTCCGCTATTATCATAATTTCCTCAAACCTAAGAGTACAAAGAAGAATTCTGATGATTAGTTGAATCGATTTATTCGTTTGGTTCTCTGTAAACAGCCAATTACAAAAAGGTACCCCATTTTGCCCCACTCTCTCCTATATTTAAAAAAAAACTGCAAACATTTTTTTTTATTAATTTATGAGTTTGTTCAATAAATTATAATTTTTTTAAAACAATATACAAATTAAAAAAAAATTGTAAGTTTTATTAAAAATGTTCAAAGAATTGTATTAATTTCTTTAAGAGAAATTTTAAGAGTTTCATTATGTAATTAAGTTTTTTTAAAAGAATTTTAAGAATTTCGTCAGGAAACTTGAAATTTCTTCAAGAATTTCGAAAAAATCGTAAGAGTTTCATTTACGGAAAATTTTTTAATCTTAGGTATAAAAAAATTAGAATTAATTAGACTGGAGAGGTTGTTGTTAAGAAATTAAAAATGTTTTAAGAAATTGTGAAGTTTTTTTTATAGGAAGTTAAAAGTTTTCAACAAAAAAGCTTACAATAAATAATATGGAATAGGAGTATAATTCTTTTTTTTCATTTCTATTTTACATGAATTATGAATATGACATAATGTCACAACTGGAAATCACTTTGACTTACTTTACTTTGTAGGATATATTTTGTTGAAAATGCAGTATGCAGTTTAGCGTAAAACTATAAATAATACGGATCAATGAACGAGGGAAATGATTCAATCTTCCAATACAATAAAAAATAAAATTGAGTTTGACTCCATCAGTGGAACCGTCGTGAATTGACGCTTTCGGAGACTATAACTTTCTGTTTTTCTTGGCTTATTTCCTAAAGATTCACTTTTCTGTCGCGCGAAATTGTACACAATAAGAATAAATTTACCAATTCTTTCAAATTGTCTCTCCAAATTACTTAAAACTAAATTATCGACTTTATAAAGTTTTTACAAACATTTATTCATTTCCTATTTTTCATTTAAACCTTCTATTCTAGCCAAATAAAATATATACTTAGTTTAAATAATATTTTTCTCTGGGTGTATTTTATAATTAATACAAAATCTTAATCATTTTCAGGGTAAAAAATATTTTTGTCTTTACAATTTTTTTATGATGAACGTTGTAAACTTCATTTACGTAATTTTTTTGAAATTTCAAATTAACAACAAAATTTGTGTTGCTTCTTCTCATTTATACCTCATTAAAAAAATTATTCTGTACATAAAACGAATGTATTGTCAATAAAAAAATATTTTTTTGACTTTATTTTTTATTTTGTGTATTAAATTTTTGAAAAATATCAAAACAAAGGAAATTTCCTTCATTTGAATATTCAAAAACTTCTGGAAAATTTTGCCAATTCTTTTCCAAATTGTTAAACTGTCGTCAATTATATACAATTGCAAATATTCATGAATATTTAATGTTTTTTCCTTAGAAGAATTTGTTATATATACAGAATCTAGAACGTACGCATTTACTTTTATTATCAAATGGAATAATTATGAAAATATCTTTATTATAAGAAAGAAAACATGTTAATAAAGTATAAGAAATAAGTTGCTTGAAAAGAATGAAATGAATTTAAATGGAAATTTGAAGACCAGTGACCAATGGTCGTTTTTCTTTTATAAAACAAAAATCTAGAGCAAAATGTAAAACACGAATTTATTCAGAGATGACCTGCTCTGGTTCAATATATTAAGCGACGACCGCGAAAAGCAATGGCATTCTGCGAGTGCAAAACACCCACACGCCTTTGGAATAATTATAAAAAAGTAAAATGTTAACGCATGCATATCTAAACAATGCGAGTGATTTTCATTTTTAAATGTACGAAAACAGCTTTCTCTCTCTCTCTCTCAAAAATAAATAAATATTTGAAAAAAAGTAAAAAGAATTATAATAAATAAAACTATGAATATAATATGTGTATTAATTAATAAATTAAAATTTAAATATTAAAGTAGATAAGTAATATTAATTTGTCATTCAAAATTATTACATATAAATAAACATGTTCATTTTTAAGCAACAATAAAATTTATAAATAACTGAAAAGTAAATTTTTTTACTAACAGGAAAATGTGTTTTTACCCCCGTGACATTGAAGATCGAGGTTGAGGTTTTTTCTACCTAACAAAACCTTGAGGTTCGAAGACTAATGTGTTAGCTAACATTTATCGACTGGTGTAGGGTTGTAGATTGGTCTTTTTCTTCAAGAAAAAGTGACATTGATACTTCCTGTAATCAGTGTCAAAGATTAGTCATCAGTAATTTTGGAAGATATTAATGTTTTTTTAAGTCCACGATGTCTTTGTTAGAGATTTGAAAGACAATTAACAGTGAATCATTGGTTATACACTGATTACGCAAAAAATCAATTAATTCTTCCACTAATTGGAAATTTTTGTAATTAGGAGTAACATTAAATTTTAGTTTTACTAATTAATAGTATTACTAAGTTGTACTATTACTAATTAGTAGTATCACTTGACTAACTTATAATATTAGTTAATAGTATTACTCTAACTTCTACTTTTACTTATTAGGTACACCGAAAAAAATAAAATTTCTAAGAGAGATGAAAATTCTTCTTCAAAATTATTTTTACATTTTATTTTCAATATACGAATATTCACCTAGAAAAAAGAGGAATTTTTGTGAATGCAGATGAAGAGGAATCATCTAAAATTGAAAACAATTTTTTTTTGTGTGATAAAATTTAAAATCATTTCAGTCAGTCCTTGGTTCAAATAGTAATATTTCTATACTGATAATTTATAAATTGTTATTAAAAATATAACTGATTGTCAGTCGCATTTTTGCATAACCTAAAAGTGAATTTAACTAATAATAACGACGTTGAAATCCACAACATTTATCAACGAAAAAAATTATTTACTTTATAAATTAAAAAAAAGTAAAGCAGCAATATTGCCATAAAAATATTTAGAAAAGATAGATTGATGCTTATGTTATGATAATAATTGTTATATAAATAAATATTAAATTAAAACTAGTTTTGGAATAAATTAAACAAATCTTTTTCGTTGATCAACGTTGTAGACTTCAATTTCGTTAATAATATAGTCATTATTAACTACTTAATTATAGTAAAATATTATTTGAATGAGTGACTGACTTTTGGCTTTGATATTAGTTATTTTTAACTAATTCAAATTTAGAGAGTAATTTTCAGTTTAAAATGACTGTTATTTCAGTAGATTTTCTTTTAACTGATTGAATTAGTCAAATTTAACTAATTTTTCAGTTATTTTTTACTTAAAAAAAACAATAATTTCTTCAATTCAGGCAATAAGTTGTTTTGACTGATTTCAGGAGCAAAAAGTCAGTCACTGATTGTTATAAAAAATCACATTTTAATAGAACTTAGATATTATTATTTACTAATTAACACCGAAAAAAATATTCTTGTTTTAAGCGGATTTCTCTTATTTCAATGCATGTTTTCTTCTAGAATATGGCTCAAAAATAAGAGGAAAATACTCATCAATTAAGAGTAATATTCTTGATTCAAGAGAATTTTTACAAGAGGAATGTTCCTCTTAAAACAAGAATATTGCTTTCAGTGAATAGTACCCCTAACTAGTCCTAATTACTCATTTTCACCATTATTCATTAGTACCGTCAATTAAAATTATCATTGATTTTATTATATTCTCAACTGATACTATATGTATTACTAACTGGTAAAATTACAAATTTAGATCATTAATCAGGGTTGTCACAGATCAGGTATTTTTATTAAAAGTAATTTCTATTAAAAGCTGATTTAAAAATGAAACTTGGCATTGATTTCCCAGACGTGGACCAATATTGGCTCAATTATGACAAGAGACTGTTCCCTCAGTAATATTGTATCAATTTCAATGTAATAAATATATTGTATTTTTTGCACTGTGTATATGCCAATATGTGTGTGATCGTTTTCCACTTTCTACTTCATCGGCGTGTCATGTCTGCACGAAAGTTCAACGGCTTTTCGGTCATATATCCCTTCCTTTCGTTATACATATAGCCCGCATGGGGATCCTCTTCGCGTCAATAATTCTCATTGGCACGAAACGGTGTCGAATTTTGTTAGGCCTATGCATTAAAAGTAATACAAAAGTCGATTCACTTTGTCTATATGTAAAATATTTCTTTTTTAAATTTTTCCAAAAATTATTATTCTAGAATGACATGTGCATTTTATTTTTCACATTTCTTTTTTTGTGAATACTATTTTCTATTTTGAAAATAAGAATATATTAGAGAATATTTTCTTTATAACGGTCGTAGAAATTAACCGTTTTAATATATAGACAATAAGAGAAATTTTCTATATTGAAACTGATTATTATTTGTATGTAAAATTTATTTAGATTAATTATGAACTGGAAATAATTTTAAAAGAAAAAGTTGTATACAGTACTGGTTGGGACTGATTATATGTGGACTTCCACATGAAAAGGGCCTATTTTGTCGGTTCTAGTTTTCGAGATAATTGCAATTTCGTCGAATCATGCGGTTTTTATTAATTTATCGTTAATTTAAGTATTGGATTTAATTGGTTCTTCAAAAAATGAAAAGGGTCCATTTTGTCCGTTCTCTGCAAAAGTATTCCATATTTTCAAAATGGAGGGAACAAAAAATTTAAAACCTATTGGTTATTCATCTCTAAGGTACCCTGGACTTGTAAACAATTCTTATCTGAATAACTTCCCAGAAAAACATCTCCTAACATTTCTTATTAATACAAAATTTTTTCATTTTCTTTCCAGTCTCATGTACACGATTTGGAAAAAATATATTTATAAAACTTGTATCGAATTATAGTTGAAATTTTTCAATAGATTTTTTTAATACAAGATTGCGATGAAGAGGACAATTTAAAACTTTCACTATTGTTACGGACCCTTACACTCGAATATATTTTCTATGATACAACGTTCCGATTCAGTAGCAACACTGATACAAAAAAAGAGAAGAAAGAAAGAAAAAAAAATAAACTGCTTCTATAAGTTTCAAAGACAGATTAACAACTTTCACAATTAGCATTTGATACTACCAGTTACTTCCGGACTTTTTTTTAAATTATCTCAAGTTACTTTTCACTTCAATGTCATTATTACTGAACATACTGCTTAACATCAAATTTAAATATTCATTTATATATTAACTGTTAAAAATTGGATTAACATATGAAACAAAAAAATTTGCACAAAATTCATGTTCTAAAGTTTTGAACTTTTAAATGAATGACAACATTTTTTTAATTCTTCTAATTTGTGTTTCTTTAGAATAAAATTATTTTTTAGATTAAAACAAATTAATATTCTAAATTAAACATTTTTTAATTTCAATTATTTTTCTTTTTTGAAAAGTAATTTTCAAAAACACTTAAAAGATGAAAAAAAAATTCGTTCATTTGCTTCAACATTATTATTATTATTATATTATATGTTTTTACAAAAAAATAAATACTATTATTATATATTATTGTCAATAACAATATTTTATTAAAAAAATATTTGGTTAATCTGACTAATTTTATTATTAGTTTTAAAAAATGCTAATTTAATAAAAGATCATTTTTGTCACTGATAGTTGAATGCTTGTTGTATATGGACGGTCAGTGTATTTTTTTGACAAATTTTGGTATTTAAAGTTAAAAAATTGCTTCAAAAAATTAATAAAAAAATAATTAGTTGATGATTTTTTAAATAAGTATCAAAATTTTTAAAAAATAAAAATTGGAATTACTCTCTTAATTTTAATTATTTTTCATTACCATAAAAAAACAATGTCACATTTATTTTAGTATATAAAATACTTATATTCTTTTAAATTTTAATATATAATAGCTTTTCGAAACGATGTTCAGTAATTTATCATTTTAATTATTTTAATAGGAAAGATAATAATTTGAATTCATTTAATTCTGATTCCAAACTGTAAATTTTCAACAATTATATTAATTCATTTAAACGAAATTAATAAACAAAAATGATTAAAAAGAAAAAATATAAAATATAAACTTTTTCCTAATTGAGAAGTTAAATGGGTTTCCTTTCTTTTAAAACGAAAGCAAACACATTTTCAAGATCAATTCAAAAATTGAATGTGCTCCGTAAATTTACTCTCGGGACAATTTAATGGCTTCTAGTTCCAGAAATGTCATCGACATTCATGCGAATATATATGTATAAAATGAAATTTTCTATTTATTTGCCTTTTGTGCAACGGCAAATATTGATAATCGATTTAATACACATTTCAAATGGACAGCGTATTTAATATCATTGACCATTATATGGAATACGAATTTTTATTCAAATTATTTCTAAAATATTTTTTACAAGCAATTTTTTGCATATATTTTTAGATACATTTATGTGCTTTTCATATTGCGTATTTGATTTAGAAATGACGTTTGAAATCTGTATAAAATTTTTAACTGACATTTTTATTCACAATGTACGAACATTTTTTTCGAATCGATAAATGTATATCTACGTGGATTATTATTCAATGGAATATGTTTCAAGTGCGGGTTCTGTAACTTTGTGCGAATTCGATAAATGATAAATGATGCTTTTAGAATGTTCGAATGTTACGTTTTTGAAATATTCATCGCTGACGGAATTCGAAATATTTTACTTTATAAAGAAGTGAATTATTTATTTGCGGATAGAAATTTATGTTTTTGAGTTATAATTTGCTTTTAGTTTTAACAAATTTCATACGGAAGAGAAATTTTTTTCAAGTTTACAAAACCTTTATTGTACTTTTTGCTTTAATGGAAATTTTCATCGTGGCGAAAGTATTCTGTTTACACTGAGTTGAAAATAAGACTAATTTAAATTTTAATTCTTTTTATTTTGTAAAATTATTTGTATCCACTTTTATTTAATTTAATTTATTTAATTACAAAACATTTTTCATTTATGCTTATTTTATTATACAAAAAGTTTTATAAAGTTTAAAAAATTATTCTTTTGTCTTCTTTCTCTCTAAGGACAAAATGGATGAATATCATTGATTTAAATAATTTAAAAATAGCTAAATTTTTGTCTATTTTTCTTTTCGAAATGTATCAAGTCGAAATTGTACTTTGTCCCTGTCTATAAGCTCGCCATTAATTTTCATACATAATTAATTAAAATTAGCTGCACGTGGATTGAATTAATTATTCCCTTGCGGTTTAGTTTTCCCTTTGTTTCGTCCCATGGATATTATAAAAAGTAGACGTCAATTTAATATTTGATCCTACTGATACTTTACCCTAATAAGGGGAATTTGCTCTTTTCGGAAGGACCAATTCGCAAAAATCCACTTTCTATTTCTAAACTACTGCTGTATTTCATGATATAAAGAATGATTAATCCCCGAACGTCGAATTTACGGAAAAATTTATATCTTATTCTCATACAGAAAAATAGTAATACGAAGTTCATTCTTAAAAACTAGAGAATTTATAAATAAATTCTAATGTTAATAACTGATGAATAAATTCTAATTTTAATAAGTTATGAATATAAATTGTAATATTCCCTTTTTTTGTTTTAGGTGAGTTTGTCTATTTTTGATTTTTTGACGTTCCTTCACTCCTCAAGGAATGTAAAACAACCATCGAAAGGTAAATTACATAATCCGGGAATTATAAGACAATGATTTATAACATCAGAAGTATCGTTAAATAAATAATTTGAAACTAAAAATACTGTTATAACATTTGAAGCAGAATATTTGGGTCAGGTCAGAGATTTTCAAGTCAAACTAGGCGATATCTTGAAAATTTAAAGAGTTTCCCCTTCGTTGTATTTTTATATTCTTTCTCATATAATCATTTATCTTATTTCTTATTGAGAGGAAAATTCGCTTATTTTCGGTGAATCTAGAGCACTTTTTATAGTACACTTTAGTCTCCTTAAATCCACATTAACCAAAATCGATTACTGAAATATTTTCAAAAAGTTTGCGAAAACAAAAACTATTAATCAAATACTTGCCTAATTTGTGAAAGGGGGAAAAACTTCTTTTGAGGGTATACTTAAAACTGAATTTGAGTGATTTTTTTTTCACCAGAAAATATATAGTAGTACTATAAGAGAGCTATGGCGCCTTGAGGATTACGAATGCGTCATTTTTTGCACAAGCTTGTGTCTGCCGAAATGATAAAATCCTTTGTCACACTTTGTGTCTCTTTCGAATAAGCATCACACGCGCGAATGGAGAAAAAATGTTTGTTCGCGCATAAATTCTGGTGTTCCTTTTAGGGCATATGACGAATTTTTATATTGAGGATGTCATGAGGTAGTTTAACAGTTGGGGATGCCGTTTCAAAGAGGAAAATAATTATCATATTTTTTTGGAGCTCTATGTTGGTCTACTCTTTGATCTTATATGATAATAGTAAATAATATGCTTGATATTTTAGCTTTGTTTTCTATCCTCCGTGTAGTGGAATAGAATTACGGAATAACCGGAGACAATCTATTAAAGCCGATCCGGTAAAGTTTGACTTTTCAAAACATATGACATTTGAAGACATTAACTAGCCAAAACACTGACTATCACAAATATCAATTCGACAAAAAGAAGATAAACGAAAATATTGACACCGATTCGACAAATATCTGGATTTTTTTACCTAAAACTCGTAAAAAAACCGAATTCATTTTTGATGATTAGTGTTTTGGCTTCCTCGACTCCTGGTGAATTGAAACTTTGAGTAGTTTCAAATTCGGATATGGGTATCAGAATCAAAATTCCACTCTATTTAGTTCTGATTCCAATATCAAAATCAAAATTCCACTCTATTTCGTTTTGGTTCCAATATCAAAATCAAAATTCAACTGTGTTTCGTTTTGGTTCCAATATCAAAATCAAAATTCCACTCTATTTCGTTTTGGTTCTAATATCAAAATCAAAATTCTTCCTTGTTTTAATTTTAATAAAATAATACTGCGCATGTAGAAGTGTGATTGAACCTAAATTTTGTTGCAAATGTCAAATATATCAGAAGATAATATCGTTTTTACTTACGAAATCTGAAATAGAATTCGAATCCGTTTCTGTTTCTATAAGAAAACCGAATTGCAGTATTACAGTATCAGAATCAAAATAGGAAGTAAATTTTGTTTCGTTACAGTATCAGAATCAAAATAGGATGTGAATTTTGTTTCGTTACAGTATCGGAATCAAAATAGAAAGTAAATTTTGTTTCGTTACAGTATCAGAATCAAAATAGGAAGTAAATTTTGTTTCGTTACAGAATCAAAATCAAAATACATTAATAATTTTGTTTTGTTTTGGAATATCGTAACGAAATCAAAATTTGATTTCCGTGACGGTCCCTGCTCGGAGTCTTTTTGTCCTGCGAAGTTAGACTCAAAGTTGCTCTCAAACAAGTTTAAAGCATTTCCCAAAAAATTTACACACGGCAGGATGATCAGTGATTTTTAAATTCGGTGTTTTGACATCCCTGACTTATGGCTATTCGATGCTATTACTTCAATTTGTTTACAAAATCGGAATGTTATACTGTTTGTATTTTGCTTTTGTTTATTTTGTGTCGGTTTTTTTTATGGAATTAGTATTTTGGACAATCAATCGGAATTTTTTACGCAGTTACTGTTTTGTGAAGAGATGATTGACGTTTTTGCTTATTAACTTTTCGGAGATTTTATATTTCGTACCACTTGTACTTTGGTAATTCGATATCTTGACTTCTCTAATATCTGACGAGTCGAGATTTAGCTCAGAATTTTACTAAATTTTGTTTTGCTAAGTCGATGTTTTGGCAATTTTGTATTTAAAACTGTTAGTGCTCTAGTAATTCTATGTTTTGATTATTCTCTAAACTTTTGGCGAATCTGAATTCTGGACATTTTGCATTTTACGAGGTTTAGGATTTATTTTTAAATATTTTATGTTTTGAATTGAAACCATATCTGATTGTTAAAATAGTGCCAGTATTTCGACGAGTAACTATTCCTTTAAAATTCAGTTTTTTAGAAAGTAGATATTTCGGTTTGTCGGGACTTATTGGCGAGTCATTTTGACATAAATATGTTTCTGCTGTGTCACTATTTTGACGTTTCTGGATCAAATATTTCAAAAGAAGACCATATTGTCACTAGTAAATTGTAGCAGCGAAAACAAGAAAGCTTATTATTCTTTTTTTTCCTGTAACATTTTACTACTCCTACTACTTGTAATAACAGTCTTGAAGTAATTTGCAATTATTACATTCCACAAATATATTTAAATACAAGAATGCAGAACCGACAATTAGATACACAATCAAAGTAGTTTCTCCTGTAAGTTCCATTATACAAACAATGTCAACTAAAGAGGGACATTAGGATTGTTGCACTGATCCTCCCCCTCCCGGCAATATAATTGAAAAATCGAGTTTCCACTTATGGTAAAAAGGTGAGAAATCACCTACAGAGATAAATGCATGTTGTATGTGTTGTTGCTGCTGGTTGAGGAGTGCATCAGCGCAATTTTAACCGATTCTGAACCGTACCGTGAAGTACCGCTCGTACCAAATGAATATTGTGAGTGTACGAGAACGGTTTTCTAGGCACGAGCCTAGGCTCTTACATTCGCGGACACACGTTTACTATATATACGTGTCGCCGCGTTTTCAAGGAGGTGGGGTGTCTATAGACAGGCAAACCACTTCGCGGTTCTGAAAGAACATCGCGGCGACGACGACCAGTCAAGCTGAAACCACCAACAGCGATCGTACTACCGTATTTTAATACCCAGTCGCTGGTTTATATATGAGAAAAAAGTCCTTCTCTCGCGCCGTAAAAATTGTGTTATGTTAGTTTCCTGATTTTTTAAAAATTTTATTAATAGTTTTTTTTCGGTTTATCCAAGTGAATATATATATATTGAAATTGTGTGTTGTTGACAAGGATGATCATGTGTGTGCATGTGTGTGTGTGTGTCAACATACGTTATAAATTGGTCTGTTATCCGAGAAACCTGTGTACCGTATTGCAGACAAGGATGACGCGCCACATGGTAGCGACTGTTACCACTTAATGACCCCAGGGTCAGTTGTCAGTTGTCCGTTGTCAGCTGATTGTGAGAGACAAGTATTGCACCCCCTTTCGAGATCGCTTTCTATCATGTG
Source organism: Leptopilina myrica (nomen nudum) (assembly GCA_032872475.1). Classification (NCBI taxonomy): domain Eukaryota; kingdom Metazoa; phylum Arthropoda; class Insecta; order Hymenoptera; family Figitidae; genus Leptopilina; species Leptopilina myrica (nomen nudum). The sequence goes on from CM065460.1 coordinate 9,762,456, forward strand.
AAATTGATGCCGGATATTCAAGTCACATTCATATTTATTATGTTTATTTCTACTGTCATAGTCGATTTTTGGGATGTGATTTTCTTCCTTCAAACTACTTCATTGGTATCTTTTTAAAAAAAATTATTATGGGTAACAAAAGTATTTATTAAATTAATTGAAACAAATAAGCAAAAGCAAAACTAACGAGTATAAGTAAGTTTCGCACACTTACCAAATTTTCATTTTGATGCAATAAATCTATTCGAATTCGGATGTACCTATAGAGAATTGCAAATTTTACATTTCATTAAATATCGTCTTAATTTGGATTTTGAGAAAAATGCATCATTTCTAATGAGTCTAAAGTCAGCAACGTTTTTAAATACGAAAGAAATAGTGCTATGTGTTTCCTTATTTTTGCTTCTAAATCATATTATATTTTTAACAATTATCCATTGAGTATAATTATAATTAATTTCTTAAAAATGAAAGCACGTGAAAATTAAAGATGAGTTTATAACTTAAAAACAATCGATTTTTTGTTTTTAGAATCTTTAGACTCATCATTTCTAGAAGATAGTCAAAGAATTTTTGAACTTAATCGGTTTTTAAAGATTTTAGAGACAAAATGGTAGTTGACTCAGTTTTCACTGAGTTATATTTTAATATATTAGAAAAAAATATTGATTCAATTTCATAAAAATTGTATTTTATTTTGTTTTTAAAATGAATTTAAAAATAATTTTAAAAAATTAGGTAAAAAATTGTGATTGGGTTAGAAGAGAATCTCTTGAATTTTAAAAGAAAAGCCTTGTTGTATTAAAAAATGTCAATACAAACTTTAGAAACATTACAGACTAAGTATATAAAAGGATATAAAAACAACTATTTAACAGATTTTAACAGAAAAGTTAAACGAAAAATGTCTAAACTAATTTTAAAGATGAGCTTTATTAATTAAGAAATAATAAAAGATTTCTTTAATGAACAGTAAAAATAAATAAATTAACTAATTTAAAATAAACCTATAAATATAAGTAAATAATTATTTTGTTGAAAACGAAATTTTCATTTTCAAAAATCTACTTCACTTTTTGTATACAATTACAGATTCAAAATTTTAAAAATTTACTTATTAAGTATACATATGATAAAAGAATCATATTATTTATTATTTACTGAATTTTAGAAAAATTTTTTCTAAACAATGCAATTCAAATATTTTTTAAATTTTACAAAAGAATTTAATTATTTTTAAAAATTTCTAATAAAATTTGTCGAAAGAATTAAATTAACTATTCTCAAAAGTTTTAAGAAAATTCTGTGGATATTTTCCAAAAAATTTTAATAAAATTCAGTTATTTTCAAAATATTCAATTAAAATTATTTCCTAAAACTCAATTATTTTAACAAAATTTTAAACATCCGAAAAGAAAGATTATTAAGAAATTTAAGAAACGGCAATATTATAGTATGTAAGAAAATAAATTAATATTAAATAAAAATAAAAGAAATAAACAATATATTATTAAATATTAAAATCAATGTTAAATATAATAATAACCACGGAAGATAATATTGAAAAAAAGCATAAAATTAAATATCTTTAGGTTAGCGAAAATGAAAGTAAAACTGACGAGAGAGAAAATTATCGCATTAGATATACTAATTTAATGACTGAAATAAACCATTTTTTGTTTATTTAATTATTTAAGAAAAAATTGGAAAGTTTACTCTTTTAAATATAAAAACTCTCTTATAATAATAATGTGTTTAGAAAAGTGAAAAAATTTAATGATTTATTTATTATACCTCTTGTCAATTAAAAGTTTTAAATATCTTTTTAAAAATATTTTTTTCTACCTTTAAATTAGAATAAAAAGTAAAACATAAAAAAAATAAGTTTCTCTTTGATATTTTTTGAAAGGATGTTTACTTAAAATCGAATATCTGATTAAAATTGCTTCAATCAGAAAAACTTTTTTAGTCGATAAAAGTTTTACGCGAGAAAAGTCAACTCTCTTCATCCATACAGCAAAAAGTAAAGCGAACTTTTTTTTTATTAAAGAAAAATTTCAACTCTAAAACTATAAAGAAAATATTTACTTATCGGTTAAAAAAATTTTCCCAATTTTACTTTCTCATAAAAAACTTTTTCTGTGTCAATATTTTCTTTTCTTTTTTGAAGAAATATTGAAAAAAACAATATTTTTCAAAAATTTCTAATATTTGAATTAATTATTTAAATAAATTAGTATTTTAACAAGTTTCTGAAATTGGCTCAGCATCAAAAAGTATTTTTTCTTATTTTTAGTAAAAAAATTTTAATTTATTTTACTCCTTTTATTGATCTAAGAAGTAAAAAACTATTTAATAATATTTTTCATTTTAAAACTTTGGAAAAACTTGGGAAAAAATTTAAATTTTATTTACTGTATGTTCAGAAAAGAAAAAGCGTTCGTGGAAAAATACAAGTTGTAGGTACAATTACAGTTACAAAATTGAATTTGCAATCCAATTACTCTGCATAATGTTGTGAAATAGCAGAAATTTAAATGAGAATCTGAAGTAATTTCTAATTTGTAAGTTAAAAGTATAAAGTAACATTCGGTTCTTTGCGATAAGAAAAAAAAAGGAAAGAATAACATTTAAATTGATTCAGGTGTTAAATAATTGTGAATAAATTTTTCTTCTTTTCTAATTTTTGACCTAAATAATTTTCAAAACTTTAAACTTTTAAAATATTTTTTAAAAATTACTTTGTATAATAAAAAGAAAGCAAATGAATTCTTAACTAAGTATAAACTTTTATTTACCTGCATTATTTTCTATAATAATTAATTACAATTATTCAAATTAATAAACATTTTTACTAATGAAAATTTAGAGAGTGTGATAATTTAAAAATACATTTAATTCTTTCTTAAATTAATAATAAGTAGCAACGCAGAAATTCATCTATGTTGATTAAAATGAACAATATAATTTGCCAGACATTGTTTTGACGATTATAAACTGTCAATTGAAATTAAGGTCAGTGGCACACAAATCGATGAATTCAATAAAATTAAACATATATTATCTTTTCTTCTTTTTTGCTGTCGATGAAAGCATCCTCAAAAATGCATAAGGCGAGGTCGAATCTGTATATATATGTTTGATACAAATTTCACAGACACACTTTCATCTTTTATCATCAAAATTGAAAATTCTTTCTTTTCATAAAAAAAATTTTTTCAGACAATTTATTTTTATTATTATATATATGCTGTATACAATTTTGTATTATTATTTTAATGTAAATATGTAAAACCTACTAATTTTGTTTTCTTTCTTTCATTTCATTAACTATTATTCTCCTTTAATTAACAAATTTTATATTATATTGATATAATAAAGGAAATGAATTTGTAAAACAACCGATTTGAACATTAAATTAAGAATTAATTGACAATTTAATAATACATATTCTCTTTTGGTGAAAGTTTTATTATAAAGTTTCCTTTATAGGGAATCATTTTATAATTGATGATTAATAATCATTGGATTTTCATTCATTGTCCTCGATTCGTGTTTGTGATTTATTAATTATCTATATTGTTTAAGTTTGTTTAATTATTTTTAGTATTACTGTTATTATTAGTAGTATTATTTTTGGTATTTTCACTCTTTTTATCCTTTAATGGAAATTAAAAAATTAAATTTAACATTTATATAAAGAAAATAATTCATTCTATTAATTTGTAAATTAATATGTTCTACCAAAATTGAAACTTAAAAAAGGCAACAAAAGAATTCGTTCATTTGACGGTTCAGAACTTTGGGGACGTAATATGAAATTTATAATTAGTTTACTAAAATTCTAAACGATTAAATGAATAAAATATTTTGAAAAATTACGTGTTAAAATTAAAAGTAAAAAAATACTTAAATTAAATATTTTGGATGTTTATAAATTATTTTTTACATTTTGTGTAAAGCAAGTGTTGTATAAAACTGTGAAGTCATAATGGTTAAAAATGCTCTTAATAAGAAAAAAAATATTTTTTTTATTTTCCTAAAAATGACGATAAAATGAATGATAAATATTTCATATAAATATGTCAGACATATAAATACAGCAGACAGAGTATAGTATCTAATTGAAAATTAAAAATTAATAAATTGTATTTAAACATGATTTTCTTAATGAAAGTCGCGTGAACGTGTTTTTATAATAAGAAGACAATTTTCTACATTCATGTGTTATTAAACGAGTACATGACCTTTTCGCGTATAGAACATGACAATCATGGATGGAATGTAATAGGAAAAATAACGGATGAAACTGCGAAATGTGAGAAGTATGGCTTTCAGAAATCGCGTGCACAATTCTCATTACATATATATATATATACATTAACTCAATTTTCACAAAACGTATACTATCAGACTGTGACGAATCAAAACATACCTTCAATTTTTTTCTATTTTTTTTATCAAATCAAACACCAGTTCACTCATCCTTGAGATCATCTCTCTTTATATGTGTTGTACATCTTCATAGTGTAAAGCAAAACATTATTCTGCAATTTCTTTTTTTTAACCTGAGGTAAATAATTTTTCTCTTGTAGAAAAATTGAATTTCTACATTTATTTGAGATATATTTCTTTTATATAATATATATATATGGGACAAGTGAATTAAGTATTATGTTTGAAAATGACAATTCTAAAATAGTGAAATCAATATTTTATTTTCCATAAGAATTAAGTTTTTTCAAAATTTATGAATCAAAACTTTTTAAATTCAACAACTTATAAGAATATGATTATAAAACATCTTTATGTTGATGATGATCGGGTGATAAAATCATTATTTTATATTACAAGAAAATTGTTGCTGTAACTACTTTAAAATTATTTTTATCATTTTCAATCCAATCCATTTGTGTACACTTCAAATTTACGAAATTTCGATTATTTGGAAATTCTTCAGATAAATATTATATTAGAAAATTATTATTAACTAAAAGTATGAAAAATTCAAGTTTTCAAAAATTATAATTTGAAATCTTTTAAAAATTCAAATATTTATAAAAATTCAGGTTATTATGCTTTTAATATTCATTATTATCTAAAATTTTAACTGAAATTCTTTTTATAAATCAATTTTTATTTTGAAATTTTTACGAGAACGCAAAAATAAGTAATTTATTGAACAATTAAACGTTTTTCAAAATTGAATTAACATAAAGAATTTTATTAACAAATTTTTAAATAATTCAATTCTTTTGAAAATTTTTAATAAAAATCTTAAGAATATTAACATTTTTAGAGAAATTTAACAAAAATTATATTTAAAATAATTGAAATTCTGCTATAATAAATTATTTATGAAAATAATTTAATTGTTAAAAAGAAATTTATAAATATGGTTTGTAAACAATTGATTTCCCCCGAAATTTTAATTATTTACAAATATAATTAAATGTTTGCGTAGAATTTTATTAAATTCTTTCAAAAAATTAAATACTTTTAGATAGTTTTATTAAACTAGTAATTATATTGGCAATCATTGAATTGAGGAATATTTCTAAAAATACTTGACATTTTGCCAAAAGTTGTATTAAAATTTTTTAAAGTAATTGATTTTCGGTGAAATACCTATATTTTATTATTTATAAAAATTTATTAAATTAAATTATTAAATTTATTAAAAATTTGAATTACTGCGAAGAATTTTGTTACTTTTGAAAATAATTGAATTAAAACTTTTGAAAATAAAATTTCTAAGAAGGATTTTATTATTTTAAAAGATAATTGAAATTTTGAGGAGAATTTAAAAAAATTTTTAACATAATATTGTAGCTTTACCAAAATTAAAATATTTTTAGTTTTTAACTGAATTTTGTTTTAATAATTGAATTGTTTTTGAAAAATTTATTGAGATAATAGTTATTGAAAATTATTTGATTAAAAAAAAAATTTTGAAAATAATTGAAATTTTGCTAAGAGTTTTATTAACCTTTTTGAAAATAATTAAATTTCAGTGAAGAATATTTTATTACTTATATAATGACAATTGAGATTTGGGATTTCTGCGAAGAATTTTATTACTTTGCAAAATAATTAAATTTATGCAATCATTTGTAGCTTCTTCAAAATGCAATTTTTGTTAATATTTTTAACTAAAACTCTTCAGTGAATTCATTATAATTATAATTAACATTTTTTACAAATCTAAGTTCTTTAAAATATCTGATAATAAAATTCATTCAATATAAAAATTTTCTAAAATTCCAAATTAAAATCTTTTGAAGTTCATCAATTTATGAAAATTGTAAATGCAACTCCTTTGAAGTTGAATTAAAATCATTCATTAAATAATTTCTAAATAATAATTCTATGATACTTCTTCTAGAATTAAATTATTAAAAAATTTTCATTATTGACAGAAATTTCTTTGTAAAAAATGATAATTTTTTGTTTTGGTAAAAAAAAAATTTATTTTGCAAAAAATGATATTTTTATGAATGAAATATGACCATGTTTGTATCAGTGTATAATATTTTTGCGTAAGAATATGAATATAGAAACGAGTCGTGGCTAGTTCACTGACATAGATGCTATTTCTATATAGAGTCACACTATACTGGGGGCTTTCTCCGGATCACGAACTTTTACTTTTGCCAGAGGCAAATTTATGTTCACCATGTCATTTTATAAATTTATATATTAGAGAGATGCATTCACGACCTTGTATATTTTCCAGTTCAATGATGTTCCTACACACGTGAGGGAAAAATCTTATTGATACCTTTCGTTTTTCTTTAGTTTAAAGAATATACATTATATATATCATTATACTCATTTTTTTAAATCAAAATACCTATATAACTCAAAAGTTTGAGAAGTTACTTTTTTTAAACATTCTTTTCTTTCTTGTTGTGTAAACAATAAAATGTTAAAATAACTTTGAGGTCGTTAATTAATTTCCTGTTGGTTTCGTGGTAATGGATTTTTTCTCTCCTCTATGTAGATTGCGACAATATCACTATGGAAACAAAATAAACTATAATATAAAAATGAAGGCCATTAAACTTTTTTAATTTGTTTCCTGTCACTAACTTTTGAAATATTTTTTTTTATAAAGTTGAAACAGTTTATATGTATGTACAGTTTATATATATGTAAAACTAATAGTAAATTAAATTTGAATTCAATTTTAAGGAAGTAAACTACTTTTTAAAAATACTAAATATTTTATTTTTATATCAAATTTTTTTCGTTTAAAATTTGAATTTAAAAATCGAAAACCTTTATAACCAAATTAAAAAATTTTCTCAAACTGAAGACTTTTACAGTAAAGTTAAAACAAAATTTTAATTGAAATTTATAATATAAATTAGAAAACGTCCTCGTTTATCAAAAAATAAATTAAATTGAAATTAAAAACTTGGTTTGAAAGTCATCCTCGTTTATAAATATAAAATTAAAAACATTTTATTTATATTAAAATTAGAGACATTTTAAAAGTTTAATTTCTCTTCTTAATTATTTCCCTCTTTAAATTTTAGGTAGTTAAAATTTTTAATTAAAAAAATTATCTGGAGAAAAAAAAAATGATTTTAAATAATATTAACTTTGATATTATTGAAAGATTCTTGAAGGAAAAATATTTTATCAAAGATTTATTCAGTCTTAACTGAAAAATATATATGTATTGGAGCGTGAGTAATAATAAATTAGGTGACAGTAGCACGTAGGATATATCTTTCGAATTCGATGAGAGTGAAATGAAAATGTCTTATATATACAGTGAAAGGACTTTTCTCACGAACAAAAAGTCACTAAAGCGCAGGAGACGAAGAAATGTTATTTCTTTTATGAAGCCAGGCTTTTTTCACACATTTCAATATAAAATTGGGGTGAAAGGGGAATGGTGGATGAGGTATATTCAAGAAACGGAAATTGATATTTTACAAATTTTTAAATTAACTTATGTAAAAAAAAGTTTTAACCAGAGAAACAAATTAATTAATATTTAATTTTTATTCTTATTTTTTTATTAATTTTTAACTAATTTTTTTTACTTTGTATTTCCTATACACCATTTTTTCAAACTCTAAATGTCAAATACAAATTTTATTTTTTAATAATAAAAATCTATATATTAGGTAATAAAATAATTTATAAAGTTTAAAAATATTTATTTTATGTTTTTGCTTCTTATTCTATTCACTTATTTTGGAAAATATTTATACTGAAAAATTATTTTGTTCATTTGAAAGTTCAGAATTTTTAAAATATAATTTTTAATCAGTTGTTATAAATATTAATTAATGTTAATAAGTTATTAATTAATAATATACAATTTAAAAAATAACAGTTTATTTATTTATTGACAAGATATAAAATCACATAGGAAAAATTTGTGTTAAATTTCATTTTTTTTGTTTACATACGCAAAATATTAATGAAAACAAAATTAATATCGTTTTGTAAATTAAATGTTAATTAAAATTACTTTCAAAATTTTTTATTTAAATATTTTTATTAAGTAACATTTTTCTTTCGTTTTTCCAATTGTCATCATTTTAATGGGAACGAAAAAAGAAAAGAACGTTGCGTATTAAAAAGTTGCGACAGTCATATTATACAAAATGTTTACAAACCAGATCACGATTTGTATGATTTTTTTCAGCTTCCGGTATTACAACCAGAAAATAATATTTGTAGAGCTTTCGACAAAAATCAGGGATCTATACTTTTACTTTACAATATTGCAATTATTTATTAACATAATACATAAATAATTAACATAATATACCGTATTATAAAATACAGAAATCAATGTTTCTTCTGCGTGTAAAACTGCTTTTATTTTTCGGAAAATACGGAAAAAATCGTTATAATTATTAATTTTTATATAAATCAATTTAGTTTTGTAAAATATTAAATTTTTCATTACTTTTTCAATTCTTTTTAATATTAAAAAATCATATGCAAGGAGAACAGTTATATTCAAGTTTGAATCTTTCTATTTAAAAGTGTTTCACATTTATCAAATGCCGCAATTTTTATTCGTGGGACTTTTGACTGATGATGATGATGAAAAAAAAACAATGAAATAAAAATACATTGTTTTGTGATTTCTCATGTATAGAAAATAAAATTTATTCATTATAACCAGGCGAGAGGAAATACAAAACAGTTTTTTAATCTTTTAATATTGTAATCTCCTTAATAATATTTATCGATTAATTACATCGAAATTTCAATCTCGAATGGTGAATAAAAGGTGTATAAAAAAATTGCTATATTGAAATTGGAATGCACGCTGAAATCAAGAATGAAACAAAATTGGCAATTTCGGTGCCTTTTAATTTTTTTTATATTCGCAGTATATTCTGTACTTTTAAAATGAAAAAAATCACATTAAAAAATATATTTAATAGTAGGAATTAAGGATAATGATGAGAATAAAAAATAAATGATAAATGATTACATTAATATGAAAGTACTATTTTATTATTTAGATAAATAATAGAAACAACAATAAAAAATATTTACCATCATCATTAATTATTGTATTCTTAATAATATTTTTATTTTATTGATAAAATAAGTTAAAATATAAAAAAAGTAAGGAAAATACTAAAAAATAAGGTTACCTTAACCAAATTATGAGCTTTTTACAAACAAATCTGTTTTTTACGTAATATATAAATTTTTATTAACAAATGTTAGAATTACAATCGAGAATGAAGACGTCTATTTAACGACCCAATTTATTATAAGAAAACACATCTTACTATAACCATCATTAAAATTGCAAGGAAATAAAGTCTCATCGCTTTTCATATGAAGCTTTCACTGCAAATAACCATTTATTATTTGCAAAAATGATATAGTAGCTTAAAAGTGGAATGATAGTCTCATTTTAAACGTACAATGTTCACGTATAATTTAATTTATTTTCTATACACTCTTCTTCCTCTAAAACTATAATATAAAACGTTTTCAGCAAATGTTTGAAATGAAATTAAAACTGACGAAAATTAATTGATATTTCAATTCAACGTCATATTTAATTTGTTTTATATATGTATATATATGTATTTATAAAAGATCAGAGAGTGAGAGAGAGAAAGAGTAATACACTTGCCAATTAAAACTGCACAGGGGATTCAAAATTCAGTTCACTGAGCTGAAAAAGCTTTACTCTTAATTCCAAACTAAATACATATATAAAACGCGACTAGCCATTATGATTGTCTTAAAAAAATCTATTCACTTCTTTTTAAATTAGAATCTCTTTTTTTAAAACTAACTATTTACAACAACGAGTTGACACTTTTCTGTTGTTACATAATACTAGAATAAATAAATAATAATTTTTAAAAAGTCAAGGATTTTAATTAAAAGTACTAAAAAATTGTATTTTTAGAATGTTCATAAGAAAATTCTAAATTTTTGTATCTTTTTTGTTTGCCTCATACACTAAGAAATTACCACGAATTCTAATACAAAACCTTCAATTCTGTCTATTCTTGACAATAAATTTTTTTTAAATAACTTTATTCTTGAATAGAAGTAGGTATCATAAAATTATTATTTAGAGAGTATTTAATGAATAATAATTTTACTTAAGAAGAGACTTCAACTACATTTTTAACTATATCAAGAAGGTGATTAAAATCTTCCATAAAATTTTTCTCATAGCAATTTTTAAAAAGGAAATCAATGGCTAAAAAAATTAAAAAACGGTTAGAAAATATTCTGACCATTTTACGATTTTTATTTTTCTTAAAAATGAATAGATTTTAAAATTCATCCGTAATTTTTTAGATTATATTTTTGTATTCACAAAAAAATTGCCAAATAAAAAAAAGAAATTAATTTCATTATTTTTCAAGCATTTTTTTTAAACTCGTTGCTTTTAGGTTGAAAATGCTAAAAATACAATTTTTATTGAATTTGTTTATATAGAAATTTAATTGTTTATTTTTCTAACTAGGTTTAAATCATAATTTTATCATAATGTTTTGTATTTTATACTTTTTATTTTAATAAATTATGATTTCAAATTACTTAGAAAAATAAACAAATAACGTTATACATAAAAAAAATAAATAACATCAGTGATATTTTTAGCATTTCCACCCAAAAACAATAATGTTTTTTTTCAAAAATAATGAAAATCACTTTTTTTTTATTCGTCAATTTTTTTGTAAATACAGTAACATATTTTTCACAAAATTACAGATGGATTTTAAAATCCAATTTTAGTTATAAACACTAAAATGTTTAATTTTAGTAAAGTTTCAAATCATTGCAGAAATTCAATTGTGTTCAAAAATTTGTTTAAATTCTCTACAAAGATTCAATTATGTTCATGAATAATAAAATCCTTCTTCAACATTCAATTATGCAATTATTCAAATGTTTTAATAAAATCTTGACAAATTTAAAAAAATTTTCTCAATTTAATAATTTTTAATATCTACTATTTAAAAATAAAATGTTCAAAAGAATACAAATATTTTTTAAAAATTTATAAAATTCTACACAAATATTTAATTACTTTTATAATAAATAATAAAAATTTCACATGACTTCATTTATTACAATTTTTTTAAATTTCTGTTTTACTGACTTAACAGTGTGTGATTGTTAGATCTTCAATGGTAATTTTTTCGACCACTTTTCTCTTTAAATATTTAATAAATTAAGCTGAAATTTTATAAAAAAAAAAGTCTGAAATATAATAAAAAAGAGCAGTGATGTGCAAACATAATGATTCAAAAATAAATTATAATAAAATACTTTGAAAACGGTAAATACGAGAAGTTGATAAGAAGTGATCGTGAAAACTGATAATTTTAAAGTAATTTTTAATAATTAATTTTAAAAATATTAAAACTATTGTACATCACTACCCTTCTTTATTGTATTTTAGACTTTCGAACAAAACTTCAGCTCAATTTATTAAATATATTGAATTAGATTTTTCTAATAAAATTTGACGTAAAAATTAATTTTAGTTAAAATTTTAAATAATAATTGAATATTAAAAGCATTAAAGCATGCATTTTTTGAAATAATTATAGATTTTAAAAAGGTTTTAAATTACAATCTTTGAAAATCTTAATTTTTCATTCCTTTAACTAACAATTCTGTAGAATTAATTTTTTTAAAAAAGTTTAATTCAATTTTTTGGAAATTATTTCCAGCTTCTATTTTCTAATTGTATATTTAGTTTAAAACTTTGCGACCATTTAAAATTGCGATTCAAAATTATAGAAAAAAGTAATTAAATTGAAATGATGAAAATAATTTTGAAGAAGTTATAGAAACAATGTTTTTATAATATAAAATATCGAAATTATCACTGCGTCATCTTTAATTATTATGAATTGTTTAATTTCCCAAGGTTTGAATTTGAAATTTTTGAAAATCTGAACTATTATGACAATAATAAAAATGTATTGTTGTAATATTAATTTTTCATTGATTTATTAATAATTTTCTATTCTTTTTACAATAATAAGTAATTATTAAATAATAATATTATAATAGACAATAATAGTTGAAAAAGAAGTGACTTTTTATCGGTATAACTGATTCAGAAACATTAACACAGGTCACACTGTAGTTTACCAATGCCATATTTGTCATAGCATAACCTCGCTTATTTTCATGTCAACAGATTCCAACTGACCAAGTATTTCGTCCTTATTCATATATTTTTCTTTATATGTCATTTAACGTGTCAAATTTCACAATTATAAATACAAAATTAGAATACATGTACGTATTAGCGTCACGATATTTAAATTATGTCAAAAATAAACTTGGTACATTAAATTTAAAAGTGTTTCTTTAATAGTCGAATGTATAACGTCAGAACGGAAGAAGAATTCACTTTGTACCTGTTCTTTTAATATTTTCATACAAATTTATTCTTACATTTAGAATTTGTGACGCGCTCCCAAAAAAGGTACCTACGCTAAAAGAATATTTATTTTATTCGAATAGCCGATTAATTGATTATTACAAATTAAATATTTACTTGAATCAAATAATATTTATTTAACAAAAGTTGCAGATAGTAGATACAAATACTGTTAATTACAATGAACATCATCTCTCTCCAAATTGCATATGGTACTTCCAAACTTTATTTAGCCAAAATAAATGTTCTTTTGACAATTAATTATGTACAAAATACTATAACATAATATTCATACAATTGTATATTACAATATTAATTTTAATGAATTCAATTTAAATGGCAGAATTGAATAAAACGAAAACCACACATGGCACAAGGTGATGCGCATTTTCCCATAAATTATACGATTATTATTAATATTAATAATTTAATACTAATACATAAACAGAAGTAAAGTTCAAAATCAGTATAAATAATATAAATGTGATAATTTTGAATATATGTATGTATATTTGAAATTTTATCTCAGTAGCGCAATTTATGAATTTAATTAATGGTCAGTGGGAGGCATTCGCCGTCTGTACTCTCCCCCCCTGTTGCCCCTCCTACCCCACAACTTTTCACTCTCGACTTTGACACTTCCATTAACGTGTATCAAAGGTAACGGCACCATTTACTATATGTCGTTAGTTTGTGATCGTGAATCGGCAAGTGCGGTTGTGTCATTAAGGTGGACATTTAGAAAAAAAGAAAATTTCTTCAAAATTATATTTTTTATTGGGAAATTGCGCGTTCAAAATTTATAATTAAACTTAATTAATTTAGTAAAATACGGTAATACACAGGGTGATTATTATATAATTTCCATAACGCGAATAATTACAAAAGAATTGCTTACTATTATTATTTTTATTACTATTTTTTGACTGCATATATAATCCCTGTTGCAAAACTTAAACATTTTTTTATTAAAATTTAAAAACTTTATTTTTATTATTGTTTGTGTAAACCAAGTTTGGTTCTAACTGAAAATATTCAAATACATAATTAATTATTATTATTATTATGTTTGTTGTTATTATTTTTATTTTATTTTTGTTTTTGAAATTATTTTTTTTTGTTTTTTATTTGTTTAATTAAGTGTTTTTAATTTATTTATTTGTTAATTGTTTTTTGATTTGTTTACATATTTTTATTAATTTTTTTTTATTATTTACTTAAACTATTTTTTTACGTTTCATTGTATTTTATTTACAGAAAAAGAAAATAGTTGTCAAAAAAACGCGTAATTTATTTTAATCACCCTGTATATTGAAAAAAGTGACAAAAATAATTTCATTTATTAAAATTGCATATTATGCTATGGCAAATATCGTTTAAAAGTTCACCTGAAGTTTATAAATGGGGAAAAATTTTATCTCATATAGTGATAAATGTTAAATATTATCTCTTTCGTTTTAATATCTCATTTGTCGTTTTATCAATATGCCATATCTAGATATTTGCTTTAAAAATAAAAAAAAATCAAAGTTGATCTTTGTAGGACAGTGTGGTTGTGAGAGAATGGAAGAAAATATTGCCGGTTTCATATTTTTATGTATACTTGTCATTATAATATGAATAGCTTTTCATTATTTTACTAATGAAAACAAATTTTCCCTGTCTCCTTTAGTCGAGATTTCGTTGTGCAATTTGTCATATATTTATATATGTGTTTTCACCTTCTTTTTTTGTCAATTAGTTTCACTTCCGTTTTAATTATAAAATAATTTGACTCATATGACTGGTTTCAAATATTTTTTTTTGTCTCTTTTGGCAAAATGTTTCTCTCTGCTCCGAAAGAAAAGTATTTATTAATGTCATATTTTGATTGTCATTCGATAAAATCTTTAACGGATGAATAAAAAATTTGTATTCGTTTTGTACAACTTTTGTTGCCTCAATAAATTTTTTAGATTTTCTTATTTCCTGTCAGCTCAATGAGTTTCCTTTTGGCTCAAAAAACTTATTCTTTTGGTTTAAAAAAATTATCGTTATAGCTTAACAAAATTTATATTAACAATATTTTTGTCCATCTAGCAAAATTTATTTTAACAATATTTTCGCTTATCTAATAAAACGTTTGTCTTTATTAAAGACATACTTCCTTTCTTTATTCAACAAAATCAAGTTATTTAAAAACCCACTTAAATACTATTAAAACCTTTGAAAGTTTAAACTGTTAAATTTTTGCCATGAACCAAAAAAAAATTATTATAATTATTTAATATATTCACTTGAAATAATTTTCAACTGACCTTCCCAAATTTGTGAAATAAATTTTCGCATTGTTTGTCAGAGTTGAAACATGGCTTACAATGATAAGTGATATCTTAATGGTAATCTCATTTGCGCAGGGACAATGCATTCTCCGATTTCTAGTCCATTGCTATTCATCGTCTTTGACTTTTCGTACGTGTGCCCTCGATATCAAGGCTTTTAAAGAGGAACAAACGGTATATTCTTGTTCCCGAAATTAGCAAAAAAAGTTATACTTTTCCCTTCCGTGTCTGAGAAAAATTCATTTTTACAATTTTCATATAATAAATTGCAATATCAGATCCTATTGAATTTATTTTTACTGTCTAGAGAATATTGCAAAAAGTTATGCAACGATATTGCAAAAAAATATATTAATTCTTATCACATTCAAAAAGTGATAATTTTAAATTATTTTTAATCATTTTATTAATAATTAACAATTAAAAATTATGAATTAATGATAATATTAATTAAAACTTTTTTTTAATAATTTGCATTTTGATAAAAACCGTTCATTAATTTATTATTTTGTAAAAAAAATTATACTATATTTAGACCTTTTTTAATGCAAAGTAATTTTAATTATAATTAAAAAATTATCAATTTGTAAGAAAATTAGATCGATTTTTTTAATTCTCAGCAGTGGACAACATCCTAAAAATTTAAATTTATTAAAATGACAAAAAAGAAAAATAATAAAAAAAGTAACAGAATTAAGATTAATTTTTCTTATTCAGATTATTTATTCTTTTCAATATTAAAAAGAATTTTATAGAATGCAATTTTTTTTAATTCAGATTATTATTTATTCTTTTCAATAATAAAAAAAAATTTTTTTAATGCAAATATCACCACAAAAGATGCAATTTTTTGTTTTGACATTTTTCTAATCTCAGGGAAAATCTTTCGTGTGCATCTAAATAATTCATTGTTTAGTGAACAGATTTCTCACTGGGGTTAAACAGAGAGCGACGTTTTTCCCACCATGAACTTTCCTCTATAGTGCTGTGTGGCTTGTCACTTTTTTTTCTTTCTTTCTTTCTATTTTTTTAGTTTGTTTGTTAGATTCGTTTGCTATTTCTAGTTTCTTTTCAAACGAGACATCATCCATATTAATCGTCTTCCCATTAGAAAGTTTTTCGGCATCATCAATTATATTCCACTATGAATCCAATGGAAAACTTAAATACTTTTACTTAATTTAAATTCAATTTCAATTGTTAACATGTTTCTTTTTCGCGCCTTTATAATTATTATAATAGCTAATTAATTTAATTTCAATGAAACAAAAAGAAAATTTATATTCAAATCAAATGGAATAAATTTCATTGTTGTGCTTCAAATTTGTTTTAATGTTGTTTCTAAATTAGTATCAAGTTCAATTTTCAATTCAGAATTTAGATGTGGAAATTAAAGGCGTGGAAAAATTCATATTTACTTCCACAAACATATTCTTTTACAACATATTTACAAATATTTTTTTTCTTTTGGATCAAACATTTAGTACATTCAAAGAAGCTTTTCTTCTTGAAAGTCTCAAAATTAATTGTGTTAAAATTGTTTGAGTCTACACAGTCTAAAATAATTTTGAGTTAGTTTTTCGAAAAGAGATGTAAAAAAGAAACGAAAGAGAAAACTATTCAATGCACTAGCAATTGAAGTTTTTCTCTTTCTTCATTATCGTCATCTTCTTCCTCTTTTTTCTGAAACTATACAATATACTCTTTTGGAAAAAACAGGTCTCTGAGGTACAGTAACATGTATCTTTGAAAAAGACATTTTCTGCTTCGCCAACGAACCAAAGAATTTTTGTGATAAGAAAGAAACATTATTTGACAATGGGAACGTCAGAGAGAAATCGCAATTCTGAAAGACTGTCGTTTATAACAAAGTGAAAAATCATAGAGGAAATGATTTTGTGTTTAAAGAATGTGTGATAGTGTATAATAAAAAAAGAACCGAGACGAGAAATATCAAGAGCAGGTGGAGGAGAAAGAGAAGAATAAGAAGTACAAAAAGTTAAGAAGATAAAAGAAAAATATTTATACAAAAGAAGATAATGTTCGGTATAACGATGATGGAGCCACGTGAAAGAATTGTCGCGTGCACACAATCGCCTGCTCATCATCAACAGCAGCATTATCGTCAAGTGATAAGAACGACAAAAGTTCATCAAAACTCACGATGCACGCGTGTTGTTACCATTCAAGAAAAAGTTATCAGGTCACGTCTCCAAATGGGATATTCGACGCCAACTGCTTTTCTTAATCGGTAAATGTTCAGAAAATTTTATTATTTCTACTAATATTTACTTTTATAGGTATTTCCTTTTTTTAAAACCAATTTGGTATCTTTGGAACTAATTCCACATGTTTTGCAATTTCTTGTGAAATAATAATTATTTTAACAAGAAAAAACTGTTTTTGGGTCTTTACTGGACTCGGAATTAAAAATAGTTGGAATTTTCGAAATTAGACGAAAAACTAAAGTTTTTATATTGCGATTTCTTAAATCTAATGAAAACGAAAATTAGGAAGTAAATTCATTACAAAAAATACGAAATAGTTCGAATTTTGAAAATTAGTTAAAACCCAGGTTAAAACAATATTTGGAGTTTAAATTTTGCTTTCTTAATTCGTTAAAAACAAAACTATTTTTGAGTTTTGCTTTGATTCAGGTAAAGTGTAGGTTACTGCATTAGTGAATAATTCCATTTCAAAAAATAAAACCACAAAATAGTTTCATTATTTCGGAAACCAGTTAAAACAAAGTTTGTATTTCTAATTTTGATTACTCACACTGCAGTGAAAACAAATCTATATTTGAAAGTTTAGGTTTGATTCGATTGGAGTTTCGGTTATTGCATTAGTGTACAGTAGAACCTCGGTTATCCGAGCCTCGATTATCCGAGATTCCGGATTATCCGAGGCACTAAACATGCTCAGATAATGCGGAATAACTCGGATAAAACGGATCGAGCGACTAAATTTGGAAAGTAAATTTTACAAAACCACTGTTTGTGATCATTCCATTTAAAATTTCGTTCATTTTTGTCATTTAATATTATTCTAACACTTTAAACACTTGAAAAATAATTTAAAATTTTGAAATTTTCATTGGTTCCGTGTTATCCGAGTTTTCGATTATCCGAGGTACCTCTTCCCCACATTACCTCGGATAATCGAGGTTCTACTGTATAATTTCATTGCAAGAAATAAAAATACAAATTGGAGCATCATTTCATAACAGTCGCAAATCTTAGGATCATAACTATGCAAATCTGTTAAGATATCTAACAGATGTACATATATAAGATTTTTATCATGTAACACTTAACGTAATCATGCATAGATGACTTTGACCCGTATTACTGAAGATACAAAGTATAAATTCGATCTGACAAGTAATCAGCTCACACATAATGTCACTTCAATCAATTTTAAATTGACATTGTTATTAAATTTATGACTCACAAAATGTTCTAATATTCTAATGCCATTCGTACGTTTTAATGTTTGTCTCAACACAATTTTACATTATTAAATTTAATCTAAATTGCATTTCAGAAAGAAAACCTTACTTACATTTATTAATAAACTCAAAGAAAAAATTGTTTAAAGCAACCAACAATTTCGTTGAATTAGTAGTTTTCAGATATGAAAATTCCTCCTAAGGGCAGATCAATATATTTTATTGATGAGAAATAATTAAACAAAAACATTGCAACAAAAGTTATATGAAGTATAATTAGATGCAGTGCAACAAAGCAAAATATAAACAGAAATGAATCATCCATGTTATAATTCTGTATTAGAAAGAGTCTTTCGTTCGAGAACAGATTACTTTAATCGAGTCATCTCTCACGATATGCTTTTGAGATTGAAGCGCCAAGGCCATTAGTCGTCCCTGTTTTAAATGAAAGTGCAAGTTTGTCGATCGAGCATTAAAATTGGTGGGCGTTTAATATATTCAAGGGGCAGACGTTTTCTCACACACATACACACACAATAACAAATTGATCATTCGATGACCATTCCTTTAAAATAAAAAAAATACATGTGGCAATATAAAAAATATTGCATTTTACCCGCGCAACTTGTACAGAAATCTCAATCTTTGAACTTTTTATTATATCCTCTGCAATATCAAACCACCCACATTACATTTTACAACATAACGGTTATAGCCGTGTGTATGTGTAATAAATTTATTGGCCATTTTAACTTTGTGTAAGTACATGAGATGTACATGACGTGAATGTGTAGTTGCATAATAGACATTTCTCTATCTCTCTCTTTTTTCTCACTCTATATATAGTCATCTACCGCGAAGTGTACTAATTCCATTAGAATTTAAAAGCATCGGACGTATATTGTATATTATATACAACTCTCAGCAGCAGCAGGTTTCTAGAGATTGATGAACTAACGATCTATGCTCGATTCCGGTTTCCGGTTACAATAAGAACGAATGAGCACAAATTATTTGCTCAGTTATACTTCATGGATTTTGGGAAGAAAGGAAGAAAGAACGAGGAGAGAGGAAAAAATTTCAATAACTTATTGCAATATATTTCACGCTACGTAGTAACATGTGTTTTAATTCGCTTCTGGGTCTAAAGAATTAATTAATACCTAAAAATATAATAATAGTAATGTATAGTACATTATTGTGCACCTCGTACGAAAGAAGTTCATCACCATCATCATATCTTAAAATAAGATATAAGATAAAAAATAGCATCTTACATCTCAATATAAGATGTTTTCTAAAGTTTCTTACTGAAATCTAAGATGCTTTATTCGTTTTAACACTGCTGGTGATATTTCATCCATATTAGAATTTGCAATTTTAATAAAATTCGATGTAGGAATTCAATTACTTTCCCAAATAATAAAATTAATAAAGTTACTCAAAAAATGCAACTACTCCAGCCATACGAATGAGGAATGACAGAAACAGAGGACAGTAAGTGTGAATCAGCCTTCACATGTCTAACATAACCTAACTTATGTGCTAATGTGACAGATTGTATGACTAGTTCAACCAAAATCCTTAACCAGAAGTTTATGTCTGAATTCTCGAAAGCATTTCTTTCAGTGTATTCTTTAAAAATGTATTAAAATTCTTCGAGACAATTCAATTATTTATAAAATGTTTGATGAAATGCTTTATAAGAATTGAATTCTATGAAATAATCAATTATTTATTCAATTATTTATGTTAGTATTTAAATAAATGAATTCTCTTAGAACTTTCTGACTAGAATTTTATTGATTTAAACAGGAATTTTAGTTATAACATTTTAGATGACAAATTTAAACATTAGAAACATTTTAGAGTAAATTTTTAGAAATAATTAAATTTTAAGAGATTTTTAAATTAAAGTCTTTGAAAATTTGATTGAATCAAATTATAAAATTAATAATTAAAATATTTCTTTAACAAAATTATTCATGTTTTGAAAAGTTTAATTTAAAAATTACATATATTAAAAAAAATTATTATTTTGAAAAATTGTAACTAACATTTTTTTAAAAATATTTAAATTCCCATAATTAATTTAGAAAGTTTTTAATTCAAAAAATAAAAAACTTTTAAAAAAACCAATACACTATGTATATCTTATCAAATATAAAGAATGTTAATTTAACAGAAAGTACAACATTCTGGGTTAAATAGTTTCTTAAGAAAAATAAAAGTAGCGATTCTTTGCTATTTTTATTATAAAATTATTTATTATTATTACTAAGAAGCCAAGCTGCAGAATAAAATTGTTTTAAATAAAAAATCTAAAGTCAGAATTTTGAAAATTCAACATGGCAGTTCCAATATGGCGGACGTTTTCTTCAAAATTGCTGAAATATGCATAAAATTTTTTTAGTCACGGGTTTGCAAGGTCGCTGATTACAAAAATAAACTCAGATTTTCGAAATTCAAAATGGTATCCCTGAAAACCCCCGATTAACAAGTTTCAAGCAGTATAAGCAATTTTGAAAAAAATGTCCACTAACTTAAATTTTGAAAACTTTTAAATTCATAACCAGCGACTCCGAAAACCCCTGAATAAGAAGTTTTAAGAAAAATTTTTAAGCAATGTTTTTAAGCATTAATTTAAGCTTTATGTATTATTTTTTGTTATTCTTACTATATAGTTGTTTTTTTTTAATTTCGTTTCTTTACTGACGATAAACAATTGAAGTTATTGATTATTATTTACTAACTTACTATACAGCTGTTTATAAATAGAAAACATTATTTATTGCCTTTGAAAAGAATATATAGAAAGTATTATTTATTGCCGTTTTTTCAGAGAGATAATATTAAATTAATTTTTATGAATGTCATTAAAAAATTCACGTGGAGAAATAAACAAATTACAATTGCTTTTGTTGATGTTTTGTAATTAGTTTTTTTAACGGCTCATTAAGCTTCCAAACTGGATAAAAAAATTTTTAATTGGAGTACTGGAAATAAATATAATACAATTTCATGTGAAAAATAAAATGAGAAAAAGTTTAGTAGATTCAAGATTGACATTACAACTTTAGACTCTAAATGGAATAAATTTTGTTTTTAATCTTTCACTGTGTATTTGTGCAAAAGTAACTTTAATAAAATACATTTAAATTTTATAAAACAGACTTTCAATTTTGTATCATAAACGAGATATTTCTCATAAAGTGTATTTAATACTAAAGTTATATTTTATTTGCTACTTTTTATAAAAGTTTTTGTATCTAAATTAATTACTGAATAAATTTTTCGTGTTTCGCAAATGTTAATTTATATATAATTATTATTTGATTATTTACTTCTTAATTTCTATTTTTATAATAATAGTGATAAAAATAAAAAGTTTTTTATTAAAAATAATAAATGAATAGTCAAAATTTATACAAACGAAAAAATATATTTTTTTCTTATTATTCTGAATGTTTTCAAAAAGACAACAAGAAAAAAAGATTCGTTAATAAAAAAATAAATTAATAAATTGCTATATATATACGAAAGCTTAATTTAGCCATGTACATATTTGCATATATTGTATCCACACAATTTTCTCTATACTACGTGCTCGCATCTCAAGTTTCTCTGAAAATTTTATCCTTTAAATTTTCATGCACGTTATATTCATAAAGCAAGATTAAAATAAGTATAATCATAATTTTGATATTTAATGAAATCCCCCCTAAAATGAAGTAAAGCGCGGAAAATGGCTATAGGAGAGCTGAGGGGAAAATTAATTGAAAATTCTCTCTCTATAGATATATAATATAATGTAGGAAGGAATTTAACTTATAATGTTATGGCGGAAATCTGTGTGCCATGAAAAATTCAAAAGGCAAAATTCTCGACTCGATGTGTTAAACCCAATATATGTATGTTATGTTTAAAGAGAAATTAGATTGAGAGAGAGAAAGAGAGACGAAGAAATCATTAGAGAAATTATTAAAGCGTGCTCTTATTATAAAGGCATTCGTGCGCAGGCGCCTAGTAAGACGTGAGTAATTATCATTTAGCAATTAACAACCGTTAATTAATTACTATTAACAGTAAGCAACGTTTGGCATATATTTATCTAAAGCATTCGTGACTCTGTGATAAAGGAAAATTTAGAGAGAAACTTCTGAGATTTCGATTCATCTCAAGCAAAGAAATGAGTTTGTCTTCACACTCAAAACTATTATTATTGTTATTTTATTCTTATTATGATTATGACTAAAAACCACTTATTTATAATTCCATTCTTTTACGAAATTTTAAACAATTTTAAATCAATTTTTTTTTTAAAGAAATTATTACCATTTTTAAAAATAGTCTTTTGTCTTTGAAGGAAAGATGTTAAAAATTGCAAAAAAATTATTTACTCTCTAAATCTGAATAAGTGGAATTCTACTAAGGAATAGTAAAATTTTACTAATTTTTGGTAGTTTTCATGGACGACTGATAAACACACGCTACAGGCGAGAAGTTTGTGAACTACTACGAACTTCAGACGCAAAAGTGTTCGATCTCAAATGCATTAGTTTGGTCTCCTGTTTTATCGACTATTAATAAAAACAGTTATACTAATTGTTAGTAAAATTATTACTAAATCATTTGGTGTAAGACTTTTTGTCACTTCTTTATTAGTAACTTTCTACTAAATCAGATTTAAGGAATAATATAATCATTCAATTTCAACTGACAAAACCAGAAAAAAAAGTCAAAAGAAAATATTATTAAAAATCGTCATCAAATTAGACTTGGGGACGTAAAAATAAAAATACACACATTTTTCACTATTTTAAATAAATTTTTATTTATAAAATACATATACTCTGGTACCTTATATTTTGAGTCAAATATACGTAACTATTTAAGTAGAATAAATAAAGTACCAAATGAATAATTTTTTTTAACGAAGCTAAGATGTTACATCAAGCTTTCAGCTCAATAAGGATTTAAAAAAAACAAAAATGTTTGAGTTAAACAACAAAAAATGAAAAATGTGTTAAGTAACCCCAGTGTCTCCTAAATATAAAGTCAAATGTTTATAAAAATCTTAGATAAAATGGACATTTTTTTCTGTAATTTGAATCGACTAGAAGATTTAATTATCATACTTTAATGTTAAGCATTTAATTATCATCTAAAGTTAAAGATTTAATTATCATCTACGATGTCACTAGAAATAAATTTAATACTTAAACCAAGAGGCGCAGATTAATTATACAAACTCCTATACATATTTATGCAGTATAGTAACATAAACAAGAAGTGCACTCATCGTATAAGAAGACTAAAAATCTGTTTCATAAAAATTTTTTGACGACGAGAAAATCTCAAGTGTTTTGGAATTAAATTGGCCATGGAGCGTGACCAAGGGTCTCGGCGCGCGGACACTTTGTGTCTGTGGGAATAATTTGCACTTGTTATAATTACACATGCGCGCATGTACATACAACTTGTCTTGAATGAAAAGTATATGAGGGAAAAAGAAAAGAAAGAATGAGATCACAATCTGAATTCGAATTTCTCTTTACGAGCCAACATATTTTGAATGTAAAACAAAGTGCCCCAGTTGTGAATGGCTGTACAGTCCAGTTGCGACATGCTAGCTAAATTTTATTGCGTGCATGATTATTCATACGGATTTTTTTTCTTCCTTCTTCTTTTTTATCTACTAATTTACATTTTATTTTTAAAGTAATGTCACTGTCAATCAATATTGTCACGTAAAAGAGAGAGAAAGAGGAAAGAAAATTATTTCAAATTAATTGCGTGAAAATAAAAAAAAACGAAAAATACATAAGTTTATAGAATCCATTTTTGATAAGGAACATCGTCATTAATGTTGAGGGAAAAATTTTTTTTATTTTCAATTTTTTTCACAAACGGACGGGACATATATGACAAATCATGAGACATAAAATATTTTCAAGATAAGACCCTCCAACGCACGTGGTCAAGAACTCGTTTTACTAGATTAAAAGTGCATATTATGTAGATTAGCACATCAGGGGAATAAATTTTTATTTCATGTAAAGTGACTAATGCACAGCGAAAAAAAGTATAAAAAAAGTATCATCGCGTGAAAAGAACTATAAAGTTATTTTTTTCAAATTTAGGAATAAAATGAAGAAACATAGTACTAATCTACCAAAAACATATGCCTTCTCATGCTCCCACGTTAACAAAATTTATAATTACGTAATCATTTTTAAATGTTTTTTTTTACTAATTAATATTTATTTGTTATTTATTAATACAAATTATTTATTAAGGAATACTTGAAATTCTGTAGCACTATATATAATAATAATAACAACAACAATATTTATAAAAACATTTTCTCCTTTTTGCCCTCAAGAAGTAGTTTAGCAATGTTTTTTAGATAAACAATTGTTATCATAGATTTAATTCTTATTAGAAAATCCGTAGGGTTTAGTTTGTTCATTTGACACGAAATTCTAGTGAAACTAATCAAAAGTTAGAATTAAACTGTACGCATGGAAATCTAGGTAACCTGACCTGAATTTTACTTAAATTATCCGCAATTATGGTTAACTGAACTAGAATTTAGTTTTAAATATATATCCCAGAGAGAGAAATTGCTCATTTTAAGTATATCCGATTCTCCTCTGTGTAGTTGATTCCTTGTAGTTTGTAAAATGTTTCGAATTCAAATTTTATTTATATTTATTACATATTATAAATTTTGTAAAAGTATTTTACAATTTGGAGAAAAAGTGGAACAAAGCAAAATTTTTATATCAAAAACACTAAAATTTAAAAAATTTATGTGAAATTTATAGTAAAGTTATGTACATTCAAATTTAATTAATATTCTTAATATTTAATATAATTATTATTCTAAGTTGCACATAATTCTTTTTAAACTTTAGCATTTTTTATATAAAAATTTCGCTACTTAATATATATGTGACGATCCACGACAAAACGTTCCTTAGCTCCCAAAAAATTAATGTCGAATTTTAATAGTACTTTATAGATTTTGGGTTCCTCTTTCAGGTACAAAAGTCAAAACTACTTTTTACTTATAAATTTTTTTGTTATTAATGTTCAAACATGAGCATAATTTGAACCAATCAGGAAGGCCCAGCTTCTACGAAGCTGAAGTTCACAACGTTTTTAAAAACGAAAAATCAAAAAAGAATTTTGTTAAAATTAAATTCATCTCTAATTTTTAGAAAATTAGTTGCCACTAAGGATACAATAATTAAAGACTAACGTGATTTAGAATCAAAAATAAAAATACCGTACCATTATTTTTTTTGTTTTCGTTTTTAAAAACGTTGTGGACTTCAGCCTCATCAGCTTCTAATACGTTTCCTGTAAATTTCACATTCGGGAGCTAAGGCACGTTTTCTCGTGGACTGTCACATATATATATATATATATATTTGTTAATAATATTTAATATTTATTTGTAACATCAAATTATTAGCAAATGATTAATTATATTATTTAATTGTACTATACCATTTGTAATTATTCAGCTACAGTAAAATTTACTCAGGAATTAGTATAGTAGAGAATTAAAATTTTGAGAAGATTAAATTTTAGTCTGCAAATAACAAAAGTTACTTTACTCGTTCTTCAGTTGTGTAGAATTTACTTTATAAATAGTGTGTAAATTACTCTGTTGTAATTTAAATTGAATTCACTTAATATTATACCTAATATTCAAATATTTAATAGTTAAAAATTTTTTTTTAATTTGAAACCTTAAAATTTAAAATAAGAGATCTTTTATAAAAAAAGGATGAAAAAAATGAAAGTGAAAAAATATTGAAAGCTGTAAATACATGTATTCTTCTCTTGAGACGATAGATATTCCTCTGTTAAAATAGTAGCAGGTGGTGTGCAAGTCAAACACGTGACTCAGTAACTTATACCGATCGTATATTGGAGGAGGACTAAAGGAATCGAGAAGAAACCAAAGAAACCTTTCGCCTCCTGCAAAAGGAGGAAGAAATAAATATATATATAGGGAAAAAGAGAAGAGGAAGAAGACACTGGTGAGGCTTCTGTGTCTATGGCGCGTGTCCAAGTGGCAGCTGATGTCCTCCTACATTTTATTATACTGAGGATGCGAGCTGATGTGTGTGTCTATTTCGAAAGAAACTTGTCTGAGAGTCTTGTCTCAAGACAAACCCACTTTTACTTGAAAAACCACTTTGCTTTCTTTCAGACCTTTAACCCTTTTTCTCAACCCCTTTACACATCATCTACACCGTCTTTACACATAAGACTAGGTGTATTTTACAGTCAGATTTCTTACGAGCTTACTCAGCTTTCTTAAAAGTCAAGTGATGTGTCACACTTAGTTTCTTCAGTCACGTGTCACATGCTCTTATTACACTGTTTTCTCTCTATTTTCAGAAATTGGGGTTGAAACACACTTCAAATTGCAAATAGCACGGGATAACTTTCTCTCATATTGCAGTTCTTAATTATTTCATAAATGGCAAAAATTATTGAACAATAAGAAATATTTAGGTCTTTTTAACTTTCTTGAGTAGAAAAACGTACTTTTCTGTACAGTACACAGCAAAGTTGGAAACCAACTTTGAAAAGAAAGAAAAATATACTGTTTTGCATAGCAGATAAAAGGTTAAAAAAGAGTGCAAAAAACTATACATTTCTGTACAATATACAGAAAAGTTACAGAAACAGCGAAGAAAAATAATGAAATTTAAAATTCGCGCCACTACCACTTTGATATAAAGTCAACTAAAAATTATCTTTGAATTAAACATAATAATTTTGATTCAATACATAATCAAATTTTTTTCTTTTCTGACAAGAATGAATTTTTTAATATTGTTTAATTATTTCAAAAGTTTTAACCCAAATATCTTGATAAATAACCAAATTCTTCACAAAAATTCAATTACTTTTACAAATTTCCATAAAATTCTTTGCAAAATTTCAATTATTATCAAAAGTTTATCACAATTCAATGATTTTCATCAAATTTATAACATAATTTTTATTGAAAACAGTTTTTGAAACAATTCTATTACGAAAACATTCCATTATTTGAATAGATAATAAAATTTCATTCAGTAATTCAATTATTTCTATTGCAAAATTTAATAATTATTTCAAATATTGTTAAGTAATTCTGAAAAAGAATTCAATTATCTCAATAAACAACATTCTTCTCATAAAACTAATTATTTTAAGGCATTTTCATAAAATTCTTTTCCAAAATTTAAAAATTGTTGATAAAATTTTTCGAATAAATTCAAATTTAAGAAACATTTAATTATTGAATGAAATATTTATTTTTGTAGTTAAATAATTTAATTCTAATAGAATTTTTATTTTTATTTCTTAATATATATATTTTATTGAAGAATTTCCGAATAATCAAAATTTCGTAAACGGGATGAAAATTTTCAAAGAACTTTTTCGAAAATTATAAAAAATACTTGATTTAAAGAAGAAACTTCTTTGAAAAGTAATAATGATTAAATATTTATTGAAAAATTATTCACGTTTTCGAACAATATTACAATTAAAAAAATTTGTAAATAAATTGTTTTTAACATTTTTGTGAGTATCTAATCATTTTTAGAGTAAATAAGAATATTCGTTTATGGTCAGGGAAGAAGTTAAAATTTTACCTGAAAATCAGAGTCAGGGAAAAAAAATTAAATTTTTGTGACAACCCTGTAAGTTGTTGAATCTATTCACCAGATGGCAGGAAAAATTGTTACTCAGAAGTAAGATAAAATATTTATATAAGTAAAAGAAATAAGTTGTAAAAATAATTCTAAATGATGTTATAATTGAATTCCTTATTAAGAATAATTATACGATTCTAATGAAATATTCATTTTCTGTTTCAGGTGAGTTGAACTTTTATATACACAAAGGATGTTTACAGTCCTCGGTATTTGTAAGTAGATGAAAGAAATATGGATTTAAATTCTTTGAATATTATTTGCATGTCCTTATAAAAGATACATATATAAACTACATTTAAAAATTCTTACGTCCAAATGTTTCAAATTTCGTAACAGTTTTTTTGAATCAACTATATATTCTAATAATGCATTACTTTATGAAATATTGATAATTCTATTTTTAATATTTATTATACATCTTCATTGAATATTTTCTGTTCGGCCTACTTCTATTTTTATCTCTTTTACTCTTCATTATAATAGATAAAACAAAAATGGATTATTTTATGCGACTTGAACTTCGTTTAGAGGATCATTAAAATTGCACAGAGCAAAAATTTAGTCTTGAAAATTATTTATTATTGGAAACGAGAGCAAAAAATTAATTTCTGATATTGTCGACAATTACTTTTGGCATAAATTATTCTGCTAAAACTTTATATTATATCTTTTCGAAATTAATACTATAATTTAGTAATTAGAATAAAAATAGCATAAAAGCAAATATCGATTCTCTGAAAATGATTTAGCTCGAAACGGGAGAAAAAAATATTGTGCTAAAAATATATATTTTTTTAATTAGTTTTTTAGTTCTTGGATTTTTATCTGAAACTTATTGTAACTTAGTTATAACAAAAATTAAAAAACACCTTAATTTGTAAAAAAGTAATTAAATATGAAAAACCACATTTTAAGTTAGGAAAAACGTTTTTTTTCATTTTCAAAAAGATTTTCATGTTTAGATTTTTTCCAATTTAAATAAGTGGAAATAATTTTCTGGATTAGCATATTTATAAAGAAGTCTCGGTGACTCAACCAGTTTAATTTTCGATGTGAGATTATACTCGCAGACCATATGTTTCCATTTTAAACCTTCAATCATCACAACACCTTTTATGTTAACCATTTTTCTCTCGAATAAGTATGTGTGTATTATACTTTTTCTTGTTTCACATATAACATATATATATTTTTTCTCCTTGAGCAATCGAAATCGTGTCATCTTGAAAACAATTGAATAGTCACCTGAGAAATCAAACATGTATATTATCTTCTCTCGTAACAATAAAACAATAACAGTACCATTTGTGTCGTAATTTGCTACTCGATTTTTTTTTAAACACGATTTTGTAATAATAACAATTTTTTTCTGCGTGAATATTTAAAATCACGTAATATGTGAAAAATAAAAAAAAATATGCAAGTCTGTGTTATAATTTTGGAAAAGAAACTCACATTTAGCGTATAGAAACTTTTTACATTTTATTGTAAATGTAATTATTTATAACTTTTTTCTGAATATTTTAAACTATAGGTATTAGCGGATGTGATGGTTAAATAAATGATATGATGAAATGGGAAAATAAAGAATAAATGAAATAGAAAGGAGAGAAAGAGAAAGAGAGAGAGTATAAAAATTGAATAAGCGTAGAAATGTATAAAATAAGGTCGGGAATGACAATTTATATTCACTTTGATATTATTTCATTAAAGTTTTACATTTCTCTTCTCTCGATTCCCTCTAATAGAAAGATTGAAAGCCTTTCTGTAAAATTAAGTCAGTGGAACATTTTGTAAATTACTTTTGCGAGTTTCCTTTTATTTCATTAACAATATAATATGAATATATTTGTGTGCTCCTTTTTTTGTCTATGTTTAAGCCAAATATTAGCCAAATTAATTTGAGAAAATTTTCTAATTTTTAAATTTTTGTGCTGTGCAGTCAAACTATTTAAGATTAATTCAAACATATATATTTTGGTTCCTTTAAAGAATTAATAGACTTAGTTCAAACATAATAGTTGTATAGATAATAATTCACAGCTGGGTTCAAAGATCACATAGGCATAATGTGACAAATACCCTTAATTGGAAAGCAAAAAATAAAATTTTATCTTTTTGCCAAATGCGGAAGCAACAGAGTAAAATGAAATGAATTATTTGTGCTTTTTGTTGCTAATTTTTGCGTTAGTTTTTCTGCGTTTATTAATGCGGAAACGAATAAAGAATAAATAATTTGTTGTAAACAAAAAATGTTGTCTGTTGTGTGTGTGTGCATAGTACCGAGATTGAAAATGATTATAATTCGTCGGCAGCTGGTCTCGAAATGATGACTCCGGGTGTTCTGTGAAACATATCAGGCAGGTGTATACGGCAAGCTAAACGTTAAGAGCACGTGCCTCACGTGTCCGTGTTTCTTCCTGACGTTCACCAAATCGTGGTGAATGTATGTGTTTCTTCTTTTCTTGCTGTGCGTTTAAGATGATGATGATGGCACGGGTCTTCGAGAGGAGTCCAACAAGGCAGATGGCAGATGTTTCATCAGTTATACTGCTCTTCCATATTATTTTCCCTTCTTTTTCCTCAGTTTCTTATTTCTTTTTTTCTCTCTGTCTCATTTATTCTCCATAATATACATTCTTCCCTGAAGGAGCAATGTGTGGTGGCTTCTTCACGATCACTGCCCTTTCTTCTTTCACTTTTTGAATAGAAGTAGAAATGTTCCTCGCGCACTCATATTTTTCGCAGGTGCTGCATATTACATGCGCGAAATAAAGACCCTCTTTTCTGCCACACTGCAGGGTGCAAAAGCTCGACCCCCGCAATAGAGATGATAATTTATTGTTGCCATTTTGGGGGAAAATTGAGTTTTTGCTTTTATATTTCTCAATTTTATTTCTTAATTCTGTATTTTTTATTCTTCAATTTATTTCTTTGGTTATTTCTCTATTTTTTCGTTTACAAGCTTCACACTCAATAATTAACTTTAAAAAGCAAAAAATTAAGACTGAAAAAAGAAGTAAAAAATGTAGCTATATCGAAAAATTAAATTTATTGAGGTCTAAAAAACTCATTGTCACCAATACAAAATTTTGAAAAATTAAGTATCTACTGATAATAATCAATACTGATATTCTAAAGTTCTTTGGATTTCTTTCAATCATTTTTTGAAAATTTTCAAAAAATATGGTTTAATCGTTTGGAATAATATAATTAAAATCGTATATAAAGAAACAATTTAATTATTGCGGGGGATTTTATTTTTTACGAAAATAATAGAATTTTTTTGTTGAATTTCATTCTATTTGTTTAAATAATTGAATTCTTTTGTAAAATTTTGTTATAATAGAAGATACTAAAAATGATTGAATTTAGGATTTTTGAAAATAATTGAATTCTTGAGAAGAATTTTAATAACATTTAAATAAAAGAGGAAAAAAAACATCAAAAATTATTTTTGAGTTTTTTTGTTGAATTTTTAATATTCTCTAGTGCTTCGCTTATAGGAATTTAAAAATAAAAACTAAAGAAAATTATTTTTCTATATATGTATACAAAGTAATTCCTCTTGACAATGGATGAAGGTACAAGTATCGAACAATATTTTTCTTTTCCCTTTTTCTTTTTACATTGACTTCCTTTTTTTTCTCTTCTCGGTGTATAAAAGGAGAAAAAGGGGTACAAAGAGTATATCGATTTGGGGCAGATTAAATTAAAGCACTTAACGTCGAGGACAAAAGTAGCTTAAAATAGTCATTGATATCGATTGCTTCTCCAAAGTGAACTTGGAATATATCTTTTTGGAAAAGGTCCCTCTTAAATTCTCTCTCCTTCTCTCTTGCTCTGATCTCTACACCCAGTTTGACGCAAATAATCCTTCTATGTTCATGTGGCAACACGTTTCAACAATGTGACAATGTGAACAAAAAATTTATACATATACATACCGTTCAATAATTCAAATTTTCCTCTATACATATTTCTTGTCACGTTTTATTGCCTCAACCTCTGATTCTTCATTTATTACAACATGTTTTTTTTATTATTATTATTAATTCACTTATAAAGGTGAGACAGTCATGTTTAAAAAAAATCAGAATAAATTTTTATAGGAAAACTATTTCTATATGAGGAGTTACTTTCTTACAGTTTTAATAAACTACTAAAATAGTAGTAACAAAATTCTGCTTCAAATGTCAATTACAATTTTTTATATTTATTATTTATATTATATTTGAGAAAAAAAACCTGAAAATTTCCTGGGATATTTGACTGAAATAAACTATTTTAATATTATTCTTGAGAAAATTCTTGTAGGTTCCTGAAATGAAAAGAAATTATTTGGCTTTAAATAAACGATTACGATTACAAACAAAAAATTTAATTTTTTTAAAAAAATATACGAAATTCAATTATTTTTATAAATAATGAAATTTCAACAGAAATTCAATTAATTTAGAATAGTATTTTTAACAAAATTTCGAAATAAAATTATTTAACAAAATTTTTATACAATTCTTTACAATATTTTAGTTACTTTCACTAATGATAACATTTTTTTTCTTTAGAAATTCAATTATTTTCAAAAATTTGTATTGAATTCCTTATGTAAAATTTAATTATTCTTAAAAACTTTTCGCAATTCAATAATTTTCAATATCTACTATTTTCATAAAATTTCCAAACAGAATTAAATTATTTAAAAATTTATTGTAAATATTTGTTATGAAAATTACGAAAAAGTCTGAAAAATGAAAAAAAATGAAGTAGAATTTTTGTCATTTTTGTAAAGTGTCTAAAACGAGTTTTTTAGTCGTCAAGTTTAATTTTTCGATAGCTGTTTTTTACTACTTTTTTAGTTTAAAAACTACTTTTTGATACTTTTTTTAAATTAATAATCGAGTGTGAAATTTGCTATACCGTTTTTGTTCATGGATACCTCAAAAATTTAATTTTGTTTTTCTCTAACTTTTCTCGGAATTCCAGCAAAATTTTTGACTTTTTTCCTGACCCTAAAAATGATTCGATACTCAAAAAACTGTTGTATTATACATATTTATATACGAATTTCTTTAAATGTAAAATTAATAGAAAATATTAATAGTTTTATTAAAAATGAATATTTATTTATTATTATTTCTTCATAAATTATGTTATGTTTGTGTCATTTTTAGTATAATTTAGAAGATTCTTTATTTAATTTAAAACTAAAATTAAATTTTATTAATTATTTTGAGGTAATGAAGACTTCAACATCAGAGGTTTATATTGAGAGTTGATCCTCTTTATATATTTTCATTTAAAAAATGACAAACATTACCTTAAATTATTATTCATTATTTTCTTTCTTTTTATTTTTATTATTATTTTACATGTAAAAATGGAAGAAGGAAAACAAATAATAGAAATGAAAAATCTATTAATAATAATTTATTGAAACTATATATTGAAAGGAAAAGAAAGTGAATTTTCTTAAAAAGTATTATTCTTTATTTCTTATTTTTCTATACAATTTTTGAATATATAATTAATAATTTGTAAAGCGCTCTGAAGAAAGGGACCTAAGAGGTCCTTTAACAATATTTAAGATAGAATAAAATGGTTAAAAAAATTAAGCAGATTCGTTTTAAATTTTGTAAAAGGAAAATAAATTTTTATTGTACATTTTGATAGTGATGAAGTAGAAATAAGTACAATAAAAAACAAAATTAAAAGAAACTTTCAATCAAGATAAATCTATCAAAAACATAACCTGTAATTTCTGCTTACACTATATAGCTACCTCACTTAAAAGAACGTCACACATTAATTATATAAAAAATAAAAGAAATATTGAGAAATTACTGTTCGTTTTTCCTTTTACATTATTTATTTTTTCCTTCTATTTTCTTTTGACGTGTAAAGTGATTAAAACAAATAAATAAAAGATTAAAAAATACAAGTTTTCTGTACTTGACAAAATAACAAAACTTTGTAAGGGAAATTAAAAAAAATATATTTTGTGTATGAAAGAAAAAGAAAATTTTTTATTTTGCATAAAAGAAAAAACTTCCGGATTAAATTCATCGTTTCTTTTTTTATGAAGTGAAATCCTTTTTGTTCGTTTTCTTTGTTTGAATGAAGATAAATGAAGGAAATTGATTTTTTTCGTTTCGTTTATAAATAGGTGCAGACATATTCTATATGCTATAATGAAGAAGAGAAAAAAGTCATAGAAATTTCGCGTGAGACTTTGCCTTTGTGAAAAACCGTTTAAACATTATTTGACTCATCAGCGAAACAATATTGTCTTAAGTTTTACGTAACTTATCTATACATATATATATGAACAACTTGACATGGCATATTGTAAAGTCTTAGTAAATGAAATAAGAAGGTTGAGTGTCACGGTCGTGTACAAAGCGCAAAACGATATTGTGAAGGAGCGCGCAGGAGCGCGTGTGCGCCTTCCACTGTACACAACATATCTACCTGCTGACGTGCAGGATCGTATTTAACATAATAATTTTTATATTATTCAGTACATAGTCAACTACCCCCCCCTCAAGCCCCCCACTTTTTCTTTCAACAAAATTATACAAATTGAGCAACAATAAGAAAAATCGAAAAAGTACGAAGTTTATATTCAAATTGGATAAAATAGAGGAAATTTAATTTTTTTATTATCAAATAAATTTAATAGTTTATTGATAGGGTTACTAATAAATTATAAAAATTATCATTTCATTTGAAAAATTAATTATTCAATTATTAATCTATTAAACAAAGAATTCAATAATTTAATTAATATTAAAAAACCACTCTGTGCCACTTTTTTGACCTTTGCAAAAAATCTCTGAAACTATTTTTTCATTATTACAATTTAGTGAAAAAAATTGGTTTCTATGCTCAGCCTTAATGCTAACTTCAAGGACTTCAAATAGTGATACACTTTTCATCACTAAAAACCTAAAATCTATTTAGCGTCAACGCAAATTTCAGGGGAATTTACTAGAATATAAAAAAAATAAATTTTTTTCTATTTTTTCTCTATAAATTTAAATTAGTTACTCAAATAATTAATGTTATAATTAATTTCACAGGAATTCAAATATTTTTAAGAGTATTTCAAAAGTTATAACAGATTTCACAGAAATCCAAATATTTTCAAAAAATTTAATTTCTAATATACAATTCTTGACAAAATTTTAAAAAGTTTAACAAAATTTAGTCATAAAATTTGCTTTGATTTTATAAATTTCTGGAAAGAATTCGTTTATTTAAAAAAAATTTGCAACAACATTGAACTATTTTCATAAAGAATTTAAATTCCACAAGAATTCAATTATTATTTAAAAAAGAATTGACAATTTATTAGAAAATAATCTGTTATTTAAAAAGTTTTTATGAAATTCTTCGCTATAATTTAATTATTATCAAAAATAATGACATTTTTTACAGTGATTCAATTATTTTCATGAACAATGAAACTCACACAGAATTTCAATTATTTTAAAAACAATTTTAATAAAATTCGTCCAAAGAATTCAGTTATATTTCAAAATGTTTCAATGAAATTCTTTATAGAAAAAGTCAATTTGAAAAAACGTTCAATTATTTAATAAATTATTTTTTTTATTTAAATAATTGAATTCTCGTAGAAATTTCTAATAAAAATTGATTTAAAAATGAATTTCAGTTAGAATTTTAGATTATAATATTGAATATTAGAAGGATTGAAAGCATTATAGAGTTAATGTTTAGATTCTCAAGGAAAATTTTCAGAAATTATTAAAAATAATATATTATTAATTTTATAAGCAAAATTAAATTGAAATGACGAAAATAAAATTTTTATAATTTAAAATAATAATTTGATTATTTATGTTCATCTTTAATTATTATGAGTAAAAAAGTTTGAATTTAAAATTTTGCAAAATCTTATATCTTATGGAAAAATAGTAATGATTGAATATTTATTTAAAAAAGACGTTATTTATGTTTTTGATAATAATTTTACAATGAAAGATACTATTACTACTTTTATAGTAAAATATTTCTGGTAAATTTTACTACGTTCAAAGAACATTTTTGTAAAAAATTAGTTAAATTTACTTCAAACGAAGCAAAATTTACTCCGAAAGTAATAAAAGTTACTATGGAAATGTTTTACTATAAATCTGGTAAAAGTTACTTATTTATATTTTTGAAAATTTTATATGGAAATCAGGGAAAAACAGAATTAAATTTTTGTGGCAATGCTCTGATTTTATCATATAAAAATAATTGTTGTTTTAGTATATTTTTTTAAATTTTATTCAATTAGTCAAGTGTAACTAATTTTTAATTATTATTTACTGAAAATACGTAATTTTTTCACTGACAATCAGTTATTTTTAACTGATTTCAGAACCAAAAAGTCGTCACTGATTGTCAGTTGAAATTACGATTTTTAACTTATTACGTTGGTGAAGTTTACAACGTTTATAGTCAACGATTTCTGAAGAAAAATATTTTTTAAGCAAATTTTTATAAATTTTAGTAAAGAAAATAATACGTTTAATTTTTTTAATAATGATTCACAAACAAAATATTTAGGAACAAAAAATTTCTATTCTTTTTTGTAAGAAAATAATTTTTTTTCTTTCAATCGTTGATCATAAACGTTGAGAACTTCACCAACCTAACTCATTGACATTTATGGAGTAGATAAATAACACTATGTGAACTAAAAAATAAGAAATTTCTATTTAAAAAATGAAGTTCTGCTTCCCTGAAGACACGTGTTCACATAGGCTTCACTATACATATGCAGCCCTTCCTTTTCCCCACCTTCTATGGGATCTTCATCTTTTCCTTTGCACCTTGTGATCAGGCTGCTGACTGTATAGAAAAATAAGAAGGTCCTTTTTTTAAAAAGGTAGCAGCTGCTCCAAGCCATTCAGTCAAGCATTCGTTGTCGAAACCTGCGGACGTGTTTCACTCTTGGATTATCTTCAAAGCTATTTTAAATACCCTCCAAAAAAATTGGAGAAATTTTAAAGAAAAACGGATTTTCTCTATTTTCAGTTAACTCGTGTGTTGTTAGTTGTGCTAAACTAATTGAATTTAATTCAAAATCTTAATCGCCATGCGGTGTATTTTCCATAAGTGCAAATAGTGTCCCTTTCTTGTTAAAAAAAGAAAATTTTACTTTTGTGTAAAAGTGGTGACGAAGAACGTGAATCAAGATGATAATTGTCGTTTCTGGATTTCTTGTGGGGTATGTTTCGTGCTTATATTGATGCTTTAGGGTGGTGATATTTGGGGTGTATTTAGAAAAAGAAATTGGGGTGCAAAACTAGATTCATGATTCATATAATATATATGATATGATTCATGCAATGAAAGATGACGGGTTTGCAATAAATACGATGCGGTGAAATTTCGTAGCCGTGGCACGTGCTCAATTATTTATATATTCCTTTGAGCGCACTCGACACTTCTATATTATGAAGGTTAATTAGTCGAAAGGGTAATGAAATAGATCTCCACAAGGATATCACTTCAATCATATAATTGCTGACGCTCGTTTCGAATTCTCTATGTTCGCCTCAAAATAGACGGAAATCACATTTAATATGACACAAATTATGCTCGCAATTATGAAAGCCTAGAAAATTTACAATTTTCGCCTCATTTTCAATTCCCTTCTGTTTAAAAACTTAATTTCATGTATAATATAATAACACAAAAATAATTTTTTTTTTTTTTTTTTTTTTGTAAAACGATGAGACGCGTTTTTTCACGTTTGGTTCGAATTTCATGCTGCCATATGTACATGTCATTTGATTTCGACTATAAGCGAATTTTATAGTAATAAATGTCGAATATGCACATGTACATACACACACGTGGTGCAAACCGGAAATTACGTTTGGTAATCACGTAAAAGCGGATATTAACCCAGACAGTATCGATTCTGTGCTAATTACTGTGACTTTTAAGTTCACTGCGAGAAGAGTTGCAAAAAGAAAAATTGCTTCCTTTTTTCCTCACCTCAAAAAGAGCAAAAAGAAAAAAAAGAAATCTTGTCTCGACTTTATATATATTTATAGAAAATCTCATTAAAAACGTCTGGCACTAAATAGTTTGAAAATTGGTTTATAAAAGTCGTTAATTAGTTCATTATATGTATTTTTAACCGTTTCGTTTTACAAAACGGAAAAATGTAAAATTAGGGATATGTAAATATTTTCTTCTTCATTAAGTCATTCTTTTCTCTCTATGAAAAAGTAAATAGAAATAATATAAATAAATTAATTAATTTTCTTCATTTTAATGGTGTTCCTACTTTATTTAAATTTTATTTATATTAATAATTTAATTATTATTTAATTAAATGCTAATTATAGGGCAAGAGAATTATTATTATTCTCTGATGTTAGAATATTGTTTTACATCCGCTGTTCCTTCCGCCTTAAACATTCAATTAATTATAATTAATTTAATTAATAAATCACATAGTTATATAATATTAAATTGATTATGTGTTATTATTAATAATTCATTATATTTAATAATTTAATAATAATTAATTAGTCATTATCAACTACTTCATTAGTAAAATATTACTATTTGAATCAGAGATTGACTTTTTACTAGTAAATTGGTTATATTTAACTAATTCAAATTATTCAAATTAATTATTATAAAACTATTATTTAATATTTAAAACTTCACAAAGTAAAAAATATTCAAATATCAGGCTTTGCACGCATTCACTAAACATACTATTTCCAAAAAAATTTTAATAAAATTTTTAATTACAATATAACTAAGAATTAACACGCTATTATTTTAAGAAATTGAGAGAAAAAAACTATACATTATACTTTCAAAATTTTTTTTATTAATATTAATAAAATAAGTCTTATCAGAAATTTAACTATTTCTTAAAAATTTTAATATAATTTTTTATTTACAATTATTAACAAAAACGTTTATTTTAAAAACTTGAGAGAAACTTAAATAAAAATATGTACTTAATTTCAAAATTTAAATAAAAAGTAAATTTTTTAATTAAGTCGTAAAATTAAATTTTTCGATTGCCACTTTTTTTACTATTTTGCTCAGTCTCAAAGCTACTTTTTTAAAATTAATTATTGCACGGAGAGAAAATGTATTACATATATTAACACATATCATATATATTTTGTAAAAGTTTTTACAGTTAAGGGAAAAAGTGCACCAAACCGAAATTTTGGTATCAAAAATACTAAACAGTGAAAGAAATAATTTGATATTTAGTAAAGTTAGATTAAAATTCTTGATATTTGATATTATTATACTAAATTAGTACTTTTGATACAAAAATTTCGCCTTGTCGCATTTTTTTCCTAAATTGAGAAGCACTTTTACAAAATTTAATATAATTTTCTTTCCGTGTGAGTACGAATCCTGAAATATTAAAAAAAATACATAATTAATTAAAAAATATGTAAATATTGTGTAAAATAATAATTGTGTAAAATAAAAATTTGGAAGAAGAAGAAGAAGAAGAAGAAATATGAAGAATAAATTTACTTTCTTTTTTTTTAAAGAAACTTTTTTCTCACTGTTGCAGTTTCCCACAAAAGATGGAGAGGTCGACGCACAATACGAGTCTTAATCAGGCTCACAGCGGAAATGTGCACAATGTATATTCCTCCGGAAATCAAACAGCCCTCTCGACATCGTACATAACAGGGCAGTCTTATATGCAGGGACAAAATTATACTCTTGGCCCATACCCACCATCCACCGTGCAGGTGTATCCACACACAAACTACGGACAACCCCAAAGTTATGGAGCAATAGTTCAGGGTTACGGGGGACAACCTCAGTCTGGATTTCAGCAGGCATGTCACAAGAAAGGATCCATCCGTAATGGGTAAGTTCTTCCTTTTTTTCCCATTAAAACACTATATACACAATATGCACAATATGCACAATATGCATATTACAATCCACCTGGACCAACTACTACTATTCAAAGCTTAAAACAACTTCCGGATACACTCTAATCTCTTGAATATCAAATAATAAAAATATCCAACGGTGCTTTAAGGTGGAATTCAAATATTTATGGGGAAAGGAGCGAATGGGGATTTATCGTTTTTACTTTTGCTGCCCAAGTAAATTTCAACTGGAAAATTTTTTTCTTAAAAATTATAAAGACAATTTTCAATTTTCAAAGATCCATTTCATTTAATTTTAATCTAATTAATAATTAGATACTCAAAACAAGTTCTATTACCTATATTTATTTACGAATTTCTTTAAATGTAAAATTATTCGAAAACAACAATAACTTCTTTCTTAAATAAATGTTTCGAATTCATATACCTTTTTGAAACTCAACAACTTGTAAGGATATTTTTATTACTATAAATCATGGAGATATCTATAACTCCGAGTTTTCGACTCGGAGTGATTGATTTCCTCATGTTTGGTAATAACTAAAAACGACCGAGTGATAAAATCATTATTACATATTATGAGAATATTGTTATTGTAATTATTAAATTCACTTACTATTTTCTAGAATTCTCAACAAAAATTCTTCTTTAAATCAATTATATTTAATAATAATTTTTCAAAAAGTTCTTTAAAAATTTTCAACTCCATTTGTTTACAATTAAATTTTACAAAATTTTGATGAATTAAAATTTTTTAAAAAACATAACATAACTTAAGCATTGTTGGTTAAAAGTATGAAAGTTCAGTTGTTTAAAATTTCTAAATTAATTCATGAAAAATTTTGAAGTTCATCTAGTTATGAAAATTGTTAACGCAACTCTTTAAAAATTCAATTAATTCTAAAAAATTAAAGTAGAATTTTATTATTCATTAAATAATTTATGAGTAATAATTTTGTAATAGTTTTTCAAGATTTAAAAATAAAGTATTGTTCAAAATATAGATAAAATTGAAGGTTTTGTACTTGAATTCGTGGTAATTCTATAGTTTATGAGATAAACAAAGTTTTAAAATTAAAGTTTTAATTAAAATCCCTGATAAAACTGAAATATTTCATAATCAAAGAACATGAATTTAATAAAGAAAAAAAAACAAAAATATGGCAAAAAAATACAATAGTTATGAATAGAAAGAAGAGTTCAATGGCCAATAATAATAAAATTAAAGAAGAATTGTTTTAAAATCCAGTAAGAATAAAAATTGCCTTTGTCTTTTTTTTATCAAAACAGTAACCTTTAAATGAACTTAATTACTGGCGATTTAATTTATAAATCATGACACGCTGTAGTTACAGAAACCATCTGACGTTTTGGTGAATATATAATATTCATAATTCTATTCTTTAACATCGAGACAAATGAAGATCCGCACCTGTTATAAAGTTTCGTAATAAAATTTTTATTATATTCCACGAGATTCTAGGAACCCTTTGTATAAATTTGTATGGAGATGTGAGACTATAAAAGAATTTCATTTTACGAGAAAAATGAAAATCAGTACCAAACAAATTAAACTAATCAGCTTGTATTCATTGTGCACAAAAAATTTTTAATTAATTTCGACAAAAATTTCAATTACAAATTCTGCAAAATAAAAATTAGCTTGGTAAAAATAATTTTTTTTTTCAAATAAAAAGATTGAAAAACTCAGATTCTTTAACTTTCCAATTCAGGTACATTAATTTTTAAATTGTTGTTACACTTTTTCAGTTTAATATATTTTATTAATACAATAATTCTTTTGATAATTAAATTAATTATTTATTTTTTTGTGTTCTTATTTTCCGCTATTGAAATTTTTCTTAATACTGTTAAGTAAATCTCGTTGAAATCATTTAAAAATATATTTAAATCTGAAAATAATGACTAAGAAAATTTTCTTCAGTTTATGTATATAAATATATAAAATTCGACTAAAACGTGGGAAAAAATTCTGCATTGCCTTATTTCAAGGCTGCAAATGAATTCTCATTATTGTTATAATACCAAGTCACTCGTTGTTGTCATTAGTATCGTTTCTTTTGTTATGTGATAATTATTTTTATCATGAGAAGAACATTATTATTATGTCACTTGGCCTTGAATTTCTTAAGGTTCTTTTTATTTATTTATTTCAATAGCATGTTTTGCTTTTCACAAATTCAATTCAATTTTCTCTGCTCTATTTAATTCATCGCCATTTGTGAAAAATTAATATCAAGAAAATTATTTCCTTTTTCGTTTGTAAAAAAATTAAATTTTTTCTGGTCGATAAGTATATTGAATAAAATAATTTAATATTTATCTCGTTTATTAACGAGTAAAATTATTTATTTATGCGGAAAAGAGAATTTATAAGAGATGAGAAAAATAATTTAGAAAAATACTTGTGTTAAAATTTTAGTCACGAAAATGTGCATTTGAATGTCGGTTGTAACACGTTTTGTGAAAGTTCATTCTTCCGACTTTATCTTAAAGTTACAACTATGAAAATAAGTTTTGAAAAGGAAGAAGGGAATATTCTCCAAAAGTGGTGAGTGTATAATAGCGGTTTATGTAAAACAAGAGGCCAAAGTTAAGTCCTGCATAAGTCAAGAGAGAATCACCTCGAAAAGTAGAATGCATTGTTCGTTGTCGTCGCCGTCGTCGTCGTCGTTGTCCCCTTGGTGTTCATTTGCACAAGGAAAGTGCCATTGACGTCATCAGTTCATCCGCCGAAATTGGAACCCCAGACCATTATTATATTATTAAATTCAACAATCGATGTCATCCATAATATATACAATTCAGATGACAATCTCTCTCCTGGACGATGGAATATTCCCTCGAAAATTTCATTTTTCCTTTAAAGAATTTGATTTTTCTCGAAAATTTCATTTTAGGCAAAATTGTTTTACTCTAAAATGTAATTATAATATAAGGGTTACCGCACAGGTCCGGAAAGTCAGGAAAAGTAGAATTGGTCAAGGAAAAGTCATGGATTTTTATTAAAAGTGAGGGAAAAAATTAAGGTTTTAGAATTCATAAAAATATTCTCAATTTTTGTGTCTTTCTTTTTCGCCTCATAAACTATGAAATGACCACGAATTCTTCTATGAAACCGTCAATTTTTTATATTTCTGACAATAATTTATTCTTAAATAACCTATTTTTTGAAGAACTATCAGAAAATTATCACTTAATATAATTATTTGTGTTTTCGATAAATTTAAAAATGAAAGAAATTCGTAAATAAATGTAATAGAACATTTGAACTAATTTTGATTTGCTTGTGAAACAGATACGAGCTGAGCCAGGACCTGTTGGAGAAACAAATCGAGATGCTCGAGAGGAAGTATGGTGGCGTTAAGGCGAGAAATGCGGCATTAACAATACAGAGGGCATTTCGACGTTATACATTGTTGAAAAAATTTGCGACAATCACGGCAATGGCAAAGGCGGAGAAGCGTTTGAGTCGAAAATTGCAGGAGGCTGCGGAGCGACAGGACCACGAGAGGCATCCTTATCACAGTCAAATTTACATTCAACCGAGCCAGGTCGGTGGTAATCGGCCAATGCCAATTAGAAGTATGTCATTACGAGAGAGGAGACATCCTGAGAATTCACAATGTCAAACGCCGATGACACGTAGTCAAAGTGGAAGATGCGAGGTGCAAATTGGAGGTCACAGGGTTAATGCTCATCAGCATTCTAATCACAATGCACATCAAAGTAGTCGTCATTCTAATTCGATGACACCGAGTCCTTGTGCTAGGCATCAGCCTCCACCCAGTCCTTGTTGGGAGTCCAGTTCACAGGAGAGCGGCTCCAGTATTCATTATTATAATCCACAGGTAATTACCTGTCTTATCTGTTTTCTTTATTTTATTCAGAATTAGAATCCATCAATTTTCAGACAATCGTTT
Source organism: Leptopilina myrica (nomen nudum) (assembly GCA_032872475.1). Taxonomy (NCBI): domain Eukaryota; kingdom Metazoa; phylum Arthropoda; class Insecta; order Hymenoptera; family Figitidae; genus Leptopilina; species Leptopilina myrica (nomen nudum). Next base: position 9,806,746 of record CM065460.1, read on the forward strand.
ACCAAAATCAAGTCACACTCTTTCAATCAAAAAATATTTCATTGATTCAATATTAAATTTTTCTCTTATTTTTTTATTCTTCTATAACATTACAAACAATTATATTTTGTTCCTGAAATAAAAATTTACGAATTTGGAAAAAATTCAACTTCTTTATACTTCTAAAGTGTGTGACATATAATTTTAGAACGATAGATTTTTTTGTAGAAATCTAATTTGTTAGAAATTTAAATAAAAATGTAAAATTACAAATTTTAAAAAACACGTAAGATTAAAAATACAATTTTTAAAAGACTAAAGAAGAAAATAAATCGAATATGTTAAATAAATTAAGCCTAAAGTTAAACAGTAAATAAATAAAAATAAATAACAATTGGAAATTAAAATAGGAATTAAATAAAGTGAAAAGTAAATAAAGTAAACATAAAATAAAATGGAAAGTAAATAACAAGGAAAATAAAGAGTATAAAAGTAAATAACAAATAAAGTGGAAAGTGAATAAAATATACATCTAGTAAAATATGAAATAAAATAATAATTAAATAGAAATAAAAAACAAAAATTAATATTAATTAAAGCATAAAATAAATAAAATAAATTAGAAAAATATAATAGAGAGTAAATAAAAATATTCCATAGAATAGAAAACAAATTAAAAGAAATCCAATAGAACAGAAAATAAAAAACTGAACATTTAGAAAAAGGAAAATATATAAAGGAAATAAAAAAACAGACGAATATTAAAAAACCCCAATTTTTTGCAAATTCTTTTTTTAATTATAATTAATTGAAAATACCACTAATCAGAAATTTTACTACCTGATTTTTTCATTATTTATAATGAAAATAATTAAAATATTTTCAAACGATATTTCGAAACTTTAAAAAATTAAAATATCCAGCAGCTATAATTTTCAAATTTCAAATCTCCATCAATTAAGATTTCCGACAATTAAATTTTTCTGCTTGCCTATAATTTTATCAATTAAAATCTCTTCATAAATTACAATTTTGTCAATTAAAATTTCCTCATCAATTAAAATTTTGACAATTACAATTTCCGTGAATTAAAATTTACGAATGAATTAATTTCCTCCTTTTAATTTGAAATTCTTTGCGATTCGAAATTATCGATCCATTCAAAATTTTAGTACTTACTGGAAACGATACATAATTATATTTTGTTGAAAACTGAAAAATGACGTTAATGCAAAAAAAATTATTCCTCTCTGATTACAATTCTGTCGTATTTAATCATTAGTGTGATTTGAAAAACCATTATTGAAAAATAATAAGAATATTAAAAAAAGACTTTCTATAAAATTATAAAAACAAGATTTTATGTGCTCTGCATGTCTGTCCTGCGTGGTATATAGACACTGGTGCGATAAACTACAAAGCTGCATAATAAATTTAATTGATCTAATTCTTCAACATTCTTGACGAGAGCGCGCATAAGCATAGAAATGGATTTGATCTCATTTCAAAAGTGTTTTTCATCTTTTTCACAAGATATTATTTTCTATTTAGATTATATTTATTTCCAAGTAAAATGATTGCAATAAATCTTTTTTTTCTAATTCTTCGAATTAGAGTTGTAAAAAGTTTCCTTTTTTTTCGTTTCTTGTTTCTTTAATAATTTAGCTAGATTTTTACAGCATTTTGACAAAATGAAAGAGAAAATTAGCGATGAAACAGAAAAAAATTTCCATATTTAGACCGAGGATAATTATTTCGAGTTATTAATTTAGTTTTATTATTAATTAGCAAGTGGAAATATGTTCTTCGCTCTCTCTCTCTCTATCTTACGATTATAATTAGTTTCTTTATTTTTATGAAATAATTTAAAATAACTAATTTTTTTTACTTTTTTATTTGTCCACTTATTTACTTACTTTCTTATTTATTTACCTTGTATTATATTTTCTATTTAATTTTTTATTGTCTATTTCTATCAGATTAATGTATAATTATAATTTCAGTAAATCAAGATTCTTAAGTGACAAATTTTATTCCAAAATATTTTTAAAAAAATTCAGTATTTCAAGTTTATGTTTATGTCTTTAATTATTTGCGTAAACAATTTATGGTATTTTCAATTAATTGAAAATTTGATTAATGACATCTTCAATTAATTACAAATTCGGTTAGAAATGTCTTCAAACATTAACAAATTCGATTAGTCATTTCTTCAATTAATTACAAAATCGATTAATTATTTTGAGAAATAATTACATATTCGACTTATTTCTTCTTCCATTAATTGCATCTTTAATGTATCATATTTTGAAATGATTGTGTCTTAAAATTGTGCTATCTTCAATAAAAAAAATGTTGTCAATGTAAATATTTTGGTGTTATATCTCTTCATCAGATGGTAAAAACATTGTTGAGCATCATCTGTTGTTGGATCTCTTTTCTCTGTCTGCCTCTCTCTCTTTTTCTTTCTTTCTTTCTTTCTTTCTCCTTCTGTGTTCATGTATCTAATTGGAATTTTCATTATCATGACCTGCTTTTTTCCTCTTTTCTCTTGAAATATTAACAACTCGCACATCTGGAGAGTTGTTATTTGATTCCCGAAAAAAAGTTTATTAAGAAGTTTTTTTTCGTAAAAGATTCGCCTTTATTTTGTTTCAAATTCTTTTTTTCGATAACTTTACAGGAAACTTTGTGTGGATTGAGACAAGAAACTCCACCAAGGGATTCGCATAGAACTCCATGCACTTCTCCGTCGACGCCTCATAATCTTCAAAGTTCGTTGTCACAAAATTGGACGGGTTCGTCGTCACAAATTTGCACGTCGGGTGGTAGAAATCGTGGTTCAACGAAAAAAGTACCACCCGAAGTTCCAAAACGAACTTCGTCAATTACATCGAGGTCGATGGAACCGAGGCACAATGGTCTCAGTAAAAGTGTGGAAAATGGAAGTCTCAGTTCGGTACAAAGTTCAGGAAGTGATTCGACTAATTGCGAAAGCTCTGAAGGAGATGCACAGAGAGGCTCGCCTATTTGGAAGCATAAAGGCATTGTGAGTGTCACACCTTTTCCTTTTTCCACTTTGCGTTTCATACGTTTCTTCAATAATTTAAGGAACAAAAAATTGGCATGTTCTTCAAGTTTTTAACGTTCAAATGAACGACAATATTAATATTATTAACTCCTTTTAATTTCTACCTTATTCTGAGCATATTTTTTTCTTATATTTACAAAGTTAATCGTTTATTTAAATTACTCTTTAAGTACAGTAATTAAAACCAAATCGTAATTTTTTTCACTTCTAAACTACATTAATTTTTAAAAATTTAAATTCGAAATTTCAACACTCAAATCATTTTCTCCTTACAATAGTAAATAATACATTATATAATTTTAAAAACAACGATTAAAAATTTACCATCAGTTAATAATTCATACCAAATTAATAATAACGAAATAACAAATAAAAATCAACGGTTAATAAATAATTACAGGGTTGCCACATGCCAGGAAATCTGGCACAGATTTTATCGAAAGTATTGGAAAAATATCCAAGTTTCTAGAATTACTACAAAAATTTCAAAGATCTAAAGATTTAGAAAAAATCATATTTTTCAAAAATTGAAATTTAATAATCATTGGTAAATAATTAACTTTTACAAAAAAATTAGAATCAAATTAAAAGTTTTAAAAATAATTTAATTTAGAAAAAGTTGCAATTAAAGTTTTAAAAAAGATTTTAATATAAACTTTTTTAAGAACTAAAGTTTCGAAAAGTTTTATTTATAATTGATTAAAATTTAAAAAAAAATTAAACTTATTAAAAAATTTAAAAAAAATTTTAATTTTATTAAAAGTAATTGAATTAAAAATTTTATAAGAATCAAAAGAAGTTTATCAAATTAATTAAATTTTTTTAAATATGAAGACAAGACTTGAATTTCCAAATAAAATTTTTGCTTCTAAAAATGATCTTTTTTAAAAATATTGAACTCCAATTGAATTTTTCTTGTATTTCATGGAGAATAGAAAAAAGAAAAATTCCATCTGAAAATAAAATAAAAATCAGTGAAACAAAATCAAATTTTCGTGGCAGGCCTGAATTAATTTCAACTTTTAATATTTAAATACACTTCTTTAATATTCTTAAAGTCATAACCTAATATTCGCGTGTAAAAAAATGTTAATCTCTAAAATTCGTTCGGTTAATAATCCCTTACATAATAATTTTCAAGTAATAAGAAAACTAAAGAAAATATGAATTTTAACGTTTATTATTAAATACTAACGTTTATTAATGGTTTTAATTTTAATAATACGTTTTTTCTCTTCTTTTACAGTCGGCCTCACCCGAACATCAAGACTGTGGCCATACGAACGAGGGTAACAATATGATGAATAGCGTCAAGGAGTTGGGTCACTCCCATGCGAATTCCGGATACCAACACCCATTAATGGATCACACCGAGGCAATATCACAAACGAGCTATAAAGTTTCGGAGCAAAATAGAAAACGTCAATATAGAGTTGGACTCAATCTTTTTAATAAGAAACCAGAGAGGGGTATCACCTATCTTATCAGGCAGGGCTTTCTTGAGAATAGTCCACAGGGAGTCGCTCGATTTTTGATCACAAGAAAAGGACTTTCCAAACAAATGATTGGCGAGTATCTGGGCAATTTACAAAATGCCTTCAACATGGCTGTTTTAGAGTGAGTTTCATTTTTTTTCTAAAAAATCTATATCTATTTTTCTCTAAAAACAGAATCCTTTTCTATAAAAATAAAAAAAATTTCTTTAAACAAATTTCCGCTTGATTGAAGTTTTTATTTAATTAAAGTTTTATGTAATTTAATTTAACCGAATTTGCATTCTTTCTACTTTAAGGAAATTTTTCAAAAATGATAATATTCAATTCAGTAAGAATGGCAATTTGGTAAAATGAAAATTCGACTAAACGAAAATTCCTACAATGAGCAAATTTAACGAAACCTTGAATTGATTCAACAATTATATTCAATAAAAATTGCAATTCTGCATAATAAGTAGATAAAGAAATTAATTCATCTAAAAAAAAGTTCTTATAAAGGATAATTTGTCCGAAATGACAATTCGCTTACGTGCGTTATTCTATTTTATAAACTTCTGACGAATAATGATTATTCCAATAGAAAAAGTATTTCTATTCTAAACAAAAAAGCGATCTTTTTTCTTCTAAACTTCTAATTACAGTATAACAATAGCATTCATACTCTGGTCAATTATTTTTTCCATTGAATTGAAATTAACCCAGAACTTTCTCATTGCAACAATAAAATCACTCGCGCACCGTATAATTAACAATCGCGTTTTAATGTTTTCTAAAAAAAAATACCCCCTTTTTTGTTTACAGATGTTTCTCGCACGAATTGGATCTTTCCGGAATGCAGGTTGACGTTGCACTGCGAAAGTTTCAGACCTACTTTAGAATGCCAGGCGAAGCTCAAAAAATTGAACGATTAATGGAGGTGTTTAGTCAACGTTATTGTCAATGTAATCCCGATGTAATATCGAGGTTACGTTCGGCCGACACAATATTTGTTCTTGCATTCGCAATTATAATGCTCAACACGGATCTGCATACGCCGAACCTGAAACCAGAGCGTCGAATGAGAATGGAGGACTTTATTAAAAATTTACGCGGTATTGATGATTGTGGTGATATTGATAAGGATATTTTAATTGGCGTTTATGAGAGAGTTAAGGCAAATGAATTTAAACCCGGTTCGGATCATGTGACGCAAGTTATGAAAGTGCAAGCGGGTTTTGTTGGCAAGAAACCAAATATGGCGCTACCACATCGTCGATTGGTGTGCTATTGCAGATTGTATGAAATTCCTGATATCTATAAAAAGGAACGATCTGGCGTTCATCAGAGGGAGGTGTTTCTATTTAATGATTTGTTGGTGGTGACGAAAATTTTGGGCAAGAAGAAAGGACGACCAACATATACGTTTAGACAGAGTTTTCCACTTTGTGGAATGGTCGTCACGCTCTTTGAAGTTCCTCGTGAGTTTACGTTCATTTATTACATTAAATTTAATTAATTTCATTTATTAAATGAATAGATCAAATAAATGCTATAACAAGTTAGGAAAATCGGGAAAATTTCAGAAAATTTTGTCAAAAGTATTAACTTGAAAATATAAAATTTTCAGAAATCACTAAAAAAAATGTTTCATTCAAAAAAATATTTTTAATTTAATCTTAAAAATTGAATTGAAATTAACAGGAAAATTAGAAAGGGAAACTTAAAAAAATAGAATTGTAATTAGAATACAAATAAAATGAAAGAAAATTTGAAAATTGAAATAAAAGATTAAAATAAAGTTAAAAATTGTAATTAAGATTGTAATTAAATGATTAAAAGTAAACAACTAATGTTTTTTTTCTTAATTATTGCAGATTATCCTTATGGCATAAGACTGTCGCAACGTGTCGATGGGAAGGAATTGGTGACGTTTAATGCACGTAATGAGACCGATCGGTACAAATTTGTCGAGGATTTAAAGGAGTCCATTAGCGAAATGGATGAAATGGAGACTTTGCGAATTGAGACCGAATTGGAGCGACAAAAGAGTAGTAGAGGAACGAGGGGCAGTGCAGAGAATCGAGATTCAGGTGTTGCCGACGTGGAGGTTTGTCCTTGTCCCGGTTCCTGTTCTGAGAGATCAGAAACGACTGATATGGACAGCCATCTGAAGAGATCTGCACTCAGCAATTCACTTCTCGATATCCACGAACAATGTGAGTTATATTTTTATTAAGAATTTAACAATTTACACTAAGAATTATAGAAGGAAATCTCTTAACTTCGTGTGAAATATTTTTAGTAATCAAATGTTGCGAATATAAATTTCAGATCAGTATGAAAACACGTTAATTAAAAAATTTTGTACACGGACTTACTTTCCGCCTGGCAATTAAATAAATAAAAATAGAATTTTATTTTAAAAATTAAATTTGATAAAAAATTGAAAAAAAGAGTAAGAAAAAAATTAAAAGTGTAATTGAAAATATTACATTTTTCCGTTCATTTATTTTCAGTCGCCGGTGAAAAGCCACAGCGTCGCGGTAGTGTCGGTTCATTGGACAGTGGAATGTCAATTTCATTTCAATCGACTTCCGCGAGTTCGATGAGTCAAGGAATGAAACATCATGGACAACATCATTCTATTCATCCGGGAGCGACACTTGCCGGCGTCAATAAAGGCTTATCACAGCAGCCGTCTTTTTTAGGAGGATTATTTAATAAACGTGAGAGAAAATTATCACAATCGGAGGATACCAGTCCCTATAGTCGTACCACCGAAGTCTAAATTCAATTTTTTGACAACGGGTTTTTAGGGAATAATTCTTTTTTTCACATTGACAAACGGGACTTCCTTGGATCTTCCGAGAGTTTAGAGAGTAGAATGTACAATTTTTTTTAAAAAAAAGAAAAGAAAAAAAAATTAGTTGAACGGAATTGAAGATGCTCGTTTAACAGTCTCACATTCTATTTCAGTTTCTTTAATTTCTCATTCATTGATAAAACAAAAAAATTGTTTTTTCTATAGATGTGTTTCAACGAGTGCATTTTCTTTTCCTTTTTCTTTTTGTACCGAAAAAATTTTAGAATCATACGAGAGCAATTTTTTTCTAGTCATACATTATTGTAAATATAAATGACTCCTACCGGAGGTTAATAATTGCATCACAATGTTTTTTAGAGTAATTCCATATATTTATATATAGTCGATGATGTTTTAAAAATTTTTTTTCTTTGCCACGCTTTTTGTTTTTGATATAAAGAAAAAAAGACTCTGGCACAAATGACCTTTTTAAATTACACGAAAGAGATGAAAATTATTATTGATTGGGCAGGATCCAATCAAAAAAAAAAAAAAAAAAAAAATAGTCCGAACATGGAGTGAAACTTTCGATTATTCGGGCATAATTTTCTTGTGTATAGTATTTATTCGCCTAAATAAGATATTTGGCTTTTATTTTTTATTAATTTATAATCTGCGGTATAAATATGTGAATAATTTTTAATGTTCATACGCATAATTCATTGTATTTTTTTCATTGACTTTAAATTATCATGTCATTTAAAAATAAAAATCAAATTGTACATATAAATAATTAACTTTGCAAAGGCTAATTTTTCTTTTTTTTGACTTTTATGTGTCAAAAAAATTAGATATTAAGACGTACTAAAAAGGAAAATAAGTAAGTGGCGAAATTGATTGTTTTTCTTTTTAAAAAACGAAAAAGAAAACAAAATAACATTGCTCCTAAATGCCAAACGAAACTGGTCCCTAAGTCTTATTAATATTTACAACCATTTTTGTAAAACACATTGCAGTATTATAGAATTATATCTGAACACCGAACGCACTGATGTTTCTTGCGAAAATTAATTTTGACGAAATGACAATTTTAGTGAAGCAAATTTATATTAAAAAAGGAAAATAAAAGAAAACACCAAATTGTTAACAATTGAAAAAGAGTGAATTATTTCTTTAATAATTTTGGCCTCCTTTAAGAATTTTGTCTGAAATTATAATTGCATAATATTCTTCAGTGATTTTAAATTTCGTTATTTCGTGTAATAAAGACGTTTTTTTCATAAAATAAGAGGTTCTAACATGAAATGTAAAAAAAACGTTTTTCTACTGCCAAAGTAATAAAATAAAAAAATTTGTGATTGAAATAACGAAACGAATTTCTCTCGCTAAATAAATACGCAATTTTATTCACTATAATGCGTTCTTTTATCAATGTGTAAATATTCTTACTGATTGTATTACAAAAATAGGTATATCATTAATAAAATAATAATAGTACAACCGAATCTCAAAATTCGATGATTGGAATTTTTTCTACACGATATTCCGTCTCTATTTTATCATTTGCGAGAAACAATAAATTGTTCAAAATTGAAAATTAAAATGAAATAAAATTATTGCGATTTCTGGAAATTAGAATTTTAAAAAATTTTAAATTCTTTTCTTTTAATAAAATGGAACTTTTCTCATTATGAAATTTTTAACAGCAAGTACTTTCGTAAATGGAAAATACGAATTTTAAAGAAACATTTTTTAAAGGAATTAAAAGTCAATAAAATTCACATTTGTACTAACGCTGAAAAAAGAAAACAAAATACTATTCAATGAATTTTAATCGCAATTGTTTAAAAAGATAAATGATTCTAAGAGAAAAAGTGGTCAATTTTAATAATCAATTCTTGATAGCTTATTGTAGAAATCTTAAAATAAAAAATAACAAGCAGACAAAAATATATCTAACGGAAAAGACTGTCGTTTAGTGATTTAATTAAATTTTTTTTTGCAAATGAAAAAAAATTTGTCTCGAGAAAAAAGAAAAAACAAATTTTTAGGTAAATGTCCAAGAAATTAAAAAAAAAATGTTTTTTTTTAAATAATTAGAAAATGTTTTCTTGAAAAATAAGAAACAATTATAATGCCAGCCATATGTTGACAATATAAATTCACGCAAGTTAACAATAAGTCACTGAAACGTCAAACATTTTAATGATATTTAAGTAATTTAGCGATAATTGTAAATTATTATCATTGTAAATATATTATTAAAACACCGGAATGAAAATGAAAACGTTCGCATTACCGATAAAAAAAACTTATCCGCAAGAGAAATTCGTAAATTGTAAATCGTCAACTAATAAAAAAAAATTAAGGCCTATAATAATAGTTATAATTTTTTTAAAATAATCCCTACCTGTGTTTTAAATTCTAATAATTAAAATAATTTAAAGAAACATGGCTCTAAATTACATTTTTTTGAGAAATCTAAATTATTGTTATAATTATTGTCATTTGTTATTTAAATAAACCGAGGACCAAATTGCATTTGTATGTTATGTTTATTTTACTTTTAATTTATTTAAAAGTTCTTCTTTTATAATTAAAAATCAGTTCCTATTAATTATTTTAAATGTGATGAAGACTTTAACATCAGTGTATTTCAATTCAAAAAATTATAAGTAAAATTCACAGAATCTTTTACTACCTATTACAGAAATCCTGCAGATTTTAAAATAAATTTAATCTATTCTTTCATTTATATATAATTATATTTATAAATTTAATGTATAATAATAAATAAAAAATGTATAAAATTATTATTTACTTGAACGAGATTGTGTTTTCATATAATGATGTTGTTTAAAAATAAATATTGAAAAGGAAAATTATTTTTTCTCCGGAAGCAGGCGTACAAACAAAACGGAAATCAAACTGCTCGTGAATTCTAAATTATCGGAAAAATATAATCTGATTGGCTGAAAGTGCGTCCATTTATGCTCTATTCGAAAATTCGCGCCCAATTCAACCAATAAGAATTGTTTATTTTGCGTGAGCGTCTATTATGGATTCACCTTAACGATTGTGGATTGGCATTACTGTTTGCGCTCGAACACCGCAGTTTGTTGAAAGCGTGTTGATGTAGTAAACAATGTGCGTTGTTCGTAATTAATTAGTAAAATTTATATAATCAGAAAGTTGCAAGTGTTCTTGCAGGAACTTAATATTAAGTGAAAAATTAAGTTTATTTCGTTGATGTATGACGATTTTTGGACGTGAAGAATCTCCATTATTTTTATAGTTTCTAGACGCCGCGTCGATTCTCTGTTATACACAATCGATACAAATCGTTCTTTTGCAGTCGGTAATTAAATTATTAATTGACATTTTCAAGTTATGGAAGCAAATAAAACATTGTTTATTGAAACTATTAAACTATTTTTTCACTGAAAGTTTCGTATAGTTATGGTCACAATGTGCTTCCATTAGGCCACGTGTTCGCAGTCAATTTTCATTTCTCGATCAGATTTTTTGTTTCGAGCAGTAAAACATTTCTTAATTTTTGAAGAAGTTTATAAAAATAGTGTTTACAGGGGCAAGGGAGGATAGTTAATTCGGTGAAAAAAATGCATATTTTTAAGAATTTTTTTATCGATACAGAGAGTGTTAGTATATTAAGTCAATTTCCATACAATAATGCAACATTGGAAGAATATTTCCCTACGTTTTTACGCTGTGTCAATTTGGCCCGTCAGCGGGCCAAATAAGATACTTTTATTATTTGGCCCGTCACCCCACTTCCATACATTTCAAGACGGGCCAAATAAAAAAAGTATCTTATTTGGCCCGTCAGTGAAAATATTTATTAATTTTTCTTTTCCCTTTTATTTGGAGGAGGAAGGAGTCATCCACCTTGGGTTAGAAATATGTTTTTTTATTAGTAAATGATATTTTTTTTAATTATAAAAAATGGAAGGTAGATGACTCCTTCATCCTCCAAATAAAAAAGAAAATAAAATTTTCTTTTCTTTAAAGAACTTTAAGAGTTTTTCAATTTTTTATAATTAAAAAAAATATCATTTACTAAAAAAAACATATTTCTAACTCAAGGTGGATGACTCCTTCCTCCTCCAAATAAAAAGGAAAAGAAAATTAATATATATTTTTAATTAGTAAATCATATACCTATTTTCACTGACGGGCCAAATAAACTACTTTTTTTATTTGGCCCGTCTTGAAATGTATGGAAGTGGGGTGACAGGCCAAATAGACACAGCGACATTTTTATTGAAAAATATTGAAAATTTAACAAATGATAGTTTATTAACAAAGACACTGCGGAAAAAAGTTGTTTTGCGGTGTGCATAAATACTCGTAACAGAATCATCTAAACCATAAAAATAAAAATGCGCATTTGTTAGAGGAGATAATTTTCGAGGTATTCACGAGAGGAAAATTTTCAAATAGTGTATTGGAAAATATTTCAAATTTAAAAATAAACAAATTACAAATTGTTATTTAATGAAGAATATTAATTTTCAAGTTTTTTCGGATAACTTTGTCAATTTTGCTCCTCTTAACCTGAAGTTTTGACATATTCTTGAGATATTATGCATTCATTAAAAAATAATTTTTTAATACTATACTTCCCCTTTAAAACTGTAATTGTTTGTGGAGAAGACAATCATACAATTGTTAAACATTTTGGAAACAAATGAAGTGTCACAATTGTTAGATTTTGCTGAGATTTTGCAACAAATTTTCTATATATACAAATATTAATGTAGGTACATATATACATTTATAGAAACAAATATTTTCTTATACTCTTGTTGTATTTATACATGGAAAAACAATATAATTTAGTGTTAATTATAAATACTTTGTGATGTGATAAAGTATATTTTGATCCTGTTGCGCGTGATTTGGATATTCGTATTGACTCAAAAAACTAAAATTATAAAAAATAATCGAAAGGATGCTGAAAAATATCAAAATGGAAATTGTGCGTCATCCTGAACGGCCTAATGGTTGTACTTATTATCTACTTTTCAAATATCCATCTACAAAAAAACGATTAATGAAAGGTTAGTAGCGTTTAATTTCCTAAAGTTTTGAATCTTCACATGTGAACGAAAAATTTGTTTCTCTTAAAATACTTTTAAAAATTACTTTATTGAAATAGAAAATAATGTAAAAATATTTATTATTTTTATTGCCAAATGAATGAAATTATTTTTATTTTCGTTCTATATTTAAATTTTGATATAATTAATAATGTGTCATGTATTAAAAAACATTTACAAAGTTTCAAAAAGGCAAAAGAGAAGTAGAGGAACGAGGGGCAGTGCAGAGAATCGAGATTCAGGGGTTGCCGACGTAGACGTTTGTCTTTGTTCCGGTTCCTCCTCTGAGATAACAGAAGTAACTGACATGGACAGCCATCTTAAGAGATCTGCACTCAGCAATTCACTTATCGATATCCACGAACAATGTGAGTTTTATTTTTCATAATTTTCACTAAGAATCGATTTTTTCATATTTAAATTCCACATTTTCAAAATATTTAGTTTACGTTTTTGATATGTCTAATTACGTATACATAATTTAAAAAAATATTTACATACCAACAATATTTAGTTCGTTAGAACAATTAAAACGTTTACAATTTTTTGAATTTAAAATATACGCGCAGTAAGTGTGTACCACTAAATTATCACGGCTCGAATCAGTGAAGCTATTTAAAAATACTACGGATTTTACGGACCAAAAATGAAAAATTACTAACAAAAGTATAAACAGTCCAAGTCACATAAAAGAATATTTAAACTATAAATTAAATTGTTTTCATAACTATAAAATATAAAGATATCGATTTCTTCAAGTATAATATCACTTGATAGTATAGTTATCAGTTTTGTTACTGTAACTTCTTCAAAATTATTATCATTTTGATTTAATTATTTTCTAAAATTTTTAACTAAAATTTTTCTTTAAATCAATTATTCTTTATAATTTTTAAAAAATTTCTTTGAGAAGATTCAAATCCATTTGTTTAAGTACAATTCAATTTTATGCCAAATTTCGATTACATATCGGGAATTCTTCAATTAAATATAAATTAGAAAATAAGAACTTGAAATAGTTTCAAAGAAATGCAAATAAACTCTTTCAAAAAAATTAAACTCAAAGTTCAATTATTTAATTGCAGAAATAAATAATTTATTCAATAGTTGAAAACTTCTTGAAATTGATTTGTTATAAAGAGAAACATTATCAACATTGTTTTAAATAATTCAGTGGATGCAAAGAATTTTATTAAAATTTTCAAAAATTATCGATTTCATACGAAGGACTTGATTAAGTTTTTTTAAAAATAATTTAAAAAAGTTTTAAACACAATTTAAAATTCTATTTAAAAAAATTGACATTCTGAGATGAGTTTTATTATTTATGATAATAGTTGAAGTATTATGAAGAAATTTATAAAAAATTTTCGTAAATAATAATTGAACTCCTGTGAAATTTTTTTTATTTATGAAAATAATTATAATTAAAACTTTGCGTAGAATTTTATAAGAATGTATTTAAATAGTTGAATTCTTTGGGAAAATTTTATTAAAATAGTAGTTATAGTTATTAAAAATAATTGAATAGAGGATAATTTTATGAAATAATTGAAATTTTGCAACGAATTTTATTAAAATTGAAAATAAATGAATTTCTGCAATCATTTGTAACTTCCGAAAAATTCTTCAAATTATATCGTACAATTTACAAACTTTTTGTGCCTTTTTAATTAAATTGCGGACTTCATGGACTTTTTTTCAAACTGACTTTTACGGAATTATTTATAACAAATTGTTCATTTCACGATCATTTTGCTTCCTCAATATAATATATACCAATAGTTTAATTTTTTATTCTATAATAATTATTTTAAAGTGTTAAGATAAAATTACAAATAATACAAAATTTCAATTTTTTGTGAAAAATAAAAATTTAGATTAAATATGAAAATTTTTATAAAATATATATACTTTATATACATGAATCGATTTATTTTCATGTCAGCAATTAAAAATTTTGACAAGAATTAATGAAAATTTTAATAAAGAAAAAAGTTATTTCAAAAAATAAAAAAAATGATTTCTTCAAAAATTAAAAAATTGTTTTAAATATTTTTGAAAATCCTTTTGTCTGATTTTAAACATTCGTGACCGTAATACACCTGTATAATTTTATCAAAATCAATAAAAGAGTAAGAGAACACACATACATCCGGACATTTGTTCCTCTTGACGAAATATATACATATATACTACACTTGAAAATTTTGTCAAAATATTTGATTCTAAGAAATTCCAAAATCGACATCAATACAAGACTTTCTTTGAGAGAAAATAAAATTATTATAAATAACTTAATATATATAGACATTTTATTTCATAAATTTAAAATAAATACAACAGAATACAATAATGAAATAATAAAAAATGCGACAATTACATTGTATTATGTAAAGATAATGAAAATTAATGATTTAATTTTAAACTGATATAAAAAAGTGAACTTAAACGGTACTTTTTGACTTTGTCAATTTTGTCTTCTTTCTCAGTTCCTTTAATTTGTCACGTAAACTGTTTCTTATGCTCACATCCGTCGTTAATTTCCAATCGAATTTTCTTGCATGTGAACGAACAAATTCTGAAAAACAAAAAATTTAGAATATTATTGAAAGATTTATTTTTAATTATTATTATTGAAAAAACTCTGCTAAGAATTTTTAGAAGAGAGAATTTCTTATTTTTAAAAGAAGTTTTCGTGATACTTACTGAGCATAACTTCCACGGCAATTGTTGGAAGACGTGGCCTTTTTCTGTCTTCTTCATCTGATGCTTTTCCATCTAGCGATGCTTTTCTTAGTGCCTCAGATATAAATAATTCACACATTATTCCTCTAGCTAGGATATTTGCACTTTGAGCACGTGAAGTTATTCTTCTCAATGCCAAACTGTTAATGAATACTCCGCTACTTTCGCCCAATTCAATCACCTGTCCATGTCAGGAATCATCAAAAATATTTTTTTAAAAAACTGATTTAAATTAGAATTTAAAAACTTATATTTTAACTTCTGGAAAGCAAAATATATATGTCGTAGGCAAAAATAAGAATCAGCCATTTAGCCAAACACCTCTTTGCCTACGACATTTATATATATTATTACCATTTTATTATCGAAATTTTCGGCTTTATTTTTCATCATCCACAAATCTTCGGGTGCAATTTTATCTTCTTTTATGAGAACATCAATTGGAGGTGATTGTCCTTCTTCCATTTCTTCTTGTAAGGAAAAATAATCTATATAATCGTATTCTTCTTTAATAACCACCATGGGAGAATGTGAATCGTTTTGTATGTTATTTTCATGAGGTTGGTTTTCTGTCGAACTCTCATAGACCTTTCTCTCACATTCGGGAGCCGTTTCTCTATAATTCGCCTCTTCTAGACTCTGAATAAAATATTGGACATGATGAAAAAAGTTGTAATTATTTAAGAAGCAAAGAGAAACAAAAAAAGGAGGGATACCCCCGAAAAATAAGTAAAAAAACAGAAAGCTGAAAGCAAAAAAGAATCGAAAATCAGGCTTTGCACTCATCTACTAAAACCTACTATTTACTTCTTTTTTACAAGTAGCAAAAAAGCTATTATTTCTGTTTTTTAGAGGGGTGTTTAAATTAACTTTGATTATGATTAATCTTTGCACAAAGAAAGACAAATACGTTAGAATGTTCGACTATTTAGAAAATTCAATTATTTATCAATTATTAAAATAAAATACTTTTATAATTCTATTTGTTAAAAAGTTTCTAAGGAAATTCTTTAACAAATTTAATTATTTTCAGTTGAATTTCACTAAATTTCTAGTAATTCGATAATTTTTTTTACACTTATTTACATATTATATTTAAATCATTTTTAAATAATTCAAATTGAGATAAAAAACAAGTTTTTAAAAACAAATTAAAATGATAAAACTTTTTCTAATTTGATGATCAGTGAAAAAATGATTAAAATTTATCATTTCATTTTAAAATGTATTTGACATACTTATTAATATTCAGGGTAAGTTTGAATTTCTAAAGGTCAAAGCATAATTAAAGCATAAATTAACACTTTTAAGAGCATAATTATAGCATAATTCTCATTTTTTAAAGCATAATCACAAGTTTTTCAAAAGCATAAATTGTCTTGTCGAAAAGCATAAAGTTCCTGTCCCTACTAAAACTAGAAATGAAAAAAGTAATCTTAGAAAACATAATTGAATTCTTTAAAAAAATTTAATTATTGTCAAAAAAATATTCAAAATTAAATTTTTTACAATATCTAGTATTTTCATGAAATTTTGCAAAATAATTCAATTATTTAAAAAATATTGATAAACTTCATCCAAGATTTAATTATTATTTTCATAAATAATAAAATGTCCAGATGAGTTCAATTAATTTAGAAAAAACTGTGAATAAAATGATGGATTTTAGGATTCCTTTTTAACGAAAGGGCATGACCCGCTGTTTTCTAAACAAAATAAAAATAATAAAATTCTAAGCAAGATTTCAATTATTTTCATAAATAATACTGAGAATCATAAAGAATTTAAATTATGTTTAAAACTAGGCTTTAAATTAATTAATCCAAACATTTAATTATTTTCAGAAATAAAGTTTTCCACAAGAATTCAGTTATTTCAAAAAAAAAAAATTTCATATTATTTAAAAATAATTCTTACACAAAAATTACATAAATTACTTTCACAAATAATAAAATGCTTTTTATGATTTCAATTATTAAAAAAAAATTTTAATAAAATATCAATTCAATTATTGTCAAAAATTATAATAGTTCTGTGTAAAATTTAATTATTTTTAAAAACTTTTCACAACTCAATGATTTTCAATATCTATAACTATTTTCATAAAATTTCACAACAGAACTCAATTATTGAAAAAGATTTTTGTAAAAATCTTCATAAGAATTAAATTCTTTTCTTTATTAATAAAAATTTCTCAAAAATTCAATTATTTAAATTAGAATTTGCATGGAATTCTAATGATAATGAAATCATTTCTATAAATATTTAAATTCTTTCATGAATAATAAAATTCGATGCAGGAATCCAATTTATTAGCAGGATAAGAAAGAAGTAGATATTTTTGATGAAAATTAGGATGAAGTCAAAAAATATAATATAGAATGGAATTTTTGTTAGTTTTGTAAAGTGTCTATAACGAGTTTTTTGGTCGTCAAAAAGACGTAAAAAAAGTTTCATCGTCAAAAAATTAAAAACTTTTTCACTACTATTTTTAGGATATTTAGTTTGAAAGCTACTTTTTAAAAATTAATTATTGAGTGCAAAGTCTGAAAAAATCAAGAATAAATAATCGCATTAAAAATTTTTACATACCTTTTTAATTTCTAAAAGTTCCTCATATGCTTTTTGTGCATAACTCAGAGCACTGTCAACCTTAGCCAATAAGTATTCATTTCTTTCCCTTTTTGCATCTTTTTCTAATTTTATAACCATTGTAATATTCCCTTCGTTTCTCTCTTTGTTATATTTTTCACTATCGTCTATTATTTTCAATCTTTTGCTCATTTCGTTTTGTTATTATTTCCTTCACATTCTAAAACATTTTTTTGTCCAATTCAGAACAATTTGTTTGAAAACATTTGGAAAAAGCAAACATTGAAATTGGATATAAATTATTTAAATAAAAGAGAAATTTTAAAAATATATATTTATGAAGTTTACAAAATATTTAGAAAGTATAGAAACAATGTAGATAACAGATAATAATATAGAATATAGATAAAAATATAAATGAGACTTACGGAAATTCAATGTTTAATTTAATGAAAAATGTCTAATAAGTTGACGGTTTTCTGATTTTTTTTCTTGCTCCGAGTATAGCAAAACAAAAAAAATTGATTTTCTTATTTTTTAAGAAAAATTATTCGTTCGTTTTTTGTTTTCTCTGCGAAAAAACAATACTTTCAAACAATCACCATCCTCTTCGTTTAGATCGTTGAATAGATGAGTGGGAAAAAATAAATTATCACAACACAATGAACGGAGATATTTTGCCTTTCACGGATAATTTTCATAAATTATATTTAGCCTTTTTGGGAAAATTGAAATAATTATTTACCGGCTTTGAAAGTTTAGCTGGTTCAGCTTTATTTTTATACTTTTAGGCTATGTTTCTCTTTTCTAACTTTCGGGTGTCATTGTAGTTTGAAATGAAATAAACAGATGGCTCTGAATTTTCGAATCAACTGTTGGAAACAATGTGTTATGAGTTATCCGAGGATTGATTCTTGCTTTGTTCTGCTGTTCTGATAATTGGTCAGTGGTAGTTCAAGGTTCCAAGTTGCTGGTTCAACTTTTAGTGGCCCTTCTTGCTTTTTACAAAAAATTCGGTAGATATTCATAACTAAGAAGTAAAAGTCGAGTGGAGCATTGTAATTAAAATGTTGAACTTAATATGAGAAGAGACCGTTGTGAAGAAAAAATGGGAGAAAAGAATAGAGGAAATTAGAGAAAATAACCTAATAAAATTCAAAAGGGGGGTCATAAACACGCGTTTATAAAGTAAAATTTGGAGTAATTGCTCGTATAATCTAGTCACTATTGTTAAATATTTATGAATAATTCAGTAATAGATTTCGTCTTCCCTTGTACTGAATCCAATGTAGGATTTCGTGATTTTTTAAAATAGATAGATATTTTTCTGTGTTAACAACGGTCTCATTTTCATATTACACACGCGATGCAAGTATTATTTCTTTTTCCTTCTTTTTTTGGGGGGGTGAGATTAGGTTAGGTCGTATCCGGAAAAACAGCAGAGGCGCTGCGGACTTTCGTGTGCGCGAGAATAATCAAAATCAATGCAATAGTGCAGTGTTCCAAAGATTGTCTTTGCAGGTGTTTTTTTTGAAATAAGTATTTTTTGTTTCCTTCGTTCGAAAATATAAACATTCATCATGTCGAACGGATTAGCAGTGTTAAATAATAGGCAGTCAGTTCAAAATTTGAGTAAGTTATTTTTTCATTTTGTATGGCGTCGGGAAAAGTCTTTTAAAGAACGGTTAAATTATATATATGTATACATTTTTCCAGCCTGTAACGCTTCGCCAATTGTCTCCACGACACAAGGACAAGGAAAACACTCGGCGAGGGTGAGTTTTTTTTTCATCGTCGACGACGACGACTAATTAGAGCTTGCTATTTTTAGATTTCTTTTGTTTTCCTTTTTTCCTCGGGAATGAAAGACCCTTATTTTGCATTTCAGATGGAACAATCGAACATCTCGCACGCTGCTCTTAAAAGAAATGCTGATATTGCTCTGGATGGTTTGTTTTTTAATTTTTCATAGATTTTTTTTTAAATTCAAAATTTTTATATTTTTATTGCTTCCTCATGAGGAAGTATTTAATTAGGATTGCCACAGGTCAGGAAAATGGGGGAATTTTATTAAAAGTACTGGAAAAGATTCATTAAATTTTTATTTTTAATTTCATGTTTTAAAGAACATGAAATTCTGAAATCAAAAAGTTTTGTAATATATATTTTATTAATTATTAAAAACAATGGATTTATAGAAGAATTTTAGTTCAAAATACCCAAAAGAATTGAATTTTGGAGAAATTACAAATAAATATAAATAAATAAATCAAATACCTTTATAAAAAATAAAATTCTTCGACATTCAATTTTTCTAAAAAAAAAATTTAATAAATTTCTCGGACAAATTTCAATTATGTTCAACATTTCTCTCAATTTAACGATTTTTAATATCTATTTGAATAAAAATTTCCATAAGTATACAATTATTTAAAACAGCTTTTAATAAAATTCTAAGACAACATTTGATTATTTTCATGAATAATAAAAACTTCACAGGAATTCAATCATTCTCATAAATAATAAAATTCTTTTTTAGGAATTCAATTATTTCCATAAATAATAGAACTCATGACAGGATATCAATTATTTTTAATACATAAATTTTAATCAAATTCCTTGGAAAATGTCCAGACACCCTACGGAATATTCACAATGAGCCCCTAACTCAAAAAAATAATTTTTCTCATTAAAACCTTATACATTATAGTATAGTTCACGCTAAAATAGTATGGGCCGTATTCTACCTATTGAAGGTAGATTGTTTTTTCTGTTAAGTATTAAAAATAATTTTTAACACAATTTTAATCTGATCCGATCTTTGAAATTTTAATTAGGTATATCAAAAACGACGAAAAATTTTTTAATGAGAATTTTAGTTTAAGAAACATTTAATTATTCAATAAATTATTTATTTTTGTATTTAAATAATTGAATTATCGTAGAATTTTTTTTATAACAGTTGATTTAAAAATGAATTTTATTTAAAATTTAAGTAAATTTCTTCATGAAAATTCAATTGTTTTTATGAATAATAAAATTCATCCCAAGAATTCAATTATTTTTATAAAGAATAAAATTTTGTGCAAAAAAAATTATCATTTAAAAATTTTAATAAAATTCTTCACAAAAATTCAATTACTTTCATAAATCATTATAAACGTTTTCTGTAGAATTGAATTATTTAAAAAAATTCAAGTATTTTTATGAATAAAAAAACTCATTGGATAATTTCAATTATATTGATTTTAGTCAAATTAGAAAAATGCGAAAGTTAAAAAAATTTTTTTTTTTAATTTGTTAAAAGAATTTAATTATTCAAAAATTTTTTTAAAATAAATTATTTTTTAAGAAATATTTAATTATTCAATAATTTATTTATTTTTGTATTGAAATAATTGAATTATCGTAAAATTTTCTAATAAAAATTGATTTAAAAATGAATTTCACTTTAAATTTTAATAAAATTCTCCCCAAGAATTCAATTATTTTCATAAAGAATAAAATTTATTCCAAAATATAATTGTCATTTAAAATTTTTAATAAAATTTTTCACAAAAAATCAATTATTTTCAGAAATTACAAAAGTCTTACTAGAAATTCAATCATTTTAGTAACATTCATTACAAAAATTCAAGTGTAATTTAATTTAATATTAATTTTAATTGAATTACTTAAAAAATCAAAATTCAAATTCAATTATTTAAACATTTGTTGATACAATTCTTTAGGAGAATTAAATTTTAAGAAAAATGCAAACTTAATAAATGAGGTATTTATTTTTGTATTTCAATAAGAATTGAATCCTCGTAAAGTTTTCTGATAAAAATTTATTTTAAAACGAATTTCATAAAAAAATTGTATAAAATTCTTTGTAATATTTCTGTTATTTGCATAAATAATAAAATTCTACCCAAGAAGAATATTTAAATAAAGAATTTCCGAATAATTGAAAATTCATGTGAAATTAAATTGTAAACAAATGGATTTGAAAATTCTCAAATAACATTGACGAAATAACTGATTTAGTTTTAGTTGAAAATTCTAGAAAATAATAATTTAATTGAAATGATGAAAAATTTTTGAAAAAGTTGCATAAACAATACTCAATTATAATATTAGTGCGATTCCACGCCACTTTGGTAGTCTTTTGGAGTAAGCAAATGAATTTTAATGAATGAATGAATAAAATATTCATTGTATCACTCGGTGATCATCAGTAATATGAAACATAAAGAAACCGATCACTCGGACTCCTAGTTATCGTTATCTTCATGTTTTATGATAATATTCTTGTAAGTTGTTTAGTTTGAAAGAGGTTTGAATTTTTTAATTTTTGAAAATCTAAATTCCTATGGAGAAATAATAAATATTTATTTTGTAATGAAGTTTTTGATATTTTCGAATAATTTTACAATAAATGAATCAGAATAAAAATAAAATTCTTGTGGCAACCCTGTAATGATTGTTTTTTTAAATTTTGTTGTTTTTCATGAATGTTAATATTTTTACGTCTCTTCTATAGAATTATCATCTCCTGTTTCGTCAGGTTCGCCATGCTCAAAGAAACGACACAAGAATCCACAGCCAAAGAATGCGGTGTGCGCTTTAAATGAATTAAAAGCGGGCGCTGTTTACAAAGTTGTTTCGCAAACTGGTCCAACGCACGCTCCAATATTTACAATTGCAGTGCAAGTTGACGGGCAAACTTATGAGGGTAAGGGTCGTACTAAAAAACTGGCGAAACACGCCGCCGCTGAATTGGCATTAAGAAATATTGTACAATTTCGTAATGCACCTGAAATTGTACGCGTTATTAACACAAATAATTGTCAAGCAACACCAATGGAGCCGGACTTCACGAGCGACGTTACTGAGCGTGATAATCATTTGGTGAATGCATTTAAAACTCTCGCACAAGAGCCAAAGAGTGCAAGTAAATTTTTAGACAAGGGCCCAGTTGCATTAATTAATGAATTATATCCGGGCGTTACTTATAAATGTATTTCTGACACGGGCGAGAGTTATGCAAAATTCACAATTGCTGTGACAATTGATGGCGAGACATTCGAGGGCACGGGGCCGAGTAAAAAATTGGCAAAAGCAGCGGCAAGTAAGGCGGCGCTCGCTAAATTACGAAATGTTCATAGCTCATCATTTTGTATTCCATTACCGGTGAGAGTGTTGCCGAGTTACGCTAATTCTGGACATTGGCAGGAGCAAATGAGCCTACCGCAAATGTTGGCCGATCGAATAGGAAAAATGGTTAATCAAAAATTCACCGAACTTGTGCAAAATAAACCGCAGCACGCGCGGCGTAAAGTTTTAGCTGGAATCGTTCAAACAAGAGGCAACGAGGCTGAATTAATTTGCGTTTCAACTGGTATTGTTTTCCTATTCATTCAAAATTTCTCTCTTTCGCTAAATTTATTATTCAACTAACATTATTATTATTCTTTACTTCACTCATTCAGTTTTCATTCATTATTTCTCTGTTTCGTTAATTACTTTTTCATTTTTTTTAATTTATCACTTCTTCCATTCATTGAATTATCAAAGTCAAAGTCGATGAAAATTTTCTTTAGTTAGTTAATTAGTTTGTTTAGTTGATTATTGACTGTAAGAATTGATGTTTGCTTTTTTCAGGTACTAAGTGCGTTTCGGGTGAACACTTGAGTGTGAGTGGCGGAGCGGTGAACGATTGTCACGCAGAAGTCGTTGCACGTCGCTGTCTGTGCGAATATTTATATAAACAATTGGAGCTGCACACTGAAAATCGTGGCGATGAATCAATATTGGAAGAATCAAAACAGGGATTCAAGCTCAAGCAAGGAATACAATTTCATCTTTATATTAATACTGCGCCTTGTGGTGATGCAAGAATATTTTCGCCACACGAGGAAAATGAATCGGTCGATAAGCATCCAAATCGAAGGGCCCGCGGACAGTTGAGAACGAAAATTGAGTCGGGCGAAGGAACTATCCCCGTGAAAAGCAGCGAGGGGATTCAAACCTGGGACGGAGTTCTCATGGTGAGAAAATATTTTTTTACTACTTTTGAAAAAAGGTACCAAAAGTTTTAAACGTTTAAAAAACAGTAAAAAAAACATTTTTTCTAATTATAAAATTTATAATTTTATTATTTAAATTTATTAATTCTTTTTTATTTTTTTTAAAGACGATATTTTTACTATTCATTTAAATTTGTATTTTATAATTAAAAAATTAATTCTGAGCTAAATTAAATGTTCAGTTAAATGTCCAGTTTGTTTTTTTTAAATTTATATACATATTTTTTTAGTTTTAAATTTTACTGGAAAATTAAAATGTTTTCATGCCTCGCGGGTTTAATATTACTGTTTGTTCTTTTCTTAGTTATTTAAAAAAACCTGACTTTTTTCGACTTATTTTCAAAAAATACGATTTTTTTCATTTATTTTTTCACTTTTTTTTGCTCTAAGGGAGGAGGGGCGTCAAACTATTCCTTACGACCAGCAGAAAAAATGGCTCTAATGTATGGAAATATTCTTACAAAGTTGGGGGTTAAAATTTTAGAAAATAGTCCTTACGTAATTTGTACATGTCTCCTATTAAAATTTATTCAATTTGAATAATTTTTTTCAGACAATTAAAAAGTTTTTAAATAATTGAAATTTTAATTTTGAATATAATAAAATTCTCAAAAATTTTCCTGGAAAATTTGCAAATGGAAATTTAACAATAAGAATTAATGAAAATAGGCTGCAAATATTATATTAAAATATTTTTTTTAATGTATGGCAATCTTAGGATTGTATCATCATAATTTTTTAAAATTCAATTATTTTTATTATTTTGAATTAGATACATACTTTGGAAAATACAAATATCTAGATACAAAAAATAATTGCATTAAAATCTTTTTCAAAAATAAATTTTTTAATTAAAATTCTTAAAAACATTAATTACATTTTAAAGAAGCCAAATGTTCTTTAAAGATATTCAATTATGTTTTTTTCAAAACTTATATCACAATATTTTTGAAAAAATTATTTCTGAATTCTTTTGTATAATAATTTTTTTAAATTAATTATCTTCAACAAATTTTTTTAAAAATTTTCTTATAGACTTCTTATTGACTTTTTGAAGAAAATTTTTTTTCATGTATGTAATTAAGTAATTAAAAAACAAATTTGAAAAATTTTTGGATAATAATTTTTTTGAATATTTTTGTTACATACTTTCAGTAATTAACTTTTGTAATTTTTTATAAAAAATCATGAAATGTTATTATTGTGAAAAGAAGAATTGTATTTCAATATTTTAATTCTCTATAAACTGAAAAATTTAAAAAAAAACTGACTTTGAGAAAAATTTCAGTTAAAAATTTTGTAAAATTGGTTTGAAATTCTGGTAAATTATTCAGGTCTGTGAAGCTGGCAGAACCACTTTCATAAAAATGAATTTGAATTCCGCTGACCGGACCATAAGAAAAAACGCGTTAAAAACGACAACAAAATATTCATCAAGTGCCTATTTTTTAGTGCTCAATTAGTGCTCAAAGATTAACACAATAAAATTTTTTTTTATTGATTATTTATTAAAAAAAAAACTTATTCGAATGAGTGAACGATCCGCTATCCGCATCATTACGAAAAACACGCTAAAAACGTCAACAAAATATTTATTAATAACGTATTATTTAGTGCACAAAGATTAGCACAAAGGAAATTTTATTTATTTAAAAAGCTACGGATTTGGTCAAAATTTTATTTTATTTTTACCTTAAGAGAGATTAACTTGTGCAGTATAATAAACATTGTTTTAGTAACGTGTAAAAGTATTACATTTATACTGCCGTCCTGATGAAGAAAGTGGTTAAGTGACATTTTTATGAAAAATGAGTTTTTTATACCGTTGGATTCGTTATAAAATTTAGAATCTATCTACAGTATTACATTTTACCGATATTAATTAATTTTAAAGATAATGAGACCCTAATTATCGTACTTGCAGAGATTTTCGTGAAATACTTATTTATAGAACCGTACTTGCAAAGAGTCGCCAAAATGATGACGTAGATGAGAACTTTTATTGGAGCTCGAACATTTTCTTTTAGCACAAGGAATATCTGCTTTCATTACAGAATGAAAATCATCTTCAGAAACAGACTGATTAAAAATTGAGTTTTCAATGAAGAAGTAATTTGTTTCGCGTATCTGTTTCTCACATCCTTTGTCACATTCTAAATTCATTCTGCAATTCGGCAAGTCCTTAATAAGCTTGAGTGCTAAGTCAAAAGCATTTGTATTGCAATCAATTTGGGATATGTTTTCTTTATTTTCTGTATTATCAATTTTTTCTGTCATAGTTTCCAGTAACATTAAGCCACGTTTTTGATTTGCATTCTTAGTGCCATTCTTCTTGATATTTAAAGCCAATTCCAATAATTGACATTGTTTTTTTAATTGTTTAGTCAACCTTTCCACTTTCGGATTATCAATTATTCGAATTATGAAGGACTGTAAAATTGCATCTAATGCGCATGTATTCACAAAGGAATATGTTTTCTTTTTAATTCTTACGCCCTAAAAAGTAAAAAAAAAATATCCGCATCCTCTTCTAGAGATTTCGGATCTAATTAACTTTTTTAAAAGTTTTTTTCAATTTCGCATGTCTTGTCTTTATTAGATTTAAGCAGTTGACCATCAGAGTCACATGTTGAGAAATAACAAACTGTGATTACAGTAAAGATGAAAAAAATAATATTCAAACACTTAAATTCAATTTTTATAGTTACCTTGTATTGTACCTAATTTGCCATCGCTACTAATATAGTGTCCACGAAAATTAAATCCGCATGAAATTTTTGTTACATCCCAAATTTGATTTGAAATCCAATCCTCCCATCTCCCTGGAACCAATCGAAATCCTACTCTTAAAGATTCCTTACTCCTATTATACTTTCTTTTACTAATTTTTTCGATAAGTAAATCTTCGTAGTTTTTTTTCACTAAATATTGTAAATGAATCAACTGCATTTTCATTGTCCGAGTTATTTTCATTTACACTATTTAAACTTGTGTCTTCGACAATATGATTACATTTGGGTACATACTTTTTTTTTAATGTAGCACATTCGGCTGTACAAAGTTTTGGGCTTCATTTTCTCACTCAATTCATTGGAAAATTCCACCCAAATTTTATCTTCTTTACTTTTAAGGCGCGTCATTTTTTCGTCGTAAAAAAGTCGCGGTTTTCAATTTAAAAAAACCATTTTTACTTCAGTCTTAGAAATATTTGGCTTCCTCCCAGGTTTATTTGCACTCATTTTTGTGGAGATCATAGCATTTCAACTACTTCATGAAAACTAAATATAATTTCCTTATATTGACAATATTTATTTTCATTTAGAATTTGCTGAATTTCTAAGACAATTGTGACGAAACTTTGTTTTTGTATAATTTCAATAATCAATCAATATTGGTTCTATCAAAGTATTAGTCAAGCGTAGACAGTGTTAGAAGTCGCGAATTGTCATATATATAATTTTTTGAAATTTGTAATAAACTAAATGTTCTATTATAATAAATCTAAAATCAAACAAGAATTTTTAAAAATATGTTTTATCTATTTTGTAATTTTTGTATTTTTTAAAAACATTTTTTTGTTAAGCAAAAATCATATACAATATACAATATTAATCAATATTTGCATTTTTAACAAAAAATATTACAATATATAATGTATAATTTAATATAAATGTAATACTTTTACACGTTACTAAAACAATGTTCATTATACTGAACAAGTTAATCTCTCTTAAGGTAAAAATAAAATAAAATTTTGACTAAATCCGTAGCTTTTTAAATAAATAAAATTTCCTTTGTGCTAATCTTTGAGCACTAACTAATACTTTAATAATAAATATTTTGTTGACGTTTTAGCGTGTTTTTCGTAATGATGCGGATACCGGATCTTTCACTCATTCGAATAAGTTTTTTTTTAAATAAATAAGTAATAAAAAAAATTTTTTATTGTGTTAATCTTTGAGCACTAATTGAGCACTAAAAAATAGGCTATTTAGAAATATGTTGTCGTCTTTTTTAACGCGTTATTCGTTATGGTCCGGCCAGCGGAACTTTCACTTAGCAGAATCGGTGTTTTTTTAAATAAACATTGAGCATTAAATTTGACAATATGGTACAAAAATAGCACTAATTAATGGTACAATTTAAATTAATTTTTATGAAGTGGTTGTGCCAGCTTCACAGACCTAAATTATTCTATATAAATGAAATAATATGCTAAAATATAAATTTTTAAAAAAGTAAATTGTGCAAATTATAGTTATGACATTTTAAGAAATATTTAAATTTAAATTCCTTATTTTTAAAAAATTTTACTGGTTTTAATTTTTATATAGTGAATTTTAAAGCTTATTTTATACTTTGTGGTGTCAAAAATCTTTTTTATAAATACATTTTTTTATTCCCTTTCTTTTAAAAAATAAATATTATTTTTCATTTTTTCAAAAACTACCTCTTTTCTATATTTTTAAATCATTTTTCTTGGAAAGCTGAGAATTTTGCCAATAAAATAAGTAATAAATAAAAGTGATACAACAATATACTTTCTATAAAATGAGAACATAACTTTTTAAACACTGTTTTCTTTGAAACTCATTGTTCCATTTTCAAACTTTACATAATTTATTGGCAAAAATATCAGCTTTTCAACGGAAATAATTTTAAAAAAATTATAAAAGAAACAATTTTCGGAAAAATTAAAAATCATGATTTAATTTTGAAAAGAAAGGACTTACAAATTTTTTTTTGAAGTAAGATTTTTATCATTAAAAAGTGTACAAAAGATGCTTTAAGATTCACTATATAAAAGTTGAAATCCGTCAAGTTTTATAAATTAGAAATCATATCAATTTGAATATAACAAAGTTCCTCAACATCTGATTTTTTTCAGTAAGATTAGTTCACATTGAAAAAATAATGAAAAACTATTGGAAAATAGTTGAAAATTTTGTGATTGATCTAAATAAAATAACCGAATAATGCCATTTTCTTTATATCTTTAATCGACTAACACCAAGATCTTTTTTTGTTATTGCACATTTAAATTTTTTTTATTTTGAACAAGAAACAATATTTTATATTTGTAATTATTTTTCCTTATAGTAAAATTTAACAAGAACGAATTTTTAAAAAAATACTTTTTCTTATTGAAAAATTGATCAGAGACAAAATATTTTTTATCATTGTCAAAGTGAAGAGAAACAAAGGTTTTATAAGTAACTATTTTTCTTTTGGTATTGTAAAAGTGAACAGGGATGAAAGTTTCATTACTAACTATTCTTCTGTCATTGTAAAATTGAACAGGGACAAAGGCTGCTGACGATGTCGTGTTCGGATAAAATAGCTCGCTGGAACGTTCTAGGAGTGCAAGGAGCACTCCTGAGCCATTTCATAGAGCCAATTTACTTCCACAGCATCGTTCTTGGCAGCTTGCTTAATCCTAGTCACATGTATCGAGCGGTTTGTGGGCGCATCGAGAACACAATACAGGGCTTACCGCCACCATACAGACTCAACAAACCACTGATGAGTTTGATTACATCTTCCGAAGTTAGACAACCCGGTAAAGCACCTAATTACAGTGTCAACTGGACAATTGGTACGTATACAATGATTTATCGAAAAATCAATAATTTGCAATTAACAAAAAATGTCCTTTTTTACTCTTTTAATTGAAAAAGAACATAATTTTCATTATTTTTCCAATAAAAGGTACAACGTAACAGCCATTTCGGGTCATTTCTCTTGAAAAGAAACCTTATTGTACGTATTTATAATTGTTTTTCTGGTTTTAATATGTTTGTTACCTGATTCGGAGTGATCGTTCTACTACTGTTTTTATTCAAATATACCACTGATAGAGAAATTTAAATATTTTTCTTTTATTTGAAAAAAAGAAACAAAAGTAAATTAAAACATACAGTTAAAAAGAGTACATTATATATTAACAAGCAAATATTACGCGTGAAATGCGGAACATTTATTATTATTAGAATTACATTTCTGTATAATTACAACATAGTGCATAGGAAAATAATTGAATTTAGAATTCTGCAATAATAAAATTCTTCGCAAGGATTGAATTATTATTATAAACAGTCAAATTCTTCGCAGGAATACAATTATTTCCAATACAATTTTAATAAAGTTTTTCAAAAAGATTAAATTATTTTTAAAATTGAAATACCATTTTTCTAAAAAAAAGCAAATCTCAAAAATTATTAAAAAACAATTAAAAAGATTATCCTTTTAAGTGAGGGAGGATGGGGCAAAGATAGTTAGTTGCTGTTATGCTTAGACGGCATGCTCAAAAATTGCGTAAATGCTGGTATATTCGCGCTTTAACACCAAAAGATGATAGTAAAAATTGGAAGTCAATCTGTCACCATTTGCGAAGTTGGGAGTTTATTTTTGAAAAAAGTCTGTTTTGGTAAAATGTCAACGTAATGTTTATCATATTGTTTTCTACATTAGAGTTTCGGAATATTTATTTACGTAAGTGTTTTCCGGAGTGGAATTTCCTGCTGAACACGAATATCATATTTATTTTCAAATTGATTCACGTTGTTCCATAAAATTTAGAAAAAACTGAAATATGGACTCACGGGGCAAGGATAGTTAGAGATAGTACGGCACGGTAAAATCCTGTTAAAGCCATTGCAACTTTGAAAAAAGTGTTTAATTGTTCTTTTTATAGGTTGATATACATAATGGAGCGTAATTATATACGGAAAACGAAGCTTATTGACCAAATAATTGGTGGTCCTCTGAAGAAAATTGGTTAAACCTCAGATTCTAGTTCAGATGACTTTTAATACAATAATTGTAATTCAGAAAATGTTCAATACATATTTTTAATAGTTGAGATAACAATATTAAATAGTCTAAATCCAATAAAATAAAGAAAACGAAAATTTACTGATTTTCTATAACATTTTTAGCATTCGAATTCTTTTAAAAAAATAATAAATAGTTAAAAATTTGTTTACTTTTTCATTCGTATTTCGTAGGGATTTGAGTCTACAGTAAAATAATATATAGCGAAATTATAGCCAAATAACCAGGCTTTCCAAAAATACTTTTCGTTTGCAGACACATATTCAAGTTTGGCAGCTAGATCCGAAAAGGTCTTATCTAAGGGCTTACCTAACTATCCTTGCCCCATCCTCCCCTAATTCAATTATTTTCGATATTTCAATAAAGTTCCATGAAATAATTAAATTATTTAAAATAATTGTAATACAATTATTTACAATAAATTAATTAAAAAACATTTACAAAAAACTCAGAAATAATTTTTAAATA
This sequence comes from Leptopilina myrica (nomen nudum), assembly GCA_032872475.1. NCBI lineage: Eukaryota > Metazoa > Arthropoda > Insecta > Hymenoptera > Figitidae > Leptopilina > Leptopilina myrica (nomen nudum). Next base: position 9,837,927 of record CM065460.1, read on the forward strand.
AATTATACTCTTAAGATAATTATTTTAACATTATTTATGTAACATCTTAATATGTTTATATGTAAAAATGAAGTTGAAACAAAAATATTTTTTCTATTATCTCATTATTTTATTCGCAAGAATAATGTAATTAGGTAGGTTCAGTCTTTTAAATCAGATTACTTCCGGTTTTATTAAATCGCAATAATCAACTGTTTCTATTTACCCCTAAAATTTTTAAACTGATAAAATTTAGGGGTAAATAGAAACAGAAGTTATTTCAGTTAAATAACAAAAATTTTAAATAGATGCGGCCTTAAACCTTTAACCTTATATCACCCCAATGGGCTCTAAGTGTTTTCCCATTTTCCGTTTGTCAATTAGCAGCGGTATATACAAAAATATTTCCTATTGTATTAATAATTGAAAATCAAAGAAGACACCCTTTCACTTTTTTAACTCGCATTTGGAAAAAAACTAAACCAAACATTCATACTAAAATTTATAATTATCTCTTATTAATACTTCAACAAAAATCAACTTTTTACTTTTTAGTCCTAAAAACTACAAATTCGGGGTTAATAAAAACAAGTGATTATTTCTTTAAAAATTTAAGAAAAATTCAATTTCAAGAATGGAAATGTTAAAAGATACAAAGAATAACATAAAAAATTATGTTAGTTATGAAATAATTGAAACTAATAAATGATATTGCATTATATAAGTTTAAAAATAAACCATGCCAAAAGTTAAAACACATTACACTAATAAAGGTTTTTTCTCTCCTATTCTCGCTTATTATAATGTGGTGTTTTATAGAAAATTTTTTTTCATTTATATTATCAGAAATATTATTGAAATTTCTGCTGTTTCTATTTACCCCGAATTTCGAATTTTAAGGGGTCCTAATTTTAATTAAAGTTTGCAATTTTAGTTTAGTTTTTTCTAAATGCGAGTCAAAAAAGTGAAAGGGTGTCGGTGTCTTCTTTGATTGTTAATTATTTTTGTATATACTGCTTTTAATTGACAAAGGGAAAATGGGATTTTTTTTTAAAGTTTAATAGTAATAAAATTGTATTTTCAATGCGATTCAGTTTAAACATTGGTAAAGATCACAACGTTTATAATCAGCGAATTAAAGGACAAAATATTTTTCTATTCAAATTTTCTAAAATTTCTATACAAAAATATGTTTACCTTTTTTTAAATAATAATTCAAAAAATAATTATTTGTAACAAAAAATTCTATTAAATAAATTTTATAAACTTTCTTCAAATTTTGATCAATTGCTACCGAATGATAAATTTATTTTCTTAAATTTAAAAAATTGGATTGTTTTCGACAGAAAAAAATATTTTTTCTATTTATTATTTTAATTAATTATAATCAATAATTGATTTTGAACATCTCGAAAATTACTAGCAATGAAATGATGGAATTCATGTAAGAAATTTGATTTAGATAATCAAAAGAGGTACCAATTGTTGCTTTATATTTAATTTTCTAATAAAGATTATACTGAATATTTTAAGGAGACTATTCTTTCAGACTTAGGTTGTACAAGATTTTAAAATAGGTCAATCGATGCGCTTTTTAAAATGCCCGACGGATAGGTTACAATATTTTTAAATTTACATAAAAATAAAGTATCCTAAAAAATTACCCTTTCTTTAAAATTTAATTTTAAATTTTTTATACACTGTACACCTTTCCAGGTGAAACTTAATGTAATAAAAAAATTCTATAAATATAATGATATAAATAATAATATAGTAAACAAGCATAAAAGAGTAAGTAAATAAAAATAAGCGAGTAAGTGAATTACGTAAGTACCTATAAAAAAGTAAATAAAAAATTGAAAATTATCCAATAAAAATTAGATCAAGGCCTTTCTTAAAAAATAATTATTATTTTCTTTTTTCAATTAAAAATGAAAATATATTTCTTTAAAAGAAAAAAAATTAATCGGGATTTAATTAGAAATTTTATTTTGCAATTTAATGACATTTTTTATCGCTTTATCTTCCCTTTTTTTTGAAATTATAGGTCAAGTCGAAGCGGAAGTGATAAATTGCACAACTGGCAAGGATGAACTTGGAAAACCGTCCAGAATATCGAAACAGGGACTCTTTAAAAAATTCTACAATCTTTTGGGTAAACTTGATACGATTGATGATGCCGATCAGAATCAGTGTCGTCATTATTTAGAAGCCAAGTCATCTGTCCAGAATTATTCGGTAAGAGAAATTTATATATATATTTTTTCTTTTAATTTTTATTCTATTCATTGAAATTAATTATAATATATCCTTTATTTTTAAGAAATATTTATCAATTTATGATCTACAAGTTTTGAACATTTAAATGAAGGAAATATTTTTTATTGAGAATATTTCATTCAAATACCGAAATATTCTCATCAATAGCTGATTGCAATAAATTTAAAAACTTAAATTTTGCTTTTGTTAGAAACTTTATAATTAATTTTTTTTATAGTGGTCCAACAAAATTATAAACAATATAAATATAATTCGAAGAAATAAGAAATAAATTTCGTTTGTTTGAACGTTCAGAACTTTTACTAATTACACAAGCCTGCAAAAAAAAAACTTTCCGTTCTCTGAGATCAAGAAGTCATTTCTTGCAATTTTTGGTGCGCTCTGAATCTGAATTTGGCAACGAAAACCTCTTATCACGTCAGGATTTTGAGAAAACTGAGGGGAAAAGTCTCTAAAATCACGTTTTTGACAGTTTTCCAAAATTTCTATCTGCTGAATTCTATCTGGTTCTAGAGACTTGTAATAGGAGTCAAATTGAAGTAGGAATTTTCAAAAACTGACGAAAACGTGATTTTAGGGACTTTTACCCCAACTTTTTTCAAAATCCTGACGTGATAGGAGGTTTTCGTTGCCAAATTCAGATTACGCGCACCAAAAACTGCAAGAAATGACTTCTTTATCTCAGAGAACGGAATTTTTTTTTTTTTTTTTTTTTTGCAAACTTGTGTTATCAATTTTTACTATAACGGCCAAAGAAATATTTGTCAATTCTTATTATGAATTAAATTAAAGACGTATTTTATCTATTTTTATTACAAGAGCAAATCCACGTTGAATTTTCTTTAAAACCACCTTTTTCAATATTTCTTATCATTTTTGTCAGTTTTTAGATATTTTTTCCAATAAAATATGTGAAAATGAAAGTGGGAACAATAATAATACTTTCGAGAATATGAAAAAAAAAGTTTTATAATATTTTTTTTTAATTTTCCTGAAAATCCATCGTCGGCTCATTTTCAAACTTTGCATACAATATTGGAAAAAATTTGAGCATTTTGATCAAATTCATACAAAAAAAATTGAAAACAAGTTTTTTTCTAAATATTGAGATAAGTTATTAAGTGTTTTAAGACAATAGGAAAAAATTAACATTTTTACTTGAACGTTTCACATGGAATTGCTTATAATTAAATTTAAAATTATTTATCAATTTTATTATTATAATTGAGCAAAGGAAATATCAAATGAAAAATTGAATTTAATGACAAAGAAATTTTAAAAGAACGAATTTCTCATTTTTCAAATTTTTAAATTGTTAAAAAAACCAAAAATTGCAAAAACTTAACATAATTGCACTTATAAATATGTTGAATTAAAAATTTTCGAATAAGAAAATTATTGAATTTAAAAATGAAATTTTTTAAAAATTTTAGAATAATTTTTATAAATATATATTTAGAAAAAGTTTCTTTAATTTTAATAAATTATCAAACATCATTACATTCAATTTTTGTATTGAATATTTAAAATTATAATTATAAAATTTGTTTAATAATATATTTATTTATGTACATAAAAATATATATGTTAATAATGATTAAAAATTCTCATAAACTTTTTTTCTGTTTTGTAAAATTTGTTTTTTTTCCAAAAAAAAACAAAATAAAACAAAATAAAAATAGCTCGCAAAACGTCAGCTGAAGGATGCATTCGTTCGAGCTCAACTTGGCAGTTGGGTTAAAAAACCAATTGAACAAGACATGTTTGACGTTGACATCTGACTAAGCAGTGATAATGTTTCTCGATTATGTCCAAAGAAACGTGTTTCCGAGTACGTTGTAAGTCGCGTAAATTAGATCGATCGTTCAGTGTGTCACAGAACGGCGGATTTTGGCATTAGTAAAGCATAAGTTTTAGGATCTCAAAAAAGAAGGAAAAGAAAAAGGAAAACGTCTTTTCATTAAATATAGATTTTGAATGCAAATTAGAGAATAACTATTTAAATGTATACAAGGCTGTCAAAGAAAGAAAGAAAAAAAGATAATGTATGTGTGTAGGAAAAAGAAAATCATCAGTGTGTGACTATTTTTTTTGTAAACTTTATTCAACTCTGTAAAGAAACGATATTCCAGTGTAAAATTATATTTAAATACTCTCCTGTAATTGTAGACAATTTTTCACTAGGAGGAAAATAAAAAATAAGAGTTGAAAATGTCCACACAATTTTCAAGTTCGTTCTTTAAATAATAGACTTTAGATATACATATATCGCGTCGTTTTTTGACAATTCCATAGACTGTTAGCAATTATAAGGAAGAACTTGATTAGTCTCGCGTATTTGTATGAATGGACAATTTGTTTTTTCATTTTGTAGATGTAAACAAAAAGAAAAAAAGTTGCTTATCTTTATTCGAAAGGCATTTTTTTTCTAATAATGATAAGCAAAGTCAGTACATATCTTTTATTCAATCACTTTTAAGATATTTCTCTCGCACCTAACTTAATGTTCTTCGAAAACACACAAACGGAAACTTAAAAAGTAGTCATCCGAATTAAATATCTAGTTAAGTGAAAAAAATATTCCATTCAATCTCCTTTAATTCATTTTCTTTATTAGAAATGTAGGCGCGCTCATCAATTCATTATCTTTTGTAAAAACAAAAGGTGAATTGGAATTTTTTTCTTTTTATATAGATTTTAGAGACTGCCGCGTCCTTATTTGATATCCTTAAAAAAACAAGGCTGTGAGCGAAACTCGCAATGAGGTAGTGAGCAGACGCGGTAATTGAATGTTAGTGAGAACGAAAAACGATCAAAAAAAAAAAAATTACAATTGCTCAGTTTCCTTGAATTGTAAAAAAGGAATGAAAAAATATCGATAAGATTGTTTCACGAAAAAAATTAAGCGTTAATTTCCGCACACGTTTTTAGAATCACTTTCTTCCATGTATTCGCGAAAAAAACAATCTTATTTATATTTTTTTCTAAAACAAAATCTTTTTTCACCCTCCTACTCTGGTGGCGTGCAGTCATTTTTATTATTCTATATTTAGCTCCTTGACTCCATTAGAATTTTAACAAAATGTTGTTAGTTTTTTTCTCAAATTTTTTAAAATGAATTATAGCATTTATCCAGAAATTTTACATTTAATCATTTACTATTTTAAAACTTTATATTTTGAGATTTAAAACAACAATTATTAATGTTTCAATTAAAAAAGAACAAATTGAATCACAATTGGAACACTGTAGAATAAAAACATCTGATTTTTACAGTGTTGTACACAATATTTAAATATGTAATTACAGTGAACGATTTGCAACAAATGATTAAAAAAAAGTCAAAAAAAAATTAATAGTGTTTGACAAATGAAAGAAAAAGACAGTTGCATGTAAAAATGTAGATGCAAAAAAAGAAATAGCACTTTGCAAATTTTTTGAAATCGGACAAATAAATACTTTGAGTAAGGCCTAAATTTTTTCCGTAATCTGCTTTTTACACTTCGTGTAGGAGGGAAATGTAGCGATAATTTAGAATAATTAAAAATAAATTTAGAGATTTCTAAGATTAATTGCCTCACTATGCCAGCAAAAGAAATTGTCATTTTTTTAACTAAAAAAAAAATAGTTCTGCCGTAGTGACACACTATTTAACGCCGATCCAGTTTGACGCGAAAAACACACACAAAAGCAAATTTGGAACAACTACCAAACAGTAAAAAAAATAAAAGAAACGTGAGACTGAAGTCCGCAGTGTTTTTGAAAACGAAAAATCAAAAAAGAACTTTTATTTCGAATTTCATCTAATTTTCCCGTTTAAAAGATAAAAAAATTGTTATTTAAAAAACTAAAGAAAGGCATTGAATTATTTTCTTCGTACTATTTTTTCGATTTCGTTTTTAAAAACGTTGCGAACTTCAGCCCCATTAAAAAAAACGTACTTTGAAATAGTGTTTAAAAAAATTACACTTCAAACCACAATGGTATTATCGAGTGCGTAAAAACGAAATTTCATTTTTTTCAAAAAAACAAAACATATTAATCGAAATATTATTTGCTTCTCGAAAAATAAGAAAATCAGCTCGAGTATTTTTTTTAAGTATTTCAATCACTTTTGTTTTGCAAAATTAAAAAATACTTGTGTGCCAATTTACATAGGTTCAAATTTGCACACGAAATCTGTCAAAAAAAACAAAACGAAAAAAAAGTGTGCTTCAAATTTGACTTATATCGCTGTGCAAATGTTGGGCAAGAAATTCTTCTCTCCCTGTTTTAAATAACGATCATTAATATTGTATTCTCACAATAATTATATAATAATAATTATTAAATTTAGCTGATAAAGAAAATAATTGTAAATTTATTTTTCTTTTTTTTCTCTCTTGAAAAATGTAAAAATATAAAGAACTCTAAACGAAAATATTAAATGAAAGTATAGTCGAAGTGAAACGTGAAAAATGAACAAAAAAAGTAGAAGGAGAAAGAGTAAAAAAATTGCGAAACTAGAAAAGCAGTTGAAAAAAGTAGTTTTTACGAAACGAAAAAATAATTGTTCTTTATATTGAAAGTAATGTAAAATTAATTTCTTGCCTGGCATGGAACACCAAAGATTTCAATAGATATTTTCATATTTCTCAAAAATGATCTGTCGCTAATTAGCAAAATAGTGTAATTATTTGTTTTTTTCTATGCTTTTAAACAATTTCTTCATAGATTTAATCATTTTTGTAGCATAAGATAAGAATTTAAAAAATTTGAAACTCCATAAACTTGCTATATATCAATTTTTGCAAACAATTTTAATGAAAATTTTTTTATTCATTATTTTAGACGAATAAAATTTATATCCATTTTTTCTTTTATTTATCACAGAAAAAGAAGGAAATATTATTTTAGCTCAGCGATATATCTTTATAATTTATTATTAGAAAAGGAAATTTATGTATTATGTATAGTAACGAGTGAAATTTCTATTTATTCTTATGTTTATGTTCGTTATTGATTAATGAACATTATTATTATTATTTTTATTTTAATTATTATTATATTCTTATAATCATTTTGTATTCTTTTGTTATGAAAAAAATGTGAATTCTTATTTTCTTTGTATTTTTTGAAAATGCACTTAAAAGCATAAAAGAAAATATTTAACAAACAAAAAAAAACTAATAATAATCAAGTATTCAACATCGAGAATTACAAGTATTCTTGTTAGTCAGCTAGAACTTAAGCATGACTAGTGCCTCTAGTTGTAAAATCTTAAAAAATACAAATTAATGAGAAATGATTCGTCAATAAACTGTTATTTACCGAAACATTTCTTTTGAATTATTGATACCACATTATTCCTTATTGAAAATTTTCCGCAACTTTCGCAATAGACAAAAAATTTAAATAGATAATTAATACTTATTTCGTTAATAATTTTCATAAGTATTATATAATTACATGTATTAATAATGTATGCTATGTGATATTTATTATTAGATAATATTTTACTTTCTTATCATTATTAAAAAATCAGGGAATATAATCAAAAGGCTGGAAAAATTACTGACAAAAAACTTCTAGAATTACGACAAAAATTCTGCTTTATTGAACACAAAAAAATAATTTTGAAAAAATTAAAAATCTGGAATTCTCTTTGAATTTTTTTTAGCTTAAAAATTTTTGAATCCATGTGAATTTTAAAAATATATTTATATTAAATCAAATTAAATTGACTTTGACTCCTAGAAATATTTAGAATAGTTGATGAAAAAAATTGTTACACAACGACGCAACTGTCTTAACTGTGAATTAGAGGAGTCGATGGTTGAAAAGTTTGCTTCACAGAATACGACATTTTTTGTAATATCTCGGGAGTCTTAATATTTTTTTGCTGTTCTTGGTCTCTATGTAAAGCTTAGATTACAAGGAATAGTCTGTTAAAGAAACCATTTTTTGCATCAACTTTCTTTTTGCCAGTAGTTAAAGTCGGGGTAAGAAATTTCCAAAGTGTTGAATTATTTTTTTGTGTTTATAACATGCAGGGTGTTTAGTGTCCGGGAAAACCGGGAATTTAGTTCGACCGAGGGGAAAAAATGTAGACTTATTTTCAATTGTCTATAACTCTACAACTATTGAAATTAGAAAACTATGTCAAGAATAGAACTTAAACTAACTTTTTGATTTATCTGCAATTACAATCCAGGTTCCAATGTATATAAAAAAATCATTAAATTTTAAAAGTATAGTCATTAACCCCTTAATTGCGATGACGAAGATTTGATGGGCAAAATCTTCGTCATCCGCAGTTAAGGGGTTAATATTCTAAAAAATTAATCAAGGAATAATTTAGCTTTAGATACATGATATCTCGCTTCCTATTTATGCAATACAAATGAAAATAGTGTCATTTCATTGTAAATTTAAAAAGCTTTACAATGCAATTTAAAATAAATTTTTTATAAAAAAAAATCGAATATTTAAGCAATTTAAATTTATCAGTAATAAATAATTGATATTTGAAATTTTGAAAAAAAATTATTTCAGAATTTTCAAATTTATGAAGAAATTTTGTAAAATTTACTTTAAAGTAATTAAATTTGTTAAAGAATTTTATTAGAGATTTAAGAAAAATTGAAATCTCAAATTGTTAATTTAATAATTAGTCAAATATAATTGAATTACATTCTAATGACTATTAGATGCTGTATTTCGAAAACTAGTTTTTTGCAAATCGTTAGCTATACGTATAAAGTTCATGAAACAACCAAAGAGCACAAGTTTCTAGTTAATATATACATATATTTAAATAAAGGTGAAAAGCCTAAGGGTCTAGCTGGACCCAAATTTTATCCAAAATAATTTAATTACTTACGAAATAATTACGCATATTGAAGTTGACGAAACTAATCAAGGGAAGTTTGCTACAGTAACTAATTTTATTTCTCAGTTCTGTTTTCATTTTTTTAGAGGGATTAAGAAAAAGGCAGAATTTTGTCTGGAAATCAGGAGAAAAGTCAGGGTAAATCGAAATCGTAATACAATTTTTGTGGCAATCCTGTATTATTATTGGTTATTAATAATATTAATATTTAAAAAAGGCATTAATTTATTGTTAAATTATTACCTACTAATATTAATAATGAATAATAATTTTTAATCTCTTAATTATTCATCTATTTTCAGCAATATTTAAAATAATTTATTAATTATTTAAAAAAAATTTTTTTTTAATACTTTATTTACTTTTAATTATCTATGAAATAATGATGATGATGATTATGATAATGAATGAGGATGGCAAAAAAAAATTGGGAAAATAGAGCAAAATGCTTGGTGACAATTTTACGTTTCCTTGAAATTTTATACATGTACATGTGTTATTTTCGTTTGACAATAGTTTTTCTGCGATAACAATTTATCATTGATTTTATTATAGATATATTTTTTTATATATAATTATATTATGTATAAATTATACAATTGCTAGTAAAAATTATTGCACTTCCCACGGGAATTATTTCTTGTTTTGAATAATAAATCGAACATATATATTTTTTAAAAATAAATTGTAAAGTAGAATTTATCTGCATTTCAGAAAAAAATTTGAATTACTAATATATTTTTTTAATTTATAAAAATTCATCGCATGTGAAGTACAAATGAAATTAACAGACTTCTTAAATCTACGTTGATATGTATTGATTTTAATATGCTTTACCCTTGTCCCTCTTTTTTCTACTTTATATATGAAATTAAAAATGGGAAAAAATTCAAATTCATCCATAAATGTCAAATTTTCTTCTTTTTTTGAAAGAAAAAGATAATGCTGCTGTAATTAGTACCTAATTATAATAATTAATAATTGTTTATAATATTTTTAACTAATTATTATAACAATTATTTATATTATTTATAGTAATGAAAAACTAATTATTATAACTCTAACTATCTATAGTAGTTAATAACTAATTACTAATTAAAATAATTATTAATGAATTAATAATTATTACAATTATTAATCCACATTGCGTAATTATTACCACACGAGTATTTGGAAAGTATAACCGTTACACATAAAATTCTGATCACCATGCAAAATCAATGGGCGTCAAAATTCTATGTGTATATTATTTATACTTTCCGGCGGCTCACATAATTATAATAGACAATTGTTTTTGGATTTAAATTTTTTTCCATTTTTAAGAGTTCAGTAATTTTTCTATTTTTATTTGTTGTTCTTCGTTAGACTAAATATTTAACTGAGGTTCATTATTGTAGTGAAAAATATTCAAAAATAATTATCTACTATTTTCCTTGAGGAAAAAAATGTTTACTTTTTTGCTAGAAATAAAAATGGTCAGCAAATGTTTTCAATTAAAATTTGATGATAGAAATGTAGAGATGAATATTAAAATGTGCATGAATCACTTTGAAGGAAAAAATTTTCTTTTTTTTAATAGTAACCTCAGTTTTATTAGACGAATTGTTACAACAACAAGAAATTTTTCTTAACAGAATATATTTTAATTAACGACATTATTTCTCGTAATTTTTCCGTTTTCTTTTTTCTGTCTTTTTCTAATGGTTTATAATTTTATTTTTCGAAGAATTTTCTTTATAATTCTTTTTCATTCATATTATTGATTTCAATTTTAATTTTATTTGTTTTCATTTCTTTTAACTTACATTGTTCTGTTATATTAATTACATACATTTTTAGTGAAATTATTTATTTGGGAAATCATTAAAACAGAATTTCTTTTTCTTCTTTTTCTATTTATTGACAATTGCATTTATTAATTCATTAAATTCTTTCCTGATGAAAAAAGTTTACTTCATTAATTTGAAAATATTGTAAAGTGTCGCGGCAAGTCACATATTCTTTTTTGGATAATTAATTTCATTTTTTACTGCTTCTCAATAAATTTTTTTCACAGCGTCGTCTAAATTGGAAATCCTTCGTAACACTGCGTTTTTTCCAAGACTCTTATTCATTCTTCCGATTTTATTTTAACGTTTTGTTATTTTTACAAAAAAGTAATTCATACTACAATTTATTTGCAGTACGAATTATAAAAATGAATTCTATTAAAATTGGATTTTTTTCTCTATTCTCGGGAATGAATTTTTTTTTCTTCTGCCAGAATGCAGATTTATTTTCTCAAACTTTTATTTTTATTTCTTTCTACAACTGTACATTAAATTCGAATACGAACTTAATCGTCAGGAAATTTTGTCAATAAAATATTCATTTTATATTCACACAAAAAATGTCGATTTGTTCACATCAGAGAGTGACTAAAAAAATTATTTATGAAATCACAGTTTCTTGAAATTTTTTTAAAATTCTTTTTTGAAATATTAGTATACCTTTAGTTTTTAGAATTTTCCGCGTATATAATTTTTAAATAAGGTTTTTTATACTTTTTACTTACTAATTTCTTGAAAAACGAAAAAATTTTGTTTAAAATTTTAATGCAATAAATTGAAAATTTTCAAGACCCTCTGAGTTGTAGGTTTATATTTTTTTCCTAAGTGTTTATTCTTATTTTGTTTATTTCTGAATTGTAGTACATAGGCTTAAGTATTTCTTGTGTAATTATTTAATTCTCTTGTGCCTCGATGAGGGGTTTTCTTTTTAATATTTTCTATTTCATTCTCTTATCTTGTCAAACACAGGGAAAATTTTATTGTAAATATTAATATTCCTCTTGATTATCCAATTATTGCAATTTATTTCTGGTTTATTTTTGCACTCTTAAAATTTGAATTTATAAAATTCCGTTTTCCAAAAAATTCTTGATAATTATACATAAAAACCAAAAACATTAAGAAAAAATCTGAAACATATTTAGAAGAAAAATTATTTTCGTTAATTGAAATAAAATCTTAACATAAAAAAATGAAAATAAATAAAAACAAATAAATATCTTTGCAAATTTGTAACAAAAAGCAAAAAGTAAATGATAAAAAAAACGAAAATAATAAATTAACAATAAAAATACAAATAGCAATATTGGATTGTTAAGTGAAAAAAATTTCCATGTGTCTGAAAGATTTTTGTTTACACTCAGCATTATCTTACGCAACACTTATTACATTTTGGAATTAACGTTACTTTATAATACACACAAACATACGTGGAACATTGTTTTTTTAATATAAAAAGAAATAAATCTAATGTACATAATATTATCAATACATCGTAGGTATTCTAACAGCGAGCAGTTTAATTATTTTCCTTTTTTTGCATATCATTTTTTTAATAATAACGTTGCTCTCTACATTATAATAGAATTTTCTACGCAAAAAACGAACAATCTGCAAAGCAAGAGCCAAATTGGGGGACCACCCGATCAAATAACTCGATTTGTGCTCGGACGCACTCTCTAATACTAGTCGGGTAGCAGTGACAGGCCCAGAGGCGCTCACTGCTACCCGATTGGTAATAGCGCGTGCATTCGAGCGTCGGTAGATTTATTTCATCGGGACCCTCAATTGATAATATTCATATATTTACACAAAAGCAATTTTTATTTCATCATTCATTCAATTATTTCAGATTTCATTTTCTTTTATGAATTGTATATATATTTTTTACGAATTGTATATCTTTTTTGAAAAAGAAAAAAATCTCTTTTGACACTCATTTCTTTATGACAATCAAAAAATTAACAATCATCGTACATATCAGGCTCTTTTTTTCTCCTAAAAATTGGAAGGTGCATTATATACATACATATACATTCATACGTATAATGTCAATAATAATAATATTGTATTGTTTTTCATTAGGCAGAAAGAGAGTTAGAGATGAAATTAATATTTCAAAAAAAATCGTAACAAATTAATAAACATTTTTCCATTATTCACTAAAATAATTATTCAGGCTTTGTTATCTATTTCTATTATATTACTAATTAAATATTCTTCACTTTACAAAACTTTTACATAAAATCTTTGCAAATTAATAACTGGACATAAAATCATTTTTTGTTGGCAGAGGTTCTATTTTCTTATTTAACTGGAAAAGATCTTAAGATCTTTTAGGAACAAAAAATTCGATTCTTTAATTTATTACATTTTTTGTAATAATATCTCTTATTATTTATAATGTAACTGAACGTTTCTTTAATACTTATCTAATAAATATAATTATGAAATTATTATGATATGGTATAATTCGCTAATAATTTAATAATCCCCACCCCCCTCGAAAAATTGTACTTATGCGAATAAATTATTATTTTAATATATTAATATATAAGCAAAATTTATTATTTTATAGTGTAACTCAACGTTTTTATAATACTTTTCTAATAAATATAATTAAGAAATTATTATGATAATGATATTATAATTCGCTAATAAGTATTTTAATTCTAAAAATAATTTATTTCTCATTCGGAAATGCGTTATTTTTTTCATCTACAAGTAAAATTCAAGAATTTACAACAGTAGATTTTTGAAAATTCATGATAATGAAAATAGAGTGACTTTGAACGAGAATATTTTAGACTAATAAGTACACTGCTATTTTTATATACAACATCGCTGTTATATGGGATATGCTTGAAGAGTGATTTTTTAGCAACACTGACTAGATTCAAGAAAATAGGTCCCTAGAAGGATTACTTTAATCCTAGTGAATTTTTATATTTATAGAGAATTTCCAAAAGTAAATTAGCAATCAATATATTGATTATTACAATTACAAATTACAAATTACAAATTAACATTTTATTGTAATTACAAATTTATATTTTATTGCAATTAACAATTAACAGTGAATTGTAACTAATAATGAAGAACGTCAATTTGATATCCAATACAATAATAATAAATTTCTAAAAAAAATTACTAAAAATGTAAAACTAATAAAATTTTGAAATTAATATAATTTTTTATTTTATTTCACTAATTTAATGAATTTAATATCAGTGAAATTAATAAGTACATACGATAAAACACGATCACCATAAATAGAGACTTTAATGTGCAACTAGTTACTAAAGATTCTCTTCTCTATATTATTTTCCGTCTCAAAATGTGAAAGTTAATATTATTTCTACATTGTTTTATTTTTCATTTTTTTATATACTATAATTATTATTCTCTATAATATTCAATTCATTTATACATTTTCGTTATCACCTTTCATTCCATTTGAAAATGCCATTTTTCAAAAATGTTCTCTTTTTCAATGATCAATGGAGAAAGAAAATTGATATGTAATTAACATTAAAGCATAATTATTAATATGTGTATATAATATAATATATATGTATATATATATTTTATAAATATTTCAATAAATAAAATTTATTAGTCTGCGGCTATAAAAATTTATTCGTTATTTTCTCCTTTATTTCTTTTTCTTCTTTAATCTTTTCTCCTCTCTAATACTTTTTTCCTCTATTATTTTATATCTTTCTCGTTTTCCAATAAAAATTGTCATTTTAAAAACTAATTTTTTCTTTTCAATTTTTAATTTATCTACAGAATATTTAAATAACAAGAGCCGATAACACCGATTTCACAGAATCCAATCAATTAAAATTTGTAACTTGATTCTTTTTTTTTGTAAAAATACAATTCTTTAGTTTGTAATTTATCATCTTTAAAACTATGCATTTTTTAATGTATTGTTTTTGCCGTTATTTATACTTATATTTTTGTTCATTTATTGTTGGTGTTATCGATTTTACTGTTGTTTCAATTTTTTGTTTAAGCACCACAAAATAATAAAAAATTATTTCTCTTTGGTAATGAACAAAAAAATTTTTGCCCAAAGAGAAAAAATTACAGATTTCTGGTAAAATAATTTTTCGAGATAAAATTTAATATGATATGAAATAATGATGAATAAGTTGAGCTTATTTACTCACCCCTGTATAACGTGAATTATGATTAAAATTGTGAAATAATTTTTTTTCACATATTCTTCTACGTTTATACATGTACACACTTGCAAGTGCTGTTTGACATTCATACTCAGCATTTTTTTTGTAGCACTTACGGTTCACGCGCTATTCTTCTATATCTTGCGATCATTTTTTTCCTGTTACACGTAATTGTAAACAAGGATTTTTTTCTCTATGTAAGTTGTTACCAGTCGTAGTCGTGTTGATGGAAGGGATTGGTACATGGTTGTTGAGCGTGAAGATGAGTCTCTACTGGTGGTGGTTTGGAAATTTCGTATTCCGTCCCTACAACTTCACTGTATATCTGTGGAGTGCAAAAAAATAATCAAACTAAGTTTCTATTTCTATTTATTTATTTTTAATTTTTTAATTATTTTCAATTTTAACAATTTGATAAATACTTCAAAAATACTTTTGTATTTTAAAACAATTTTTAAACGTACATAAAACTAAATTCTTTCAAACATAAAATTTATTTCCATGAAATTTGACAAAACTTTTAATTGTTTGTTTCTAAAATTATTTTCAGGAATTTAATTATTATCTTCCAAAAAAATGTATATACATTTTTTCAAAAGACTAATTTTTGATAAACAAATATGTATTTAAAAACTTATTGTTATTTATTTTAATTAAAATTGCAATTAATTTCAATATAAGACCTTTTAATATTTAAATTTAAGGAATATTCAAAACTTTCAATAAAAAATATATATTTCAAAAAAACTTCTTTACAATAATTCCATTATTTTCAAAAATTTGAATAAAATTCTTCCCAAGAATTACATGATTTTTAATATACAATTAATTTAAAATTGTAATACATTTAAAAAGAATGATTATTAAAACAGCAATTATATGAATGAAATTAAGTAAATTAAAAATAATT
This sequence comes from Leptopilina myrica (nomen nudum), assembly GCA_032872475.1. NCBI lineage: Eukaryota > Metazoa > Arthropoda > Insecta > Hymenoptera > Figitidae > Leptopilina > Leptopilina myrica (nomen nudum). The sequence continues at coordinate 9,853,989 of CM065460.1, forward strand.
GATTTTTAAAAGTGTATTGTTAAAATTTTTGAAAATTAAATTTGAATGAATTTCAATTGAAAATCTGGAAAATAATTAAATTCTCCAAAATGTTTATGAAAAATTTTCAAATGAAAATTCTAGAAAATAATTGAATATTGAAAGAGTTGCTGGAGACTTTTGTTAGAAGTAATTAAATTTCAAAAGGTTTCAAATGAAATTTTTCGAAAAATCGAATTGAAAACAATCGAATTTTAGACTTATTTCAAGTAAACTTTCTTTATTTTTATAATTGAATTCTTAGAGAACTTCTTGAACATTGTTGCAAATAATTGATATAGGGAAGAATTTTATTTATAAATTCTGGGAAGTAATTGAATATTTTGAAAATTTGCAGTAGAGATTTTTAGAAGTAATTCATTTTCAAAAGATTAAAAATTTTTGAAAATTGTATTGTTATGGATTCTACCATATTGTTAATAATATTTTTATTTACTTGTTAATGTCTTTCGCCACTTTTTTGTTAACAATTAACAAGTACAAAGCTTGTATATAATTTAACAAAATTTGTTTTAAATTCTATTAAAAATAGATTTTGAACTCGTTCTTGTGAAAAAATATAATAGAAAATTATTGTGAAAACTTACCTGGAAGCTCCTGCGAATGAATTCATCTTCTCCTTTGCCCGAGATACTGTAATTGTAGCCGCCTCCTCCTCCCCCACCTCCACCACCCCCGCCGTTCAAGAACGGATTATTGGGATTAACAGAGCCTGAGAAGAAAGCAGATTAAAAATTTTTTTATTTCTGTAATCACATTAATCGAAATACTAAATTTAAAAAATACTTATTTAGTATTAAATAACAATTACTTGAAATTAATTAATAATAAAAATTAATTTAATAAATAATTAAAAATAACTGTACAGAATACCATTTTCCACTTACAAAATTAATGGAATTTATTTATTTTATTTTCAGATTGATATCTTGCGTCACGAATTTAAAAGTTATTTATGCAGTTTCAAATTTTTTAATTTATTAAAATATATATTTTTGCTCTTTATCGAAGTCAATAATTATTTTTAAAAATACTTATACCGTCAAATGGGCCTTTTTTGTGCACGCGAGTTTTTAATGATTATAATTATTCAAATGAATTAATGTTAACCTTTAAAGTGCTATGTGTTGAAAAATCAAAATCAAAGAAAATTGTTATAGCGGTCTGTCAGACCGGCGTAGCACCTTAAAGGTTAAACTGCTGTCTTGTTAAATAAAAGTTTGATAACATAATAACAATAACAAGAATAAGTAAGTTCTGAAAAATTATACCAGATCTGCTAAAGTTTTAAAGTGTCTCATAAACTGTACTAGATATTTGTTGTCAATTTTTTTGTGATGATACATACGTAATGCGCTAATTTTGTATTGATTATTTTAATAGAAAAGTGGAAAAATTGAAAAACCAATATTCTATGGGGCTCTTTATTTCCTTTTAAAAAAATCATATATTTTTCAGAAATGTCTTATTTAGTATATGTAAAGAAGACTCTGTGCACCATTTTTATCTTACTTTTTTGTCAAAAAACTATAAATAAGTTAATTAAAATCAATAAAACGATTACAACTTTAACCGGCACGCAACATAAATATAACCTCAGAAAATTAACTTTAATTAATATTTATAAGTTTTCCAAGTTAATTTTTAAATTATTCCTCTTGTTTCTCTTAAAATAACATGAAAAGTATATTAGATATTAAATTGATATTTATTTAGTCTTAAAAATATTAATTTCAAGTTTTTGAAAAATATCATTCAAGGCGTTTTAAAAAGCTTCTATTGAAATATCTATAGAAAAGGTTCAATAGAACAGAAACAATAAAAAAAATATTTAGGTAACATTAAAAAAAGACGAAGAAAGATTCCACAAGATTCTTAAGAAAGATGTCCACAACATATATCAAAAGTTGATTTTCTTTTTTCTTTTAATTCTGAATTTTAATAATTTTAATCATTGAATCAAAAGAAAGCTATTTGATGAAAAATATTTTCTTCGTTATAAGTTTCAGAATTTTTGGTGCATATTTTTGTTTCTATAAATTTTCTGAAAAAAATGAAATAATACAATTAAACTTTCCAATAATAGCTTAACATTGAATTTTAATATCAATGAAGAAAAATTGGGACAAATCAATGGTTTTGCATAATTTTGGCTCGTCTGCGCCGTCATATTGATTATATTCTAATAGAATAAAATTGTATAGTATTGAAAAAAATTTCATTGATACAATAAAGTTTTTCTGTTGTTCTTGACTTACTAATAATTAGTAACGTTTTACTAATTGCTGAAGTAAAAGAACAGTGAAAATTTTTACTAAGAATAAGAATTAGTTTTTTTTTAATAAATTCAGATAGCAATGCTTTTTTTACCTCCATTATTACCCGGTACGCCCAAATTACCGCCGCTAGTTTGATAAGTTGCACCATAGCCGGGATCTTGATTAGCTAATTCATGAAGACGACTTGAACTTAAAGCACGGGGAATTGCATTACTTGGCACGCCGTGCGGTGCTAAGTGAGTTGCCTCGGCAACCTGATGAGGATCTTCTGTTGGTGGTAAATCGGAAACAAATCCAGTATCGACACGATAGAAATTGATGAAAATAAATCCACCCAACACCAATAAACAAACGAAACCATAAGCTCGAAACACCGTTGTTGTACCTGAAACAATCAAAATTTCATCTCATTTTTAATGTATGCAATTGATAATATTTTCAATATTCTTAAATAATATTTAAAAAATTTCATTTCATTATATTACACTATGTGACAAAATAAAAAAATTGCCTTCACTTTTATTAAGACCTAGTACAAGTTGTAGTCCTTTTTGCTAAATTTACAAATATTTCAAATTTGTTGTGGAGTTTACATCAGGGCGCTTTAAATTTTAGTTTTACTCAATTTAATTGATTAACTAAAAAGCCAAGCATGTCAAACTGATTTTTGGTAGATTTAAATAATGACTGAGTCTTGTATTTAGGGGTGGGTCCAGTTAAATGTTAACTTTTCTATATTTATATTTTTTAAATGTGTCAATATTTTCCAAACATTATTTATGATTCAATTCTATATTATTTAAATAAAGAATAACAGATAATTATTTGAGAATTTACATAAGAATGTCTTATGTAGAATATAAATATACTTCTACCGCATTTTTAAATTATTTTTTATTGTCGAACTTTCCATACTTATGCTTTTTTCGCAATTTTGAACAATTTTATCAATTTTGATAATAAAGAAAAGATTTGAATCCTAATTAATGTTTGAAAAACATTAAAACACTTAAACACTATAAAAGTAGAAAAGTTAAAATTTAACATTTACGTATCTCCCTCAATTTGTATTAAAATTTTTTTTTAAATGCTCATTTTACGCAGAATTAAGTATACTTTTAAGAAATTATTATGAAAAATAAATTATGAAAAAATTGAATGAAAATAAAAAAATCGTAAATATTTTCAACTGCGGTTTTGTCAATTTTTATTTTGACTAAACGAGCAATTTCTTCTGCTTTTCCCCTTTCAAACAAAATAACAATTTTGAAAATCGGTTGAAAAGTAAGGATGTTATGTGTAATTTTTTTTCATGAATACACAAAAAAGTTTTCTTTATCCGAATTAAAATATTTTAAAAATTGTAATAAACTTCTTCTTCAAAATTCAATTATTTTTCAAAAAATTTAATTCAATTTTCTTTATCGAAATTCAATTATTTTCAAAAGTAGTGATAAACTTGTTCAACAGAATAAATAAATAAATAAATAAATGAATAAAATGGTAAATTACCATAACTAGCGACTAGCATTCCACCAATTATTGCTCCGCAACCACGTCCAAGACCATGGTGAAGTCCCTGCAAAACACCCTGTGCACTGGAACGTAATTGTGGCGGTGTGTTGTGAGCGATGTAACTGCAGCAAGCGGCCCAAACAGCGGCGTGAGTTATTCCCTGGATGAATTCGAAGGGCAAAACCCACCATGGATTCCTCAAGGCGGAAATATAAAGGAAACGCAACACATTTCCTCCGAGACCAAGGCACAACACCTGCAAAGAGCAAATTAAAATAATCAAAATCATTTTAATTTCATTCTATTTTATTTAAAAATTTAACAAATTGATTTCATTTTTTTCATACACTGTACCAGGGGATAAAAATTTCTTCTCAATTCTGCAATTTGTCATGAGTAAAACATCTACTAATGATAAGGAATAAAAAGTTATTTATTTATTCAATTAATTAAAGAATGTAATGTCATTTAAAAAAAAACTAAGAAATTCTAGTTTTAAGTACAGTAAATTAAAAAATTAACAAAAGAAATTGTTTAAAGAATGTTTAAATAATTGATTTTTCATTTTCATTTTATACTTAAATGTTTTAGTTGCAAAAAAATGTAGAATACAGAAAAAATATTAATTTCAAGCTCTAAGTACAGTTCATGACAAAAATAATAACAATTAATTGTTTCAACAATTTTTAAATAAATCATTTTTAATTTTTTATCATCAGTATATATATACTCATGAAAAATTGCTTAATTGAGAAGAAACTAGTTATTTCTAGAGCTAAGGACAGTTTATGAAAAAATAAATTAATTGTTTAAACAATTTAATAAATAGTTATACTTTTTTCATATGTACATCAGAAACTCTCAAACATTATTTTAATAGGGTTTTTTTAAGATTAATTTTTTTAATTAATGAAGCTAAAAATATGTTATGCGACTTTATGATTTTTCATTCATATTGTTATTAAAAAAATGTTTGAAAACAAAAATCAAAAAATCGGACTCGAAATATCAATAAAGAATTTAATTATGAAGATTTAGAAAAAAAGAAAAATTGTTTTTGTCAAAAATGGTGACCTATAGAGTGATTTAAAACGAAAAAGTATATTTGTTTGCTACTTCGGGGCGCTTGCACTCTCTCTTTAAAATTATATCATTTGCTCAATTTTTAAAGGAACTAAATTTTTTTTTTTTTAATTAAAGTGAAGTAAACATAGATTTTGTAGTTTTTGAATTTTTTTCATGACAATCAACATTCCTTTAAAAATTAATTAATGATTAAAGCCAGTTTAACAATTCATAATTAATTTAAGCACAATTTAAAATTGTATTAAAAATAATTTACATCCTGCAATAAGTTTTATTATTTATATATTTAAAAAAATAATTTAATTTTTTTCAATAAATTTTATCAAAATTTTTCAAAATAATGGGATTCCTGTAAAAATCTTACTATTATTATGAAAATATACTCTCTAAATTTGAATTGTAGTTTTTTACTAATGAAATAGTGCGGATTCGTTTACCAATTGAATTAGTAACTGTTTTTACTAATTTTTAGTAGTTTTTTACTAATAATTAGTAGAAAATTTACTAATTTTATATAGTAAAAAATACGCTCTACTAATTGAATTAGTAATTTTCTACTAGCTGTTAGTAAAAAAACTACTAGAAATTAGTATAAAATGTTACTAATTCAAATTGGTAAACAAATCCGCACTAATTCAGATTTACAGAGTAATTGTTATGGAGAATTTTAATCAAATTTTTAAGAATATTACATTTTTCGAGGAATTTGATCAAAATTGTATTAAAAATAATAAAAATTCTGCAATAAGTTTTATTATTCATGAAAATAATAATTACATGTTTGCATAGAATTTTTTTTAAATGTTTATAAATAATTGAATTCCAAAGAATTTTATTAAAATTTTTTTGAAAATAATTGAATTTTGGAGAGGAATTTTCTTATTTATACAGATAATTAAAATTTTGACGAAAACTTTAAAAAAATGTTTGAACATATTATTACCTTGACATGGCCCATTTGCCGAATGAGTCGGAAGCTGAAGAAATAAGCGAAAATTTCCGAGATGTGATTAATGACGGAAGCAACGCCGAAAAGTGTTGGTGAACCTCCATAATCTTGAAGATGCCAAAAGAGAAAAGTGAAAATAAGTCCAATGCCAAAACCCATGAACCAAGCAACGAAAAGAAATGATGCGCATTTAATATCCTTGAACTGTTTTATCACAGTCACCCATTCGGGTATTTCCCTCGTTGTCTGTGCGAATATTTTACTCTGAAAAAAGAAAGAATTATTAATAATAAAGCAAATACAAAAAATCAACCTCGATTTAAAATTCAAATCGTTAAATCGTGTTCTAATTTCATCTCGGCATGGAAAAAATTATTTTCCCCTGTTTCTTTTCCAAATTTTATTTAAATTTTTTGTAAATATAAATATTGAAAATTGTTTTCTTTAAAACATAAATGGCGTAAATTTTATTTGAAATTATAATTAAAGTAATTTTCTCACAAAATTAGAATTATAATGTGAATAATATTAATTTTTGTTTCAAAAGTATAATTCAAATAAGAACAATATTAACTTTATCTCAAAATTGTGGTGAAAATGTATTTAAATATTATGAATTTTATCAAAATAATTATTTTAAAATAATATTTAATAAATTATTCTATTTTAATTATAGGAAATTATTAAAATTACAATAATTAATAGTTTATTAAATATAGATTTATAAGTCGATACCTCCCTGTAAAACTGTTCAATCTTCGCGTCGAGCTCTAAACCGTCCTATCTCAATTCCAGGATGCTTGACTTCTTTGATTTTTAATGAATACAACTTTTTTGTTTATTTTCCAATTCTGTCCAATTTGTGTACGTTGTTGAAAGCAAACAATAGATTTTATAATAATACGTATATATTTTTTATTGCTTATTTTATGTTTTAATGGTCTGTAAAAAAAGACGGTTTAGAGCGCGACGCGAAGATAGGACAGTTTTACATGGAGGTATCAAAGTATTTACGGTTTTTTCCGCCGGTGGTGGTTGTGGCGGTAATGCACTTGACGATGAATCCTGTAAACCAGGTAAATTCAATTGCTGCGACAATTGATTTTGCAGTTCCTCCTCTCGGGTTAATTCCGCAGGTGGTTTAGAAACTTCCTTTAAAAAACAAGCACAAAAATATTGTTAGTATATATATTTTCCGAATTGTTTACAACTTAATTCTTTAGTCAATTGAAAATACGAAAAAAATCTTAAATAAATATTCAAATAATTTTTTGTTTTTCCATAGGAAATAAAATTAAACAAATTTCAATTTAAAATCTTCTGAAATAATAAAAACTTCCAAAATTCAATTGTTTTCTATAATTTTTAAATAAACTTCATCTCTAAATAAAATATTTTTAACATTTTCTGAAAGTTTTTCGAAAACTCAATTATTTAAATACAAAAAATCAACGTTTCATAATTGTAACTTATTGAATTATTTAAAATAATTTTTGTATAGGGTCAGATGGGGTAAATAGAAGCAGTATCCTATTTTTAATTAAAGTTTGCAAATTGATTAAATCAAACATGATTTTTGTTGTAGTATTAATAAGCGATAATTATAAATTTTAGTATGAATTTTTAGTTTAGTTTTTCCCAAATGCGAGTCAAAAAAGTGAAAGGGTGGGTTCACTTCTTTGATTTTCAAATTATTTATGCAGTAGGAAATATTGTTAAAAAGGTTCAAGGCCGCATTTATTTTAAAAATTTTTTGTTCAATTGAAATAACTACTGTTTCTATTTATCCCTAAATTTTAGCAAAATTGAAAAATTTAAGAGTGAATAGAAACAGTTAATTATTGCGATTTAAAGATACCCATATTTTTTACTACCGTATAAAATTGTTCCACGGAAGTGAAATAATAACTCAATACACAAAAAACTGAAAGTAATGCGATTTAAAGGAAAAAACTTATGTTATTGGTGAAACTTAGCAAATCTGTTTCTATTTACACCAACTGATTCTAATTACAAAAAGCTAATTAATTTATTAAAAAATTTTAATTCAAAATTTTGAACAGGATTGTTTTCTTCAAAATGTTCAAAATAATTCTAAAAAATGTTAATGTTATTACTTTTGTATGTACAATTTGAATTTTCGGAAATATGCAATTCTAAATATTGAAGAAAATTTAATTTTCAAATATCAGAATAAAAAAATTCTTAGAATTGGTTTCCTCTAAATTATTATTTGAATATAATTTTTAAATATAAATTCTCGTTAATTTTAATTTTTAAATTTACCTACATTTCATTTCTTAACTGAAATTTGAAATGTTTTAAAAAAATGAAGTTTTTTTTGTAAATTAAAAAAAATATTTTTTTTTTGGTACACTATTAAAATTATTATAAAAAATAAAAAATTCTTATTAAAAGTTTCTAAATTAGTTGAAAATTTGAATAATTGAACTATTTTCTTTATTTGGAAAAATTTGAATTTAAATAGTAGAGGGGAAAAACGATGTATTACCGGCTCAGAGGCAATAAAGTCGTATTTGAAATTAATTTGCGTGGCAGTAATTAAGGCACCACCCATTAAAACACTGAAAATAGCGAAGCAAATCGTGTAATTCTTTTCGCTCTTATCCGGACCGCAGGGATGATCAGGAAATGCAGTACTGTGATCGAGAGCAATTCCCACAAAAAACATAGCCAAACCCCAACCTAAACTGCCAAACATACGTTGATGCCCATATCTGAAAATTGTAAATAAAAAATTTATTAGTTATTTTAATGATTTTCATACTTTATTATTGAAATTTGTTTCCAAAAGGGGAATAAAAATTTTTTCTTTTACCTGTCTGCATCTTCGCCAAGGAGTGTAATCACAGCCGAATCAGCTAAAGTAATTGCAGGAGCAGCAAAAAATTCTCCAACAATCACCAATAGTAGAAGAAGAAAGAAGGTTTTTTGAATGTCCTGAAAAAATGCTTTTTTATTAAAGAAAATAAAAAAAAAGTTATAATAAATAAAAAATATATCATAATTATTATTAATGTAGAGAAAAGTAAATAATACTCACTGACAAATTGTATACAATGGAGCTGAAATAGGGTTTAACTAAATCTTTATCCTTTTCATAATTATAATTACTGGCGTATTTGACAGATAGAGGACTTTGACCCGCTGTGGCTTTAGGATAAATATTAGCACTGCGACGTTTTCTGATTAAAAATTTCTTTTCCTTTTTTTCAACATTCTCCATTTCTACATCTTCATCAGAATCATCGTCTAATGCTTCAATTTCATCAGTATCTTCCGCTTCATCCTCTTCTTGTTCACGTTCCTCCTCCTCGTCCTCGTCCTCTTCCTCATCATCTTCGTCATCATTATTTTGCTCAACTCTCGAGTACTTTAATTTTTTCTGATGAATTTCCCTCGATTCAGAATCTAAAATACTTGCCTCTAAATCTCTCGCGATGTGTAAATTGTCAATGTTACGTTTTACCATTACTTTTTGCGGTGGATTTTTCACTCGCGTTTTTAATGGTCGACTGAAAGCTTTCTTCGGTGGTCTTCCATCATTTAGGGGTTCGTTCTATTGGAATTTGAAATAATTATTTGTTTTTCGTTTTCTTTTTATTATATTATAATTAGCAAAACTACTACTAAATTTTCCTTGACAATTTTACTTTATAAAATTCGATGTAAAGTCTTCATTTTTTAAAAAACTTAATTTTTCTATCAGTTCTTTGTAATTTAATTATTTAAACAACTCGTATAGAAATGACCAAGATATTTTTAACAGCAACTTGAATGTGAGGTATTTTTAAATAAATAGTTAAACTTTCCATGTGGCATTTTTTAAAGTAAAGAAATAAAATTCATTAAATATCAATTTATTTCAATGAAAGACAAAATTTTTAATTGTTTCAATTGCTTAAAATTATTTTCGGAAAACAATTTTTCATAAATAGAATAATGTATTTTCAAAAACTGAATTATATTCATAGATAATTATGTCGATTATTATTAAATTGGGGTAAAATATTTTTACTCCGCACTTATTTTATTGTTTGAAAATTAATTATCTATCACAACTTTTGACATAACGATTCGAACTATAAATCAAACGATTGTAATAAAATACTATCTTCACACGAGTACCTACGGATTATGTTGATTATTATTATTTTTTAAATATAATTGCTACAATGCAATGCAACTGCGACATAAAAATCGTAATCGGAATTTTAATTTCAGCTTTTTAGGTTATGTTTATAATTTTGAAAACAAATTTTTATAATTGGTTGATTAAATGGAATTTTCCGCCTTAAAGATGAAAATAGTTCTTTTAAAGTCGCCTTTATCACTCTTGCAACCGTTATATTTATGAATAAAACCGTGATTACTGATTATTGATGGAGCGTTTACACTTTCTGTAAAAAAGTCCAGAACAAAAAATTTGCATTGAAGTAAGAGAGACAGATACACAGTTTATCTCTTTTACTCCAATGCAAATTTCGCGTTCGGGATTTTATTTACAGAATGTGTAAATGCTCCCTAAGTGTCTCTTTTGTTTCGTAAATTGTATTTTAATTATAACTGTTATTTTTATTATTAGTGTTAATAAGGGAAAATTTTCAAATTTACTCACCTTCAAGAAGCGCTTATATTCCAAGACATCAGCGGGCCTATTTTTTTGAAGAATCGCGTCGATGTCAATTCTGAGAGGAGTGTCGTTTTGTTTCGTAGCATCTAAAGAAAATGTAAATATTAAATCTCAGCAAAAGATAATAAATAATTTATTGTAGTTTTCGGTTATAAGTTATAAGTCAGTGCAGTGGAAATGTTAATGTCAGTTCACTTTGTCAAAGGAAAATGCCAATAAGTCCAAGAACAAACCTGTGACAGCCGCGATCGGCAATGTGTGATTAACAACGAAGAAATCGTCCACATTGCGACGTAACCTCTGAAAGACAACATTTGCCGCGACTTCTAAATAATCCGAGTCAGTTGCCGTTGAATATTTATTATCAATAGATCTCTTGACGATTCTTGGTCCCTTGAGATTTGCGGGTGTCTCCAGGAAAAATGAATTATTTTTTTGAATCATACAAGTTGTCACAGGCGGTTGAATGAAACCCAAGGGCAATGTGAAGATAATCCAACAGGACAGTGAAGCAAGCAGCATCAATTTGCCCTTCTGATACCTATTCCGAAAAAAGGTGGGTCCAACATAGTTATTAAATATTAAGTATAAAACATAATTATTTGTGTTACAGAAAGGGAAAATTGAATTTTCTTCGAGAAATTTTTTTCTAAAAATAATACTTCAATTATATACTTATTGTTTCGTTGTTGGAAACTTAATATTTTATTGATATTTGTTTTTGAGTAGAAACTTTCCACTTTCATCAAAACTTGCGTCATAAAATATTCACTATTTGTGGATAATAAACTATGTCATTTCTGTTTGAGACAGTTAGAAAGTTTTTCCTCTTCTTAGAAACTTAAAACTTAGAAAACTTTTTTTAAAATTTATTAAAAGTTTGTTTAATTGAACATTTCAAATTCTAGTGTCATTGTACCTTTTTCTCTAAATTGGGAATGGAAAATATTATTTTCTGTTAATTTTACGTTCCAGATGTGAGATCAAAGGGAGAATAGAACGTAATTTTTCCGTGTGAGGAAGAAAAAGAAAAGTATCAGTGACCTAATTTCTCTTTGGCAATTGTGTGAATGAGACAAAAGAGGAAATATGGAGAGAAAATTAGAAAAGAGGTAAGTGTTTCTTTTTCACCTGTCAGCTAAGGATCCCCAGAAGGGTGCGCTGAAAAATTCGATGAACGGTCTGAGACCAACGAGCAATCCACATTGACCTGCGTTCATTCCCATTTGCTTGAAATAGACCCCCATTAGAGGGAATAATGATCCAAAGGCCGAATAGAAAAAGAAATAGAATGTCTTGACGATAAGCATTTCTTGATCGACGGAGCCAAAGAGATATTCGAGAACGTCATTTTTGCCACGAATTTTGTGTGTCGCCTCCTTTGGTTCGGGATAGAGATTTGGATCTACTTCACCTTGGGCCTGTGGATCAACCATGGGTCTTGCTCCCGGTGCCGTCGGAAGATTTCGACCAACTTCCGCACTTGGATCACCTTCTGCCCCGTAATTGTAATCCTCGTGGCCATAATTCTGCATTGTGGCCTTTTTGGCAGGGGAGCAAGGAACACGGACACTTGTTTTCTTTTTTCTTCTTGTTTCTTAGTTTTCAAAAAACTAATGTCACAAAATAATGAAACACGCACTCACTACTCGGAGAACACTTTGTGAAAAATTATTTTTATTCTTTCTCTCTTTTTTCTAAATCATGCGCCGAATCGATGACCAAGTGTTGGAGTTACCAGTTTCTCCCTCAACGTTATAATCGATAGGCAACATTCTGCGCTCGCGCAACACATATTTCACCCCCGTTATTTTCTGTCAAACCCCTTTTTCAAATTTTTGGCGTGTATCGAAGGGGCCGGCCTCAATTATTAGACAAAACTCTCGTATTATATTTATGTATACTCAAGTTAGATAAAAATTTAGGAAATTTATAGTATTTGAGATTTACTTTTTCACGCGGTACGCTTTGTCATACTGATTATCTGTCCGATAGAATAGGGAAAATTCTCATTTCCCTTCGAAAAAGAGAGGAAGAAAATAAAGTTTTTAAAATCCAAATTGAACTTTTTTTAAAGATCCAGCAAATATTTTTAACTTTTTTAAAATTATTTTTTTATTTTAAACGTTTTCCATTTTTAAATTAATCTACTGAAAATCATTTAATTCTTGCAAATTATCTTTCAAACGATTTGAAAATAATTTAATTCATAGCAAGAATTATATGAAAATTCTTGAAAATAATTCATTTCTTGTCAAGATATTTATTGAAATTAAAATTCTTTAAAAATAACTGAATTGTTTTGAAGAATTTATTTAAATTTTTTTGAAAACTGGAGTTTTTGCATTCTCTTATTTAAAAATACAAGAAGATTTTGGATTTGTTCCATTTTAAGAAATGTCTAATTTCGGCAAATCAATGACCCCCTGATTCCAAAAAGCAGTTTTAAGAGAAGTGTCAGCTTGTTATCTAAACAAAATTTGTTGCCACGATAACTTGAGTAAATTTTTATGAATCGTCTTGAAATTTGGTATACTTTTTAGCCCATAAATATGAAGCCTCAGTTTGTTGAACTGTCCATTTCGTTAAAACCAATAAAAATACAAAGTTTTGTATTTTAAAAATTTTTTTCTTAAATTTTATACAAAAACAAATAACTTTTTTTCAAACACTTTTCAGTACAACAAAAAGGTTATGAGTATGTGACCTGGTAAGTTAAAAGGGACCTTGGGTCAAAAAATCATTTTTTACTTTTTCCGTAATTCTTATAGAAAAGGATGTGATCTTTTCATCTTTTTTTTTTACAAATTTTATGTGAAGAAGCCTGAATATCGACTTGTTAATTTTAAGAACGTTTATTGTAAAATTTTGAATTTTATCACTTTCTCCCGCGTATCAATCATCGAGCACATTTTACAGAAGATCTTTAATATAGCAAATACTAAAAATTATTAGTTAGCCGAAAAGGACAAAAAATAAAACCGCTGCCAAGTTATATATTTTTTTTATAATTTTGGTGCTCATTTCATTCGTTTTCGTAAATCTCGTTGTGTTCATTTCATGAACACTTTGCTTCCACATAGAGATATTAATTATTCTCCATTGCTGTAATATTTTTTTCTCTTTATTTTATTAAAAATTTAATTTCGATACATAAATGATTTTAATTTTTATGGTATATTATGACTTTAACTATTTTCTTTTTTAAAATTTTAGAAATGATTTGGAAAATGATATTTTTCATCTTTTCAAGGTTACTTCCACATTAACAAAATTTTTTTTTTAATTTCCATCACAATTTCTGTTTTTTAAAATATCAATAACTTCTTTATTTCTAATCGTATTAGCTTCAAAAATATGTCAATCGAAGTGTTCTTTAATGTTCTACAAGTTATGGTATCTATAGCTTCAAAGTTATTTTTACATTTTTTAACAAAATTTACAAAAAAATCTTATTTTCCAAAATTTATGATTTTTAAAAGTTTAATATCTCCAGTAAATATGGACGAAAAATGTTCATTGCGGGCTCAAAAGATGCATCTAAAAAACTCTAAAAAATGAGAGAAAAACATTTATAGGTGTCCTAACATTTTTTTAAAGGATGATGAGATGAGACCTACAATTTAAAAAAAAATTCTGTCCAAAAGCTCTTCATAATTTGGAGATATTTATGAAAATGTGATGTTTACACACACACACACACACACGGAATGACATTTTTTAAAAAATGTCATTTTTGAACTCCTGAGGTCAAATAACATAAAGATATGTCAAAAAATCGAAGTCGAAAAATTTTAGTATTAAAAAACTTCCTCTATATGAGGAAGCAAAAGACGTAAGAAGGAGAAGAATAGAGTTATCGTTTTGAAAGTATTTCGCACACACACAAATGAGAATGCAAGCATCACACTATTCAAAGACAATTTATATACAATTTCGGAGATAAAACCTATAGAAGCATACATGAGGGATTCCGCGTCAAGTGATCAAGGGGTCTTTTGGTGTAATGTTTATTTCAATAATTTTTTACTCTTAAACAATTAAACATACAAATTTGACAAAGTACATTTTGGAAAGGTTTTTTCATGCTCTTTCGATTGGAAATAAGCATTTTGAAAAAAAAATCAAAATTAAAAATAAATTTCAATTTTTGGGGGAGAAAGTCCCAATTTTTTTTTTTTTTTTTTTTTAAACGAAAGCTGAGGTTTTTTCCTAAAAGGACATATAAATTATAAAGTGGGACTAGAATTTTTAAACGTTGAAAAAAAGAGTTTTCTACTCGCCGGAGCTAAAAACCGGGTTTAGAGCGCTCCGGCGAGTAGAAGACTCTTTTTTTCAATGTTTAAACATTCTAGTCCCACTTTACCATTTATATGTCCTTTTAAGAAAAAACCCCCAGCTTTCGTTTAAAAAAAAAATCGTATCCATCTCCCCCAAAAATTGAAATTTATTTTTAATTTTGATTTTTTTGGGTCAACAAATTTTTTGTTTCAAAATGCTTATTTCCAATCGAAAGGTCATGAAATAACCTTTTCAAAATGTACTTTGTCAAATTTGTATGTTTAATTGTTTAAGAGTAAAAAATTATTGAAATAAGCATTGTACTGAAAAACCCAAAAATTTAACCCCCTCCCCCTCGGAAAATATTGGACTAGGTAAAAAAATATTTTCACGAAAAATTACTATCTCTTAGTACTACAAAAGCCCCAAGTTTTGCTACGATTGGAGAAAAATTTTTCTCCACCTTGATCACTTGACATGGAATGCCCCACATATGGGTAGTTCTACAAAAGAGGGAATATATGATGTTTAAGGTTGTTTTTACAATAATTTTGAAAAAAATAAAATTATTTTTAATGGGAACTATAGTGCTTAATGGTTTCTACTACACTGAAAAAAATGTAATTCAATCAAGAAAATTTGAATTGGTTGAAGTAAATATCGGGATTGCATAGGGTCGATCCAATTATGCGATTGGCTCAAGAAAATGATTCTCTTGACACAGTATACTTGGTTGGAGAATATGTTCTTGATCCAAGAAAATATGAAATTCGATCAAGAAATTAAGTAACTTGTAAGAAATGAGGAATATATTAATTTACTATCATTTGTGTATCAAATCAAGTCAATAGTTTACTTGTATTGAGAAAATATTTTCTTGATTTAAGAAAATTATAGATTTCAATCAAAAAAATATTTTCTCAATTCAAGTAAATTATTTACTTGAATTCCCCCCTTCCCCAATCCCATCATTTCTAATACTTAGGTCAAACATTTTTTATTATTTAATTAATTACCATTTATATTTTTTATTTAAATAATTAAACAATTGTTATTTTACGTAATATTTACATTTAATTAATACTTATCACAAATACAATGATATGATTTTAGAAACACGAATTCTCAACACAATACTTTACTATTTTGCTTAAGAACATAACCCAGATAGCACGACTTCTTGCTGTAAGGCCACTGTAAGGATATCTGTAGGGGTTGTAAGGCTTACCACGTAAGGCTGTTTAGTCCTACATAAGTCTAAAAATTTCCGCATTACCGTAAGCTTATGAATAAAAGCTGATGTGGGATTACACCTAATCCTATTGTAAGCTTACTCGAAAAACTCATAGTAGGCTTACATGTAAAAGTTGATGTAAGCTTACAAGTAAAGGTTGAGGTAAGCTTACAAGTAGATGTTGAGGTAAGCTTATAAGTAAAGATTGTGGTAAGCTTACAAGTAAAGGTTGTTGTAAGCTTATACGTAAAAGTTGAGGTAAGCTTATAAGTAATGGTTGAGGTAAGCTTACATGTATAGGTTGAGGTAAGGCTGTTGGCAGTTTATTATCATGGTGTAAGGTTCTTGTAAGGTTGTAGTGAGTTTACCTATTATGGTCAATATTACCAAATTAATTTGTAAAATAATTAATTATTAATTGATAAATATTAAATAATTACTTATAAGCTTACCTCAACTTTTACGTATAAGCTTACAACAACCTTTACTTGTAAGCTTACCACAATCTTTACTTATAAGCTTACCTCAACATCTACTTGTAAGCTTACCTCAACCTTTACTTGTAAGCTTACATCAACTTTTACATGTAAGCCTACTATGAGTTTTTCGAGTAAGCTTACAATAGGATTAGGTGTAATCCCACATCAGCTTTTATTCATAAGCTTACGGTAATGCGGAAATTTTTAGACTTATGTAGGACTAAACAGCCTTACGTGGTAAGCCTTACAACCCCTACAGATATCCTTACAGTGGCCTTACAGCAAGAAGTCGTGCTATCTGGGAATATTCTTGATTCAATCCTTTTTGGTACTTCGGATAAGTAAAATATTTGATTGTAATAATAACATATTTACACTGAGAAAAAAATGCTATTGAATTTATAGCTCGCATATAATTCACATTTGTTCAAAAGCAGATGTCAGTAACTTGTTGTGATATGTAGTCTATTTTATAGCACTGCTTTTAAATCAGAAAATGACTTCTTTGATTCAATAGCGATGCTATAAAATGAACTACATTTCGCATTAAGTTGATCACATCTGCTTTTGAACGTATGTGAATATGCGTGCTATAGATTCAATAGCATCTTTTTCTCAGTGTACTTCCACCAAATACTGAATTATTAATACAAGAACTATACCCAATGCTCATAATTACTTGACACAAGAAAATAAATTTCTCTCTTTAAATAAATATGGGATTGATTCAAGTAAATTCTGTCAAGTAAATGCATTTACTTGGTTCAATTACATTTTTTTTAGTGTATGCTACCAAACGGGCCCCAGTTTTAAGAAATATTTTTTGCAAAAATAAGCATTTCTTCAGATTCCTGGCATGTACCATTGTGAAAATAAAAGTTAATAAATTATATAAATATTATTTAAATAATTGTTACATTACTTTATATTTTATTTAAAAAATATTATCTTGAATTTCGTCCCTCGAATTCATTCTTAGTTTCCTGGCATCATAAAAAACTTTAAGATTATTAATAATTTTCATTACGATTAATTCACCATTTTTCACAGTGCTTAGTAAAGGTTTACTAAATATGATATCACTTGCATTTTAATTAACTTGAAGATCAATTAACTAAAATTCTGTACTTTGTGATCGAAATGGCCATTTCGTCAGAAAAATTCTCAATTTCCTGGCATGCATTTAAAAAAAAATATTTTATGTTTCTATACTTCTGTTGCTCGAGGTGTCATAGAACCTTATTCCCTATTGACCAGTATGCAAAATTTTGTTATTAAGCGTCGTTTTTCAATTTTTGGACGATAAATGACCAAATCCTCAGTTTCCTGTCATTTTCTGACAGAATACACATGCTCTTAAGCTGTAAAATTTACAATTTGTTTTTTTTGACTGGACACTTTTAGGTAGCTTTGATAATACTTTTAACTTGAACTTAAACTACTTTTTAAAACCTGAACGTAAAAAAATGTTGTGCCAAAATTTTTCTTATTTTCTTCCTTCGTTTGTAGAACTACCCATATAATATACAGTCAATATAACGGTCCCGCATAATTCAAAAGGAAGTTAAAAAAAACTAATTAAATTAAAAAAATTTATTTTTACATTTTCTGAATTTTTTTGTCATGGGTAGGTTTTAAATATGTTTAAAGATACAAATCTGAGTTGCGCAAAACTAATTTTAAAAAATAAATAATTATTATAATAATAATAATTTTAATAAATAATAAACTGAGAGTACGCACGTAATGCAACGCGCGCTTTCCTTTGAAAGTCTGCCTCCTCGCGGCTAAAAGTCCTAAGCTATATATATTTCTTAAATAGGTGAGGTTGCACACATGTGTAAAATGTAATGGCTAAGCCGAATTATAATCGGAATCGCTCGTGATTACTCGTAAAATAGAAGAAGAAGAAGAAGAATAGAAGTAAAAAAGAGGTTATGCCATTTTTTTGACATTTTTACACAAGGTTTATGCAATGTTTTTTTGTGGTTTTGATGCTGATAATATTTTGTATTTACATCAAAATTTGTAATAGTTCAATGTGATATATATCAATATTTTCCAGGTTAAATCCGGCACTTTTGCCTATTTATAATTTCTGGTTTCAAAACTATACAAATTATGATACAACAAAATTTCAGATGCATTAATCGCCAAAAGACTTTTATTTACATTGTTCATATGTTCATATTTAGGTATACATTTTTCTAAAGAGAAATACATAAATTACACTGCAACATAAAGTTTCTGTACATTTACAGTTTTTTTTACAGAAATTTGTAAAATAACGTCTTTAAAAGTAACGAATTTATAATCCCTTTATAGAGCGTCAATTTTACAATTTTCGGTAAATTTACTACAAAATTTTGTAGTATGAATGTAGTAAATAAATAGTCAAAATTGTTACTGGTTATTACCTGTTTTCAGAGTAGTAAATTTACAGAAAATTGTAAAATTGACACTAAAAAGAAATTGTAAAATCGATACTTTTAGACGTTATTTATTACAAATTTTCGTAAAAAAACTGTAAATGTGCAGAAAATTTTTTTAATAGTGATATTTTAGAGATTTGTGCATATTTAAATATTTACAGCAACAAATTCTCTTTAAAAAAAGAGGAATTAAAATTAGCAAATAATAAATATTGTATTAATAATTTTAATTCTCAATATTTATATCAGTATTTTTATACTAATTGCGATAAACCCTTGCTATTGCATAAATCAGGGAAACATTCGGGAATTTGATCAAAAGTACTGAAAAAATATTAAATTTATAAAATAAAGAACAAAATTCTTGTTTCTTTGATAATATTGAAAGCATTCAATTCTTGAAATTTTTCAATCCACCTTCCAAACTTTGCAATCATTACAAATTTTAATAGATACAAAACTTTGGCAGGTCGGCCACATTGTCAGTAAAAACAGGGAAAACAAATTTTTGTCAATAAAGTGAAGGAAAATGCTAGGTAAAACTTTGTTACCAAGGTAATTAAGCAAATTGATTTTTAATTTTTTGTATAAAAAGAATTTTGTCAGTGGAAAATATTATTAATGTCAGTAAATTTTGAGGGAAATTTATAAACTGAAACTTGTGGCCACCCTGTTTTGGACTTTTTCCATTTCCATAAAAAAATAATTGAAATTTATAGCATGTTAAATTAATTCATTTTAAATTTAAATAATTAGATTATTGAATTTTTTAAGATTTGTGATCGCAATTTTTATAAATAATTGAGTTTTAGAGAATTGTATGTTTATAATTTTTGTAAATCCAAAGCCATGTAAAAAATAATAATCACTAGTCCACTTAAAAAAAAGAGAAAAATTTTTTACTTGAGTTTTGGATTTTTTATTAAATGTTAATGGAAGTAAAAATTTTTAATGTTTCGAATAAGTTAAGAATTTAAAATATTCTTAAAAAGTAAAAATTTTATATCTGGAAATCATGAAAAAACAACACTAAAAAGAAAAAATAGAAGATACAGGCATAATTTAGGTTATATTACCCATATAGTATTGCTGGAATAGAAACAGCCCAACAGTTAGGGTATTTCAACCATACCATTAGAACTAGACGCAAATTTCTAAAGCGCATTAACCTCTTAACTAGATTTCACATTAGTTTCGTTCGCACACAAAAGAGGTGCATGTGATTCTAACAT
This sequence comes from Leptopilina myrica (nomen nudum), assembly GCA_032872475.1. Classification (NCBI taxonomy): domain Eukaryota; kingdom Metazoa; phylum Arthropoda; class Insecta; order Hymenoptera; family Figitidae; genus Leptopilina; species Leptopilina myrica (nomen nudum). The sequence goes on from CM065460.1 coordinate 9,874,169, forward strand.
ACAGATATTTAAATTACTGAAATATATTACAAATTATAGGTTACGTGTTCCTCAATTTTAAATTTCTCATTTAACCTAACTATTGAGGTAAAATCAACATTTGGTTTCTCAAAACTTGACAGAAATTCTTAAACATAACCAAATTCCTAACATACCGAAATCATTTCTTTCAGTGAAGAATGAATTAAATACAAATTAGTAGTACTGCTTACTATAATTTGAATCGGTGACTGACTTTTTAATAATAAATTTTATATTAATTTAATTCATAATTAACCCATTTAGTCCCAAATGTCCGTATTTCTTTGTACAAGTTTGATCTTTCCGTTCTACGAGTTACGAATTTGGAAAAAATCGGGACATAGGTTTTTTTAGATTTGAGTGTCCTCTTTTAGAATCTTAACGAAAATTTCAATTTAATCATAAAAAGTTGTAATTGTTTAAACAAAAAAAAGCAGTTTTTTAAGTGTTATTTGTCATTAAAATTAGATTATTTACTCGAATTCGATTGGGAAAAATCCGGGACAAGAAAATAACGCGTCCAAAATGTTGGGACTATTAAATAGGCATAATGCCGAAATTTTTTTTTCTAATTTCAAAATGGCGCCTCTAAAATGGCCGCCAAAGTATGGAAATTTGACAAATAATGTTTAAAAATATTAACATTATTTTTTTTAACTTTTATGCTTTATTTAACCCTTTCGTGCCCCCCAAGAAACCAGTGGATGGATTTTGGTTAAACTTACCCCTTGGGGGTTTTTTGGGGTCGCTGATTCCGAATCTGAGGCCAGATTTCCAAAATTAAAAATGGCGGATCTAATATGGCGGACTTTTTTTAATAGCTTATATTTGTTTGAAATTCACCACTTGGAGGTTTTTGTGGTCGCTGATTCCGAAACTGAGGTCTGATTTCCGAAATATAAAATGGCGGATCCAATATGGCGGAACTTTTTTAATTGCTTATATTTGTTTGAAACTTATAACTTGGCAGTTTTTGGGGTCGTTCATTCCGAATTTGTGGTCATATTTTCAAAATTCAAAATTAGCGTATCCAAAAACCCTTGAGTAGTAAACCTACAAGCAAATAGCAATTTTGGAAAAAAGTCCGCTATTTTTAAATTTGAAAATGTGATTTGTCTGATTTTGAAAAAAGTCAGCCTTATTGGATCCGCCATTTTGCATTTTGGAAATCTGACCTCAGATTCAGAATCAGCGACCCCAAAAACCCCCAAGTGGTGAGTTTCGAGCAAATATAAGCAACTTTGAAGAAAAGTATTTTTCTCAACATTATACCTATTGTTTATAATAATTATTATTGTTCTATGTCATTTATTATTTTTTTACATGTAATAGTAACCCTAGTTAATAAATCAAGCCAAACTATTTGTTGTTTTGTTGAAATGCATAAGAGTTATAACATATTTTTGTAGGTGGTACATATATGTACCGGAGGCACGAAGGGGTTAAATAAAAAAATGTTGTTTCAACAAAAAATATTGTTATCTGATATTATTTAACAATAATTTAAACATTTTTTATAAATAATTTGAAATTCGTGGGCCAAAGTGGTATAAATTTTTTTTATTTTTATCAATTCTTATTTCTTTTTGCAGTAAAAATGAATAATAAAAGGTAATCACTTAATTCAAAATTTTTTACAAGGTTTAAGAATATTGTAAACAATTTGCAAAACATGAAATAGAATCCTATAAAAAATTATTTTTTGATTATTGACAAAATTTTAAAAATAATTTCAGAAAATCCTTTTTTTCATAAAAATTGTTTATAAAAATGTAAAAAATGGTATATAATTTCAGACGAAGATTTTTATTTCAAATATCTATTCTGATGAAAAAACCAGCAAAAAGTGAAAAAACATTTATTCTTCCATCCCTGAACTGTTTTTTCTATGAAAAATGTTTATAACATTTTTAAATATTGTTAAATAACGTTAAATGAAAGTTTGAATCTTTAGCAACTCTTTGATTACAAGAGAAAGTAATATAATCAAAAAATAATTTTTTTATAGGATTCTATTTCATGTGTTTTGTAAATTGTTTATAAAAATTGTTTATAATATTCTTAAACCTTGTAAAAATTTTTGAATTAAGTGATTAACTTTTATTATTCATTTTTACTGCAAAAAGAAATGAGAATTGATAAAAATAAAAATTTGTTTACCCTTTTGGCCCACATATTTTAAATTGTTTATGAAAAATGTTTAAATTATTGTTCAATAATATCAGATAACAATATTTTTTGTTGAAACAACAATTTTTTTATTTAAAAAAAATATTTTAAAAAATTAAAAAAAAATAGTTAAAAAAAAATGTTAATATTTTTTAACATTATTTTTCCAAATTTCCATATTTTGGCGGCCATTTTGGAGGCGCCATTTTCAAATTAGAAAAAAAAATTTCGGCATTATGTCTATTTGATAGTCCCAACATTTTGGACGCGTTATTTTCTTGTCCCGGATTTTTCCCAATCGAATTCGAGTAAATAATCTAATTTTAATGACAAAAAACACTTAAAAAACTGCTTTTTTTTGTTTAAACAATTACAACTTTTTTTGATTAAATTGAAATTTTCGTTAAGATTCTAAAAGAGGACACTTAATTCAAAAAAAAACCTATGTCCCGATTTTTTCCAAATTCGTAACTCGTAGAACGGAAAGATCAAACTTGTACAAAGAAATACGGACATTTGGGACTAAATGGGTTAAAATCGCTTATTTAAAAAAAATTATAATATTAAACACAAATGTATCTATTGGTTTTTATTTATAAACATATAAAGTACCTTTTAATGTTAAAATTATAAAAAATAATTTAATATAATAATTATAATTATAAAATATTATAATTGCACATCTAAGTATTATATAACTTTAAAATTATTTAACATATTAATTTGGATTATGAAACTGGTATCAATATAACTGGTCTTACTTAGGTTATTTTAAATAAATAAAATTTTAATAAATAATTACTAACCAATGCATGTAATAAATTATTATTCTTACTAAACACATAAAATTTATTTACATAATATTTTTCTTAAGGCCATGAGGGAGAAATTGCATGAAAAAAGTGTTTTCCCGCTTCTAAGTAGTTAGAGATATCTCGTTTGGATTTATTAGGATAATTAGGGGAATTCGTGCTAATAAAGAATATTCTCGAAATTTGCAAGTAATTTTTTAAATAAACATTGAATAACGTAATTATAAAAGTTGCATTTTTGGCGAAAGTGGGGGACAATATGGCGGCGAGCACACAGACAAGTGGAACTATGTGTCGGTGGTCAAGGAGGTGGCACCAATTCTAGGTAGTGATCGCGACTTGAACTACGAAAATGTCTCCACCTTAAACTACTCCACTTTCAATCGTCAATAAAATAATTTCCTCACAAAATTATTGTAAAATCGGAGATGATCGCGCCTCGGAGAGCCTTCCTCTATCACCCCTCCAAATACAAAGCCGAAATATTTTATCCTCTCAAAATGAAAGCGCGATCACGAAACCACATTTTCTCCCACCTGCCCTTAATAAGAATTACTTTTTCCACAAATTTACTATCCTGAAAAATTAAAATAGTAGCAGATGTAAAAAATGTCTATTTTTAATTTGTGTATCCACATATATTTTATTTATTTATAAAGATGTTTAAAGTTCCTAGGGCTAAAGAGCTCTTTAATTAAAAAAATACATGTTACTACATAGTAATAATCTCTAATTACAATTGAATTTGATTTTGTATTATTAAATTTATAATTCATTGTAAATACCAGAAATAATTCTAACACAATGAAAGGATGGTAATAGTTTATAAAGAGTATTAATCCGATTATAAGCATTATGATTTTTTTCTATCATCCTAAATGTATAATCGATTTTTCTCCGTATATCAAAGTAAATAAAAATTATTTGTTTGAAGTCATGTATAATTAATAAGGAATGAGAATATTTAAACACTCACCGTTAGAGAGTTGGAATAATTTGGAATCTCTCATAAATATTTTCATCACATCAAAAGTTCGTAATCTAAAAAAAAATTGTTTAAACATAGTGTAATAAACGAATTAAATTGTTAATTAAAATATAGAATTCAAAGGAATGTTATATAAAATAATTTTGAAACCTTTAAATCCGTTGGTAGTGGATCCCCTTCTTCCAAACTATTAATTCAGTCTGTGCGTCGAGAATCCCTATTTAAATGTGGAGTGACAATTTATATAATAAAGTGTTTTTATATATAAATAACACACACACACATATATATATATATATATAATACATAAATTTAATTTAATACATAAAATGTGATGCCCACTGGTTTAATTCGTTACTTTAGTATTTTAAGAACATAGACTTTAATGTGTTATTATTTAACACCTTGTTTTGTAAATCACTTTTTCAAATAGAATACAATATAATAAACAGTTTAACTTTTCTGATCTCAAACTTTACGACCTATTTATTTCAGGTCTCAAACTAATGACAACTCTACCACGACTTACGTCTAAGAAAATTTATAGAAAACTCCTCGATTTCCATTTTTTGATTGATTTCGTACACCGAAAATCGAGTGGGGAAATCGTTATTTCTTTCGCCACGACCTGTCATTGACCAGTGCATTTTTGCATTTTGGCGGTTGCGTGATCCTAGTTTATTGAACTTGGATGCGCCATTCTTTAAGTATTTTATTGAATGTTGTGAAATACAAATGCCACAGATGTTAATGACATTGGGTATGGACTTATATTTAATTTGCTTGTTACTTTGTTTTATTTTGAGCAACTAAAGTTCGTTTTAAATTGATTTAAGTTGTAGAATATTTTTAATATACATTTGTTTTTGTGTAATTATGTGTTTATACCGCAGAGATAAATTGTGACGAAGTCCTTTCGTCACACATAGATATATATTACTTATTTCTTAAAAAAATTAAAGAAAAAATTATAAATATTAAATACCTCATTTCTGAATGCGCCATTTTGTGATATGCATCCTTTGAATCCGCGGACAATTCATCTTTGATGCGTTTTGCACATCCACTTTTCCCAAAAAATGATTCTAATAATTCTATAAAATAATACAATCATGTTACCTATTTCTTTATATTACAATTATTATTATTTTTATAATTAAGGAGTGAATTTTAAAAAATAAATCAATTCACAGGTCAATAAAGTACCCTTTATCTCCCTAAGGCAATAATGGTTACTTTATTGACCAGCTAGGTTATTTAGGGTATTTATTTTAATTTAAAAGATACAGAGGGTCATGGCGCAATTTTGACATTGCTTTTAAGTTGTTGAAAGAGAAGTACATAAATTTCTTGTTCTGTTTTGAAGAAAAATCTGTTATTTAATTTTTTTTACATTAAACTTTGAATTTCTACGTATTAGAGGCAGTTTTTCCATTTTAAAAACACAGGGGGTGATAAAGTAATTTTGACATTACTTTTGAGTTCTAAAAAAGAAATACATAAATTTATTGTTCTGTTTTAAAAAACAATGTTGTTTTTCATTTTTTTATTTTGAACATTTATTTTGTACATTTAAGGGTAAGTTTATCAATTAAAAAAAAACAAATGGTGATGGTGCAATTCTGTGGAAGAAATGCATAACAGCATAACTGACATTTTTATCAAATTTGAGATAACATCATATTTGTATATATTTAATATTGCTCTTCAAAGTTCAATAGCTGAAAAATCATTAAAATGGTTATTAATGTAGAAAATAATGGAAAACATAATCGCATAATTGCATTTTTGACAAAAGGAGACCAGCATAATAACATAACTGCATTCAGTTTAGAAAACAATTGACATAATTAAAAATAAAAATAACCTTTAAGAATAAAAACAATAAGAATTTTGTAATGAAATATTTTTAGTAAAATACATTTTTTGTACTTTAAATTAAACATATATTTATTTTAATAAATCTGAAACAAATTTTTTATAACATAAATTGTGCATTTAATTATGTACTTATTTTTAAGGCTATTTCTACTCTAAAAAATTTTGGAAAGTTTTTCAAGAATAAATTGACAAATTCAGTAAAGTACATGTCTCTTCTCGTTCTAATAAATTAAAAGCATTTTTAAAAAATAAACTCTTATAACTAAATAAACTCTTATAATTTTTTCTAACGAATTAATAGTTTAATTTGTGTTTGTGTGAACAAATCTTATTATTATGACAAATCAAACCAAAATAAATTGTGACATTAAAATTGTCTGAAGTTGGACTCATATACAAACTGAACTTGCAAAACCGCATAAGTGCAATAAAACTTATGATTCCGATGAAAAATTATCAAAATTTATACCATATCGTGTGTTTTATTAAATGTTATAAACGAATTTTGAAAATATATTAAATAATAATACCAAATGCAAAAGACCGAACAAATATGTTGATTTTCTGAATTGACAGAAGTGAGAGAACATTAAAATTAATTTATCTCGAAATCATGACAAATGCAGTTATGCTGTTATGCCTTTCTTCCACAGAATTTTGACATTGCTTTTGAGTGTGGATTTTTACTTTTATTATTATAAAGTTTGAATTTTTACATTTTATATTTTTACATTTTACCTGATTTTTTTTATAAAGAATTCTCATTTTCGAAAACTTGTGGCTTAACCCCTTTTGTCATGCCACTCTTTAAATATTGAATTTTCTATATCGACAGTCGAATGATACCGATAAATCAGTTGTTATTGTTATGAATCAACTAAAATAGGAATAAAAAGTAATTTCAAAACTGTCAATAGAATAGTCCGTACGCTGACAATAAAAAAACAAAATACATAATTTCAAAGTGTCAAATTTTATAACATGTAATAGTAAATATTTAGAAGTCTTTATAAATAATATGTTTAATGCAAAGTAGTGTAAATAAATTTTAGAATATATATCTAATAGATTTTTTGAATATTTAGATATAAATGTTACGTTCGTACTAAATTATTTTTTTTATATAAAATAATCTTAATATTTAATAGATTATTTTATAGTTCATCATCATGACATATTATATAGCATTTTGTTAATTTAATATTTTCGAAATATGCTTATGACGCATAGGCCTTTTTCTCAAGAAATATTATCGAGAACAGAACAATGCCCTCGCGGGTACTACGGAGTGCACTCGTAGAAACGGAAGTATGGGAGACGAAAGGAATCGAATGACTTTTAAGATTGTACCATTTTTTTTGGCGTCTAAATTAATATGTTTCTAGCCAAAAATATACATATAACTTCTAAACTCTTTTATATTTTATAGAAACTTTTTATTAACATTGGCTAGAATATTATTATTATTATATATACCTCATTGATTCTGTTATTGAGTGGTGATCTCACCGTTACGTAACACCCCTACTTCTTTGTAACCAAATGCGCGCGCACATTTCTTATGCATTGCGACGTTGCCATATACTATGCAAATTTCTGCATCATCCCCACTCATATATAACAGAACGCGTGCGCAAAAATATTAACCAATGAGATGTAAATAATACCCCCATTAGTCCCAATATACATATATATATATTATAGAAGCTGTTCATAAAAACCAATGGACCACTCCCAATTTTGTCACTTCTTTTGGGCAATTCGAATCAATTGTTACAACCAACTTAGACAGTGTCCCATCAGGCAGATGCCAAAGATTGTATTTTGAAATTAGGCTTTGATTTTGTTCTTAGTAGTTCGTCAAATCGAATAAGACTTTTCTTGACGAAATCATACAGTCTGAACTACTCAGAAACTTTCTGAGGCAGCTCGATGTAAAACATTAAGTCAAGAGGCTTTATTTTATTTGAAGAAGTTCGGGATTCGATAACACTCAAATTAAAATAAGTGCAAGACTTCCAAACCAAATCACCCTTGATCGATTCGATTTCTTGTCAGAAATCACCATTGTAACCGGTAAGAATATTTATATTAAACCAATCATATTATTCTCATTTATATCTTTTATTTCTCCTTCCTATTTTCCTTATTTTCATTTTACATAATAGCAATATCAATAACAGTTCCCATAGAACTGAGCATTATAACGTCCCCTACTAAATTTTATTTATCTTTCAATCAAGATCCTTTTCTTTTTCGAAAACTTTGCTAACGACCTCCGAATTTTCAAGTAAATTACTAATAACGTTAAATCGACCGCGACTATCAATTTAAAAACGTAACATAAAAAGAGTACAACTGCTGATATTTTAACATGATTGCCTTAAATTCAGGACATTCATTTCCTTACAAATATAATTGATTTTACTATGTATTTTGTTATTAATATTCTTAAAATATTTATGAAATTATTATTAATATTTTTGAAATAACTTTCAAATTTTATATTTACTTGTATGTGTATGTGTGATTTATTTGTATGTCATATATTTCTGCATTATGTCTAGTACATTTTCCATTAATATGTAATTTTTTATTTTCTGTGTATTTGAAACAATATTATAAGTTATATCAAATCCAAGAAAGGAAAGTAGTATTATGAATCATGTAAAAAGAATAACGATGAAGCGACCATTCTATAACCTTCTAAAAACGTAAGCCGGACGAAAGAAAGGAAAAGCAGTAAACCCCAACGAGCTTAGGTGTAAACAAACGCCGAGGAACTGAACGAAAGGCCATCTCCTGGATTCCATGCATAGAAAAGTTCTTGCACTATTAACTAGCACAAGGAGACAAATTTCAGCACGTGTACAATTTTCGGGTACATTACAGTTATGAAAATTCAATATATAAAGGGCAAGCAGTTTCATTCAAGCAGAGAGTAATTTTTTGGGAATCAACTTGAACACGTCGTGAAACATCGCTCTAGTGTAAAGAGAGTAATTTTTTGGGAATCAACCTGAACACATCGTGAAGTATCGCTCTAGTGTAAAGAGTATATCATTAACAAGTGAATTATATCTTAAAGTTTTTATTTTTGAAACGAAGTATCTTAAAGTACAAATAATTTCAAAAAATAACAAATTGGAAATGAACCCAAGTTCATTGGGGGGCTAGCCCCCCATTGCGTCTAGCCCTCAACACCATTGAAGATCGGAAAACCAGATACAACCACCAGTTCAAACAACACCAGTAATCGTTATTCTTTAAAAGTAATATTTTCTAAACTCAATTATACTCATTGTATTTTGCCAATTCTTTCCTTTCTTGTTGGTTTATAAATAAATTATTCTCTTAAACATTTAGTAGGCTCATTGACTTATCCTCATCCCAAATTAGATTCATTTATTAAACTAATTTAAAACGAGGAACATTAGGTATATTTAAAAAGGTTTCTTGTTTTTGACGTAACAGAAGCCCTTTTAAATTTTGGTGCATCGGCCCGGGAAAATTATAAAGTTGATCAGCCATAAGTTTGTCAAGTTTTTAATAAAATTCGAAAATTTTAATAAATATAATTTTTATATTAATGAAAATAATTAAGTAAACATTTTAATAAATCAATGAGTATACGAATTGTTTAAAAAAGGGAATTATTTTTGTATTGATAAGTAATAATAACAAATAATATCATCATACAAATATTAAAAATAGTTAATGACATTTAATATTTTCATTTAAATTAGTACATTTTATACTAATTGATAATATTATGCAAGATTTAAGTTGCAAGGTGCATTCTTAAAATAAATCCAATATTATATTGATGAATTCAAGCCTTCCTGACTTATGAAATTTTTTGTCTCGTATATGAATCATTTTAATATTTAATTTGTACTAAAGCAAATTTTGTTTTATTCTTTAAATTGTGATTTGTTATTACTATTATTAAATGTTAAAAAAATTTTATCGCCCTGAAGCTTAAAAAAAATTTTTTAACTGTAAAAGAAAAATATATTTTATATTCAAGAAACAAGATTGACAATTTTATAATTATTGCGTATATTATAAATTTGGATATTATGCAATCTTTTAATGTCTTCTTCGAATAAAAATACAACCGATTCCTCACATTTAACTCGCTCTCAAATAAAAAATAATCCAGAATTGTTATTAAATTCAGGAATTCCTTATTATAAAGAAAAACAACGCACAAGTACACCTAGATATTCTAAAGAAAATCCTGATTCCGAAGAAATACATAGAGACTTTGACTCGCGTTTTGTTAATTCTAACCTTTTTGACGCTAACGATAATTCTTCAGAAACTGACGATAACGACAGCAATGATTCTATATTAGAAAATACTCTAGTAGATAAAATTTTACTAAATCATTCTGAAGTAAATTCAAGCTTAAATAATTCTTTAATTGAAGAAAGTGAAACAAACGATCATTCTGAAAACAATTCTTCTGATAACTCTACAAATAATATTAGTTTTGAAGAAAATATGGCTCTTCCAAATAATCAGCAAGTGTCTTTACTCGATGCATTAGAAACTATACCAATGTTTGACGGAAAAAATATCCCATTATCCATATTTACTGAAAGTTGTTTAGAAGTAAAATCTATGCTTCCTGAAAATGCACAAGTACAAACAAATTTAGTCAAATTGATTAGAAGTCGAATTTCAGGTGAAGCGCGAAGAATTATTATAGGAAATAATTTTATTACAGTAGAATAATTAACAGAAAGGTTAAAACAAATTTACGCGCCAGCAAAATCGGTATATCAGTTACAAGGAGAACTAGGAGCAATATATATGTGGGAACACGAAAATGTAATTTCTTACAGTTCAAGAATCTCAGAAGCATTAAAAACAAATTTAGATAAAACAACGGTTGATTGTTTCTAACAATCCAAATCATGCATTTAATAAATTTCAAAGTCAAAATACTTATAGAAATCCACAACAGAATCAAATCTCCAAAATTCCTCTTCAGTAGGATGTTCTGAGGAAGAATTTAAAAGAAATTACTACGCATCCAAGAACATTAATCTAGCAAAAACCAACACTATACTATATATTCGAATTGACACTCAAGAATTAAAAATTTCAATCACAATGATGATTGATACAGGTGCAGGACCAAATTTATTAAAAATTCGCGCGTTAAAATCTGATATAAAAGTCGATGAAAATAAATGTCTACAATTAACAGGAATAAACGATCACGCTGTTTATATTTTAGGTCAAGTTGAGATTAATATTTTCTGAATTGTAACAACTTTTAATCTTTTATCAAATGATGTTCCAATTGAACATGATGGAATATTAGGAACAGAATTTTTCATAAAAAATAAAGTGAACATTAACGAATTAAACGAATCAATTGACATCCCAATTTTTGAATTAAATTTAGAAGATTTTGATGAACTAAACAATACAGATTTCCACCTGTTCATAAAGAAGAAATGACACGTCAAGTAAACGAATTATTAAAACAAAAAATTATTAAACACTCCGATTCACTATACAATACCCCAATTTGGATAGTACCAAAGAAAGATGACTCACAAGGAAATAAAAAATGGCGATTAGTTTTAGACTTCAGAAAACTCAATGAACGCACGGTAGGTCAATTTTACCCCCTCCCTAATATAACAGATCTGTTGGATCAATTAGGAAACGCTCAATACTTTTCAGTCTTCGATTTAGCATCCGGTTTTCATCAAATCAAAATGGATCCTAGAGATTCTTATAAGACGCAGAGATGCCAATGACTGTCCCTAAACGGAACTGCGCTTGCGCCACAAAAAGTACTCTGATTGGTAGATTAAAACGTGTCCATTAAAAACACTTAATATATAAAGGTTTTCAAATAAACGCGCTCTACTCTCTCAATCAGAGCATTTTTGTCGCGCAAGCGCAGCTCCGTTTGGAGACAGTCATTGGCATCTCTGATAAGACGGCATTTTCAACACCGTTTGGACACTATGAATTTGACAGAATGCCGTTCAAATTAAAAAATTCACCAAGCACATTTCAAAAATTAATTGATCAAGTATTATTGGGTTTACAAAGATAAAAATTATTTGTTTATTTAGACGACATTGTTCACTTGCCAAACGTGAGAAATTGTCAACTTTTGGTAAACTTAAATTAGGTGTAGCAGAAAAAATAAAGAGAGGTATATATTACCATATAGTCCTCCCTATAGAAAGTGAAATAAAAGAAAATGTATCTGATACAATAAAAAGAATTAAATGTACGATTCTTTTATTAAAAAATATATGTGAAGAATTAAAATTAAAAAGTATCAGTATTGCAAAGACAGCCCAAATAAATAATATAACTTGGGACGAAATCCTGCCAATGAAAAAATTAATTTTTTAAAATTCATTTGTAAAAGTTGTTGTATGCAGTGGACATACAAAATATCCCACGAAAGAGGAATACATGCAATTAATTGAATAAGCTCATTAAAGCTCAGTTGGAGAACATAAAGGTGTAACCAAAACTTATGGTCAAAAATACATTCAAAGTTGTCTTCAATGCCAATTAAAAAAATTAGTTAGAGTAAAAACAAAAGATCCAATGATAATTACGAATACACCAGGTACAGCATTTGAAAAAATCGCACTGGACATTGTTGGTCAATTACCGAAATTCAAAAGGATTTATGTCAAATCTCAATAAAGAATATTTACCAAAAAATATAATTTTTAGCGATTTTTAGTAGTGCTTCACAACTCCCCATGATTTTTAAAAATTTGGAAAAGCAGCTTTTTAGCCCAACTGAAAAAAATTGTCGATTTTATTTTATTTCATGCAAATTCTTCAACCAGTAAGCATATTTGAAGGGCCTCTAGAGATTCAAGTGGAGAAAATTTGAAAAAAAGATTTCTTTTTGAAGTTACAACTCATAAACAAAGTGTGCTTCATAACTCCCTATTCTCCCCTACAAATAATTTTTTTATTATAAACAAATTGTATTAAACAAAGCAAAACAAAAAAACTAAATATGTAACATTCTTATAAATTTTTAAATGTGCTAAAATTAAATGAATAATTGAAAACTGTATATAAAAAATGATAATTGTAATGAAAATATCTAGTAAAATAAGATGCATTAAAATCAAAATTATTTTTTAATATTGTGTGTGAATTATGATTATAAAAGCATGAATGAATTCTACATTGTATATGACTGTATAAAGAATTAGTAAAGTATATAGGTAAAAAAGTAAGATTTTCTAAACTCAATTATACTCAATGTATTTTGTTAATTCTTTTTTTTCTTGCTGGTTTATAAATAAATCATTCTCTCAATACATTTAGTAGGCTCATTGACTTATCCTCATCCCAAATTATATTCATTTATGAAACTAATTTGAAACGAGGAACATTAGGCATATTTAAAAAGGTTTCTTGTTTTGGACGTAACACTTTTCACAGACATTATTAAATATGTCTTTTGACTTATCATTTGATGTTTGACATATTTTCAAAATTTCTTTCTCTGCAATTTTTCCAGCATCATAATTGTGCTTTTTCCTTTCACTACACGTGTGTTAAATATTTCCAAGGCTCCAATGGCCATCTATTTTTTCAGCTTTTGCCTTGCATAGTTGACTTCTTAAAGCACAGTATGCAATGTTTTTATTAGTTGACGAAAAATAAAACTTTATTTTCAACGATGACGAATTTGGAATTTTTATGTTTCCTTCTATGCTTCGCCACCTTACCTACATAAATTATAACATCAGTAATAAATAATTTTTCTAAATTAAAAATATAAACAACTGAAATATTATTATTAAAATTTTTGTTGAAAATACTAAAAAAATTAAGTTTTCTAGAATTAAAAAAAAGCAAATATTCTTAAAAAAATTAAAATTCTTCTTATTAAAGTCAACTATGTTCAAAAATTGAAAAAAATTCTCGTGAAAATCCCGATTATTTTTATAAATAACAAAATTCTTCTCCAAAGTTCTATTATTTTCAGAAATTTTTCTAATATTTCTAATTTTAATGATTTTTAATATCTACGATTTTAATAAAATATTTCCCAAAACGAATTCAATTATTTAAAAAAAATTTTAATTTGAAATTTTAGAAAATGACAATTTTGAATAAATGAATTAAATAATAAAAATTTCATAGGAATTCTACTATTTACAAATTTTTTATAAATTTCTTCGCAATAATTCAATTATTTTAATGAAGAATAACATTTTTTTAACCAGGAATCCAATTATTTTTATAAATAATCAAAATCATCACAGAATTTCAATTATTTTTGGTACAATGGTAATGGAATTTCACGAAAAATGTAATTATTATTACAATTTTTTATTAAAATTAATTTTCAAAGATTTTAATGAAATAATTTTTAACAATTCGACTTTTTTCAAAAAAATTTGAATTAAATTCTTCGTAGAATTAAATTAATTTCAATAATATCAAAATTCAATTATTTTTAATATCTACAATTTCAATAAAAATTCACAAAAGAATTCAAATATTTAAAAAGAAATATATTATTAAAATTTATCGCAAGAATTAAAGTAGATTTTGATTTTTGATTTATTCTTCATTGTATACACTTTTTTCAAGTTTTACAATATATCAAACACCCCTTTTAAAATTTATAATTGTCATGTTGAATTTTCCTATATTTAAATTGTCCATTTTCGCAAGAATTAAAGTATTTTTTATAAATAATATAACTCTTCTCAGGTATTGAATGATTTTCAATACAATTATTAACAAATTCGATTGTATTCAGTAAATTGAAGAAATTTTTCATAAAAATTCAATTATTTTCCAAAAATTTTAAATAAAAATCAAGAATTTAATGCTTAACTTCAGTTATTAAGAAAGAGGATTATTATAAAGACTTGAAATAAATTATTCATATAGAATTCAATTACTTTAAAAACTTCTAATTAAAATGATTAAAGAAAGTCTATTATTATAAAGAAACTCAAAGAAATTCTTCAAACGAATTTAATTAAGATTAGGTAAAATTTTAATAAAATTCTTCCTAAATTCAATTATTTTCATAAACAATAAAATTCTTTGCAAGAATTCAATTATAAAAAATTGTATTGAAATTCTGTGCAAAAATTTAATTATATAATTAGAATAATTAAAAATTCACAAGGAATTTAAATATTATTTTCATAAAAAATAATTAAAAATTCAGAAAGTAGTTATTTAATTAAAATGATGAAAATAATTTTGATGAAGTTACAGTAACAATATTCTTATAATGTAAAATAATGATTTTATCTCACGGTCATCTTTAATTTATTTGAAAACTTGAAGAAATTGATCACTCCAAGTCTTCGACTCGGAGCAATTTATATCTTCAAGCTTTATAAACAATATTTTTATAAGTTGTTTAATTTAAAAAAGGATTGAATTTTTGAATGTCTTAATTCCTGTGGAAAATCCTGTTCGAAAAATAAGATTAAAATATAAATTGTACAAATATTTTTCTTCTTTTTCTAAAACAAAATAATAATTTTATTAAAAAAATTGTGATTCAAAAGGAAAATAATGGAAAATAAATAAATTTTCTATTTCTTAATGACAGGTGTTACTTCTTTTTCTAATTTGTTTAGAAGTAAAGAACGACAATAATTTCAATTTGACAATAAATATTTAATAAAATTTTAGTCTTTTAATGAAAAGAAGTAAAAAAAATTCCGATGATTTCTATTTTCTATCTAAAGTTATCAAAAAACAAACGTATAAACAATAGACAACTTCAGAGTGTGAGGGACAGAAAAAGTGAATAAAAGAATGATAGAACATTCAAATTAATATAGTTAATTAATTTCTAATCTGGATTTCCAAAAAATTTTGTTATTCGAAATTTCGTTTAAAAATTCGCAATTTATTTTGATAATTTTGTAAAAATCGTGCGATTTATTAAATTATTTATGTGTCAAATAATAAATAACAACAATTTTTTTTGAAACGTTTATAAATATAATGTAATTGAAAAAATTTAATTTGTTTACATACAAATATAAATAAACAAATAATGCTAATGTTAATTATATTTAATTTGTTAAAGGCAATTCAAACTTTAACATTTCCAATATGTTATAAACAAAAAAATAAATAAATTAATTGGTAGGGGAGAGTGGGGCAAACCGGACCCCTAACGGTTTTTTGATTCTTGTGACTAAACGAATCAACAGATTTCAATTTTTGATGGCTTGTGTGAAAGATAATTTAATTGCGCAACTTTTTCCCAGAGACACCTATACTTTATTTTTTATGAAGAAAAAATTCGGAAAAGTGTAGAAAAAAACTAAAAAAAACTTTTGCTCCCAGCGTTGCACAAACAAAAGTAAAAAATGTCAAATTGAAAAAATAAGGTATACTACACAAGGTTGTTTCAAATTTCTATATAGCACTTTTGACAATTTCGGAAATATTGAGGGGCGTCCGGTTTGCCCCACTCTCCCCTACAATTATTTTATAATTTTAAAAATAAACTCATTCGCTACTTACCAACAAATATTCAATAAAGTGTTGTTATATTTCACTGCAAGTATTGAGAAATTCAACCAAATACCTATAAATTACAGAAATATATGTAAATTTGTGTAGTTAAAATACTTTACTTTTGAAAAGAAGTTTAATATACATTAAATAATTATTTTATAAAGAATACTGTTTATAAAGATCAGAACAACTTATTTTATATTTTTAATTTAGTCCACCTTTTCTCATAAGAACAGTCATAATACTGTTTTTAATACATTTATTTTATAATTAATCTTAATTCTGAATTTCTGCTTTTAAGGGATTCAAATCTGAATTATTTTTAATAACTGATAAAAGGTAAAGTATCTTCCCAGATAATTGACTTCAAATATTCTTACTATTTATCAGATATAACTTCTTTTGTATTAAATAGTTTTTCATTAAAATATACAACATTGATTTAAAAGAAATTAACAATCATTCTCTTATTAGGAAATGTAGAAAGATTTATAAAATTATTTCACAAAATTATGAAATACAAAATATTTTAACTTTTAAAAGGAGGGATACTTACTACACATAAAGCAAACCTTATATAATATATATATAATATTTAAAAAACAAGCAATCTTTTTTAATTTTATTACGAAACACTACTCTCCTAATTTACATTATTAAACTTCACTGACTTTTCAGTTATAAGTATACCATATCATTGATTGACCATTGATTACTAACTGATTATCAATTAAAATTCACTGATAATCAATAAGTGGGTACCATATTGGAAATATATTTAACACTACCATAATGTTACTTCTAAGAAATTTACCCTCCATACGATAGTTCTCTCTTAGCATTAAATATTTTAATGTCTCACTCCTTGTCTGTCTTCTTTAACGGCTCTCCAACTGGCATTCCATTTTTTAAATTTATCAACCTTCATTCTTCATCATGGATAACACATTTCAATCTCACTGTTAAATATAAACAATATTGTCAATTTATGATATAATTATTATTTTAATTATGACTTTATAACATTTCTTTGAAACACACTGTGCATAATTATGAAATATTTACAAAGAAATGTCCAAATTCGAGGGTGTACTCCACCAAGTTTTTTACCAAGTCTATGGTTTAAAGACTCTCTTAAATTGTATGTCCTGTGTGGTAGGTGACCTACACATAGCGTTTCTCTCTTTGGTCCCCAAAATTTTTCTACATAATTAACGAAATCGTTCAGTTTCACATAAAATTCTACATCATAATGCAATATTTGTTCTCTTAATATTGCGATGCCTTAAAAAATCTGGTTGATGGATCTAATGCCAAAGATGAAGTCATCAATATCAACTTCTCATTAGCATTCATCAAGCCAAACTTTTCCCACTTAAAACGCCATCTCTTGAAGAAATTTTTAAATATTTAATTTTTGTTAATTTTTTTGTTGAAACAGAAATAATTAATCATTTTTTTTTAAATATATGCTAATAATAATAATACCAACAGAAATCCGACATTTTTATATGGTTGAACACATGAATGGACTCATTTCCTGTAATATGCTATATTTAAGAGGTTTAATTTTGGTTAAAGTCAATTTCATTTATTTCATAATTTACGAATTTTTTCTTAAGGAAATTCTGAGGAAATCGTGTAATATTTTCAAATATTAGGTCTTGGGTTTTGAAGGTACATACCTCAGGAATATTTACCACCAAAAACTTTGATGAATTTGGGAAGCGTTTCTTTTTGACAAACATTTATTCTCAAAATGGGCCTGTGAGTCAAATCGGACCGTTTTCGGTGGGGCAAACCGGCCAAAGGATATTTCCATTGAATTAAAGTTTCATAAATATTGTTTTTAAATAAAATGTTTCTTTCATTAAAATATTTACTTACAACGAAAAGTAATTGTCTTCCAATGAGAATTGGACCCTTTAATATTGTTTCTCTGATAATGACAAACATTTATATTTTTTTATTTAAAAAAATATTTATTTAATTAAAATTCAATCTCAAATTATTATTTTCATTACTACTACCATTATTTACATGATTCTTAATGTTCTTTATTATTGTAGATTATGTAAATGGAATATTATAAATAAAAAACCGGACCGTTTGCAAATTTTTTTAAACTTAACACAGCAATTAAACAATAAAATATAAATTCTGTGGAAGAAAGGCATAACAGCATAACTGTATTTGTCATGATTTAGAGATAAATTAATTTTAATGTTCTCTCACTTCTGTCAATTCAGAAAATCAACAGATTTGTTCGGTCTTTTGCATTTTGTATTATTATTTAATAGATTTTCAAAATTCTTTTATAACATTTAATAAAACACACGATATAGTATAAATTTTGATAATTTTTCATCGGAATCATGAGTTTTATTGAACTTACGCTGTTATGCAAGTTCAGTTTGTATGAGTCCAACTTCAGACACTTTTAATGTCACAATTTATTTTGGTTTGATTTGTTATAATAATAAGATTTGTTCACACAAACACAAATTAAACTATTAATTCGTTAGAAAAAATTATAAGAGTTTATTTAGTTATAAGAGTTTATTTTTTTATAAAATGTTTTTAATTTATTAAAACGAGAAAAGAAATATACTTTACTGAATTTGTCAATTTATTTTTGAAAAACTGAATGCAGTTATGTTATTATGCTGGTCTTCTTTTGTCAAAAACGCAATTATGCGATTATGTTTTCCATTATTTTCTACATTAATAACCATTTTAATGATTTTTCAGTTATTGAACTTTGAAGAGCAATATTAAATATATACAAATCTGATGTTATCTCAAATTTGATAAAAATGTCAGTTATGCTGTTATGCATTTCTTCCACAGAATTATAGATGTCTCTGGGAAAAAGTTGCGCAATTAAATGATCTTCCAAACAAGCCCTCGAAAAATGAAATCGGTTTATTCGTTTAGTCACAAGAGTAAAAAAACCGTTAGGAGGTCCAGTTTCACCCACTCTTCCCTATAACAAATTCTTTTATATTAACTCCAGTAGCACATAATATTGTAGTAACATTGACAACATTGAGGCAATATTGGTAATGTAAAGTCAATGTTCTCAATGTTGCTGTAATATTACGTGCTGCTAAAGAACATTTAAAATGAAATAATAATTTTTTGCATTTACACCATTTAATCCAGTTTTCCATTTTTGTAGTTAACATAATAAAATCTCCCTTTTTGATATATTTCATATCTCTGCTAGAAGTAAAAAGGTAGAAAGAGATACAGTTTTTTATATCCCCTTAAACATTTTGCATACTCAAAAACATTACCTATACCTTTTTATCTCAAAATTTATATTCCTTTTTGTACGCTAGTATCCTCTATTATCTATTTCCTTTTATAATTGCATTGATTAATAGAGGAGTGCTGTTAGGGTTGAACCATCGCGTTTATTTTGTCTTATCACACTAGCGCCATCTGTTTTTGTACTTAAATTCTTGCTACTAATGCCAGTCAACTTTTCACATGAGTTTAAGTCAAGTATACGAACGTATACTTTTTTTGCGAGTCATTGTTATACGCTCAACAGAAACTTTTTTGTGGTGTCAAAAAAATAGAAGTAAATGTAGAAAAAATATGCCAAAGACAAAGTAAATTTATATAGAAACTAATGTAGAATGATAAAAAGAGATAAATAATAGGGATTAAAAAAGAATAACCTGGGATAAAAGCAAGGGTAGGAGCATCGGTCAGTGTGTTTTTAGATTAAGGTAGAGATAGAAAAAGAAGAAAGTATTGAAGAAGATTAGAAAAACGTTATTTAAAGCGATTGTGAAGAAGAGAAGGTAGAAAGTGATTGTAGTGATGAGATGAAAATGGGGCAAATGGGGATAGACTGATATAGAAAAACTGTATCTCTTTCTATTTCAAAAATAAAAAAACATTCAAGGAGATAGGATTTCTATCTCCTTCCTTTTAGCACGGATGATTGAGTATTCTTAAGGTCTTTATTTTTAATGAAAAAAAACAGGTCTGATAATTTTTAAAACTGAAAAAACAAATTTGAGCATTCTTCTGTTATAATAATAATAGTAATATTTACTTTAAACATTCCATCTATATAAATTTCATATTCCCTATTAAGCTGATTCAATAACTGGTTGCTGGAGAAGATGATCGCACTATCATTATTTACCCATACGAAACCCTTTAAAATGCTTTTGAATCTATCACCGGCATTTATAATTTCTGACAAATGAAATAAACTTTTTGGTTGTTTAAAACCCTTTTTTCTTCTTTCACGCAACATTAATTGCTTCATTGGATTCTATTACAGTGTATCCCCCTCTCATCAAATCTATTACGTACAAACATAAAAATAAAATTCTTAATTCTATTCCTATGTAAAAATTGAAATCCTTGAACTACAAAGCATAAAAAATCAAAATATAATTTTTTGTCTGGAGAAAAGTAAACTTAAATTTATTATTAAATATTTGTAAAGATAACTTATATGTAACGCAAGCATGATTACGCGTCTTATGACAACTTTTAATACGTAAAATAAACGTTTGTAATAATCTTAATAATAATCTTTAACTTAAAATATAATTTAAATGTAGGATTATAAGACAAAGGTGCACTGGAAAAAATAAATTTTTGGTATAGAACAGCCATATGTATGTGAGAGACAGAACCTCTTTAAATAAAACAAAGTTGAAACTATGTCTTATAGTCCTAAAGAGTAATTATAGTTCTTGCCTTCTCGCCTTCTTTCAGCTTTCTCCGGACTCTGACAATATCTACAAACTTTTTTTAAACATTAATGAAAAAAGTGAATTATTTACAAAAAATGATTTCAGCCTTTTCCTCTTTTCTTCACACTTTTCCCTTGTTACAAAATTTAAAAAAAAAATGAAAACAAAGAAAATTTCTAAAAATTGACTCCAGTTTTCTCTCTTTTTCCCACACTTTTCCCTTAAAAATTATTTTTCTCTTTAAAATTAAAAACAAATTATGAAAAGACTGACAAATTTTCGAAAAACTGTTCCCAGAATTCTCTCCTTCTTTACTTAACTTACAGTACCGTCCGAAATTGTCAGTCCACCCATTTTTAAAGGAATGAAAAAAATTTTTTAACATTAATTTTATAAAAACTAAAATTTCATTTGGTTTATATTTGGAAAGACGATAAAATTTTGAAAAGAATAAGACCTTACAGAAGTCATTTGACAAATATTTTTTCAAGATATTCCTAAAAATCGTAATTTTCAATGTTTTACAAAAATTTGAATAGCTTTTAAAATAATAAACGCTTTTTAATAATCTTAGGCTTATTTTAAAGGTCATTTTCTACGGAATAAGAATTACTTATAGTCATTAACCTGCAATTTTTTTCTTGGAATAAGCATGACGTCAAAATTGGACAAAAAAATTGGAAAAATTTGAAATCATTTTTTGTACTAAAAACTATTCTAAAACATATAAAACATGATATGATGTAGATTTTTTAAGAAAATTTAATAAAAAAATTTATTTAAATTTTACAAATTCTTTTTCTTTTAATAATATTATTTCAAATTTTTCAAATTTTTTTGTCCAACTTTGACGTCATGCTTATTCCAAGAAAAAAATTGCACGTTACTGACTATAAGTATTTCTTATTCCATAGAAAATGACCTTTAAAATAAGCCTAAGATTATTGAAAAGAGTTCATTATTTTAGAAGTTATTCAAATTTTTGTAAAACATTGAAAATTACGATTTTTAGGAATATCTTGAAAAAATATTTGTCAAATGACTTCTGTAAGGTCTTATTCTTTTCAAAATTTTATCGTCTTTCAAAATATAAACCGAATGAAATTTTAGTTTTCATAAAATTAATGTTAAAAAATTTTTTTCATTTCTTTAAAAATGGGTGGACTGACAATTTCGGACGGTACTGTACCTACATTTAAAAAAATTCAAAAAAATTGGATGCAAAAACACAGGTATCGTAAAATTAAATCCAGTCTTTTCCCCACCTCTTCCATACTCTGCCTTTATTTCCAAAAATTAAAAAAAGTTGATGAACAAACTAAGAAATTTTCATAAAACTGTTTCCAGCCAACTTATTTTCCTGACTTACCCTTTTTTCAAAGAATTCAGAAAAAATGGTTAAAAAACAAAATTTTCTTCATTTCCCAAAGTTTTGCCTTATTTCCAGAAATCATAAAAACTGTAAATAAAAACTGAGAAATTTACAAATAATGATAACACCTTTCTCTCCTTCTTTTCCAGCCTTTCCCTTGTTTTAAAACATTTAAAAAAACTTTAATATGAGAAATTTCCACCAGCAATATCCAATCTTCTTTTTTCTGAAACTGTTTTCTGCCTTCACACCTATTCTTCCTGACTTACCATTGTTAAAAAAATTCAAAAAAACTCTGACCTTATTTTCAAAAATTTTTAAAAACTTAATAAAAAAAATGAAACATTTCTATGAACTGGTTTTGTGGCTTCTTCCCTTTTTATATTTCTTTTTAATTTGTTGGTTGATTCCATTTCAATTCAGACAGGCTAAAATATGTATGTCAAATAATAGTTCACTATGGAAAGATATTATTTTTCACAGAATTTTAGACGACATGTATTTTGCCGTTTGGACAAAAAATTTATTTAACGAAGTTAGGCGTATTTGAATTTTTAAAACTGCGAGATTTGATTTCAAGAAAATGAAGGTAAAAAGATTTTAATTGATGTATCTTTCTTGCAACTGTCTATAATCTAGTGGATTTTTTGTCCCTAATTTTGGCCAAACGGCAAAATACGTGTCGTTTAAAATTCTGTGAAAAATAATATATTTCCATAGAGAACTATTATTTGACTTACATATTTTAGCCTGTCTAAATTGAAATGGAATCAACCTGTTAGTAAAGTTATAGTAAAAAAAACATTCATATCTACAGCTCTTAACCTGTAACTTCACTATTTTAGATAATATGAATAAGTGTAATCATTTTTCTGTTACCCATAGTACACTGTAAATCTGAATTTGTGAATTATAAAATACTTGTCTTTTGAATTCAAAATTAAAAACTGGTATTTCTGTTGCTTTATAGATTTAAAGTGCAAATATATGTGTATCTTGAACCAGACAAGAATATCATGAAGAAAATGTTGCTTGTGAACATTTTTGTGATACTTGGTATTGGATTATAAAATATAACATATTTACTATGTAAATACGCTTTGAACTTATCATTTTAATTAATTCAGTTCGATTTGTTGAACATTTAACAATGTTTAAAAATACATATTTTTATATCCAAGTGTCAAAAAATTAATTTATATATAGTAAAAAGCGCAGGTGTCAAATCACTTTTATATTCGCACAGAAAACTACGTTAGGTTATAACACAAACGTAATATTTGTCAGATTAGACAAATCTCATTTCTGTTAAAAGTTCTGTGTGGGTGTCCACAACCGAACCATGCCGACATCCGAACCTGTTCCCTTAATATTATGCAAATTAGATTTTTTGACATATGTTAACTGTTTAAGGACAGGAAGGACAGATTTTTAATCGAATATTCAAGGTCGTGGTTCTCTGTATTCACGTAAGACAAAAATTTGTCAGGCACCAGTCCTTAAGTATTTTATTGCTCTCTTTCAGATTATTGGTCAATGAGTCCTTTACTTGAATGCCCTATCGTCAGATCGACAATGTCCCGTGACCGTTTTCTTCAAATAAAAACAAATATTAAATGCTCTAAAAGTAAAGATCAAAATCTAAATGGTAAGTTCGCCAAATTTTAGAAATGTTTCCTTAAAATATAAAACACTTTGGATTTTTCCAAAGTTCATTATCAATCGATGAAATGACGATTAAATTTTACGGACGTCTAAAATTTAAGCAATTTATTCGAAACAAACCAATCAGATTCGGGATTAAAATGTGGGGACTGTGTGGTGCTGATGGCTTTTTATTTGAATGCGATATGTATTGCGAAAAAGATGCTAAAAACAGCATTGAGAATTAAAATTGTCTTTCTTCCATAACATTTATGTACCCTTTTCCTTTCGATAAATGTTAATCAATATAAATTGAACTTTCTTATATACTTACTTTCCGAACTGTCTTCCCTTAACACAATTGAAATAATTAACGAAACACCAGGACTGTTACTTTTAAAAGTGGATGAACGAACTCACAAATTTAAACAGGATCTACTTTGATCCTGGCAGCTTGGAGCCTCCCCAAACCAGAACAAAGGGCCATCTCAAAAGCTCAGAATAAGGAACAACATTTAAATTTTATTTTGGTTTGTAACAAGCTGATGGTGGCAGCGGTGGGATCTATCCACGCGTTACCGCCCTGCTTCGTTACCTAGTAACATTTGTTACCCGTGCAACCCATTTCTACATTTTGCAAAATTCAATATTTTATTAAATCGTTGGAATTCAGGGTCTATATTTTCCCTCTTATATCTTGCCTGCCTTATCTTTATTGATTTAGTTATATCGGGTTAAACTTGAATATAGTCCTCTAATCTATGTTTAATTCAAACCTTAAAATTTATTAAACGCAGGAACAATAAATATAAAATATATAAAGGATCATTATCTTAGAGAAACTACGAATTTGGCTCTCCAACCGCAAGGTTGTTGATGATGACTTATTCTACGTTTTGATTTTCGCTCTCCGACTGAAAAGTTGTTATACTCCCGTTTCCGATCAGAAAAGTAAGACTTTTGCTTCAAACGAAATTAGAAATTTGGCTTTCCGATTAGTCGTTGATGATGACTTAATTCTAATTAACCCTGAAGCATTAAGTGTAAACAATTAATGGAAATAGAAACGAGTTAAATTAAATAGAAAAATAATTTCCTTGTGATTATGAATCGGGTTTGGAATGCCTTACAAGTTTAGACGGCGCGGTAATCGTTCCAAAAAACGAAGTCACGCTACTAACTCTCTTATTAAGAATCCAGAAGTAGTAATCTCCGAAAATTCAGTGCAGGAAAGCAGAATAGCAAAAGATCTTTGTAATTCACAAGAATATTTTAAGAAACCTTTAACACCCGCTATTAAGGGAAAACAACCTTTAAACGATTGGAAGGAATTTTCTGATTTTTTTGAACACCTTCTAAAGAAGGCTAAGGCCGAAATTAATAAAAATAATAGACGTCGCGAATTTGAAAAAAAGTTAAATTAGCTTTAGAGCTACGCGAATCGAATAACCACGTCAGACTAGTCCCCGTACAGCTACAAAACGTCAATCAACCTGACAGCGACTCGGATAGCACAGTCGATTACGGCAGTGACATTATGATCATGAATTAAATTTATTTCCTTTACTGGATGTGGTATCAAAAACTGATTCCCGACATAGTTCCCATCTCCGGATTTCTGATCCCAATTTCTTTGGAAAATATACCTCTGCCCCCAGGAGTGATCCCCATTAGTAAGGTTATAAGACGAAGAAACTTAAACAGAATCCAAAACCGTCGACAGTTACGACCTTACGACACTCAACATAATATTTGACTGACTACATGACATCCCTTTACTATTTCGTTCAATTTAGTGATAAGTTTCCAATATCGAAACCAGAGATACTCACTCAGCAGGAATTAAAAAACATTCCCCTTTCTTTAATTTCATCCGCTAACCTCGTGACTATTCTTCCCAGAAAACTACTCAAGGTCACAAAAATAGAAACTACCAATTATAGAGTTATTAATCAAATAGCTAGATGTTCCCTCGAAGAAGCTTGATTGTTACTGGGTTTTCCCACGACCAATGGTCGGAATTAATAGAAGGAGTTGAAGCAATTGAAGTGAGATATAATCGTCTTATTATTATTATATTATATTATTATTGAAAATATAATTTTCAATAATTCCGAGGAACACGTACAAAGAGTAGGGGGAGAGTTAGTATTTTATTTGCGGGAAGGCAGAAATCTAAAAAGATCCAATTTCCTTTTGAGACTTAAAATAGAGTCGTTGCACTTCAGGGTTGCACTTCTGCAATGTCTAATCACACAGGAAAAACGCAGGAATTCGATTCTCGCTAAGTCGTTAAAAGAGCTAGTACAATTAATGCAGGAATTAAAATCATAACCAGACCTCTATTATGAATCAAAACCAAGAATCAAGAACACATTCTTCTTTTTTTATTCCTATTATCGTTATTAAAAGAAAGCAGGGACAGATTTTTAATATCGACTTTTCTCAACTGAATAGTAAATTTCAACCCCAGTACTTGTCCGAAAACAACAAGAAAGTCATTAGGCCACTGAAGGTCCCATTTCGTTCTCTATACTTTATTCCTTCCCATCCTTACTAATTCTTTCTAATATCGTAAGTATCGGAACACCCCCTTCAGGGAAACGGAAATAGGTAGAATAATGCTAACGCAACCGACCAAATGCAGATACTAGTGTTGCGACCGCCCTAGACCGATTCAATTTACGTGCAAGTGCGAGTGACATTCCCCTGTTCTCGAATGCGCTTTGGATTCCTTCATAAGAGGACTCCCTACAGAGATTTCCAAATTCGTCGACGCTAGAAATCCTCGAAGTTTGGAACAGGCTCTAGAATATGCAGTTCACGCGGAAGAACGTGAAAATTACACCGAAAAGTCGCGATCTTCGTCCTAACACATCTCACGATCGGAAGTTAGGCCACGATCCCCTAGCCCCTACTCTAGGCAATTAGAAAGAAATGTTACGGTGGTAAAACATAGAGCGGAATCGAAAAAAGAGCCAAACAAGCCTTCGAAATCTATGTCCTCTGAGATGTTACATCTCACTCCCGAACAACTTGGATCTTTCTACCGGACAATAATGCCACAATATCCTACATCTTTCCCCTATCATCCGCCAGCAGTCCCACTCCAGAATCTCTCGTATTATCCTAACATGACCTATTCCCCAGCACCACAACATGCTCCTATAGACAATTTGACAATAATTACCCTAGACAAGGACAAGGTTACCGACCAAGGAATTATAGGGTAGTTAAGGTAAAGAATGCCCTATATTTGTCCCATCTATCTCCCGAAGAGCGGAAAGTCGTTACTAAGTGGGCAGAAGACTATGCCGACATTTTCCATTTGAATGGCGAACTCCTTTCGTGCACTCACTTAATTCAGCATAGAATCCCTTTAATCGATGACAAACTGATACATAAAAAACAATATCGGTCCCCTTTCGAGTCTCTTGAGCAAATAGACACTCAACTCAAAAAGCAATTCGATAGCAGAATCATTGGACACTCGAACTCCCCTTTTAACGCACCTCTGCTCATACAGTACCGTCCGAAATTGTCAGTCCACCCATTTTAAAAGGAATGAAAAAAATTTGTTAACATTAATTTTATGAAAACTAAAATTTCATTCGGTTTATATTTTGAAAGACGATAAAATTTTGAAAAGAATAAGACCTTACAGAAGTCATTTGACAAATATTTTTTCAAGATATTCCTAAAAATCGTAATTTTCAATGTTTTACAAAAATTTGAATAACTTCTAAAATAATGAACTCTTTTCAATAATCTTAGGCTTATTTTAAAGGTCATTTTCTATGGAATAAGAAATACTTATAGTCAGTAACGTGCAATTTTTTTCTTGGAATAAGCATGACGTCAAAGTTGGACAAAAAAATTTGAAAAATTTGAATATTATTAAAAGAAAAAGAATTTGTAAAATTTAAATAAATTTTTTTATTCAATTTTCTTGAAAAATCTACATCATATCATGTTTTATATATGTTTTAAAATAGTTTTTAGTACAAAAAATGATTTCAAATTTTTCCAATTTTTTTGTCAAACTTTGACGTCATGCCTATTCCAAGAAAAAAAATGCAGGCTACTGACTATAAGTAAATCTTATTCCATAGAAAATGACCTTTAAAATAAGCCTAAGATTATTAAAAAGAGTTCATTATTTTAGAAGTTATTCAAATTTTTGTAAAACATTGAAAATTACGATTTTTAGGAATATCTTGAAAAAATATTTGTCAAATGACTTCTGTAAGGTCTTATTCTTTTCAAAATTTTATCGTCTTTCAAAATATAAACCGAATGAAATTTTAGTTTTCATAAAATTAATGTTAACAAATTTTTTTCATTCCTTTAAAAATGGGTGGACTGACAATTTCGGACGGTACTGTAGTTCCTAAAAAAATCGATGCTTTAGGTGAAAAGAAGTGGAGAGTTGTCGTAGATTATCGAGCCCTTAGCGAGAATCTCGTAGGCGACGCATTTCCCCTTCCGAGTATTATTTCCGTGTTTGACAAATTGGGCAGTGCGCGATATTTCACTATGTTCGATCTTGCTAGTAGTTTCCACCACGTGGAAACGCACCCAGAAGATAGACATAAAAGCGCTTTTTCGTCTCGTAATGGGCATTTCGAGTATAAACGGATGCCCATGGGAATTAAAAATGCACCCCCACCTTCCAAAGACTTCTCAACAGTGTTTCAAGTACAATGTTAGATGTCGAAGCCTTCGTATACCTAAACGATGTCATAGTGTTCTCGAATACGCTAGAAGAACACGACAAGCGGGCCCGAAGACTATTTAATCGACTAAGATACGCTAACTTGAAACTTCAACCCGACAAGTGCGAATTCCTCAAGACGGAAGTAGCCTATCTCGATTTACCACTGGCGTAGTATTCTAAAATACTTGGAAATAATGAGCTGAAATACCCGAAGGCGGAAAGGGAATGTCTCTGAATACTGTATGCGTTGGAACACTTTAGGCCATACCTTTATGGACGAGAGTTCATATTGGCAGCGAAAACTTGGAACCAGAGTCAGAACCCTCCGAGACTAAAGATTTCAATTGAGCTTTGAAGGAAATTATGAACGAGTCAAATTGTGCTGTCGAAACATCACCTGAACATCGAAAGTCTTATCGCGCCCTTCCCATTACTCGTTCTACTTCCCAGGATGAAAAGCAGACTGCAAACCCTAAAGGTAATAAGGAAGGACACAACAACCTACACTCCCGACACGCTTCTCGCAAAGAATGAAAAGCCTTTAGGAAGGACTAAAATAAAAAAATCCTAATTCTGAAATTCCGGCTCTTGGAATCAAGGAAGGAGCCAAGCACTTTGACCCTAAGACCACCAGAAAATCGACCGCGACTGCTGGACTAGTTGAAGCACCATCTACAAACCAAGGACTAGAAAAAAATTTACAATTCTTAAAAGACCCCCAGACCCAAAACCGGGAACTATCACACAGAGATCAGATAATCCTAAGAAAGCTCAAAAAGCAAGTGTAGATTTTGAGGATAAACCTACGCGCAGAGGAAGACTTCTAGGTAGCAAGAACTCGGAAAACCCAAAACACGATGAGACTTTTCGACCTCCCCCAGGATCATCGACAGCCCCCGCTGATGAGAGCTGCATCGCAAAATGCCTGCGCCAACGCCAGGCCACTGACCCTATTCCCTCTGAAGGTGTGGATCCATCTTCATCGTCATCAACTAAATCTAATCTGGAAGAAGGATTCCAAAAGGAAACCGGTGAGATCACGGATGAAGAATCAGACTCTCCTGTATTCCGAAGCGAACACAACGTTTTCCCACACCTGCCCCCTCATATTCCACCTGTTCAAAGCTTCTCTACGAAAAATAAAACTTCCGATGAGTACACTAACGTCTACATCGACGGAGCGTGCAACGAAAATGGAGGAAACAGTCCAAGGGCAGGGGTTGGAGTTTGGTTTGGGCCTAACCATCCATTAAATATTTCCCAACGTTATAAAGGGCGACAAACCAATAACGCTTTGGAAATAGAAGCAGCAACAACCGCTGCTAAGCAAGCCAGAAAGGCTGGGATCAAGAAACTCAGAATTAAGACTGACTCTCGGTACCTAGTACAAAGTGTGGAAGAATGGGTACCTAAATGGCAACTAAACGATTGGAGAACAACTGAAAACAAACCTGTGAAGAACAGAAAGGTTTATGAGAAACTAATAAAAGCACTGGAACCTCTCGATGTAATCTGGGAACATGTTCCTGGACATGAAGGTGTAATCGGCAACGAGAATGCCGATCGATTAGTCCGAGAAGGTGCTTTAATGGAACCTGAGACGCACTCTTCTTTAGTTTCCGAATCCGAAGAATTGCCTGAATATAGAATTATGGTCAAAGGTTACCCTCGGAAGGTGAACGTGATAACAATGGCAGAAGTGAAAGTGATTGTGTTTCCGCATTACCCGGTAATTCTGAAGGTGAAATTCCCAAGTGCGTTGTAAATCGGTGGACCAAGCCTTTAACGTACCAACGCGATAACTACGCTCATTTCATTTCGGAAGATTACGAACCGACAGATTCCATTTCTAAACTTTTAATTGCTACGGAGTATATCGACCCTCAGGACAAGATTATTTCTGAATCACATACAAGTTTGATCGGTGTCCGCAAGGGTATTTCTAAAACTTATCTGCGAATTAGAGAGCGCTACTATTGGCCGCAAATGCGACAAGATGTAACTCAATTTATCCGCGGATGTAAAAGTTGCCTTGAGAATAAGCTATGTAGAGGTAGGACTAGAGAGCCCATGTTAATTACCGATACCCCCGCGATGCCCTTCGATAAGGTGTCACTAGACACGGTAGGGAAAATTGCGAACAACACCAAATGGAAATAGGCACATTCTGACAATGCAGGATAACTTTTCTAAATACTGCATTGCAGTGTCAATCCCAAATATCGAAACAAAAACAATTGCCCACGCAGTGGCAACAAATCTCTTCTCTGTCTTTGGAGCACCGAGATGTGTGCTAACTGATAGGAGTAGCCAGTTTTGTAAGTTCATTGATGCGTAAGTTAGAGAGGATCTTTGGCGTCAAACAACTAACTACTTCTGGGTATAGACCGCAGACAAACGGACCACTAGAGATAAGCCACATCGAACTGACAGATTATATTAAACATTATGCAAAGGATTTTGATGAGTGGGATCGTCTACTTCCATTCGCTATGTTTAACTATAACACATCAGTTCATGAGGCTACGAACTTTACCCCGTACATACTAGTGTTTGGGCACTTGGCAAGAGCCCGAGCTCCTTGCCACAAGGACCAGAAGTGGAAACATATGGCTCCTATCTAAAAGACCTCATTACTAGAATGACTGAACTGCAAAACCTCGCGGCCAAGTACCTCGTTCAAGCAAATGAAAAATCGAAACGAGTTTATGATAGGAATTCTAGGCCTTTAAACGCTAAAATCGGCGATCAAGTTTACGTTTATATGGAGGTGCGCACAAATAAATTTGACAAGAGAGCCGAAGGACCTTTCACTATTGTGGGGTTCACCGAAGACAACAACGTGGTCCTGGAAA
This sequence comes from Leptopilina myrica (nomen nudum), assembly GCA_032872475.1. Classification (NCBI taxonomy): domain Eukaryota; kingdom Metazoa; phylum Arthropoda; class Insecta; order Hymenoptera; family Figitidae; genus Leptopilina; species Leptopilina myrica (nomen nudum). Next base: position 9,905,882 of record CM065460.1, read on the forward strand.
ACGAAAATCGCGCGAGATTCCAAAAACACCGAGATAAGCTCATGGTTGCTCGACTATGAGCCTAACTTGTAACATGCTAATAGTTATTTTCTTTTATAGAAATTTGGAACAACCTAATTGGGGCCCTAATTCTAAAATGATAATACTTGTTGCCGTTTTCTTGTGCCTAGCTTACAGCACTCTGGCACTGACGACGAAGGCATCCCGAGAGTCATCCGACTCCTTCACGGACAGCTCCAAAATTTTTTCGCTAAGTTCTCGCCAAAAACAAAAGAAGAATTACAGCGAATGAATCTGACGTATGCAATTGCTCGGGCATTAAGACTGGGACTCGTCCACAGCATCCGTGCAACCGCCTCTTTGTTAGAAGCAGTACATGACGCTAGGAAGAACCAACTGCACCCAGGCCTTATCACTTCAGAGCAGCTAGAGCCTATTCTCCAGGAGATTCAAGACAATTTGAAGGATGTGAACTTCCCCTTGTCTGGACCCAGAATAAGCATTGACGAGCTGATGCGTATATCGTCTGTCTAAATTATCTGCGAAGAACATCGGCTCAAGGTTTTGATCGACTTCCTTTTTCTTCGGGAAAAAGATAATTATCAAGCATATAAAATCGAACATCTTCACCAGTTATGACGCTGAAATCGAATCGAAATTCTCCACTTTCGAGACGAATTCCAAAACTTTAGATGATCTGGAGCAACAACTGCAAGACTTGGCATTCAAGCAGCATGTGAGAGGAAGACATCAAATTCTAATTTATGGTTCCTATGCAGGAGCAGCCTCCTGAGTATAATTTTTATTTTTTATTTTTGCCGCATTCCAATCAAGATGCTGGTCAGCAAATTGTCTCGAGCATTACGTAACCAACCCGAATGTAACAGTTTTGACCTACCAACCCATGGTTTCACAACAGTCTGCAACGCCCGAAGTGAAATCATCAATGAAGATGAAATGATTAATTTAGTATTAAAATTCTTTCTTTCTAAAAGTAATAAATTTAATTCTTTTTATACAATATATATATATATATATATATATATATCAAGTTATGCAAAAATTATGAAAGTTATATTACAGTTTTTTTATAATAAAATAAATTTTAAAGAACTTGCTGTATATGTGATCTAGGGGAAGAATTTTAATTACATAATAGAGAGTGCATCTAAAATCGAAACGTATATTTTGGATAAAATTATTTAATAAAATATCCAAATACGGTATCAAAAAAAATATATTTTTTGAACCTTCAAGGTCTTACAAAATTTTTTTTTACAACAAAATCTTGATATAATTAAAGGTTTTAAGCCATTCATTCACTGGTGTTTTCACCAATAATTTGTATTTTTATTTATTACTAATTGTTAGCTATTTTATTTTTAAAAAAAATTATCAATAAGTTAAAGTATTCTAGAATATAAAAATACAGTTCTTCAGTATAATGGAACTAATATTTAAAAGTATAAAATAGACAAGTTTGGGAAAATCACTAACTGTTCATTTATTGGTGCATTTACCTTAATTGTATTAAGAATGATTGAATGCATTGAGGAAATTTTGTTGTTTGTGAAACGTACTTGGATTCTTGCGATAAATTGTAATAAAATCCTTTACAGGAATTAAATTATTTTCATAGATAGTATCATTCTTTGCAAGGATTTCAATTGTTTTCGTAAAAAATAAAATTCTTTGCGGAAATCTAATTATTATCAATGGAATTGTAATAAACTTGAAAAAAAAATTTCCAATTGTAATTATAAAAAGACAAGATTAAAAAAAAATTTTTTTTAATTATTTTCCAAATTTCCAATTGAAATTATTATTTATTTATGTTCGAAATAATAACTATATAGTTCTCGCAGAGTGAATTTCGTCTAAATAAAAAAAAATTCTAATTTTGATGAGGAAATAAGACCGGAAAAATTAGGACAAAGCCGGAAAAACGGTAAATTTAAATATTAATTTCAATTTATAATCAGTCACTATTGATAGAGTAAATGTTGGTAAAATTATTTCCTATTACCCTATTGGCGGTCGTTTTCATTAACAATTTTAGTTTTTAACCCTGTTTTGAATGGAAATATGAAAACTAAAATCTAAATATGACTATTTATTCAGAAAAAATATATATATATAAAATCAAAACATGCTGAATATTTGACAATATTCAAGTATAAATCGGACCTACGGACTCAGGCTATTTGGACCAACGAAATCAGAAAAGTCTGAATCTTTGCTCTGCCCAATCTCTTTCTACATCCCAATTTTCCTCTTCTTCGTCCCAATTCTTTTCCGATTCCTCTTCTTCCAAATTCTCTTCCAATTCCCCTTCTTCCCGATTCTCTTCAGATTCCTCTTCTTCCCCACTGTCTTCTAACTCCTCACTCTCCTACTCTTCCTGATGACTCCCCTCCACAGCCTAGGTCCTCATTCCCACGCCTTCCCTTACTTCCCCTGCTTTTGGAATCTGTGATCCCAACGCAAGAAAAGGACGGACTGGGAAATTCAAACCAAGCTGCCTAGTTGTACACATTAAATCTCTAAAAGAAAAGAAGAGAGGTAATAATTTTATTTTTTCATTAAACAGCTAAAGAAGGGTTACTATTCCTTAGAGATAGCAACTTTATGCTTGAGCATAAAAGCATAAATTAAAAAAAAATTTGGTATATATTGTTAAGATTCGCATTAATAATTATTATTTAACAAATAATTGCAATTTGCAAAAGCGTTGAAAAGCATAATTTAGTCTTCAAAGCAGCATAATCCATTCAGAGCATTTATGTGGCATAATTTCCATTTTTAAGCATAATTACAAGTTTTTAGAGCATAAATTGCCTTGTTGAAAAGCATAAAGTTCCTGTCCTTATTATTCCTACACACGTGCATAGAATATCGATATAAATTAAAACTTACCAGTCGCCACCAGCCCCTGATTCGCGGCTGATTCGGCCTCAACCAATCTTGGCACTGAAGGAAGCTAATTTTAAGGCCCTTACGTAATGGCTGTACGCCGACGTTTTGGGGAACCTTCGGCAAGTCCTTTAACAGACTAAACAGAAAGAATGCTAAGCTTAGTTACAGATTATAAAGACTGGACAGCATTACTCGTAATTAAATATACTTACCAAATTTCTGGGACCCCTTTTTTTAGAATTTCCCCCACCACCAGCTTAATGCCGGGCAGATAGGTCTCGATGACCACCGGATTGCGGAAACTTTTCTAAAAAATATCATTGAAAAATAAACGATAGCAAATTAAAACTGCACTACTCATTGTTATTGCAATAGATTTGAATTTATTATCGGATCCCAGAAGCCACGCCTTATATAATTTTGGTCCTCTTCGTTCCAGAAGTACTCCTAGAACCAGGATTGTACAGGATGCACCTTTTCTCGGCTTTGGGATAAATCCTTGTCAAACTCCCAGAACCCAGAACTCTTTGTCGTTGGCCCGCACAGAAGCAGGGGCCTAACTTCCAAAGTTAACAACGAAACTAAGAAAAGGAAAGAATGATCAAAACATTTGATTACTGGAAACTTTGTCAGTAATTAATTATTGACATATAGTTTCTATGTCTAAATTAAATTTTACATGCGAAGTGATTCTAGTAATTATTACTAGTTTTTTTTCTTCTCTCAAACTCGAACTTTAACCTTCTTGCGAATTTAAACATATTTGAGGAGTAAGTTTCAAAACCTGACGAATCCAAATTTTGTCATTTCGAGAAATTTAAACAAATGACAATTCTCACATAACCATTAAAATCATCTTCAATGTAGAAAACTGTAATAAATTATTCATAATAATATTCTTTGCTACGTTCGTAACTAAATTCTATTGTAATAGGGAATTTAAAGGTTTTGGTAATTTTAATAAAAGATAGAAATGAAAAATCATCAAGGTTAGGCCGAAATATTTTAAACTGAAAATTCTTATAAATAATTTTTTTTAAATTATACAGTGATAAATGGATTTCTAAGGATTCTGATATTTTAAATATGGGTTTATCTAAAAAAATGGATTTATCAACTTTGAATAATTGCTCCTCATTCACTTTAAACATAAATATGCCTACAATAATTTATAAAACGAACAACTTAGAAATCAAAATTTTGTTTATAAAAGTTTATTTATTACTCGCATATTTTTGATAAAATATAATAATTAACCTACAGTACGTAGTTCAACGATACATTATTTGGCAAACGAATCTTCAAATTAACTTTTAATAAAAAAAACGCAACGACTTCAGGTTTTAATACTGATCAATTATCACAATATCTTTCATTGTTTGACATAATCTTAAAAATTAATTTAAATTAAGGTTAAGAGCTCTTAGTAAAGGTAGATAGCAAAACAAAGGGTAATATAAATATCACTCGTCAATCACAGCAATTCTAAATTTCAATCACTTTCAAGCAAAGTTCGAATCCTGGGATTTCTATCTGACTTCTAAATCGTCTTCTAGAAGAGATTCTATTTTATTTTCTTGCAACAGCTCTACTATAGACTGATTTCTTTCTGCCAACAGTTCTTCGCGAAGTTTTTTAATTCGCGAAAAGTACTCCATTCTCGACTTCACTTTTTATAGTAGTCGCCTAACTCCTTCACTCATCTCGGGTTCATCACTCATTTTAAATATTTTTCTCCATGCACAAAACACGACCGCTCTTAACGAAAGACGTAATCTAACTAATCACTAGGTCCAGATTAACGCAGCGATAGCCAGCACGGGCACGTAACAAAGGAAATAACAAAGAATTGAAAATTCAACAACTTTTCAATTATAAGTTGTTGAATTTGGATTCGATTTAGGTTGAATTGAAATTTAAAGAACTTAAAATTAGAATTCATTGGTTTGAAATTGAAAATATGAAGACGCACTAACATTGACATTACGGCACCAACTTGACGGTTCCCTATGGCGTTCACACTACTTGGAGATGTACGAGTACAATGTTAACCCCTTGCGTGTGGATGACGTGTAAACACGTCATGAAAAAAACGGCCCAAAGTGTGTATGACGTGTATACACGTCATGGACAATTTAAGTAAACGAGTGAATGTATCTTTCCACAATTTGGCAGTAAGGGGTATTTTTGGGTCGCTGAACACGAATCTGATGTCAGATTTCAAAAAATTGAGTTTTTATCCAATATGGCCGCCAAAAATTTTGAAAAATTTTATGTTGTCAATCGATTTAAACGAAATTTTAATTCCGAGAGTTTTTTTGTCATTGATTACAAATTTGAAGTCAGATATACAAAATTTAAAGTTTTTTACGCAATTTGGACGCCAAGAATTTAAAAAAATTTATACTTGATGGATTTTAACTTTTATTAGACGGAATCCCACTCTGAGTTAGTCAGTCTATATTATTATTGTTTATTTTATTGTTTTAGTATTAAAATCATGCCAACAAGCTTTAAATAATTAATAATGTTTACTGTGAGAATCTTATGTTATATAATATATTTAACTAATGTTAAACTAACAATTTATTATTGTTTCAGCAATTGTTTAACTAAATAATTGTTGTTTTTTACCAACTCTTCGAACAAAGAACATACAAACTTGCAGTTTTTTTAATTTTGCAAAATTAGAAGTAACTTGCAAGATTTTACGTGCATTGTTTAAAAAAACAAATAATAATAATCATTTTCCTAAACATTTGCTAAATTTTTAAATTCATAAAAAATCTTTATGTTATATTAATTAGCTTACAAAGTTACGAAATTACAAAACACAACATGTTTCTATGTAATTTGGGTATAGAGTAAGTAAATAACAACAATTATTTGTTTAAACAAATAATAAACTCGTAAATATATGCAAAACCGTTATACCTTAACAAGTTGATAAATAAATAAATAAAGTCAGCTTGATACGTAGATAAAAGAATTGGTATCTCAGGCAAAGTTGTAATGGAGCTCATTGCAGATTTAAAGGGTCAAGGGAGAACTTTGTTTATCGATAATTGGTACAGCTCTCCAATGTTATTCTTAAAACTCTACAAAGATAACACAAATGTCTGTGGTAGCGTAAGAATAAATAGAAAGTATGTACCAAAAGTCAATCCAAAAGAAGTCAAAGTGGGAGAAATGAAGGTGTTTCATACACCTAAGTTATGCTTCGTTGCATGGAAGGACAAAAAACTGGTGACAATGTTAACAACTGTTTATTCACCTGAAATGATTGACACTGGCAAAAAGGATCCAAGATCTAGAAAATCTGTCAATAAACCTAATATAGTTATCTCATACAATAATAACATGGGTGGTGTTGATAAGATGGATAAGAGAATATCCTCCTATTCAATGACAAAAAAACAATAAAATGGTATCATAAAGTGTACTTCCATTTAATGGATATTTCTTTTTCAAATTCGTACATTGTGCACAAACATCTTCATCCTGCAAAAGAAATATCTTACTTAGATTTCAAAACAATGCTTGCGAAAGAACTTTTACGTGAGCATAGTGAAAAAAGTGACATTGTACGAAAGAATCCATCTGTATCGTCGAAAAACCATTTTCTTGAACAGAAAAGAGAATACCTAAATGGAAAACAAAAATTCGGTCGCTGTGTACAATGTTACAGCAAAAAAATTAGAAAAGAAAGTTCAATAATTTGCAAACCATGTAATGTTTATCTGTGTGCAGTGCCATGTTTTAAGATATACCACGAAAAGATCAATCAAAAGAAGTAGTGTGATCAGAAAATTTTATTCCTTCTAAATAATTTTATCATAAACAGTAATGATATTAAAAAATTACATCATATTTTAAAACAAATTCAAAAAAACAAGAACGAGGTAGAAATAAAAACCGGTAAAAATATTTTAAAAACCAAAAAAAACATCAACAATTCAGAAAAATAAAAAAAACAATAAAAACTTTAAAAAAACAAAAAAAAATCAATAAAAAAGCAAAAAAAAATTGGAGTGCAAAATCTAACCATTTACCTCCTCGTGGTGCTCTCTAGGGTCATAAATATTAGATATATATTTATCAGCTAAAAATGGAAGTATACATTGTTTTTCAAAATCTTCTATGTAAAAAATTTAATTTTTATATCACAACAATTAAATTTATTGCAATGTTAGATTCGGTATTTAACATTTTTAAAATCCGACTTTTTATTCTCAATGAGTGATCCCAAAAACAGGTAGTAACGAGTTTTAAGTTAATCCAATTAATTGTTAAATTTGTTATCCGACATATTGGATCCACCATTTTGAATTTCGAAAACCTGACTTCAGATTCATAATCAGCGACCTTAAAAACCCACGAGTAACAAGTTTTGAGCCAATCTAAATAGTTTTTAAATTTGTCATCCGCCATATTGGATCCGTCATTTTGAATTTTGAAAATCAGACTTCAGATTCGTAATCAGCGACCCCAAAAACCCCCGAGTAACAAGTTTTGAGCCAATCTAAATAGTTTTTAAATTTGTTATCCGCCATATTGGATCCGCCATTTTGAATTTTGAAAATCTGACTTTAGATTCGTAATCAGCGACCCCAAAAACCCCTGAGTAAAAAGTTTCAAGTGATTTAATTGATGAAAAGGTCTTACACATTTTTGGCCCAGTTTATAATATTTAAGCTCTACACGGAAGGGGTTAAAGGATACAAACGCTAAAGCGGGTTGAGCACCACTAATCATGCACTCATAATAATACAATCTACGCAGTTAATAACTAGTAAAAATACTGTCCTAGACGCAAATTTGAAATTTTAGCGAATTTTCTTCTAGTTTATGATCAATTAAAAAGAGAAAAGGAAGAGGATAAAACAAAGAAAATTTTCCCTATTAACAATGACAACTATTGATTGCTGTAAATAAACAAAATTACCATCATAAATATTATTACGGTTACTATTAAGCATATTGTTATAAGATTTAGCATAGATTTTCACAATTGTTGTTAAGACACCATTGTCCTCATATAATTATTATTTTGCGTAACTTTAGGTTAAGGGCATTAAAGTCTTTGGGGGAAAAACGGGAATTTTCACGGTGGGTTGTTTCGATATTAATTTTAATTCATTTGGCTACAATGTATGGTAAATTTTAATTCAAATTTATCCTAAGCATATGAGCGTTTAACAACGTAGCATTCTGTGCTTGGTGATACATGATACTTCTGATAACACTGGATGTTTTAATTCTAAGAATGCCTTCAACGAAGAGTTACTTTCAACATAATTAAAATTGTTAAAGTTAATAACAAAGGAAATTATTATTTCCTTCCTCTCTCTAATGCAAACATAGCAGGGACTTTTCCTTTAGCTGTGTAATAATGAAGGGATTTTGACGGTTTAACTATTTTAACGACGATTGCAATTTTTTTGTTACTATTTTACCCTAGAAATTACCAGCTTGTAAACACAAACGAACAGGCGCAATATTGCAGCCAGCACGTGCGTTACAGCTGACTCAAAGCCACGAGGCTTACATGCTAAGATATATAATAATTTTATTAATTAACCAATATATATAATATAATATAATTATTATTATAATTGTCCTTAATTTTTGTTCGTAACCGGCCAGTCCAAGCGCCTGCTTGGAGCCTCCCCAAACCAGAACAAAGAGCCATCTCAAAAGCTCAGAATTTTACGTTTACCTCCTTGCGGTAAGAGTCGGAAACATCATAATATTATGATGGCTAAAGAACGTAAAAATCTTTAAAATTCAAACTCTAAATTAAACCGTCTTTTGGAATTTTGAAAAATAGACTATAGATTTCTAATCAGAGATACCAGTATTCCTCGAGTAATGTACTTCTCGCTAATCCAATAAATTTTTAAAAATTTTGTCGCACATATTGGATCCGACATTTTGAATTTTTAAAAACTGACTTTAGATTCGTAATCAGCGACCCCAAAAACATGGATAATAAGTATCAAAGAAATTAAATTTTTTTTGTTTTTAGAAAATAAAATTATATTATTATTTTAAAAAATTCCTTCTACCGCCATTTTTAAATCCCCATCTTGAAAGTTTTTTAAACGCGTTTCATATTAGTAAAGCTTAAGTATTGCGGACGCTAAATTTTTAGGTGAGCAGCTTATATTTTAACTTTTAGTCTATGAAAAAATATTTTTTTTGACAAAAAACTTTTAAATTTTCGTGTTTTTGTTTTAAAAAATGGCCACATCTGTTTTAAATTAATTTTTTTTTGCAATTTTAATGACGAATTCTGACAGAGGGCAAAAAAATACTTAAGGAATGGTGCCTGACGAATTTTTGGCATACGTGAATACAGAGAACCATGTCCTTGAATCTTTGATAAAAAATCTGTCCTTCTCGTCCTTAAAGGGTTAATGTTATTTCACTATAGTAATTAAAAAATGACATTTTTTGTGTGTGTTAACATTACATTAATATAAATGTCTCGAGTTTTTGAAGAGCTATAGGGATAATTTAAAAAAATTATATTTGTGGAAATAAAATAAGAATACTTTAAAATAGTTAAATAAAGTTTAATATTTTAATTTATTTTTGAATATTTCAATTTTTTAAATGTAGAAGCAATTTAAAAAGTCATATAAATAACATGTAGAACTTTAATGTAATTATATAAAATATAGTTGTACTTACCACGAAAATTCATTGTTCCTGTTATTTAAATTTTTCCCCTATTTCGAATTTTTCATTTTCATGATTAATATTTAATTCTGAAATAAGAATTTCAAGTTTATATTCCCCATCAGTAATCGATGAGCAAATGAATTTTGGTGTTACATTTTGTCCATAAATTACTTGGAATTTTGTTTTTAATAATCCAATGCTTCCTGTAAAAAGAAAATAAAATTTTTTAACTATTTTTAAAAATTGTTATTTTGCATTTGTAGTAAATGTAACGTTACAAGCCGTATCGTTCTTTTAATTTTAAATCAAGTTTTAATAATTGATATCCACGACTACGATAATTCCAAGAGTACATTTCCTATTATATTTAATTATATTGGTGATAATATACTTGAGCGAAATTCATATGTTGCAACGACTATACAAGCTAAATATTTTTGCACAGTAAGAGGGTGCAATGACATTAAACTTATTCCAAGTTTCAATAATTCTTGGCCAATACACGAATATTTCACAATCTTTTAACCCTCTCCACTAAATTCTGTCACTACCAAACATCAATTTTAGGTATTAAAACTAGTTAATACAATGTAATTTGCTTCTTCGCGACAGTTAACTCCTGGCGTCAGGTTATCGCGACGTTGACCGTCTGCAAAACTCGACCGGTTCAAGGGTTCGTCACGGGCAATCGAATTCGGGTAGGCGTTAAAATAAAAAATCTTGAAGTGTTCGGAATAGATAAGACTGAGAAGTTATAATGAACACGAAACAAAAAAGTGGAATAATTTAAACCAAATCATTAAAATAACCTACAATTGTTAATTACTCGCATATTCTACAAATTTTGGCAGCCCTTTCGTCACACTTTGAATTGCTCTGAATATATGACAGTGATTATATAACAAATTCATAGCAATAGATATTCGAATTAAATAGTCCCGTTAAAATTGAGAATTGAGACGAGTAGAGACAAAACAACAAAAGGTTAAAATGAGTTCTTTAAATTATCCCATTTTATTAAACCGTTAATCGTGAAAAGTTCTTTAATAAATCAACCGCGAGTGAAAAATGACGGATGCATGTTAATAAAAACATTAAATAGGGAAGTGCTGTCAGGGTTGGACATAGTTTTGAATTTTCTTTATAACTTTCTCTGCAGTGCGAATTTCACGTTTTCGCGCATATTGTTGGAAAGATCAACTCAAATGCAATGTTTTTGCTGTACATTGCAAAAAAATTCGGCCAAAAGTTTCAAAGTTATAAGCAATTTAAAAAAAAAATATTGTAAGGGTTGAATATGGGTGTAAGGGTTGAGCCACTGTAGAAAACCAATGAAATATTTAGGTAAATGGTTAAAAATGTTCTTTAAATAATAGAATGACACTTCAAAATGAGGAAAGGAACCATGAAATTAAAATAAAATCCCATATTGTAAATTTTTGCATAACATTAGATATTTTATTTCTTAAGAATGAAATCAAACATTTTTAAATTAAAACAATAAAAAAAGATTATCGAAAAAAAATTTTTCCTCTTTTTTCGTTAGAAATAAAGTTTTTGACACCTCCTTAAGTCAAAAAATGAATTTCTGTTGCAAGCACGCTTCGTAATAGCAATATTTTGGGCGGCTCAACCCTGACGACACCGCCTGGCTCAACCCTAACTCACGCGTCGTTTTGCGACAACCCACACAGAACACAAACGCGTCACACAAAACCCCAAATTTCTTTTCACATTTTCGTATAACATCTTAATAAACAATTTCAATAAATTTACTTTGTCTTTGGCATATTTCTTCTACATTTACTTCTCTTTTTTTGACACCACAAAAAAATTTGATGGATTTTAAAGAACCCGTTCATTTTTAAAATTTGAAATCTGACATCGGATTCGTAATCAGCGATTCCGAAAACCTCCGATTTTTGCTGCAAATGTTTAAGAGATACCAAAAATAAAGAATGTAGTTTCGTTCACTAAATTTAGTGTAGAATTGTCATTTTTAATCCAATTGAGGTCCACAAGGGCTCAAAATTTATGTAATTATATAGTCTATTAATAAAAAAATTAAAACCCAAACATGCTTTCTTGTTTGATGTAGAAAAAAATAGTAGAAGTTACTCAAATGTCTAAAAATCATCAAAATTGTCTTAAAATTTCATCTTTAATCAACTATAACTCTCTCAATTTTTCTTGAATTTTATTCTGTGACCTATGGATCGAAAGGTAATTTAATTACCTTTCCAATGATACTTCATTCATTATATTTTGACAAGCTTATTTTCCTACAGGTAAATTTAAGTAGCGTCGCACCTCGAAAATACAAAATTTGAAGCTACAGAAAAACTGCACGAGGGAAAAAATTAAAACTATGATTTTCTTACTCAAAAAACACCTATTATTCGAGAAAAAAATGTTTTGTTCGATTGGCAATTTCACTGTAAACCAGTGATATTTATTTATTGGGAACGTATATCAGTACGGTAAAACTCAGAAAAAAAGGCAGGAAGGATTTTTACCAGGTCACAGAAGCGCAACAGGACAACAGGTGTCGACTAGTGAGGACAGCTACGGCAAGTAAAAAAAAGAAATTGTCGAAAATTTAGATAGAAATTTTGTAATTTAGAGTAGGCGTTGGTATACTCCTGGTGTTCTAGAACACTGCTATCGTTAATAAATCAAACACTGAATCCGAATTGACCTTGAATGTACTCCATGTAGACGGATTGTACAAGTGAGGATTATAAAAACTGTTTTTGAAAATTAATTTTAACGCGTTCGGTATACACACACCCGACACTCGAAGTATAGTAAAAACAAATTTAAAATATCAAACTGGCTTTACATTCATATTTAAAGTATTTAGCGGGTTTCGACGAATGTTCTCAAAAAAATTTCTTAATTAATAATCCAATAAGACCCTCTTTAATAACTAAAGTTACAAAACACTACTGAAAATCCCCGTACAATATTTTGTACAAGAAATTGTACTAGATCTGGCACAGGAAACTATACCATTTGTGTCAATGAACCTGTACCATTTCAGCATGAGAAATTGAAACAAGTTCTTGTACAAGATGTTGCACAAGAATGTGTACTTGTATAAGATCTTGTGCAACATCTTGTACAAGAACCTTTATATGTAAATTTTTCGCTTTTTGAATCAAGGTTCATGTACAATTTTTTGTACGAGATCCTGTACAAGAATGTGTACATGTACAATATCCTGTGCAAGTTCTTGTGTAGATAATATTTTTCCTTATTGTTTATTAATTTTTTTATTTATGCAAAATATAAGAAAATTTTTAACATTGTTGTTAGAGACTCTTTGCATTTACGATTTAAAAACAACTGCGCAGCTGTAGAAGCCATAGAAAACTACTGCGCAGCCACTTAAGTTATTAATTAATTTGAACATGTACAGGATTTCGTACAAAAAATTGTACATGAACCTTTATTCAAATACGAAAAAATTACTTGTACAGGTTTTTGTACAAGATGTTGCACAAGATCTTGTTCCAATTTCTTATGCGGAAATGGTACATGTTCATTGACAGAAATGGTATAGTTTCCTGTACAAGATCTTGTACAATTTCTTGTACAAGATATTGTACGGGGATTTTCAGTAGGGAAAGAAACTCAACTACTGACGGTACTAACCAAGACCAATCAACTCTACAGTTAATTTTAAAAAAGTTAACCCTCATTGAAGAAAATCAAAAAATTCTTAACGACGAAAATACAAAAAGAGCGGATGAAATAAAATATCTTGCTCAAAAACACAGTTTACAACAATTGACAGAGGATGATGCAACCGATTATACAGAACAAAATAAAGAACGGAAACAGAAAAAAGTCCTTTCCAAACAGGGAAGAACATCAAAATACATGGAAACGGACGTTGATGAAGAATTTCCAGAATTACATAATGCGGGGACCTATTCACAACGGGTGATCAGTGACGAGAACGGTCTCTGCGCGCAGTCCCTATCCCAGCGTGTAGCTTTAGACGCAACCGTACCAGCAAAGGACATGATTCGAACAATAGAGACTTTAAACGGACAAGAAGAAGATCCATGTATACAAACATATCTTGGACACTTATCAATAACACTATCAAAAGCAAATGGTCAGAAATTTAAAAACATACAAACATCTCACAGGATGATTTTCTTCAAGCTTTAAATTTATGCTTAAATTCTGCATACTGTCAATTTCAAGGAGAATTTTATAAACAAATATTTGGCTTACCAATGGGCTCCCCAATATCCTCAAGTGCAGCTAATATTGTCATGGAGGGTATTGAGGAAGAAATTTTAAGCAAAATTACATATAAAATTATTTTTTACTTTCGATATATAGATGATATATTAATTTGTGCACCTTTAAATAAGGTAGATGATATATTATGTAAATTTAACTCCATCGATAAATATTTAAAATTTACTTTAGAGTTATCTAGTAATAATAAAATTAATTTTTTAGATCTTTCCCTCTGAATTGACAGTAATAACTTTATTATAACAAATTGGTTTCGTAAATCTATTTGGACTGGCAGATATATGAATTTCTATTCACATCACCCTCTTAGTTATAAGATTGGCATTATATACACTCTTGTTGATAGGGCTATAAAATTGTCAGATCAACAATTCCATCTTGAAAATCTTGATATTGTTAAAAAAAACTTTAATTCTTAACGGATATCCAATTGATATGTTAAATAGAAAGATTTCACAGAGGTATAATGCTCTTACCAATAACTTACATAAAAGAAAAATAAATAACAACAATCTTCCAATTGAAAAGATTATAAGCATTCCATATATTCAAAATTTTGATAAAATTCTTTTTAATATTTTTAAACAATATAATTTTAATTTAGTTTTTACTAGTTCTAATAATTTAAAAAATTCTGTTTTTCCAAATTTTAAAGATCCAACAGAGAAATTTCAGAAGGTTGGATGTGTATATAAAATTCAATGCAAAAATTGTAATAGTTGTTATATAGGAGAAACTCTAAGACATCTTAAAACTAGAATAAAAGAACATAAACGATACGTCACTCACAACCAAAATATTAACGCTTTAACCAATCACACCTTTGATAATAATCACTCTTTTGATTTTGATAATATAAATATTTTGCATATTGAAACAAATAATTGGAAAAGAAAAAATCTAGAAATGTTTTTTATAAAAAATAATGCAAATAGTATTAATTATAGAACGGATATTGACAATTTGGATAAAGTATATTATAATTTAATTACTTCTTTTAAAACATAATTTGAAAAGTTTAATAATATAGATTTCTTCTTTACCAACTATACCTAGACCCAAATATGTAACCCAACCTCTCTGTCAAATCTCTCTAATCATAGAAGCACATTTTTTTAAAAAATGTGTTTCTACAAAATTTTTCAAATAAATTAATTTAAAAAAATAATAATATGGATAATAATAACAAAGAATTTTTTGAAAAATTTTTTGTTACATGCTTATATTTTTTCTAAAGGGTAAGAAGTTTCTTTCTGCTTTCTTTTTCACTAATTGAAATATAACCTTAAAATACATATTTCAATTTTTAATTCTAAAATAATTTTAATTTTTTAATTTTTATTTCAGATAATTTAAAAATTTAATCCTTTTTGAAATCTTTTGTGTGCTGTTTTGTTTTTTTGGATTATGTATTTGTGAAATATTCATCCCCTGAAGAGGAGCCATATATGGCTTGAAACTAGTTGGAATTAAAATAATAAATGTCATCTTTAAAAACCGTAAAATAGGCCTTTTTCATTATCTTACAAATGAATATCACATCCAATGTTCCAGAACCAGGAGTTATGTATATCCCTGCTAATGAATTAGCAAAAAGAATACAGTTGCTTAATGACAATACGCGGATTAATCATGTGGAAATAGGTTTTAAAGAAAATCTTCTCAAAATTATCCACTCGTACCACGACATTTGCCGATTACCAGGGCACCCAATACCGGTTACACATCTCGCTCATCACAAGATTACTCTTAAGGAAGACAAAATAATTAATACGCGTTTATATCAACCACTAAAAGTCCATGAAAAAGAGGTATCCACCCAAGTAGGAGAAATGTTTGAAGCAGGAGTTTTACGATATTCTAATTCACCTTATAACTCACCATTGTGGATAGTTCCCAAAAAATCAGATGCATCTGGCAAGAAAAAATGGCGAGTTGAAATAGACTTCAGGAAAGTTAATGAAATTACAGATCAAGATTCTTATCCAATACCTGTTATAGATGACATTATCTACAACTTAGGAAATGTTAAATTTTTCTCCGCTTTCGATCTTAGTTCCGGTTTCCACCAAGTGCCAATGGAGGAAAGCTCTAAGAAATTATCCGCCTTCTCTACACCTGACGGACATTTTGAATTTGAAAGAATGCCTTTCGGTTTACAAAATTATCCAGAAACGTTCCAGAGAATGATTATACTACATTAAACGGTCTTATTAATAAAGTTTGCATAGTTTATCTAGACGATATTGTACTTTACGGTTCGACAGTTGTAGAGCACAATAAAAATTTAACGATACTCTTTGAAAGATTGCGCCAAACAGGATTAAAACTACTGCCAGATAAATGTGAATATTTAAGACCAGAGTTAGAGTATTTAGGACACATAGTAACTAAGGACGAAATTAAACCCAATCCTAACAAAACAAAAGCGGTATCTGAATTTAAAACGCCACATAATTTGACTACTCTAAAATCATTGTTAGGTCTTTCGGGATATTATAGAAAATGTATATAGAATTATTCTACCATTGGACTTTAAACTGCCAAACAGCATTTGACAGATTAAAAACGTCCTTATTTCATGCTCCCGTTTAAAAATATCCAGACTTTAAAAAAGAATTCACTCTCACTACGTGTCATCGTAGAGGCAGTCCACAGATTTAGACAATATTTGTTAGGTCGGAAATTTACGATTCTTACCGATCACCAAGCCCTAAACTGGTTATTTAATGTAAAGGATGCTTCCTCGAGACCTATGAGATGGAGGCTTAGGCTAGAAGAATACGATTATGAAAAAGAGTGCAAAAAGGGTTCTGAATATACTGCAGCTGACGCTCTTTCTCGTATACGTCATATTAACAACAATGGTAATATAGCACAATATAGGCAAAGTGATTTTAATTTAGAAGAAGAGTTACCCGAAATTGAAATCATTGATACACCTTTGGAAAGGGATCTTAAAACACCAGAACCTCTAAACAACGAAACACAAAATTCATCGAATATACACTCGTCTGAAAGGAATGAATCTAATACTTTAGACTTCGAAGAATTGTTGCCGAATATAGATTTACGACTTAATGCAGAAGACTAACCACAAACAACAGACCCTGCGTCTATTAGAACAGAAGATCAACAACTTACTAAAGAATATTATAAATGGTTTACGAATCGAACCGAAAGTCGGGAATCTGAAAAACCAAATGCAAACGGAAAATTATGGAGGAAATTTAACTAATAATCCGAATATTAAAGTATTACCACGATACAATGAAAAAGATTGGCTTCAAATACTCGACGATACAGCACGTTGGACAATATAAAAAAACTCACTATCTTAAGAATGCATTTTAATGACCCTACTTTCACGTCGACTGAAAGATTGAAGTTGAAAATTTTAATATCTTTTATCAGTTATAAGTATCCACAAATTAAGATTCACACCTGCTACAATTCTACCTCTTAATTATCGGAGAAAGAAAAGAAACAAATTGTCACGGAAAGCCATGGATCCATAATCACAGAGTACACAGCACACAGAGTAATGGTAGTTTAGAAAGAGCTCATGTCACAGTTAAAGATCTAATTAGGACAGCAATGACAGATCTAAATACAGAATGGGACAAGACGCTTAATTTCATATGTATGGCCTACAATATAATGCCACATAAAGGGACTGGATTCAGTCCGTTTCAGCTCACATTCGGGCGTAATGCAAATGTTCCTTCTGTATTAGCAACAACTCCTAGTATAAAATACTCAGAACTAGTGAAACTCTGGCAAGAAAGGCACGAACGTTACATCGGTAAAGATCGAGAAAAAATCCAAAAATATAAGGCAAAGTACAAACGAATACAGGATGCAAAAATTATCTTACCTCAGAGACTGTTTGACATTGGAGACCTTGTATTGATAACCAACACAAAAGAAAATAAGCTTAGCCCCGAGTAGAAAGGTCCGGCGACAATCATTAAACCTCTACCTAACAATAACTGCGAAATACTTTTTAATAATGAAAGAACAGTTAATCATGCCGATAGACTCAAATTATATAATAACTGAACTTCTTTTTAGGTGATAGGAAAAATGCAGTGGCTAATTTTTATCATCACATTTGTATTGGGCATCGTTTACTCTGATATAATTTTTCAACCTATTGTGAATACACCAATCTTTGCTGAAAATTTGGGAACCACGAGTCTCTACCACCGGACTTGAAAATTAATTATAGGAGTGGACACCAGTAGCATTGAAAGCAGATTAGATTAAGTACGAAAAGCTTATTCTAAAGCAACTGAATTATGTAATCATTGTGCTGAAGAATTTGAGATCAATGATCTTAATAATCGAATATTAAGCGTGACTGATCTCCAAACTACACTACAACAGATATTAGGGGTTTCCCGTAATAAAAGAGGACTTTTAAATATCATAGGGACAATATCAAAGACTCTATTTGGTACACTCGACGAACATGACATGGATATTATTGATCAAGAGTTTGACAAAGTATATTCCGATCGAAAGATAATTACAGAAACAATAGGAAACCAAACTAGAATTATTAAAATACTTTTAAATACTGCTTCTCATGATTTGCAACTTCTAAATAAAGAATCGGATTCTTTAGTTAATCAACTTAACCAATTAGCTAATTCAAGTAACGCAAAAATATGATAATTGCTAATATGCTTTCTATTTGTATAATAACCTTCAGTGAATACAGCGAAGATGTTAATCTAATAATAAATCCTATAAATGATGGGACGCATGGCATTGTACATCCGCAAATCCTCACACCGAATATGCTAATTGGAGAATTACAACGCATCGAAGAAGAAACTAATTCGAAATATCCAATTAAATTAATCCCACTAAATGACCAACACATTATTGACATACCAGAACTAGAAGAACCAAATCTTCAAACTCTACATCTCCTTCCCCTACCTATTCGCCATGGAACAGGGTTCATTGCAGCCATCCCTCTCAAAATTATTCTTATAAACCAAGAGAGAATTTTCTTTAAACGATCCAAATCAGTTTCTTATCATCCCAGAACACGAGATAAAATTAAACGTCCTGTGTGGCACAAAAAAACAAATCATAACCATTAAAGAACCGAGCATTATTCATAGTAATTCAAACTGCATATTACATACACCAAAATCCATTCTCAAATTACATAACTCCATAGAACATAAATTCGACATTAGGTTTAAAAAGAACTTATCATTTTCCATAATCCAAACTGATTTAGATTTGTTAAGTCATCAGCTACCAATAATACAAGAATCCATACACAGGGAAAAGTTTAACTCCTTAAAACGAAGTATCGAAACTATGGAAGCATCGATCCAAAGTATAAAAATTATTCGACGAACAAAATCCTGGGTAGAAAAAAGCACCGATATGAATAAGGTTTCGACCTTACGGACTAAGATCAGTCTAAGTTGGGGGATGTAACGAAATTCCTAGACAACCTTCTCCTCCTCTTCTAAACATCCCTGGACCATCCCTCCTACGCATCTTTTCATGCAACTGCGTTTAAGGAAGAAGGCCCAAAAAGGGCAGTTCTGAATTAGACCTTGATTCAAATAGAAGTATGGGGCATTCCATGTCAAGTGATCAAGGTGGAGAAAAATTTTTCTCCAATCGTAGCAAAACCTGGGGCTTTTGTAGTATCCATAGATAGTAATTTTTAGAGAAAATATTTTTTTTATCTAGTCCAATATTTTACGAGGTGGTTAAATTTTTGTGTTTTTCAGTACAATGCTTATTTCAATAATTTTTTACTCTTAAACAATTAAACATACAAATTTGACAAAGTACATTTTGGAAAGGTTTTTTTATGCTCTTTCGATTAGAAATAAGCATTTTGAAAAAAAAATTTAGAACCAAAAAAATCAAAATTAAAAGTAAATTTCAATTTTTGGGGGAGAGAGATACGATTTTTTTTAACGAAAGCTGCGGTTTTTTCCTAAAAGGACATATAAATGATAAAGTGGGATTAGAATGTTTAAACATTGAAAAAAAGAATTTTCTCTAAAACGGAGCTAAAAACCGGGTTTAGAGCGCTCCGGCGAGAAGAATAATTTTATTTTATAACAATATTTAATCAGAATTTTTACTTACAATTTTAGTTTACGTGTGTTGATGTTTATTTAATGGACAGCAACTTGCCTTACACGATTATTATATAGATTGCTAGTGTAATTTTTAACAATTTTTCAGTTCGTTTTAGTGATGTTACACTTGTTAAGGAAACGACTATTGAAACTTTATCACACAGTTATTTTAATAAAATTTTGTATAATTTTTATAATCACTGTATCTAAAAAAACAAAAAGAATTTGGTTTCTTTTGTACAGAAATAAACATACATTTTTAAGTAAATATTATTTAATTTGTCAATAATGGAGCAAAATAACTACTATAATAAAGTTTATATGACAATTGCATTAAAAACCGTTGAAGAAATCTATTATTTATTTAGCTCTGTAATTTTAAAGAAACCAGCTTCTTTAACACTACTTTTTAAGTAACGCGATTTTAAACAGTTGAAGGGCCGACTCGACGATACTGTTCGGGCAGAAACTCACCGGAGTATTTTGACGACAGTCAGAGTTTATTTGCGGTTTATATACTCTTTAGAACAATGAGTCTTTATTTTTAATATTGATAGTAATTATAGAGTTCAAAAGGTCGATAAATTTGTTAATCATTTGTCACAATTAGTCAATATATTCGTTAATTGAATTATTTATCGGCGGTCAAAGTTTATCTGTGCACGACATACTTTCTTATATCTCGACTACTTTATTATAATGTGCCTTTCTATTTAGGTGTGAAAAACATATTTACTTATTATTTAATATTTTTCTATTAATTAATTTTGTATTTTAACTTATGTATGTATTTTCTTTATCTTTAAAATATTGTGTCCTATGTTATCGACACTGCATAATTAAATCTTAATATTCGCATTGATAATGCATCGACTAAGAGTAATATAAGTCTATGTCGATAATTGATTATCATATGTAGCTTTTTGAACATTTAAGTTGATCGCTCTATTTAAATTTGATACTAATTAATAATTATAATAATTATTAGTTAATTAAATAACAATTAATTATTACAATTATTATTTTAATTATTATTTTAAATTGTATTTCAATTTCTATTTTAATTACATTTTAAAGCAAAAATTTCAATATTTATCGGGTCGTAATACACGTCAGGATTCAAAATAAAAAATTGCGAATCTAATATGGCGGTCGGTATTAAAAAAACATTCTTTAATTTTTATAAAACTTGGTATCCAGGGTTTTTTGGGGTCGTTTATTACGTATTTGAAGTTAGATTTTTGCAAAATACAAAATAGCAGATCCAACATGGCTATATTTTTTTGGGTCTTTGGTTAGCATCCGTCGAACTCAAGTTTAATTCTCAGCACCTTTGTATTTCTTTTTAAAAATTTCTCATTAATATTAAGTTCTGCTCAATGCAACAGTAATGTACCTTCATGAGAGAGACATTTTGGTCAATAATATGGAAATATTATGAAGCTGAAACTAGCAGCCACTTATCAGCACCCTCTTATTTTGGAAATTAATAATATTAAAAATTACATTTTATGGATGTCGACATTAACGGGAGTTGAAAATTCAATATCACATAACTCACAAATCCAAATTGTGTGCTCGGTAGAAATTTCGCCATGCTCATTAACACATGCATGTGATTTGTTCCATTCTGTTAAGCAATGTAAACAAAACTTAATATGATCACTTTGCATGTATTTTGTAATTGCGGAAACTTGCTTGTAGTTCTTACAACGAGTGCAGATCCAAACATCATTAATTTCTTTATTAATGAACCTTTCTGATAAAGAAAACTTGCCAATTTCTGAATCTGGGAAAGTTGATTCTTCCGGTACTTGTGTACTGTGTTCCTAACAGGACCGAATCTTTCATAAAAATTTATTAAAGATTTTCTGTGCAAAGTATAGTGAAAATTGTGTAAAATTTAAACGTCCCACTTTAATAAATGTTTATCGTCAAATTTTTCTAGAAATTTAGCTTGAAACTGCACTAAACATTTAAATTACATTTTTGGATAGGCTAAGTGAGGGTGAGTTGAGGTCAAATATTGAAAAATATTTATGAGACAAAATTCGTCAACTGACCAGGTCAAAAAATAAATTTTCTCGATACTTTGTGAATAGTTATTTTTAAATGGTTTTTGACCAGCTGCAATGGGGTGATGAAATTTTTTTTAATTATGTTGGCCTTTAAATTTAAGGTCATATTTTCTATTTTCATATACCTTAGTGATGAACATTGAGACGAGATTCTAAAATTTTTCAGTTAAAATTAATCGTTTTTGAAGTTATCTCGAACGAAAAATTCTCAATATTCTTTTGTTATTATCGTCTCATCTCGTTCCTTTTTTTTAAACGATATCTCATTGCTTTTCTGTCATCGAATGTGTAAAAATAAAGGTTAACCATAAACATTCATTCAAATTTCGAAAATGGATTGTTTAAGTTCTGATGATAATTTACGAAAAAGGAAAATAGGAGCAGATGATGATAATCCTTTACCAGCACTGTAAAAAAAGTATTGGGAGTACAGGATTCCGCATTGCGAGTGCCTACCTGTCAATGCGGCATTCGCGAAATAGCGCATTGGGTGTCGTGGTGAATGCGGTAATCAAGGGGTCCCAATGCGGAGCAAGTTTTAAGCTTAAAAAAAAGAAAATACTTGACAGGAATAAATAATGAATGGCAGTAGAGAAAAATGCTAGGTTAAAGGAATGAGAAAATACTAATAGTGAGTGTAAAATTTAAACTTTAAGAGAAAAATGTAAGTTGAACTATCAAATATGAGTCCAATGCGGCATAGGCTGCTTTCAATGCGCCACAGCAAGAGAACTTTGACTGGTTTGTATGATGTGAAATAGGTAAACAAACATTTTCTAACACATTTGTCTCCGAACACAGGCACTTTTCACTAAATCTGTCAACGTACAATTGGTCAGCATCTTCTAAATTACAAAAATTGAAAATATTGTTTAGATTCATGCAGAAACGAGGTTATAAAATAAAAAATTGGAAAGTAATGTAATGAAAATCATATGTCAGCTGGGCCACTGTGTTCGCTCGATTTGCTCTGCATGCTTCTGCCCTCTACTGGCGACTTGCACTATGTACCGATTGTGTAATGCATTGAAATCAGCCTATGCCGCATTGGACTCATATTTGACAGTTCAACTTACCTTTTTCTCTTAAAGTTTAAATTTTACACTCACTATTAGTATTTTCTCATTCCTTTAACCTTGCATTTTTCTCTACTGCCATTCATTATTTATTCCTGTCAAGTATTTTCTTTTTTTTAAGCTTAAAACTTGCACCGCATTGGGACCCCTTGATTACCGCATTCACCACGACACCCAATGCGCTATTTCGCGAATACCGCATTGACAGGTAGGCAACACACTACCGGAATAAAAAGACACTTAGAAAAACTTCATCAGAAGGAATATGAAGATTTTTACGAAATATCCATGAATTCAGCTGAAAATAAAGTATATTGAACAATAATAAATAATTAATGTTTTGATAATTAAACGCTAATTTTTATAAGTCTAAAAATTTTAATTTTACTATTTTTATTTTATAATATAAATAAGTATTAAATTTTTGTTGAAGAAATTCAAATTTGATGAATTATATATGAGCGATTCCATGTCAAGTGATCAAGGTGGAGAAAAATTTTTCTCCAATCGTAGCAAAACTTGGGGCTTTTGTAGTACTCATAAATAGTAATTTGTTGTGAAAATATTTTTTTACCTAGTCAAATATTTTCTGAGGGGGAGGGCGTTAAATTTTTGTGTTTTTCAGTGCAATGCTTATTTCAATAATGTTTTACATTTAAACAATTAAATATACAAATTTGACAAAGTACATTTTGGAAAGGTTTTTTCATGCTTTTTCGATTGGAAATAAGCATTTTGAAAAAAAAGTTTTTTGACCCAAAAAAATCAAAATTAAATATAAATTTCAATTTTTTGGGGAGAGAGGTACGATTTTTTTAAACGAAAGCTGAGGTTTTTTCCTAAAAGGACATATGAATGATAAAGTGGGATTAGAATGTTTAAACATTTAAAAATGAGTTTTCTACTCGCCGGAGCGCTCAAACCCCGGTTTTTAGCTCCAAAAGACTCCTTGATCACTTGACGTGGAATCGCTCATATGTATACACATTTATATTATTATGAATTAATTTAAAAAACGAATTTAAGTAATTGTCAATAGAATATAAAGCGATAAAATGTTCCTTAATTTACAATAACATAATCATTTGTGTTAAATGTTTTCAATTAATTTTTTGCACAAAATTGAGGGTCGGGAAAATTTAATCAAATTTTTTAAAAATTGGTGAAAATAAGAAATGAATTAAAAATAATTAATATAAATAAATTTAATAAAAAATTAATTATCAAAACATTATAAAAATAAAAAATGTTTAAGTATGCGCAATAATATATAAATAAAATGTACTTCTAAGAATAATTTTTAGAAATAATATTTTTAGAATTTTTCTTTTCTCCTCATTTCTCCACTCAAGAAATTGTGGATAATTAATTAAAAATTTAATTAAATAAAATGTAAAATATATAATTAAAACATTGCAGGAGTATTAAGTTGATAAAAGTATTATGCGAAAATGTTTAAAGTTAATTGGCATTAAACAATTAATAAACAATCAGTAGTCACGTTTATCAATTACATTTCTCGATCAGTCGAGAAGTTAGTTCATTTGAAATGAGACAAGTCGAGAAATTAAAAAAAAGACGAGAGCATTTCTCATTTCTGATCATTTTATACATTTTTCGCTCATGTACATCAGTAATATACCTCAAAATAGGTTTTTTAAAATTTTCATCTCATTTATCCCAATAATAAACTTACTTTTTCCCTATTAGCCATGTAACAGTCAGAATTGGACTTTGAAAATTATTTTTAAAAAATGATGATTTATAATTATTTACTTGGAAAATTTTCAAGATCCTATTCTGTTTGCATGTAGCATAGGATAAAATGTGAGCTTTCTATTGGGATAGGTTAGACAAAGGGACCGCCTCGAATGAAAAGTATCGTGTCGCGATACGATCCGATTCTCCTTGGAGAAAAGTATTGTGTCGCGACACAATATAGACACGATACCAATTTTCGTATCGTGTCGTAACACAAAAATAACCGATTTAATTAAATGATATATGCACAACCATATTATATAAACTTACAAGATAACATTAGGGGCCATCTATAATTTCCGTAAGATATTGTTTTGGAAATTTTAACCTACCCTCCCTCCCTCCCCCTCATAAGATATTTTACATACATGAAAATAACTTAATAACAAATTTAATATGGCGGACATGCGCAGAAGTGAAATTTAGAATTTATTACTGCACAGTAGTATACCTGTACACTTGGACATGCGTAGTAGCGTAATTTGGTATTATTGCTGCGCAGTAGTGTAAACAGTACCTATTTCCGCGCAGTAGTTTCACCATATTACTGGGACATTACTGCAGAGCAATAAACACTAATTTGCACTACTGCGCAACAATAAATACTAAATTACACTACTGCGCATGTTCAAGTGTGATGGTAACATCCTGAGCAACTTAAAATAATTTTGAGAAGATGTTAAAAATTTGTATTCTTCTGATCAGAAATTGTTTATTATTTATTCTAAGCTTTCACTCCACGACGCAGAGCCTCCTCAGAGAATTACAAACTGTGAAAAATAATTTAAATTAAATAAAATTCTTTCACACACACATTACAAAAAATTAAAATAACCTCAAAACTCACAAATCATGTTGAAATTAATTTTAATATAAAATACTGTTTGTCTAAAAAATCTTATAATAATGTGAATAATAACAACTGTTAACAAACGTAAAAATATTAATTAAAACAATAATGTAAATAAATAAAAAGTTTTTTTAAAACCTCCCTCATATTTTGTGGTCACATGGTTAACACGACATTGCAC
This sequence comes from Leptopilina myrica (nomen nudum), assembly GCA_032872475.1. Classification (NCBI taxonomy): domain Eukaryota; kingdom Metazoa; phylum Arthropoda; class Insecta; order Hymenoptera; family Figitidae; genus Leptopilina; species Leptopilina myrica (nomen nudum). The sequence goes on from CM065460.1 coordinate 9,931,837, forward strand.
ATTTTTTATTCAAGGTTACGTTGTCGATATAATAGAACACCTTACGATAATCACCCAAAAAAGGAAACATAGAAGGCGCCACACTCACATGCAATGAATCATTTGAAAACTATTATAAAGTAGTTATATTTTTGTTAGTGTTTAAAAGCACAATTTTGTAAATATTTGTAAACAATATAATGGAATTAAATTTTGTTTGTATTTAAAATTAAATTTCTGTAAATATCATTAAGTGAATTTATGTCTGTTCTTAAATTAACTGAATTATTATTTTTAACTATTTGAAACATTTCTTTAAAAATTCTACGTGTGTAACCTCTTTCTTTCTGTTCAAATTTCTTTGAATAACATTTGTAGGATCTTTTTTTAATTTATTAGACCTATTTGATTTATTATACCTATTAGACCCAAAGATTTCCTTGACAATTCAATACATGCCAACACTTCTATATAGTCTCTACCAATATAAATTGTTGTAGAGTCATCACTTGATCGTAGCACGATGACAACCATCCATAAAGGCAAAACGTACCCCTGTGCCACTAATCCAAAAGTTGTAGAACCAGCATTCATCATGCCCATTAACATGCCTGGGCTTGCTCTCATAAAACCCTCTTCATCTATGTAGGGTCTAGCCTTTATCAGCCATACCTAAGTTTGTGGATTGAAGCGATTAATGTCAGTAGTAAACCAGTTTTCTGACATTGTCATTGAAAAAGGTTAACACCATGATGGGAAATGCCTCTGGACTCAGACACTCGTTCAACTTGGTTGCATCTTCAGTTCCTTGCAATGAATATTTGTTTGTCCCTTCTGACACTGCAGTGTTCATCATTGCAGTGATTTTTTATTTCTTTTCCTCACCTCCTATCGATGTTGTTGCACCTGGATGAATTTTCCCTTAATTCAAATGAAAGTCTTCAATACAATAAAGCAGCATTCTTAAAATCATGCCTGATGAAGCAATTGCTCTTCCATTACACAGGCCTACAAATTTCAGACCCAGAAACGGGATAAGTCATTTCCGATGTAAATCACCCTGAATACAAAACTGACAGCGGAATTGCTCTATCACGTCAGATTAAGGCAATTCAAGTTGGGTGGGGAAATTCAATATGCCTGACATCAGCTCATTTACTGGAGGACAAGCAAACCGCTGACACTGTATATTTTATATTGGATTTGAATTTGTTTGCAATTAATTTATTGTTTATGCATATCAGAAATAATTAATATGGTTTTGTTTTGTTGTATTGTTGGATGTGGGATGCGAGGAGAAAGAGATAAATTACCATTTTTTAGAATTCCTGCGGTAATAAGTGTGAATAATAGAAAATATAAGACTACTTACTGCAATACTATGTTTCGGGTACGAAATAATTTAACAAAAAGTGGAAATGAATTTATTAAATTATCTAAAAGAAGACAGGACACGTGGATAAATGCAATTAGGCGGGGAAAATTGACTGCTTCTCAATTAAAAACATTCCGAGTATGTTCTAAACAGTTTATAACAGGTAAGTAGGTTATATTTTCCTTTTGTTTATGTCGATACATAATGCATTACAATGTTGTGCATCTTTCTTATGAATTAATTTAATTAACCATTAATTAACATAATTTATTTATTATATTTTTAAAATATTAATATCTCAAATATATAATTATATATATATATATAATAGAAATAATATTTTTATGTAGGAAGTCCTGCTGATATAAATACTGATACTGATCCAGATTGGGCACCATGTCAAAATTTAGGATATGAGAAGGGATTTGCTATTAAAAATATGACAGATCTTTATAAGTATCAGCGTTTCAAAAAAGGGGTATTTGTATCAGAAATAATAATTTCGATTTAACTTATTATCTAATTATTATGAAGAGTAGAAAAGAATAACAAAAAGTGGTTCGTTTAAACAATGATTGGAATCAAATAATTATAATTTTCTTTTAGTTTTTTAAGTTACAGGTACTTAATATTTTTTGTATTGTTATTTATGGTTGTCATCAAATTTGTTATTAATATTTTGTTGATAAGTTTTCAAAATCAACCTCTAACAAAAATATTTCTAAATTTATGTTTGTTTCACTTTCGGTTCCTTCGTTTTTTGAATTCCAACTTTATGTGTTCGTAGAGAGTTAAAAAAGAATATATGTGCCATGACGCGGTGAAAGGGACCTTACGTTCCAAAAAATTAATTTTGAGTTATTGATACCATTCTATCCAGATTTTTTCAATCGATATAATAGCATTAATAACTAAAAATTAATTTTTTGAGCGTAAGGTCCCTTTCACCGCGTCAGGACACATATATTAATTGAAAAAATGGTGCAGGAAGTTCTTAATGATAATATAGAAATTAAAGATGTCCGTCCACAAATTCAAGATTTTGAAAACAATTATGTCGCAGAAAATTACAATGTCAATATCAAAAAGGGGTGTGATGTAGAGTTGGAAACAGACATGAATATAAACGAGCTTACTCTTCTTTTTGTAAAATTAACACTTTATGAAAATTTAATAAAAAATTGTGAAATCAAATTAAAAAAGTTTGATTTAAGTCAAGAATCGTTTAAAAATGATAATACCAAAACCAAATATTTTAGTGGACTTGAAAATTATGCAGTTTTGAGTTATCTGCATGAAATTGCAAGTCTTTTCCTTTTTACTCGCAGTAACGCCAAATTGAATACTTTCCAACAATTAATTGTAACTCTAATGATACTAAGATTAAATTTATCTTTTAAATATTTCTCTAACAGGTAAGCAATCTTATACAATAATGTCTTGCTAATTTTTGAAGGGTTTTCATTTGTTTTTTTTCAAATTTAGATTTGGTGTGTCTGCATTTACGATTTCGACGTATTTTAGAAGATGCTTGCATGTTCTTTACAGACTTTTAAAAAATTTGGTGATATGGCCTGATAGTGAAACATTGCATGCAACTATGCCTCAATGCTTTCTAGAAAGTTTTGGTAGACAGGTGACAGTTATTTTAGATTGCTTTGAAATTTTCACAGAAAAACCTAAAAGCTTCAACTCTAGTGCAGAATGCTGGTCCAATTACAAACACCATCGCACTCTAAAATATTTAATCGGCATCACACCTCAAGGAAGCATATCTTTTATATCAGAAGGATATGGTGGCCGTGCTAGCGATAAATTCGTCACTGAAGATTGTGGAATTTTAGATCTTCTTCTGCCAGGATAAGTTGTGCTAGCGGACAGAGGTTTTTTAATTGAAAACTCTGTTCATCAAGTGGGAGCTGAATTAAAAATTCCTGTTTTTACAATAGGTAAAATTTTGATGATACAAATGAACAGTAATGTTCAACGGTACCTTTATAAATTAAAATTTTATCATAAAATTAATTAAACTTCATTTAGAAATAAAGAAACAAACTACAAAATTTCCAATTTATTTTGCTCTGCTTTTCAATTTACTAATAACGTAGAGAAAAATTTAGAACAATGATAGATTTAGTTCACTTGAATGTTTAAAACATGAACAGGGTGGCCGCTGGACTAGATGTGACAGTGAATTTTTATGTAAAAAATTTGTAATTTAGAAGGTCAGAGAAATGAAGAAAAAGTCAGGGAATTTTATAAAAAGTACTGGGAAAATATTCAGTATCTAGAATCCATAAATTAAAATCTTAAAAATCATTTTAATAAGTTAAAGTAGCAATATTCTTATAAATTACTCAATTTTAAAGGATTTGGAATATTTTGTAATCTGTGGAAAAATAATAATAATTATTAAAATATTATTAATAAATTATTTAAAAAAATTATTATTATTATTTATGACCGGGAAATGATCATGAATTTTTTGTATGAAAACAGTGGCCACCCTGTTTAGGAACATAGAACCTCAAAAATTAAAAAAAATTAATATTTAGATAAAAATAGTCGTCAAATTTATATATTAATATTTCTTGTAGGACAGTCACAACTGCATCCAAAAGAACTAAAGGATACAAGGGAAAAAGTAACTATAATTGTTTATAAGTAAATATTTACCCGACAATCGCGACTGCAGTACCATTGACTTTTACATATCCAGGGCAAACAAAATTTGTAGTATTATAGCAAATACTTTCACAAAGAAAGCAAAAAATTATGGCATCGACCTTTCCAACGGCTGTAATTTCCTCGGAAGAGTCCTGTAAAGATTTTCGTTATTAAACATTCAAATATTTTATTCTATTTTTTTTAAAACTATGTATTTTATATATACTTACCACGTGCAGTATACTGTCATGAGATTGTTTGCGAGTATCCACCTGAAAAGAAGCTGAAGAACCTGAAAGAATCTTTGGTTTATTTAGACAGGGCATAGCAATCGGTTTAGAAACAATCTTCTTATTCACACATGAAACAAGTTGTTTTGAAGAAGTAGATGGACGATCAACTAATCTTGGTGTTTGTGTTTTCGTTGCAATATTTCCGAAAATTTCTTTACTACACCTTTTGCAAAACCAATAAAGCGTTGGTAAATTAATTAAATTCATACAATCTAAGTGGAACCATTTAATTTGACATTCTTCGTTCGCACACAAGATCATTTGTCGACCACCTTCTTCTCTGCAGTCATACTATAGATCAACTTCTGTCCGGCTATTTGCTGCAGTGTACCATTTTGCCAAAAGTTCTGGAACAATGCTCTTTTTATGATACACAACAGCCTTCTTCAGATTTTGTTCTAAAAAGCATTCATTAATATAGATGCGTTCTATATGCCGGTAGCGTTTGGACCAAACAATAAAGTCGCAAAATTGTGTTTGGGAAACAAACATCTGTAATTGGATTTGGAAATAATACTCATGACTTTCCTTTAAATGAAATTTTTCTTCACTGTCTGCATATAAAAAACAATTTCCCAATCTTACAAATTCTTTTAAATCCATTCCATCTTTCAATCGATAAGGACATTTAATTTCAAAAGACTTAATCCAACAACAATCACAACTCACAATACCATCTGGAGATGCGCCCATTATTAGCAATTTTAATAAAATTTTAAAAAACTGTTTTTTGGACATTAAAATTTGTATGGTTAAGTGTCTTTGTTTTTTATATTCCTCAATAGCTATCTCTTCGTGACTTAAACCACACGATATTGCTTTTATTTTAAATGCGACTTTTTCGCAGTAGCAAATAGATTTTAATAAAGACAATGAAGGGACTTCTAATGAGGTATGACAAACCCTTTAAAAATTTAAAGCTGTCATTCTACCTTTTCTAAATTCAAACCACTCTAAATTTTTACTTTGTTCTAAAGTTTTTTTCTACATTTTATTATTATTATTATTATTTTATTATTGTTTACTTTATTATATTATTTATTAAAACTTTAAAATTAAAAACAAAAAAATATATCAAATTCGCTCAGATAATGAAGTTTCGTCTGTAATAAATATAATAAATAAATTAACAATGTTTGATTAAATAATTATTTAAAAAAGCGATATTTGAACTAAAAAAAATTAGATAATCAAATTTTGGCAAATGAAAATTCTAACAAAATTAATTTTAGCATTTATACTTTTTGTCTCCCCTTAAACTCGTATGTCCCTTTTATGAAAATTTAAAGTATAGAAATGTTTTACAAATAACCATTATATTATAAAATTGTAATTTATCGAAAATATTAATTACCAAAATACGAGATATCCTTGCCCCAATTTATTTGACTCATCCTCTTTGGTATGACTTTTTTTCATGCCGCTGGAACAGGCTAAGCTGCTAATTTGTCAGTGCAAGACAATTCTTCTTCTGATGTGTACCTAAAATGCAAAAAAATCCAATTGCTGCCACATGGCTGCAAACATCACCTAAACCAGCCAATAATACAACGAATCTTTTCTTGATATCTAGCTTTAACATCTGGTGCTAGGGTAGTTTGATAATTATTAAAATCCATTTTTACACTTTCAAACAAATTCAAATCCCATATAAAACATACAGTGACAGCGGTTTGCTTGTCCTCCAGTAAATCAGCTGATGTCAGCCATATTGGATTGCCCCACCCAACTTGAATAGCCTTATTCTGAGATATTCTAACCTAAAAGAGAACAAATTTTAAAAGAAAGTACAATTAATCACCTTTCAAAATATTCTACACCCAATCCAATCCGACTTTTTTTCACTATGGTACAACAATTTAAAGTTTCGGTTACACGACCTAAAAACTCAAAAGGAAAAATATAATAATTGGAAAGCACTTTAACTTAAGCATCTGATTCTTAATATTTTGGGATCGTTAATTAGAAAACCGATGTTGGATTTTGAAATTCAAAATGGCGGATCCAATATGGCGGCTGTCAAAATAAAAAATTGATCGGATTCGCTTGGAACTTTTTACTCGGGGGTTTTTGAGGTCGTTAATTACGAATCCAATGTCAGATTTTCGAAATTTAAAATGGCGGATGTAATATGGCGACATATTTTTAAAAAATTTAACGGATTCGCTTGAAACTCTTCACTTGGGTGTTTTTAAGCTCGCATGTTACGAATCTGATGTTGTTAATTTTATGTTTGTTAATTTTATATTAATATATTAATTAAATGCATAATAAACATTAGTATTAATTGATAATTACCAAGTAATATATTAATAACAGATCAAAGATTTATTTAATTTCATATTAATCAAATAATACGAAAACTATTTGAGACTCCAATTGTACGGCTTTGTCGAATTTCTTAATAGAAAATAAGACTGATTTTTGGGATGTAAAAACATGACAAATTAGTGTAAATTGGATTTTTTTATGGTAAATAAAAACATGATCAAAATCATCACAATTTTAAACAGTGTTTGGAAATTTAATTTTAAATTGGACATATTTTGAATATTTTTAAAATTTTCCTAAATTAAAATTGAAAGTAAATTATTAAAATGTTTAAAACTTTAGTTAAAAATATTAACAATTTTTTTTGACAAATTCTACTAATTGTTAAATATACTTTTTCTAAAAAAATATTTATGGCGCAATTTGAAACAGTGGCCGCCTTATAAAAATATCTGCTTGAACGCGTAAAGTAATTTAAAAAGGATATTTCTCCCAATTTGAACAGTTATTGTCAAGTCGGGAATAATACCAGTAATCTTGAGTTTTTGTTCTTTTATTTGCGCACAAGAAATTGAAACTCCAATATAATACACGACTAGAAGAAGTAAAATGTGAAAATTTGATTTACCCATTAGGTGCTGCCCCCTGGCTGTAATTTTATGTACTTCGCATTTGTTTAATTTTTTTCTATTTTACTTCCTGACAATGTGAATGTAAATAAATATTTTACTTCTTGTGCCCAAATAAAAGATAAAATATTTAGGATATCTGGTATTTTCTACGATTTTCCAATATCTGTCCGAATTGGGGGACAAATCATTTTCAAATTAATTATACATCTCAGCAGACATTTTTAAAAGGCGAAACATCATTAGTGAAAAATTTTATTTAAGTAAATCTGACTTTTCTAACAACATGAGCGCAAAGGTGATTTCGCCAGAGTGGTAATAACCTTTGCGCTTATGTTGCGAACATAATTTTTTGTCCAAACTGCACGGAAAGTATATCATTGAGGGCACGAGCAGTGAATTCTTTTTAATGATTTTTTCAATTTACCTAACCTTGCCCTAGCTACATTTATTTTTTGCGTCCGCTATTTTATGTGAAAAAAATAAAGTAACGCAAAATTTTCTTTACTTTGTGACCGTTAAAACGAAAGAAGCGGGCGGAAAGTAATTTGCGCCCGCTCGGAGGTAGAAGAAGCGGATAGTAAGCAGGCGGAATATATTTTGCGCCCGCTTCCTCTACCCCTGGGTGGTAATAAAGTTACTTTGCGCCCGCTCTAAGTGCCCGAAACGACATACTTTCCGTGCAGGTAGGACAAAAATGTTATTTTTGAACTCTTGAGGTCACATAACATAAAGATATGTTAAAAAATCGAAATTAAAAATTTTTGGTATTACAATACTTTTTTTATACGAGTAAGCTATGTTTAAAGGTCTTATAATATTTTTTCAAAACATTTCCAAATGTCAGTTTTAGAAAAATTTTAAAACTTGAAAAAACAATGTAGTTAAACTTCTCATAATTGTACGGTTTATAATTTTTCCTATTCGCATTATAATTTTCCTTACGACTTCTACGATACACTGACTTATTTTGAATCCTTTCTGATGCAAATGAAGAAGCTGATGGTAATGTAGGAGTTGATGAAAAGGAAGGAACCGCTCCAAAGGAAGGAGCTGATGGTAATGTAGGAGTTGCTGAAAAGGAAGGAACCGATCCAAAGGAAGGAGCTGATGCGAATGCAGGAGTTGATGAAAAGGAAGGAACCGATCCAAAGAAAGGAGCTGATGCGAATGCAGGAGTTGATGAAAAAAAAGGAGCCGATCCAAAAGAAGAAGCAGTTTCAAACGATGGAGATGTTGTTGATGTTGGAGGATTTGATGATGGTTTTGTAGAAAAGAAAGAGAAAAATTTGGAAAACATTCTGAAAATAAATTTAAAAAAAAGTAAAATTGATTTTAAAAAAAATTAATATTTAACTAGCTACAAACAAATTATTTGTGATAAACTAAAAAATTAATGTAAATTATAAATATTATGAATAACTCACATCTTTCCTTTACGTCAAAACAAGTGATTTATTAAGGATTATTGACTGTATTTTCAAAATGAGCAGAATTGGTTCATATTTTGAAAATTAAAAGATAATATTTGTAGAAATATTCCTGTAAAATTTGATTAACTTTCAGAACGTGGTTTAAAAGTTATAAACATTAATATTAACATAGCTTTCAATGGTAATAAAAAATAATTACACGTCTTCTTAAACACTTTTATCAATTGTGACGTAAAAATGAGCAGATTTATACATAATTTTAGTATGTTATTCTTTGATTCTTAAAGTTTAATTATGGTAAATTTCATTGTAATTCAGAATCTAGTTTTTGAGAAAAAAAATCACAAAAGTTTAAAAATAATTATTAATTAGGAAAATAAGAACTTTGAAATGTATGGATTTGGCAACATTGCTTTATGAACATACACAAAGTCTGCATGTGTGAGAATATGAAAGGAGCAAAAAAACGCGAAAAAAGGCGGGAAAATATGTTTCGTATTTTTCTCTCATCAAATTCCCTACTTTGACAAAAATATATACATTAAAATAATTACATACAATTATAAACACTTAACCTCAACATTTTTAGGAGGCTTGCTGACAACCAGCTAAATCTTGAAAACATTTTCATAAAGATCATAAATCCATTTTAAACAAAATTACATCTAAACTAAAATTTAACCTAAACATCAAAATCTAATAAATGAAAGTTCAAAATATGTTTGTTTAGTGTATTATGCTTTTTCTAAAATATAACCTACAAATGAATGAGCATTCAAGATATTAGAAAAGTCAGATTTACTTAAATAAAATTTTTCACTAATGATGTTTCGTCTTTTAAAAATGTCTGCTGAGATGTATAATTAATTTGAAAATGATTTGTCCCACAATTCGGACAAATATTGGAAAATCGGAGAAAATACCAGATATCCTAAATATTTTATCTTTTATTTGGGCACAAGAAGTAAAATATTTATTTACATTCACATTGTCAGGAAGTAAAATAGAAAAAAATTAAACAAATGCGCAGTACATAAAATTACCGCCAGGGGGCAGCACCTAATGGGTAAATCAAATTTTCACATTTTACTTCCTCTAGTCGTGTATTATATTGGAGTTCCAATTTCTTGTGCGCAAATAAAAGAACAAAAATTCAAGATTACTGGTATTATTCCCGACTTGACAATAACTGTTCAAATTGGGAGAAATATCCTTTTTAAATTACTTTACGCGTTCAAGCAGCTATTTTTATAAGGCGGCCACTGTTTCAAATTGCGCAATAAATATTTTTTTAGAAAAAGTATATTTAACAATTTATAGAATTTGTCAAAAAAAATTGTCAATATTTTTAACTAAAGTTTTAAACATTTTAATTATTTACTTTCAATTTTAATTTAGGAAAATTTTAAAAATATTCAAAATATGTCCAATTTAAAATTAAATTTCCAAACACTGTTTAAAATTGTGATGATTTTGATCATGTTTTTACATCCCAAAAATCAGTCTTATTTTCTATTAAGAAATTCGACAAAGCCGTACAATTGGAGTCTTAAATAGTTTTTGTATTATTTGATTAATATGAAGTTAAATAAATCATTGATCTGTTATTAATATATTACTTGGTAATTATCAATTAATACTAATGTTTATTATGCATTTAATTAATATATTAGTATAAAATTAACAAACATAAAATTAACAATGTCAGACAACACCTAATTTCAAAAATCTCTTAAATAAAAGTATAGTTTTTGGTATTTATACTTTCCGTGCAGTTTGGACAAAAAATTATGTTCGCAACATGAGCGCAAACGACTCTGGCGAAATCACCTATTTTGCGCCCTTGATACGAAAATAACTATTTTTTAAAAAAATGTCATTCCGTGTTTGTGTGTGTGTGTCTTTTGAGCCCTCAATGAACAGTTTTCGTATATACTCACTGGAAATATTAAACATTTAAAAATCAAAAATTTTGGAAATTGAGACATTTTTGAAAATTTTGTTAAAAATTGTAGAAATAACTTCGAAACTATAATTGGAAGTATTAAATAAAGAGAAAAAGAATATTACAGCAATTGAGAATAATTGTTCAAAATTTATACTTTAATGTTATTAACATTTCTATGAGGAAGCAAACTGTTCATGAAATGAATTAGTTTTTTTATGAAGAATTCTTTAAACAACTGCAAGAGTCTATAAAAGTATAGTGAAATGCTGGAAATTTTTTTTTAATTTTATTTTTAACATAAATTTTCGAACTTTTAAACTATGTGAATTGTCTATAGGAGTAGAGAAGCAGGCTAGAAACAATATTTTTAAATTTTCTCTTTTTTGTACATAAATTTTCGAACTTTTAAACCATGGGATTTATGTGGAAAAAATAAAGTAACGCAAAATTTTCTTTACTTTATGACCGTTAAAACGAAAGTAGCCGGCGGAAAGTAATTTTCGCCCGCTCGAAGGTAGAAGAAGCGGATGGTGAGCGGGCGGAATATATTTTGTGCCCGCTTCTTCTACCCCTGGGTGGTAATAAGTTACTTTGCGCCCGTTCTAAGTGCCCGAAACGACATTCTTTCCTTGCAGGTAGGACAAAAAAATGTGTATACCAATAGCTCTTGAAATAACTAAAATTACCCAACTACCCTGGAAGTAAAGTACCATTCCTTTCGGTTAGAAATAAGAACTTTTTTCCAAAAATAATTTTATTGAATAATTATTTATAAAAATTAAAGATAATTATTTTATTTTATTTTTTTAAATTCTTTAAACTTTATTGCAACGTTTAATAAAAGAAGAAAATATAATTATATTGTATTAACAAAAAAAGTAATATTTTAATTTTTTTTAAATTATCGTAAAAAGAGTATTAACTATTAAATAATAACCTGTACAGGAATTTCCCTACTATGACCATATTAGGGAATATAACACACGGCCCGACCTGGGCTAGATAGGAATGCATCTCAAATGTGGATTTCCTGATCAGGGCCATATCGGGCGGTATTTTTTATTCCCTAATGGGAAAGGCCCGATCTGTCTCTGATCCGCGCCATAGCGAAATTTCTATACGGGAATTTTAATGATAATGACAATTTCTTATCATTTGACTGGTACAATTACACCGAGTCATTGATGGTCCATTAAAACAGTGAGATTGTGGATGGAAATGTTCCACACGCTGTTCCACATAAAATAGCGGACGCAAAAAATAATTGTAGCAAGGGCAAGATTAGGTAAATCGAAAAAATCATTTTAAAAAATTCACTGCTCGTGCCCTCAAAGATATACTTTCCGTGCAGTTTGGACAAAAAATTATGTTCGCAACATGGGCGCAAAGGTGATTACGACTCTAGCAAAGTTTCGGAACCTCGGGACACAGTTTCGCCATCGTCGCAATCACCTATTTTTCACCCTTGATACGAAAATAACTATTTCTAGCCTTTCATTATACTTTTATAGATTCTTTACGTTGTTTAAGAATTAAAGAATTCTTCATAAAAAAACTAATAATATTTGAAAAATATTTTTCCTAATCTTTTATTATACTTTTACAGACAATTCCTAAAATTTGAAAGATCGAAAATTGATCAAGAAAAAAAGGAAATTCAAAAATATGGTTTCTAGCCTTCTTCTATACTTTTATAAAAAGTTCTTATGGTTTGAAAGATCGAAAATTTATCAAGAAAAACAAGAAAATTTAAAAATATGGTTTCTAGCCTTTTCTTATATAATACTTTTATAGACAATTCCTATAGTTTGAAAGTTCGAAAATTCATGTACAAAAATGAAAAAATTCAAAAATATTTTTTCTAGCCTTTCACTATACTTTTATAGACTCTTGCCGTTGTTTAAAGAATTAAGGAATTCTTCATAGAAAAACTAAGAATATTTCAAATATATTTATTCTAGCCTTCTCCTATACTTTTATAAAAAGTTCTTATGGTTTGAAAGATAGAAAATTTATCAAGAAAAACAAGAAAATTCAAAAATATGGTTTCTAGCCTTTTCTTATATAATACTTTTATAGACAATTCCCATAGTTTGAAAGTTCGAAAATTCATGTACAAAAATGCAAAAATTCAAAAATATTTTTTCTAGCCTTTCACTATACTTTTAGACTCTTGCTGTTGTTTGAAGAATTCAAGAATTCTTCATAGAAAAAATAAGAGTATTTCAAAAATATTGTTTCTAGCCTTCTCTTATACTTTTATAGACTCGTACCATTGTTTGAAAAATTAAATAAGTCTTCATAGAAAAACTAAGAATAGGGGAGACTGGGGCGTAATAGATCCCTTTGGCCGGGGCATATTGGCTCGCATATTTTATTACGAAAAACCTATTATATTTAAAATATAAATAAAATTTTAACCAATGATAACTGTTTATAAAAAAATGGAGAATAGATTTTTTAAGTAAATGAATTTTGCATTTCGCTACAACTATTTAAAATTCGAAAATTGCATAAAAATGTTTAAAGTATAAATTAAATATATTCCATTTTTAATATTCTTTGTTATACATGTACAATAGAAACCAATATTATCAATATTAAACAATATTTCATGATTAAAATGATAATTTCGTTGTTGATTCAATACGCCCTTGTCCGAGGCGAAATGGCTCACCTTGAATTTCTCCAAAACATTGTTCTAGAAAAAAATGTATAAGTGATATTAGGGCGTATTTTTTTAAATTGAAAGCTGTGATGTTAGGCTAAGTTTTCCACATGATGAAATTTTTATTAAAACAAGAATGACGAATTTAAGCAACAGAATGTGAAAAGTTATCCATTATGCCCCGTTCTCCCCTATTATTATGGTCAGGCTCAGAGTCAATATGGTCCATTCTGGAGGTTCGAGGGGCGAAGCATCCCGACCACAAAGAAGCAACTAAAAAGATAAAATATGTTGACAATGTACAATAGATATTTACCATACTCTGTAAAAAAGTTTATTGAATCGAGTAAATGCATTTTCTTGACTTAATTTACTTAAAACAAACCCATATTTTTTATTGGAAGAAATTTATTTTCTGGTGTCAAGTAATTTTGAGCATTGGGCAAATCATTTTTTTATTTTCTTTAGATTTGTCACTTTTTTGAAAAAAATTTCAATTTTGAACTATGGCAAAAACATGGGCAAAGCATGGTTATTTTTGACAACGAATGAAATTTTAGTTCAATAAATTTTTAATAACTATAAAACAAGTTTTATAATAATTAAAGATGTCCAAGTAATAAGATAATTATTTTATATTATAGGAATATTATACTTCTTCAAAAATATTTTCATTATTTCAATTCAATTATTATTTTTTAAAAATTTTATCTACAATTTTACTCTATATTAATTATTGTTAAAAACTTTCGAAAAAGTTCTGCCGTAATTTTCAAAATCATTTACTTACAATATTTAATTTCACAAAATTTCAATTATTCCTAAATTCTATAATTAAATGCATATTAGCAAATAAAAACTTTAAATAATATAAAAGAAATTTCAATTAAACTTTTTCAAAAATAAATTTAGTTTGAAATTTTGTCAAAATTTAATTATTTATAAAAATCCACGTTATAATGCTTTTAATTTTTAATGACAAAATAAATTTTAAACTAAAATTCATTTTAAAAACTATTAATTATTAGTAACCCGCATGCAGATGAAGTTTGGCGAAATACAGCAAAGTATTCCACGTGTAACCAATTTTACACGAAAAAAAATTCTTCGATGATAGAAAACTGTTCAACTGGTACCAAATCGAATTGGAATTGTTAACTGTTTTTTAAAAGTTATCGATAACTCTACAAAAATATACAATGTGGAATATTTGCAAAATTTCCGTACGGAAATTTTTACGGAATTCCGTGCGGAATTTCAGTAGAACGCTTTCCGTAGAATCGTTTCACGTGGGATGGAAAAAAATATATAATTTTTTTTCATTCTCCAACAATTTTCCGATTTTTTCCGCACTTTGACAAACTCCTGAAATTGAGATTTTTAATTTTCAAAGAAAATATTGTAAAAAAACATTTTTTTCATTCTCCAATAATTGTCAGATTTTTCCCGAATTTTACCAAACTCCAGAAATAGAGGTTCTTAAGTTTCAAAGAAAATCCCGTACAATACATTTATTATTTCGCCATTTTTTTGACGCATATTCGTCTGTTTCTTTTAGGACCGTGACGGAATTATGATTGATTATGATTATGATTATGATTGATTAAAAATCTTTCAAATTAATTTTTTTTACATAAGAAAAGAATTTTGTTAATAATCGCTATTAAAAATACAAATTACGACTACGTAATCAATGACTCTAACATAAATATCTCTGGTTCTTCTCGGAAGTTATTTAGATAATAATTGTTTTGAGTTCAGGGTACTTTAAAGATGACAAATCAAGAGGTTTTAATTTTTTTGACCCTCCATTTCAAAAATACGGAATATTTTTGCAAAGGGCCGACAAAATGTGCCCTTTTCTTTTTATAAAGAACCAATAAAGTTACACACTTAAATTAACGATAAATTAATAAAAACCTCATGATTTGACTTGTCAAAACATGTATATTGATAATAAAAAATAAAAAAAATTAAGGTTTTTTTTCAAAAAAGTATTAAATTGCAAATAACTCGAAAACTAGAACCGACAAAATGGGCCCTTTTCATGTGGACGTCCACATATAGGTATAGGGTGTCTATATAAGTATAGTAAAATGATGGAATTATTTTTTTAATATTCTTATTTTTCTCGTTATTTTTTATGAAAAATTCGTCAATTATTTTAGCCATGGGAATTGTCTAAAAAATATGGGAGAAGACTAGAATAAATAATATTGAAAATTCTTATTTTTTTGGATCAAATTGTTGAACCTTCAAATCATGGAAAGTGCCTATAAAAGTATGGGAGAAGGTTATTTCTTTTTTTTTATAAAATTTTACTATTATAAAAAAAACAAAGAAGAATATTTTACTAGATTATCCACTTTAAAATATACATTTTAGATAAATATTTTATTAATTTTTCAAACCATAGGAATATCTATAAAACTATGGGAGAAAGCTAAAATAAATATTATTCGAATTTTTGAGTTATTTTATAAAAAAATTCTTTGATTTTTAAAACATGAGAAGTGTCTTTAAAAGTATGGGAAAAGGCTAACGAAATTTTATGAATTATATTTTTTTAGAAAACTAAATATTTGTTTTTACGAGAAAAATATCTACAGATAGCAATTGTAATATTTAATTTAAAAATGTTTATTTTTTCAATAACCTCGGTTGTGACATGACAATCGAGTTTGTCTGGTTACCCTATACCCATCTGAATTTTACTTATTACCCTGTACCTTTTTCAACTATTACCCTCTAACCAATTCTATTATTACCACCCGTTTTTTCTAATAAATAATGCAATAAAAACAATTTGGCCTTTAGCAAAAATTATTGGCTGTAATTTTCTCTAAAATCAAGCATGGTATCGTAAAATACAAGAATTAGATTTAGCTAGAGATTATAATCTTTTCTAAGCTGGTAAACGAATTAGTCCTAATAAATACAGCTTTTCCGAGCTGGTTAAAAACATATTATTCCTAACAAATACAGCTTTTCCAAGCGGGTTAAAACATATTATTTATAGCTTTTCCAAACTTGTGGTTGGATATTTAAAATATACAATTACTTTGTAGTTTACTAAATAAGAATACTTATTTAAACATTTTTTAAACACGCCAGCAACAATAAAACTTTTTTAACAATAAGAATGAGCTGCCAGTCCTAAGCCTGGAGAAAGTGTGAAGGGAAAATTGTTTTTTTTCATTAATAATGTATTATTAAATTTTATAAATTAAAAATTTGTGAAGTTTTAGAACCAAACTTTGATTACAAATAGAATATTTGCAAAACCCCTTCTCTAAAATTAAATCACTAAAATTTCACTGAAAATCACTGACAATATAACTGATTTAAGCAGATTTGAGAAATTTTATACTCTCTATAACTGAATCAGTGGAATTTCACTGAGAATCAGTTACTGTATTCTCGCGATTTGAATCAGTGAAATTTAACTGAAAATTAGTTCAAAATTACTGAAATGCAAGTCATTTCTCACTGATTGACCAATGAAAAAGTTACTGAACATTCCTGTCACACATATTAAAAATTCCAGTTTTTTTTATTAACCAATCAGTAAAATATGACTGAAATTTCAATAATTTTTAAGTGATCTTCAGTAAAATTTCACTTATTCAAATCGCGAGAATGAAGTCACTGAAATTCAGTCAAATTTCACTGATTCAGTTTTAAAGCGTAAGCGACAAATATTTAAAAAGTTCCAATGAAACTATTTGTTTCAAAAGTTGCAAAAAAAATCATTTTGTAATAACTTTTATAAAAAAATATAAATTATTACACAATTATGTGGAATTTAGTATGAATAATAAATATCAAGAATTTTCATTCAATTTTAATATAACTTTAAATTTTCGCCTGATTTTTTTATATTTTTTTTACTTTATTGCTTCCTCATATAGAGGTAGTATTGTAATACCAAAATTTTTCGACTTCGATTTTTTGACATATCTTTATGTTATTTGACCTCAGGAGTTCAAAAATGACATATTTGAAAAATGTCATTCCGTATGTGTGTGTGTGTAAACATCACATTTTCATAAATATCTCCAAATTATGAAGAGCTTTTGGACTGAATTTTTTTTTAAATTGTAGGTCTTATCTGCGGACATAAAATGAGAGTACTTTGAGACAGATTAGTAAATTTTATTATATATTTTTTATTCTTAAATTTTTCAAAAAAACTTTTTTTGTCCATAACCTATGAATGTTTTTATCTGTTTTTGTAGAGTATTGTAGACGCATCTTTTAAGCCCTCAATGAACATTTTTCGTCCATATTCACCAGAAATATTAAACTTTTAAAAATAAAAAATTTTGGAAAATAAAACTTTTTTGGAAATTTTGTTGAAAAATGTAGAAATAACATTGAAACCATAGTTACCAACTTGTAGAGCATTAAAAACGCTTCCATTTACCTATTTTTGAAGCTAATTCGATTAGAAATAAAGAAGTTATTCATATTTTAAAGAACAGAAACTGTGAAGGAAATTAAAAAAAAAATTTTTAATGTGGAACTTAAATTTTTAGTTAACTGAAAAGAAAAATTATTGCAGCAATTGAGAATAATTGTTCAAAATTTATATTTTATTATTATTAACATCTCTATGAGGAAGCAAAGTGTTCATGAAATGAACACGAGATTTACGAAAACAAAGGAAATGAACATCAAAATTATAACAAAAATATATAACTTGGCAGCGGTTATATATATTTATTTATATATATATAGGGCATTCCACACTTAATCGGAAATTATTTTGCTTCTGCATCTCAATTAGACGCTCTTAGAAGGACATTTTTTGTTTTTACACGTAGTTTTTAATAAAAATATGAAAATTTTTTATTTTTTAAAATATAATTTTATTTTTTACGATGTATGTATCGATCAATTTTTTCAAAATTTTTTGTAAGAAACTAGAAAATATTGAGTTTAGAAAAAAGTTGTCAAAGAATTAATTTTTTTTATTTTTGGCCCGATTAAAAATTTTTTTTTACTTTATTTATACCTTATAATGTACAGAAAATTTTTCAAAAAAAACTGGATTGGGCCTGATGATCCATGCAAACCTAAAAATATTCAATTGTTTATAATTTTTAAAAATCAAAGTTCACAAATTAATTGTATACATATACTTTACTTTAAAAATAAACTTACATTTTTTATTCAGTTACTACTTATGTCTTAAATGAGTTTAAATTACTATAATATATTTTCCAGTTAAATAGCAAATTATAAACTAATTTATGTAAACTGTTATTCATATATACAAATGAAAGACAATGTTTTTATGGAGACGAACTAAAGTTAACTATTTGTTAAGTAATATTGTTTATAACAATTTACATAAATTAGTTTATGATTTGCTATTTAACTCGAGATTATATTATAGTAATTTAAACTCATTTAAGTCCAGTTCTTTTTGGAAAATCTCCTGTACATTATAAATATAATATAATAATACCAATATAACAATACAAAGTCCATATTACAGGGCTCGGACTGTGCGACTTTTTTGTAAAAAAATGTGGCTAATCGACGTTTTCCAGATTTTTTTGATTCAGTAGTGTCGATCGCTTAACATAACCTCAAACTAAAAAGTGATTTTTAAAAGCAAATGAAATGAAACCATAATTAAAATGATTTTCTTTGTTTATTAACTCTTGAACAAAATATTGTAAACAAAATTTAAAAAATTGAAGCGTTTTGTGAAGAAACAGCATAATTCCAGAAATCGAAATTGTTCAGGAATCAATAAAAACGGTTTTACTTCTAATATTGAGATTTTTCCTAATTCTGCTTTTTGAATTATATTCTAGTAACCTATAAGTTCAAAAATCCAATGTGATTAATTTTTTATCTACTTAATATAAGAAATAAAAAAATTAATTAACATTTCGACTTATGCTGTTTCTGCACAAAATGGAGTTAAAAACACATAAAATTTATTGAATCGAGTAAAGTATCAAAGTTTTATTAATTATTTAATAATATTTATTTAAAATATTGAATTTGAATAACTTTTAGCAATATTTTATAAATAATAAAATTGTTTTAAAAATAAATTTAACTAATTTTCAATATTTCCTCATTTTAAATTAATTCAGGCACAAATATTAGTTTTTGCTTTCTTTAAGTGAATTTCATTTATAATATAAACTGTTTAATATAAATTACTAATATACGTGAAGAATATTGGCAGTATTAAAATTTTTTTTTCTAAAACATTCAATTGCTTTCAAAAATCATATTAAAATTCTTTAAAACAAATAAAAAACAATAAAACAAAAAATTGTGGTCCTGCTCCTTCGAAATCTATGAATAAAGTGACAGGTGAGGGGCGTCAATCAAACCCACTCTACCCTGAAAGTAGGTAGAGTGGGGGAAGGCTCGGGAGCGAGATTAGATTTTTTTCGCACCTAGAGAGCCCCCCTTTGGAAAATATTCGATTAGGTAAAAAAATATTTGTACGATAAACTACTATCTATTAGTACTACAAAAGCCCCGAATTTTGCTTCGATTGGAGAAATACTTTTCTCCAAATCTCCACCTTGATCACTTGACATGGAATCGCTCATATACAACTTGAATCTTCTTATTAAAGATTTTAAGAAATGATAAACTAATTAAAATATATGGGTTATATTTTGATATTAAATATTTTAAAATTTAATTTATAAATTAAATTTTTGAAATTATTTTTGGAAAACCGTATGTTTTACTTATTTTAATATGAAACTATAAATATTGTTTTAAAGATACTAAATTGTTGTTTAAAGGATATTTCCATATTCAAAATCTGAATAATTAAAATTTTATCACATAAATTATTATTTTTGTAATGAAAATAAATTACTATTTTTTAAAATTTGCAGTAAAAAGGTTATTAGAAAATCAAATAAGTACATAAAAATAATAAATTTTACCTTAAAATTGTACAATTAATTAATAATAGATTTAGTCATTATTTAATAATTAATTATGTATTTATTAAATATTGATTGTTTTATAATAATCTTTGAAATAATACTACTCTGAGAAGTATTATTTTCAAATTTCGCGCCTAATTTCTCGAGCGAGCCGCCCGAGCCGAGGAAAACGAAAAAGCGGCTCACCGACGAGAGCAGAAATCAGACGTATGAATGTGTGTGTGCTCATATGGTGCAGCGAGAGTGGGAATAGTTTCGTACGCCGCCTGGCTTCACTGAAACTCGTAATGTCCCTTCTCTCGTGGAGCGTCACATGTATTTCATTATATATTTGAGGATTTTTGGAAACTTCCTGATAACTTCCAGGAAGTTTTTATGGAAAGCTTCCAGGAAGTTTCCATGGGATGCTTCTTACTTGCGGACATTATTGTATTTCCTGGAAATTTCCAGGATGTTACCAAGGGTAACTTCCAAAGGTTCCCACGGAAAACTTCCTGGAAGTTTTTGCGCTATGTGAAGATTCTCTACCGCGAATCTTGATATCGTTTAATTTTATAAATATTGAGAAAATATATACTTTATTTACATAAATCGAATAATTTTTATGCCAAGAACATAATGTTGTCAAGAATTAATTAAAATTTTAATACATAAAAAAGTTATTTAAAAAAATACAAAAATCAATTTTTTCAAAAATTAAGAAATTGTTTTAAAAAATTTAACTTTATATAATTTTGAA
This sequence comes from Leptopilina myrica (nomen nudum), assembly GCA_032872475.1. Classification (NCBI taxonomy): domain Eukaryota; kingdom Metazoa; phylum Arthropoda; class Insecta; order Hymenoptera; family Figitidae; genus Leptopilina; species Leptopilina myrica (nomen nudum). The sequence goes on from CM065460.1 coordinate 9,952,777, forward strand.
AATCTTTCTGTCTGATTCAAGATATTTGTGACCGTAATACACCTACAAAATTTTATTAAAATCCGTCAAAACGTGTAAGATGAATCTTAAACAAGTACCCAGTTTTTTATTATAAAAAAATTATGTTGTCTTAAACAAGGAAATTACTCTTACCGTCAACTAAATATAGTAAATTGATAATTTGAAAATTGCGATTACTTTATAAAATTTAACACTTTTAATTTTTAAGGTATTTGAATAGTCCTTACATGAAACGAGTAGATATGCAAATTAGGTAAAGAGAGACAGTCTAATGGTATTTACATTTGAAAGAGGAAGAAAGCAATACCGTAACCTGAAGAGAGATAGCTTTATACTATGTTCATTGAAATAAAGAGAGATGGGTATGCGTTAACTTTTCTGCGTTATAAACACAGAGGGATTTATGTCTATTTACTAGAAAGAAGGAGACAGAAAGATATTTTCGCTAAATGGTATTGAATAGTAACAGAAACGAGAGGTCTGCTCGAGTACCTGGCTTTATTGTTTGAAGGATTCCTTTCAAACAGTGGTCAGTCTATTGTACGCACACGTACAATATATATATATTGTATATATATATATATATATTATATTATATATATTATATATATTGGAATTGAAAAATGAGAATAAAGAAAATAGGAAAAATTGAAAGTAAAAACAAGTAAAAGAAAACTGTAAAAAATATTTGAAATCAAAAAGACGTTTATTTATATATTTAAAAGTAAGTTTCATTATATCTGTCTTCTTTACGAAATAAAACCATGGCTAATAAAAAAGAATCAGTTAGTTTAAGTGATGAAAATTATGATAGAATTGATAATGAAAATGCAATGTTGAATATATTGTAGGACAATTTCAAATAGTACAAAGATAATCAATAATGTTTCAAAAAAGCAACAATATTCTGCCATACTCAAATCCAAAAGTAAAATTACAAATTTATTTCATTCAGATAAAGTAGAAGTTTTCTCTAAAGAAATTCAAACCAATCAGTTAGATTTCCACCCTCTCGGCACAGAACATCAGAACTTTTTTAGAACGTGTCTAAAACGTTTCATGTCTGGTAAGGGACATGAAACGTTCTAGAAACGTTTTAGGAACGTAAGGCAATTTTCGTGTCCACTGGGCAACGACAACATCCGGATAAAAGAAAGATTGAAGTTATTAATAATGAAATAGATTCCTTGCATAATAAAAGCAATATACAATGTCAAAAAGAACATGAAGAAGAATTATTTAAGGATAAAAATTTGTTGAGTCAAGTTAATGATTCAAATGATGATAACATGAATGAATTAGTTAATTTAGAAAATATCGTTGCTTCCGTTCCCACATTTAAAAATAAATATGATACTGTAAGGGAAACAAATTCTTTACCTAAAACTGTCCAAAAAAGTGTAGCGGAAAATCAAAGAAATGATCGTGCCAGACAAAAATTAAAAAGGAATATTGAAAATATAAATCTTTCAGATGAAGTAGATCACTTGTTTATGAACACAAAAAAGAGTCGGGCAAAATATCAAAAAAAAATATATAGGGAAAAAATGAAATTGAAAAAACGGAAAAATAAAATAAACTTTTCTTTTGCTTTAAAAAATGTAAATTCGAATCAATGTGCTGATTTAATAAATGCAATATCTCCTGTTGCAGCAATAACAACTTCGCAATTACAGGATAGTTGGGAGAAAAAGAAAAGCTCTTCAATTGAAAAAATTCGATAAAGTAGGAATGAAATTCAGAAAAACTATCGGGAAAGTAAAAAATTGAAACTTAATACATAATAATCAATTGTTTCTCTGCCAAGTATAGCAAAAGACAAGATTATTCATGAATCAAATTCTAATGAAAATTATATGGGAAATATAAATTATTATTACAATCATTGTCAAGCTAAGCATTTTTAAGATGAAAGAGATAGTGGCAAACAAAACAGTTTCAATGATTGTTGTGGTCATTGTGGTGTTATATTACTATCAGTGCAATATCCAGAAGATTTAAGAATATTGCTAGAAGGACTTCATACGAAATCAGGTCATTTTAAAAAGAATATAAGATAGTATAATAATTCTTTTTCTTTTGCATCTTTAAATGCTAACGTAATTAATTTTAATAATGTAAGAAGAGGACCATTTTGTTACAAAATCCAAGGTCAAATTTATTACCAAATTAACACTGCCTTATATCCGGATAAAGGTGAAGACCCATGTTTTGGTCAATTATTTATTTATGATCCTGAAGAAGCAATTCATTATAGATTAAAAAGTAACAAAAATTTAGATAAAGAACTATTGCAAACTATTGAAAATATTATGAGAACTTCTAATACATTCACAAAGTCTTTTATGATGATGTCAGAAGTAATTAAATTAGAAACTGATTTAGCAAAACAAAATAATGAAGAAATCACTGAGTTACAATTATTGTTTAGGTTGAAAAAAGGTTTTAATAAGAAAAGATATAATTTTCAAAGTTACAATGAAGTTGCTGCAATTTTCGATACAAACTCAGAAGGAGAAATACCAGAATCTTATGTAACGGTTTATAAAAAGTCTACAAAGGAACTGAAATCAGTTAGTAATTTAGATCTAAATTTTGAACTATGGATCTATCCCATATTTTTTCCTCTTGGAAATAAAGGTTATAATATTAATATGATTCGTAGTGATAGTGATTTTAGAAGTAAAAACCATACTATTTCTAGGTCTGCCTATTGTAAATACAAAATTGCTATTAGAGATAAAGAATTCAATCAATTTTTATATGGAGGAAGATTGTTTCAACAATGGGTAGTTGATAATTATGTAAAAACAGAGAAAGATAGATTGCAATTTTGTGCAAATAATCAAGCTCAATTGAGAAGTGAAACATATCAAGGACTAATCGATTATTTACAAAATCATGAGTTAGAAAATGATGTACATGTTGGAAAAATTCTTATATCGCCTTTCACTTTTATAGGATCACCTCGTTATATGATGCAACAATATTAGGATGCTATGGCTATGGTTGGTCGCCATGGTAAACCAGATTTATTTATTACAATGAGCTGTAATCAAAATTGGAAAGAGAAACAAGAAAATTTGTTACCTCATCAAACTGCTGCTGACAGACCTGATATAAAAACTAAAGTATTTGCATTGAAGGTGAAACATCTTTTAAATGTTATTGTAGAAAAAAAGTTATTTTGAGAAGTTAAGTCTTACGTTTATGTTATTGAATTTCAAAAAAGAGGATTGCCACATATTCATTTATTAGTTATATTGAAAGAAAATTCTAAAATATTAACAGTTGAAAGTGTTGATCGTTATATTTCTGCAGAAAATCCTGATGAAAGTATAAATCTTTTCTTGCATAACATAATAATGCAAAATAATATTCACGGACCTTGTGGAGATTGATGTTTAATTGATGGTAATTGTTAAAAAAAATTTCCAAAGAGTTACCAAGAAGAAACTACAATTGAAGACAATTGTTATACATGAATAACGAAATCTCTTGAATGGAGAAAAAGAATTCGTAAAGAAAAAGTATTGGGAAGAATGTATTCAATTAATCCACGTCAATTGGAATTATTTCACCTTAGATTATTGTTGCTTACAGTAAAAGGAGTTACTTCTTTCCAAAGTTTAAGAACAGGTAACAGGTCCTGTTACCTATATATAGGTATTATATATACTATATATATAATATATATTATATATATTATATTGAAGCTGAAAAAATAGCTTACAGGAATATAAAATCAATGTCATTGAATGAAGGATATTGTATAACTGATTTTCAGGGTTTATTAGATATAGATGAAAATTTTCCTGAGCAGGTTAATGATATAAGTATTATGGAACATATCAAGATAGGAGAGGAGAATTATACTAAATTAAATGTTAAACAAAAAAATATTGTTGATTATACATTTAAAACAGACAATCTAAAATAGTGAAAAAATTTTTTAATGATGGTTCAAATCAATTGAACATTTTTGTTACAAGCAATTTGTTTTTCAACCTTTTTAAAATGTAGTTTAAATTGCAGTAGTGTTAATGTAATAATACATGACTTTAAATTTTGGTATTTATTTTGTATTATGCAATCCCAAAAACGCCCAACTAACAATATTTATCAGATTTAGCAATTTAAAAAAATCTTTACCTCCATTACATCCGCCATTATGAATTCGTAAATTCTCATCTTAAATTTATATTTAGCGACCTCAGAAATCCTCGAGTGATAATATTCATCATTCTGATTTTAGAACATTTTCTAAAAAATCTTCAACCATATTGGATACGACATTTTAAATTTTTAAAGTTTGCCTTGGATTTGCTCCCATATTTTCCTCATATTTTGGCCATAATTCAAATTTGGGAATTTTTTTACCCTAAAAGATAAAAAAATCATAATTTTTTGCTCCCATATTTTCCCTATGTTTTGGCCATACTTCAAGAATGCAAATTTTTTCACTCTAATCCAAAGTATCTGTATGCAGATTTCCCAAATTCCATAAGCAAAAAAAATTAATTATTTTATTTAATTAAAAAAAAATATAAGTCTTAATTAAAAAAATTAATTGTGATAAATAATTAAATATTTGATACAAATGAAGATTTAGTTACTTAAAAATATTATTTTATTGACGCAAATAAATATTTATTGAAAAATCGACAATTAAACTATTTAATTTTTATTTGATTCAATTAAATTATTTTTAGTGTAGAAATTATGCAAATTATTTCTTGAAAGAAAAGAATGAGTTAGTGAACAACATTGTTATTGAGAAATAAAAATTATGCATATGGGGGATTCCGCGTCAAGTGATCAAGGGGTCTTTTGGTGCAATGCTTATTTCAATAATTTTTTACTCTTAAACAATTAAACATACGAATTTGGCAAAGTACATTTTGGAAAGGTTTTTTCATGCTCTTTCGATTGGAAATAAGCATTTTGAAAAAAAAATTTTTTTGACCCAAAAAATCAAAATTAAAAATAAATTTCAATTTTTGGGGGAGAAAGACCCAATTTTTTTTTTTTTTTTTAAACGAAAGCTGAGGTTTTTTCCTAAAAGGACATATAAATGGTAAAGTGGGACTAGAATGTTTAAACATTGAAAAAAAGAGTTTTAAGCTCTGTTTAGGAGAAAACTCTTTTTTTCAATGTTTAAACATTCTTGTCCCACTTTACCATTTATATGTCCTTTTAGGAAAAAACCTCAGCTTTCGTTTAAAAAAAAAAAAAAAAAAAAAATTGGGTCTTTCTCCCCCAAAAATTGAAATTTATTTTTAATTTTGATTTTTTTGGGTCAAAAATTTTTTTTTTTTCAAAATGCTTATTTCCAATCGAAAGAGCATGAAAAAACCTTTCCAAAATGTACTTTGCCAAATTCGTATGTTTAATTGTTTAAGAGTAAAAAATTATTGAAATAAGCATTGTACTGAAAAACACAAAAATTTAACCCCCTCCCCCTCGGAAAATATTGGACTAGGTAAAAAAATATTTTCACGAAAAATTACTATCTATGAGTACTACAAAAGCCCCAAGTTTTGCTACGATTGGAGAAAAATTTTTCTCCACCTTGATCACTTGACATGAAATGCCCCATATATCCTATTTGTTAATCATAATTTTTTTACAATTAAAATTTTTTAAATATTTTTTATAAATAAAAATGAGAAAAATTTGAATAATTTAAATATTTAAAGCTTAAAGGAATTTTATACGTAAGCTTATATAAGCTTGTTTCAAGATTGTTGAATAATTGCTTGTTGCAATTTAGGAATACAAAATATAAAACAAAATTTAATCCTTTAAGATAAAATTCTTTCAATAAATATGTGTTCATCTGTAGAATAATGTTAGAAACTTTTTCAATGTTAAAATTTTTCCATATTGAATATTGAATAGCAAAAAGAAAGGGGGCGCACGTAGCGCGCAAGTACAAGTGACTAGTTTTTATTAAAATATCATAAACGTGTATTGGAATTTTCAAGAACGATCACACAAAAGTTTGTCACATTTTTTTGAAATTTTTTTTATCACAGCCAAAGTACCTTCAAATGTGATAAATATCTGGATAACTATCCCGCAAACTCTAATTGTTACATAAAACAGATATTATTTTTGAATGTTAATGCACATAAACATTTTGCATACATAATAATTTGTAAAGAAAATGTGAGGTCATGAAAAACAAATATAACGTTGAAATATAAATAATAATTATTTTTAAAATTAACAAAGAAATATTCGTGATTTAACTTAATGACGGTCAGGTCATAAACACCACCTATAGCGACTCTTTTGCAGGTAATTTTTCCCAGTACAATTTCAGTGCTAAATCGCAGCAAATTTTCACTGAAATAGCGCTGACCTCTCAGTCTAATTCCCCAGTACAACTTCAGTCTATTCTTCCGTCAGGGAGGGAAGCGTAGAACTGCGATACGACATCTGGTGTCGACCCTATTGTGTCAGACATTTTTAGTTATGTCTTTTTAAAATATATGTTCCACAAAAAGATAGAAAATCAAGTTAGCTGACGCAACGGGGTTATCTTCACCAAATTTTATATCATTTTTGAACTTTGGGAAAAACTTATTTATAAAAATGAACATATGTAAGATAAAAGCTATTTATTTTCGAAAAATCTATTATTTAAAAAAAATTGACAATAATTTGAATAACTTAAATTCAAAAATTATTTCGTAAATGGTTTTTATTTAGGAAAATGTGATTCTGGTGGTTTACTTCGGATATTGGTAAATACACGTTTTCTGGCGTTTATTACCGTAAATTGAGTTAAAGTTTACAGGATTTGTCAATCCTGTTCCGCAAAGACTTTACCTGGAATTTACTGCAAATGTAACAAAAAAAAGTTCTGATTTTGGCTACAAAACTTAGAATTTAAGTCTATGTCAGGTTGTTTTTTTGTCGTATTAATCTACATTAGCCAAGTTTCCCACCTACGTGTTTCTGCCATGACGGCATCACAGCCATTATCCATGTACTTAGCCGGATAGCAGACAATTTCTGTTGCCCACCGTCACCGCGTGGAGATGCCCTGGATGCAGACACATGTAGAAACATAAAGATATTTGACCACCGTACTATATCTGCCATTTTAAATTTGAATAATCTGACGTTAAATTCATAATCATCGACTCCAAAAACCCGTAGATACCAATTTTCGTAAAAATCCGCTAAAATCCGTAAAAATAGTTTTAAAGGATTAATAGATTACATGCAAAATATTTCAAATGAACATGAAATACATATTAGGACAATGGTTATTTTACCATCTACATTTATTGGATCGCCTCGCAATATGATGCGGCAATATCAAGATGCTATTCTTATGCTTTATATCGGCAAAGAGATGCAGGTAAAACGTATGAAAGACCTAATGGTTATGTTGTAGATAATCGATATGTTGTTCCTTATTCTCCAATGCTTTCAAAAATATTTAACTGTCATATTGATGTTGAAATTGTTTAAAGTATAAATACTGTGAAACATTAATTTAAATATATGTGACGTGCCGCGACAAAAGGGAACTTAGCTCCCAATAGTGAATAGTGAACAGAATGTTATTATTCGTGAAGGGCAAGATAATTAGATTTCTTTTAATTTAGAATGAACCCGGAACTATTAGACAATTTTGATATAAATAAACGTGACAGAAATGCTCATCTGTATTATTACTCAGAAATTCCAGAACATTATACATGGATAAGTGATACTCTTCAATGGAGATTAAGAAAGCGTTTTGACACTGTAATAGGTAGAATATTCTCTGTTTGTCCTTCTCAAATAGAATTGTTTAATTTAAGATTGTTGTTGCTCACCAGAAAAGGTGCTACTTCATATAAAGATTTACGAACAGTAATGAAGTAATTTATGAAACTTTTACTTCAGCTTGTTTAGCATTAGGTGTTATAGAAGATGATCGTGAATGGATTAGAACAATTGAAGAAGCTGCAGTATGGATGATGCCTCAACTATTTCGTCGATTATTCGTTAGAATTTTAATTCACTGTCATCTAGTAAAACCGAATGAACTGTGGGATCGATTTAAGATAATAATGGCGGAAGACTATCGAGGAATTGACAATATTGAAGCACAAAAAGAGCTTATAGATATATTAAAACATTATTATGCCAAGAAGGATATCGTTTGACAGACTTTCAAGGATTATTAGATATAGAAGACGAACAAAATATTTGTATAGAAAATAATATTATCAATGTTGAAGATCATATTATTCTTGGAAATGAAAAGTATACTCAATTGAATGCAAAACAAAAAAATGTTGTTGATTATGTATTAAAGTCAGTGGATAATTCTGTTACTAATAATTGTAGATGTATATATGTTGATGGTCCAGGTGGTTCTGGTAAAACTTTTGTGTATAATACCTCGTGGCAAATATTAAAAAGTTGAGGGAAAAATATGTAATTTACAGGAATTGCAGCAACTTTATTACCTCATTGTAAGATTGTTCATTAAATATTCGGTTTACCTTTTCCTTTGTATAGTGATTCATCTTCAAGTGTGAAAGTACAATCTAAAGAAGAAATTTTTTTAAAGGATGCTGATGTTTTTATTTGGGATGAAGCACCAATGACTCTAAAATAGGCTTTAGAAATTATGGATAATTTATTGAGAGACATTATGAAATCGGGTAAACCTTTTTTACGTTCATTTAATTTAATAAAAATATATTAAGGTGATCATAGAAGTAACAAGTTAATAAAAAACTATGTTTTCACTGACGTTTAAGAACAAGTTGATGATATTGGCAATACTTGAAATTATTCTGATAGTTTGTATTAAGTAGTAGGGGTGACCGGGGTGTAATGGATCACTTCTATTAATTCAAAAGTGGTAAATCAGAGAATTTCGGTTTTTGATCAAAATAATGTACTTGGCATACTGTCAGTTTGTACTGATTTTCATTGTTATTCATTTATTATTGTTGAAAATCTGGTAGAAAAAGTGACTTTTACGCTTGAAAGTAAATTTTTGAAATCTTTGTTTTTTTGTTATATATTTTTCAAAATTGTAAAAAAAATTGTTTATGAGGTTTGGAGCTTTAAACATTTGTTCTTAAAGAACAATGGACAATTTTTGTTTCATTCTTGCAGTATTGATAAAAAATATCAAAATTTTCAACAAACACCTCAGGGGCGTAATGGATCACTTTGGCCTATCTATTAAGAAAAACCTATTATATTTAAAATATTAATCAAATAATCCTGTTAAGTTTAATTTCTTGTAATTTATATATTAATAAGTACCAATGATAACCCTTTATTAAAAAATAACTGGAGAATAGATATTTTAAGTAAATGGATTTTGCATTTCGCTACAACTTTTAAAAATAACTTTTGCAATAATTTGAGATTTCATAAATTTTCTGACCAGTTTTGCAATTTTTAAGGAGTGGTCTACTCAAGGTTACATGTTTTCATTCGTTAAAAATTAGCATTTTTTAAGTCTTTTTTTCCTAAATAAAAAAATCATAGCCATTATGGCATAAACACTTTTATAAGAATCTAAACTAAAGCTTGGAATATAAACCTTCGATTAATTTGATTATACCAAGAATTTTTACAAAAAAAGCTTAAAAAATTTTTTCTTAGCCAAATATCTTATACAAAAAAATTTCTTTCTCAAATTGTTCAACTTTTCGTGTCATACAGTGATCGGAGAGACTCTATTTTATGCGAAAATAGGGAAAAACTGCTCCGATTGCAACGAAACTTTAGTTATTTTAATAATATATACCTTCATTGAGTAATTCAATCGCCAAAAACAAGAAAGAAGTACTTCCCCAAAAAACGTGGCCTACATTTTCCCAATTAGGATATATGAGAGACTTTTCCTTGATAAATGCAAGTTACAATCGCATGATTCCATACACGTTATGAACTCAATTAAAGTACAAAATTTATTTGTATTTTATTTGCATTTTTCGAAAATTTGCCTAAAATCTATACAGGTAAGAAAACATAACTTTTCAAAATTGTCTTCACGACATCAAGTTTTTCTATAAATTTGAAATATATTAGTTTTAATCAGGTTAGCAATAAGTTTTCTGCAATCTACACTTAAATAAATAAATGTTTAAACTTGGCCTTTTTCAAGTCCAAACATATAATTTGTATTAATTTTCCTAAGGTTCCATCTATAAACACTCAAATGCATTAATGCTGTCCTTCCGGTTTAAAGAAATTTTGAAAAGTCGTGTCATTTCTAGCAAATATTCTCAGTTCGTGAAATACGAATGTTATTATATGTCTTGAACTAAAAACATTTTGGCAGAAATCATACGACTTTGTAAAATACCATCAAACCGGAAGGGCAGCATGAATGCATATGGTTGTATTATGTAACATTGTATCTTTATAACTTAGATTATCATCAAGAAAACAAGTAAGAATCGGCGCGCATGGCGTGCCGATTTGGTTCTAGTATATAACGAAATAAGCAAATTAATTTTTACAGCTTTTGTATTTTAACATCTATTTCTTACGAATAACATTTTTTAATTAATATAATATATAAACATTAATATTATTATAACAAGAAACCAATAAACAGAGAAAAACTGTTTTTTTCATATTTGTTCATATTGGTGGTGTCAATTATTTTAATCACTTAAAAATAGAAAAGTATGTTATCTTGAAGCAACAAAAAAATTCAAAACTCTAATTATTGAAGAATTGAAAAATTCACTTTCATTCACTGATTGTTCGATGAAAAAGTTCACTTTTCTTTAAACGACCCTTCAACGTCAAAAAAATTATAGAATATATAAATGGATGTTCTCGGAAGTCAGGGACCGTTCCTTTATAGTAATCTTATTTTAGGGTACTTATCGTTTTTACAATAAGGTGTTGATTTTTGGTATTTGATAAATTTATGATATTATAAAAATTTATGATAGTTGTATTTAATAACATGAAAAACCGAAAATATTGATTTTAAGGATTTAAATTTTGAACATGAGAAATTTTTTATCACTCATAAATTTCTTTTCCCAAAAATTCACTTTTAGATATAAAAATTAAAAGGAAAAATGGAAAGAGAAAAGAAGAAGAACGTAAGTACTGAGCTAAAAACATAAGCTTCTATTTGACAAGACGTTACACAATCACGTAATATTTTAAAAAAACTTTCCTGTGTTTCAACATGCTTTCCATCTATTGCCCCTTAACAATGTGGAAATTTTCACTTCTTCTTAAAGCCATCGGCAATGATTAGCCACTTCTCAGGTGGTTGAGTTCTTCTACAGCATTCCACCAAAATATAAGATTATGGAAGTGACAGCTTACGTCATTTACCTTCCGATTGTCACAAAGACAATGCATAATATACAACTGCGAATTGTCGATCAGGACGGTGATTTAATAAATTTTCGGGGAGAAACTATAACAATTTGATTGCATATAAAGTCTTTGTAACGGGAATCGTTTATAATCAAAGAGCTGTTGTTGGTGGAAACTATAAAAGTCACCCAACATGCATGAGTCAAATCAGTCTAAACTTGTCTCACAAGGTCTTAACAGCTAACAATCGTGATGAATTTTGAATCGCAGTACATCAAGACTTGTGAATTTTATCTAGTAAAAGTTCATTATACATTTTTGTCCGATTAGCTACAAATGATGGAATTACTCTTACAGAAAACGTGAATTTAAGTAATGATCCTGTATGTTTTTTGTTTGATGAAATTCGCTATGAACTAAATGGTATTGAAATTAATCGCTGCAAATATGTTGGACATACTACATTCATGAAAAATTGTCTCATAAACTCCAACTCAGCTAAGTTTTATTGAAAATGCTGGGTATTCAAAAATTGCAGCTGATGTAAGACTTGCATTGCAGAATGGTTATTTTGATGTCACAATACAACTCGGAATGATTTTTGGTTTTGCTAAAAATTATAAAAAAATCATTATGAACATTAAACACGAACTTATTTTAACAAGAACACATTCTTACATAATTGCTGTAATTCAAACCGGACAAAGAGGGGATGAGGAATTTAAGATTTTCATCAATAACCTTGAATGAATGGTCTCATTCGTTTTACCTGCTGATAATAATAAGATTAAACTATTAAAATTTATTGAAAAGGATCCATGAATTTTAATAAGATTCAGGTCATAGAATATGTATCAGTATCCTTTAATTCCCACAAGTTTAAAAGTCTTGTGGAAAATTGAAACATCATCGCAATGAGAAAGAAACCACGCTATATTGTTAAATAATATTACAAAATATCTTATGCATGTGTATTAAATATTTCTCATTCTTATGTAATATGAATAGAAAGAATGCTTTTGTATAAATTTAAAAGGACAATATTTCCAACATTTAAAGATCCTCTAACAATTAGGCACGCGCCAAACTATATCAACTGATAAGATCTTGTTTTGACAACATATAGTAATAAATTTTATGAATGAAATTATGCAATTCAAATCTCTCTTTAATATTATATTTTATTTTTGAGAAAATTTGTCGCTTTGTAACCAAATTAGAGGAATCTGCTCCAATAATTGAGGCGCATGAAAAGACCCTAAACAACTTATCCGAATATCAATTTGATAGAATTATTTGGGCGCAAATTTTAAAATTGACCAATCAGAAATTATCAAGAAAATTGTGATTGGTCAATTTTAAAATTCGCACCCAAATAATTCTATAAAATTAATATTCGGATAAGTTGAATTTCTAGTAAATTAATATTGAAACACATGTACATTCTGATAAAGTAGATTTCTATCAAAATGATTTTCGGCAATATTCAGATTCTATTTAATTACGCTTCTGTAAAATTACGATTCTACGAAAAAACGATTCGCATAAATTGATATTCGGTTAAATTAGATTTATGGAAAATTGTAATTCGATCAAATTAACTTTCTGCCGTATTATAATTCGGACGAATAAATATTCTACTAAATTAAAATTCTTTCGAATTTTCTTTCAGTCAAGCTATCATTCTAACAATTATACATTCTACTAAAATAATATTATAGGTAATAAAATTCTATTAAATAACATTTCTAACAAATCTGGTTTAGGGCCTTTTCATTCGCCCCCCCCCAATAATTATTCGGTAATTCAACTTTTTATTTTTTCTAAATTATCCACTACTGACTACTAAATAAGATAATTTTGTTATCTTTCATTCGTTGGATAAAATTACAAAATATAAATAAATTAATTAAAATATAATTATCACAATTTTTATTAATAATAAAAAAATCTTTTCTTATAGGGTCATTTGGGGTAAATGTAAACAGTAGATGTTTCAGCTAAATTTACAAATTAAAAAATAAGTACGACGGCAATATTTTTACCTCAGCTCACCTACAAGATGTTCTGACTATTGACAATATTTTATTTTGACAATTGGCAATGCCCTAGTGTAAGTTATCTTTTAATGCGAAAAAGTTTGAAATTGAAAATTTTTCTGTTTCAGTATTTTGTCTCGCATTTGCATAAATATATATATTTAAAAATCAAACAAAAATATGTAATTCTTCCTTATTCATGCCCCAACAAAAATTGACTTTGATTTTTGATTTTCGTCAATTTAGTTAATAAATAATAAAGTGTTTACATTTACCCCGAGAATTCGAAAACTCGGGGTAAATGTAAACAGTCAGTTGTAGACGATTCAGACGCATCAATATTTTTTTGAACCTCATAAAATTTTTCTAGGGAGGTCTAGTAACAAATTCATGCAAAAAAAATCCGTCCATTTTACCTTTTAACAAAAAAACTGATGTTTTTCGTAAAAAATGGATAAACCGTTTACATTTACCCCAAATGACCCTACTATAGTTTTATAAATAAATAATTTTGTATGTTCGGTTGCTATGGTCTATATGAATTGTCTCAGTATTAACAAAATAAATCAAAATAAATAATAAAGTTCATTCACATTTGAAAGTATTCTTCCTTCACTCAATAATAGAAATAATTGAGTCCCGTGTTACTTACGATATTTTTTATTCCAAAGGCACAAAAGTGTCGATTTCAGATAGCAGACGACAGGGAGTAAAAGTCATTCACTTGTTCGATTTGTATGAAAATGGCGGCCTTTTTTCCCATGAGCACAAATAACGCATTGAACTAGCTGTTTTTTTTTGCCCATGGGAAAAAAAGGTCGCCATTTTCATTCAAGTGGACAAATGAATAGCTTTTAGTTCCTGTCGGCTGCTATCTAAAAGCGCCTATTTTGTGCCTGAGGTATGAAAACCAATTTCTTGGTAAATTCCCCAACCCTTTTACCAGGGCTTAACTTTGTAGATAATTTTTGTTTAATTACCAGATAGTAAGTTGTAAAACAACAAATTCCTGGGTAATTTTTACGATTTGTAAATGTGTGTAAATGTATGTCAAATATTATAAAGTGTAGGTCGTAACTTGTAAAACAACGAATTCCTGTGTTATACAATATTTTAATAATGTCAATGTTATTTAAAAAATATCAGGTAGTAAGTTGTAAAACAACGAATTCCTGAGTATTTTTTTATATTTATATGTGCTATATGTAATAATTTAAAATGATCAGGTTGTAAATTGCAAATGCAATGAACTCCTGAATAACTTTTGAGTATAAAATGTGAACGTGATTCAACTTATTACTAGCAATGTGATTTTGGACTAAGAGATCGAAGCCTTCGATTTCGCTGTTTATATACCCTTCACAGATGCTATCGAATCTTCTAGAACATTCTAGTAGTTTCTATAGTTTACTCGTTCTTATTTCTTTTCGGTTAATATAAAATATCCCCGCGACTTCCGTTTCGCAAAGCTATCTTTCTTCCTATTCACGGAAATTCATAGCGCGTCATTTTCGTCATTCCAATAGAATTTAAATTTCTCAAGTAAGGACATAAGTATATTTTCTCTCTCTCTAGTCTCCAACGTGCCTAACGGTTCCCGAGAACAATAACATTGTTTAGCTGTGAATCATTTCTCTATGAATTTATTTTATTTTTTTAGTTTAATTTTTTTAGTTATTTTAAATATCTTAATTATTAAGATGATAAATGTATCTTTGTGCACATTTTCATCATATTTTTTGGGAAAAATGTTTTGAGGTTAACTACGGGCTTATATGGAAACCACTTTATGCATCTTAGTTTTTGGTAACTTACATTTTTGTCGCATGTTACGATTCTTAAGTAACATTATCGTTAATCATCTTGTTGCACCTGAAGCATCTTAATTTCAGATACTTTTAAAAACTTACAGAAGTATCTTACTTTTCTAAGATAGAAAAAATATCATGTTTACTGTTAAAACGTATAAAGCGTCTTAGATACATACTTCAGAAAACATCTTATTTTAAGACGTAAGATACCTTTTTTCATCTTATATCATATTTTAAGATATGAAATAAGAAACCTTTTTTTTTGCAGTGTTTTTTCCTCTCATTTTAAGAGAAATATTCTTAAGTTAGTGGAATATAAAATAGAAAAAATGTACAATTTTTATATCAAAAACGAAAGACTTTGGAAGTTTACAAATAGTTAAAGAATATATAATCTTTTTTTAATTTCTAATTCACATTATCCCTATAGTTAAATTTTGATTATAAACCATTTTTCTAGTTTGTGGTATACATAAATTTAGCCTTCGTATGTACCATATACCTAAAACAATTTTATCAGCAACTCTGCGATAGACCGAATCTCGCGATTAGAGTTCAAAAGATCAAATCATATACAATAATGCAACTACTTTAATAATACGAGTAATTAAATGTTTATTGTTCTCATCTTGGATTTATAAGCAATAAAGGGCTCAATAACCTCCGTTTTATTTTTGTCATCTCGCGCTTCGTTGATATTAAACAAAAAAACAAGAAATACTTTATAAGCTAAACAATTATTGTGCAAACGTCCTTGTGATACAGAGCTTGAGAATAAATTCCCTCTCTGCACTGAAAAAAGTTTTAGTTAGGGTATATTTAACACGAAAATTAAAAATCATTTTATGAATATTTTAACTAAAACGCACGAGTGATAAATACAAATCTTATTATTATTTTCATTAATATTTATATTATCATTATTATTTAATAAATATTAAAATTTTTAAGCCCCTTTTTTTGGTGATTTACTTATAATTTTTATTCACATTTTTAAAATTTCTATTTCATAATTTTATAAGCACATTTTACCCCCTTCATTTTTTAAATAAATGTCTACCCTTTCTTTTAATTTTTTCTTCTTATAAAAACATGTTTTCGAATATTTGCTTTATTTTAAAAAACTTAGGTTTAAAAACAAATTTTAAACTCGAATACTTCTAAAATTAGTTCTTTTCTAAAATATTTGTTTAATTAATTATTAAAAATAATCAATTTATATTACAATTTTATTTAAAGACACTAAAAAAATTATTTCTTTTGAATAAGTTGTATAAATAATTATTACAGAAATTCAATTATTTTTAAAAGTAATAAAATTCTTCTCAAAAATTTGATTATTTTCAAAAGTAATAAATTTCTTTGTAGACATTTAATTAGGGGAGAGTTGTCAGAATTGGGCATAGTTTTGATTTTTTCATAACTTCCCCTGTAACTTCATAAAGAATTTCGCGATTTTTTTTCTTTTCTTTCCAGTGAAAAATAATGTTTTTATCGCCTCTTTAAGTCAAAAAATAAATTTCTGTTGCAAGTTCGCTTTGTAATTGCCAAATTTCATGTGTCTTAAGGCTCCTCTCTCTCTATCTCTTTCTCTGTATGGCTCTACATCTTGTACACCAGAAATTACTGTACTATTGAGTGTGGCGGATGTTGTTAGAAAATAAAGAGAATGTAACAGTGGAAATTGTAGACTGTGTATTACTTAAGCTGTTGTAAAATAAATAGTGGACCAAGAATTTGGTAGTTTGGTTATGTCATTTAATCGCCCTTCTGACGAGCAGTAAACTTTATGCGAAATAACACTAGTTTACAAAGATTTTGACCTGCGGCATTTCAATATCGTTTCTTATGTAAAATTTGCACCTGAATCCGAATATGAAGTCAGATATTATGAAAGTAGAACAGTTTTCGAGATATAGCTAAATTTCAATTTTTTCAGTATCAACAAAAAGTGGATTCACTAACTAACCATTTTTTCTGAATGTAGTGGATCGATTTCAGTTTTCTTTAAAGCAAAATAAAAGTTATTAAATTTTCCATAAAAAATATTTACAAGATTTTTAATTGGACTGGCCATTTAGGAGCAATTTATGCTCCTAAATTTATTCCTTTATTACAGATGAAGGAAATTTAGAGAGATGTTTCACATTCTCAGGTCCGAAAACTCTGTTAATAAACAGACTGATTTAAATAATTTAAATCAGTTTTATCATTCGTTAATTCTCAGCACTAATTAAATAGTATATTTATTTTGTATCAGAATTTTCTTAAATTGCTGCTTTTGTGAAATTTGAATTTATCTACTGTATAGGGTTCTTCCTTACCATGTATGGAGGTACTTTTCAAATTCACTTACTATCACTTTAATTTTCTATTATATTAGAACAATTGGGATCAAGCATGCAAACACATGTCTTGTTTTTCCTTTTATTTTTTCCGTTTGTTATTTTTGTTTTTAACGACATGTTTTTATTTTTTAAGTGTGTCTTTGTTGACTTAATAAAATGTGTTGTTTTTTTAAATTATATATTTAGTAATTTCCGATAAGAAACCCTCTTGGTAAGTTATAGATTGTGTTATTATGTTATAGGTTATGTTCTTCCAAAAAATTTTTTCGATATATTTCTTTCACTAATAATTGTATGTAATTTCAGTTTTAAAATTATCTGATGATGCCGGTCGTCGACGGGCGAAAGCTAATAAATAATTATCAAATTATATAAATGGATTTTTCAAAACAAAATAAGATCTCACTAAAATTAATAATCCAAACAAAATAACATCGTAATATAATTTATGCATTTGTTTGAAATTTTTCATTATAGGGGAGACTGGGGCGAAAAGTTAAATTTTGCATAAATGATTTTTTTTGCAATATAATCCGCTTAGATGCAAATATTTGTATATCAATATTGTAGGGCAACTTGTCCTCTACAACTTTCAATAAAAAAGTTCCTGATATTTTCGCATAAAATACATGTTTTGTCCTTTTTTGAAAATTTTGTTTTTTTTAATTTTCGCCCCATGCTGGGGCGAAAAGATAAATTCTATTTTTAGCCTACTAACACTATTTTCTAATAGGTGATAAGTATTAGATAAGTTAAAGTGACAAGTAATTTAGTAAATAAAAGATCTTCGTTTATTTAAAAAAAAGCTTTAGAATAGTTGTAAAGTTAAAAAATTAAAATTTCAAAAAAAAAATTTTTTGGTTTATTTCATGTTAACGGTCTTGTTTTTTGACAGAGTACTTGCCCAATGTTAAATAAATAATTTTTAAACAAACAAACCTAAAAAAAAGAAAAATAAAAAAAAATTAAATACATGTAAAAATACATTTAACTTTTCGCCCCAGGGTGCGATTTTGTCTTTCACAACAAATATAAAAAATAAAGATAAGATAATAAAGAATAAACTACAGATATTTAGCAAATACCTTTAGGTATATCTTCAGGGGACCCAAATAATGAAGTAAAAAATCGCGGTGAAGATAAATGCAAAAAATATACTAACAAGTTGATATTTTCTTTTTCGAACAAATTTTCCAAAGTAGGTTGAAAAAAACCTTTCAATATAAACACCACAAAAATTAACAGAATTGCACACAACTCCGGACATTTTATTAGGGTAGGGCATTAAAAAACGCTTCGATTGACCTACTTTTGAAGCTAATTCGATTAGAAATAAAAAAGTTATTCATATTATAAAAAACAGAAATTTTAATGGAATTTAAAAAAAAATTTAATGTGGAAGTAACTTTGAAAAGTTGAAAAATATCATTTTCCAAGTCATTTCTGAAATTTTAAAGAAGAAAATAATTAAAGTCATAATATACCATAAAAATCAAAATCGCTTATGTATCGAAACTGAATTTTTAATCAAATAAAGAGAAACTAATTTTTTAGTTTAGTATACTATAATATTATTAAACCAGAATTTATTTCAGGGCAAAATTGTAGTATACTAAACTATGAAATTAAAGTATGCTTGATTTTACAAAAAAAATATTTAATAAAACTATTGACAGAATACGTGTGGTTCATAAAGTAAAAAAACATTAAGTATTTAACTATCAAAAAATGGAAAATTTATTCATTTGTTTATAAAATTGTTATAAACAATTGTCAACTATTTATCAAATAGTTAAGAATTATAAAAGATATTATTTTATTATCATTTCCTGTCATAAATAAAAGTTTAGTGTCTTAGTGGCATAAAATTTGATAAATAAGGCTATTGATCATTTAATTGTTTATAACATTAAAAACATTTTTTTTATTTAGTTAGCGAATTTTTGTCTTCTTTTTTAGAAATTTCTGTATCAAGAATGATTAAACCCAAACAAATTTTTAAAATTTTTACAAATGACAATGTTAAATAGAAAGAAAAATTTTCCTTTTTTATTGTTAAATAAATAAAAATAAATTTTTTTTTGAAATGTCTCTCATTGTATTGATGCGGAATTAACTTACCTTAAATTAAAAAAAATATATTGGAAATTTTATTGAAAATTGTAGTCTCCACATTGACTTTTCCAAAAAAAATTATTTCGCCCCACTGTGCGCGCTCAGAGAAAAACCTGAATAACTTTTTACCTAATTAAGAATACTTACTTTTCATTTTTTGTGATTATTCGTGATTAAAAAAGGAGTAATATTCAATAAAAAAAGGTTTTTTAAAATGTTGGGAGAACATAAAAATATTTTTAATTGTTTAAATAAATTGTTTATAATTTTCACAATTTTTTAAATTTTATGTAATAACAAATATTAATCAAAATTAGTATAATTCCTTATTATTCCTACAATTTTTATAAAAATTCAGTCCAAAAGCTCTTCGTAATTTTGAGATATTTATGAAAATGTGATGTTCACACACAAATATGGAATGACATTTTTCAAAAATGTAATTTTTGAACTCCTGAGGTCAAATAACATAAAGATATGTCAAAAAATCGAAGTCGAAAAATTTTGGTATTACAATACTTCCTCTATATGAGGAAGAAATATAATTGAATTTAAAAGAATTTTTCAGATTTTTTGGTATTTTTTAATGATACCTATATAATTGTAAAACTATTGTCTTTCAAAAAATTATTTAGAAATATTTTTTAAATCTAAATTTTACGAATTTCTTCATTAAAATTTTTGAAAATATTCTATCTTAATTAATATCTTAAAAAAATGAACGGTTTAAATTATTAGAAGAAATTTGTCTTTTTGTATTTAAATAATTTAATTTTGGAAAAAATTACAAAATATTATTAACAAATCAAATAGATAATTGATTCACACATAAAGTTTAGTTAAAAATTGTAGAAAATAATTTAAGTTTTGGATGGGTTATAATTTTAATTTGTAGCAATTAACTTTCATTACTTGTTCATTTTATGATCATTTTGCTTCTACGTTATGATTAGCAAAAAATTAATATCATTTTATTCTTAAGAAATTTTAGGTATTACGTATACAGTTTATAGTAAGTCCCAATAAATTTTTTTTGGAAAAATGAGTATTTTTTTCTTAAGTACTAATAAATTTCCAATGTAATATAAAATTTATACAAAACAAAAAATAAGATTCAATAAAATAAATAATAAAACAATAAATTAATAAAATGGCGTAAAGCGTCATTACAAAATTTATGAAAGCCAAGTTAGTCAAATTAGTGATATCAATAGGAAGAGTAAAGTCAGTAACAAAACAGAGTTTTAAACCTTCGTAAGAAAATATATTGAAAATAATAAAGAAATAATACAAAAAATGATAATTAACGAAGATGAATTTAAAATGAGCCAAAAGAAAATTAACAATACCAAATACAATAAATGACTCGATATAATGTAAAAAATAATATATATGAAATTAATAAAAACCTAAACTAGCTAATAACAATGCAATAAAAACGAAACTAACTAAACTAAACTTAAAAGAAATAAAGAATAAAAGAATAGGAAAAGTAAAATAAAAGAAGTAAAAGAATAAAAGATTTAAAAGATGTAGCGTGCGAGAAAGAGAGAGAAAATATAAGCAAACGTTAGAGAGAGAGAGAGAGAGAGAGTCTGCGCCGCTATCCTGGCGATCATAAAGCTCTATGTACTCCCCTGTGACCATACTGTAAAATTAAATTAGGTTATTTCCTCATTAATAACGATTTCTACCCGAGACCGACGCTCATTATACGCGAGGCTAGACTCTAGAAACTATCCTTAAAAACCGGTACGGACGATAACTAAGGTCGTGCACGCTAGGAGAGAGATAAGGGTTGAAATACAAGCTTCATCTTCCCCCAAGATGTACCTTGGGTCGAAGAATCTACCTGGTGCATCAACTCTGTGAAGATCGAGATGTACCTCTTCTTCATAGGGTTAGTTCAAATTCTCATATAGGAAATTCATTGCCTTGGTCTTACACGGTTGTACCCCTGCTTAAACCAAGAGCAATGACAGGTGAAAGAAATTTTTGGGAAAGAGAGATACGATTTTTTTTTAAAACGAAAGCTGAGGTTTTTCCTAAAAGGACATATAAGTGATAAAGTGGGACTAGACACTAGAATGTTTAAACATTGAAAAAAAGAATTTTCTCCAAAACGGAGCTAAAAACCGGGTTTAGAGCGCTCCAGCGAGTAGAAAACTCTTTTTTCAATGTTTAAACATTCTAGTCCCGCTTTATCACTTATATGTCCTTTTAGGAAAAACCTCAGCTTTCGTTTTAAAAAAAATCGTATCTCTCTCCCCTAAAAATTAAAATTTATTTTTAATTTTGATTTTTTTTTGGTCAAAATTTTTTTTTTAAATGCTTATTTCCAATCGAAAGAGGATGAAAAAACCTTTCCAAAATGTACTTTGTCAAATTTGTACGTTTAATTGTTTAAAGAGTAAAATTTTTTTGAAATAAACATTACACCAAAAGACCCCTTGATCACTTGACGTGGAATCGCTCATAAATGAAACAATGTTACATTATTTTGCAACGTTTCGGTGTCTTGGTTTGATACCATCATCAGGCCACTTTCTTAAAAAATGAAAATTATTTTTTAATAAAAAAATTTTTTTTACAAGTAAAATAAACTTAACATTTTTTTCAAAAAAGTAAAATAA
This sequence comes from Leptopilina myrica (nomen nudum), assembly GCA_032872475.1. Lineage (NCBI taxonomy): Eukaryota > Metazoa > Arthropoda > Insecta > Hymenoptera > Figitidae > Leptopilina > Leptopilina myrica (nomen nudum). Next base: position 9,975,069 of record CM065460.1, read on the forward strand.
ATTAAGTTCACACAAAATTAATATCTACCTAGTAGTATCACAAAATATTTAAATAAATAATTTGTTACATTAGTTACATTTGTAACACGTCTTAAAAACATTAAATACGTCCGAAAATTAAAAAAGAATAAGTTAAGACAGAACACGGACATCTCGTACAAGTGACAAAACAAGACTAAAATCTGAAGGAGACAATTTTGCACGTCATATAAACAGCGCGTGTGGAGTCAATGAACTCAAAACAAAATAATCGAGATAAGTTCACTCTTTTAGTTCCATTTGTTAGTTAAATCTTTACCTAATTTAACAACTGAAGTCAAACACTTATTAACCATTGGAATTGACAATAAATTATAATCTTTTAAAATCTTTGACAATTGTGAGTAATTATCATTAAAGACAATAATAAACTTATTACTAATTGGTTCTAAAAACCATTATCTTCTAATAGATTTATCAATTACTTTTCAGGCCATCCAATCCAACAAAAAAGAAACATTATTTATAATTTGTTGGATAGAGCTATCTTATTATCACATGATTTTTTTCACAAACGTAATATCAAAAAGGTGATCCAAATTCTGCTAAAGAATGATTATCCATTGGACTTTATCAATAAACATAAAAAAATTAGATTGTGTAAACAAAAGTTTACATTAAACAATAATCAAAATTATGATAAATCATTAATCTATAGTAATGTAACAAATTATTTATTTAAATATTTTGTGATACTACTAGGTAGATATTAATTTTGTGTGAACTTAATTTATTTTACTTTTTTTGCACAATTGCACTGTAAAGCCTGTAAAATAAATATCAAAAAGATTTGGTACTTTCTGTATTTTCAAAATAAATCGAATTCCTATTCTGAAATACTTTTGTAAAAAACATTATGTTACCTTATTAGAACATCTTTAAATAATATGAACTTACAGACTGCACAATTTGCGGTCCATTCCTTCTTTTTCTTCGTATTTGAATTGGTTTTTAGTTAAGAGCAATTCTACGGGTAGTGATCTAAAGAATTTTCGATTATCTCATCGATTTCAACAAAACTTTCTGGATTAGTTCTTTGCTGTGTGTAGCATTTATATCCGAAAAACATTTTCTAAAATTTTTTGAGATATCACTAATTCAAAATTTTTGTCATTTTTTCAAAAAAAGGCGTATAAATTTTGTTCATTTTATTCGATTGAGACCGGATTTCTCTAAAATACAATAAGATGCAGTTTAAAGAAAAAAATAGTTCATAAAAAAATGTATATGCAATTGTTCGTAAGATCATAACCTACAACTATAAAAAAAATTTTTTTAAAAGAGATAGTAGTTTTTTCAAAAAATTAATTCAAAAAATTTTTTTGATAAAAAAAATTTTATAAACTATTTTTTTCTTTAAACTGCATGAAACTAATCGAGAAAGGATTTACTTTTTGGACTTATACAATTTTTTATAAATCATGGTTCTTTGTATAATTAAAATTCAGTTATTTTAAAAAGATTTTAGTAAATTTTAATTATTTGGAAATTTTACAAATAATCAAAAGTTATTTAATAATATTACTACAGAACACAAATTATGAATATAAAAATAAGATTAAAATTTATCTCCATTTTACGAAAACAATATTTAAATTATTTATAAGTGTCAAACAAATATTTTATTTTAAACATACCTAATTACCAATTACTAGTTGAACAGCGGGACGGAAATATTGATTATCTATTGGACGGAGATTATTGTCTCGAGTTACATCCTGTTTAGTGCAGCGACTTGGGCCCCTTTTCACGTTGCTCTGGTTGTCACCTTTGTCCTAATTTCGACTATCATTTTTTTCGTAGTTGCTTTCCGTTACACCCCCTTCATTTTCTTTCCCTAGACTGTGATTTTCTTTGGCGATTCTTTGGTTGTCCTTTCTTTCTTTACCCATTTTATCACCTTGTTGGTGCTCATTGATTGCAGTTTTTTTAACGTTGTCTACGACTACGGCTCCTTTTAACGTTCCTCAAGTTGTCTTTCCTTCTCTCCTTCAATATATCTCTGCTGTGGTGATAGTGATTTCGACTATAATTTTTTTGGTGCTTGTTGTTTACAGTTACACCCCCTTTGTTTTCCTTCTCTGGACTGCGAGTTGTTTTGGCGACCTTTATTCTAGTCTATTGTTTCGTTGGTCCTTCTTATTATTTCTAGTTTCGCCCCTTTTGTTGTCCCACCCGTTTTGTGTTAGAGAGTGCGTACGATCGCAAATAGAGTTATTGCCTGCAGGGGCTCAATTCTTGGCAAACTTTCAATTATTTACAAAAATTTTCCTCAATTCGATGTTTAATTATTTTAAATAAAATTTTTTACAAAAACTGAAATTGTTGATAAATTCCACAATAAATCAATTGTTTTCTTAAATAATAGAATTCTTTCAAAATGGCGGCTGAGCTTCAAACAAGATTTGAAGTCGAAAGCCGAGACACAACACGATCCTTAATCAAGAATCGAGGACGACAAAACTTATTAATAGATACATCTCGATCTCTATAAGAATACACAAATTATGAAAATCTTATTGTATTTTAGAATCTTCTCAAGAGGTTTTCGATTGCGAAATAGAAGACGCTGAAAAGGGAGAAGATCAAAATAACTCTATAGAAGACGATGATATAGATTATTACCTGGGTACGAACCCGATCAAGTCCCCCTTGGAATCAATACTTACACCGGATTTTACAGACCGTATAAAGAATAGAATATATTTATTATATATATATTATAATATGTATGATATATATATATATTAAAACTGTAAAAATTGATTTGAGTGCAAATTAAAAAAATTCAATTTTAAAGTTAATTAAATAAGTTAAATATATAATTTTAAGAACTATTAACAGCGTACAGATGTTTCATTAGAAATGAGTTTAAATTAACGTTGTAGAGTCGATTCTTTATAGATTCTTGATCTTCTTCGGAAATATGCACTGAATATTCTTGATTAAAATAATTTGTAAAACATTCATGACTCCTTAATGGAAGTGGATTGTAAGTTTCCAATGTTTTTTTAGGTACGCTCTACAGACATTTAGTGTCTGTGCATGCTGCAACGTCCAGTTTTTCTGCTTCAATTCTGTCAGATTAAAAAATGATTCTTATAAATTTTTAACAAACTAACCCTTTAAAATCAAAATTTTAAACATGTCATGCAAAAGCAGCGATTATTAAAATAATTTGTTAATTTTAAGCAATGATAATATCAAATAAGTAAACATAACCTATAAATTAGAATATAGTGTGTTTATATTTCATCAAAGGGAAAAAGTATTTCTAGGTAATTAATTTTTAAAAATAAAGGTTAAAAACACTTTAGATTTAAATTTTGTTCCCTATTTAATGTGTCAGTTTTATAAAATAATAATTATTTTTGAAAGATATGCATACTTAAACGTGTAATTGAAATAGAACTGCAATTACATGTTTGCACTTTTCACTCATTCCTACTTTAAAGCTGCACTTCATATTTATAATATTGACGACCATATTGTTTGAGACGTCATGATTTCAGATCCCTATGGTTTTTATTAATTTAATTACCTTTAGTTAGGTATAAGAAACAATTTGCAACTTGACCGATGTCTTAATATTAATTTACACAAAAGTTATTAACAAAAATGTTTGGACGAGTATACTCGTCCTCATGCATACCGTAACGGTTTGGTTTGGACGAGTATACTCGGCTTTATGCGCAGGAGGGTTAAATGTCTGTTTGCTCCAACAAAGTTAGTGCCATTGTAAAAATAGCAAAATCCATACAATTCAAGCTCTGTGGATTGAGGTAAAATTATCCAATGTTTAAAATGAAAATCTTTAATAGATGCTAGCTGATCTTTAAATTCTAATCAATTTGATTTTATTTCGGGTGATAAAGGCTCATCCCAAGCGTTTTTTAACCCTAGAAGGAGTACGTTAGTTTACTCACCCTCTAAGGAGTAACTGGGGTGTCCCGACACTCCACGCTTTAAACTTATTTTATAAGGTTTCTATTTGACGTAAAAAAAATTATTATAATGAATTGATTGGTTTTTTAGTAAGGAACACAATAATATTATTCATATTTTGATTAATTACAAAAATGTTGAAAAAAACTGAAAAAACAAAAAAAACACTAAAAAATTGCAAAATCGAATTTCTTTTAAAAAAAACTGTAGTTTCTTAAAAAATTGACTAATTTAAAAACTATTTTGGGTTTTTAAACTTAAATAGATATAATTAAAGAAAGTGAATTTATCATTCGGTAGTATTAATATTAAAGGTGAACGAATTTAATCAATTATCCGAATCAAATCTCTCGAAAATAAATTTCTTGAGTAAGCACTAGATTTCGTTATGAAAATACAATACTTTTCATATGTATCGACAGCACAGCCGTCCTAATACAGATTAAATTCGTTCACCTTTAATATTAAATATATATTCTTTTAGGGGAAAAAATTAGTTTTTGTATTACTTAAAAAAAACAATTATTTGAACATCTGAAGTGATAGAAATTAAAGACAATTGGCAAATAGTGAAAATCATGAAAATGAATTATAAAATGGACTTCAACAATTAATATTTATTAAAAATAGTATTATAAATTTAAAATTTTACAAAATTAATATATCTGAATATATTAACAATAAAATTTAAAACTTTTGAATCAATTTAATAATAATAATAATAATAATAATAATAATAATAATAATAATAATAATAATATAGCTATATATACAATTAATTAATTATAATTTTATAGATAGTTAGAAATACAAATTTTTAATTTTTTGCTAAAAATTGAATTTTTGTACAAAAACCTTTTTTTTGTAAAATACAACTTTTTCATACATAACCTATAAATTTATACTTTATTACATGATTTTAACTGATTAAAAACGATTTTTTATAAAAATGTAAATCTACTTACCTTAATAATTTTTCGAACGTTAAGGAGTAAGTAGAGTGTCCTGACACCCCATACGCTTTTTAACAGTAGACAGAACTTTTCCTGGAGCGAAACTTTTGACGGCGCTTTAGGTTTCAATAGATAGAGGTTCAAACTGAATTATGGACAGGATTTGCGCGCGAAAAAACTATTGGTTAAGCCAGGGGCGTACCTTAAATATTGCGTGGGGTGTCCGGACACCCCAGTTACTCCTTCAAGGGTTAATTTCCATAAATGCTGAACTATTAATTTTGTACAAACAATAGTTGGACTTAATAGACCTAATGGGTCGAATAACTTTGCTAGATTAGACAAAATTTGTCGTTTTGTAAATTTTTTATTGTTAATTGAATAAACAATTGCATCCTTGCTTGGGAGCCAAGCAATTCCTAAGGTTTTTATAAGTTCATTTGATTTCAACAAACATAAATTAAATCATTTAAAATTGACAGACTATAATTCAAACAAATATTAAACTTATTCTAAAAATAGAATTAGGATTCTTTTTCAATTCGATATATATAGGATGGACAATATGATTGAAATTATCATCTTGACTTTTAGTCAGATCAAAGAAAATAATTATTAAACGAATGATATCTCAATGGAAACTAAAGATTTGAATTATTAAATTAAAGAAAAATAAAGACATTCAGTCCCGAAAATCAAGAAAATAGAATTACATTTTGAGATATCATACATAAAATAAAAATTAAATTTGTACCAGAAAATATAAATTCACGGCCAACAAATTTCCTATTGACGACTACTCTCAAGATCCCCAATGGTTTTTTACTTTTTCTCCCAGATTATTCAAAAAGAATTAATTTCATTCTTTTAAAAAGAAAATGACAATGACAAAATAAGACGACCTGTCTGTCACGATTTCACAAAAAAGAATGAATAAAAAGTCGTTGTTTGTTTATCACCTAGGAAATTCGTTGCAACATATAAAAAAATTCACATAACAAAACTAGATTCACGCGACATTAAAACGAATCTTGATTGGTTTATCCAGAAACCTTCTAATTCTCTCACGCTGATTGGTTGGTCCAAACAAAAAGGAAATTTAAATCTATTTAAAAATTAATTCTTAAACTTTGATGAAAATACTAGATTCTTGTTATTCTTCATAATAAATTAATTTAAAAGGAATTATTTTGACGCAAGATGGTAAATTATCAAATCCTTTTCCATATAAAATTAGACGTGGTGAATAGAATATCAATTGTTGTAATCCTAGAAGACGAAGTGACACTTACACACGAAGACTGGACGACTAAATATCTCCCGATCCCAAACTTACATTGATACAGGAACGTGAAAATTATAGGGTTTAATAAGAGTTTCAAACAAAGCTCTTAAAATATGATAAAGTCTTCGAAGGACAGAAAATTGTTAAGTATATTTCAAGGAAACAAGGTCGATCTTTAAATTTAGAGTAATAAAAATACAATAATATTGAGTGGCATCATAAAAAGATCCAAATCCAAGGGTACGTCAGAAGAATAAAGTTCACAATGATCAGAAAATCCAATATATCCAAAAGGTGGTGTTATGTTTGACCAGCGGGAAAATTCAAAAAGATATAATTTCGGTAAAATAGATTAATTCAAGTAAATAACCCAAAAGTTTCTTGTAATCTTCAAGCTTCTTATCTTTAGTCGGTTGACTCGACAATTACAGATAATATTTTACATGAAACGAAAGAAAGGATAACAATAATTAATTTCTAAATTTGAGTTTTAAATTAATTTTTGTCCTATATCTCGAATTGTTGTGAAATCATGGAGTAATTTTCTAACACGAATAAATAAAACTTTGAATGATAAAAACACGAAATAATTTTTTTTATATAAAACTTTGTGAGTTGTAAAATAATACATTTTTACAACGTCACAATATTAATTTCAATTTATATATATATTCTAGCTGTCGTACCAATACATTTAGTTCCTACCAATACATATATTTAACAGTTTGTCTAATCTGGAAAACCGGAAAATAATAGGGAATTTATATTGTCAGGAAAAAATAATAATTAGTTATAAGTAACTGTTTTAGTAGGAAAATACTACTATTTGAATTAGAAACTGGCATTTTATTATCAACTCAGTTATTTTTAACTAATTTAAATGCAGAGAATAATATTTGTTAATTTGTGCGAATTAATATAATAAAATTTTTTTATAAGAAAATCCCTGGTTTAGTTTCTTCCTAGTTTTTCTCGGTCACATTAAATTCTTGGATATTTCCCGGTTGGTAAACACCCTGTTATTATAACTTTTGTCTTTACATTTGCTCAAAACATTTTTAAAAGAAAAATCTAGAATTAAAATAAAAAACTTTTTTACATCTAAGTTTTTACCTAGTATAGCATATTTCTTGTATTGTATCAGATGTGACTTACAATTCTTGACATCCTGCAACACCATTTTAATAACAAAAAATTCTATTTGCAATATTTCTAAAATTCTTGCAAGTAGATAATATTGTATAAATTAGATGAATAAATAATTGTGAATTGTATTATTTTTACGTTAAAATCTTAATTAAAGATCCCAAACATACTACTGACTTAAGTTTAATAGTAATTAGTATCAATTATATTTTTCTCGATTTTTGACATTAAAACCATTTTTTAACAGATATTTTAAAAGCTTTCAATTAAAAAATGTGAAATTTTCGATTCTTTGAAAATATTTATATATATATATATATCTTAGTTATAGGGTAGTATTTTTTGCAAAATTAGGCTAAATGTGCCTAAATAATATGTAATACTTTAAGTATAGAAAGTTTAAAAGCAATCCATGAAGTAATGTAAAATTTTTAATTTTTCGATTTTTTGAAACTGTTAAATATCTTCTGTTCTAATTAATATTTTTTAAATCCGTAAATTGATAAACCTGCCTTGGGTCACTATTTAACAATGTGCCAAATTTAGTTTAAGTCGGTAAATGCGTTTTTGTGTGATTGGGGTACAAAGATTTTGTGACAGACATACATACATACACACGTACATAAACAAGTTTTTCATTTCATGACCATTTAGATTCCTCAATATATATATATTATTATATATAATTTTAAAAGTTAAATAATTATAATAGTGTATTAAATATAATTAATAAATCTTCTTTTTAATAAATCAAAAAAAAATTAATGTTATAGAGTTTATCATTAATTTTACTAATTTTCAAAATTATCTTAATATTTAAAATAACAAAATTTTAAAATTCTTATATTTATTTTAATTTTAAAATCAGATACATTTTATCTATATTAAAACATATGTTATATTTGTTCTGGAAAATCACTAGGAGCTTCGACTTTACATTTAGCGAGTAACATATATTACATGGATTTTTATTTAAAATAATTGATGTAGCAAAAGCTGCTGCATATACTCCACATGATATAAAGTCAGGTTGAATTACATTCATTCAAATGCCAATTTTTAACTCTCTAGGTAAAAAAATATGAACGTTATGGTCATTTTCATAATAGTATTAATAGAAAGTTTCTACCGGGTAAAGTACCTTGAATAAATATTAATTATTCAATTTTTTATTATATAATAATTGTTGATAAAATATATACATTATATACATGAATCGAATTGGTTTTTATGTCAGGAATGCAATTTTGACAAGAATTAATAAAAATTTTAATATAGAAAAAGTTATTTCAAAAAATCCAAAAATTAAAAAATTGTTGAAAAATTTTTTTTTATATATTTTTGAAAATCCTTCAGTCTGATTTTTGGTATTCATGACCGTAATACACCTACAAAATCTTATCAAAATCCATCAAGATGTGTAAGAGAAAATTTGTCCACAAGAATCGGTGACATAGACACACATATATCCGGACATTTGTTCCTTTCGACGAATTATATATACTACACTTGAAAATTTGTAAAAATAATTGATTCTAAAAAATTCGGAAATCGACATCACTATAAGGCTTTCTTTATGAGGAAGCAATAAATACAATAAAATTTTTAAGATTATTTCTGAAATCCTTGATGTGAATAACAACTATTTATGCTAAAATTTTGAAGTTTGAAGCCATGTACAGACAGGCGTCTGATTTTATTTATAAGGATTAAATAGAAATATTAATTGGAATTAACAATTATAATTTTTCCGTTTTTTAATTTTTTGAAAACATTTTTTATACTTACATCTTAGATATGGAATAGTATTTTTTACTAAATTCGGCTAAAAAGTGACTAAATATCGTGTAAAACTTAACTGTAGAGCGTTTAAAAGCAATACATTAAAAAATGTAAAATTTAAAAAAATTCGATATTCTAAAAGCAAATTTATTTTTAGATGTAAGTTATAGAACACAATTTTTTGAAAAATTATGCTACAATTTGACCAAATAACATGTAACAATCAATTATAGATCATTTGAAAGCAATTCATTATAAAATATAAAATTTGAAAAAAATGTTAACATTTTTATACTTACATCTTGGTTATAAGACACTATTTTGGACAAAATTATTCTAAAATATGAAGAAATTACATGTTATACTCAATTATAGAAAGTTTAAAGCATTTTTAAAAAAAATATAAAATTTGAAAATTTTTGATTTTTTGAAAAAATGAAACATCTCCAGTTCTAATTAATTTTTTTTCAAATCTGTAAATTTATAAACCTTTCTTGGTCCAAGGTCTAACATTCTGCCGAATTTGGTTCAAATCGGTGAACGCGTTTCCAGCATCATTTTAATATTAATTGTTTTGAAGATTAAATATACTGTAATCAATATTGGGGTTTTTGTAAAAAAAGTCCTTTTAAATTTAATTTCTATAATTTATTAAACTTTTAACATTATTCATTTTTAATTTAATTAACTGCGTATTTAATAATTTATTTTTAACTACTTTATCTTTTAAAAAATAACTAATATATATTTTTTATATTGAACTGAAAAAAATTGTAATGAATTTTTTAATTTATCATTTTAAGTTCAAAATTGATATTTTCTGTAAAAAAAATTTATTTTTCATTATACTTTTATTATTTATCTAACTTTCTACTTAATATAATATATTTTAAAAAATTCAAAATATTTTATTTTAAATAAAACGGAACTAAAAAACAGTTTAAAAATACGATGTTTTTAACTGAAAAACGAGGCTTCAGAGATGAATTTGTATTTATACTCCCATTGCCAGCAATTTGTAATTAATTATTTCAATTTGATAGGGGAGTGCTGTCAGGATTGGACATAGTTTTGAATTTTCTTCATAACTTCCTCTGCAGTGCGAATTTTACGTTTTCGCGCATATTGTTGAAAAGATCAACTCAAATGCAATGTTTTTGCTGTACATTGCAAAAAAAATCCGGCCAAAAGTTTCAAAGTTATAAGCAATTTAAAAAAAAAATAATGTTGTAAGGGTTGAACATGGGTGTAAGGGTTGAGCCACTGTAGAAAATCAATGAAATATTTAGGTAAATGGTTAAAATTGTCCTTTAAATAATAGAATGACACTTGAAAATGAGGAAAGGAACCATAAAATTAAAATCAAATCCCATATTGTGCATTTTTGCATAAGATTAGATATTTTATTTCTTAAGAATGAAATCAAAAATAATAATAATAATAATAATCAAAAATAATAACCTCCTTAAGTCAAAAAATGAATTTCTGTTGCAAGTACGCTTCGTAATTGCAATATGTATTTTGGGCGGCTCAACCCTGACGACACCGCCTGGCTCAACGCTAACTCACGCGTCGTTTTGCGACATACCACACAGAACACAAACGCGTCACACAAAACCCCAAATTTCTTTTGACATTTTTGTATAACATCTTAATAAACAATTTCAATAAATTTACATTGTCTTTGGTATATTTCTTCTACATTTACTTCTCTTTTTTTGACACCACAAAAAAATTTCTGTTGAGCGTATAACAATGACTCGCAAAAAACAAAAGTCTACGTTCGTATACTTGACTGAAACTCATGTGAAAAGTTGACTGGCATTAGTAGCAAGAATTTAAGTACAAAAACAGATGGCGCTAGTGTGATAACACAAAATAAACGCGATGGCTCAACCCTAACACCTGTCCAACCCTAACAGCACTCCCCTATATATTAAGACTATATTACAAAATTTTTAATTATATTAAAAAATAATTAAAAATATGTATCATTTTTAACCAAATTCAAAAGACAAAATTAAATAAGTTTTTTTTACTAAGAAAAACTTTAAATTTTAACCTTACAAGATTATGTAAAGATAAATAATGTTTCGTAGATTATGGATAAATTTTTTTTGAAATTTATACTCAACAAAATATCAATAAAAAGTTAATGCAAATATTGAAGTTTTTTTTATGTTGCTCAGTTGAAAGCAATATTGAATCTAGTCAGGTATAAGGTGAAAGTCCTATTTATGGAACGTTTTCACAATGTTATCTCTATTATGGAACAGTATTACAAAAATTCAAATAAATGGAATTATAATTGGTGATTAAAATATTCTAATTATTTCAATAAATTTTACACAATATAAGAATTATTATTTCTATATAGTATTTAATTTAAAAAGAAACCTGTTGTGGGGATTGGCCAATAGAACTCGCATCTACGGTCGATTCCCATATATAGATCTCTCACAAGTGCAATACGGGCTAGACTTGTAGCATATATACAAGTTCCAAATTTGCTTCCCCCGTCTAGGGCAGGTCTCCCACTACGTAGCCTTACTGATGAGTCCAAGTAGTGGGGACCGGGACGAAACGATATTAAGTGGTCTTCATACCACACTTCACATGGTGATATATTTTTATCTCCATACTGTAACTATATTTTAGGTTTTAAATTAAGGTAAGCCGGTTTTTCTGTCAAACTAGCGTTCCACATTACGTACACTTATTATTTGCATCTCCCGATTGATGGAACAGATATAGAAAATATACATCAAACATAACCTCAAATATTCTCAATACTTTCGCATTACTTTTCTACCAAAAAGATTGGTTTTATAATTATCTGTTTAAATAGAAGTTGTTCTTTGTATTTAATTCTTTATAATTAATAAAATCAAATTTTATTAAAAATATGTCTAAATAAACATTTGTTGTTTATAAAATAATTAATCAAAAATAAATATCAACAAACAATAAATAAATCGGTGATTCTCTACGAACATTATTTTTATATGTTCTTATGTTTTTCTTAATATTTGTAATAATTAATTAAATTTTTAATGCATATTTCATTAGATAATTACTTTTTGCTTCCTCGTGAGGAAGCTTTGTAGTCGTTTAATTTACAAAATTTTTAAAAATCCTTTTGACAAATTTTCTTCTATATGGGACTATGTTATATAAGACCCTGAACAATTGTCCGGATGTATGTATGTGTGTGTGTGTGTGTGTGTGGATCCCGATTTTTGTGAACACGATAACTTGAAGAGGTTTTAACGAATTCGGCTGAAAATTGCTAGGAATATTTATCATAAAAATATCTCGAAATGGATTGATGGACATTAAAAAATCTATTAAAAAAATTTTTTTTTTACTTTTTTCAAAAAAAAAAAATTTTTTCAAAATTTTTTTTTTAATTGAATATTGAAGTTAATATACAATAAAATCTTCTTTGAATCAAGACGAATCGATTGGTATATATAAAGTATAAATTGTATGAGAGTTTATAGAGGTAATGACAATTAAAGCAAAAAAATTACCTTTTTTTATTAAAAATTTAGTTCTTTCATCAAAATTATATTCCAGTGCAATAAGATTTTACTTATTTTTTTTCAATAATCTTATCCGTTGCATTAAAACGGATCGATTGGTATATATAAAGTATATATTTTATTTGAATTTATAGAATTAAACATAATTAAAACCAAAAATTCGCACTTTTATTAGAAATTTATTTCCTTCTTAAAAATTATTTTGCTTTATAATAAAATGTTAATCTAGACTTAAAAACAAACTAAATAAGTTGTGAATTAAGATGTTCATTACATGAACATTTTGCTTCCTCTTTACGATAAGCAAAAAATTTGCTATAAAGTAAATTTTTTCATTTTATTTAATTCTATTAATGCTAATAAAATACATTCTTTTTATACATCAATCGATTCGTCTTGATGAAATGAAGATTTTTAGTTTGTTTTCAAGTCTAGATTAACATTTTATTATAAGGCAACATGATTTTTAAGAAGGAAATAAATTTCTAATAAAAGTGCGCATTTTTGGTTTTAATTATGTTTAATTCTATAAATTCAAATAAAATATATACTTTATATATACCAATCGATCCGTTTTAATGCAATGGATAAGATTATTGAAAAAAATTAGTAAAATCTTATTGAACTGGAATATAATTTTGATGAAAGAACTAAATTTTTGATAAAAAAAGGTAATTTTTTTGCTTTAATTGTCATTACCTCTATAAACTCTCATACAATTTATACTTTATATATACCAATCGATTCGTCTTGATGCAAAGAAGAAGATTTTATTGTATATTAACTTCAATATTCAATTAAAAAAAAATTTTTTCAAAAATTTTTTTTTTTGAAAAAAGTAAAAAAAAAAATTTTTTTAATAGATTTTTTAATGTCCATCAATCCATTTCGAGATATTTTTATGATAAATATTCCTAGCAATTTTCAGCCGAATTCGTTGAAACCTCTTCGAGTTATCGTGTTCACAAAAAACGGGATCCACACACACACATACATACATCCGGACAATTGTTCAGGGTCTTATATAACATAGTCCCATATAGAAGAAAATTTGTCAAAAGGATTTTTAAAAATTTTGTAAATTAAACGACTACAAAGCTTCCTCACGAGGAAGCAAAATCTTCATTTCATCAAGATGAATCGATTGATGTATAAAAAGAATATATTTTATTAGCATTAATAGAATTAAATAAAATGAAAAAATTCACTTTAAAGCAAATTTTTTGCTTGTCGTAAAGAGGAAGCAAAATGTTCATGCAATGAACATCTTAATTCACAACTTGTTTTAAAAGTCCTACGAAAAACAATTGTATATTTTAATTATTTAATGTATTTTTTTCAAATTTTCAAATTTTTTAACATAAAGGACCTACTTAGAACTTACAAACCAGTAATAAATAAATATATTCTGAAAGCTGTAAGTTTGTAGAACATTTCTACGAAATATAAAAAAATCGGTCATATATATTTTTCACAGAATGGAATTTAATTTTGTCCTCTAAATGCGCGTCATTCCTCTGGCCTGTTGAATAATATTCAATATTTTTAATATAGGAAGAAATATTTATTTAGAATCATGTTGATTAACTCAATTAACACCTCTATTATTAATTTGTGATGTGGTTTTTTTAAAACTAAAATTATTTAAAGTAAAAAAATGTAAAAAAATTAGATGCACTTAGCATTTCACAACCTGAATCGTCATTCTTCTAGACCGAATTAAAAACGAAACATTAATAGATATAAATTATTAAAAACTTTTTTACAATAAAGTTATTATTTACGAACATGATAAGACATTTAAAGTTTAGATAAAATCTATTGCTGTTAAATAAAAATAGAAAATCATTGAAATCGTCATTCTTCTGGCTCGTCATTCCTCTGGCTCTCTCATGTGGTGGTTAATTTCAGGTTACAATTTAATATAACTGTCAATTGTTTGTATATCGTCAGTGAAAAATAAACATATAAATCTTGTCAACGAATTGTTGAAGGTTACAAGATTTTCTTTTTTCGGTAAGTGTTTTTAAATCTACTAGTCCTTATGTGCAATAAAATAGAATTAAATTACTATGATTTAATACTTTTTAATCGATGAAAAAATATTGCACTGGATGTGATGCAAATATAATAATATTTTTGTATGATAATATAACCAGCAAACTTTTTTATACTTTATTTTGAAAAAAACACCTGCAACAAAGTTTAACCTCTCGTTTTGTCATTATATTTGAATATTAAAAATCTTTATTAATATAGTTATAAAACTGAATGATCAAGGTACATAAGTGTTAAATTTTTTAAATCTTAATATGATTTTACGTTTTACAGTTCAAGAAATTAAATTTTTTCTTTTTTATTTCCATCTGACAAAAATGAATCTTCTTGGAGAATCACCCAAATCCTAAAATGTAAATAAATAATTAATTAAACCGACAATTATGTTAAAAATTACAATAAAATTAAAATTCAAAAACGTGCGTGTATTTAAAAATTATAAACAATTAAACTACGCTATAAAAATTAATGTAAAATTATTATTAATTAGATTTATAACAACATTCTGTAATATTTCGAAAACGTGGAATAATATCCCTACCAACTCAAAAATATAGAGTTAATATCCCTACTATTTTCAAAAGACACTGACCTAGGATACAAGGTCTTGTCATTGAAATCGTGTCATTTCTATAAAATATTCTTAGTTTGTGACATACGAATGTTCTCATATCCCAGAGAGCACGTAACCTTGCAGCAATATTGCTGCAATATTTGCAATATTGCCGTGTAACATTACTGCAAGGTTGTCATAATGTTAAAATGTCCCACCTTGCTCAAGACTGCACAGAAACATTGTTGCAAGATTGTTCGACAACATTGCACTAAAAGCTTGCTGCATTATTGCACTGCAAGCTTTTAGCAAGCTTGATGTAATTTTACGTGAGAATTGTTTATTATATAAAATTAATAATTTATTATTATCAACAAATTTATATTTAATTTTTATTTAACATAACATAATATGATGAAAAGTCTGTTCAGTGGACCGATACTTATACTCTGCGCGAGACAGGTTGTGCGCGAGATAGGTATTTCTTGCCATCTAGCAAGGAATTGGAAAACTAATTGAAGTTTCTCTTATACTTATCTAACTCCTTGCTAGATGGCGAGCAATACTTCTCTCGCGCACGACTTGTCTCGCGCAGAGTATAAGTATCGGTCCGCTGAACAGACTTTTCACCATGTTATCTCAAATGATAACACTGTGCGACAAAATAAAAAAATCTAAATATACTTTTTTGTGGACCTAGTACAACTTGTAGGTCTAGTAAAACTAAGAAAAATAGTATAGCAGAAATTTCCAATACACCTCCAAAATCTCATTTTATGGCCAAAAAACCGTTTTTCTGTAGGTTGATGAGAATCATAATTTCGCTAATTTCCAACTTTTTTTTAGATCGAAAGGGGAAAAACAAAGCATTCTGACAGTGTGTTGAAAATTTTGCTGAAATAAGAACTGACGAAACTGTAGATGAAAATATTTGGATTTTTTTTTCATTTTTTCAACTTTGAAGACATTTTTACAATATTATCCGATATTAGAGATTTTTTTTAGTACATTATTTTTATAGTAAATTTTATTCCGCGTCGAATGAGCTATATTACTTTAAAAACTATCTAGGAAATGCTCATTAATTCAAAATTATTTGTTCAATCTCATTTGTTTGTATTATTCATTAGTACTATAAAATCGTTGATTGTTATTTGCTATTCATATGTAGCGTAGTTTATGAAACGAAATACTTTTTTCAAATTTTTGTATGCTCCTATTGTCCCCTCCAACGTTGTAAATTTCTCTGAAAGAATTTTGATTATCAACTTTTACGGACTAGCGAGATCCTGAAATCTTCATCCAAGATATTCCTTTGTTTAAATTGAAACCTGAGCATTCTGGATTGTTTGATGATATAATACGACCGGAGAATATAAGTAAATTCTAAATTTTTGTCAATTTTTCGATTCCCATTTCTTGAATTTAGAAGAACACTTAGCCTACGTGAATTCCGGTTTATGTTTCTAAGTCAGTTATGCGTATATACGAAATAAGAAAAAAATTTAATAGTCTTAAAACTCACATAACTCTATCAATTTTTATCAGATTACATTCAAATATAGCTCATTCGACGCGGAATCAAATTTACTATAACAATAATGCACTGACAAAAATCACTAATATCGGATAATATTGTAAAAATGTCTTCAAAGTTGAAAAAATAGATAAAAAATCAAAAAATTCCAAATATTTTCATCTACAGTTTCGTCAGTTCTTATTTCAGCAAAATTTTCAACACACTGTCGGAAAGCTTTGTTTTTCCCCTTTCGAACTAAACTTATTAGTTATGGTAGACAATTGCTTGACCCCCCTCCCCCTAGAGGTGCTACGTAGTTTATGAACGTTTCCCAATTCTTTGGGAAAATTAATAACATTATTATTAGTATAACGTTGTTATAATTATGTTATGTTAAATAAAAATTAAATATAAATTTGTTGATAATAAGAAATTATTAATTTTATATAATAAACAATTCTCACGTAAAATTACATCAAGTTTGCTAAAAGCTTGCAGTGCAATAATGCAGCAAGCTTTTAGTGCAATCTTGCGACAATGTTACTATGCAATCTTGGGCAAGGTGGGACATTTTAACATTATGAGAACCTTGTAGTAATGTTACACGGCAATATTGCAAATATTGCAGCAATATTGCTGAAAGGTTACGTGCTCTCTGGGATGTCATGAACTAAAAACATTTTGATAGAAATCATACGACTTTGCAAAATACCGTCAAACCGGAAGGACAGCATTAATGCATCTGAGTGTATTTTAAACAAACAAGTCTTATTTCCAATTGAAAAGTAGTGCCTGTTAAAAATATTCACGACAAATTCCAAGTATTATTTCGCAAGTGTCAAGAAATTCAATTTTAATCCAAGAATTCAACAATTACAACTATTTTTTCGATGCATATATCGATTATTAATATCGATATCTCGATTTTCGATATATCGATCGATATAACACCAAATTCAAATTATTCCACGTTTTCATCGACTGAATATTATAAAATAAAAAGTGAGTATACAAATAAATTATTGATTACTTTTATTAAATTCATATTTCTCTTCTCAACTTTTCTCAAAACTTCTTAAAATTTTCCAAATCCTTAGTTTCTATTATTGAGAATATCCTTGGTCAATACCAATTTTTAAAACCTTTGTGAATCCTAAACGTGTTACCTATGTTATCGAAAGCTGTTGTCTCCCCACACGGCACATGATATTTCCTAAATATTTCCTGAATATTTCACTGAAAGATTGAAATATGACAGTGCAAGATTCTTTAAATATTTCTGCAAACATGAAAATGTCCGCTTATGTAGAAATATTGACACGAAAGTTGAGAAAATATTTCACTGAAATGTTTTGGAAATTTTCAACTGAAATGATGCGCAATGGTCGAACTTAGTTTCTATGGCCTGTAGAGCTGCGCAGTAGTTTTTGGCTTTCTAGACCTATGGATTTTAAAATATTTCAGAAAATTCCTATTGGTTTCATGTGTTTAACAAATTTGTTAATTTCGTGAAATATTTTCAGAATATTGCAGAAACGTCATATGTGATATTGCAGGAATATTTCAATGAAATATTTTCTTAACGTTCGCGTCAATATTTCCTCATAAGCGGACATTTTCCTGTTTGCAGCAATATTTCAAGAACCTTGCACTGGAATATTTCAATCTTTCAATGAAATATTCAGGAAATATTTTGGAAATATCATGTGCTGTGTGGGTCACTTTCTTGTGTTTGATGATTTGCTTTTATTCCATCTAAATTAAATTTCCAAAAATCCCAAAAATTATTTCAAAACAAAATAAAACTCAAAGTGTCCCCAATTATTAGGTGAGAGTCTAGGTTCAAATCACAATAATTATTTATTAAATAATTATTTATTTAATAAATAAAAATAATAGTAATTATATCCCGTTCATAGGACGTAACATATTTTTATAATTATTATTATGTTTATTAGTTTTTTTATTTACAGAAAATTTGAATAAAGTGTTTATTCTCGAGTACTTTGTGGCAAATATTTCCATGAAGCTTTCAATTTAAGAAGAGAGTGATAGAGTTCCGTGCAGTGGCTTGAAATGAATATAAATTCACTTTGGATATATAAAAAACGTGGTGAAACCATTATAGTGCTGTGTTTATATATTCGAATATTACTGGCACGTTAATGACCTTGACACAGTTATTTAAAATCAATTTTCTTCCTTTTCTTTATTGCTTCGAGTAATAAAATAATCTTTATAATCTAATACATATTTGTTTCCACATTATCACATAATATACTATAGTAAATGAAAAAAGTTCAATGACTGATTAGAAATTTCACTTTATTTCCTTCATTCAAAACTATAAAATATTTATTTGACGCTAATTTGCAAAATATTTTAATTGTCAATGAAACTTTGTATGGTGAATTCGATTTATCTATCAATATTTTGCCGAAATCTAGAAACACATATAAGATACGAAGAAATATAGAGAAAAACAAACAGACGAAAATATAGAGAAGAAGGAATGTGGAATAAAAAATAGAAGTATAATGAAAATGAGAGCAATATATAAGAATACAAAGGAAGGAGAGAAAGAAAAAAAGGATTCTTGTAATAAAAAAATCGTGTTTTTTTGAAAATAAATAGTTGTTTATTTCAATGTCATGATGTTATGTTTTTCAACGTTTGTTCACTCTACCAAATAAATAATTATGTTATTTACAGTGGATTTTTGTTGCATCTAAAATCTAAATCGAAAACTTTTTTGTTTACATCTTTCGAATTGTTTCCGAAATTTGATCCATTCTTGATGTGAGTGGAAAGGAGGAGGATGCGGACGTTGACGATGGTGCAGGTTTTGGTGGTCCCTCGAATAAACACGTTTTAGCTGTTTTCAAAAGACGTCCATTGTTACCCGTTCTCCAATAAACGGAACGCACTGCTTGCCTACCAGCAACAACAGTAACCGATCCACCAATCAACATCTATAAACAAAAAGAAAAAGGAAAAATTAATTGATAAGGTTAATCAATTTCCAAATGTTGTATAATAAATAGTTGTGAGTACGTCCAAAGTTTATAAATAATTTATTTAAAAGAGTTAGAATTCATAAAAAGAAAGTTATAAAAAGAAATCATAAAAAATTAAAATTTTTAAAATTGTAGAATTTTTTCAAGTTTCGAGAAAAATTAAAATATTGTTTTTAATTTAAAGGAACAGTAGATGAAATTTTTAAACTAAATATATAAAATTTTGTAAATTAAAAATTTTTCTCTCTCACTGATTAGAGAAAAATTTATTCTTAATGTTCCAAAATTAATGTTTCCATTTTAAAAATTTATTTTTTTCTAATTTTCAATAATCGCTTTTGATTTATTGAACAGCAAGTGAAATTGTAGTAGTTGTACTAAGAATACTCTTTGTTTAAAATGAATAATTTGAATTTAAGTTTTAAAAAATTCAATTTTAGAGATCTGTTTTTTTCTAATTTTTAATTTTTCGAATATAATTTTCAAAATTAGAGGAAAAAAATTTGAAAAATAGAAAATTCTTTTTCGAATTTAAGTTTTCTACAATTTTTAAATTAAAAAAGCGAATAAATTAAAGAATGGAAATACAATGTAAGTATAAATTAAAAATTATGATTATAAAATAAAAATAATTTACCTTTGTTAGTTTGTAAATTGATACTGCTTGAAATGACTAGACTGTTAAAAATATCACTCGCAAAAAGGTAACTTTTTTGCAGAAAGTGAATTTTTTATTTTGGTCAAGAATGTATCTTCTTCATTCGTACACACGTTATTGTGTCGAGGGAATTAAAACACTGATCTCAAGTTGTGGATGCCGATACTTTATACCCGATAGAAAATTTACGTCATAACTTTCAGATAAGAAAATTATTATTGTCATTCAAAGAACGTGTGATCGCTCTTCGTACATGAGTGAAAAAAGTAGATACAAAAGAGACTAAGTAAAAGGAAGAAGAGATGAGGGAGTACAAAGATCCACACCTATAATAAAGGAGTTATAATAATGACGATGATAAGCTTTTGCAAGTGGCGTGCTTTATATTATCTCTTCCTGTTGGCTTTTCAAAAAAAAGAAAAAAAGTTTGGGCATACGATTTGTTGGCAGAAATATTAACAATAATATTGTTGATTTCAGGTTCTTGTTGACAAAATATTACGCTATCAAAGGCGTTATTGTTATTTTGTACTTATTCATTAGGAAATGTTTCTAAGATTTTTAGTCGCAGTAAATTTATTTTTCCTCTAACTAATTCATTAAATACATAAATAATCTTTTATTTAAATAATTTACTAATTATTTAACTAAACTTTTATTTAAGTAATTCACTGATTATTTACTTAGGTAATTCATTAATTGTCGAATTATTTATTTAGTTAATTACGTATAAATATTTAAAAAATTAATGAAGCTATATGAATTAGTTAAAAAATTAATCAGCAATTTATTTAACTATTTTATCCGTAGTGTATAGAGTATTTTTTTGACATATATACTTAAAGAAAGTACAGAAAGTGTTATGAAGTTTTAAGAAAGTACAGAAGGTGGAAAAAAATTATTATAATAATTTTTTTATATACCGTCGAATAAAATACAGAAACAATAATTAAAGTATTGATGTAACTAATTATTTATTTAGCTAATTTAATTCGCAAAGTACAGTTGAAAGTAAAGAAAGAAATTAATAACTTAAATTTCTCGGCTAATTATTTAACTATAATTGATTATTTATTTAGCTAAATGTGTAGAGAAAGTAGAGAAACTGAAGAGTAAAGTAAAGAGAAAATAAATTATTGAAATAATTAATTAATAAATAATTCATTTTACTAACTTTGTTCAAAAATTAAAGAAAGTAGAAAAGAAAATTAATCAATTATAGTTAAAACAATCATCAAGTTAGCTAAGTATTTTTTATTCTTATTTTATTTAGCAAAAATAATGAAATAATTAATTGGTTGAAAAAATAAATTAATCGACTAGTTAATTTAATTTCAATTAACTAATTAACTTATTTTGTTTAGCATTCCCATGGTCATTTCTAGAACGTCTTCTTAAAATATAAAAATTTGTAATTCCACTGTGATTTCAAAATGACGCAAAACAATAATGATGAAATGTGTTTTTTGTAACGATTTTTCTTCATATTCTTCTTCTTATTATTATTATTTTGAAGAGAAAGCGCAATGACTTGTGAGCGTTTTGTTTACATTCTTTTCTATATCCTAACAATACATACATGTAGGCGACAATTTTTTCATTTCGTGATTTTCATCATCTATGCGTCAGAAAATTCTTCCGTTTGCGTAACAAAATTTTTCCACATTATAAAATGACAATAGGGAAAATTACAGTTACTTTAATTCTATTACTCTCTGGAATCTTCCTTCCTAAGTTTGTCGTTGTCAGAAATGATTCAGAATTAATTTCAAATATATAAGATCGATTGTAATTAATTTCATTTTTTTGTATTTTCTACTTTTTTGCCTTTTTTATCCACCTGACTTTAAAGTTCTTTATTTTGAACGAAAAACACCTGTTTTTTCGTATGAAGGATTAGATTCCTGATTTTATAAATTTTGTTTTCGTTTAAAATTTTAATCACCAAAAAATTCAATTTTGTATTTTAGATTTTGTAATTATTTAGTTAATTTAATTTTTTGTGAATTAATTTATGCAATTCATGTATTTTCTAGGCAAAGTGGAATAAAATATTCCTCGAAAATTATTTTCCATTCATATAAGAGTTGACTCTCTTATCAATGAAGAGGTTTTTCTTGAGTTTTAATCTATACACGGCGGTAGCAAGTGCTACTTTTTTTCCTGGCTGCATTGAAATATTTTTATTTTTTTAATCTTTATGAGTTCCTTTTCAGAAAAAAATTAATAAACAAGAAAAATTAATTGAATCATCGTCCGATTTACATGCGTGATATCAGCATTAATTAGAATATGAAATTTTATAAAAGGGAAATTTTTCAACTACATTATTATTATAACTATTATTATTATTATTATTATTATTATTATTATTATTATTATTATTATTATTATTATTATTATCGTTGTTGTTTATATTCTCTATTCACTTCATTTATTTGTTTATTTTTGTTATTTTTATTATTAGGTTCTTTTTATTTATGCAATTTTTTATTAAATTTTACAAAAGTGCATAAAATTGAATAAATTATTTCTACTGTTATATAATTTTTCCCAATATTACTTTAATAATAATTATGGTTATTAGGTACATATTTTTTCATATAATTAAAATTTTATTTTTCAGTATAAAAATCGCTAATTTATTTAATGAAATGAAAATCCTTTGAGTCCAATAATCTATATAATTGAATTTTTCCAACGAATTTAGCTATTTGATAACAAATTACGAAAAAAATTAATTATTTCTTGAAATTTTCTTGAAAACAATTAAGTTGTTGCAAAAATTTTACTATTTAGACAAATAATAAAATTATTTCGAATAATTTATTAAAATTGTAGAAAATAATAAGTATTCGTTTGTGTAATTTTATTAGAATTTTGTTTAAAAATATTTGAATTTTTATAAAATAATTTACTATGAGTAAAAATAAATTAATTATTTCGAAGAATATTATTATTTATAAAAATAAATTATTTCTTGTGAAGAATTTTATTAAAATTTTTGAAATTATTTAACAAGAATAATTAATTGCTAAATAAGTTAATAATACTAATAATTGAATTGTTTCAAAGTTTGAATTTGAAATTATTCAAATATTCATATTTGAAAATAAAAAATAACATAACATTTGTTAGTAATGTTTATAATAGGTAATAGTCCAATAGTTATTATTTATTTTTTTAGTAAATGTAAATAATTAAAATTTTGATTTTTGACAATTACGATTAGAATCAGAAGAGAAAAAATGAAAATTACTTTTGCAAATGAAAGGATAATAAATATTTTGGAAATCTAATTGGAAATAATAAATGAATTAATTTTTTATTTAGTTATTTCCTTTATTATTGCTTACTCATAGCGGAAATATTTATTTTATGAGAAATATTTATTCATTTACATTAAAAGATGACATGACCCTCAAGGATTAAACACGATAAAAAATAATAATAAAAACTTGATAATAATTTATCTTCGTCTGGATATATTTTTCTAACATTCTTTTATAATTTTATAGTGAAATGACAATGCTTAACCTGTTGATTACTTAAAAAAATTGTAATGGAAAAAATCTTTTTTGTCTAATTTTTACTGAATTGTGATAAAACAATTTATTTATTTTTTGTTTTATTAGGGAAAAAAATTGTAATGCAATAAAATTCAAAGCCTCAAATTTTTATTATAATACAAAAAAAATAAGAAACCAATAATAGATTTTATTTTAATTAATTAATTTATTTATTTAATACACATTCCCGCAGTCCAATATTGGACCATAAATGGGAAACTAAAGAAACATAAAATTTTAATAATCTTTTAATGAAAAGTAATAATATTATAATAGTAAAAGAATAAAAAAACAATGTATGAATAATTTTATCTTATAAAAAATTAAATAGTCTTTTTTCTAAAAATATAAATATACAAAAACTGTGGCTAAAAATGAAGAATTTAAAGTATAATATATGTAAAAAGAAAGATGAATTGACATAATTTTCATAAAAATGAACGACGAATTAAGAAATTCAAAGAATTAATTGCAAACTGATTAATAGAAAATCAACCGGTGCCATTGAGTCTGTTGCGGTTGTAGCCTGTTTTTATCAGCTAGTCATTATGCATACATTTGATATCAAAAGCTTATCATTTAT
This sequence comes from Leptopilina myrica (nomen nudum), assembly GCA_032872475.1. Taxonomy (NCBI): domain Eukaryota; kingdom Metazoa; phylum Arthropoda; class Insecta; order Hymenoptera; family Figitidae; genus Leptopilina; species Leptopilina myrica (nomen nudum). The sequence continues at coordinate 9,999,721 of CM065460.1, forward strand.
ACAACCTCGCTACTATTCTTTAAATCTAACAAAAAATTTGTATTCCTCCAAATTTCATATAAAATAGAAATTTTTTTTTCGTAAACAATTTTTAAAAATTTTATTATAAGTCTTTTCAATATTATTTATTTAAAATACATCATTAAAAAATTAAGTAAATATTTAAATAATAAAATAATTAAATTACGTACTATTTAAATGTACTGTAACTTTTCCAAAAGTATTTTCAAGATTTCAATTTAATTATTTTATCAAAGTTTTAATACAAATTATTCTCTGTATATCAACACTAACATTTTTAAAAATAATTTTTGAAAATGTTGTTTTAGAATTCTATTAAATATTAGAAAGAAATAGAAATTGAAACCTTTTAATCTACAATTATTTTATAAAATTTGCAAACCATCTCTTATAGAATTGAATTATATTTAAAAGATTAAACTAAAATTTTTGTTAAATCACTTATTTTTAATAAACAAGAAATTATTCTTAGTATTCAATTATTTAAACAAAACAAGAAAATTCACTTGAAATAATTCTGAAATTTATTTGTTTTCAAACTCACTTTTACTAAATATCAATTATTCGAAAATTATTCAATTAAAATTATTCAAAAATTAAAACAATTGCAAAACAATTTGAATAACAAATTTTAATACAAATTATTTTAAATTTACATTTTCTGAAATTTTAAGTTGAATTAAATTATTGAAAATAAATGCAATTTCATAGTATGCAAAGTTTAATTATTGGCAGAAGTAGAAAAAGCTTTTAAAGTCTTGTATTAAAATTGGTGGTGATATTAAAGTTTATAAGGGAAAGAAAAAAAAATTTAAGAAAAATTAAATCTTGTTAATATTTTTAAACTTTAATGGAGACCAAAATCTAAAATTTTCTTATATGAATTCTTTAAATTTAATATTTTTGCAGTATACTTTTGATGAAATTCCCTTAATTTTCTATAAATTTCTCAAGTTTTATTTCCTGTAAAAAAATAAATAACAAAAAGCATTTTAAAAAAATTTAATAAAGTTACTAAATAACTAAATAATTTAATTTTAAATTTTGAAAAATTATGTTTCTGAAAAATTTTAATTAAATTTTAAATAAAATATCTTCAAGATAATTAAATTTCCAAAAATAATTAATTGAAAAATTTTCATACAATTAAAACAATTTGTTAAATTTGATGGAAATAAAATTTATTTTTAATAGAAATTATTAGCATTTTTTAAAAATAGTCTCGTCTTTGATGGAAAAATACTAAAAAATTTTTAAAAAGTTATTTAAAAATAATACAACTATCAAAACCTAAAAAAAGACATACACGTAAATGAGGAGTTTCATATTAGATTGAGGGGTCAACTCTCGGATTTTTTTCAAATTTCATTTTTCAATAGAGTTTGTTTGCCTATGTAATTATCCCAAATATTAATTTAAAATATTTAATATTTTGTTAGATATTTGCATTAACAAATTAATGCAATATTTTTTTTAAACTTGAATAACTTTTTTATTTTTGCTTATAGAAAAAAGTTGTCTGAATGTTTTTTGTTTAGAATGAATCAAATTTTTTGAAAAAAAAGTAATTAAATAAAAATTAACTTTTTTAATAAATTTATTTAAAAAATAAATTTGTTTTTTAATATTTAAACCTGTTATCGGCCTTCAATCAAGCTGAAAAAAAGATAAATATTGCTTACTATACTACAAAATAACATGCCAAATTTGGCAAACACGTTATTTTTTGTTTTTGAGAAAAAAATTTTCAAAAATTGAAGTGCAGGTAGCGAGCCGACTTAGCTAACGCGACAATCGGAAATTTTCGTCTCAGGAGTCATTGTCGCGTCAGCTAAGTCGGCTCGCTACCTGCACTTCAATTTTTGAAAATTTTTTTCTCAAAAATAAAAAATAACGTGTTCGCCAAATTTGGCATGTTATTTTGTAGTATAGTAAGCAATATTTATCTTTTTTTTCAGCTTGATTGAAGGCCGATAACAGGTTTAAATATTAACCCTCCATCCGTCGCATCTTTTTTTGTAACGCGATACGTCGCAGGTGAGGAAACTTCTCACCCATCGTAAATTAATCGAAAATTGTTATAAAATGCCAAATTTTTTTTGGAATGTTCATTATAATTTCCAAACAACCAATTGCAAGTAAAATTAACTTTCATTTTCTGTTAATTATTTAAATAAAAAATTAATGACAAATGAAATCGAGTATACGCGGTCAGTCGCACGGTGAGAAGTTTCCTCACTTTGCGTCAAAAATTCTTGACATTTGCTGCTTAAAAATTCAATTACAAAAAAACTAAAATAAATAAAAACACAAAAATTGTTTTAAAATAAATAAGAAGAGTTTTGTGAAAGGTACAGAGAATATGAAATTATAATTTTTTGTATTTTAAAAGTTATAAATAAAAAAAGAAACTGGGTGAGGAAACTTCTCACCATGCGACGGATGGAGGGTTAAAAAACAAATTTATTTTTTAAATAAATTTATTAAAAAAGTTAATTTTCATTTAATTACTTTTTTTTCAAAAAATTTGATTCATTCTAAACAAAAAACATTCAGACAACTTTTTTCTATAAGCAAAAATAAAAAAGTTATTCAAGTTTAAAAAAAATATTGCATTAATTTGTTAATGCAAATATCTAACAAAATATTAAATATTTTAAATTAATATTTGGGATAATTACATAGGCAAACAAACTCTATTGAAAAATGAAATTTGAAAAAAATCCGAGAGTTGACCCCTCAATCTCATACGAAACTCCTCAAATAACTAATTTCAGGTGCGAACAAAACGAAAGATTGATGAAACGGCGATTATTTTAAGTATATAATAATTTTTTTATTTACTTATTTCCGCATAATAAATATTTTCAAAAAAGGAACAGATAGAGATAGAGACAATTTTTAGTTACCATTATTAAATTTTTATTTTCGAAATTACAAAAGACTCGAAATTTTGCAAGTTTCCTTTTTTTATCCCCGTTATTTTTTTAATATGTATTTTTTCCAACTATTATGAATTATTTTTCTATAATTTTGTCTCGCAAGTTAATTAATTTGTTTCTGTTAATTTATCAAAAATATATGAAAATATATATAGTATTCAATTTTCTATTTCATTATAGTCCTCCATTAAAGCTGATATATCTTCTCGTGCTTCTTTAAAAACACTTTGTTCCATTCCCTCGGCAAGATAGTGATGTAAAAATGCTTTCTTCTTAAACATTGCATCAAATTTAGATGCAATTCGATTCCATGAATGTCTGATGGACGTATTATTGCTTAATATTGTAAGAGATCTGTCCGTTTGTGGTAAATCCCCTTGAGGGACAACAACTGGTGCTTGGTAGTTAATTCCAACCTATAATTGGGGAAATTCATTAATTATTTCTTCGAAACTGTTTATTTAATAACAGTCCTTCTTTTCGGAATAGAGAAAAGAAACATTAAAAACCACTGATTTTCAGGAATAAATTATTAATATTAATTGATATTTATAAGTTTACACAGTAGAAACTCGGTTATTCGAGCTTCGGATGATGCAGAATAACTCGAATAAAATGGTTGGAGCAATTAAGTCTGGGAAAAAATTCTCACAGAAACACTATTTATGTTCATTGCATTTAAAATGTTGTCTATTTTTATTGTTGAATAAATAAATTAATAAAAAATTTTGAGAATAATTGAAATCCTTGGAAGAATTTTATTATTAATGAGAATAATTGAATTCTCAGGAAGAATTTTATTTAAATTTTTAAAACTCGTAATTTAATTTTTTTAAAAGAATTTCTTTAAATTTTGTTTAAATAATGTACTATCTGAAATAATTTTAATTGGAAATTTTGTAAGTAATTGAGTTTTGTGAATTCCTTTTAAGCTTTTAAAATAATCGTATTTCTTAATAATTGAATTTATTTATTCTTCTGAGAATTTTATTACATTTTTCTAAATAAATTTAATTCATTTAAGGAATTTTGTTAAATGTAAAGAAAATAATTAAATTATTTCGAAGAATAGATAATATTAAAGGCTTTGGCAATAATTGAAATCTTTCAAAAAATTTCTTTAATTTATTAAATTATAATCGATTTTGTTAATAAATTTATTTAATAATTTTACAATTAAAATTTTATTGAAATCATTGATAGAACATGAAACTCTTTTTATCAGTCATTATCAGATTTGATTACCTTAAATCCTGTGGGATTCCATTCACAAAACCTGATGGATTTATTTCCTTTCAATGTATGTATGGCATGATTAATTTTCGTTGGATTAACATCCCCGCGATAAAGTAAACAACAACTCATATAGGCACCAGTTCTTGTATCACATTTTACCATCTGAAAATTAATAAGAAAAAAAATGAATATCACGTGACGAATAAAATTGTATTGTTCAATTAGTTAGAAAGAGAACAATATTTATCATTTAATAAATTTGTCATCACATTGAAATTGATAAAGAAAAAGAAACATTAACGACAATAATGAAGTTGTAAACAAAAGTCCAAAGAGTAAAGTTAATAAATTAATGTTAAGAAAAGAAAATTCAATTTATGAATTGAGAAATGAAGAATTTATTTTCTTAAATTTTTAATTAATTGGTTGATTAATTGCCACGTCTAATAAAATTGATTCTAGGAGGGGGAAAATATTGTTTAACCATTAAAATTACTTCTAAACGGGAAAACATTCATTTTTAATTTAGAAAATACATTAATTAATTTAAAAAATTAATAAATTGATAAAATAATTTAATAAATTAAAATAAATTTACTAACATTTTTTTTATTTAAATTTTAAATTAGATTTAGTTAATTTTTTTCAATTCACCTGATTTGATGGATCGAAACAATCGTGAGTAATTTGATTTTCGGAAATATCTGCTAGTCTGGCCTTATCTTTATGGAGAATCGGTGCAAAGGACATTATTGGAAAATGAATTCTAGGATAAGGCACTAAATTTGTTTGAAATTCTTGTAGATCCACATTTAAAGCTCCTTCAAATCTCAATGAAGCTGTAATTGCCGAAACTACTTGCGCCTCGAGACGATTTAAATTTGTGTAATTTGGTCTCTCTAGTTTCAATCTTCTGTTAAGGAAAAGTAGATCATTTTTTTCAAAGTATTTTCTAGTCGTAAAAGTACAGTTTTTAGTCCAAAATGTTGATTAATTAAATTATAAAAAATAATTAGGTTACGAAGTATTTTATAAATTAACTAAATTAATGATTTTTTGTGACACTAGAAGTTGCTTTATTCATTTTCTTTGTTTAACAATTTGCACAAATTTAAATCTGCTTATAGTTGAAATACAAGAATTGTTCTCAAAAATTCTAATAAAATTCTTTGAAACAGTTTAAAATTACAAAAACTTTTTGAAAATTGACTTATTTACTAAATGTGAATCATTTTTAATTTAATAATCACCATTTAATTAAATAATTAAATATTCACATTATTTTTTAATTAAACTATAATTAAACTATAATTAAAATTATAATTAAACTAAAAATTGTTAATTAGAAGGAGAATACTTGGAGCAAATATCGTAGAGAGCTTCGTTGTCCACAAGAAAGCAAACATCTTCATAATCCAAAGTTCCATGAGTCGTTAAAACTGAATTGTAGGGTTCAACAATTACTGTCGAAATATTAGGAGACGGATAAATTGAAAAATCGACTTTTGTCTTTTTTCCATAATCATCAAGAAGCCCTTCCAATAATAGAGTTGTGAAACCACTACCAGTACCTCCTCCAAAAGATCTATAAAGAATTAAAAGAAAAAATTTCTATTTGAAAACAACTCAAAAGTTATTATATTTGTCTTTCTAATAATTAATTTATACTTAATTATGTCCCGAAAATTCTAAACGTTCTATTAAACGAAATTTATTGATTTCTTTTTCAAATTTCATAAAAAGTAATTTTTAAGGTTTCAAAATATTTAATTTATACTTTTGCCTTTTATTTCAGTGAGAACTTTTTGAAAATATTTCTTTTATTTCAAAGTTCGTAATTTTTTTAACATAATTAATAAATAATATTAAAAATATATCTAATATTTATTTAAAATTAATATAACATTAATTATTAAATTCTTAATAATAATTAATCAATTATTAAGACAAATTTTGCTGCATTTTTTTATAGTAACGCTGAGTTATTTTTGTAATAAAAATTTACTTCGAAAAAGAAATAAATTTCGTTCTTGTTGAATAATAATTTGATTAATTGTTATTTAATTTCTTTTAGTAAGATTTTAGTATTATTTTAATTGCATCCTATAACAATTTTCCACTTATATTATATTAATTATATTAATTATATTAATTAATGTTAAATTATTTTGTTTGTAACCTGAAAACTATAAAACCCGCGGGCCTTGATGCATTCTCAACTTCCCGGCGAAGCCTGTCTAAGACAGATTCAATTGCTTCACGTCCAACCGTGTAGTATCCTCTTGCAAAATTATTCGCCGCATCCTCTTTTCCATGCAGGAGAGAATTTGGATTAAATAGTTCCTTATAGGCCCCTGTTCGCACTTCATCTATAACGTTTGGTTCCAAATCAACCAATAATGTCCTCGGTGACAACTTTCCAGTCTGTAATTTCAATATTTACTTTTCATAAAAATTCATTACTGACACTAGTTATGAAGAATAATGAAAATAAGAATTATCATATTTTATAATTATTTGCATTTTTAAACATTTTTCTCTTTGTTATCATTATTATTTAGGTAATAACAAAAATAATAATCTTATTACTCGTCTTATTATTTTTATTATTAATTTTTTTTTAATTATTGTTCTTTCCCTTTATTGTTGCATTCTTATTATTATTTTATTATTATCATCATCATTGTTGTTAATATAATTTTTTTATTATTACTCTTATTGTTACACTAGAAAATTTATTTAATTCAAATAACCTATTACTTGTCTATTAGCAAGAAAATATTTAGGTACTTGAATCAAATGTTTCAGGCAATAATTTTAGTTTTTGGAATAAATATTACATATTTGACTTTAATAAAAATAATTTGGTACAAATAAATATTTATTAGATAATAGTCAAGTAATCGCTTAATTAAATTAAATAAATGTTTTTCAGATTATTATTATTGTTAATTTATTTATTTACCAAAATTAAAAGCTGTCATTTAAGGACCAAAATATATTACAAAAATCGTAGGTATATAAAAATAAATTTGACAAACTTTTAGCCGGAAAATACAATTTTTAATGACAAAAAAAACAAATAAATAAAATCGAAAAAAAAGTAAACAATCATTGTTTTCATAATAAAAGATAGGATTTATTTGAAATATTTAATAGTTTATAATGTATTAATCCATTTAATTAATAGTCTATAATACCTGTGCCGTTGAGAAAAATACTTGATGTGCTTTATCATCAGCGTCATATCCCGGATGCATAAATCCATCGGTTTTTATTCCATGTTCTAAGCAAAATAATTCCCAACATGAAGTGGCAACTTGTACTCCTGCTTGACCAATAAAAATTGTTACAATTTCCCCAGGTTTATTCATTTTTTGTCACGGTTACTTGGAATTTTTTTTCTCACTTTTAATTTGGAAAAAATTGGTTTTTTTGTCAAGGAAAACACAAAACGAAATGGAAAATTGAATATTAAATTTATATTTCTTTTTAGTTATTGAACAACATTTTAGAAAGAGAAAATTTTTTTTTTAAACTTAAAATTTAGGTTTTTTCGGGAGACATTTTGTTTGACACATCTGTCACCTAGTTTTGAACTATGCTTTGTTTTGTTTTTTTCAATCAAGTCCTTTTTTAAAAAAAAAGAAGAACAAATTCAATTTGTTTTGCCGCCCGACTTAATCTAATTATTCAAAAAATTTAATTAGAATACAAGATTTGTTCTTTTCATTAATTAATAAGTTCTAGTTGATAAATTATGTCTTTGGGCTAATGTTTATTTACCAAAAAGACGAATTAATTAATTTAGTTAGTTAAATAAAAATAAAAACTAATTCACTTTTATTTTGGTATTTATTTTTTCAACTTTTTATAAATATAATATATAATAATAATTTAAATTTTTTCTACTTGAACCAAGTATAATTTTTATTTTTTTATTTTTTAACAGACATTAAAATCAAGACTAAATTTTCTATCGTTGAAAGACGATTTGAAATAAATATCCAGTCTACAACTGAAATAATTAAATACAATAACTAATTTTCCTAATTAATGAACCATTATAGGGTAAGAACAGTATTTTTGAATTTGAAATACTGTATTTTAATTAAAAAAAAATCTTCTTCTAAGTAGAATTAAAATCAAAACGTGGCATTTCAAGTGGCGTTAATGGTGGTAGTGGTGCTAATCGTAATGAATGAGTTTCGTCGCGATGAATCTCTTCACTTGTATCAACGGAAATTTCATGTAAACGTTCAGTGAGTTGTCGAACTTGATCTTCTTTTTCTTCTAATTGGCTAAGTAAACTGCCGATTAATGATCTTAATTGTATATTAACTGTTCGTAATTCTTCAATTACAGTTCCCGTATCCTTCGGATGCTTGAATGTTTGACTCTCCTGATTTTTTTCCGATTGTGATGGCAATTCAAGAACATTTAATAGACTATCTTGTTCTTCGATAGTTCGATAAATTGCTTGCTTCAATGAACACTCGCACTTATCGTCTAAAATTCCATTCACATTTTCATCAGATCTTTTATTAATTTCTTGTTTATTGTACAAATCACGCCTTTGAGCTTCCAGTGTCGCTTTATATTCTTCATATCGCGCCTGTTTCATTCTAAAAAAAGGAATATTCTTATTTTTATTAATTTTAGTATTTATTTTTTTATAAATTAGCGAATTATAATATATAATTATATGGGTCATTCTCTGGAATCTGACGATTATTAGTTATTAGTATTATTTTGATAACTTTTTGAACAAAAGAGTTCATTAAAACATCATTTTTATACTCTTCTTGACAATTAAGAAATCTTATATGAATTTTAAATGTCAAATTTCGCAAATTTAATTTGTTACACTGAGCACTTACTTTGCTTTTATTGTCAATAATTTACTCTAAATAAAACATATTAAAATACGTTGAATTTACAGATTTTCAACATTTATTATTTAAATAATCGGCATGAATTTATCCAAAGGTTTGGTAGCCTTCATTTATTTCGTCTTTTTGAATAATGAATTTTCGATAAAAAAAATTTTCTTGGACTTTCTTTTATTAAATTCTTTAGCATTAAAGAAAAATATCATATGTAAGGTGTAAGTAATAGTTTCCTATCAAGTCAATGTAGCCTCGTTTTGTCATCATCGTAATAATAATATATATATTACCATATTAACATAAGTTTGTAACATGAAAATAATTTTGTCTTTCTCTATAGAATGTTCGTTTTTTGGTTAATATAACTTTTATGAACATTTAATTTTTTAGTAATACTAATAATTATTATTTTTATTGTAATTAATTTCAGTTACTTTTAACTATTCACAATTTAACTTCATTACTTTGGTGAAGTTCATAACGTTTATAATCAACAATTTGCAGAGAACTTCAATTTCGTACTTGATTCAATTTTAATTAACTGAACTTAATCGAATTTCAATTAATTTCAATTAAGTATAATTTTAATTAATTTGAATTTAATGTAATTTTAATTAATTTAAATTATATGAAATTTTAATTCGTTTAAATTTAATATCAATTGCAAGCTTCGCACTCAATAATTAATTTTGAAGAAGTAGCTTTGTGACTGAAAAAAGTAGTAAAAAATAAGTGACTATCGAAAAATTTAATTTGACGACTAAAATACTCGTTTTAGTTGATTCGAAAGTCACAAAAATTTAATTCTTTATTTCTCTGACATTTTCCTGATTTCAATAAAAAATATTCACTAAAAATATTTCAAACAATTTTATTAGAATTTTTTATAATAATGATTTTCTTTTAAATATTAGCAGATTTAAATTTGTGCAAATTTTCAAACAAATAAAAAAATTAATAAAATAGCTTGTAAGTAGTGTCACAAATTTAAAAAAAAGTATCCAAACAGGACAATACAATTTAATGTAATTTTAGTTTATTAAAATTTCTATAAAATTTCCACTTTCGGACTTGACTATTTTTATTTTTAAAAAATATTTTATTTACCTAACTATGCTAGCTTGTCTAGTGTGATAATCTCGTTGCAGAGCGAGAGATTCAAGTGTTGCTAATGACTGAATCGAGGGTTTCATGGAACTCTGATTTTCCGAATTACAGGAATTCGATTCTATTTGTCGTGTCTCTAATTTCGAATGTGCTTCAGTCAATAAATTAGCAACTCTTTCATGGCACTTTGCCGCTTCCTCAAATTTTCCTTCACGCAAAAAAGCTTCTGCTCTCCTTTCGCTTTCATGTGCCTGTAAAAACAATTATTATCAAACACAAAATTTAAATCTGAAATTAATAACAATAATAATAAAATTAATAATTTATACTAATAATCATAAATTATTTATAATTATAATTAAATTAATATGGGTCAATTAATAATTTATTACAATGTCAGTAAAAATAATTATCAACTGCAATTATTCTATCAAATACATTATTTATTGTTTTTTAAAATTATTTCGAAGGGTTACTCCATTATATTTCACCTAAAATCGTTGCAGCCTATTTTTAAAAAAGTCTCATGATTTGTAAAAATAATGTTTAATATCAATCGAATTCATATTTGAGAATTATAAACAAAAATTTTTTGAGTTTAACTTAGAATTTTAATTTTTAAGTTGAGTTGCACAGAAAAAAGGTTAAATTGCCAGCTGTAAAAATTTAATAAAAAATTATAGAATTAATTTAGATAATACAAATTTCTTGATTGATGGATTATTATGTTTAAACATGCCTACAAAAAATCTGCTAAAAAACGAATTTGTTGGTTAAAATGCAAGTAGATTTTTGCAAAGACAGCCAACTTCAATGTTATAAAATATTATTTGCATTTTAACCAACAAACTTGCTTTTGAAACAGATTTTTTAAACATGAATAAAACTACAAACTAGCTCGTTCTCCATCACCAAAATTTAATAAAAGTAATAAAATGGAAAAGAAGGTCAAAGTTAATTATAAAAACTAAAATTGGATTTTTTTAGTCTTGCACCAGAGAAGAAATAAGTGTTTAAAATCACTGAAAATCATGAAACACTCAATATTGAAGGTAAAATTTTTCATTTTTCTATATTATAAAATTAAAAAATTAGCACATAATATGAAAATAGATTACAAGTACTTTACATTAAGTAGCAATAAATTTTTAAATAATTCTACGCTTTTTTGAAAAATGGAAATAAAAGATAGTGACCTTTGACATTTCATAGTTGATTTTTAAAATTAAATATCAATCAAGAAATTAGTATTATCTAAATTATGTCATATTTATTTTATTATTTCATATTTTATTTTCATAGCTGTGAATCTAACCTGTTTTCTGTGCAACTCAACTTAAAAATTAAAATTCTAAGTTAAACTCAAAAAATGATTGTTCATAATTGTCAAATATAAACTCGATGAATATTAAACATCATTTTTATAAACCATGAGATTTTTAAGAAATATAATGGACTGATCCCGAAGCATTTATTAATTATCTAAATGATCAATTTTAATTTTTTCTTATTATTATGTTTAGAAATATCTATTATTATTATTATTATTATTATTATTATTATTATTATTTTAATTCTTATTTTTGTTAATATTATTATTTTTATTTCATTATAATTAGTCGTAAAAATTATAATTGCGGATATGTGAAAATAAATATTATTATTATAATTAGTCAGTCAACACTGATGAATAATTAATTTTATATCTAAATGCAAAATAAAATTAATCACTAAAATTAATTGTTTATAACAATTACTTTGATATCAATAATAATACTACCATATTGCGAATCCCTTTTTAAAAAAATTGATATTAAATTTGCCAAAAAAGTATCAGCATGTCATATAATAAACAACTTGATTGAATTAACAAAAGAAACTAATGCAAAAAAAGTTAATAATATAAATACTACAATAACGCAAAAATTGATATTTCAACTGCGTAAATAAGTTTTTTTTAAGAAAAGATAATATTATTGCATGTATATCAAAAGTAGAACGAAGTTTGGACTTACGGCATTTAAAGCAGACGTCTCCATATCTAATTTTGATAATCACTATTTATGTATCATTTCGTAAATTCCTTAAATATATAAACACTGCGTGAGTTTGAAATAATTAAGTAGAAACTTAAAAATTATGAGAAATATAATGAATCACTACATTGTTGATGTTTACAAAATGTTTCGTTTACATGAATTTTGTAATTCGAACAGGGTTAGGTTATCTTATTTCAATAGACGTTAATTTTTTGACGTACTTAAGTGTAAAATAGTAGCCTTAAGGATTTTGACCAATGAGAACACTTTGTCCAAAATGTAATAACCAATAAAAAATTCCGATTAATTGGCGTTTTTATTGGAAGATCTTGTTAAAATTTTCATTGGTTGAACAGTTTTCTTATAAGCGACACTTGCGGTTATTCACGACAGATGGCAGCAATTTAGGGAAAAAATAAAAAAAAGTCCTCTTGATAATTAAACTTGTTCTTTTCTTTTAATTATTTGTATCTATTTGAAAATAAATAGAAATATTTAATAATGTACTTTTAGAATTAAACTTTTGTAAAAGTGTTTAATTTTTCTCATACACAGATCGTTGTGGTTAAAATTTAAATTTACCGCGTTAAGGGCGTAACAAATATCGGTGGCGCGCGCGCGTTAGCTACTACATGGAGCCGGGAGCCGCCATTTTCCTTCTCCAGTGTGGGAGACAGTCGCTTGTCGAAACGATTGTTGGCCGCTTTTTTTCCCAAGGATTGAGCAAATTTCACCAAGTGTGGGGCGTCGGGCGGACGCGCGTGACCCCGAAGAAAGGAATATTGTAACTGGAAAAACGCTGACTTTTAATAACAGAGAAAAGTCAAAAAGGATCGTGAGTGAATTTTTTTTTTGTGATAAGCAAGTGATCGCCCGGTGAAAAAGACGTCGAGGACGAGTAAAAGGGATACACACAGCAAAAAAACAGAAAAAAGTCTACATCCGACAGGTTAGTGATTTTTTTTCTCTTTTCTTTTTGGAGATCTTTGTTTCTCTCTTTTTTTTTTCTTTTATTTTTCATCTCGAGGACGATGTTATCCTGACTTTCCCCCCCGGTGTGCACACGCACCGGAGAAATTTTCCCCCCCACACACACATGTGTGCGCGGCCCGGTCTGCAAATTGTGATATGGCGGGAGAGCACGACGCACTGCCCTCCAAGCCGATTATCGCGTCGAGTTCCATGACAGAATCTCGATTATTCCATAAATTTCACATCGTCCCTATTCAAGGTTAAAGTTTCAAAGATTGAATATTACGCATTAAATGTATGAAATGTAAACATATTTCTATATTCTATGCATTCGTGAAGCATAATATAGAAAACTCTTACCGGTGTGTGTGTGTATGTGTGTGTGTTTTCTAAATCCTATTTTATTTCAGAGAAAATGAATAGGTAAAGTTTTAGTTTTCTGAAAATAAATATTTTTTCCAAAAGTTGTTATAATGTGTCTCTTTAAATTGTAACCTCTCATTCTTTATTACACTTTCTCTCGCTCTGGATGCACTGTGGGGTACTATTACAAGGACACCTTGTCTATCTACTTCTCAACTCAGTTTACACATTCATATAATCAACACGTGATAAACATGTAATTCCTGATTAATCATTCATTAGTTTCCCGCCTATCATTTTACACGTATCGTTTTTCTTTTTCATCAATTTATTACATTAAAATTTTATTTACCTTTCTCGAATTTATCATTTAGCGGAAAACTTTTCCAATAATGCTTCTTTCTATAAAACATTTGTGTAATTTAAAAAATGATTTTTATTTTTTATTCTTTAAATTTTGATTAAATTTTTTTTAATTTATCAGTAGGCAAAAACAAGAGTTTGAATTCCATTTGATAATTTAGTGAAGGTTAATTACGTTTCATTGAATATGAGTTTAATTCGAAAGAAACTAATTATGTTGATAGAGGAGAATAGTTTTTAGACTTGGGTAAACATGGTGTATAATAAAGTGAAGGTTTTTCTTCTGTAATATCAATTGGCATTCAGGAACAATGACTCGCAACAAGTACGATCTCTAATTGTTTGCAACAATTGAAGTGCATAAGAAGTTACTATCATCTGATTAGCATTGGTTCAATGTGATCCACAGTTAAACTAGGTTGATGCAATTATCTTGTTACAAATGAAGCTCACGCAAGCTTTCACAAATTATCATTGGAAAATTTTTCTAATATTAATAAATGTAATCTAAATTATTATAACTATTTATTATTTTTTTATTATGTCTATTTCCTCAGTAATGAAATTGAATAACTTTTTTATAATGAAATGTTTTATTAGTTTTTACATGAAAATGGACATTTTTTGTTGTACTTTGAGAAAAAAGGAATAAAAAGATTCTCGAGACTACTGTTGGGATGAAATAAACTTCATGGAGTTTGATATATCGAAAGAAGTGAAATTGTGATTTAGCGGGAGAAGAAGTAGAAAAGAAAAAAAGAGTACACTTTAAATCATATTTATTAAGCCGAGTGTGCGTCTATAGAGACGACCGCCATTTGGTCGGACGCTTCTAGAATATCATTCATTTTATAATTCCGTCTCTCTCTTCTCTCGCACTGCACTTTGACTTTGTCTTTGTTTTTTTATACACACGAACGTTTAAAACCATTGTGTGACACATTCTTCTCGAACAGTAGTAACATGTTGTCTCTTAATACGTATCCAGAAGTCGTTAGAATACCTCTATTTCTCTGACGCAGATGATACACCGCGAATAATTATCTTGCTCTCTCTCTCTCTCTCTCTCTCTCTCTCTCTCTCTCTCTCTCTCTCTCTCTCTCTCTCTCTCTCTCTCTCTCTTATATTCACCCGTCTTTCCTCCCCTCTTCCACGTGTTTCAAATTATCGCTTACAAACTCTCCACTTCCACCGCAACTCTGTACAGCATCCCAGACAGATAATTTTTCAAAGGCCTTCGCTCAGAATCATCTTGACCTGCTCTAAAAAAGCCCCCATCAACTTTTATCGCTATTTCCTTTTTTTCTCTTTTTAAGAAATTCGTTTTCTTTCTCTATCTTGCTTTTTTTCTCTTCTTTGATTATTAGTTTCTTATTAATTACTATTTGTATCAAAATGTTTCCTTTCGTTCTGTTTAGTATCATCTACTTTTCCTTAAATTACTTTTCGTTGGAAATTACGAAACCATTTTTTAGAAAATTTTTTATTTTTGGTGAATTTTTTTCTAAAAATCCTTTTTTAACAAATTCTTATTTCCAGAAAATTTTCCATTTAGGAAATTAATTTTTTTTAATTCATTTTCTTAGAATTATTAGTTATTTTTAGAACACTTTTATTTCGAGAAAATTCCTTTTTTTTGAAATTTTGTTGGAAAATTAATTTTTGTTATCAAATTAGGATTTTTTTTAGAAAATTCTTTTTTCTTTAATAATTCTGGTTTTTAGTAAATTCGGTATTCTTTTAAAAGAATTTTACTTAAAGAAAATTAATTTTTTCTAAAAAAATCCTTATTTTGGAGGAAATATTCGCATTTCTTTTAGAAAACGTTTATTTCATGAAAATTTTTTACTCAAAAATTTTTTTCTAGAAAATTGTTTTTAAAAATTTTGTTCTTTAATGTAAATTCTGTTTGTTTAGAAAATTTTCTTATTTAAAGCATTTTCTTTCTTATCAATTTTTAGAATTTTTAAAATTTCTTTTAGAAAATTTTTATTTCGAGGAAATTTGTTTTTTTATAAATTCTGTTTTCTGTTTAATTCTTCTTTTTGTATCAAATTTTTTTTGTATAAAATTCTTTTATTTAAATTTTTTTATTAAAAAATCCCTGTTTTTGGAAAATTCTTTCTTCAAAAATTTCCGTTTTTAGAAAAGTTTCTTTTACAGAGAAATAATTTTTTCTTTCAGTAAATGAATATTTTTTTCAGAAAAATTGGTGATTTTTAAAATAATATCTATTTATTTCCAAAAGTGATTATTTTTTAAAAAAAGAAAAATTCTGTGTAATATCTTTTTTTTATTTCAGTTAAGAAGGGCTCTGGAAAAAAATCCATTCCCTTTTCTTCTGCCTTTGATATCACACGGGAGTTATAATATTCCCCTTCTAATTTCGCTGAACAGTTATCATTCATTGTTAAAGTCATATTCGACCTCTTTTTATGGGGAACGATGATGCGCCTATTTCTTAAATAAGATTTACATAATTGCATGTGGTATAGTTGCATCGCTCACTGCGCAACGATTTACGCTTGATGACCAGAGTGATTTCATTCTAGAAAATTGCTTCACGACTTATACATCCAATTATTATTTGCCATTAAATATAGAACACTTGAATTCAATACTGTGCATATGGGAATAAAAATTATATAACATTAATTTATTTTTTTTTTATTTAAATTAAAATATATTCAGATTACAAAAATGCAAATTAGAATAAATTTAGATTAATAAATTTCAGTTAAATCTATTAAAAGGAATATACTTTATATTAAAATATATTCAAATTTAAAAAATTATAATTCAATTATAAATTTAAATTGTATTATTTTTTAAAATTTAAATTGAAGTCAAATTGAAAATAAAAAAAATAAGTCAACATTAAACAGAAAAGAAAAATTAATGGAAAAAGTAAAAATAATTAAAAAAAACCGTAAAAAAATAAAAATGTGTATAAGTTGAATCGGGGTTTATTTATTATTTTTTTGATAAAACAATGTTTTAAAGTTAGTTTATATTTTTTCTGTGTGATGAAATACGTTATTTTATTCCAAAAATATAAATTGCGGTATGGGAAAATTATATATAAGAAAAATTGGAATTTCTTTTTAGGAACTATTTTTAAATTTTTCCTCTATCAGAAGAACTCGCTTGTGTGTGTAATTGCGTGTATGAAAAAAGGGAATGTAAATATACTTGAGAGAATTGCTTTATCGCGCATTGATCAGTCGCAAATTTATAATCGAAGCGTAAATCGTGATCATGCTCGTGATACTGACCAGTTGCATTATTTGCAGACGCAATCATGTACACAGTCATGTGATTCGGCTGAAATCATCCAATAAAAATTTATCCCCTTATCAATTTAATAAATATCTTAATTTCCATATTAAAAAATTAACAATTTTTAACTCACAAATAAGAAAATAAATTTTTCTTTTGAAAAATTAAGCTTTAAATATTTCAAGGGTAAAATTTTCATCTAATGACTTTTTTTCAATAATAATATTCTATTTTTGCTATATATCTGCATTTATCTTATTTTCGTGTGTAAATATCAGTTTGAATTTATTCTTGGAACTTAAGCGATGCGTGCACAACTATTATAAGGGACATGCATGGAATTCTTATAATTTATAATATATGGTATACTCAGTTAGTCGAAAATTCGTCATTTTGGAACCGAGGACACGCGCGTTCGTTAAATACAAAACACACTCTCGCGATGAAAGGAAGAAAAAGAAGAAAAAAAATAGTCGCGAATCTTATTGCATTATTCATTGCCTTTGAGATCGTGTCTTTCCATTTGAATTCAAGATTAAAAATACAACGTGACAGTTGACACTGTATTAGTTCAATTGTTATATTAATTCATTAAACAATGAGTTTTATCTTTTTCCTATACTCTTTTTCTCATCTGTTATAAAAAGTAGTTCGCATTCTGTGTATAATAATAATAATAATAATTTCATTTTATTTAGTTCGAAATAATTTTTCCATTATTTTTAGGTGTTGGGAGAGAGGGGTGGAGGGATATAGACAATATAGAGAGGGAGAGAGGCGAAGAATCTGTGAGCTAATTCGTTGTTAGCCTCACGTCAAGGAAGCCAGTAATTGTTTGACTGACATCTAATTGCGGTTAATGTCTGGCCGTGAAACTGGCTCTCGATTTCTAGTTTTCCTTAGATTTTCTTTTATTTATTTCTCTGTCTTTCTTCATTTTTCGTAAATATTCAGGAAATTTAATTCTTTTGTAGACGAGTAGTTATACTTTATTCATTATATGTGGACCTTTCACGCATGAAAAGGGCCGATTTTGTCGGTTTTAGTTTTCGAGATAATCGCAATTTAGTCATTACCATGAATTCTAAAAAGAAACTTTACATTTTTTTTCTATTTTGTCTATTGAGTGACACTAATGAAAATAAGTTGTTCAATATTCTCTAATTTAGATTTAGAGAGATAGGGAATCAATTAATTAGATAAAATTCACATGACAAAAGAATCACTTGTCAACATAATTCATTTCCTATATAGATTGCACTTGATACAATTTCCACTTGACATCATTCTCACGGGCAAAATTCATGTTTTGTCGGTTGTAAACTTGATATTAAATTTGACACTAATTGCACATCATATCAAGAATCATGAAGTTTATATAAATATAAATTTTAGAAATCTTATTAATATCTACGAGAAGATTGTTGAATTTATATTTTACTTTTAGAATAATTCTCACGATATAATAAGATTTGCTGTATAATATAGTCTAATAATCACTTGGCATAATTTTCCTTTGACATTAATTGCACTTGTGATCATTTTGAATTCATGTAAATTTGCATTTAACTTAAATTTTCCTTTTAACATAATTGTCACTTGAGATTAAAACTTACTCGACATGAGTGTAGCATTTGTTATATTTATTTTTTTGATATAAAAATTTGTCCTTTATAAAATTTATAATTATTTTGTCGAGTAAGTTTTCTATTAATATTGAAACTTAATGCAAAAAAATTAAAGTTAATTTGAAAATAAAAACTCGTTTATATTCATAATTGTCAAACTTTTTAAATTTGATTATATGGGTAGATCTACAGAAGAGGGATCTCTATATTCAATTTTTTAGACTAAAAGTGACCAAATTCTTAGTCTCCTGGCATTTTATGACAGAATACACATATGCTTAAGCTGTAAAATTTACAATTTGTATTTTTTTGACTGGACACTTTAAGGTAATTTTGATAATTGATTTTGAAATTCCAAAATCGACATCACTACAAGGCTTCCTTATTTGGAGAGGAAGCAAAATGTGAGTTTTTAAATCACATCAATAGTATAATGATAATATTAGTAAATGTAGAAATAATAAACAAATAATTAATAGTAATAACAATAATGAAAATAATAGTACAAAAAGAAACATTAATATGACAATGTCTAAAGAAGAACTAGACTTTTATTGAAAACTGGTTTAGAAATAGGTTATGCACTCGATGAGATTATGCATTCTAATGAAACTTGATAGAACGAAAACGTTGCCTCGCAATCAGGAACTTGTTAGTCGCTCTCCTCATATATATATATATATATATATATATATATATATATATATATATATATATATATATATATATATATATATATATATATATATGGGGGGTTTTAGAGTCACACAAAGTTACACAGATGCAAAGACAGACATTTATAATACCAACAACTCATATATAGTTCACAGTAGCTCGTAATTCACACACTCTCTCATAATTCACTCACTCATAGTTTACACACGCACATACAAACATAATAATACAACTCGGTATTAACACATATACAAATGTAATTGTGTGTACATTTTTTAATCGTAAAACACACATATGTAGATATTTTCCCATAACACACACTTGCACAAATTAAATCGAGTCCACTACACGTTTGCGTAACTTTCGCCAAATTTAACGCAAATACTACAGAACGAGAGAGTCTCGTCATTTTCTCTCTCTCTCTCTCTCTCTCTCTCTCTATCTCCTTTTTCTTTCTCACTCTTTCTCTATCGCAGCGAATGCGTATTCGATTAAATGCGAATTCTGTCGTCGTATGTACCCAGGCGGAAAAGTCGGACGAATGCCGGATCAACCAACCGTCAAGAATCCGCGCCGATTGATTTGGAGAGTCAATGCCGGTACAGGCAGTCTGTACCGATTCGGGTGTTAATGTCTGCTGGCGCGGTACAAAGACGGATCCGACCGCCGGATCAAAATTTATACTGTGGTATAATGGCTGTGCGTCCGGCTCGGTACAGATTTCATGCCGCCGAACAACCGGCGTTGTACTGGCATTCGTCCGCCTGGCAACCGGAGCGGTGCAGGTATTCTACTGGAACGTGACTATGTGTTGTAATGGCTGTACGTCCAGCTCGATACAAATTTGATGCCACCGAACAACCGGCGTTGTACTGGCATTCGTCCGTCTGACAACCCGAGCGGTACAGACATTCTACCGACTGCGGACTAATATCATTTATGTTCTTATTATTAAGATTTCAATTAATAATAATATGCTAAGAATATGGCTATTGTCATTGTTTTTCTAAAAAAATTTAATGTTTTCTAAAATAATTTTTATTTAATTAACACATTATTCAGAATTTTCAGAATTAGATTTTTTACAATGCAAAAATTTAGCTATAGTCTTATTGTTTCAATAAAAATTAATAAAATAATAATTATAGTAATAAAAATGTTTAATCTATTATGTTGTAAAAAAATTTTGTAGGAGAATTGTTTAAAGTTTAAATATTAAAAAAAGAATTAATAATAAAATAGAATATAAAATTTAATTTTAAAAATTAATGAATTTGAAAAATAGGTTTTAATTATATTTTTATTTATTAATTAACAAATAAATTAAAGAATTACATTTTTTTTGTTATAATCAAATTTTTTAAATATTTATAAATAAAGTATACAGATAATTATTTATAAATATAAAAAAATGAATAATAAAAATAAAAAATAAATATAATAATAATAATAGAATAATTAAAAAAATAAAAATTTTAAAATATTGTTTTAAAACACTAGATTTATTTACATAATATTCATAAAATGCTAAAATATCCCAAAGTATTTGTAAAAGTATTATTTATTGTTTGCTTCGTAGCGGTATTACATATCGACATTATTATGCTCAGATCCGCATGCGAGCGAATAGCGTAGTGGTTAGCGTGTTAGACTTCGGTGCTTCGATTAGGAATAGCTTGGGCTTCGTATCCCACTTGCGAGCGTTTAGAATTTTAATGTGTAAAAAAAATGTAGAATGTGTTAAAAATGCTGGAAATGATATATAAATAAATATTAATTAACATGCACCATGCATAGTTAATGAAATATTTTTTTATTTTATTTTTCAATAGAAAATATAATTTAGTCTGGCTAGACGGGCGAATGCCAGTAGAACGCCGGTCCGCTGAAGCGAGTCGTCTTTGAAAGAATATTTGGCCCGCCGCGGTTGCTAGAGCGGGCGAATGCCGGTACAACGCCGGTTGTTCGGCGGCATCAAATTTGTACCGAGCCGGACGCGCAGCCACTACAACACATTGTCATGTTCCAGTAGAAAGCCTGCACCGATCCGGTTGTCTCGCGGACGAATGTCAGTACAGTCTTACCGACGTCTGTACAGGCGCGGTACGATGCCAGTGGTAAATTTCCGCCTGGGTACGATTAATATTTAAGTCGATATTTAAACGAGTTCTCGTTCTCTCTGTCCTTACGTAATTTTACTCAACACACACGAAGCTGCTTATTCAGCGATGTGATGACCCGTATTTGTACTCCGCGACACTTCTGTTTTTTTTCTTTTTTACTGGAAAGCAATTTATATGTTACGCGATTCAAAAAAAAAAGCATCTTAGAAGCAAGTATTTTTAGATTATATTTGTCATTTTTTTGCATTTTGTTTTATTATTGAAAAGCAAACTACAAAGTTAAGTTCAATTAGAATCCATTCACATATTACGTCACTTTATTTTTGGCCATTTTTGACCCCCCCCCCTCTCATATCACACTATTATATACATTAGCGCCATTTTTTCTGCTGGATGTCACAAATTGTTTGACCTCCCCTACCCCTTAAAGTGTGACGTAATATGTGGATGGCCCTTTATGGGTTTATGAAAAATTTGTCGTACTTATGACTCTCTTAATTTGAATCAGTTAAAAATTATGGTTTTAACTGATCATAAGTGGCTGATTTTTTGCTTCTAAATCAGTTAAAAATAACTGAAAAATTAGTTAAACTTGACTACTCTCTAAAACTGAATCAGTGGAATTTCACTGAGAATCAGTGAAATTTGACTGAGAATCAGTGACTCTATTCTCGCGATTTGAATCAGTGAAATTTGACTGAAAATCAGTTAAAAATGATTGAAATTTCAGTCATATTTCACTGATTGACCAATAAAAAAGTTACTGGAAATTTCAATCACACATATTGAAAATTTCAGTTATTTTTTAATTGGCCAATCAGTGAAATATGACTGAAATTTCAATCATTTTTAACTGATCTTCAGTCAAATTTCACTGATTCAAATCGCGAGAATAGAGTCATTGATTCTCAGTGAAATTTCACTGATTCAGTTTTAGAGAGTAATTAAATCAGTTAAAAAATTTACAGAAACATGTAAGGCTCCTTAGAGAAAAAAAAGATTATTATTTTTATTATTATTTAGCATGAGAACCTGAAAAAAGTCTGGAATTTTAAATTTAGTTTTTTGTAAGGAGCCCTGACTTCGAACTCGTTTTTCTCGAAATTAAGTTTTTGGCACAAAAGTCAGTCACTGATTGACAGTTCAAACCACTCTCTCTAAAACTGTATCAATGGAATTTCACTGATTTACCAATGAAAAAGCTACTAAAAATTTCTGTCACACATATTAAAATTTCAGTTGTTTTTTAATTGGCCAATAAGTAAAATATGACTGAAATTTCAATTGTTTTTAACTGATCTTCAGTAAAATTTCACTGATTCGGTTTTAGAGAGCATGATTTTTGACTGATTCAAATTAGGAGAGTAATAATTACAACAAATTTATCAAAAACCCATAATTAAACTATAAACTTTGTAGTTTACTTTTTTTTAAATTTGTGACACTAAAGGCTACTTTACAAAAAATCTGCTAATAGTTGAAATAAAAGAATTTATTATTCTAAAAAATTCTAATATAATTCATTGAAACAATTCAAAATTTATTAAAAAAATATTTTTAAATCTTTCGCAAGAATTCAATTGTTTTTAAAATAATAAAATTCTTTTCGGCTCTCTAAATCGAAATTAGTAGAATTCTACTAAGAAATAGTAAAATTTTACTAATTTTTAGTAGAATTCTACTAATTAAAAGACACTTATTTCACTAAATGAATTTGTAAAACTATTTTATTAACAAAGCAGTTCAACGAACTGTTAGTAGAATTCTACTAAGCAATTAGTAGAACCTTTTAGCTAAAAGTCAAAATAAGTGCTATAACATCAGTATTTTTCACACTTATCATAATGAGCCCTTTACTCGCCTCATTTTGAGTCCAAAATTTTTCTGTAAAGGTATTTTTCTTAAACATAAACTATAATGTTTTTGCTTAGAAACCTTTTCTTTGAAGCGTCACAATTTTATTGTACGTATACATTCATATATATATAAAGGTATACACACACTTACGTTTCTCGTGCTGACTTGTTTTATAGATAGACTACCTGCTTGAGAAAGTTAACTCGTCGCTCCAGTAACAATGGAAACTCGTTGCTGCTGCACGAAAGCGGAAAACGCGCTCGAGTGCCTTTTCTTAAATTTTTTCCGTTTCTCTCTCTCTCTCTCTCTCTCTCTCTCTCTCTCTCTCTCTCTCTCTCTCTCTCTCTCTCTCTCTCTCTCTTTCTCTTTCTGTCTTTACTCACCAATCGTGTCCTACGATCTCTGTGTCTCGAGGTACAAAACAAAGCAAAAACCATTTCTTTTCTTTGGCCTTTTTTTTGGTTTGTTTAAAAAATATTTTTTTTTCATGTCGCGCGTCTCCTCACAAGTTTTCATCGAGTTCGCCACTGTCATGGTCCAAAGCTTTCATGTCTCTTTCGTTTTTTCTCCGAGCGATAAACTCTTGCCTTCTTGTCATCGTTCATCATTTATTCTGTAGTCGGAAAGTTGCGAGTTGAGGTAGACACCAAAGGCAAAAATAAAATTCAAACGATGATCAATTATTACTACACATTTTTGAGAATTGTATATTATATGTTGAATTTAGCGAAGCTTGAAAACTTTTATCAGATGAAGAAAAATTTTGCTCTCTAGTGACACAATTTCTTCTTGTTTGTTGCCAACTTGAGCAATTTCATTGATGCTTTGCAACGATTTTTTGGATAATGTAAAGGAATGCGTATAGCGAAACTCCTGACTTTGTATGCCAGGGAATAATAATGTTTGGAATGATGTAAATCAGAATGGTTAGAGAGAAAGAGAAAGAGTGATTGAGAGGGGGAAAGTAGATATTTAGATTTTCAAGGCACGAAAACTCGGAAAGCATCTTCTTAACGTCGCCCTCTCTCTTCTCGTTCAAGTCTCCTCCACACAGCATATTATTATACTTGGAAATGTGGAATTCCCCTGAATACCGACAATGACTGAATCCCGTATGTCGAATATTTTCTTTTTCTTTCTTCATTCTTCTTTTTTTTCGCCACTTTAAATCGATATATACATATATGTACTGATGAAAGTGTCATTTTGAAAAAAGTGAAAAATAAAAGAAAAATAAACATTTAGGAAAATGTGTATTTAAAGTGAAAGGTTTTTTCGAATTATTTTTATCGCTTAAAATGACGAGAAAATAATGCAAACTACAATTGGTTTTTGTCTTCCTAACAAGTTCAATTATTGATTATCACATGTAGAATACACAGTGGTGACACGTTTGCGATAGTTTGCAATATACTTTGTATAAACGTTGATCCCTTTCGAATTGTACACGTACAAAAAGAAAATAAATTCTGGTATCGTTTGTATCTTAGTTCTAAAAATTAATAAAATAAAAGACAGCTTATTTTTAAACTTTAAACAAGATTAGGTCAAATCTAGAAATTAAAATCATACACCCAAGGCTAAAATTGAGTAGAAAATGGCACTCTTTAAATTTGAAATGGTTATAAGTAACTAATGAGATAGTAAAAAAGTCAGTATCCAGTAATACTTAAGGAAGAAAAGTTTCAAGCTCAGCGTTGAAAACTATTATTTTGGGTTTTGAGAGATCAAATAATATCAATAATCTATTTAACATTCATAAGGCTGAAGTCCACAACGTTTTTAAAAACGAAAACAAAAAATAATGGGACGGTTCTTTTATTTTTGATTGTAAATAATGTTATTTTTTATAATTGAATCCTTAGTAACAACTGATTTATCTTAAAACTTAAAGTACAGGAAAATTAGAAATTAATTTTATTTCAAAAAACCCTTTTTTGATTTTTCGTTTTTAAATACGTTGCGTACTTCAATTTCATTAACATTCTTTATTCACCTACGAAGTTAAAAGAATGCTCAGGAGTAGTTTTTAATATAAAACCTTATAAAAATATTGTTTTACTCTTCATTTTTGCATAAAAGAAAAAACATCTTTGTCATTCATACTTGAAATCTAAATCTGAATATGTGAAACTTCACTTATTATTAGTTACAAATCGCCTTCTCGATCAATAAGTGCATATACACTTATAAATAAGTGAACTTTCCACTTTTTTTGAGTGACATTTCACTTATTACAAGTGTATGAGAAGACGGCTTATTCGCCCAAATTATAATATTTATAATTGTCATCATTGTCATATATATCGAAATTTAAACGTAACCTTTAGAGGGACACTATAGTGGCCACCATTTATTTTGACGAATCTTTTCATCAAATTGACCCTCTGAAGGTTAATATTCAACATTTTCTCGAAAAGTAGGTGCCTATAATTTAATGTTAACATTACTACAATATTAAGGATTGATATTTGTTATAATTTATTTTTAATTGAATTTTCATATTATAAATTTGCTAAATTTTAATTTTTGAGTTGCTCTGCGTAAAACATTTCAATAAACTTTTCAAACATATTACAACCTGTTTACACATAAGGAGAAAACTATACTCTAAACATATACAATAAACAAAATTGCAAGATCTTTTTAAAAAATTTGGTTTTTATACTATAATGTAAAGTTTTAGATTTAATGTTATATTACTAGAAAAAATCAGGATCAGTCAATTTGTAGTAATTATAATTGCAGATTAATCAATTTCATTCTCATGTTATCAAGTTTTGTTTACTTTTTTAGTTATATTTACTTTAGCTATATATTAATTACATGTTAAATACAAAAAGTGACAGGAGAAATTAATTAATTGGAATAAAAGTTGAGAAAAGAATATACAGTAAAGAAGGAGGCGAGAATCGGGACAGAAATTTATAATGAAAAGCTCAGAGGTCGTAGAATCGTGTATGAAGGGAAAGAGGAGAAGCTGCTAACTTAGGTCGTCTTAGACAACGACTTTGGACTTACGCCAATCGATTCGTCTCTGAAAAATGTTCCCAGCACACGTGTTTCAAAATTCTTCTTCATCGCTTTCGACAGTACCTGGAAAATTATTATTTTCGTTAATATAAAAATGTTGAAAGTGCAACTTTTTTTTTCTTCAAAATAGCAATTCACTTATAACAGAACAACAACAACACGCAAAGAAAATGTGTAAAGTTACTTTTACTGTTTATGAATTAAACTTTCTATCATAAATAATTGAATTAAACTCTCTAGAAGTTCTGTACATTTCTGACAATTTTCACCTACTATTTCCGGATGAGTAAATTCAAGTGTAAGTGAAAACAAAAATTTTCATAGTAAATTTTAATAGAAAGTTAGTAAAATTTACTTGGGCCATATGGGGTGGAAAGTACTTTCCTAAAATATTTAATTTGTCACTAAGTTTTTGGACAGTTTTGGTTTTATACTGTGTAAAAAATTATTTTCTAATGTTCCTAACTGAAATTGAAGCATTTTTTTAAAGACTGGAGCTATAAAAAGTGTCTACATAATTTTTGTCAAAATCTTAAGTGAATGAAAGTACAGAAACTATTAGTGACATTTTCGTTTCCAAAAAGCCTGAATCATAGTTTTCGACGTTAAACGTCGACGTTAATTTCAGAGACAGATTTAAAAAATTAAATATGGTGGATTCAATATAGCAGACGACAAAATTAAAAGTTCATTGTATTGGCTTCAAATTTGTTACTCGGAGATTTTTAGGGTCACTATGATTGCGAATCAGAAGTCACTTTTTAAAAATTAAAAATGGCGGATCTAATTTATCGGACGACAAAATTAAACCTCATATGGTATTGGCTACAAAAACGTTTTTGTAAGTTTGAATCTTCAACAATTGTTAAAACTTAAAATTTACGATAACTTCTTTGTAGTCTTTTTTCGTCCGCCATATTAGATCCACAATTTTGATTTTGAAAATTTGACTTCAGATTCGTAATCAGTGACCCCGGAAACCTTCAAGTTATAAATTTAAAAAATTAAAAAAATTGTATATATCCTGTTTCAAGTTTTGGAATATTTTTTACTTTCAGGCTCCATTTTGAATAAAAAAATATAGAAATCTTAAAACGTTAAGTACATTGAGAAAACTGAAGATGTGGACTAAACATTTGGAGGGACATGTGCTTGAAGATTTTTTAGGTCCCAGAAGTTGCCATCGATGCTCAGCATCGAAAAATATCTTTTTGGTGAAACCAAAGAAATTTCTTGATTTTTCCCAAAATTTAAAGTTAAAAAAGTACTCTTAAAAAGTTTTTTACTCCCTAGGTGACTTTTTTTTATTTAGCAAAATAAGATTGTTTTTTATGATTAGCGTCGTCGTTAACTTCAGGGACCTAGTATTTCACTAATTCAGATTTCGAATTAGCAATATTTGAACCTTCAGAACATTTGTGACATTAAAAAAATACTCTCCGGAAGTATAGTAAAAATAGTAGTTAAAATTAAAAATAAAAATGCGTAGTTATAATATGGTTTCGTTAAAGAAATTGTTAAATCAGCACTTGTGAGCGAAATGAAATGCAAAACAAAAGAAATTGTCGCGCGAACCAAACTCTCTGTTAAAATAAAAAAAAACCTGCTCCATTTCCTATATAAAAACGAAATGAAACTGCGTCTCACTTATTCGACTCTTAATTGGTGCAAAAAAATAGAAAAGGAAAAAAAAATTCGCGCTCAACGAAACTCGATCAATATAAAAAATAGTCGAGAAATTGTAAATTCTTCCTTTCTTCCAATTTATAGTTCTATGTATGGAAATTGTGTGTTATTCTTGTTACGAACATTAAAAATCATCATCATCATCTCGATCATTCAAGGAAAAAGTGCAATTCTCGTCGCTTTACAATGCGAATGATACTTGGCTTGTGCGTTTATATAGTTTTGAAACGAGTGGACAAATAAATGCCACGGGCGTGTCCGCGAGGAAATAATAATCGACTTAACCAATGGACTTCACACAACAGCCATTTCGGAACGTTTCGAATGTGTGTACGACTCGCTCGTAAAACTGGTTTGTCTTGAATTGTCTGGATTATCCTTCTTCCACGAAAAAGAAGTTAATCGAGAGAACACGCCAGGGATGATTGACGACCCACTTCTTTTTCTTTCTCTGAATTTGTCATTATCGATATGAAAACTCCTTTTCCAAAAAAATTTCAAAAATTGCAAATCTGAATTGGATCCAGTCAGGATCCTTGTGTCCTTGTCGCTTAGATTGTAATTCCTGTTGCAAAATATGAGAAAATGAACCTAATCTTTAATGTCATGTCGTATCATCACTTTCGGTATTATTCAGGAGTAGTGAGTTTTCTTCTTTTTATTCTCGACTTTTCGAAAACAAAACTGGTTTTAGTAATGTTTCTTATTGGGTGAAAGTATATTTTATACATAATCGGAATTAATTTTATATAGTTGGGAAATATTTGTAGGTTGCGATTAAAATGTGTTCTCTTCTCGGGACGTTGTGAAAGTGGATATACACGAATCTTTTTAGGAATGACGAATATGTATACATGAATGTGTATATGTATGTACTCGATTTGGGAAGTATAAAAGCGAGTGTGTCTCTCCCTTTGGTTTGAAACACACTCTTCTCGATTCACATATACATGTGGCCTCGCTCGATTTGGCTGATGCGAACACGAAGGCATCGATCCGGCCTCATACAGTTTACATTGTACCTATCACCAACTCCGGAACTGGACTTTAGCCGAGTCGCTCGTTGCGAAAGCAGTTTTACGAGCACTCTCGTTCTTCCCTGCGACGCTCTCTGATTGCTCCACTTAATTGCGATGCGTAACGGGTCGCGAGGCGAGCTGCTACTGCTGCTGTAATTTTTTTCCTCTTTTTTTCATTGCGAACTATATACGTAAATCAATAGCACGTTTCTTGTCGCGAAATCTTTCCTAGAATCGCACCCATTTCGAGAGAGTATATAAGGCGCAGTTTCCGCGTCTATCGCCCCCGCGCCTTTTGCCAATCGGCATTCGAATCAATTTCGAATAGGTTTGCTTTGAATTATTGAAGTTGCCAAAGATTCATGTATGTTTAATTGGAAAAAAACTGTGGGTGATTTGAGGTTAATGTACCAATTGACGGATCGAACACAATTTGTCTCTGGTTTACATTTAATCTTTTTAAACTTTCGTTATTCGTCTGGTACTTTTTGTCCTAATTCTAACTACCAAATTATTAATCCCCACTTTGTTGTTCTTTTTTAGTGTTCATTGAGAAATGCGTAAACACTGGTATGTCCTCTTAACAACATCACGAAAACTCTCTTTTGCTTAATTAACTAGTCTAAAGCATAACTGTTGACCGTGAATCCATATACTGCAAAATATGCATGAATTCATACTTTTACAGGTTAACTAAATTAAATGATAAAAAAGGTTAAAGCAGAGTTTCATCATAGTATGAAAGATAGTTTGTCCTTTCCGTGTGCATTGGCAAAAGAGAAGTTTATTTTTGTAAAAGAACGTCAAAATATTCCATTACGGGGAAAAATTAATCAGGAAGCATCCACTGAAAGGTAAAAGTATAATTCGTACCATTCTAAATCAGAAATAATGATGCATTTTGAACAATTATATGTCATTGGTTTTGGAGGATATGACGTCTATCGAGAATCGTTCTACGTGCACGTCTACAATACAAATTCTCTAGAGGGTGTATTTAAATATTTAACACCTTATTTAGGCTCTTCTGATTCAGTATCAATTTTAAAATACAAATATAATTCAAATTTTTTTCAGAATTACTCACAAACAGATTTTGTCACTTAATCAGTAAGTCACTAAAAGCGATCGACTTTAGTTTGAAATTTAAGAAATATTGTCCTCGGTTTCGATCCCTAGCAAAGTAGGTCGTCCTCAATTTTCCAAATTTAATAAAAATAATTTCTAACTTTCTGGTGTAAAGTTTTAGTCCGATTTCTAACAGACCATGCACAATTTTCCAGTGCGTACAGGCACTTTTCTACTTTATAAAATTTCTACCTATTAAAATTAGAGTTTTAGGTAGAAGTTTAGCGATATTTTTGCCAGCTCGGCACTTTCTACCCAACTGCCTTCATTAATCCCTAAATATTATTCTTCTTTTGACATTTTTGTCGCGCATTTTTTAAAAAGAATTCTCCTACAAATTTTATTAACGCGCTTTCTTGAAGTTTTGTGAAAAGTAACCTTAAGGGTCAAGTTTCAATGTTTCGTTTTTTTATGTTAAGAAAGAGGAATAATAAATGTGTATACATACAAGTATAGACTTACAGGTTTATAAATCGACCTAGCTGCACTTGTGTCCTCGATAACAAGCGATTCCTAACGAATCGTAAACTAGCTTATAGTAGCATTTTCAACAATAAACAAGTAAAATAACTTGTTATAATGTCATCGCTTCTTTGTATATTATTTTCTAAACCTTGAATCTTTGAAATTTAACACTGTCTATATTTTTATTGATCTAGATAAAGATAAGTAACTTGTTTAATAGTTTAATGTCCGAATGAACTTTATTCGCAAAATTCCTCAAGTTATTTAATTTTTAATGACATTCTTAGTAATTCTCATTTTCTTCTTTATTGATTGCAAGTTCTTGTTAGGGTTTCGGAGAAAAAGTTGTTTATTTATTACATATTACAGTAAAGAAAGCTACCATGTCAGTCATAGGGAAACATGCGTTTTGCATAAGTCTGTCTCACTCACGCTCATGGGTTATGAGATGTGAAAATACATTGTTTCTCGTTTAGGGACATTTAGCTGACTATTTCTTCTTGGGATCAAAATCATATTTTTATGGATTGAAATTCATTTTTCTAGCGAACAGCAACTTTTATTCCGTAATTTAGGTTCGAGTTTTTTATACCAGTTGGAAAAGAAGGAAAGTAATCTGATGATGAGTCAGGAAATGAATTTTCTCGAGAAAGAGGCAATCGGTTGTAAATAATATTTAACGCGTAACGCTATATGATAATGATGAGAGAGAGAGAGAGAGAGGGATAGGGAGGAAGCAGGCAGGGAAAGCCATTTAGCTTATTAAAATTGTACTCGTCATTCCAAGGCAAAGTGTCGGGTTGAGTTGATTCTTCTTCCTTTTGAAAGTAACAGCTTTGAAATCCAAGCTCTTCGTCATAATAACCCAAGACTACTCGCTTGATTCTTGTACCCTTTGCCACTGATTTATTACCCGTATTTTACTCGAAGGCTCGTCCAACATTTCACGACGTTGGGAAAAGAGACTCAACGGGGAATTGATGTGCAAAAGAAAAAAGCCACATTGCTATATGAGAGAAAAGAGAAGGAGAGTGAATGAGGGAGAGGAGAGAGAACCTAAGAGTTGATCGTAGGAGTAACCGGTTGTCTTGTCTCTTTGGATCGTTCTGTATAAATTTCAGTTCAGTAACGGCTTCAGTGACGCTTTAATAGAGTAGCAATGTAAGGTCTTTGCAGGTTCCTCTCTCCCTCCTTTGATTTCAATTTCTGTTGCACCTTTTCTCTCCTGGTTTGCGATTACCACTACTGCACTTCTAGTATTACTTTTACTACTACACTATTACTACTTCTGTTACAGTATCACCGTAGTGGTATCAGTGCATTTATTTTATAACAGCACTAGTTATCCCCACTAATTTTCCTTTACTTAGCCTCCTTTATGTAACCTCTCTGGCGAACTGACCTTTCTTAACGATCAAACACGAGTTGTTTCATTTTCTCTTATAACTATTCGTCATTTGTCTCGCCCGACAAGGTCAACTTTTCAGATTCAGATTCAGTTTAAAAAAGCCCTATATTTCAAGCAGCAATAGCAATTTTCCCTTCGGATTTCTAAAAACTTGTTTTCCGATTTCATACATATATATATATTTTTTCATGCTTCATAAATCAAATATCAAGTAATGAAAAGCTTTCCAGGTATAAAAGTATAAAACGAGAACAAGTATAAAATAAGAAAGAAAAGAGACAAGTTGAGAGTCAAGTGAATGTTGATGGAGACAAGGAAAGTTTGATAGACAAGGAAAGTCAGTGACATTCGAGAAATAACGTGATTCGCTTCTTGGTTTCACATGTGCACTCACTCGCACGTGTATACTACTACGAGTTTTCCAAAGGTCCCATTTCCCGAGTTAAAAAACTTTTTCTGCTTCTATGTATGTATCAGTGTGTGTATATGTGTGTGGTCTCGCGGTTCTCTTTCCTTTTTTGTATACTCCTCTTCTATCGAACAGTGCGGTCATTTGCAGACATTCGTCCATCTTTTTGTTGTTTTATTTTTCCACACGCGTGATTTTAACTCCGAACACATCACCAGGCAGTTTAGCCACATTCCCCGAGACTTGATAATTTCACCAGTTGAACATTAAATAAAAGAAAGTCTTTAAATTATTATTACATGCATCTTCTGAATCGAATCACAGTCAAAAGAATTTTTATTTCTTGATCTTGATTTTTTTATAGTATCACTTGTGCCACGCAAAATGGGCTCATGTCGTCCCCTAAACTTCTACATTTCTCAACGTAATGAGCTAAAATTCGGAACATACTCATTTTTAAATGTAGATTGCATCATCTTTTAAAATGAAGTAAAAAAATAATAATTCTACGTTAATTCGTGTTTTAAACCTTTTACAACATGATATTAGAGCGCATATAATTACATAATTTTACTCTTTTCGCATAATGATCGCATAATTGGCTCAAAATTGTCAAAATAGAGCTTTTTAACTATAAACAGTGAACATTTTTTTTTTAGTTTTCTTTATTTTTTATAAATTAATTAAGTTATGAATAAATAAATAGAATAACGTTTGAAAAACATGCGTATTTATTAAATGTTGTTTTAAACATTTTAAATTTTTTAAATTAAAAAAAAACTATAAGTGTAAGATATGAGTAACAGATGTTACTGAGAACTACAATAATTGTTTTAAAAAGTACTTTAAGCTTCTATTGTTATACAACATTCAAAAAATATATTATATTGAATTTTGGAGTACAATAGAAAAATTTTCATTTTTGTTTAAGGAAGAATCTGACGTACAGTGAAAACAAAAGTTAATCCAATGTATAATTTCTATTTAAATGCAACTTTTAATCGCTTTAAATGTTCCAAATTAAATTCTTTGTCTTTCCACCAAAACGAACTTAAAATTTAATTTGTCTTTTTCTTTTAAATTACGATATTATGACATTAAACTAACTTTTGATCCGATTGTTTGTCAGATTCTTCCTTAATGTATTTAATAAAAAACTAAATTCTTAAATTGGTGGACATATTTGCAAAATACATGTAAAAATACGTATGTATACTGAATTTCAGTTCAATAAAATGTATAGTGTTTTAATTATTACACTGGAATATGTTACAAATAAGACAAAAAAAAGGACGACAAGCATTGAAAAGATAAACGTGTTTGATTCAGCATTTTTTTGTTCTCCCCTCCACTCCTCCTTATACAGAGATTCGAATAAGAATTTCAAAATCTTCTGTCGAATCAGCCAAAGCTTAAAGTCCTCGTGATGCTAACGTAATCTTTTTTCGTTCATGTGTATATGTGTATATTTGCATTCCAGCAAATTTCGACTTTCAAGTGAATTTGCAATTGTAAATAAACACTGAATTGCAAAAAGAAAAAAACAAACGAGAAACAAGAACAGTTAACCGAAAGTGAAGCTGATTGAAAAAGAAGAAAAAATAGAACGAACGCAGTATGGGAAAATAATATATTTACATAAAAAAAATAGTCATTAACATTAAAACAAATTACCATAAAACAAGAATTGATCGAACATGGGGAGAATTTGTTTGTAGAAAAGTAATTATAACGACGTTGTCATAAAGTCATTGAAATTTCCACTCCCCATTAAAATGATTTTATATACTCGATTAAACATGAAATAATCAGGAGAATTGTGCGAACAAATACAACACCATTTGTACTGTTTGATTGACGTAGCCGGAGGCACGAGGAAGGTCATAAATGACCCAATAATTGCTATTGTGCTCCCTCAAACTATCCCATAAAATACACAGAATTATCCTTACTTTATTAGTATAGGAAGGATTAAAGTGTATGCATTTTATCGATTTTTTTCTATTAGAATATTCTATATATTATTTTACAATATTTTTCACAGAAAAATATTATATTAAAATAAATATTTCCGCTTGTCAAAAGAAATAAAAATTGATTTTTAAGAATGCTTTCTAGATAATTTTACGCAGAAAAAACATAGTGGTCTGAAATTGTTTACATCCTAACATTGAAATGACTGATAAAAGTAGACTATTTTTATGACCCTGAGGTTAACGTTGACGATTGGCATCGAAAATTATTGTTTAGGGTGTTTTGAAAAGAAAATGTCACTAATTTCTGGATGCATGAATATTTGTAAAACTATTTGTCATAAAGTTTATTAAACATTAAATTTGTTTTATTTAAGTTATTCGTTAGACATAAATTTAATTTGGCATAATTTTATGTTAAATGAATTTTAATTTCAATGAAATTTATATCAAATGATCAAGTCAAATGTTTTTATGACAAATAACATTTCTATAACTTTGAAATAATCGTTTAATTACTTCAAAATTCAGTCAAAAATGGGTTTAATGAAAGTAGTTTTAGTAAAAAGTGGACTAAAAGTATAAGATTTATTTTCCAAAGTGTAGTCAGTTGTAGATTATTTTTATTTTTAGTCTTATTTTATACCCATTGAGAATATTCGTCTTTAATGTTGTGAATAATAAAAAGATATAGGTACTATACCGTGAATTAAAAGTATATAGAGAGAACTTTTTCGTTTTGAAATACATATAGAAGGAGAATAAGGGAGCGACACATCAGTGTAGTCACTAATGCTTCGAGTTTGTCGAAAATTGACAACTAAAATGTTTCAAAAGCTACAACTATGCTCTCTCAAGTTTTCTCCGTAACTATGTTACTTATGAGTTAGTAGACGACACTCTTTCGCTCGTTTATCTCGATGATATAGAAAGCTGTAAAAACAAGGTCTTAAATCTATTTACTGGTTTTAAATTTTTCACTTATATTTTCAACGAAGTGTAACTATAAAATTTGACATAAATTATTTCCTATTTGATTGAACAATAAAGATAACTAAACAATAACAATTAAAACAATTTCTGGGGTGTTTTCGATTGAAGTCGGCACTATAAGAAATTTGTCGTATTTTAAAACCAATTTCGACCAAAACGACTACTTTCTGAAGTTAGTCAAGTTGGTGACCTTATTATCGTCAAAAGAAGTGTGTAATTCATCGGAATTAGGTTTCGTAGCACTAGAGTGGGAATAAGTTAATTATATTGTTAGAAAAAGCAATTCTTACTAGACAATAAAAAAATGTACGAAAATCGGTTACAAGATCAGTTCCTAACTGAATCGTAGCTGGAGATTTGTGAACTGTTGCAACTCCTCTAAGTTGTAAAGTATAATATAGTTATTTAGAATTTCTAACCAAGTTGGGATAAACTCTGCCATCCGTACTTGAGTGATTTAAGTACTTTTAACCTCGGTCTCCGATTATTTCCCTCTCTGTGTGAAGACACTAACTGCAATTGTACTTTAGTGCTTCTTTAGGTTTGAGACTAAAAAGCAGTATGTGTATAAATGAGTGTTGAAACTTTAAGTCATTTATCAAATCTAGACTTCCAGTGTAATATCTTACTTGCAGCATAGATTCATTTTAGGTTATTGTGCTGAATTAGTCCAACGTCTGTTCGTTACAAATTTTGTTTGTAAGACGAAATTTTTATGCTTATTGCTTCTAAAACTCCTGGTAGAAATTTAGTATAACTAAGGCCATGTCTAAGATGTCCGAGCTTCAAAAGAAAAAAGTGCAACGACTTTGACTACTGGACGAACCCGTTTAGACCCCGGTTGGATCCGTTTCGACCGAGTCAGCGACTTTCTGCGTGTCAACTGGGTTGATTTTTGTCCTGATCGGAAAAAACCGGGAAATATGTGTAATAAATCAAAGTTGATTAAAATAAAAAGTCTTTATTAATATCAGTAAGTACAATTTTATAACCGTTTCTCGCGACAGTTTGTCGTAGACTGATATGATTTCTGTAATTGTCGGTGGATCATTTAGTTCCCGAAATTTGTATATTAAATACTATTTTGACATTTCTTACATATGGAGTTGTGTCGATTAAGGTACTGCAGAGGTTTTTATGCCTAATCATGATCATAAAAAAAACTGATGACGAATTCCAATAAGAAGGCTGCCTTTCCTTTAGAAATTGAAGAAGATGAAAAAAGGACTGAAAGTTGTTTTTAGAACGAAGAAAAGGAAAATGAAACCCACTTTGTGATTTATTTCCCTGTGTCGCCTATTGATTATCGTGTATCCATAGCGAAACGCCTGTTTTTGAGTGATGCGAATTTCTAAAGTGTCACATCATTTATGACTCAATTTCCCGAACTGATTCTTGTTACCCCCTCTCCTGCACTCCCCACTCGTTGTCGTCACTGAAGGTTAAGTACGAGCCAGGGATAATAGGGGTAGCGCATCGTCATTGTAAACAGACTCGAGCAGTAAGCAGCTCCGGGATTTAGTTCTGGGTACAGGAGTAGGAGGGAGAGGGAGAGAGGGAAAACGATGTGGAGTTGTTGGCTGGGGCAGACGTAGGGCTAAAGAAGGATAGAGGGGAAGAAAGAGTGGGGAAGACGACCGTCGAGGGTGGGAAGTTGCCATCGATCGGGCCGGCCATTGCTACTCCACTACTAGGAGTCAAGATGCCATCCCACTACACCGAGAACTAAACTCCATGAAACTACTCCCGCCACGCACTTGTCTTGTAGACACATACACTCACACACATGTCCGCGAATCTACCTGCGTTCACGCGTTTCTGCTGAGAAAAGAAACTCCACAAGATAGGAGAGAAGCCCTTTATTGGTTTCTCAATATACGATATATGTATAAATCCCTCCTTCGGGCAAGGATTGAAATTCTTCACATCTCCAAAATGGGCACCTAATGAACCTAATATTTAATCACGTCACTCTTCTCCTATTCTCGTTCTTGTTATTCCAAAGTTTGTTTTTCTGATACAAATTGTTACTCTGTTCCGGTCCAGAATCGCTAAACACATTTCTGCGAACATTTCTGTAATGGCGATATCAAAGCCGTTCGTAATGGCGAGAGGAAGAGTAGAGGTTCGAAAGTCTCCTATAGGGAATCCAAAAGACTAATGATTCTAATAACATTTGATCTGTTAATTAATAAGATAAGTCAGGAATTCTAAAATTAATAGATTGTATTTTTACATTCTCGTTTTAAAAGATACTTTTAAAATTGTTTATGTTGAATGAAATATCGTTGGTTCTAGAGTATTATTGGGGGTATGACTATATAACTTGGGTTGAGTGTACTGGACCTGGTGAAGGAAGGAAGGGATGGAGAAGGCAGGAGGAAGAGTTGAGAATTAAGAGGAGGAGGAGGTATGAAGCAACAAAGTCAGCAATTGCATCGTAACTTACGAGTTTGTACGGAAACCAAGCGGTATGTATACACACGGAGGAACTTTTGACGTCGTTCGCTTCGTTGAAAGGAGGAAAAAAGAGGAAGGGGGCGTCGGTATGACAGGGATCCTTTTTTACCTTCGTGTTCGAGTTAACCCAAGCCACTTTGATTCCATCCTCGCGAAACGCCAATTCACGACATGGGCAGTGCGCGCTTCCTCGGTTCTGGATGGTTTCGCTGTAATGGCGACAACTTTAGTTCCTTTTCATTAACCACTGCTCCTTCCTTCCATCCATTTTTCCTTTGCATTTATCGATAATATTTTTCAATTTCAAAGCTGGTTAAACTATGATGCTAATTAACTATAATCCAAATTGCACTACAATCCTAATTAAACTACAATCCTAATTAAACTACGATCCTAACTGAACTACATACTAGATCATACACTGTTAACGATTGGACACCAACTTTAAATCAAAAAGATTGAATAGATATTGTTTCATTCACGCAAAGTGTGAATGCTTCCATTTCCTTCCACACGTTCAAAATGTCTGATTTTTAACAGTGTACGAAAGATTTTGAATGTTTACGTTCCGAAATAAAACTGAAAATAAAGGTCTTTGAAAGATCTTTTAAGTAACAGTCTTCATTGAATTTCGATTAGTTGGATGGAAGGGAATTAAACAAGTAAATTAATGTCACATGTTCGTTTAGTTGAATACAAGTAGCTATTTAAAAGCGAGAAACTCTCGATGAGAGAGATTAGCATTTATTGTATGCGCGAGATTCACTGGAGAAGCGACTTGAACGGAGCAATGAAGAGAAAGAGAGATGGAATGAGAGGAAAAGAGAAGTCCATTGGCCATTACACGCGTGCACGGCATGTGTGACGAGAATCGCGCACAGTGCATTCAAGGCCGATTCTGATGCGCGTATACTGTGAATGCACCTCTCCCGATCATCCTTTCGTGTATATATTGAGAACGTTTAAAAGCGCCATTTCCACTCGGAAATGAACAATTATCGAGTTGAAACTAATGTACTCTTGGGAACATGTTTAATATTCTTGTTATTCTTGAATACTTATTCATATTATTGATGCACAAATCGACATTTTTTATAATGTGTGGTAAATGTTTGTTGATAATTTATTAATTGTTGATGGTTGATGATGTTTTTAACATTACGGATATGACACCGAAGTATTTCTTTTCCAATCAGCTTCAGATTGGACATTTTCGGAGGTTGTTGAAACAGAAAAGTGGGAAATTCGGAAAATCAGATAGACCTAGGAGGGCTTTCCTCATTCAATCCTTTGCATCTTTGAAATGATGTTCTCGTTGATAACCTGGTTTTTATCAGTCTTTTTCCGCAAATACTACGGAATTTTCATTCTGAGGAGAATATTTGCCTCTTGGGTTTAATGCTTCAAATGTATGCATACAATGTCGAGAAAATGAGAGAGCATTTTGTCTTTTCTTCTTGGTTTTGTCTGCCCTTTTCTCTCTCTCTCTCTCTTTCTTCTCAAGAGGGAGAGAGGCAAGTATCGACGAAGGACCATTTTTTAAATTCGCCCGACGCGTCCCTCGCAATTACTCGACCGGTTCCTTTCGGTTCACTCGTTCTCTTTCTCTTATTCTCTCCGTCTTTCTCTCTTCCCTTCGACGAAACGGTACTTGGAAACACTGAGGTATTTCGCGATGCCTCTTTCACGTATTGCACATCGCATAGCAGGTACGATAAGCTTGACTGCCGATACGATCCTCTCTTTTCACAAAGAAGTTATATAGAAATAGAGGCGTAATGAAAGTAAATATAGTGATAGAAACGGAATGGAAATAAATATAGTTATAGATATAGGGAATAAAAATATATAGAGACGGAATAAGAAGAAAAGACTTGAGAAGGATTAATAGACGAGATATATAGAAATTGTTGCGATAAAAGAAGTTTCTAACATCTATCTTGTTCGATCGAATGCCATCAATATTTTCATTTAATTGAGTGGGAAAATGTTTCAATAATAAATCAATATATAGATGTTCGCGAGCAATTTATGCCGACGTGCATTATGTCCCAGGATGGTATTCCAAGTGTTTGTAACGTAACATTTATTACCTTGTTTATATGTACATACATTAAATTTGCGAGAAATATGTCCGTTCAGCACGTGACTTTACTATTCGTTATTAACAGTTTTTCAAAATTTCCCTACATCATCTGTTTAAAGAATGTTTTTTCATCGACCGAACTTTTCGTTGTTTTAAACGTTGAGGACATTACCTTATGGCCATTAGCGACAATTGTAACAACTGACGGTAGGTGTCAAAAACATTAAATTGTCAGCACTGTCTCTAAATTCAATTAGGGGTAAAACCCTATTTACCAAGCTAAAAATGTTAATATATCCTCCTTTTTAATTCCGATAAGAAGTTGGTTTCTGATTCATTCTCGAGTATTTTTCCCAAAGGCGCCTAAGCCAAAAGTTCCATTTGCAATAAATCATGCAAAGTCCGCTCAGCGTTTTTGATTCTTATCCAACATATGCATCGTTGGGATTGAAAGAGTATAATAGAAAAAAGGAGTTCACTGCAAAAATCTTCCTGTGTCCTACTTTACCTACTGAAAACGGTAGTATCCAAGTAATTTTCTGCTATCGTACAAGCAGGTAATGGTTAAAAGAAAGTCGAAATAAACAAAGAGAAGTATAGAGCAAGAGAGGGAAACTTTCGGAAGATTTGAAAAGTTGGTTTTGAAGAAGCACTTTTGACGATTCAATTGTAAATTATTTATGCGGACACCCGAAATGCCCGTTGGAGGAGCGTGTAAAAGTGGTAATCCCAAAACACACTACTCACCCTGCGGGGGTCGAAGCGCGGGCTCGTGATAGAGGGAGTAGGGGGCAGGGAAAGGGAATGGCTTGGAGAACCAAAGTTTCGCTTCAGGAGCGGAGAACTTAACTGAGTTAACTTTGCTGCCGAACCAAACTTTCCGCCAACTTTAAGTAGTCGCCTCAAACCCAGCTTTTCCTCTTCTGCCTTCCCAAGTCTTCCTTTCGTCTCTTGTTCAGATCTCGTTCAGAAGAGCAATGAAGACAGACCTAGAGAGACATGAATATATCTATACATATACACACGTAATACAACAGTGTCTTGCAACGATTCATCCGCGAAATCCTCGCCCAAAGCCTAAATGTCCCACCTACCCTTTAACTGACTCCACTCCGCGCACTTAATCGACTATCTTGAGGACGACGTCCTGTTACAGTTTATATGGATTTGAG
The DNA here is from genome assembly GCA_032872475.1 of Leptopilina myrica (nomen nudum). NCBI lineage: Eukaryota > Metazoa > Arthropoda > Insecta > Hymenoptera > Figitidae > Leptopilina > Leptopilina myrica (nomen nudum). The sequence continues at coordinate 10,041,047 of CM065460.1, forward strand.
TCATCCCCATCATAAGCATTCATATTTTAATGGTCCATTTATAATTTTTATAAAATATTCAATAAAAGTTGCAACAGTTGGAAATTGTATACACGTTTTCAAGGTTGAAATGCTTGAACGAATTGCAGGTGTACTGAAGTTGGCAAGTTTACGGAAGCCTTCTAACTTGGATGCTTTCAAACCGGAAATACTCGAGATTAACACTTTCAAGTTTTCGAGTATTTCAAAACTTGAATGTTTTCAAATTGAAAGCGTTTTCAAAATTTTAGGAGGATTTTATTTTTTAATTTTTGCACAAACATTTTCTATTATATGGTGAAGTTCTCCACTTTTGTTATAGTGAATCCGAGGTGAATCTTAGAAATTTATTCTTAGAATTAAATTAGAGGTGTTTAGTTTAGAGGTGATTAGATAAATAATAAAATTGAAGGATTAGTGAAATCTTCATCTCTAATTTCCGAGTTGGAATACTTAGTTGGAGATTTCATCTATAGTTGTAAAGTTGAGAGTAATTCCGTACCGATAAAACGTTATCGCGGCGCGTTTGGAGTGTCCCCCCCCCTAAAACTAACGGTATTTTGTAATAGCGGAAGTGTTTGTTGGAGGTGGAAACTTTAACACGTGTGATTTTTCTTTTCTCTCTCTCTCTCGCTCTCTCTTCTTTTTTTTATAGTTTGGTCAGAGTGAAACGACAGACTAAACTTGAAGTACGGGTGTTAACTGTTCCTCAGATAATATGGGCGCACTTGGAATTGCTAATGAGAAGTGTGTCGCTTGACTAACGAGAAACCCAAGTACACCACACGAATGAAAGCCCCGAGCTTCCACTGGTCCCATGCACAAACTTACAAAGAGAAGTTAATGCCATACGACTCTTGAGCATCAAGCGGGAAATGCTTTACGTGCCAGGGTCTCTCAACTTCCGTCTTCGAGATTCAAATATTAATTTCCATATTCGTTTTTCATTTCATATTAGAGAGAATTGGACAAAAATTCACTAAATTTTTATGATTTTTCTATGGATTGAGTGACTTTTGTTTTAGATAAATCAGGTTTCCATAAAAGTACAATCTACAGAGGTAGGAAATGGTTTTGTTTTTTTGCTTTTAAAGTTGACTAAGCATCGAAATAAAGCATAACTATGTAGATGTGTGTTATGGTAATAAGGTTCTCGAGCTACTTCGAGAGCCATGAACCAAAGAGGAAAGCATAACTACATAAGAAGTTTACGTACACATCTACATATTTGTGCTTTTTCATCAAGATTCACAGCAATTTTGCTCTTAATTAAAGAAGCACGTTTACAGTTTTGCATATTGTTGATAATAGAGAATTACTATTTCTTTTTTGCGAAAACAAACAGTACAAACACTCTTGAAGGTTTAATTTGATATAAAATTTGACACATGAAAATTGACAACAAAAATTTGGATCAAATCATTACTTGGTCGACTTTTTTTGAATCAATTCATAGCATTAAACACCTCGAATTAAGTGAATTAATAATAGTAACAGTATTAGTAATAAATGTTAACACAAAAAATAATCCCATTTCCAAAAGTAAAATTTATATTCTAACTTTATGGAAAACAGAGCGAGGTCGAAAAAACTAGACACAATCAGAAGTTATCACATGATCAGTTCGAGAGTGCGCCAACTCGTAAAAAATGGATGAAAGCCCGTTATATCCCTTCCCAATAAAAAAGAGAAACTATATAGACACATGCGAAGCGAATGTCCATTCATGAATGCATGACACTTGGATATCGGTGGTGCTACGATACAATATTAAAACGATGCCATAACCGTTTTTCATGACACTAAAAGAGCTTATACTGTGTTTTGGAAGGGGTATAAAATAAAGTCTATTCGTCCAGGTACCATAGCGCACGGTTCTTCTGCTCTCTCTCTCTCTCTCTCTCTCTGCATGGATAAAAAGGTAAAATTTTGTCAGCCTTCTCCACCTCCTGCTCCTCTCTTTTCACAATATCGCCTCTAACATGAACCGTTAATCGTGTGACTCTCTTATCGGTTCGCTTGTTTCTTCAGTTTTTTCGGTTAGATCTCTCGTCTTTTTCACGACAGCATTGAGTTCATGTTTTAGAAATCACGAACACGCTATATAGGCTTAAAACATTTTTAGTAAAGTTCGCAACATTTATTGTTCAGGGTTGCCGCAAACATTTCATTTTTCATTTCTCTGACTTTTTCCTGATTGCCAGACATCAAAACAATTGTTTATCATTTATTTACAAATTTCTTTAATTCTAAAATTATTCGAAAACATCTTCGTCAATTGTATTAAAAATAATTGAAATTCTGTGATGAGTTTTATTATTTATGAAAATAATTTAATTTTGATGAAAAGTTTTAAAAACAATATTATAGGTCAATGAAAACGACTGAATAAATTTTATAAGTGGTTTTACTTTCCGGAAGCTCAATTGTAAACATAACTTTTTGGGAATGGAATTAATTTTGAAATATTGAAGTATAATTATTCATTAAGCCCTTAAATTTAAATTTCTGATATAAAATAAATATTCGCTTTGAATTAATTCTTTGGCCAATTAATTTTTATTTTAAATTTACACCGAAATAGTACTTATTAACGCTAAAAAAATCAGAGTAACCAATTTGAAGTGAATTAAAAAAAATAAGATTTTTGTCAAAAGCGTCAGTGACACTGAAGGGGTTAAATAATTTTTAAATAATAATTTTATTACTTAGAAGGATTAAGAATTCAGAATTTTCTTAATCCCTGACCTGTGGTTTAGTAAAATTTATTAAAAAATTGAATAAAGAAAATAGGAAAAAATACTTTAATCGGGAATTGAACTCTGTAAACTGTATAGTGCACAGGCATTTAAACCCTATGGCTGTCGCAATGCCCAAAATAAAAATTGAAAATATCACTCTTTCGAATAAAATACAATTAGTAAACGACACTTTCATAAACTGCTTCCATTTTTCCCGGGGTATAATAATAAAAATGATTTTAACAGTAATTTCGTTTTTTCCAACAAACAATATAATATCGGTGGTCTTCGTGAAAGAACAAATAAAGAGAAAAAATTGGATGCGAAATACAGGAAACAAACTGTTATCGACTCGATTGTATGGCTCTATCAGCGGGTCGTAAAAGCGAGATCGAAGATGGGATTGTTGGTGAATTCTTGAACCGTTTTCTCAGACTCCTTTGCCTCAGTTTTATGAAGTTTCTGTCGATGCAGTGAGTCGACGCATTTCGATAACCCTCCTCCTCCTCCCCCTCCCTCTCCCTTCACCTTTTTTCCACTCTTTCTCTCTCGTTGTCGTTTGAATTTCGCGTGTCGCCAATAAAAAGCAAGCCACCTTCGTGTGCCAAGTTTAGAAACAAACTTTACTTTATCGTGGCTCGATTGTAGGTACGGTAAAGTTGAGGGCGCGGGAAATGCGCGCGAAGAGAGTGAGTGAGAGAGAGAGAGAGAGAGAGAGAGAAATCGGGGTGGGGGAAGCTTTGTCCCCACTCACACTCTTACTCGAAGTAAAGTTGCTTTCAGGTTAGACAATAATTGGATAACTTCGCCCTCATAGCATCCCCCTTTCCCCCTCATACAATCTTACCGTTCCTCCTTCCTTATCCCAACCACCCCCTTTTCTCCTTACCAAACTGACTCTTCCTTTCTCTCTCTCTCACACACACGCACACTTTCTCACTCTTCATCTCAATTTCAGTATTCTGTCTTTCTTACACCGACCAATCATTCGTTTTTCTTTCTTTTTTCTTCTCGTTTTCTCTTTTTCTTAAACTCGAAAAACTCTGTTGCGCACTGAGATTAAGCTAAAGGGGTTGAATTCAACCACTGATTCTGAAACGCGTTCGCCTTTTTAAAAGTGCAACCATTTCTTCTCATTGCGTTTACTTTTTTTTATTTAAAGAAAAACTATACGAATACCGTTTTGTTTTCTTTTTTTTTGTAATTTGAAACTCTATTCTGAGTTCATTGAAACTGAAAAGCGTTTACCCGAGTTTATTCTTTGTTTTTATGTAGAAAGTTTGGGTTTTTAGAGAAAATTCCATAGAAGAAATGCTCAAATTTAGTGAATGTAGTATCTTCAAATACTTTTTTTTGCAACCCCCTTGTCAAAATTCGTGAATATTATTAAAGAAAGTAACAGCTTTTAAGTATTTGGTCACAGTTGTTAAGGCGTTGTTGTGTGTCGTGGGTTCGAGCCCCCTCACCCTAGAAATTCGTTTGTTCTAGAGCATGCCTTAAAAAGATTTTCATTTTCATTAGTATAGATTTAATAAAAAAAATATTTTAATTTATTATTATTATTCCACGGGGATGTCACAGATCTGGGAAAAGTCAGAGATTTGGTTGAAATTAGTTTTAATTTAATAAATTTTAACACACTTCTTTAAAAAAAAATTATTTTAATAAATATTGAAAACTTCTTTCCAGAAATTCAATTTTTTTTAAATTCTCGTCAATCATAAGAATTTAATTATTATCAAAAAAATTAATAAAATTCTTCGCAGAAATTTTTTTTTTAACTTTTTGAAAGTAATTGAAATTTGAAATTAAAAAAAAAATTTAATTATAATTTAATTTTTGCATAGAATTTTGTTATACTTTTGAATTGTTATAGAATTGTTGACAAATGGATTTGAAAAGTCTCAAAGAACTTTTCCAAAAATTATCACTCTGTCGTGTTTAATTACATAATGATTATTAAAATTATAAATTTTGAAGTTAGTTGCAAGTTTAGTTGCCATGGTGGAAAAGAGGGAAACCGGAAAAAGAAAATAAAATATTGGTATAGAAAAATAAAAAAATTGAAAAAGGATGGGAAAATGCATAGTGAATGTCGTGGAGAATCGGTAGGAAATCACCTTCTGTCACCTTCGGGCAATATATCTGAAAAGATGATATACTCTTCGTATGTAGATACAGTGCAGGTCGTGATTGCAGCCAGCTGTCGAACACAAGCATAATCTCTCCCCTTCGCTTCTCTCTTCCTTTTGACGATATGAGAGCCTGCGTTTTCGCTGAGTTGACACAACATGTGCCCAAGTCAAAGTGCTTCGGTTTGCACTTCGCGTCCTGGCTTTCGCTGAGGGCAGCAGCGATCTTCGTTTTATAGCCTCCGCAGGCTATATTTCTGATTACATGTGTGAATCACGATCAATCACATCCTATATACCGTGGCGTTGCTTTGCGTTGCGTTTCGTTTCGTTGTCAATCTTCCGTGCCATTCCATGCAAACTGCCAATATCCCACATTGTACATACATGGGATAAAACCTGCCAAAATTCATAACTAATCGTTTACATAAGTGCACTAGGCGAATAAATCATTATTCAATTGCACCAACGAAGAAACGAGTTAATTAGTCCATTTTCCAACAAGAAAAACCTATTTCTTCAAAAACACAATCCAACGAAACTTATTTATATATAATAAATAATAAATAAATAATTTATTTCAGAGAAATACAATTATTTATAATTTTTTAATTAGAGAAACGAACTTTCTGCTCTTTTGAGAAGTCAAATTATGCTGAAACAAATAGCTCAATTCTGCTGAAATTCGGCTTCAATTGGTTATCAATTTTGCTTTATATATGCTAGTTAAATATGAAGTAATTTGCTTGATTAAGCTAAAATACAGTAGATTTTGTCTATAATAACTGATTATGTAATAAGTGATAAATAAATGATTAAATTAGTTAATGTAATTTGTCTTTATATTGGCTCAATAAATATTTGAAATTTAGTTGTTATAAAAACATTATTACTAAAACAAATTGTAATAAAATGAAAATGTTTAGGAAATGAATACAGCGATTTTAATTATGCATATATATGGTAATTTATCACACTGAGTAGTTTATTTTTTCTAAAATTTTATTCACTGTTAAAATTTTTCAATTTTAACAGTTTTAAATTTGCTTTAAATTTTAACTGTTTTTAAATTTTTCTTTAACTTTTTCTTAAATTAAATTAAAATTAAATTTCAGTCATGTTTAGAAGCCCAAATTAAATAGAATTACTATTTAATCTTCAAAGTCTGCTCTATTTCTGCTGAAAATCGGCTGAAAACTATCAATTCGGCGGCATATTTAGCAAATAAAAATTTTGCTGCTAAAATGATAAAATTATGCTTTTTTCTGCTGATTTAATTTCATATAATTTCTATTAAAAAATATGTTTTATGTTATGGTTTTTAGACGTTCTATGACATTAAAAATTTTTCGAGCAGAATTCTGCTTTTATGCTTTAGCAGAAAGTTCCTTTCTCTATTTTTAAATAAATTTTTCCACAATAATTCAATTATTTTTAACACAATTTTTATAGAATTCCTTCGAAAAATGTAATTATTTTTAAAAATGTATTTAAGTAATTAAATTCTGTTGACGAAATTCAATAAATTTTTTAAGTATAGTTTCTTTTTTTGAGGAATTTCTTCAAATTTCTTTTAAAAATAATTGAAATTCTACGGTGATTTTTATTATTTAGGAAAATAATGTAAATATTGTGAAAAATTTATATTTAAACAATTAAATTCTTTTAGAAATGTTTGGAGTATTTTATCGTTTTTAAAGGTAACTAGAATTTTTACAAGAATTGCTTTTAATTTTTGAACATAATTGAAATTTCTGCAATCATTTGTAACTTCACTAAAAGTCAATTTTTTGTGTTTGAAAATATGTAATTGAATTTTTTAAAAATTATCTATAGTTTATATTTTCTAATATATAATATTCACTTAAACAACTTAAAAATTCGAGCACTACTATAAGACTGCGTCTACAATAGAACAAAATAATATGTAATATGTAGTGTAATTTGCCCTGACAGTTGGCCATGCCAAAAATAATACACATTATTTTCTTCTACTGTAGACGCAGTCTAAAGAAAAATTGTATTTTAGATATACAATTATTGTTGCACTTGTTTTTGACACATAACCTAAGAATTATTCAAACGCAATACAGCGTGAAAATAGAAAACTAAACCCAAAAGAAGTTGAAAGTAATGTAAAAGTTTGAATAAAAATAATAAAATAGACGTTCACTGTGAATGTGTAAGTAAAAAATAAACATCTAGAAACAATTGTTTGATATCGAACACGTGGAATAAATTTTGTGTATACATAGTTTTAGATCTCATTCAAAGTTTAGTTTGTGAGTGGAAATAAACGTAAACGATTTAACTCTTTGTATATATGAATTGTGTATATGTGTTGAGTGGTTCACGCATGGGAGGGCGCCACGTGTCATGCCACCTGCATTTCTTATAGCGAAAAATGACAAAAAGGAAAAAAAGAAATCCAAAAATAATTATTATTTCACTGTAAATTGTAATTTTTTGGAAAAAAAATATTCCTGTTATTGAAAGAATTTGACGCGTGATTTTCTTTTGGAGAAAGATTATTAGAAGTGTTTTCTTTTTTTCTGTAAAGTGAAAATGCATCACACACAAATCAGTGGTGTTGAATCTTTATAGCAATGGTGCTGAAAACGTCGACCCACTGACCAACGCCAGTTTCATGAACTCATTTCAAAAACATCAGCCCCAGCCAGTGCAAGCCAGTGTGTGTCTTCCTGTACAGAAATCTTCGTCAATCTTTCCTCAAATTTTCATAAAGGGTACGTCATTTTTTCAATGTGATAAGCATTCCATTCGATTCACTTAAATCACGTGTTTTATGAAGAAAGTATTTTCAATTAGTGAAGACGATAAATGAGACACGAAAAGCCGGTGCGCTCGAAGGTAACCTAAAAAAGTAAAACCTCTCGCTGGCTGCTATAACGAAGCTAACGACCGCTCCTGTCTCTTGTACATCACAGATTTTCCACAAATTCGTTGATATTCTTGAGTTAAAAATTAAAATAAATTCAAAAACAATGTGACTTTAATGGTGTGGATAAAATTTCTATTAGTGTTTTGTGCTTTTTTTCAGAGTGAGAGAGTGAAAAAATTCAATGAATATTTGTGTGTGATCTTGGCTTCATGACAAAAGCTGTCACGATGCTTCGATTTCCGTAGAAAGTAGTGTTGAAAATCAAACCTGAGAATCAATGAATCCATGAAACCCTATGTTGGATTTATCAGTTTTTGTGAATTTTACCCTTGCATTCTTCTTTTCTTGTTTCAACAATTGATAATTCTTCATTTTTTACTCATTAACAATTAGTTTCCTATAATAATTAAATAAATCGTTTTTAAATTGAAAAAATCCAAATTTGGAGTAATTACCATTTTTAGTTTATTTTATTAATTCCTAACTGACTTAACCTAAAAGTGGACTAATTAAATTTGGTTATTTCAATATATATTTATTTATTTGATTTTATTTTACAATTTTTTCTAACGAAACATAACCTTATTTTTCTGTTTTATTAATTATTAATTGCTTTAGTGTTCATTGAGTTTTATTAAAATGTTTGTTGATTTGTTTATGTTACAGGTGTCGGTGTTTAAGGAGTCGTGATGCATTGGAGGTTCGGCGGACCTTGCTCAAAAACCGACCAAAAATCAGTGTTGCAGAATCAATTTGTGTGACGAAACGACTCAATTTAGAAGAAAAAAGGAAAAAGAGGAAGGGAAAACTTAAAAAAAACTGACTGTAGGAATAATAAGGGGTTTTTTTTCATTGGAAAAAAATTCCCCCAAATTGGGTGTGTGTGAGAGTTGTAAAGAAAAGTCGACCTTTGGATAAAACAAAGTTCGCAGAAGTGCAAAAAAAATTTTAAAATAGGGGGGGCTATCTGACCGATGGACAAACGGAAGATGATGCCCAAACGCCCTCGAATGGATAACCTGAGAGGCCCGATCGCCAACGGGCCGATTCAGGCAAGACCACTGGTGGCTCTTCTCGATGGACGGGACTGCTCCATCGAAATGCCAATTCTCAAGGATGTAGCGACAGTCGCCTTCTGCGACGCACAATCCACTTCTGAAATCCACGAGAAGGTATAATCATTTTAAATCCAACATTTCTCAATTTTCCCCCTTTTGCAATAGAGTCAATAATAATATTCAAATTGCTTTCATTTGCTATGAAAGAATTTGAGAAATAATCAGAGTGGAAGTTCATTCAAAAAAGTTCGAATTTTGAAGAAAAATTCTTAATAAAAACGAAATTAAATTTTTGCTGGAAGCGTTTATTTTTCGATATTTTAAACAATTTCAAGTTCAGAATGACTAATGTCAGTAAATTTAGGGAAATGTCAGGAAGAATATTTGCAAATTTGTCGACTAAAAACAAATCTTTCAAAAATTATTTTTAAATCATTTTTCATGATAATTAAATTTTTCAAATATATTCATAATAAAAATATTTTTAAGTAATTAAAATTTTTTAAAATTTAATTGAACGTAATTAATTATTCTCAAGTAACTATTTTGTTACCCTAATTTTTTGAAATCAACTTTTGAAAAATTTTAATTTCAAATTCTGAAAATAATTGAATTATCAAAGAATTTAATAAAAAATTAGCTTCTAATTTAAAAAAATTAAATATATTCAGTATTTTTAATTACAAGAATAATAACATTTTAGAAACATTTTTATCATTCTGGAGAAAAAAACATGTTTAAAATTTTTAATTAAAATTCATCAAACAATTAATTAATTTTTTAAAAATTATACAAAAATTCTTTTAAGAAATTAAATTATTTTTGAAAAATTACATTAAATTTTGTTAAAAAACTAATTCTTATTAAATTTAAATTTAACTTTAAAAAACGAAATGATGACATTGGGCTAACTTTTGTTCCGATTATTTGTCGGATTCTTCTTTAAATTAAGGAAGGGTTCATATTTTCCTGTTAAAAGATTTTGTCAAGGAAAATAATGTTAATGTCAGTAAAATGTCAGGGAAATTGATAAAATGAAACTTGTAACCACCCTAAAGTTGCATTTTAATAAAAATTACAATTGTCTGCCAATAAGAAAAGAGGGAAAAGAGTTTGGTAACATAACCTAAAATTTGGCAAATATTTGTCAATGGCAGAAAATTGTATTTTTCATTCAACTGCAGCTTTGTTAAAAATATTTAAAGATTAAAAATTTGAAATAAAATATAAAATGAAAAAAGTGAAAGAATGAATGACTAATTAATTTAATGTACGATACGAACAAGTCTTTAAATTGTTTTGCTGTTATTAATTGGCGATTTTCTCGACAGGTATTGAATGAAGCAGTTGGTGCATTGATGTGGCACACAATAATATTGACCAAGGAGGACCTGGAGAAATTCAAAACATTGAGAATCATTGTACGAATTGGTTCAGGTGTGGATAACATTGATGTCAAAGCTGCTGGTGAACTTGGCATCGCTGTGTGCAATGTGCCTGGCTATGGAGTTGAAGAAGTAGCTGACACCACACTCTGTCTCATCCTCAACCTCTACCGACGTACATACTGGCTGGCGAATATGGTTCGCGAAGGCAAAAAATTCACAGGACCCGAACAGGTGTGTATTGAATTTTTCAATAATCACTCAAAAATTACCCTGTAACTTTGAAATAAAAATTTAAAAAAACACAAATTTTCAACACAAGTTCTGAACTCTCAAATAAACGAAATTTCTGTGACAAATTTAATATTTTCATAGATTCCTAATAAAAGGCAGAAACAACATTAAACTTTTTTAGTCTTTGTGGTTTTCTTCTAAAGTTTTGAATAGTTCAAATGAGAATAATTCCACGTGAAACGATCAACACAAAATTTTAATTTTCTGGGGAAGGCTTAGAATTGATAAGCTTGTAAATTATAATTCTATATAAAAGTCACAAATCCTGAAGTATTAACTTTCATAAAAAATTAAATGTCAGGTATTGTTATTAAAAGTACTAGAAAAAAATAAATTTTTACAATTCATAAGAAACTTCTGAATTTTTGTGTCTTTTTTGTTTGACTCAAACTATGAAATTATCAGGAATTCTAATACAGCCCTTAATTTTTTCTATTTCTGACAAAAATTCTTTTTAAATAACTTAATTCTTGAAGAACTAGCATAAAATTATTACTCATAAATTATTAAATGAATAATTTTACTTCAATATTTCCAAAGTCATTAAATTTTTAAAAAGTTGCGTTTACAATTTTCGTAAATAAATGAACTTTAACTTTAGATTTTTCAAACATTTTTTTAACTTCTATTCAAAATTTCAATTATTTTCAAAAATTTTTCTCAATTTAATGATTTTCAATAATTACTATTTTATAATTTCAAAATAATTTAATCATAAAAACAAATTTTAACAAAATTTTACGCAAACATTTAATTATTTTCATAAATAATAAAAGTTTTAAAAGAGTTCAATTATTTACAAACTTTTTTAAAAAATTTTTTCGAAATGATTTCATTAGTTTTATAAATAATTAAATTTTTTACAGGAATTGAATTATTTTCAAAAAATTTTATTAATTCAATGATTTTCAATATTCTACTGTTTTAATAAAATTTATTCAAAACACTTTATTATTAAACAAAAATTTTTATAGGTACTATTTTACACGAACGTTTAATTATTTTTCAAAAAAATAAAAATTTTACGTGATTGGATTATTTATAAAATAGAATTTGCATACATTTTTTCCAAAAAATCAAATATTTTAAATTTGTCATTAAATTCTTCGCAGTAATCCAATTATTTTCATTAATTTTAAAATTCTTTTCAGAGATTTAATTATTTTTATAAAAATAATTATTCGGTTTTATTTTTTATTCGGATTTCAATTATTTTAAATACAATTTTAATCAAATTTAAAAAAATGTTATTAAAATTCGTCGAAAGAATTTATTTATTAAAATTTTTTTTATTAAATTCTTTATGAGAATTCAATTTTTCAAGAAATGATTTTTTTTATTTAAATAATTAAATTCTTCCTGAATTTTCTAATATAAATTGATTTAAAAATTAAGTTTGTTTAAAATTTTAAAAAGTTTTCGAAATAATGTGATTTTGAAAAAGTTTTAATATTTTATGGTGAATTTTAAATCACTTTTTTGAATACTTTTCAATTTAAAACACCTTTTTCAACAAACAAAAATTTTAATTTAAAAAATCTGAAAGTATAATAAAATTTTCTAAAAATGTAAGAAAAATAAAAACAACCATTCTTTAAAAAATAGTCGGAGATCGCTTAAATTAGATTATATTATAATAAAAAAATACAAATATAGAATTGTTTATTAAATAATTTTATGTTTTATTTTCCCAAAGTTTTGAACGTTCAAATAAAGAAAATTCTTTTTCTGTTGAAATATATTTAAAAATTACTTTATAAAGGAGAAGAATAATGAAACTGAAACATTTTCTGATTCAAGACTTAGGTTTTTTTAGAAATTTTTTTTTTTAATTTATAATTCATTAAGGTTATAAGAAAATAATATTTCTTGAAAAAATTACATCGTCTATTTCCAATTTAACAGAAAAGAAATTTTAATAAGTAAGAATCGTTTGAAATATTAAAAACTAAATTCATTTCCAATATTAATAAAAACCAGAATACCTAAACGCGCGCAAGCGCGCGTGATATTTTTTTCCGTTTTTACTTGGAAAATTTGCTTTTCCAAATTTAATGAAAATTCTTTATTTTTTAAAAAATATAATTTTTCTTACGGTCTTCCATTAAATGTAATTATTTGAACAAGTCGTATAGTAAATGCTAAAATATTTCGAACAGTAACTTGAATTAAAATTCAAAATTTATTTCAATAAAAGTTGACTAAATTTTCAATTCTTTCCATTTTTTAAAATTATTTTCGGAAATAGAAGTATTATTAACAAATTTTAGTTTCATATTTTCAAGAAAAAATTTTACGAAATTTCTGAATTTAATTCTTCAAAACTTTAATACTTTTTGTTAAATAAAAATTTACAAACTTATTCATATTTATTTTTCCCGAGGAATTAAAATTTCAAATAATTTAAATAAAAAACCTCATGAAATATAATTATTTATAAAATTTGCAACTGTAATTCGTTCAAAATTCAATTATTTTTTTTTTTTAATTTTTGAATAAAATTATTTAAAAACTAATAGTTTAAAAAAAATGTTATTAATAATTTTTTAAAACAAAATTTAAAATTTTTTAAACTTTTGCTTCCCTTAAATTTACAAGGAATTTGATTTAAAACCCTTTAAAAATTAAATTAATTCTTAAAATTTCTGTTATAACGATTAAAATATTTAATTATTTCTTAAAATTTTAACTGACATTTTTGTTAAATCAATTCCTATCGGAATTCAACTACGAGGATTAAATTATTTAAATAGAATAATTTTTGTAAATTCATAAAATGATCTAATTTCAAAAATATAATTATATTTATTGACAATTTTTAAAAAGAAAAAATAAATTCTTTAAAATAAAAAATTTTCCAGAATTCCCAATTGTTTCAATTTGTTAAAATTATTATTATGAATTCAAGTACCTTTTTCTTTAAAAAATTTTAATTAGTATTTTTCAAAAACCTAATTTTTTAAAAATTTACAAATTAAATTCTTCAAATTTTAATAACTTTTGTAAAATAAATATTTAACTAGTTATTGCTCTTTGTTTGCTTCAAATTTCTAAATACTTAATTATGTCGATTATTGTAATATAATTAAAATACACTGCAAATTAATAGAATTAAAATTCATTATCAATCGATAGAAATAAAATTCACATTAATGTTTGTTAATAAAAATTGAATTAATTTTGTTTGTCTTGAAAGTTAACTTAAAAAATTCAGATTGAATAAATTCAATGAGTTAAAATTAAAGTTATTTAAAATTCTGATTAAATACTTCTCTAAATTTGATTCAGTCCTTCTCGGAATTTCTTAAAATTTTGATAAACACACTTGTCTGTGTGCTTGCCGCCATATTGTCCGCCACTTTCGCCAAAAATGCAACTTTTTAACTTTATTTTTCAATACTTATTTAAGAGATTACTTGTAAATTTCAAGAGTATTCTTCATTAGCACGCTTTCCCCTAATTATTCTGATAATACAATTAAATACATTAGCTTTAATATTGTAGGCATTTTTAATGACAAATTAAAGAAATAAGTAAAATAATGAAAGTAAAAATGAAAAAGTTATGTTTAATAAAATCCGATCAAGTAAAATATTCAATGCTATGCTAATTTAATTAACTAAAGACTCAGTTGAATGAAAATTGATAAAATTCTACCTATAAAAACTTGACTAAATAAAAAATGAGTCATTAGTTGAAAAAAATTGAAATTTTTTATATTACATTTAATAGTATGAAAAGTATTTCTTTCATTTAAATTTAAAAGATCTTTGATCTGTTTAAGGTGAGAGAAGCAGCACAAGGTTGTGCAAGGATACGGGGAGACACTCTTGGTATTGTAGGATTAGGCAGGATCGGATCGGCAGTTGCTCTTCGCGCAAAGGCATTCGGTTTTAACGTTATCTTCTATGATCCATACCTTCCTGATGGAATCGAAAAATCGCTGGGTCTCACCAGGGTTTACACATTACAGGTAAATACATTTATTATTTATTTATTTATTTATTTATTAAACTTCATCTTTTTAGAGGTCTATAATTGTTTTATTTACAAATTTAATACTTGTAGTAGCAGAGAATTTTGAACGTTATGCGATTTGTATCAAAACTTTATAATTTTTTTAGAGTTTTAATAACATTTTGTAATATAATAATATTTATTTCTTTGCTTACCGCATATAGTTTAATATTTTGTAACATTTTAAAACAATTGTTTATCTTTTATAATGTTTTGAACACTTCTTTTATTTTGCAATACTTTTAACGTTTACCTTTTGTTTGTACATAATCTTTAATTTAAACTTTTAAAATTTTTTTTAAAATCAATAATTATAAAATATGTATAATTTAATACATTTAATATTTTTGTATCATTCTTTTTAGGACTTGTTATTCCAATCAGACTGTGTATCCCTACATTGTACCTTGAACGAGCACAATCATCACCTAATTAATGAATTCACCATCAAACAGGTAAAACTCACCAAATAATTTTGCTCACTATTTAAAAAAACTAAATTACAGTAATTTGTGTGTGTGTTTTTTTTAATCAATACTTATTTATATGAAATTGAATTTAGATGAGACCTGGAGCATTTCTAGTAAATACAGCACGTGGAGGACTGGTAGACGATGATGCACTTGCCTCGGCTTTGAAACAGGGTAGAATTCGTGCAGCGGCACTCGATGTTCATGAAAATGAACCATATAACGTATTTCAGGGTCAATCTGCCCAATGTAAGTATTATCACCTTAATTCACCTTTTTACATTCAAAATTCTTATTTTCTTTATTTTTGTCTAATATCCCATAAAAATGATTAATTCTTATTTATTTATTTTTCATTATACGCTCTATATAAGCTTATTCAATTTATTTTACGCCTCTATAAAAAAATTAGTAGTTAGAATATTTACTCAAATAGTTCATTTATTTCAAAGTTTATTAGAACAAATTTTCATTTATAGCTAAATTTATTAATTTCGATTTCAAATGAACGCGAATTTTTACTTGACGAAAAATGTACTTAACAGAATATTAGGTCTTTAAATTATTATTTAACAGACATTTAATTTTACGAAATATCTAATTAATCCATTGTTCATTTAAAATAAATTTGGTCGAATTGAAATTTAGGGGAAATATGATTAAATAGAATTCCTAAAATGACAAAAAATTTGTTTAGAAAAATAAAAATTCTGTCAAATTGATATTTCGGCATTTTAAATAGAGTTTTATCAACTGACAATTAGTTCAAATAAAAATTAATTCTTGAAATATGGACAGCGTTGTCACAAGTCAGGAAAATTAGAGAAAATAAAATGAAAGAAATCAGGGAATTTTATGAAAAATATTTAATTGAAACTAGTTAATAAAAAATTGCATTTAATTTACATTTCAATAAATTTAAACTCATTATCTTTGTGTATTAATAATCGTATTCTGGATGTCACTTTTTGTTGTTGTTGAGTTTGTCTCCTATTTTTTTTTTATTGAATTATAATTGAATTTCTGCAAAGAATTTTATATTTTTTAAAAATAATTTAACCTTGTTAAGAAATTTTATTAATTTGTCATTTCATAATTTTGAAAAAAATTGAATTCTTGCGAAGAATTTTATTAAAGTTTTTGAAAATAATAGAATTGCTCTGAAGAATTTTATTAAAACAGTTAAAAATAATAACTTTTTTGTCACCTATATTTAGAAAATAATTCATCTTTTCACCTATTTTAAGATATTTTTAAATATGTAATCCTTAAAAATATTTCGTCCATTTGAATCTTAAAAGCTTGCGGATCATTAAAGTCTCTTTAATTTAAAATCGAAAATTTTGAATTCAGTTTTTGGGAAATTCTTTCAAGTAAATATTCTGACCAATAATTCTTATGGGACATTCATTCATCCTATCATTATTTGAATAATAATTTTGTAAAATTAAATAGTCATTTTAATAAGTAACAAACTATATTAATAAAATACATTAGTATTTAAAAATTTTTGAAAAGAAAGAAAGAAAGAAAGGAAATTTCATTTTTCCTAACTTAGATAAAATTTTAATTTTTCTCATTTTTTCCAAATTGAATGTAATTATGATTAATTTTTTCCTATTTTCTGAACAGGTCCTTTGAAAGATGCTCCAAATCTTCTTTGTACACCACATGCTGCATTCTATAGTGACGCAAGCTGCACGGAACTTCGCGAAATGGCAGCGAGTGAGATACGACGAGCCATCGTCGGTCGTATTCCTGATTGCTTAAGAAATTGTGTCAACAAAGAATACTTCCTGTCCTCATCTGGGTGAGAATTCTTAAAAACTTTTTTTTAATAATTCGAGCTTAAAAGAAAATTAAGAATGTTCACCCTTCCATACTTTACACATAATCTAAATTTCGAATTTTCCAAGTAATTTCTCCTCTTTTTTGCTTTTTTTAATTATGAGTATACAAATTTTATGAATATAAATCGAAATGGAAGTTTTAAGGAACTTCCAAGAGAAAATAAGAAAGACTTTCAAGTTCTTTAGAGAAAAGTCTTGTTTTATTATTATTCAAGATTATTTTTTTGTTTAAGAAGAAATACGTTGATCAATTTAGATGAAAAAGTTGAAGTTTGGAGGATTTATAAATTATATATCTTCGTTCATTGCTATTTTGACTAATATAATCACGTGTTTGCTTCTTTTCTTTAAATATTTTTATATCAATTTTTATTAATATTGACTTGTAACAGAAATTTAGATCATGTGCATCCTTTTTTTTCTTTTCGTACAAAACGTTTTTTCCGTTCTTTTTGTGTATTTTAAGTTTATCAAGTTGGTGCTTGAAAGTCTATTTTACGTTTATTTTATCTCCAAGTGAAAATTTTAATTAATTTAGAAAGTAGAGGAATTTCATTTTGATCAAATTGTGAAAAAATATACATTTGGAAATTGTGATTATTTGTTATTTTTTGACATTTAGAAGAAAAGACTTTCAAACATTAAATTTATTATGTCATCGGACATCTTTTGTATTTAAGTTTTTATGTTCGGAATTCGAGCTGCTTCTCCTCGTTGTTTCTTCGTGTCTCATTTTCTAATATAGTAGAAAATTTTGTAGACCAATATCTATAATTTTATTAAAAGAATTTTTTCTTTGAAAATTTATGCAAATATTTTTTTTCGAACTATATTTTGCATCTGAATTGTACAAAATTTATTTTCATTATCTCATTTGGAGTTATAACCTATCAAAAGTTTTTTGGCCTATTTAATAATTTACCTCATGTAAAATAGTTTCCTTCTTTGGATTTTATTGTTTTATTTATTTCTTATTTCTTTCTTAAAAAATAAACATTGCGAAATTTTTATTTAAAATGGAAAATTTAATCATTCACCTAATTTTAAAACAGTCGTTTTATTAGTCTTATTATTTTCTTTTATTTCTTAATTTACTCTTAGAATTTTATTATTTACAATTAGACTATTTTATTATATATTAATTACACTGAGAAAAAAGAGGGCGCGTTGCAGCACATTTTCGAGTATTGTTGCGCGACTCAGCCCTGAGTTCTGCTACAACACTTGTGGGGCACGTAGCGCTCCCCAGACGAGCGTGTTACACACTTCTTTCAAAAAACTTCAAGTCTGGGGCGCGCTACGCGCCCTAGAAAAGTGTGCAGCGGAACTCAGGGCTGAGTCGCGTAACTTTAATCGAAAATGTGCTGCAACGTGCCCTCTTTTTTCTCAGTGTAGACTATTTTTATTATTTATTACTACACTATTTTTATTTGTTTCGTTTGCGTTGGCTGCTTTTTGTTTTGTTTGACAATCGCTTTTTTTGTTTTCGTTCGACAACATCTGGCTTTATTTTCCTTGAATCCACACTACTTTTTCAACTGAAATTTTGAATTTATCAAAATTTTGGAAGGGAAACATTCAAATTGTTGAAAAACTTGTTTTTATTTAAATTTGTTGACTTTTAAATATTTTTTAATTTATTAATTTTGCCTTTTGTTTAAGAAGCTAAATTACTTTAATTCGTAGTTTACTTTAGTTACTATTTAAATTATCAATTATTTAAAATGAATATTTAAAACAAAAATTGAATTTCTACTTCACACTAGAATTAATTTCACGTTTATGTTTTAATAATAATAATAATATACTGGAAATTCTGCATTACTTCCAAGTATTTTAATTTTTGTTCTGCTATATTATTCAGTTAGTTTTAATAATACGATAAGTAAAATTATTATATTAACTTCAAAGTTAATATTTCTTTTAAAATTAAAGAGAAAAATTGACACATTTTCAATTCTATAAAACAGTATTTTTTATTTTAAACTTTAATAAAGGTTTCAGTTATTAAAAAGAAATAATGTTGTTATATTTCACAATTCTGAAACATAATTGCTAAAAGTTTCTAAATGTAAAATTTAAGTTTAAAATTTTGGTTGTAATTATTACAAATATTTTAGTAAATTACATATTGATAAATAAAAGAAAATTTACATTTAGATACTTTGTAACCAAATTTTGGAACTTTGGAATCATAAAATTATTTCTTTGTTCTTTATTTAAAAGTTTTGTAAAATTTAATTGTATAATAATTATTGAACATATTTTACTGCAGTAAAATTTGAAAAATTGATTTGTATTCTGACAAGGTTCGAATTTAATTGAACTCCGGAAACTTTTTAAAAACAAAAAATATTACAACGGTTTTTTTTATTTTTGATTCTAAGTCACGTTATTTTTTTTTAACAATTGTCTCTAAAGTAACGTTTTTGATTTTTTTAAATATAATTTAAAGTTGAATTGAAAACAATTTATTTTACCTTCATTTTAATATAAAATTTTAATGGTAGAAATAAAATTATTTACTCTTCTTAATTATATAGTTTCTTGATTAGAAAAAAAGGCGCAATTGGACTAAGTTTTGATTTTGATTGTTTAACCGATTCTCTTTTATGAAGTAGAAAAAATTATTAAAATATAAAATTTTATTGGACAATAATTGAAGGAGAATTTTTCAAATTGTAGGAGGATTTTTTAAAGAAAGAAAGAAAGAAAGAAAGAAATTGAAAATGTACACAATTAGAAATAGTGGAGATGAAAAATTTGAATGATAAATATAAAAACTTTTTGCCGGCACAGCACATACCCAGAGGGTATCAACGGGGGCTACTATGCAGGAGCTTTGCCTGTTCAACAGGCGCACTCGACAACTCCTCACGACTCGGCGCCACCACCTCCTGGTGGTCACTCTGTCGTTGGCGGCGGGGGTGGCGGTGGACCAAACTCGTCAGCGGGTGGCGGTGGAGGTGGGGGTCCAACAGGGCCATCGGGTCCAACGGTAGGCGGCGGTGGTGCCGGTGGTCCCACTGCGGCTCCACCATCTGCTGGAATGCCTGGATTACCACATAGCATAGTGAGCGAGACTGATCCTCGGCCCAGTCCACCTGCACCAAGTCCCCGTTGACCTTAAATCCACCCCCCAGATCTCCAAAATCCAGCGCCACCCCTCCGATCTTAACCTTTATACACCCTAGCCATTTACACACAAGCTCCAACGACGACGACAACAACAACAACAACAACAAAAATAAACGGCCGATTCACTAGCGCGGGTCGTACAACCAAAAATATCTGTCCACTGCTTCCGATAATACTCGAGAGGATTCTTGTGAGCTTTCGAGTAACGCAGTTAATATGAATAATAAAACAGACGCCAAGTACAGTTTTGGATAAAAAGAAAAGAGACGAGATTTTCAAACGACACCACAACAAAAATTTGCAACGTTCGTGTAACTATACTTCCGAATTTTCATTTTCAGTTCCACAACGTTCATTTTTTGTCACAAAAAGTCTTTTTGTAGTAAAAATGGGAAACATTTTAAAAACTTGACTCTGTTTTTGAAAGTTAATTCAAAATCAGTTTCTTCTTTCCTTTGTTAAAATAGATTTAAAAATTAAAAATCTATGTTTATATATTTTTCTTGAAGAATAAAAATTTCGTTTTTTAATCTCAAAAAAAACTAACGGAGTTGAGCTTTTAAAATTAAAAATCCTGTCCGTTCTTCCTTCCAAGTCGCTAGAAATTTCATTTCCTTTTCCTTATAATAAGAGGGAAAAAAATCACACATCAAATCATTGTAATTTTTTATCCCTTACTGTATTTGGAATTCCGGCTGTCTCTTCGCTAGTGCTTTCAATTTTGTTAACGATGATAACGTGTGAGATCTTGATGTTGTAGAGAGAAAAAAAATAGCTGAATTTCCGCTGACGGGGGGAAGGGGGGGAGAGTTAATCATTCAGATCATTATCTAAAAAGAAAATATTCTTTTCTCCTTCTTTTTTTATTGTACTTTTAAATCTTTTTACTGTAATGAAAATGAAAAAAAGCGCGGTTAAATATTAATAAAAATATGATCTTCATTTGTCACATGTCCGTGAATAAAGTGTAGAGGTATTTTCTTTTTGTAACTTTCCTTTACACTTCAGCAATGTACAGTTGAAAAATAATAATAAAAGAAAAATTCTTTAAAGTATTCCTAGTTGAAAATCGGACATTGGACAAATTGAAAATAAATAGACCGTAAATTCTAATTTTTTGCTTTTAGAAGAAAAAAAAGAGAAAAGAAAAGAAAAGAAAATGAAGTGGTCTTGAAAAGAGGAAATTTAAGATTCGCTAATCAAATGTCCGTCGTGGTTTTCTTTTTTTTACTAAGAAAAAAAGGGGTGCGAGCATTTCCCTTTTTTAAAAAGTATTCCTGTGTTTTTGAAATAGAGGACGGCGACAAAAAAGAACAACAAGAAGAAGAAAAAAATTGTTGTTTTTCTGAGAAAAAAATGACACATGAAAAATACACAGACATACATTACATACACACACATATAAAAAAAACATCTTATCGTTTTAACGGTTTGTAAGCAAAAAAAAGTGAGACTGTGAGTGATGGAAAGATTGAGGAGAAAGAAAGTGCGCGTGCATGAAAAATAAAACAACAACAAAAACAATATTGGCGACAGAAAGATTAGAAACAAGTTTTATTAATAATTACGATACGATTAATTATTGTATTAAGTGGAAAAAAAAGTTGTGTGACGTTGCGTACACTTTCGGGGGTTAAATAAACGAAAAAAGTAGATTATAGCGAAAGAGAAAGAGAGAGAGAGAGAGATAGAGAAAGTGCGAAAGAGAACATTTTTTTGGAAAATAAATGAGTAGAGAGTGAGACACACACATATCTATTCAGTTTTAAAGCAAATAAAAAACTGCTTTTTATCAATAATTTTTCTTATTTGGAAAAAACCGATATTTTCTTTAAAATAATTGTTACTTTCTTTTTTCTATTCCGATAAATAAAATCTCGTGTGTACTTGAAAAAAGAACAAGTAGAAGTTGTTAAAGAGCGAGATTAAAGGGACACCCGAAATGTTAAAAATTTCGTGGAAGAAAATAAAAATGACGGACACTAAGATGCATCACAGAGATGACAAACACTTATTTTTATTTTTTTTTAGAGAAAAAATACGCGCAACGTATATTTGAAAAAAATACGGATATTACAAGATGGTCCAAAAGTCGTCATTTAGACTTTAGATTCAAATGAAGAAGAAAAAATTTGAACAAAGAAAGAAAAAAAAATTTGATACAAGATTTTAAAACGCCTCGGGCCATTTTGTTGTTTTTGCTAAAAAAAAGGAAAAAAACCCGTATAAAAAAACGTAGCGACATACTTTTTTTTTCTCAAGAAATATTATTACTTATAAACACATCATTATCTATACATAGAGCATGAGCGAATGAGAGAGCGAGAGAGCGAGAGAGAGAAAATAGCGTGCGAGTAAATGAAAAACGAATATTCCTGCAAAAAAGAGACTTTTTTTTGTTTCTTAAATTTTTTTTGAGAAAGAAAAAAAGAATGCTGCGCAAAAGAAAAATAATGGAGTTTAAAAGAAATAGTTTTACAAAAAATGGAGGCAAAAGAAAATAATTGTAATAAAAAGGAATGAAAAAAAAAGAATTGTGGAATTTTCTCCCAACTTTTGTGTGCGTAAGGACAGCCGTAAAGAAACTCCAACAGAAAAAAAATTAGTCTTATTTATTAATGACTTTCTTCTTTTTTTTAATCGATCCTTTTCCTCTGGTATAAAATACATTTATGACTCCGTTTATTTTTTCTAAATTCGACTTGGCGCCGAAATAATTTTTATTTCCTATAATTTAAAAAAAAAAAATAAGAGTGAGAGAGTGAGAAAGAAAGAGAGTGAAAGAGGGCAAAATTGAGGAATCTTTTGATTAAAGAATGAGAAATGAATTTAAAAAGAAAAAAAAAAGAAAAGAAGAAAATGGAAAAAAAGAAATAAAACCACGCGAATAAGGAAAGTAAACGTGGTGAAAACGGCAACATTAATATTAATTATAATTAATAATAATTATAATAAATACAATATTTGTACAATAATCAACGGTGCTGTGGTGTGAATGCTTTGCTGGCATTTAAAAATACGATACCCTCTTGTTTACCTGTCCTGGCACTTTTTTTCTTACTTATTGCACTTGACTTTTTTATCTTCTCTTCGTAAACGAGAAGAATGACGCTTATTTTAATAAGCATTTGATTTTACAATGTTTTTAATTTAGTTACTTACGAATTACATAAAAAATTATTAATTATTAACTATTTATAAATTGCAAAAAAAAGTCACTCAAGATAATTTCAATTAAAAAGAAAAATAATTGTCGTTTAGTAAATTAAATTTAAGTCTAGTTTGCTAATTCAAAAATATCTAATTCATTACAATTTTGAATTAGAATTTTATTTTTTTGGTTTCTCCTTTGGTTTATCAAACTTTGGTTTTCTTTTTCTAAATCAAATAATTTTTTTTCTCGCCTGAATATAATGTTGAGTCTAATTTTTAATTTTGCGAATTGATCACACATTGAAATTTAAATTTTATAAAAAAATGAAAAAACGGCTGTTTTTTAAATGGATAACAATAGTTAGACGTGTCATTGGTATTTTCGCAGGTGTTAAAATTTGGCTTATTTACAAGTTTCAGTTTTATTAGAATGTCACTGTGATAAATGGTTCTTATTTATAAAGAGGTACTGAAATTACTAATTAATTAAAAATAGTACTAAGATATGAAATAAAAAAAATATTAAAAGAACAAACTAAAATAGTATTTAAAAAATACTAATTAATAGAACTAAAAATAATAATTTTTTAATAGTATTAGAAATAATATACTGTTCAATAAATAATAAGTTACTAGTTAATAAATAGTATTAAGAATTCAAATTAGTTAATAGTACTAAAAATACTAGTAAATTAAAAATATTAGAAATGAATGACGATTTAATAAATGGTAAATTACTAATTAATTATAAATATTAATAGAAAATTACTATTTTCTAAACAGTCAATAATTAATTAAATAAATAAAACTAAAAATACTAATTAATAAATTGCAAATGACAATTTTCTTAATTAGTATTTATTAATTAAATAGTACTCAAAATACCAATTAGTTAAAAAGTTAACTACTAATTAACTATTCGTACTTAAAATACCACTTATTTTTATATGAAATTGCCAATTAATTAATAAATATTAAAAATAAATGTACCATTTACTAAACAGTAACTTATTAATTAAATAAATAGTATAAAAAATACTGATTAATTAAAAGTACTATTTAATTAAATAGTATTAAACAGTCAAGGTTGCCACAGGTTAGGCAAATAAAAACAATTAAATTTTGAAGAAGATTTGCAGAAATTCAAGTATTTTCAAAAGTAATAAAGTAATTATTCTGGCATTAAATTATTTTCAAAAATTTTAATAAAAAAAAATTCCTTTTGTATTTATTTGAAGCTTTTGTTTTTTAAAATTTTAATTAATTGAAGAATGCCTGAATAATTGAAACTTAAACAAATGAATTGGGAACTTCTCGAAGAAGTTGTTTAAAAATTATTAAAAATAATTGATTTAAAGAAGAATTTTAGTTAAAATTTATAGAAAATAATAATTGAAAGGAAATGATGAAAATTTCGAATAATTTTACAGTGAATTTTTTTGTTTTTTCTTCAGGGTTAGGGAAAAATTAAAAATTTTGTTTCGAAATGAGGCAACCCTGCTTAAAATATCTATTAATTAATTAATCATACTAAAAGTTCCGAATAATTATATAATAATTAAAAATTAATTATTCAGTACCAAAAATACAAAATAATTGTATTGTAAATCACGAATTAATTAAAAAGTAATAAAAGTACCGAATATAGTAGATTACTAAATAATTGTTAGTAATCAGCTTTCGGAAAAGAAACTATTTATCAGTGAATAATAAAAAAGTTTAGCGTCGAAAATGATTGTTTTTCAGGCCGAAAGTAGTTTTTTTCTAACATGTACGTAATTAAGGTCTTTTTTTGTCGGGGCATCGTATGAAATACCGCAAAATGTACATCTATTGTTTTCGTTGTAAGTTCGTTCCTAGTCGAATCACAGGTATCCGACAGCACTGGGGTAACATTCCACTGTCAACGGGAGGATAATCTGAGCTGTGTCACGTTAAGGAGCCGCCGTGGACCCTCATGTGTCTGTTGAGATTGCCACTCTGACTGAACCTCAATAAACACAATTTACACTGATATGGCTTTTCACCTGAGTGTATTCGCAGATGTTTCGTGAGAGTGGAACTGTCAGAGAATGCCTTCTTGCAAAATCGACATCTGCAACAAACAAATTTATCATCATTTTTTCTTCATTCGCTTTCGTCGTGATATACTTTCTAAATCCGAATTAGTATAGAATTCTACTAAGAAATACTAAAATATTTTGCTAATTTTTAGGGTTCCGCACACCGTCGCGTCGGTGTACTGACTTTACAAGCAGATTACCGGAAAAATATAGCGAAACTGATAAATATAAAAGGATATATTTCTAATAACTTACTAAATACGAGTTTTGGGTCAAAGATAGACTCAAACTCATTGTTAACAACTTACTAAATAAATCAATTTAAAAAAATAATTAAATTAATTAAAAAATAAGTAAACAATAACAAGTTGTTCATTCCATGAACATTTAGCTTCCTCAATATAGTATACACCAATTTCTTAATCTTTTATTTCAATATATAAAACTATTCATAGTAAATGAATGAATTAGTAAAATTTTTATCGACTATTAATAAAACAGTTCTACTAATTGTTAGTAGAATTCTACTAAGCAATTAGTAAAATTTCACTATTCGTTGAAAAACTTATTACTAAATCATTTTGTTGGAATAGACTTTTCGTTATTTCATTAGAGAGTAGAAATTTACTCGACTTGACAGGGAATTTAATTTTATTTTGTGTATATTTATTTTAATTTAACGCGCTGTAAATAAAGGTCCGAAAAATCTGTATATAGTTTATTTTTCTGCTTTGGATTAAAAGTTTAATTTTAATAATGGAACATTGAAATCAGTCGTTTTAAATATTTTGAATATTATGAAGAACTAATTCAATGGTTTGCACATATGTGTATAAATTATAATTAAAATAATTTAGCATAATTTATTTTAGGTTAATTTAAAAATTTCTGTTCTTGCTTCTGCTTATTTGTTTGTTTTGAGAAAGGGAGAAAAAGCGACATGACAGAAAGAGATGATTTTTACCGATAAGGTCGTTCTCCAGAGTGGGTCCTCATGTGTGTGGTGACGGAACTACTTTGCGAAAATCGTCTATCACAAACGGGACAACGAAAGGGTTTTTCACCCGAGTGCGTTCTTGCATGAGCCGTCAAATTTGCAGCTTGACTAAAGGCCTTGGAGCACGCGTGGCATCTGCAAATAGAAACAAAACTTACAACATCTTGAAACAATTTTTCTTAATTAGTTAAATTTAAATATCAAATTAGGGTCAGTTGGGGTAAATCGAAACAGATTTGCTATGTTTCACCAAAAACACAAGTTTTTTCTTTTAAATCGGAATACTTTCGGTTTTTGTGTGTTTTGAGTTGTTATTTCACTTCCGTGGAACAATTTTATGGAGTAGTAAAAAATATGGTTATCATTGAATCGTAATAATCAACTGTTCCTATTTACCCCTAAATTTTTCAACTTTGCTAAAATTTAGGGGTAAATAGGAACAGTTGATTATTTCTTACGAAATTTAAGAAAAAATCAATTTCAAGTCTGGAAATATTAAGAGATATAAAAAATTAGATAAAAAATGGTGTTAGTCATAAAATAATTCAAAATAAGAAATAATAATGCATTATATAAGTTTAAAAGTATTCCATACCAAAAATTCTAACACATTATACATAAGTATGTTGTTAAATACTATGTACCGATGCGATTATACATATGAATACTATTTTTAATGCATTTTTATAATGCTCAAAATAGTGTTGAGATTGATAAAAATAATTTTTTCATTTATATTATCAGAAATATTATTGAAATTTCTGCTGTTCCGATTTACCCCGAATTTCCAGTTTTAAGGGGTGAATAGAAACAGTCTCCTATTTTTAAGAAAAATTTTCAAAATGAAAAAATCAAAGTTGTTTTTTGTTGTAGTATTAATAAGAGATAATTATAAATTTTTATATGAATATTTAGCTTATTTTTTTCATATGCGAATAAAAAACGTAAAAGGGTGTCTTCTTTGATTTTCAATTTTTTATGCAATAGGAAATATTTTTGTATATACTGCTGCTAATTGACAAACTGAAAATGAGAAAATACTTAGAACCTGTTGGGGGAGATCTAAGGTACAAGGTTTAAGGCCGTATTTATTTTAAAAAAATTTTATTTATCTAAAATAACTACTGTTCCGATTTACCCCAACTAACCCTACATTAAATTATTAATATAATATAATTTATCTATATATCTTGTATCTTCTATCTTCTATTAATAAAGTTTGTGATCCGGTAATCTGTTGGCAGTTTGAAGTTAATTGCTGTTTGCTGTTTTGTTTCTTAACTTTTTGATAATTTTTCTTTTCAAATATTTTCAATTTTCAAATTAATGTATTGAAAATCATCGAATTATTGCAAAGAATTTTATCAAAACATTTAATAATAGAATTCTTTTACAGAATTTCATTATTCAGGAAAAAACTGCGAATTCTCGCGGACAATATTTCGTTTACATTTTTAAAAAATTCTAATTAAATTCTTTTTGAAAAATGTATTTGAATTTTTTGGCCAATATTAAAGTTTCTTTAATAATTTTAATTAATTTTAAAAATAATTGAATTTTATGAAGATAGAAGAATTTTATTAAAATTGTATTAAAAATAATTGAATTCTGGCGAAAAATTTTACTTTTTATAAAAGTAATTGAATTGTTCCAAAGAATAAAAGATTTTACTATTTATAAACATAATTGAATTATTGCGAAGAATTTTACTATTTTTAAAAATAATTAAAATGTTCAAAGGATTTATTAAAATTTAAAAAAAAAAATATTAAATTTTTTCAAAATGTACAATTTTTAAACCTTTGTATTTTTTAAATTAGACCCGGGACCAAAACAAAAATTTTTGAGTGTATAGATATCGTTGTGATTTAGACTTTGTGAAATTGCCCATATTTTAAGAAAAGTAATAAATATTTTAATATAATTCTTTTCATTTTGTTTTTCAGAGATAATACTACACAGATTTATTTCTAAAAGTATCAATTTTTTCTAAAATTAGGCCACAACGACTTTATTCGAAATATCATGGTCTGACCCTAATATTTTTTTAAATAATTGTATTCTTTCGAGAAATCTTACTAAAATTAACTTAAAAATAATCGCATTCCTTTAAAGAATTTTAGTAGTAATGAAAATAATTGAATTCTTGCGAAGAATTTTATTAAAAATTTTCAAAATCCTGACTGAATTATTTTGAAAAATTTCTTTGGATTTTTGTTAACAATCTATTTTCTTTAATAAATTTGTTTTTTGAAATTTTTAAGTAATTTAATTTTATGAAGAATTTCTTTCAAGTTTTTAAGATAATCGCTTATGTTAAAAATTATACTGTTTATATACAGTATAAAACGCATTTTTAACAGAAATGTTTTTACATTTTTTCTTAATAATAAAAACATTAATTTATCAATATTTATCGTTTATTATTATATTATTAACATTGTTTGAATTATTAATAAAATATTTATTTATTTCTTACGGTGTATTAATGTAAAAAATGCTTTATTGAATCATCAACAGCAAGTCAACAAGTTACTGATAATAAATGATGCGTATGTGCATGCGCGTATTATAGTGCATGGTTAGGGCGTTACGATTTAATTAAAAATGTAAAAATTGTTAAATAATTATGTCATTTATTAATACTCGAACTTATTTGTTATTATTAAATAATTAATATATTAATTGAATTGAAAGATAAAGTTGAGGGCATTGAATGGAAAATTTATATGGAATCCATGAGGGAAAGCATGTCAATATTGTAAATTTACAAATCTTTCATCCACATACAAATTTTTAAAACTTTCAAACATTTTTGTGTGATAGTGTCGTAGATTTACAACGCACTTTCAAACATGCGTTTTTGAAATTATTTCAATACACGCAATATTTGTAAATTTTCAATCACTTTTTGTATGAAAGTTTATTAATCAATTTTATTGAAATTATTGGTAGAAAATTAAAGTCTTTTAAAAAATTTTATTAGAATTTTGTAAATAATTAAATACTTTTAGACAGTTTTCTCAAGTTTTATAAAATAATACAGTTTTTTAATATTTTTAATTGAAAATTCTGAAAATAATTAAATTCTACAGTAAGGTAAATGTACATATTTCCGTCCTAGAACATTATTCCGAGCTATTATTTAATACTAATTAATATAAAAAATTAATAAAATATTTTAGTAAAATAAAACCCGCATAATATTAATCTAATAAATAGCAAAATTTATTCTACAATTTTCCGTTTGCTAAAATATTTTATCAATTCCTTATTTTAATTAATAAAAAAAATAGCACGGAAATATGTACATTTACCTCAATAATAATAAATTGAAACATAGTTCATTAGTTATATAATACTCGAATTTTTGTGAATTTTGAGTCTGAAATTATTCAAAAATTCTAATTATTGATATTTAAGAATAAGAATTTTGTACATTTTACGTAAATAACGAATCGAATTGAAATTGAATTAAAATGGAAATTTTCTACACTATTAAAAAATTTTGTTCAAAATTTTATACAAAAATGTATGAAAAAATTATCATATACAATTTTGAAAAACTAAAACAAACATTTTTAAATTTAATACAAATTTTTGTATTAAATTTTAAAACACATTTCTTTTAAATTTTCAAATTATTCTTTTAAAAATTAATATAAAGTGTTTGAATGAAATTTTAAACACTTTTGTATGAAATTTCAAACAAAACTTTTTGAAATAACCAAATCATTTAAATACCTATTTATATAAAAAAAATCAAAATTATTTATAATGTGTTCTGTTGTGTTATAGTAAATGTAAATTAAGTAAAAAAAAGTACTATTAGCATTATTACGGAAATGCGACACCACGATTTGAACCCTTAAGTCTATATAGTGTTGTCTGTGCATATAGTATGTTTTGTATGGAGCCATCAACCTTGGGAGCTACGCCTATAGACGCGCTCGACCAAGGGAGTCTATGAAAATCTCTGGCTAAGAATTAGTTGTAGGAAACATGTGGACCATACCATTTGTAGCCCTGGTCTCTAAATTAATTATTAAATGAAATAAATTTTATGATTGAATAATAAAATTACAAATAATACCTATTATTGTTTCAGTATATAAACGAATTAACCAATCGCGATTATTTTTTACATATAATATACTGCACGGAGACGACAGTTTCTTGTTTACAAAATTTAAAAACCATGAGAACAAATCTTTTATCTTTTTTTACTAAAAAAAACTATTTTCGACAATTTTCTTGTGATTTTTTTACTTTTTTTAGGAGGTGTTTATTATTTAACAATAACAATTAATAAACTGTATAAAATTTTTTCTAACTGACAAGGGTTACAGAAGAAGGAAAGCAATTGTTTTTTTTATTTGTTGAATCGTAAATTGTAGTAATTAATCGTTTTATTAAATTTCGTAGGTGCGGGCAAGATGGGGTATAGAGGAGAATGGGGCAAGACGGGGTTCACAAATTAATCAAGAGAAAAGAGAAATAAGAGGAGTTAAGAAAACTACTTAAAACAAGACTGTCTGCAACCAATGAGTTCTTTGCAGTTGTGCTGTTGTCGATGACGAAGATTAAGGTTGGAACCTTTACTTATCAAATTTGTCGACAGAAATATTAGGTAGCTTTCTTGAGTACCCCATCTTACCCCTTAGGGTACCCTATCTTACCCGCCGGTGGGACAAGAAATTTCGTCTAATTTCGTTAATTAAAAATGTTTTATAAAATTCTCTGTTAATAATAAATGACACTAATTTTTGTTATAATTATAAAGATGAAGCCTAAAAATTTGGCGAAGGTAAAGAGAAAGAGAGAAGGAAAGAAAGAAAGAAAAGAGAATTGAGAAAAGAAAATGGAAATTTACCTAAATGGTTTCTCCCCGGAATGCGTGCGAAGATGAGTTTTAAGGGTGCTCGGTCGTGCATACGTTTTGCCACATATCCGACAAAGATTTGGCCTTCCATTATCATCCTGAGTTACAGCGGGTCCTGCGCTGCCAATACAGAGCGAATGCTCACTCGGCTGAAGTCTGGTGTGAGGGTGAGGATGAGGGTGAGAATGTGGGTGTACACCAATGAGACTATTGGCCGGAACTTGATTCACCCTCGTCTGAGTTTCCACAGGGTTATATTGAGGGGCGGGACTCAATAAGGGTTCCATACCCCAGGGCGACGAATAGCTCTGCTCATACCTGTTTGGAAAGAAGAGAAAATAATAATAATAATAATAATAATAATAATAATAATAATCAAACATGCGAACAAGATGGTGTTCTAAGGCCATTTTCATCAATAACACGATCAATTTTCAATACTATCATTATAATTTCTTTTTTATGTGCTTCATCTTTCAATCGTTAAAAAAGATTTTTTAAGAGAACTTTCTGGTGCAGAATTTATAAAATATACAATTTTTTAAACTCTCATTGTAAAAAATTAGAGCTGTGCAAATTTCAAAAATTTTATTCTCTCCATATACGCATATATATAGGAAATTTTTTAACAATAATTACTTTTTAAGGGGGTAAACCACATTAGAAGGCTCATTTTTATGAATTAAAAATTTTTTTTTTAGGGAAATGATTAATTAAAATTAAATGACATTTGGGCACCTTTTCATAAGTGTTTTGAACAATTTTTATAAATTTTGTAAAACTATTTTAATGAGAAATAAGGCATTTATGTAGTTGTATCCCTGATGATTTTGATATTTTTTTCTCGGATTGCGTGACGTGTAGCAATTTTAATTTTTATCTGAAATCAAATTTTGTTTTTTTTACATCTATTACTTATAAGTTATATATTTAAAGAATAAAATAAATAATAAAAATTAAAAATTTTGAAGGTGTTTGAATTAAATTTTTAAAAATGGTAAAAAATGAAAAAATATTCAAACACATCAAAATTTTTAGTTTTTATTATTATTTATTTTATTCTTATAAATATATAACTTATAAGTAATAGATGTAAAAAAACAAAATTTGATTTCAGATAAAAATTAAAATTGCTACACGTCACGCAATCCGAGAAAAAAATATCAAAATCATCAGCGGATACAACTACATAAATGCCTTATTTCTCATTAAAATAGTTTTACAAAATTTATAAAAATTGTTCAAAACACTTATGAAAAGGTGCCCAAATGTCATTTAATTTTAATTAATCATTTCCCTAAAAGAACATTTTTTTTAAATCCATAAAAATGAGCCTTCTAATGTGGTTTACCTCCTTAAATAATTTTAATTTATTCTTGAACAACTATATCATAAATTATGTAAGAAATAAATTTATTTTACTTTAATAATTCCAAATTAATTGAATTTTATAAAAGAGTTGCTTTCACAGTTTTCATAAATAGATGAACTTCAAAAAGTTTCAATTTAAAATTTTATAAAATTGCAATTATTTTATTGAATTTAATAAGAAATTTTAGAAACCTTACATTTTTGAGAAATTTTAATAATTCAAATTCTTCTGAAATTAGTTCAATTATTTAATAAATATTTAATTAATTATTAAAAATAATTAATTAATGAATAAATTGTACAGTTAAAAACTTTTTTTTTAAATTGATTTTTGAAGATGTTGTAAATGATTGCAGAAGTTCAATTATGTTCAAACATTTTTTTATATTCTCATAAAAAATTTTAATTATCTTTCTAATAATAAAATTCTTTTCTAAAATTTATAATTATTCATAAAAGTTTTATTAAAATTTTTTGGAAAGAATTTATTATTTACAAATTTGGTGATAAAATAAATATACGTATATAAGTCAGAGTTTAAAAATAGTTATTGTTTATTAATTTCTCACCAAAAAGTCCCGTTAATCAATTGTAGTTATTTAAATTAATCATTAATTAATTTCAAAACATTCGCGTATAAATAAAGAAACAATAAATATTTAATTTTAAGGGGAAACCTTTTGAATTAAAAGATGAAAATCTTTTCAATATATAATAGGTTGGTTCTTATTCGGGAGATGTTTCCAAATCTTTGGTCTCACCCAAGGGGTGAACAACTCGTGAATTATGGTGTACACTTGTATTGAATTACCAATGTGAATTACCTTGAATTACTGAATTATTATTGAAGTAGGTGTACACCAAATTCCTTAGTTGTTTGCCCCTTGGTCTCACCCTAAAAAATTAATCAAGGTCTAAAAAAAATTTTCCTGAAAGTTTGAAGCAAATTGAACAATATTAACACGTGTCTATCGATAGTCGACTGAAACTTTAAATGGAAAATACCTGGTAATTTTTCCTGGAGATCACACAAAATTAAAAATTTTCAAAATTTGGGTTTTTTCAGTACATGATACCAATTTAATAATGTAAATTTGAAAATATAATTCTTTAAAGTTAGAGATTTTTTATGAAATTTGCGATTTCGTAATCTGGAGTTTAAGCGAACGCCAATTAATGGAAAAATTTCTTTAAGATTTGACAGTTTTACAATATAATGTACAAATTTCATTCTTTAATTCGAGACCAAAATCTTTTATAAGTATTCAGTATTTGACTTAAATTCTGTAAAAATAATTACTCTTGCTTTCTAAAGTTTTCAAGGAATATAAATTGCAAATTCGTCATTTCTGTTCACTTGTTTTATCAATTAACCAAATTTTTGAAAAATGTGCATCTCTTTTTTATTGTAAAATTTAAAAAATTGCACCTTGAAATAAAATAAGTAATAATGCGAGTTAAAATTTGTAACATTATAAGAAGAGGGATAAATTTCATGTAAATAATTTAAATTTACTACAGTCAAGAGGTTCAATATTTTTCAAAAGTGTGGTTAATTGATAAAACAAATGAATAGAAACGACGAATTTGCAATTTATATTCTTCGAAAAATTTAGAGCAAGAGCAATTATTTTTATAAAATTTGAAAAAAATACTTCATATTTGTAAATGATTTTTGTCTAGAATTAAAGAATGGAATTTGTACTTGTTATTGTACAACTGTCAAGTCTTAAAAAATTTTTTTCTTCAATTGGCGTTCGCTTGAACTCCAGATTCCGAAATCGCAATTTTCATAAAAAATCTCTAACTTTAAAGAATTATATTTTCAAATTTACAATATTAAATTGGTTATTTTTTTGCCTATTTGACTCTAAATTTATTGAGCTTTAAAATGATCCTTGTTTGATAGCTGTTGCATCTATTTTTACAGAAATATTTGAATTTAAAGTGGAGCGAGCATTTACAAGTAAACAGTCAAAATGTACTGAAACTTTGCGACCCGAATGTATATACTTTTAAGTTTCTTGCTTTAGAGAAACTAATAAGTTGATAATAATATTAAATGTCCACACAGAAACGTCAAGATAAAAAAGGAGCAATTAATCTGGAATCGATTAAAAAAATTAATCGTTTGGTAACTCACCAAAAAATCGATATCTTTATTAATTAAATCGTCCACACCCTTTTGAGCAATTTACCGTTTTGGTATATTGTATATATATATATATATATATATATAGAGCGGTATATCTTCACATTGTTTTCACGAATTTTATTTATTTATTTACTAAAAGAACCCAAACTTTGAGAATTTTTAAATACCCCGAGTCGAAATTTAGAGTCGAATCAAAGTCTGCTATAAGACCTACTTTATGAAGGATCTAGAAGAACCTAAAGAGGCTTTATTAGTTATGTTGTTACAGGTTCGATTTTAGATCGTATAGGGTCTACATAAGACCGTTTTCGCTATCTAGAAGGCGTTAAAGAGGTATTAATTTAAGGTCTCTTTAGAGCATACTAACTACTACGCACCTACAGCATATAGAATTCGCGCTTGTGCAAACAAGAAAAAAAGTACTGTTAATATTGAACAAAGAATCCAATTTGTTTTATTAAATTTTTTGTTCTCTTGCCAATTAGAATGTTTTGTAAACACAAAATTTTATTAAATCTTAATTTTATATTAAAACTAATTTCCAGGACAACAAAAAACTCATCATAACAACGAAATCGGATTATTAATTCAGCATAAACAATTCCCTTTTTATACGTTACCTGATTTTCTTGTTAATAACTATACTACAACACATCAATAACAATAAAATAACATCGAACTCGGATCAAAAATATATATTTATTTTGTAAAACATATGTATACATGAATATATATAATAATAATTATTAACACAGAACTAATAATTACACTAAAAGTTTTTACTGTATATATGAAGTTTTTTTAAACACATTCAAACCGCACTGTGTGTAACATTTCACTAAAACACAAGAATACAACTCGGAACACAAGATGAGAACAAGAAACTTTATTTTTTAAATAAAACAAAAACACTATTTTTAACACTACAATAAACACAAAGAATATTAAAAATGAAAAAAGGTAAACCGTTGTTTATTTATAACATTTTTAAATATTATTGTCCTGGCGAGCGCGGTTTGAGTGTATATATCTCTCAAATGCTAGAAAGCATTTCAAACATTTCTCATAGAAATGTTGTTGTCATTTCTCATAGAAATGTTTGTAAATGTCTTTCTTACTAAGTATATATAAAAAAACTTGTACAAAAAAATGCACAAAATAAACGAGAAACCTTTATGGCTGGTTTAAAAGTGTTTGAATATCCTTTACTAGGTCTTAGTAGACTTTAAGTAGAATTTATAGGATCTCGGGACATTTGTATAAGGTATAGAAAAATGTTGTGTGATTTCCAGGAAAAATGATACCTTGATTAATTTTTTAGGACCACCCTAATATGACCTTGCGTGGTTTAAATGTTTTCATTTCGTTAAAAAAATTGAATGAAAGCAAAAAAGGAAAATTGTGATATCGATAAATCTAAATTGATAAATTGTGAATATTCTATAAAATAAATAATTGAAATTCGAAAGGATTTGAAATGATGACCTACCCAGGATGCATGTTCATGTTCATGGTCATGTTCATGGAGACATTAACGGACATGGCAGGACCCGGCGTATAATGAGATGGTGGGATTGGCGGTCCAATATTTTGCCCATAATCCTGCGAATAATGATGAGAGGTTCCGCCAGTTGAATAGTAACCACTCGTTGGACTTCCAGGATGAACCACCGCGTGTTTCAACGATAATAAAACGTCCGCGACACCTTCGCCATTTGGGTTTCCAGTTCTTGGCACGCAGTCGCCCCTTGTGCATCCCCAACTGCAAGAATCACTTTTAAAAATTAACGACAAATTTTTATTTTTCATAATTAGAAAATCAAGTTCAATTCAGTTGAATTTCATTGCTGAAAATATCGAACATGGATTTGCAAAAATATGCAACGAGTAAAAATATAAAAATCCTATCCTCTTCAAAAATTAAAACATCCAGAATTCTGATTAACTTAACCAGAAAAGTTCTGGCTAGGGCATATTTAACACGAAATTCTATATAGTTAAAGTCAGGATTTCTGCTAACATTTTTTAAAATAATATTTAATCTAAAAAAGAATTTTTTTAACTTTTTTAAATAATCGTGTTTGTCAATAATTATAATTAAACTATAGCAAATGTTACGCGCGAGGAACGTACGATATTCAATTCATTATAAATATTCAAATAACCAAATTTTTGAATAATTTCAGATTCAAACTGTAAAAAAATTCAATTATTATCTAATTTACTAATTGATTATTCTTGTTTATGAATCTCAAAAATTTTTATAAAATTCTTCTCAAGAATTAAATTTATTATTTTCACAAATAGTAAAATTTAAACAAAAATTTAATAAAATTTTAAAAAAGAATACAATTATTTTCTAAATATTTACTAAATCATTCGAACCAATTCAATTATTTTTTTGCATAAATTCAATTGTTTTTAAAAATTTTAGTAAATCCTTCGAAACAATTGAATTATTTTTTTAAATACTAAAATCTTTGCAAAAATTTAATGACTTTTGATAAAATTTCATGAAAGAATTTGATTGTTTGTCATTCGTTTTAAAATTTTTTAATAAGAAAATTTTCCTATAGAAAATAAAATTCTTCGATGGAATTCTATTGTTATCAAATTTTTTGACATAATTTCCATGCAACAATTCGATTATTTTCAATCCATTAATTTTAAAATTGAAAATATCGATAAAGAAAAGTTATTTGAAAAGTTACGGGTAGATTTTAAATAATTTTAAAGATAAAAAAAATTCCTTTTAAATTTAATTTCTTTAATTTATTAAACTTTTTAACATTAATTTATTTTATTTTTAATTAAAATTCTTTTTTTTATCTAACTTTCTACTTAATATATTCTATTTAAAAAAATTTTAAATATTTTATTTTAATTAAAACGGAAATTTTTTTTATAATTCAAGGGTTAGGTATTTGAAAATAATTATTAAAAAATTAAAAACAAAACAATAACGCTCATCAAATGGTAGGGAATTCACAGAAAATTATTTTACGGAAAGAAAATACAACCGCGTTTTTGCATTAAAAATCAACAACTTCATTAGAAAACTCATTTGTTTTTCAATGCAAAAATCTTTTCCGTAAAATAAATTTTTTGTAAATTGAAACCTTACGAAATATGAATAAGAAAAAGGCTTCGGAGATGAATAGTTTGTCAAATAAAAAATTCACGTTTTTATTAAATTTAAAAATATTGAAACATATAATTTAACAAATTTTCTGGTCTACAACTTCAAATATTTATATATAGATTACATATGTAACTAAAAAACAGTTTAAAAATATATTAACTGAAAAACGAGGCTTCGGAGATGAATTTAAGTTTTTACTCCCATTGACAGTAATTTTTAATTAATTATTTTAAAAAATTCTATTATTTTATTTATACTAAATATAAGTGAAATATAAGCGGTAGATTCTAAGCTTCAAATTTGATATATTAAGAAAGAAGCAAATCTTTACTTTATTATAATTGGCTTAAAATGAAAAAGAAGTTATACACTCCATATGCTTAATATATTAAGACTATATGACAAATTTTTTAATTATATAAAAAAATAATTAAAAATATGTATTATATTTAACCAAAACCAAAAGACAAAATTAAATAGATTTTTTTACTAAGAAAAACTTTAAATTTTAACATTACAAGATTATGTAAAGATAAATAATGTTTCATAGATTATGGATAAATTTTTTTTGAAATATATACTCAACAAAATAACAATAAGTTAATGCAAATATTGAGTCTCACGTTGGAGACACGTGAAGTGGTCCCTTTCAGAGATGGATATGGATGAAGGATTTAGTGACGTTTAATATTTATATTTATTGTTTAAATGTAAATTAAATTGTTAAGCAAAAACTATATTTAAAAGTCAATTGAGCAGAAGCTCCATTTGTTGATGGACTGTTCGAGGGTATGACATTTTTAAAAATATAACCTAATAATTAACTTGTACCGATATTTAAAATCAAATAGATATCTATTTGTCTATAAAAATATTAAAGAACATTACCAGGAAACAAAAATATTTATTTAACTATAATTGAATAATTTATAACATTGATATAAAAACTTTTTTTAATAGATGATATAGAAGAGTGAAAATTATTCAACTATTTTTTTAAATTTTAAAATAAGTTAATTCAATTGAATTAAATGTGTCTAATTAGACATTAATTGAGCTTTAAATTAAACGAAATGGTACAAAATTTGTTGGTTTTAAATAATTAATTTTTTTGTCAACCTCATTTCTTTGGTATAGAATATCTGTAAGTTGTAAATTTTTGGGAAGTCAGTTTTTTCTTCCCTGTACTATTTTTTTAATTTGAAAATTTCCAATTCTTCCTTTCGATGTAAATAATAGTTTGGCATCTATATGTTTGACATTTAATAATCAAACACTTAATCATCGAGTCATATATACCTTGAAAAATGGAACTGACAAAAAAATATAACAAAATACCGATGATTTGCATTTAAAAAATATTCAATATATTTTTTTTAAATAAAAATAAATAATATACAAATTTAATTCAGTTCTTGTACAATATATTATAATAATAATTTCGTACACAAAAAGTAATTAGGAATGCGTTTTATTTGTATTTTTTAAATTCTGTTTCAATCAACCTGAAGTATTAAGAAAATGGCGATTTGAGTATATTTGATAGTAGTGAATTATAATTTTAATTAAATAATTATTTTAGTAGCATTGCTGTGAAATTTGAATATGTAAATATACATCAGTTAAAAATATAAAGATTATTTAGAATCTTTTTTTGTTTTTAAATATTCTCTATTATACTATTTTTCTGACAAAGAAAATTATGATCCTCGAGTTGAAAATAATTGAATCGTGAATTTCGAAAAGGGCTCGACTATAGGATTTTTTTCAAATTTCACTTATTTGAATTTTTTACATTATTAAGATTGTTTGTTTTTTTAACCTAATGCTAAATTGTTTTTGAGTTTAAAAATAATTTATTTCATTTTAAAATTAAACAATTGAATAAATCAGTTATTTTTTAATAGTAAACCATTTCATAAATATATTTTTATGAATAAAAAGATAAAATTTTTTCCATAAATTTTGAAATAGGCTCAAATCTAGCAATTATAATATCAATTTTTTCAAACT
This sequence comes from Leptopilina myrica (nomen nudum), assembly GCA_032872475.1. NCBI lineage: Eukaryota > Metazoa > Arthropoda > Insecta > Hymenoptera > Figitidae > Leptopilina > Leptopilina myrica (nomen nudum). The sequence goes on from CM065460.1 coordinate 10,080,828, forward strand.
TACTATTATTAAGGACAATTTTTTTTAATAATTTTCTCATACAAAATAGCTTCTATATAATAGTTATACAAACTGCTAAAACTATAAAGTTGTACTCTTTCAATCAAAGCTGTTTAAAATAAACAGTTTTTTGTGTCTCCTGTAGATTAATTTAATGATGAACTTTGTAATAATATTCTATTTATTATTTTATTATTTTCAATGGTTATATCAATTTTTAAGAATAAATTTAGACATTCTTAACAAATGCCAATAATTTTTATTATATTTTTGTACTAAAATGTATTTCCTTTGAATTATTTTCTACTCGCCGAAAATTGACAGTTTTCAGCATTTCTAATACAGTAGAGACTCCATTATCCGGACCCCTATTATCCGGATATTCGATTATCCGGACAAATTTAAAATTAAAACTTTTTTTTTAATATAAAGTTTATAAGGTCTCAAGCTGTTTACAGACAATAAAAATTAAATACCATATAATTCAATTCAAAAACGTGAATTTTTACACGAAATGTTGCGTTTTATTTGTTTCAGTCTTATTTTAATACATATGCAAATAAATACATAAAATTATGAACCAAAAATCTGTTTAATTCGTACTTTACTCGATTATCCGGATTTTCGATTATCCGGACAAGTGCCTGCATCTATTAGTCCGGATAATGGAGTCTCTACTGTATTTAAAATTCATATTTTACAAAAGATATAAAATTATTTTGAAAAAATCTTTTTATTTTGTGATTCTAGTAATATCAGTATCATTCTTGTAGAATATTACAATTTCTTAAAATTAGTCGGCGACCACTCTAGTTGAAATAAAATGGTTTGACCCGTTTATAAAAATAATTAAATTGTTTCGAAGGATTTATTAAAATTTTAGAAAATTGAATTCTTTTGGAAAATTTTATTAAAATAGTAGATATTGAAAATCATTGAATAAGTGAAAATTTTTGGAAATAATTTTTTTAAATATCGAATTCTTTCGTGAAATTTTGTTGAAAATAATTGAATTTTTAAAAAAATTACTATTTTATAAAAATTATGAAAATAATTGAATTCCTGTGAAGTAGTCAAAAGTTTATATTTAAAAAAATATAACATCTGCTTGTTCATTATTTAAATTTTTTAACAAATTAAAGTGTTTCATTAAATCAATCGAAAAATTGGATTTATTGATAAATTCCACAATTAAAAAATTAATATTTTTCTCTCTGTCAAATATTAATTAATAATGGGAAGAAAAATATGTAGATGCAAAATAATTTTTCTAATTAGACTCACTTGTAGCTACCGGAGCATGGACTAAACAGTCCCGGCGGAAGTGGATCCAAATCCAATGGCGGTAGAGGAAAGCCAGCCATATCGTCGACCCAGAAACTTGCACCAAATTCCGTGACAACTTGATTTTGATTGGAATTTTGTACGTGCTGACTTTGATCAACGTTTATGTCATCAGGTGAATTCTGCAGGTCCTGCAATCGCAGTGTACCTTGCAGAGCACCTAGAGCCTCTTCATTTTGATTGTCAGCTAAACCATCGTCACCGGCGAGAACACCCAGTGTTCCTGAACAAAGTCCAGAAGGTATTGTTGCCTCAATACTCCCCACCGCACCTATTTTTTTCACAAATTCAAAACCATTTTTTTTTGTCATTAGCAAACTTTTTCTTTTTAACGTTTTTTGATGAATTAAGAAAATAATTCATTTTTTTCATTATTTCTAGATTCATATTTTATACCAAAAGTTAGAGGGAATTTACATTCAAATTGTTTAGTGATATTTTAATTAGTAGAATTTACCATTTTAATTATTAGAATTAAATACAAGAATATAAAAATATTAAATAAAAGTTTTATTGGTGAAAAATAAAAATTAAACAGTAAACAATTGAAAACTACCTATACTAAATGAAATATTAAAATTTTATTCAAAATTAGTGGAAATTTCTATTGAAATTGAATTAATAGACAATTTTTTAACATTCTTAAATTTTACTTTATGTCGCATTAATAATGATAACAAAAATAATTTTGATATAATGAAATGGTAAATAAACAAATAATAGAAATAAAAAAATAAAAGAATTTAATTTATTTTATTGTAATAATTAAAAAGTAGTGAACAATAAATTTAGCAGTAAATATAATAATAAACATTAAATGAATAGTAATAATAATAATAATATTAATTTTTGAAAAAGGGAAATTGTTTTCTCGTCTATATTAAATAAATAAATAGTATTGCGATAATAAGAATGATAATGTTAATGATAATATGAATTAATTTTCAAAAATATTAATTTGATATAATAACAAAAGAATCTAATGTAAAATTATTCATTTACACAGCCAGAAGGAGAAAGTCACTTATTAGTGTCTGACTAATGCAACACCTTACTACTGCGATCTAGGACAATTTTCTCAATTCAGTCGAGAGTTTCAATTAAAATCAACCCATAAGAAAAATACATTCAACAACTACAGTAAGTTAAAAGAATAAATTGATAAAATTTAAATTCATTTCAATTACAAGAAACTCAAATCAGTCTAAAATTGAAAGCATCAATTCCATTTTATTACAAGTCAAATATTTCTATTATATCTCAATTCATGCGTATATTTATAATTGAAAATTTATTCAATTTACAAATACAATTTTTTAAAACAAAAAAATTCCTTTTAAATACTCAAATAAAAAATTTAAAAATTTACGAATTTTATTTTTCAATGTAATTGCAAATTTACATTTTTTTTCATTCAAATTCATGTAAATTAAATAATAGAGAACAAAAAGAGAACAATTTTTTTGAGAATATTTTACGGTTAAATTTTTTTTTCTAACAATTTCAAATCATAATTAATGAATTAATCTTATTAATTAGCTATGATCTTAAGATCTTAAACGTTTATGTGAAAGAATTTTTTAAATTTCTTCTTCAATTTAAATTTTTATTGCATTAATATTGCATCCCTAAAAAAAAATTATTAATTGTGAAGTTTCTGAATTTAAAATCGGTGTTTTTAAATGTTATTGAAATCAGTGAATTATTAAAATATTTAAAAAAAAACTATTACATTCATTTGAACGTTCAAAAATTGTTTTCAGAACAAAAATACTTTCAATATTTCACGGAAAACATTTCTTTTCTAACAATTTAAAAATTCTTTAGTGCCTACAGGAATTGTGGAGGAAAATGTAGCAATACCGGAAGTAAATATAAAGAATGAAATTTTTTCTGACAAAAATGATTAACAAAACATTTACAATTTTAATTTTTCCGTGTAACAAAAGTAACGAAGAAATGTAATAATGGAAATAAATTGAAACAATCACATTTCTTTACTGACAAGAATAATTAATAAAAAATTTACAATTTCAAATTTATTCGTGTAAAAAAATTACGAAAGAAATGTAATAATGAAAATGAATTGAAACAATAATCAAATAAAAAAGAAGAAGAACAAAACCTAGTATTGATTTTTTTGCAGAGAAAAACAAAAGAAAGAGAGAGAGAGAGAGAAATAATAAATAAGGGGAGAAAATTGCGTGAGATTTGAGGAAGAAAAAAATATTGTGGAAAACATACCTGTGCCAAGAGTGTACGGTGACTCGGTGGTATTGGCCGAATGATGGTTCTGCAGAAACTCCATCTCTGCAAATTTTCCACCGACAAGTCTCCCTTTAGAAACACCCCCTTTGAAAATCCCTGTTCAAAAGTAGCCACCAGCCTCCCGTCTCTATAGAGATGTGGTCCAGCCCCTCTGGTTGTCCTAGCAACCAGACGTTCCGCTTTTCAAATTTTCTCAGTTAAAATCGTCATTTTATGTGATGATGTAAACATTTTTTTACATGCGGAGACATTTTTTTTAATGTTTTTATTGGAAAATTTTTTTCTTTCTCTTTTTTTTTAAAAAGTGCGATGTTTTTCACTTATAATTTCTGAATTTAATGTTTTCATTTTTTTTAATTTCTTCTTTCTTTCAGTTTTCAATTTTTATTTTTCTTAAAAATCCTAACAATATTTTCTTCTCCTTTCTCGAAATCAAACCTCCAATATTTGATATCATTATTAATTTTATTAATATTTATTAATTATTAAAACGAATTTCTTTGATTTAATTTCTTTATTAACAATTTTAAGATAATTTCTATTAATTTGTCAATTTTATGATAACATTCAATTTGATTTAATTGGCAATTTAACTAATTTAAAAATTTTCATTTAATACTTAAGTTAACATTTTTTCATGCAATAATTTGAATGGAAAAATATTTTTTTTCAACATTGTTGACTACATAAACGTTGCGAATTTCATCAACTTATTTTATTAATGTTTTTTTTAGCAATGTTAACATAATATTAATTTTGAATTTAAGATAATTTGAATATTATTTTACATTATATAATATTTCATTTAATTAAATTGATTTTCTAGTTGTACACTATGAGAAAACAATATATATTTGAATCAAACATAATTATCTTTGTTATACAGCCAACCAAAAATTATATTTGAATTAAACATAATGATTTGGATTCAATACATAATAAATTTGATTCAATAAAAATTATTTTTAATCGGATTATAAAATATATTTAAATCAAACATATTTTTTTGGTTGACTAATTATTTGTGAATAAAAAAAAAGTTTTTCTCATTGTAGATTGAAAAGAGAAGAAAATAATTGTATAGGTATATGATTCATTCGTCTATCCTTTTTTTAGTCTATTTGAATTTTATTTTTTATTAATTGATTTTACAATTAATAAACAAGTTTATTATTTTTTTTTATTATTGTAAGAAATTTTTTTTTAACTTCCTTTAATTTTCTAAAGGAAAATTGTTTTCATTTTAATATTTCTCTTATTTGCATTTTTTATTTATAATTATTTTAGAATTTAAATTTTTCTATTTTTTCAATAATTCTCCATATTTTAATTTTGAAAATAAATATATTCTATATTATTTTTTAAACAGTAATTTCATTATTTAAAAATTTTTATATTTATTCTTAATAATATATATGTGTGTGTGTGTTTGTGTTCGAAATTTGATAGTAATTAAAATCCAAAAGTTTTTTCGTATCAAACTAAATGAAATAAAATGAAAATTTTGTCTCTCGCCAATAGAATATATATATATTTATTCGCGTATGAGAATTTAAACCCAATTTTTAATAAAAAAAAAGAGAGAAAATAAATTTCCCCGCATGTTGAATAGAATTTACAATTAAATTAAAACTGAATTCGTTCAAATCATCGTTTTTTAATTAAATTAAAAACAATTATCTGATAAAAGTATAATTTACAACTTGGCTGTGTGATTCAATGTTGAAATTGTTTTTTTCAATTTCGTAAAAATAATATTTAAAAAATGTAATTTAAACTCGAGCATAAAATTCGTACTTGAAATATTTTTTATTAATTAACTATTATATATGTATAATGTACAGTTTCTATAGTTTCTTTTAGTACAAAATATCTCTCTACAATTCTTTTAAAAGCTGCAAAGTCAGATCGAAACAAATCTAATTATGCTTCTTTTCTATTTTTTCAGTGTGCATTTAAATCTTTGTTTTTCAAATCTAAGATTTTTTCGTTTTCGTGAAAAAAAATTCCGATTTGAATAATTAATAATTAATGATGAACAATTATTAATTTAACAATAATTAAAAATTATGCTATAGATTTATTGTTTTCTTTTCTGTAAGTATTTAAAAACTTTCATCTGGTTGCAGAAATAAATAAATAAATAAATTTTATTAATTAACAGTAGAAATTAATGATTAATAATTATCAATAATTAAAAGTTGTGATATATATTTTTCGTTTTCTTTTGTATTTAAAGGCTTTTAGCCTGATCCAAAAATTAATTTATTAATAATAATAATTAAACATTGTTGTAAAGATTTTTCTTTTCTGTATCTGAAGTCTTTCAATGTGTTTAAAAAATAATTAAATAAATAAATTAACAATAATAATTTTAATAAATGAATTATAATCATCATCAAAAAGTTTTTAATTGCATTTCCATCATTTATTTTTCTTTTACCATCAGAAAAAAAAGTTTTGAATGAAATTTGTTTTCTATTTCAAAATTTGTCAAAATATTTAAAATTTAAACATTTACTTAGGTCTTTCAGTTTGAACGTATTCGAAATTTGAGAGAAAATGAAAAATAAATAATCAAAATATATAAATAATAAATATAAAATTTGAATTCGGAAAATGAAATTTGCTTTATAAAGAAAGTTGATTCTTTCTTTCGATTTGGATAATTTGAACTCACGCAGGGTCCCGTTCGAAAGTATAAACTAGAAAATGTAAAAATTTTGTTGATTTCTTTTTTTTGAGAAAGAAGAAAGGAATGAGTGTTGGGAGAATTGGAAACTGATAAGGACTGATCAGTTGGAGGACATTTCATGAATGACTGAAAGAGAAAAGCACGTGCGTATGGGCCAAGCGAATGGAAGTAGTACCTTTATGGCTTGGAAGACCTGCCGGTCTCTTCTAAGGGCTTCTGCGGGAAACCTGCGATATATTTCCATTCATAGATTGAAAACCATGTGCATCTCCTCCACGTGACGTTGTATCCGCACGTGATATATTCCGTCATCATCTCGTGAGAAACACTTCTTTTCGATAATATTCTTCAAGTTCACCATTTCTTCACTCACCCCCCTTCTTATCATTACCTCATTTTTCTCTCTTCTTCCTCTCTTTAATCCAAGATATATTTATATTGCACTCGTTATCATTTTCCCTGCCTTTCCTTTCCTTTCACTTCACTTCACTTATTTTATTATTTTTCATTCTTTCTTGTCCCTATAGATAGAACTATACATTTTCAATTTCAACTTTTATTAAATTATATACACACTTCACTTTTATTCGATTATCACTTTTCACTTTTATTCTCTCCTTTTGCACTTTGAGAATTTCGTTTTTTTGTTAAAATTGTTAGTCCATTTTTTTGGAATTTTTAAAAATACAAACGTTTAGTTACTTTACACATTCTCATTCTGATTGTGAGAGTTTTCGGTTCGATATGAAGAGGTATTAAAAATTTTTGATTAAGTTACAAATAATAAAGTATTTGGTAAAATGGTAATTGTTTGCGTTTGGATTTGATAATTGAGTTTTCGAGTATAATTGTAAGTCCTAATTTTGAACTATCGTGAGTGTCGCAAAGTGAAAGTGTCGCGTCCTAAGGGCTACTGCCATGCTGGCACGATGGCCTGTCAATGTGTCTTGGCTAACTGCACCTACCACCTACTACCCTCTCTCTTTCTCTCTTGATCTCTCTTTCTGTCTCACCCCTTACCAGCAAACTAACAACCCCACTACTCCCTTTCTCGCATGAACCTTTTCTTGTATGCAAGCTCATCATGTTGACGTATCATCTCACGTATCTGCATGTGGATCCTTGTTCATCCACGTGTGGGTGCCAAGTCTGTGAGGCGAAAAAAGTTATTCGAGTCCTTTTTTTCTCCTTTTTTTCCTCTTTCCTTTCCCTTCCTGCACCGTTTTTTTTGTCGCCGCTCGGCGAAAAATCTCAGGTGAACGATGCTCTAATGATTCTTCATTAAAAAAATTTTTTTTTCTATTTCATTTTAACAGTTTTTTATTTTTATTTGCACCAGCTTTTTCGGGTTTTCTGTTTAACAAAAATTAGCATTTACCTGATTTTCAATGAATTGGTTGAAAAATGCAATTTTTCTGTTATTGATAAAATTATTGATAAAATCTGTTTATTACAAACTTCGTATAATGGAAATTTGCGAGTTAAAAAAATTCTGCTAATTAGAAATATGAATTTAGTTTAATTTACTCAGTAAAATTTCGATTTCAAAACAATTCTATTGAGTAGATTTTTTATTTAATAAAAGATTCAACAGAATTTCCCAATATCAATCGAATTTTTATTTAGCAGAAAAATGTCTATTTATTACCGAATTTTCAATTAGCAAATTTTTCTGTTTTATCATATTGCTTCCTCATATAGAGAAAGTATTGTAATACCAAATTTTTTCGACTTCGATTTTTCGACATAATCTTTATTATATGACCTCAGTAGTTAAAAAATGTCATTCCGTATGTGTTTGTGTAAACATCACATTTTCATAAATGTCTCCAAATTATGAAGAGCTTTTGGACTGAATTGTTTTTTAAATTGTAGGTCTCATTTGCGCGGATATAAAATAAGAGTACTTTGAGACAGATTAATAAAGTTTAACTATATATTTTTTTTATTTTTAATTTTTCAATAAAACGTTTTTTGCCCATAACTTTAAAAAAATGTTAGAACACCTATAAATGTTTTTCTCTAATTTTTTAGAGTTCTTTTAGACGCATCTTTTGAGCCCAGAATGAACATTTTTCGTTCATATTCACCGGAGATATTAAACTTTTAAAAATCAGAAATTTTGGATAATAAGACTTTTTTGAGGATTTTGTTGAAAAATGTAGAAATAACATTAAAACTATAGTTACCAACTTGTAAAGCATTAAAAAACCCTTCGATTGACCTATTTTTGAAGCTATTTCGATTAGAAATAAAGAAGTTATTGATACTTTAAAAAGCAGAAATTGTGATGAAAATTAAAAAAAAAATTTTTTTTAATGTTGAAAAATATCATTTTCCAAATCATTTCTAAACTGAAATGAGTACCAAAATTATAACAAAAATTTATAACTTAGCAGCGGTTTTTTAATTTTTTTTTCACATAGATTATGAATTAACTGAATAAAAAATCCTTATCTGCGAATTGTTATTTAGTCGAATTTGTGTTACTAAATTTTTATTTAACAACATTTTTGAATCAGGTAAATATTTTTGTTACAGAATTCTTATTTCATACAATTTTTAATTAGGTCAACTTTAATTCACAATTTCCATTTTAGAAAGTTTTCAACAAACATTTTTTTTTCATTTAGAAGTATTTTTAAATAAACGATTTTTTATTTTAAAAAATTTTCAATTTAAATTCATTTAACACAATTTAATTTTCAAATTTCTCCTATTATTTTATAGAATTACAATTTATTATTTCAGTGATTTTTTAATTTTATAAAATATTTTTATGTCTGGAAAATTTTATTTTGCAGAATTTTTTTTTATAGTAGAAGTTTCAAGCAACAAATTTTTTAAATAACAGATTTTTTTATTTACCAAAATTTTTCTTACAAAATTTTCATTTTATGCCATTTTTGAATGGCGAATATTGAAAAATATTTATTCAGCAAACTTTTTGGCACAAAAATTTTCCATTATGTGGAATTTTTTTTCAAAATTTTAATTTGAAGCAATTTTTCATTGCAGTGAATTCTCATGTATAATCCATATTTAAAGTTGTGTTTTTTGTATGAGAAATTCTAATTCACTAATTTTATTGTTACAGAATTAGAGTGTAATGAAATTTTCAATTATAATGGTACTTTTATTTAATGAAATTTTTAGTAACGATTTTCTTATCTTTTACTCAATGGATTTTTTGTTTAGCAGTATTATTTTACTTGACATGGGATTTTTTGTTTTGCGTTGTTTTTATTCAATGATATTTTTATTTTTTTCAATCTTTTTTTATCGAAATGTTTACAAAATTTCTCGGCAGAATTTACTTATATTATTTTAGAGAATTTTTACTTTTTTCAATTCTTTTTTCATTGAAATATTTTTTATAATATTTACTTTTAATTGATTAATTATTAATTAACTAATTTCTCTTTTCTGCATTTTAAAAAATTTTAATTTGTTTTTTTTTTTGTCGTCGACAAGTTTTGTTAAATATAAAAATTAGTTTAAATTTGCATTAGGAGTAAAAAATAGAAATGAGAGAAAATTTCATTTAAAACGATAATTTAGTGAATTTTAAGAATTATTTTAATATTTAAATAATAATTTATGTTTCGGTTTCTTTACTTATTTAAATAAATAATATTTTATTTGCAAATTAGAATTTTTGATTTTGCCACAAAGACGATAAAAGTAGAAATAAACATTATTGCAAGTAAAAACGAGGAAAGAGAAAATATAGATTGAAATAGAGAAGAAAAGAAGAAAAAAATCTCTACATATGAATTTCGTGTAAATTAGTAAAGAAAGAAAAAGAATAAGAAAAAGAAAAAGAAATAAAAATAAAAGTTTTGTTATATAGGCGTTGACTAGATATTAATATAACGTGTGTATTCTGTTTCTTCCTTTCTAGTGAGAAGACATCGGTTGGTGAAGCTATGTGATGTTCACACAAATATATATGAAAATATATATAAAAATCGCTCACTGTCGTTGACGACATGGGATACTAATCGTTCATTCAACGATCGTCGATCGGAGTCTATATTCACCGCCTCGATCTTTGGAGGATATTATATTTTCTCCAGATACCATTACCACGCTGTCACGGTGGTCCTGCATAGCAGTTTTTGCCCTCGATACTCGCAGGATACTCAGGATCACTGGCTCGTAATGCCTTCCCTTTCGAAAATTATTGATCAGTCAACGGTGAGCCCGGCCATCCAGAATTCTAATTTTTTCCAAAAAAATTTTTCTCTTCTTTTCCCTTATTTTCGAACATTTTTAACAATTTATACTTTTATTGCCTTTCATTCTTTTTATCAAATCTTTCTAACGACGCTTTTCTCAATTTCTCCAAATTTTATTTGAGGAATGTTCTTTCGCACTCATCTATTAAAACCCACTGTTTTCTACTTTCTTTTACAATTATAGCTTTTTTATTTGGATACTTTTTTTAAGGGGGTAAATTCTGGTCTAGAGATAAAAAAGAAAGTTTAACGTTTTTAATATTTACTTTTTTTCTAAGTTGTTTATTAATGTTTAAAGACTGCAGAAAAAAATAATAAAAAATTTTAAAAGTTATAAACTGTTGAAGTGGGGACTGAAAAAAATTCTGGTTAGCACGATGACTCAAAATCGCCTCAACCGATTTACTTCAAATTTTACATAGAAATGTTCTTTGTATATATTATATCTCTTTATGGTCGAAACCTTGGATTTTGAAAAATAATTTGGTTTGCTATTTTTAAAAAAGTTTTAAATGTCAGAAAACAGTATCAAAAACACAACTTTTTTTTTCTTTTCCAAGGTACCGACCATATTGAAGCCCTTAATAATAATTAACAATTTCTTTGGATTTTTTGTTTTCGAGCATTACAAAAGTCTCCACATTGACAACCAATAATTTTCTATTATTTTTTTTCCTAATTGTTTTCTGTTTTCTTTAAACATTAATAAACTTCCAAGAAAAGTAAATACTAAAAATTTTAAACTTTCATTTTTATCTTACTCGAAAAAACCTCTAGATCAGAATATCCCCTTAAATGTGTGACACTACAAGCTACTTTATTATATATATTTTGTTGTTGTTGAAAATTTGCGTAAATTTAAATTTGCTAATAGTTGAAATAAAAGAAATTATTCTAAAAAATTCTCCAAAATTTTAAAAATTTTCCAAAAATCTTTCGTCGATTTTTATTAAAATTATATGTAAATAAAGTTTTTATAATATATAATATTTAATATAATAAAGCATTTATTGAGCAAAAATTATTCCAGTAAAAATAATTTAATTTAGAAATTATAAAAAAAATTAATTTTTTTACCTTCAAAACTTATTTTTAAAAATAATTGAAGTTTTGGAGAATTCAAACTAAAAATTTTGATAATAATTGGAATTGATAAAAATTTAGAATTCAAGTTATATTACGATAAGAAAAAGAGTGAATATTATTTTATCGAAATCAGGAAAATGTCAGGGAAATACAGAATCAATTATTTTAGTGATTTTTTTAACGACTAAAACGAGTTTTTTTAGTCATCAAATTTAATTTTTTGATAACCACTTTTTTCAGTCTCAAAGCTATACTTTTTGCTGCTTTTTTAAAAATTAATTATCATTGAGAGCGAAACTTGTATTTTTTGTATACTGTAATGAATAAAGAATTTTATAAAATGGAAAGTTTGTATTAAAAATACTATATAAACAGTAATTCTTTAAAAAAATTAATTTTTAACTCAAGAACTTTTAGAAACGATGTTTCGACAAAAAAAAGAATACAAATTTTTGGCGAACGTAAAAAGTTTGTGTGGATTTGAAAAAATGTAACTAACGGGAAAAGAGTATTTGTTGTTTTTGTTCCTTTTTTGTTTTCGAGGGAAGATCAACTGTCCTAGCTTTGAAATTTATCGAATATATCAAATATCGTAGGCTCAACACCTGACTGCTAGCAGTTCCGACCAGGACACAGGAAGAGGAAGTCAAGTACAATATTCCGGACACATTGGTTCTCTCTAACCGGTGGTGGATGTAACCGGCTCGGGATCAAGTTCTCTCTCTCAATTCGTATCCAGTCGAATCGTCCGCCGAACGGTATACAAAAAAAATTAAGGTAGTATTACGTATTAATAACAATTTATAACAATTGTATCACACAAAAATTATTTCGAAAATAAATTATTTAAATGTAGGTCTTTTTATTTCTAAATTTGGCAAGTTTTTTCAATAACTGTTTTTTTAATGTTATATATAATATATAATTTAAAGAGTAATAATAATAATTTAATGGTGAATTTTGAAAGGGGCTCACATCTGTATATATCGTAGGAATTATTTAAATGTGATTGATTTCTTTTCGGTAAAAATTATTACACTAATAAGAATAATAATCATTATTATATTAAAATAATAATTTTATTTTTATTTATATATTTAAAAAATAAAAAGATAATATTAATTATTATGACTGAAAAATAAATTGTTTAGATATAAATAATTTTATTGTGTTAAAAGTGAAAAATTTTGATATGCATCTTTAGATTGTCCTCGAAATTGTACGTGTGTATGTTACTGATCCACTTCTCCCACAAGTTTTACATCATATACATGACGAATATAAAAATATAAGGCACTTTTCGTCTGGAGAGAATAAAGGGTATCTTCTTACATTTCCAACCGATTGATTCTTTGGTATTTACTCAGTACCCCAAAGAAAACTTTTTAGTCTCCCTCATTTTTTTCCTAATTTGAAAAAATAATTGTTTAACGGTCATTTGAAGGATTTTAATTAACAAGAGATTTTTTTTTCTTTCAATTATATATCTGTATTTCAATTTTCGAATTTGTACACTTTTTGTTAATAATTTTAAATGATATTGATAATTTATTCCTGCAATAAATATAATAATTAATAATTGAGTGTTGGTAAATATTTCAAAAAACAAATTTTTTGAAAACATTTGTCATTGATATCCATATGTTTGTTATGCATTTAAAAATGAGTTTTTTCCCCATGTTTTTTATATTTTAAAATTATCTAAATTCCTTATTTTAACATTTTCTTAATTAATTAACTCCTATTCAATATTTTATTTGTAAATTTATATTCTATGAATTTCTAAAACTCGAAAATAGTCAACTATTTATAAATTATTGTTGAAAAACAAATTTTATTTCACATAATCTTGCGATAATAAGTGACAAATTTTTTTAATTTTAAAAGATAATATATTATAGTTTTGTTAAAAAATGTTATAATTTTTATATTTTCAATCTGCAATAATTTAAATCTTAAATAGAATTATTATTATTATTAACATTTTTAATGAATAACTGAATTGTTTCAATAAATTTTCTTAAAATTTTGCAAAATAATTATAAATTCTTTCAAAGAAATTTAAGGGAATGAAAACCATTACAATGTGTTTTCTATTTTGTTAATTCTTATAAAGAATTTTATTAAAAGTTTTAATGATGTTTAAAACGAAATCGGTTTTCATTTTTCGTAAGTACTTTTCGAAAATGTATTTAAAGAAAAGAATTGAAATTGTTAAAAAAAATAATTCATCATTAGAGAAGCATATTTTTGAAGAAGAAATGATGATCGCAGCAGTTAATATGAAAAGAAAAGTATCCTATCCTATCCGAGAAGAGAAGGATAACAATTTGCAACACCTGTGTTTGCTTACACCTGAAAGTACGAGAGCGAAAGATAGAATCAAGCAGGCATAATAAACTGTGTAAACACGGAGACTATGCATGGATCCTTTCTTCTTTCTTTTTTCTTTCCTCTTTGGTCTTTCCACACTGACAAGGACGAGAAATATATTCAATGTACACATGTACGCATATAATATGATTGAGTGATTGGCTTGCACGACGAGATGACAGTGTCCGTATTGTCCGTGGTTAAGGTCCCGCTACTCATCTAAGTGATTGCTGTTGGGATAATCTTGCACGTGATAAATGAAGACTTTATTACAACAACACACAAGTGAGTCCTCATTCAAACGTCATAGAGACCGCAAGGACCCCCTAAATTACATAGATTCAATTCATCCCTCAAATTTATACGCGTGCCATCAAAATCCAAAATCAGATAGTTTCGTTTGATCTCGCCTGGTAGCTATCCATTTTATTCTTTAACTTTTTCTTGCATTTCTCGCTTGCTTATATATTCATTCCATATTTAATTACATAAACTATTTACATTTACAATCACACAGACAGAAATCGAATCAAAACTCAAAAAATAATAAATTCAATAATAATTTCTAATAAAATTATGAATAGGGAATTGGATCCACTTTCGAAACGTCAATTATTTCTAAATAATTTAAATTTCAAATATTTTTAATAAAATTTTTCCAAGTAATCTTCAAAAATACGATTATTTATATTTCAAAACAATTTATATTTCATTCTTACAATAAAATTCTTTCAAATATAAAATTTATTTCAAATTAAATTTGACAAAAGTATTAATTTCTTCAATTTTTTAAGATGATTTTAGAGAGTTCAATAACCTTGAAAAAATTTAATTACAATTTTTCGAAAACCTATTAGTTTATTAAATAAATTTCAATGAAAAACCTTTTGAAATTTAATCATTTCTAAAATTTACAACTGTAATTTTTCCCCAAAGGAAAATATTTTTAAAAATTTTTGAATAAAATTATTTAAAATTTATAATTTTTAAAGGAACATATAGTTCCCACAGCACCGAAACTGTTCTAAAAATGTATTAAATATTTAGGTACTTGCAATATTCGGCATATTTAACGGAAAAGTTTAGTGAAAATATTGTGTAAAGATTTAAGTGTCCTGATTAAATTCTTTTGAAAAATATTATTAGAATTGTATTGAAAATAATTCAATTCCTGCGAATAATATTAGTTAAACTTTTGGAATAATTGAATTATTTCTAACAATTTCAACTGCAATTTTTACAAAAGTCAATTACTTTTGTAAAGTTTATTCTTCAAAATATATACAATAATATTTAAAATAACAATTTTTCAAAGTGAGAAAATAAAATTGTGCGTGTAATATAATATTTATTTTCATGAAATTTGAAAAAAATTTCCTATTTTTAAAACATTTTAATTTTGATAGATTTCAAAAACCTCATTTTTCTAAAATTTTTGTTTAATCAATATTTGAGTGCATTTTTTCTACGAGTATTCAAATATTAAAATATTCTGAAATAAGTGGGAAAATTGTTGACTTTTAAATATTAGGTCTATAAATTGCAAACGTAACTCTATAGTTATAATTTTTTTCAATTTTTAAGACGAAAAAAAATTTAAAGACTTTTATGTTTGTTAATTGAAAGTTTGATATTCTTTTGATACTCAAAAGTTTAATTATTTATTGAATCATGAAAAAAATCTTACATTTAATTTGTAAGTAGAAATATATTTTGTCTATTTCTACACTAGTTGTTGAAATAATTTTTGTTTTTTTTAATTTACAAAAAAGTGTTTGGAAAATTATATTTTTAAGAAAGTGGAAAATTTTTATTTCTTTTCAGGAAGAAAATTTGTAAACTAACATTAGCCGTAGTAGTATTTGCTTAAAATATCTAATCTATCTATTACTTGATTTTCAATGTGATTTCCATCTAAATAAATAAATATTTAGGACTAGATACTATAATTTAAGTTTAATAAATATGAATTTTTATTCAGTTGAACGGTAAATCTATTAATTAAAAGTTGAAAAGAATTTAAGTGGATTATAAAAAATTTGATCATTTTTATTTTATCCCGAAGAGTGTTACATAAAAGTGGTGCTAATAAAAAAGAAAAAACCTGTCTTATTATTCTTATTATTATTTGTTATAGGTTTTGAATGCTTTTATTTGCGTTTTGCGGTGGTCGAGTGGCACGCGCGCAAGCCCTCTCTCTTGTGTAATTCAATCGGGTTATTTAGAGACAAAGAATATACATGAAACGAAGAAGAGGGATCTCCTTGATGCGAAGAGATACTCTTCTGTCTCTGTTCTTAATCCTCGAAAAACTGTTACAAATGAAACGGTAAACGTGTAAAATGCCAAGCTAATCTTGGCCATGCAAGCACTCCTCAAATTATATATATATATATACAAAAATTTATTATCATAGCCGTTCTTCTTCTCTCTCTCTCTCTCTCTCTCTCTCTCTCTCTCTCGCTCTCTCTTTTTCTTCTACATGCAGATGCAAAAAGAAAGAGTAACCCTTTTTCAAAAAAAAAAAGAAAAAGAAAAGGAAAAAAAGAGAATTGAAATTCGATACAAAAGATAGATATTTGAGTCTTCTCGTATTTTCTTCACACGTGTTCGCAGTGAAATAAGCGGGGGAATTTTAATTATGCCGTTTACTTAATTATTAACTTAAAATTTTTCGATTTCTGAAATTGGAATCTTTTGTCTTCTTTATCTATTATTATTTCCTCGTTCAATGCAAATTTTAATAATAATAATTTCTTGAAAGAATTCAAACATTTAATAAAATTCTACAAAAGAATTCAATTATTTTTAAAAATTTTAATGAAAATTCTTATAATGTTTTAACTTATTTCTGAAAAAGCAATTATTTTACATATAATTTTAATCCAACTTTCTCGGAAGAATTCAAATATTTTTAAAAAAATGTTGAAAAAAATCTCTTTCAAATACTCAATTTTTTAAAATTTAAATAAAATTGTTTGCAATAATTCAATTGTTTTCAAAACCTTTAATAAAATTCTTTATAAAAAATTGTATTAATTTCAAAATAATTTTCACAAAATTTTTGGAAAGAATTCAATAATTTTTAATTATTTTAATTTATTTCTAAATTATTATGAAGAATTATAAATGAAGAATTTGAATAAAACTCTGTGCAAGAATGAAATAACTGGAAATTTAAAATTATAAAATTTTTCCAAATTGTAACACTTAAAAGAACGTTGGTGAAGTTCACAACGTTTATAGTCAACGATTTCTGAAGAAAAATATTTTTTTAAGCAAATTTTTATAAATTTTTGTACAGAAAATAGTACGTTTAATTTTTTTGAATAATGATTTACAAAAAAAAAATTTGTAGGGTTAGTTGGGGTAAATCAGAACAGTAGTTATTTTAGATAAATAAATTTTTTTTTAAATAAATACGGTCTTAAACCTTGTACCTTAGATCACCCCCAACAGGTATATACAAAAATATTTCCTATTGCATACAAAATTAAAAATCTAAGAAGACACCCTTTCACGTTTTTATTCGCATTTGAAAAAAATAAGCTAAAAATTCATAAAAAAATTTATAATTATCTTTTATTAATACTAGAACAAAAAACAACTTTGATTTTTTCATTTTGAAAATTTTTCTTAAAAATAGGAGACTGTTTCTATTTACCCCTTAAAAACTGGAAATTCGGGGTAAATCGGAACAGCAGAAATTTCAATAATATTTCTGATAATATAAATGAAAAAATTATTTTTATCAAACTACAACACTATTTTCAGCATTAAAAATATTATTCATGTATAATCGCATCGGTACATAGTAGTATTCTTTGTAGATATATAATTAAATTCTTAAAAAAAAGTAATTTTTTAAATAAATTTAAATTAATGTTTTGAAAATAATTAAAATCTAGAAAGAATTTTATAAAAAACTTTGGATAATAATTGAATTTTTTAAGAAAAATTCGATTACAATTATTTTCAAAAATAGTTAAATCCGTTAGAGAAATTTTATTAAAATTAACTTGAATATAAATGAATTTTTCCTACAAATTTTAATAAAAATGTATTAAAAATAATTTAATTTCTGAGAAGAATTTTACAATTTATAAAAATAATTTAATGGCTTCAAAGTATTTTATAAAAAAATTTTGAAATTAATTGAATTCACCGAGAAAATTTATTCAAACGTTTAAAAAAAATTTCATAGTTTTCGTTTGAGATTAATTATTTTAATTATTAAAATTGAATCCCCAATAAGAATGTTATTATTTTTGAAAAAGAATTTAATTCTTGCGATGAATTCTACTACTTATAAAAATAAATGAGTAGGAGGATTTCAAAGGATTTATTAAAATTGTAAGAAATAATTAAATTTTTTTTTTAAATTTTATTGAAAATAATAGAAATAATTAATTTGAAAAAAATAGTGGAAACTTTAGGAAGCTAAAAATGACTTTTTGAATATAGAAATAGTTTTGGTTTATTAAAATTGATAAAATTTTTGTTCTTTCAGGAACAGCGAGAGAGATGAGGGTGAGGATGAGGATGAGGGCAATGTTCTGAAGGGAAAGTTAAACGACATTGCAAGTTAAAAGAGAGGAGTCATAAATGAAAACTGTCTCCGAGTTGTGTGTGCTGCAAGCATTAATTTCGATGTCGAAGAGAGGTACACCAACCCCCAAGATGGCTGCTGCCGGGCGTATCGACGTTTAGCTTTTGCAGGGTTTCCCAGAGGTAAGCTCATCGGAAGTTGAGGGTCTTCCCTCCCCTAAAATTGCCCCTCCTTGTTCACTTCCACTCACTTCAAAACAAAGAAACACACGTAATTAAATTCACCCCCCCCCCTACCCTACCCTACCCTACCCTACCCTACCCTATCTCTCTCTTTCTCTCTCTTTCTTTCTCTTTTAACGCTTTTAACTGTATTTTTTTTTCTTTTTTCAAATTAATACCCGGCGGAACCATTTTGAGATTCACACTTTTCATCTCTCCATTTACGACACACATCTGCATCCCTTAACTCTATATTTTCTTTTCTTTTTCTTTCTTTGACCCTTGTCAATTCGAATTCTCAAGTTTACAATGAACGAAATTTGATAGCAACCCCAAATGCAATATATTGTTTCAAACCTTTAAAAAAATGACGAATCTTGTAATTGAATTCTTCGAAATTTATTTTCTTAGGTGTCGATTCTTATAAGTCATTTTTTGACAAGAAATATTTTTTATTTTTTTCACTATAAATAATAGAAATTCTTGTTGTTTTTATTTTTTAAATCATATAGGTACTTATTTCAAAATTATCAGATTTTTTTAACCTAATTCATTTTTTTTCTTCAAAATTTCTCAAAAATTTAATATTTCAATTAAAAAATTTTTAAATAATTTTTAGAATTTATTTCAATATTTTTTCACTATCATTATTAAGAAATGAAAATTTTTTAGTGAAAATTTGGAAAAAAATTTGAAACAATAGGCAAAAACTTTCCTTAGATTAATTAATTCAATGTGAATAATTTCAAATTATCTGACTATTAAACCTTAGTTAAGAAACTATAAGTTTCCTTATTTAAATATTTTTTTTGTATTAATAACTGCAATAATTATATTATTAGCATATTAAATACATATAAATGATCTAATTTTCCAGTTCTAATAATAAAATTATAATTTCCTTTATTTAAATACTTTGTGACATGAACTGCAATTGTATTAAAAGAATTAAATAAAAATAATAAAAATTGAAATTAGGAAAATCGAAATTTTCAGTCTGATTGCAAAATTATAATTTCCATAAATTTAAGTACTTCGTAACAATAATTATAACAATTATGTCATGAGTAAATAAGTATAACATACATTAATTATTACATAAATAATAATAATTCTTAATTTAATAACGTATAATAATAATAATAATAATAAAAATTTATTTATCGTAATTAATAAAAATAATAGAATAAAAAAATTGTGTATTAATTTGATCAAATGAATCATAAAATTTTAAAAGAAATAATTCAATATTGAAGGAACCTCATTTTACTCACGAAGCGCTAACAAAAGCATAAACTAAGTACAGTGGAACCTCGATTATCAGAATCTCTGTTATACAAACTCTCTATTATTCGAACCGAAAATCCTTTTATCTGAACTTTTTTTTGCCTTCCGAATCTTTCAAAGCAAAATAACGAAATTTATGCAAAAAAAAATCTTTAAAAATCCTGAATTCTCTATTTCATAAAAATATTATTACGAATTAATATTTTAGGAATATTTTTAAAAATGTATTAAATTAAATATATACAGTTCAATTAACCATTTTTTTACTTTAATTATGGAAAAAATTAAAATTTCTATTATCCGGACCCGGCCTTGTGGGTTAGTTCGGATAACCGAGGTTCCACTGTAAGAATTATAAATTATTATTAAAATATAAATTAATTCTTTTTTAATTATTTAATAAAATAAATTATATAATACGTCAAAAATAAATCCAATTTACATATTATATTTATAATTTTCATTTGACCGAACTGCATTTATCCGAATTGTTGTTTTAACGAATTGTCACTTTTGTGAAATAGCATTATTACGAACTGTCATTTATGCGAACTGCCGTTTATTCAAATTGTCATTTTTACGCAATGTCATTGTTGAGAATTTTCATTTTTGCGAAAATCTCTATAGTAAATCTGTATATACACACAAGTCTACTATAGAAATTTTCGCAAAAATTACAATTCACAACAATGACAATTCGAACAATTAGCAGTTCACATAAATGACAATTCACAAAAATGACTTTTCGTCAAAGTGACAATTCGTAAAAATGGTATACGTTATATATAAAATAATATACATATATTTTATAAGTAATATTATAAATAAAAATAATAATATAATAAATATAAAATTTTGTTAAAGTATTTTAAAATTTGGGAAAAGATTGGGACAAAATGAAATTTTGAGATAAAAAATGCTAAATTTTAAATGAAATGAAGTAGGTATATGAAAGTCAATAAATTTATTATAGTAAAATTTAGATAATATTCATGGTATTTGATAAAAATACTAATTTTCAAATAAGTTTCTTTAAAGTTTAGTACTTTTTATATCAAAATTTCGCTATATCGCATTTTTTCGGAAATAGTAAATAGTCGGAAAAATAGAAATACACATTCTCCAAATTTCAAATAGAAATTTTTAAATATTTATTACTTTGCAAAATCAATACATAAAAATTTTGCCGATATTACCATTGATCAACGAATAAACATAAAATATTTGCCAAAAAAACTCTATTTTGCATTTTTTTAAGTTAACAATAATAATCACTAAATAAAGAAAAAGAAGTTTTGCTAATTATGCTCAAAATTAAAAATAAAAAACTGAAATATTAACTATCTACTTTATAATATTATTATTTTTGTGCTTCCGAACGCGCAGGAAACATTTTTCTTTTTTTTCTATAAAGATTGCAGTTGCATCTCAATCTCTCTCTCTCGCTCTTAAAAAAATAAGATTTTCCTTCTTTTAATCTCAGTCATTCACTTTTTTTCTCTTCTTTTTTTGTACATTTTTAAATTTCTATAAATTGTCGAGAAAGACCCAAAAAAAAGTTTGTTTATGTACAATTCACGCGAAATAAAATAAATAATGCAAGAATTTGCACACGAGGGAAGAAGTAACATGAACCCTCAACTGATTCCAATGTGCGTGTCTTCTTTAAGCATTCCACGAACCTCCTGCAAAAAAAATTTCAAAGAATTAATAACAATAATAATTAAATACAATAGAAAACTATTGTTTAATAATATCAATTTATTCATTTAATATGGACGGTAAATAATAATGTGAATAATAAAATATTATTTTATTATATTAAAATTTATTGGCAATGGTTTCTTTATTACACGGAGAGAAAATAAATGTTAAATTCAGAAAAAGTATTTTACAATCGAGAAAATAATGCGATAAAGAGAAATTTTGATATGTGAAATTTAGTAGTTATATAAAATATCAAGAATATTATTTAAATTTTAATATAAATTTACTAAATTTCATAGTTTCTTTTAAAGTTTGGTATTTTTTGTTGTTGAAAATTTCACTTTTTCGTAATTTTTCCCAAAACTGTAATTAATACTTTTACAAAATTTAATATTTACTCTCTCTCTCCAATTCGAAAGAGACTAAAAATTTCTTATGATATTTTTTTCTTCACAAAAAACAATGTTACAGGTAAAATTTATGAACAATTTCTTTGGAATTTTTTAAATAATCGTGTTTCGTAATAATTGAAATTAAATATTTAATAATTAAATTTTATTAAAATTCTTTTTTATCAACTTTTTAAAATAATCGCGTCTGTTAATAATCATAATTAAATATTTAATTATAAAAATTTATTAAAATTGTATTAAAAATAATTCAATTCCTGAGAAGAATTTCATTATTTATAAAAAGAATTGAATTCTCGAGATGAATTTTACTATTTATAAAAATAACTTAATTGTTTCGAAGAATTTATAAAAAATTTAGGAAATAATTGAATTCTATTGAAAAATTGTATAACGAATTAAGAAAAAAAATTGAATTCTTCCGTGAAATATTTTTGAATATAATTGAATTATTACGAAAGATTTTTATTAAAATTTTAGAAAATAATTGAATTCTTTCGTGAAATGTTATTGGGAATAATTGAATTGTTTCAAAAGATTCATTAAAATTTCGATGAATGTCAATATTTATGAAACTAATTGAATATCACGTTCCGCACGTAATAAATGAATTAAAGTAAAATGGAATGTAAAAAAAATTCGAACGCACCTGCAATCTTTTATAATGTCCCTCTTTCCTGTCAATCTCCTCCTCCTCCTGATCACCATTTATCGAAATCTTCTCTGAATTAGGATCCAAAGGTCCCAAATTCCATTTTCCTTCGCCATCGAATTCCAATAATAAACGATGATATTTGGCGAGCGACGAGACTCGATGTGTAATTGTTAAAAGTGTAATGCCACGTTGTTTTGCAGTCTCATATAGAGTCCCTTCAGCCTCGAGACTAACGGCACTTGTGCATTCATCTAATAATGCATATTGAGGCGCATGATAAAATAAGCGAGTCATTGCCAATCTTTGTTTTTCACCGCCCGATAATGTTGAATCCCAATCGCCATGAGCATCCAAGCCATCAGCTTCTCTCTCGACAAGTCCCTTTAAATCGACAAGATCAAGAAGTTTCAACAATTCCTCATCCTTTGATTCATTCTTTTTACATTCCGCGGGATATGTGATTTGATCCCTTAAGCAACCCACAGTCATATACGGCTTTTGAGGTATATAAAATAATGCTGGCCTTCCATTTCTCACTGAACACGTCTCCGATGGACGAATTAATGTTCCCTTATAGACCGGCCACAAGCCGGATATCACTCGAAAGAGGGAACTCTTCCCGCATCCGTTTGGTCCAGTGATTATTAGATGGTCGCCCGGTCTTATCTGTATTTTGAAAAAAAAAATTATTTTATCAAACAAATAGAAGAGAAAAAAGGAAAAGGAAAATTACCTGAATGTTGATTTTTGATACAATAACTTCGCAATTGGGTGTAACGATTGGCACATCCATGAGACTGATACTGCCATCGGAACTTTCACGAACGATACCTAAGGAAATGAGGTGTCTTATTAAATGGAAATCAATGGGAAACAAAATTTTTTTCAACTATATCATTGAGTGTAAAAAAGGAGGGGAAAAAACAAACTTGCCTTTAATGACAGGCGTGCCATCTTGGAATTCTATAACTTTTTCCACTGGCACTGACACGCTCCCATTACTCATTCTAGATTGACCACTTGTTACGACGTTTCTACAATATTTGCACAAAGCCGCATCTCTAAATACGTCCAACATTTCACTAACTCTTGCTACATATCCTGCCAGAGCGACTAATTCCTGAAGAAGAAAAGAAAAATATTACAAATATGCAATAATATTAGAAAGAAAATAAAATTAGAAATCAAAATAACAGTCGTAGAGTCCTAAGGACCAATATTATTAGAAGCATTAGAAACATATAATTTTATTCAAATCATTGTGAGTAGATTTCAAATATTACAATACATTTGCAAATATTAAATAAGTATTATAAAAATCAAAAATTTCTAACGAAACAATGAAAAATTGAATTAAATCATTTTAACAATTTTAAGGAAATAATAGGTTTAATAATTATGCTAAATTAATGGAGAATTAACATGTAAATCGTTGGAAATTTAATCAAAATTATAATCAAAATGATTAAACAAAGTGTTAAATGGTAATGAATAAAAATTTAAAAAAAATATAACCAAAAATTAGTAGAAAAATTACCAAGTATCTACTGAAAAATATTGAAGAAAAATTATAATCAACAATTATTTTTAATGAAACAATATAAAAATGGGAAATTACTTAAATTAAATATTTTCGTAATTTTAAGGAAATAATTAACAAAAAAATACGTCGGTAAAGTTCACAACAGTCGTAATAAACGATTTAGAAAAAAATAATCGATTTTATTTTTCTATTTAAATTTTTATATATTTCTGTTTAAAAATGTTCTTGAAATTTTTAACGTTTAGATGAACGACATTTTTTTACTCCTTTTATAATTAGTACTTTTTAATGAACCAAAAAAAGTGCTTACATTATAGAACTTAATTCTCGAATAAATAATAGTTTAATTTCGATTTTTTTTTGTTTATAGTAATTCTTAACCGTTAGTTTTAATTTTATTTGAGCAGAAATTAATTTTGTTTGTTTATATAAACATTCAAAAATGTTGGAGAAATGTATAAAAAATATTTTGCATAGTTTTTTAATTGCAATAATTAAAGAAAAAAATTTGTAAATAAAACAATTTTGTTTTGTCAAGAAGAATATTTTTCTTTTTTTTCAATCGTTGATCCTAAACTATTGTGATTTTCACTGAGGTCTAAACATTATAACAAAAAAAAGAATTAAAAAAACCATTTACAATTTGGAAAAAAATAAGATTACTCCAAAATATTCATGGTACCTTATAAGAAGACATGAGTCTCTCAGCAGCATCAGCACCGGATGATAGGAGATTTTTCGATGTAGTCAAATACCCTGTTCTTTCACTCACTCCTGTAAAAGAAATTTTTCTCATTAAGGGCATTTGATTAAATGAGGAAAAAGTTAATAATAATCTATTCGAATCATTTTTTATTTAGAGCTTCATTAAGATTTTATGTATATCGATAGCACTGCTGTCCTAATTAAGTAATACAGAAACCTGCTTTTTCAAAAAAATATTTTCGAAATTAAATTTGAATATTAAAATTATCAAAGAATTCCATATGTAATTTTGGAAAATAATTGAATTCTGAAATTTTAGTTTGTTTGAATTTTCAAAATAAATAACTAAATATTTGCATTTTGTTAAAATCGTTTTTTTAATTTTGTAATTGTAAACAAAGTAAACAACAAAATGCTTGTTATAAAAAATCCATTTTCAATTTCTATTATTTTTCTGTATGATTGAAAATTTGTGAATTGTAAAAGATAATTGAATTTTTAAATAACTGAATGCAAAGAATTTAAATCTTTAAAAAATGGAGATGGTAAATTAATTTAATCTAATTTTTGAAAGATTAATATTGTTATTAATTAACAATTAACTATTAATTTACTAAATGTTAGATATTTATTAATATCAAGTGATCATTAAGTTCCAGTTCTGGATAAAATATTTATTTCAGTATATTTTTAATTTATTTGAATTTTAAAATATGTGAGTAATGAAATAATTTTATTATCTAAACGTAAAGAAGAGATTATTTGACAAATATTTTGCCAATTTTACGCAGTCTTAAACGATTAAAATCGTAAAAAAAACAAGACAAATAACTAAAAGAGAATGAAACTTTTAAATCATAAAAATTGTAAGGTTTTTAAAAATTAATGATCGCTCTTTGCATATTAATATTATTACTAAAATAATATTTAGTTAATTGAATCAAAAATTTATAAAGCTTCATAGCAAATTACTTTTTAATACAAAAAAATTAACTGTTTGAGTATTGAAAATCTAAAATTAATAAAATTTTCTCGATTATTTTTCAGAGAAATTTTGAAATAAAAATATTTGAGTTTATTTAATTGTAAAATTAATAAAATTCTGTAAATTATTTTTGAGGAAAATTTAGAAATAACAAAACATAATTTCTGCAGTGCCTTTAAATAGCTATCTCTCTCTGTCTCACCATCGCCGTTATTTTCTTGCATAAGACTTGAAGATTTGGTCCGCGAGGTGTACAGGATGGGAAGGGCAATAACGAGAAGTCCAGTTCCCGACCACACGTATTTCATGAGAAGTTGCTCGAGCATCACGTACCATAATTTAAGGGCAAGAATTCTTCTTAAATGAACGGTGAGCGATTTGTATGCTTTATTAAGATAACGATGCTCCGCCTGATGTCCACCATAAAATGCAATTTCCTCGGCGTGTGCACTAATTCGTGCATGTGCCTCCCTTAAATGTCCACGACGCGATGCCTCCTCAGCAACAAGTTGACCAAATCTTGGCGATGCCAAACGTAACACCTGACCCGTTACACTAATCACAATTAGTGACAGCAATGGACCTTTTTTTATTTCAACAGGTAAAACAAAAATGAATCAACAATTAGTCTCATTTTTACTCAAAAAAACAGAAAAATTTGTTATTAATTTACTAATTACTAAATAATCTAATGATGTATCTATTATTACGTGATATCTTTTTTTGTCAAGTATGGAATAATTTCGTAATCAAAATTTAAAAAATCATCTTATCAAGTACAAAGATAATTGATTAATATTGTTTATTTTTTCAAAAATTTTAATATAATTATTCGCAAAAATTTAATTATTCTCTAAACTTTTAATAAATTCTTCAAAATAATTCAATTATTTTTAAAATATTAAAATCTTTACAAAACATTAAATTATTTTCAAGAAAAAAATACATTTTTTTCTTAATTCGTCATAAAATTTTACAAAAGAATTTAAATACTTTCTGAAATTTTAATAAATCCTTCGATAGAACTTCATTATTCAAAGAAATTCTTCAAATGAATTGAATGAGGATTTTAAAAAAATTTTATAAAATTTTTCGAAAGAATTCAATTACTCTCAAACTGATTTTTTAAAAACATTTGCTAAAATTCAATGATTATCAATCAACAATATATTAATTTTTAAATTGAAACTATTTAAAAAGTTAGGGAACAAAAAAGTAAACAACTAACTTGAAACTGCGAACTAATTACCGGAATATGACGATTATTAATATATATATATATATATATATATATATTAATTAAATTTTTTTAACCAAATTACTAAAACTTCTGACTAATTATTATTATTATTATAACTAGCAAATGTTACGCGCACGAAACGCGGTATTTAATATATCAATAGATGAAAAACAAATTTATTAATATATATATATATATATATATATATAAGGTTATATAATTATTTTAATTTATGAAAATAATTAAATCTTTGGGTAGAATTTTATTTTAACTTTAAAAAATCCTAATTAAATTCTATATGAATAATTTTTATCAAAATTTTATATTTTAATTAAATTATTCACTTAATTTTATTATAATTAAAAAAAATTTTTTTTTATTAATTTATTGAAATTTTTAAAAATAATTGAATTCTTTTGATTAATTTTGTAGAAATTTGTAAAAATATTCTAATTCTTTGGAGGAGTTTCATTTAAATAATATTATTGAAAATAATCAAATTCCTGCAAAGATAATTCAGTTATTAATGAAAATAATTGAATTGTTTCAAAGAATTTTTTTAACACTTTTGAATATAATAAAAAATAATAATTTGTTAGTTAAGTGAATTTTTTTAAATTTTGAATTTAAAATAATTCATTGATTGAAGATAAAGCTAAGTTAAGTTTTTAATATTTGAAAATAAAAAAAATTTGTTTTTCATCTATTGATATATTAAATACCGCGTTTCGTGCGCGTAACATTTGCTAGTTATAATAATAATAATTAGTCAGAAGTTTTAGTAATTTGGTTAAAAAAATTTAATTAATTTAATTTACTTATTTCATTTACTTTCACTAAATAACAAAATTATTTACTACTCGAGTAGTAAATAAATTAAAACTTATTATTGTTATTATTATTAATGGTTTAATATTAATAGAGAAAAGATGTCTTTTTTATTTTTTATTTTTGTTAAAATATTAAAATTGGGTCAATATAATTATTCTTGTGACTGTTATTATTTATTTAAACTGAATTGATTATTATTAAAATAATAAAATTCAATGAAATAGAAGTTATTAACTAATACTACAATTAACATTGTTTCGTGCCCTTTAAAAGAATTCGATTCTATAAAAAAATGGAAAATTAACTCTTAAAATAGAGAGATATATTTTTAGAAACAATTTCGAGTTGAAATAAATTATTCGAAACTTGAAATATGCAAACAAAAATTGAGATAAAGAATTTTAGAATTTTAATCGTAACCTTGAATCACAATCATAATTGATTAGCATTTATGTCATTGACCAAGAGAATAAAAATAAGAAAAAAGAAGACAGTATCAATGATCTTTGGAGCCTTTCAAAACGGCATATTGTCAATTTATCGACAATCATTTTAATTGAGTAATACCGTTATTGAGTTCATTGTAAAATTTTATCCATAGACTATAATATCAATACTTGAAAAAGCAAAATTGATTTGTGCAAATAAATAATTATTAAAATCGTAGTTTTATAAAATTTTAATAACACATAAAAGAAATAATAATATTAGTAATAACAATACTAATATTAATAAATAAACATTAAAAGCAATTTAAATAGATTGTGATCATAAATTCGAAATTGATTTCAATTGTTGATGTTAATTAAAATGAATAGAAATAATGAATTTTTTCTTTACCTGGCACAGTTCTCGCTCCCATTCGTGCCGAAAATGAAATAAGAGCAATCCCCACGAGAGCACAGTCCAATAGGGGTTTAGTTAAACTAGAATAAAGATGTGCGACGGAGCCTGCTAATTCTGAGAGATCATCCGTTAGTCTTTGTTCAGCTCCTCCTAAACGAGTATCAAGAGCGGATACTCGATAGTAGGTTTGCTGACTGAGGTACATCTTGTAAGCATACTCTACTAGTCGTTCCCTTCAAATATGAAAACAAAAACCACAAAATCAAATTATTTTTTCTTCACAGTAATTCACAAATCTAGAAATACAAATTATTTCAATTCAATTTATTTTTATTATGACGAAAGATCAAAGGATATTTTTTTCACCAAACCGAAAATAGTCAGCAAATTTTTCTCAAGTTTTAGAATTAAAAAAGAACTTTTGAGAAGATTTTTACTTCCCAGGTGAAGGAAAGAAGTAGAACTTTAAATTTTATCACTAAAAATAAGAAAAAATAGTTTTCGATGCTGAATGTCGAAACCAACTTCAAGGAACTTTTCAGAGAATAATAAAATAAAAATAGGGTTTTTCATTAAAAAAAAAATAAATTTTATATTTCAAAGAATTTTCATTTATACACACTTAAAAAATTAATTTAAAATATTAATATATTTTTTCAAGAACTGATAACTAAAAGTTTGGAAAATAATTAAATTTTACAAACGTATTTGTATTTAAATAATTCTAATAAAAATTTATTTAAAAATGAATTACAGTTAAAAATTGTAAAAAAAATAATTTTAAATTAAAATCTTTTTTATATTTTAATTGCCACAAAATTGCACCTTATTTAAATGTTTACTGAAAAAATTCTTTTATCTAATTAAAATCGCAAGTAATATATCTTTAAACTTAACATTAGATTCAATTAGACAACTGTTAAAAATAATAAATTTTGTTTGTTAATCAAGTCGCCATGAAGGTTTCAAAATAATAATGACAGTGTGAAACGAGTTTGTAAATTAAATTCCGAATTTGGAAATTTAATTAAAAATATTTCTTAATAATTTTAAAAATACTGCAAAATTTATTTCTTTATAATTCTAAAAAAACAAGAAAATTTACTTCATTATAATTTTTAAAATATTAAAAATTAATTTCTTAAAATAAAATCTTCATTTACTTTCAAAAAACCAAAAAATTATTTGTCATTAATTGTTCACTATTCTTCTAAAGACAAAAACATTATTTCTAAATATTTTCAGATAAAAAAGTGTTAAAACTTTAATTATCGTTGAATATTAAATAAATAAATACAAAAGTAACAAAATATTAAAAACTTGTAAATTTTTGACAATATTTTAACTCTCAACAGAAATATTATTTTTTTGTCTCCTGGGAATTTAAATAAAAAATCCATCAACTTTATTTGAAAGAGAAAAAAAATTCGGTAAAAAATAAATTAATAGTCATTTTAAGGACATTGACTGAATAAAATTATATTTCAAAGGTCAACAATTTATCCTTATTTTATTCTTACTTATTTGTTTCTTTTTTTTGTAAATGAATAGCAATTTTCAGATTACGTAATACGTCTGATATCATAGAAAGAAATGATTCACATTTTTCATTATTATTCCACCTAATTGTCGATTAAATGAACTGGTGATTAATTTACCATGTGTACATTGAATCCAAAGAGTGAAATGAATTTTTAACACCTTTTTTTATCCAAGACAAAGTAAATTGGTTATTTTCGCGTTCAAAGGAACAAAATATTATATCCTAAAAAGTTTCAAACGTTCAAATTGACGACAATATTTTTATTTCTTCTTTTAATTTGAATTTTATTTTCAAAATATTGTTTTTTATAATTAAAAAATCTTATTTGATAAAACAATAATTATTTACAATATTTTTTTTATTTCAATCGTTTAATTTTCAAAAATATTTCGTTCATTTGAACGTTCAAAACGTTAAAAATATTATTTTCTGTTTAAATATTTTAAAAAATGACAAATAATGAATTTAAAGATCAAAAACAAGGTGTTTATTTCGTTTGCTTCTTTTTTATAATATAGAATAATTATTTTAAAATATCATTTTTAAAATTTCATAAAATATAAAATTTGAATTTTTTATGAAAAATGTAAATAACAATTCATTTTATAAATTTTGATAAAATATATACTTTATAATTTTATACATCAATCGATTAGTTTTCATGTAATTTTTACAATGAACCTACAAAATTTCATGACAAACTATTAAAACGTGTCTGAGATAATTTGTACACAATATTTTGTGACATACTCACACACACACACACACACACGTGTGTTTTCAATTTATTATTCAATTTATTATTATTATTATACAAATGAAAAAGATTTTTAATTTTAAATTCAAACTTTGAAAAATTCAATTATTTAATAATTTACTAATTAATAATATTCTTGTTTATTAATTTCAAAACTTTTAATGAATTCTTTGTATTAATTATTAATTATTTTTAAACAAAATTTTAATAGCATTACACGAACAAATACAATTATTTTCTAAAATTTTAATAAATCCTTTGAAACAATAATTCAATTATTTTCAAAAATTTGAATAAAGACTTCGAATTATTAAATTTGTAAATAGCTGATTTTTTTTCAAAAAATCAATTATTTTTAATAAAAGTTTATGAAAGAATTAAATTTAAAAAAATTTATAAATAATATATTTCGAACAAATTTAATTTTTGTCTTAACTTTTAATAAATCAAAAAAGCAATTGATTTATTTTCTAAAATTCTAATAAAATTCAATAATTAAATGTTTAATTTCACTTATTAACAAACCCGATTAGTTTAAAAATTTGAAAGAAATTGACCATAAAATTAAAGTATTTGTAAAAGTTTTAATTAAAATTATTCAAGAAATTCCATTATTTAAAAAATTTCAAAGAAATTCTTGAAAAAGAATGATTAAAATGTTAAGAATTAAAAAAAATCAAACCGCATACAGTTTAATGGAATAATACGATTATTAATATTAGAAAATGAATTGATTGATTGATTGATTGATTGATTGATTAATAGAGAATGGAAATAGAAATCTCACCTAAAACTAAGTGCTAGACGTCCCTCTAAATATCTAATTGCGGAATTAATAAAAGTGGCCGGAAATGCAATTGCAAACCATCGTGCCATCATAAAAAAGAAACCTCTGACATCCTTTAGGACAATTCTCTTGACAATTTGCCCCTCGAGTGTGGCTACATAAACAGAGAGAAAAGTCCTTGTGAGTAGAGCCAAGGTGGCACAGGTCAGCAAACCTGCTTCTCTCGTTCGCCATCCTGGAATCATTATTCTCAATAGTGCAATCAGCTGTTTAAAAAATACTCTATCGATTCCCACTGTTGATTTTTTCCCATTTTTCGTTTTATTGTCATTATTAACATCATGACAATGTCGAATATGTTGTACTTCATTATTTCCCTTTTCATTCTTCTGCGATAATTCTTTTTTACTATCATCACCCGACACCTTTGCTTGACTCCATTTTGCACCAGCTGCAATATAGGGATAACCAATTTTCAATAGATAAAGTGCTGTCAATGTGCCAACAACACCTTTTGTTAAATACTCCTGGCGTATTCCACATTTCGTTGATGTTTTGTCGATTAATTTTGAAAAAACCGAGGACATTTTATTTATTTGTCGTGATGAATTGTCCTTTTAGACGTTTCATCTAAAAAAGACAATACAAAATTTCTGATGATACATTAATGACAATTAAAACACAAAACACATGCAATTAATAATGTGTCATTCGTATTATTAATTGACACTAGAGACGCATTTCCTGGTGTGATTATGGTTGCGCACTTAACCTTAAAATTCTTTCTTTACTTTTTATTATTAAGAAGCACGAATCAATAAATGTAACATTTTTTTCTTGTGGTAAATTTTTTTTCTACTTGAAGCACTTGTTTCTCTTTTTCTTGAAATTATTGGAATATTATTCGTTGTGCAGAAATCGACGCTATACGAGCGAGCGTTCCACAGCGAACTGAATAATCGAGAGTGGAGGAGGAATCACTGTTGCCTCTTCCTCCACGAGTAGCCATTCTCCCCCACGTAATGCTGTGATAGTTTGATATTCTACTTGATAGGAGTCCAACTCGTAACGAAAAACGAACACAAGTTTCCTTCTTTTTTCTTTATAATAAATATATATAATATAATCAAAAATGTCAGAACTGGGAAAATAATTGCACTTATTTAGGTATATTAATCAAGAAATACCAACTTTATCTAATTTGTCATTTTTTGCATTCTGTTTACTAACAATTTTCTTTTTCTTTTCTTTCTTTTTATTTACTACTAGAACCTTTCTTTGTCGTAAAGAATACACACAATTGACTTTACTGTCTTTCTTAACGGCTTTGTGTTTTTATCTCCATCTTTATTCTCGGAAATCAGCTGATCAGTTGGCCATGACGTGACCGAGAACTCAAAAGGTTGCGACGCGCAGGAAAAATATGAAAAAATTAGAGAATTAATTCGGTATAATGCCTGTTATTTATATTAAATATTTATACAATGTCTGTTATTTTATTGTATATTTAGAAAAAAAATACTTTTTTTTTTAAATCGTTTAAATCTTAATCGCTGAATTAATGTGTTTTTAAACTGCGAATATTTAAACGTTTAAACCGTTTAACCTAACCTCACTTTTTTTGTTTATTTTCATATGCGTTTTAAAAAGCAAGAGTATCAAGAGTTTATCTATAGTGAATTGGTAATATTTAAAAGTTAGGTTTATTATTCTGTGCGGTTTTTAAAGAAAACTTTTGAAATATTTTATATTTCGATTTATCAATGAAAATTTGTGCTTTTTGTTAATTAGTGCAAAATTTATTTTCCACGCTGCATTCACATTTATTCATGTAGTTTTTTTAATAACATCGATTTCCATTTCTAGTATTTAAATTCATTGATAAGGAAATCGTACCTGAATATTCATTGTCATTTGTCATTGGAATAGTTACTTTACGATGTAAAAACAAATCAACTTCGGATTATTTACATAATTGCAATTTTTTTCATTTCGCAATGTTAACAACCAGACCATTAGTTTTTACTTTAATTAATATTAAAATTTAAAACCAAGTTGTACCTATATTTTTTTTAATATTCAATTTTTACTTATTATTTTATTTATTAATTAAGATTCACTGTTTTATTAACTTCTTTGTCTATTTTTGTGGATATATTTTTAATAATAATTTGGTTTAATTCATTTTGTAAATTAATTAATTATTATTTTATTAAAAAATGTTACGTGCGTGGAACGCGATATTCAATTTAATATTATTTTGCAAATTACAACATTTTGTATTTTTAAATACATATAAACTTCAATTTTTGAATAATTTCAGTATATTTACTTATTAATTACATAATTATTATTGTTTATATTTTCACAATTTTAATATATAATTCTTTGCAAGAATTTAATTATTTTTATAGACAGTACAATTTTTTGCAAATATTCAGTTATTTTCTACAATTTTAATGAATCCTTCAAAACATTTAAAAAAATTTTAATAGAAAAATTCAATTGTTTGAAGAAAGAATACAATTATTTTCTAAAACTTTTAATAAAATTGAATAATAATTATGTAAATGTTTAATTTCAATTATTAAGAAAGACGATGAGTTTAAATACTTGAAAGAACTTGTTCGTAAAATTCAATTACTTTAAAAATTTTTAATTCTAATTGTTAAAGAAACTCAATAATTACAAAAAAATACAAAGAAGTTGTTCAAAAAGAATTTAATTAGAATTTTTAAAAATTTTCACGAGAATTCAATTATTTCCATAAAAAAAAATTCTTCGAAGAAATTGAATAATTTTCAAATTAAATAATTTTCATTATGTTACTTTTAAAATTGGAAATATTTAAATTAAGAAAAATTATTTTAAAAAATTAGGAATCATAAAAGCAAACAAAAGCTAACTTTAAACTGCAAACAGATTACCGGAATACAATGATTTTTAATGTAGATTTTTTATTAATTAATTGAGGTTAACTTTTTTTATTACCTTTATCTATTTTTTCTAATAATTTGGTTATTAGACAGTTTAATTAATTGATTTTTAAATTAATTTTTTTATTATTTTATATTATTGAAATAAAATTAATAAATTTAATTAATGAAATAAAAAATATTGAATGTTAATAGGTAATTTTTTTGCAGAGTAAAAAATAAAAAAAAACGTGTGTGGACAATAAAAAGAAAAAAGTTGAAAGCTAATGGAGTTCTGTTGTCATATTGAAGAAAAGAAACTATTATGCAATATTTCAAGAGCACGTGGAAGAAAATGCACTCTAGGGTTTCGATTAATATGTGTGTTAAATTGCAACGTCATAAGTAGTCGAGTCAGAGATCAAGCGGGATGATAGGGAAAGTGGTCTTCTTTTGGCTTATTTCAATGATGCAGTTTCACGTTTTGCATTGAAACAGAGAAAGTAAAAGTCATTTATCCATGCAAGTGAGTTTTTCTTTCTTACAGGAAATTTACACTTTCGTTCTTTATTTTTAACTATAGTTTGACTATAGTTAAATTATTAATCTATAATCAAAATTTTACCACCAACCTTCATTCAAATTCACAACATTTATAGTCAACAATTTAGAAAGAAAACTGTTTTTCTTGTCATATTTTTATAATATTTAACAATTTTACAGTTTAAAATATAAAACATTGAGTTGAACGATCACTCAATGTTTTATATTTCAACTAATTGTAAGACGTTCGAGTGATAAATTCAAATATTAATGTAGCAATTAGTTTATTCACCATCTCTAAATCAAAAATCCTTTTTTAAACAAAAATTTCTTATTTTTTTATGTAACTACAAATTAAAGTTGTTTATGATTATAAAAAAATTATTTATTAAAAAAAATTGATCCAATTTTGAATTTTAAATATTCTATTAAATACATATAAAATATCGTGGCTTTTAAAGTAATTGGAAGTTTTCGATTTTTAACTTTTTCAGAAAATAAACATTGAATCATTGATAAGGAATTGTCGTAACTATGATTCATTGGACTTATTGTTAGCAAAGAAAATAAATTTGACAGCAGTAGTTATTTAAAAGTAATGACAAAAAAATTATGTAAAACACTTTTTTACACAAAATAATATAACAATTTGTTAAAAACAATATTTTATCCTACAAAAAAGTCTAAATCTAAATTTTAAAAAATAATTGAATTTTAGAGAATTTTAGCACAATGTTTGAAAACAAGTGAATTTTTCCGAGAAATTTTATGAAAATTTGTATTGAATTAAATTAAATTTACAATAATTGAAAATTCTTTCAAGGAATTTATTTAAAATTATAATGAAAATAGTTGAATTCTTATTCTTGAGAAGGATTTTATTATTTACGAAAATAATTGACTTTTTGCGAAGAATTTTATTAAACATTTAAAAAATTATTGATTTCACAGTCAGAATTGTCAAATTGGTTCTTTTTTTTAAGTTATACTCAAAAAACAACTCACAAAACAAATTAAAATTTAAAATAATAAAAATTTTTTTACAGTAGTATATTTTTTTGCTATGACACTATATATACTAATGTATTTCCATGTATTTTTTATTTTAATTTCGAAGTCAGATTATCAAAGTGGCTCAAAATTTTGAGTTCAATGAAAAGTGCTCAAAAACTCGAATGTGAAAGATTTTACTAATGAAAATACACTAATCTAGTATACTAGCAGGAAAAAGTTGAATCTCTTGATTTTAATTTGTTTCTCTTAGTAGATTTTCTTGAATATCTCAAAATTTTTAACCATTTTGAAAATTCTGATTTTTAATTCGGATTCAGCGGAAAAATACGTAGAAATATACTATAGTTACGTTATAAATTTTTTTTCTGGTTTTTTTTATTTTAATTTTGTTTGTTAAGTAGTTTTTTGAATTTATCTCAAAATTTTGAGTCAGTTTGTCTATTCTGACATTAAATTCGAATTCAGCGGGAAAAAATATATAGAAATATACTTTTGTAGTGTTAACAAAATTTTTTTTTTTATCTTAACAAGTTTCTAGTTAATATATAAATATTTTTAAATAACGTTCAAAACCATAGGGATCTGGTACAAGAACGTTTGAGGGACTCTGCCCCTTAAGAATCTGAACAGTTGGATATAATATAATATTCTGTAAATTCATATTAGAATTACCCATATAGATATACTATTAACAGGTGAAAATATTTTTTCTAAAAAAGCATTGACAATCTGCTGCAGAGTTGTTGAAGTACAATTTTTATATTTCATTAAATCAGTCAGTTTATATTTTTTACCAGTATTGTTCACAAATCACCAAAATGACTTTGAATTAGTGTTTATGTTAATTTCAGTTGATATTAAAGAATAAAGAAATTTGCAATATAGGTAATATGAAGGGTGGCATGACAAAAGGGGTCAAGCAACAATTTCATGATTTTACCGGAAACAAAAATAAAACATTTAAAAATTTTCCTGGTCATTTAAGAAAAATCTAAAAAAAACCGTTTCGAGATATTATTTCGCTTTACCAGTGGAAATACAATTTATGGAGATAAACCTACAGATTAGTGAGAAAAATAAGTAAAAGTGGACCATTTTGGGGTTACGTCAAATGCCCATATTTTCTTTTAAAATTAATTGTTAAAAAAATGTACAGTTTAAAGAAAAACTGAAAAATTAGTTTGTTAATTTTGAATTGATGAATTAAATGCAAAACAGTTTGATTCAAAGAAGTTGTTTGTTTTCAAGAAAAATATAAATTAAATACTTATTTTTAAAAGTAAACAGTAACGAAATTTTCAAATGCAATCTACAATCAGGAATATTTAAAAATTAACTGAAGAATAATATTTAGGTTGTTGAAAATTAAATGATAGATAAAACTATTTCTAAATAGACATAAAATCTTCTAGCAAAATTTAATATTATATTTAATAATATTAAAAATAAGGAATATTTTTAACCATATTAACCTATTCATAATAGTACACTGAGAAAACGATATATTTGAGTCAAACCTATTTTGTTTAAATCAGACTTAAAATATCTTTGCTATATACAGTCA
The DNA here is from genome assembly GCA_032872475.1 of Leptopilina myrica (nomen nudum). Lineage (NCBI taxonomy): Eukaryota > Metazoa > Arthropoda > Insecta > Hymenoptera > Figitidae > Leptopilina > Leptopilina myrica (nomen nudum). Next base: position 10,118,937 of record CM065460.1, read on the forward strand.
AACATATTTAAGTTTAATTGAAACATATTTTTTGGTTTATTTAAAGAAATAATATATTTAATTCAAACATAAGTTGTGATTGATTTTAAATTATCTATAATTCACTTTTAAGTTTGAATCAAACAAAAAATTTTTAAACATATTTTTTGTTTAAATCAAAACAGAAAATATGTTTCAATTAAATATAATTATTCAAACAAATAATATTTTTGAATCAAAGTAGTAGATACTTTCTATATGTATATTTTGATTAAACTTACAAACTAATTTCAATTAAACAAAATCATTTAAAATTATTTTTCTATTTAAGTTAAGTATAATGTTTTCTCAGTGTATTGAGAAAAATTGTGGCTTGACCCCTTTTGTCATGCCACCCTTCATATATCAATTCTAATAATTACTTATCAACGAATCTAAAATATTTGGCAAAATGTTTTTCGTTCCTGGGTGAAATAATTTTTTCAACGCTTGAAAATTTAATTTTTAAACCAAAAAAATAGTTATTCATTCAAATTATGTTTATTTCTGTTTTTTATTTCTTCCGTAATTTCAAATATTTTTCCTGAATTTAAATTTGTAATATTAAAAAAAGTTTTAATATTTCAATTTTTAATAACAAAAAATTATTTCCTTCTGGCAAAGCAAAAATAGTATCAACTGATTTTTATGAGAATATGAGAGAATGTAATTCTAAATTTTTTTCCAACTCTGATGAATAATAAATTTTTAAAAAAATCTGATTCCAATTTTCTTTATATTCTAATGAATAGTAAATTAATGTTTTTAAACGATTTATTCTAATTTTAATTTTCTGCAATTCTAATGAACAGTAGAAAAAAGTTGTTTTCTCTCTTTAAATATTTGTTTTAAAAGTTCATAATATTTCGTGTGAATGTGAACAAGTTTGACATGGCAAATTGCGGTTTTTAGAGAGTCAAAGTTCGAAACAACGTACGCAATCTGCAATTTACGCATCAGGTCTTACCGCAATGTAATTACGAAGTGTATGTGCATACATTGATTCGATAGATTGTAGTTTGCTTTACCGTTAGTGTTGGATAGTGGGTAACATTTTCTGTTTTTATAGGCGAAAAAAGAAAGGAAAAAAAACTTTTTCCTTTTTTTTCTTTATATCCTACGGTAATTTAAGTGGCTATTTGATAATAGGAGAACATTCTTGAGTAACATTCTATCCTTAAAGAGTAAATTTAATCAAATAAAGAAAAAAAAGATGGAATCGTAGGGAAAAACAACGACCTACAAAAGGAAAAATGTTGCTTGCATTGCTTCTTATTTATGTTGAGAACAGTTACTTCTCTTGATGCTATACTAGGAGATGAGAATTTGCAATAAATTTCAGAAACTCAAGGTTTGAAAGAATTTTTTTGTTTTTTAATTTCTTTTTCTCTTTTTCTTTTTACTTTTTTAATTTATTTTTATTTTCTACTTTTTTTTAGGTAAGAAAGTAATTTTTAAGTATGAAAAATATAGAAGTTGTCGAGGAGAAATTCTTGTTATGACCTTAGCTCACCGTCGAAAAGTGTTGTTTGGGTTTTTAGTTTATATTTTTAGTTTTGGACTTTTTTTTAACCTTCTATGAAACAATTGTTTTAGTTTTTTCGATTTAGTGAAAAAGAAAATTAAAATGCAACACGATTTTTTAAATTTCATTAAAGTAAACATTCCTTAAAAAATCGTTTTATAATTTAAATTTATAATATTTTTTAGAGGTGAGCAAGAAGCCCGAAACATTCGGGTTCTCAAAATTTTCTAATTTACAAAGCTTCAAAATATTCAAGTTCTTAATTTCACAAAGAAAAATTCGAAAAAATACACAATTACACATATATTCGACAAATTGACAAAGACTTCCGTACTTAAATTCGTTTGGGTTCTCAGAATTTCCGTGTACCCGAAAAACACACCTCTAATATTTTTACAATATTACGGAACTTAAGTGAAAATAATTTTCGTTGGACATTTATGAATATAAAAGAATTTTTAAAATAGAGTTGCATTCCGACAGGTTCGACTGTAATTAAGTCCAATAAATTAATAAATATTTAAGCCTTTGGAAAAATTAAACTCTCGATTTTTAGCATCGAATAAAAACAATTTTGATTATTAAATTAAAATCACTTTAATAAACAGTAATAAGATTTTATATACATAAACAATATTTCTTTCAAAGATAACATGTGTCAATGTACATATTTCACATTATTTTTTTCTTGCGCATAAAAATACATATTTTTCGCATCGCTTCATATAATTCATTTATTTATTGTTATCATTAGAATAAATATAAATATTATTATTAAAATTATAAAATATTGTTACATTGCTATTATCATTATTATTATAAATATTATTATCCCTAAAGTTCTGATTGAATCAAATGAACGAAATTAATTTCTTTCTTTTTCAATTAAAAATTTTATTACAGATTAAATTGTCATGTCAAAAATTCGACAATTATATAATTTATAATGAGAGTGATTAATTTTTTAGTAAAACAATCCCTCTAGAATTTTTACAATAACAGAACTTCTACAGAACAGGGAAATAAGTATAAAAGAATGAAATTTAATCAAAAAAAACTATTAAATTATTGAAAATCTTAAATATGTAGTCTACAAAATTTCTTTCTCAAATTAAAAAAATCCATAAGAAGAGTTACAGTTGCAATGTTTAGAAATAATCAATTATACTTATTTTTTTATTTAAATAATTAAGTCTATCTCTGGTGGATAGATAAATAACAATATTCAAATATTTATTAAATAAAATTAATGAAATTAATAAAATTTTATTTTAAAATTTTGGAAAAATGAGTTTTTAAAAAAACGTAGAAATGTTTTTAAAAATTATAGAATTTCCGAAAATAACATTTTTAAAAACTGAAAGAAAAGAAAAAAATGTTCTCAAATTTAATACTAAATTTTTCTTTCTCACGCTAAAAAATTATTTTTAAATATTATTGTTTTTTTAAGTATGTAAACTAAAAATTTGAAAAATAATTAAAATTGACAAAAAATGTTTATTGTTGACAAAAATATTTATTTAAAAAAGTGTAATAAAATATTATTTTTTCTTAAAAATTATTCAAGTTTTGAATAACTTTATTCAAAAGTACTAAAAAATAATTGACTTTTGGAAAAATTGCAGTTGTAATTTGTAGAAGTAATTAAATTTCAGATGGTTTTATATTACAATTATTTGAAATGTTATTTAAAATAAATATAAGTTCATTTTTAAATATTTGTTTAAAAAAAATTATTGAAACATAATGATAATGTTATGTAGAAATTCGAAAAAGTTAGGGTTTCGAAACTGTAGTTAAAATTTAGTTTTTTATTGCAAATAGCAAATTTTTGAAGTTGAAAAACTATTTCGTTCTTTTGAGCCTTCAAAAAGTTTGGAATATGAATTGAATGTCACTATTATTATTTCCTATTATCATTATCTTTAATATTAATTAATATTAATAAAATTTATAAATTGATAGTACTAAAATTAATTAAACATATTTAATAATATATTAAATAATAATAGTAATCATTTTTCTTATTTATTATTCTTATGTTTATTGTTTAATTAAGGCACGTGTCAGATGCATGACTTAAAGTAATTTTCATCTGAAAATTAAAAATTGTACTTTTTAAAATTGCAAAGTATTAAAACCGGTTAAACTAAAATTTATGTTTTTATTTCTTTTAGAAAACTTGAATAAGCTACTAAAAAAATACTGTTCGCAGCAATTTTTTTTATTTGAATAGCCAGTTTTATAAAGTATAATTTTTTTTTGTTTTGCATTTTTACACAAATTATTTTTGATTCTACTTTAAAGAAGGAAAAATTTAAATCCCTTTATTAAGAGATTGAAATTTTTCTTTTTTTCAAGTATACAAGAGAAATAAATTATACGTTATTGATAATTGTTCCAAAGACGGCAAAAATTATTAAAATGCAAACAAAAAAAAGAGCAAAGAAAATAGTTACAAGTCATTTGAGTTTTCTTTGTGGAATCTTGAGAAATACAAAAAAAAGATGAGAAATATAAGTTTAAAAAATAATTATTTTTCACATACACGAGGGGATATTTAAAATTACATTAAAAGTCAATGCACGTCGTTTAAAGACGTTAACTCACAGCCACTGCAACTTTATGGAATCTTTTACATTTGTGTAAAAATTTAAATAATAAATTTTTTCTTTTCTTTTTTTCTGAAGAACAGAGTGTTAGTATTTTTTTCTTTCAAGGTTATGAACTATATAATTTTCTAGAATCAGGTCACACGACAGTCATTCTCACGACTGAGAAATACACATTTCATGATCTTTATCAAATTCCGAGCGATAGAATGATAAAATTGAACTACACTGGTGAAATATTTGGGTTATTATATAAAGAAAAATTCGTAAAAATATATTTTTCTTTAATTTTTAATCATTTTATTTTTTCTTTCATACTATTTATTTTATTTATTTGGCTTTATTTCCTTTATGTTCAATTTCTTTTTCATTTTCATTTTTAATTTAATTTTTGATTAATTATCTTTATCTATTTTTATTTGCCCTTCAAATTATTTTATTTATTAATTTTTCTTCCATTAAATTTATTTGGTATTATTATCATTCAATTTAGGTATTTTTACTTTTATTTTATTTCCCTCATTTTATTTTAGTTAATTTATTTCCCTTCAATTTATTTTATTTATTTTTATTTTTTCTTGAATTTATTTTTTCTATTTACTTTTATTCGATATTATTTTTTTCATTTATTTATTTAGTTTTTACTTTTATGTTATTTCTTTCATTTTTAAAAAATTAATATTGATTTTTCTTCAAATTATCTTATTTTTTTTTATTTTTCCTTATAATTATTTTATTAATTTTTTATTTTTAAAAAATTATTTTATATGTTTTTGTTCGGTTATTTTTTCTTTCAATGAATTTACTTGTCATTATATTTATTTTTAATTAACTTATTTTCCTTTAATTGTTATTTATCTATTTTTTTCTGTTTTTTTACTCTTTTACCATCTTAATGAAAATTATTAATATTTTTATTCAGTTATTTAGCAGCACACTGAAAAAACTGAAGATATTTCTAATTTTACTATTTTACTAGTAAATTAAAAGTTGATTAAAAGTAAATAAAAATCATTTTTATTCACAAATAAATAGTAATTTATAAAATATATTGAAAAAGATATTGAAATATTGATATTGAATTCGTTCCTTCTTTTTTCTCTTCTGATTGTTTAAGATTTTGATTCGATCATGAAATGTGTAAAATTATCGCTAGCTTGTTGGCGAATGCGATTGATAAGCCACGTCTTCCGGCGACAATGACGAGGAAATGCTTCTATCTTTAAGATGTGATGGTAATGCAAAAGAATTTCCAAGAGGGTACGAAGGCAGAGCCTCGAGAATTCTGGGTGGATTTTTTTTTATTATCGGCACACTTGAATATGTTGGCAATTTACTGCCACTGACATTGTCATCAGCAAGCCAACCGGTTGGTCGGGTAATTGGAAGTCGTTGCGTCTTGAAATTTGTTTCCGAACTCGCCGATGCGCTCGTCTGTAAATTTAATGAACCAATTTGAGCGTGAACGTTTCCTCCAATATTTGAAATCAGTTCATCCGAGCCACCCGATTTACTTATTCTCGCACTCGAATCTGTAAAATAAAAGTAGTAATTCAATTTTCATTCATCATATTCAAAATTAATTGAATACAATATTATTACGATTTTTTTTTCAATTTAAAAAAAGGAAATTAAAAAATAATTTGACATTTTAAACACGATATTCGACATTTGAGGGAGAGAATTTTTTTTTATTTATTTGAATAAAAAAAAGTTTTATATTAATAAAATAAGTTTTAAACTTTCACATTGCCACTCTGTGTGAGGCAAGCGAATCAAGTAAATACTTGATTTTTTTTCTCAACATGTTTTTACTTTCAATTCAAGCACGTATATTCAGATAAATTTGTTGGTTCCTCGCCTTTTCGTAATTGTCCTGTTTTAAATGGATGAATTCACAAAACTGGTTGACCGTGAACCGTGAAATTTTCATTTTTTTCATTGTTTAATTGCACATTGTATAAATATAGGGGAAAAAAAGTTTCCTTACTTTATAAAAACGTCAATAAAATAAATATTCATGGTATTATTTTCTTTTCTCCGCAGGTAAAATTAATATATCGATTGGGAAAATTTTTACCACGAAGTAAAACTAAATAAACGTAAGGGAAAAAATAACCGGAAATCAACGCAACGGAAGAAAATTATTAAGAAAATAATCTCAAGGATTGAAATAGAAAGGAAATAATTTTTTTTTCGATAAATAAGAAAGAGAATACAAAAAGTATTTCAAATATTAAAAAAAATATTGAAATTAGTAGAAACAATATTGGAAATACTATAAAAGTATTTGAATTAGGGAAAAATAGGAGTGAATTAGTAGAACAAATATTTAAAATTACTGAAAACTATTAAAAATACAGAAAATACAGAAAATACAGAAAATACAGAAAATACGTAAAATATAAAATAAAAGAAATGGAAAAAATTAATTTCAAAGTGCAAATAAGATTAAATAGAAATATTCGAGAAGTTGATTAGATATCTAATTGATATCAGAATAATAAAGATTTAATGAATTCAAATATACATATTCATGATTATTGTCAAGATCGAAAGTATTTTGCAAATTCTTAAATCAGTATATACGTATATGTTGTAGAAAAAAATCTACACCGCCTTGACATCGTGAAGGTGATAAGAAATTTTATTCACTTGTATTCAAAACTGATCGATTATAAATCATAAATAAATAGTTACATTCCGAAAAATTAAGCGCGATGATACTTAAAGATTGTTTTAAAGCTATAAAAATCATTTTACTCATTTGTCGTAAACGCAAATTTTTTTTGCGAAAAACCAGTTTGGAATTAATTATTATTATAAGAGTTTAATCATTATTATAATATGGTGATTAATTTTCCTCACATTATATAACTTGACAAATTTTCGTTTTTATTACGCAAAAAGTCACTTGGAAATTTCAGTATGCAAAAAAATATGTACACAAAAGGTTTCGTATAAATTTCTTTCTTGTTGGTAAGAAAGAAAATAATTTAATGAAATATTATTCTATTTAATTTAAAATTTTGCTAAAGGAGTTTATTTATTTATTTATTTTATTGAACAAAATACTAACTAAATGAATAAACATTTTTTTCTAGATTACAGAATAAGGTGAGTGATAAAATATTTTTACTTTGACAAATTTTTATCTCACTGAATTTTCAAGTTTCACTTCAGAGAAATTTCTATTTACCATTTACATTCAATAAAATTTTTATTCAATGAAATTTTCATTTGAAAGAATTTTCTTTTCTTATGGAATTATTTTTTCTATTAAAGAAAATTAATTTTTCTTAAACCGCAAACTTTTTTAAAAAATTAATCTATTTTTAAACTAAATTTGTATCATCTTTTTGGACACAAACGATAAATCAATTAAAATAAAATAATTTAATATAAAATTTAATTATACCGAATAGTTTCGAATAATTTATTACAGTTTTTAAAACAGCTTAAAACAGGTTCATTCCAATTTTTTTTAGACAACAATTTAACTTTTCCACTCAAAAATGGATTTTTCAATCTTAGTTTTGAAAAATGTCAATTTTCACGAAATTGACGATTGTGAGCGTTCTTTGTGAGATAGGAACTTGACATTTTTACTAGTTCACTATTTTTGAAGGTAGAATACGCCTAAAAACTTTCAAACAAATCGGAAACTTTTCATGAAAGTACAGTCTGTGTTATTTACCCGTGGAATCCTCCTAAATTATTTCCAAGAATTTTAATAAAATTGGAATGGACTTGACTAAATAAATTCTTACCATTTTTAAATTTTCTTTATATATTTAAAAATAATTGAATTATTTCGAAGAATTTTATTTAAATTTTGTTAAAAATCCATTCTTCCAATTAATGTAATTACAATTATATTGAAAATAATTCAATTATTATAATAAATTTCATCAAAATTGTTCTAATTCTATCGAGAAATCTATTTAAAATTGTATTAAAAACAATTGAATTAAAGGACAAAATTTTATTATCTTTAAAATAATTAAATTCTTATAAATAATTTTATTAAAGTCGTACGGAAAATAAGTAAAAATTAATTTTTATAAAGAATATCATTCAAATTTTTGAAAATAATTAAATTCATTTGAGGTATTTAATTCTACAAGAATTCAATTCTTTAAATACAAAAGAAAATTATTTAATAAATAATTGAATGTTTCTTCAAATTTAATTTTTATAAAGAATGTAATCAATAAATTTTTAAATAATAGGTATTGAATTCTTTTGATGAATTTTAATAGACATTTTTAGAATAGTTACATTTTTCAAGGAACTCGATTAAAATTATAAATATATTTTGAATTCCTGTGAAATTTGTATTATTTGTGAAAATATATAATTGAATTGCGAATTTCGAAAAGGGCTCAACTCGGTTTTTTTAAATTTTACAGGAGAGACAAATAACGTTTTTTTACAAACAGCTTTAATTAAAAGAGTCTAGTTTTTTTCATAGTAATTAGATGCTATTTTGTGTGAGAAAATGATAAAATAATTGTCTTAAATTAAAGTTGGATGGAGAAAATTGATATTATAGTTGTCAGAGTTGAGCCCTTTTCGAAAGTCATGAAAATAATTCAATCGTTTTAATCATAAAAATATATTAATTAAATATTTTACTATCGAGAATCAATTTAATTATTTTTTTATTTAATTTCAAAATATAATAACTTTTTTTGGGCTCAAAAACAATTCAGCAATAGGTTAGAAAACAAAAAATCTTAGGTTCAAAGGAAAACACAGTTTAATACATTTTTCTCCGTTAAAAGTACCACAGATGAAATTTTCCTTTTAAGAAAACGTCAATGAATATATAATAATGCAAAAAATACAAAAATGTGAAATTTGTAAAAAAATCCGAGTTGAGCCCTTTTCGAAATTCGCAATTCAATTAAATATAAAATTATTTATTGAAAATAATTGAAATGAGGACAGTTTTTGAAAATAATTGAAATTTTGACAAGAATTATTATATTAAAATTTTTTAAAGTAATTAAATTTTGAAGAATTGTTTTATTTATAAAGAAAATAAGTGTAAATAATTGTATTCCAAGTTTTTGTCATATTTATTACAAATTTTTATGTTCTATTATTTTTAAAATTACTAATTTATTTAAAAAAGTGAGTGAGAATTCAACTGCGCGTGAATTGTTTTATACTAACAATAAGAAATTAATTTCTATGAAGTATTTTATTATTGATGAAATAATTTAATTTTTGCGAAGAATGTCATTATAATTTTTGCCCATAATTGAATTGCTCCGAAGAATTTTATTAAAGTTAAAAAAAATAAATTTAGTGATTGATCAATTAATTAAATTAATAAATTATTAGCAACAACAAATTCAAATTTTTATTTTTAAAATTTTTATTATTAGTCAATTGAATTTTTAATTAATTTTTTAAATTGATGGGTTAGTTTTGATTTGTCAAAATTTTATTTATTTAAAATAACGTAAAGACCAATTATATTGGTGAAAGTTTTATAATCCAAATTAATATGATCAATAATTTAAAAGTGGTAATACTTATATATTCAATTTTATAATCCCGGTTAACTGTCCTATATACAATGTAAAAATATCATAAGAAGTATAATCTGGATTATATCATATATAATCTATTTTTCTCCGCGCGAATTTAATTTTTTTTTGAAAATGCAGTAGACTCTATTATCCGGATATTCGATTATCCGGACAAATTTAAAATATATTTTTTTTTTAATATAATGTTAATAAGGTCTCGAGCCGTTAACTTCTATTTTAATTCCCAACTCAATTCAAAAACGTGAATTTTAACACGAAATGTTTCGTTTTTTATTTTTTTTTCTAACTAAATATTTACTAATGTTGACTTTAAAAGTTTTCTAGAAATAAAGAAAGGGGTGATTCTGTATTATATTTTAAAAATAAAACCAAGTATACGAAGATCTTTTGAAGAAAAATGTGTAAATTTTCATAAAGAAAAATAAAACATTTAATTTTCTTTACTAAAACTAGATACCATATTTGATCCGTTATTTTAAATTTCGAAAATGTGACATCAGATTCGTAATATGCGACCTCAAAAACCCTCAAGTGAAGAGTTTTAAGCGAATCCGTTAATTTTTTTTTTAAATATGTCGCCATATTACATCCGCCATTTTGAATTTCGAAAATCTGACATCGGATTCGTAATTAGCGACCTCAAAAACCCCCGAGTAAAAAGTTTCAAGCGAATCCAATCAATTTTTTATTTTGACAGCCGCCATATTGGATCCGCCATTTTGAATTTCAAAATCCAACATCGGTTTTCTAATCAACGATCCCAAAATATTAAGAATCACATGCTTAAGTTAAAGTACTTTCCAATTATTATATTTTTCCTTTTCAGTTTTTAGGTCGTGTAACCGAAACTTTAAATTGTTGTACCATAGTAAAAAAAGGCGGATCGGATTGGATGTAGAATGTTGCCAAAAATGGCCTTTTTCACTCTTTTAGGTTAGAATATCTCAGAATCCTGACGTGATAGAGCCATTTCGCTGTCAGTTTTGGATTCAGGGTAATAAATTACATCGGAAATGACTTATCCCGTTTCTGGGTCTGACAAAATTCTAAATTTTGTAGGCCTGTGTAATTTGTTTGGATCAGTTGGACTGGGCAACAGAAATTAACGTGAAATACTAGGAAATACAAGAATGAGGTTTTTATTATAAACGTAATTAAAAATGAGTACAAGACAGTGTAGCTCACCGTGAAGCGATTCATCATCGAATGATATCAGTCGCGCTCTTAACTAGTTGCACTTAATTTATTTGTAAATAAATATATTGATTAAAAACTTGTTAAATATTCCTGAAACCAGTTACTCAGGGGTTTTCGAGGTCGCCGATTACGAATATGACATTAATTTTTGCAAAATTAAAAATGGCGGATCGAATATGATGGACTACAAAACAAAAAAATTGATTAGATTGACTTGAAACTGAATACTTTGGGATTTTTAGGGTCGCTGATTACGAATTGAAAATCAGTTTGTCAAACTTCAAAATTTTAAACATTGATCGAATTAATTTTTTTATTTATACTCCCGAGTATTCAGTTTCAAGCCATTATAATAATTAATTTTTTATTTTGTTATCCACCATATTGACAAAATGATAATACCTTTTGCCCAAACAGTGGAAATCTCGCCGACAGCCAAGGGGTTAAAAAATTAATTGTAAATTTTAGAAACTTTATAATTGATTATTTTAATGTAAAATTTTTTAAATTTTTATTTCAATTAGTAGTTTATAAAAAATGTAATATAAACGTTTTCTTTATTTAAACGTTAAAGTCTTGTCGATTATTGAAATTTTTTTGTAAAATTAAAATTAAAAAGTGAAGAAATTTGAAACTTACCGAATGTTTTGGCCTCCCGTGCATGAGCTAGAAGTTCGTCGATCCTGTTTCTACGAAAGTAGGTGTCGGCGATGTCTTTCCATTTTGACACTTTCGGCTCACTTTCGCCACCTTCATCACCACTGTCTCGTTCATCATCGTTACCACTATTACTATTATTACTGCTACTATTATTACTATTGTTAGTCATATTGTTACTGTTGTGATTATTATTACTGCTATTATTATTATTGTTTTGATCTGACTTAGAGTCGATGCCAAAGCTGGTGGTGATTAATTCACGTGATTGAGCAGGTGGCGGAAGAGAGATTCGTAGTGACACCGAGGAGACGTTTGGCAAACGCCAGCGATTTAATTCATCACACCAAGTGGCCGCGGACCTGATGGCCTCCAGGTCACGAAATGGACAGCCAGGTCGAAGGTGAGGGAGCATCGCTTCGCACAATTGTGTCCCCAATAATTCCCGTCGCAATAGATCTCTTCTTTCCGCGTCCCACGATGCCTGTTCAATAATTATACTTAAGTAAGTCTTAAATAATTCAATTAATTATATTTAAATTTAAATAATTCAACTCTCATTATTGAATTTTTTAAGAATTACAGTTGTAATATTTAGAAAATGTACAATTTGAAAACGATTTTACACAGTAATCAATTAAAATATTTTAATTCTTTGTGGAAAAATAAATAATTACTTAAATATTTATTTAATGCAAAATATTCAAGTTTTGAATGTAATTTAATTTAGAAATTACAAAAAAATAGTCCTTTGAAAAATAGTAGTTAAAATGGTTTGAAAATTGTTAAATCCCCATAAATAATTCAAAAAGATTAAATAATATTTACAATTAGGGTCATTTGGGGTAAATGTAAACAGTAGATGTTTCAGCTAAATTTACACAATAAAAATAAGTTCGACGTAAATATTTTTACCTCAGCTCACCTACAAGATGTTCTGAGTATAAATTGCCAATATTTTATTTTCACAATATTGGCAACGCCATAGTGTAAGTTTTCTTTTAATGCAAAAAACATTGAAAATAAAAGTTTTACTGTTTCAGTATTTTGTCTCGCATTCGCATAAAAATAAATAAAAAAATCAAACTAAAATTTTTCATTCTTCCTTATTAATGCCTTAACAAAAGTTGACTTTGATTTTCATCAATTTATACATCTACGAAGAATTTTTTTTCAGTTTTTCCATCCCTTAAAACAGTAGTTACCCCAAATTTTAGGAAAATTTCAAAATCTCGGGGTAAATGTAAACAGTCGGTTTTAGGCGATTCAGGTGCATCAATATGTTGTTGTACTTCATAAAATTTTTCTAGGGAAGCAAAAGTTACAAGTTCGTGCAAAAAAAATCCGTCTGTTTTACGTTTTAACAAAAAAAAACGAATGTTTTTGGTGAAAAATAGATATTCCGTTTACATTTACCCCAAATGACCCTATATGGAAATTTCGACAAATTTAATTAAAATAAATTTATACTACAAAGAATTAAATTTTTTTACTATTGAAAATTATTTTGCAATATAATAGTATTTTTGAAGAATTTAAAATTAAAATTTAGAAAAAAATTCAATTTTGTAAATAGTTTCAAGTTTTAATAAAATTATAAAGAATCAGGGAAATAAAATGCAGAATGAAATCTTTGTAATTTTTGTGCATTGTTTAAAACGAGTTTTTTATCCATAAAATTTAATTCTTCAATACAGTTAAAAATAAATGAAATTAAAAATAAGAGAATTCATTAACCTGAAGATCAGCAGCTTCGATTTCGAGTTGTCGTGCCCTTTTCGCCATTCTTTTGAGCGCCTCCTCGGCTGTTTTGAGCTGTCCATAAACTTGAAATGCAGCACCCGTTCCCTCCTGTGAATCAGCCTCCAAAGCAGTGGCCAAAATTTCCAAACGCTTACGTCTTCTCTCACGACGTCTTCTAAGTTCGTCGTTACTTCGCGCCTCACCACCAATCGTCAATTTTTCCAATCTCTTTAAAACTTCAAGACGTGCCGCTTCTCTTTTCCGCCTTCTTTTCTCCTCAAGCGGATCAACTTCATCATCATCCGCCCTGCGCTCCCTATCATTCAATAATTCCACTCGTTTTTCCTCTAAATTCAAATAATTCATTTCTTTAATGGGCTCCGACTCGAAGCGCAATCTGAGAGCTGATAATTCCTCTTTTAATTTTTGTGCCGAATTATTGGAATTTTCACATTCCCTTCGTAAATTTATAATTTCCTCATTATTTCTACTATTATTGTCATTGTCTTTCTCGGGGGAATTTAAATCTAATCGAGGATTTTGATCACTTGATTCGAGAAGTTTACGCAGTCTTTGTAATTCAATTTGATATTGTCTCAATAGAGCGTCCTTTGGATCTTCATTAACAATTGGCTTATTTTTTATGCAACGTGCGCGTGCCGCATAACGTAATGTACTTAGTGTTTCATCTCCGTCGGCGTCTGATGGACTCACGCAAGCGATCATTAATGTTCTCGCGTTTCCTCCCAAACTGTCTCTGAGAAGTCGGGTCAATTTGCTGTCTCTGTTAATTCAAATTAAATAGTTCAAAAAACATACATACTTAAAAATAAACTAATTTCAAATACAGTTTTATTATTTTTTAATTCTTAATTATCAACTTTAACTCTTGAATAAAGTTTAGAAAAATTCTCTTATTCGCTTATTAATTAATGTTTTGAAAAAATTTTTTAAACTTTTTCGCCAAATTTTAATTATTTTCAATACTGTTTCTCGAAAGAATTCAATTATTGTCAACAATTTTGATAAAAGTCTTTACAAAAATTAAGTTACTTGCATTGCAATTTTATTTTCATATATGTTTAATTCAAATTTTTAATAAAATTGAAGTCAGGAATTGAACTATTTTTTTAAACACAGTATTATTCAAACTTGTCGAAAAAATTCAATTATTTCTATTCTTTCTTGGAATTTAATTATTTTCAATAAAATTTTAATAATATTTTTCTCGAAAGAATTAAATTATGATCAAAAATTCCCAAAACTTTATTCGATTGAATGAAATTATTTTAGAACATTTTTAACAAAGTTCTTTAAAAAATTTAATTTCTATTCAATATAATTTTATTTTAATTCTTTGAAATAATTCAATTTTATTCAAAGTCGAAATAATTAATTTATTTCAAATATTCAATTAAATTTTTTTACAGAAATTGAATTATTTTCATAATTGAAGAATTAAAATTTTGAAAAAAATTAAATATTACGAAAACTTTTGTTTTTAAATAATACAATTATTGTTGAATTCTAAAGAGAATATTGGTTTTAAAAAACAATTTCACTTAAAAAACTTTGAAAATTTTGAATGTTAGGTAGTAGTTAAATGTTAAAACGTTTTTAAATTATCATCTTTTTAAAATTTTAAACATCGTAAAATTATCCTACTTAATAATATTTAAATGTTTATTTCAAAAAATTATTACGATATTGCTTTCCTTTAGAAAATATTAAAGTTTGGAATAATTTTATCCTTGAATTCTAAAAAATAATAGAGTTTTGGAAAAATTGCATTATTAAATTATTCCAGAATTTTAGTTCTTATAAAGAAATTCATCTAAATTTTTCAAAATAAATAAATTTCTTACGGAAAATAATTAATTTTAATTAAATTTCAAAAAGAAAGTTTTTGCAACTACCGTAAAAGAGGCTAATTTCGCTAAATTTTTCAATTCTTTTTTAAATAACTTCGGGAAACGATGAAAATAAATATTGGCACTGACAATATATAATCTCTGACCATTTCTCTTTCCTATTACTGCAGAAAGAAATTAAAATATGTAACAGAAAATTATTTATAAGCCGTTTTGTTGTGAGCGACTTTACCTTTAAATGAGGGTAAATTCGCTCACCATTATAATTCTGTCAAAATATATTATAATCTGCAAAAATAAAACTAAATATTCTTTAGAATCAATAAAGAAAAAAGTTAAGAACAATGTCCAAAGTTATTGGAAGTCTATTAAACGTACTCATAAGCATAAAAAATATGGTTAAGTTTGTCAGTTTAGTGTTTAAACCGTTTTAAATCGTTTAATTTTCAGTTATAAGAGTACTATTATTATTAAAAAAAATCGAATTATAAATTAAAATAATTAACATACTTAAAACATCCAGGCCCAAACATCTTCTTTGTAGACTTATTTCCTGAGCGAATTTACACTAGAAATTTGAATTTTTTTTTAATTGATTTTTTGCAGAATCTATTTATTGCTTTCAGTTTTGTGCTTTATGAAAATCATGTTGGCGATACAGGAAATGTAATGCTCAGAAGGATTCAACTTAAAAATTTTGAAGTAACGCTTTATTACCTACGTTTTCATACTACTTGTTCAATATGAAAATTACTAACTTGTGGTTTAAATATAATTTTTATTGAAAGTTATCCATGAATATGCTACAAATAAATTTAAAATTAACTTCAATAAATATTATTTATTTATATTAACCAAAACAATTGTAAATCTTAAATATTTCTATCTAAATAGTATGTTAATCGAATTTTAAGAAATATATATCTGTTGAGCGAATAAACCCTATACATGAGCGAAATTAGCCTCTCTTACGGTAACAATAGGCTAGTTCGTTGATTAATTTTGAAATTACACAATGAGAATTGAATTGAATTAAAAAAATAACTCAAGCCTGCAAAAAATAAAAATTTCCGTTGTCTGAGATCGAGGAGACATTGCAGCAGTTTCATCACGTCTGCAGTTTTTGAGAATTTCTACCGGGTAAATTCGACGTGCTAGAGACTTGCAATAGGAGTCAAGTTAAAACATGAACCCTGTACTTTAAAAAGATATAGCGATATTGCTAACAAAAAACTAAATTAACAGTCAAAAATGATTTTTTAACAGTTATCAAGCTCAAAAAATGACTGACACTGTCCGTAAATAAAACTATTTTGAAAAAAGAAAATTTGTTACTCTGCGGTTTTGGGGTTCCTGATTAGGAATATGTTGTCAGATTTTCAAACTTGAAAATGTCGGATCCAATATGACGGACTAAATGTCGTTTGTTGTTAGCAATATCGATACATCTTCTTAAAGTACATGATTCAGGCTTTAATTTGACTCCTATTGAAAGTCTTAAGCACGTGGGAGTTTTTTTGGGAGTTTTACCCCCCCCCCCCCCCCACTTTTCTTAAAGTATAATAAAGTAAATAGTAAAATAAAAAATAATAAAACAGTAAAAGTAAAATAATTTAGTTTGAGATGCGAACCTGTAGGGGACATGGCGACCATTACCAGCGGCAAGGGCGCTAATAACATTGCCAAGCGCTGAGAGACTGAGATTAATACTCGCAGCTTCCTTGAGTCTATCACCTGTTGCACCTGTTCGCGTTTGTCTCTCGGAGCCAGCGAGATCGACGAGATGCAGTCGTCCGCGTCTCACGGCACTGCCACGTTTATCATCGTCATTAATTGCAATCGCCTCCAACGAGAGTGTCAACACCGCGTGACTTCTGGAGCTGGCAAGATTCATTTTCGTAGCGGCAGCAATTCGACGACGATTCCCTTGCTCAACGAGACGACCACATTCGATTGCATTCTTAACAGTCGACTCCCTGAGGCCGCCGGCGACATAAGTACCGCGCGATGGGTCCTCCTTCAATTGAAGCAGATTTTCGCCTCCACTGTCCTGCAGTAGATCGCGAAGCTTCTCATTGTATATCTCCAAGTAGCTGAGCAATGCCAAATATCGTGTGTCCTGACTACTCGTCGATGTCGCTTCGAATAGATGCTCGAGTGCACGATCAATGAATCCCTGCATTGTGAAGGATTTCCCGCAACCGGTTTGTCCATACGCGAAAACAGTTGCTGTGAAAATCGAGTGAAAATATTTTTATATATTCATTTTTTTTCATTTTTTTTCAAACACTGATTTATAAAAGAATTTCTAATACTCCGTCACTTGCATGATGAGAAAACTTGTCACCCACTTGAGTTTATTTATATTTTTCTTATAATTTTTGTCAAAAAAGCGAGTTCTAATGAAATCTTTTTTCTATAAAAAAGATGATTTATTAAAAAATTATGATTTCTAAAACTTATTTTTCTAATATTTTTGAAATTCTATAATTTATAAAAAAAATTTGCATAGGTAATTTCAATTTTTTAACGAAATCTTGAGTATTTTTTTTAAAGAATTAAAAAACTTCCATAAATTTTATTTTTTAATCATATTATAGGGTTAGTTGGGGTAAATCGGAACAGTAGTTATTTTAGATAAATAAATTTTTTTTTAAATAAATACGGTCTTAAACCTTGTACCTTAGATCACCCCCAACAGGTATATACAAAAATATTTCCTATTGCATACAAAATTAAAAATCAAAGAAGACACCCTTTCACGTTTTTATTCGCATTTGAAAAAAATAAGCTAAAAATTCATATAAAAACGTATAATTATCTTTTATTAATACTAGAACAAAAAACAACTTTGATTTGTTCATCTTAAAAATATGAGACTGTTTCTATTTACCCCTTAAAACTGGAAATTCGGGGTAAATCGGAACAGCAGAAATTTCAATAATATTTCTGATAATATAAATAAAAAAATTATTTTTATCAAACTACAACACTATTTTCAGCATTATAAAATGCATTAAAAATATTATTCATGTATAATCGCATCAGTACATAGTATTTAACAACATAATTGTATAATGTGTTAGAATTTTTGGTATGGAATACTTTTAAACTTATATAATGCATTATTAACCATTTTTTATCTAATTCTTTATATCTCTTAACATTTCCAGACTTGAAATTGATTTTTTCTCAAATTTCGTAAGAAATAATCAACTGTTCCTATTTACCCCTAAATTTTAGCAAAGTTGAAAAATTTAGGGGTAAATAGGAACAGTTGATTATTACGATTCAATGATAACCATATTTTTTACTACTCCATAAAATTGTTCCACGGAAGTGAAATAACAACTAAAAACACAAAAAAAACGAAAGTATTCCGATTTAAAAGAAAAAACTTATATTTTTGGTGAAACATAGCAAATCTGTTCCGATTTACCCCAACTGACCCTATACCTTTTGATCCTTTTGATTGTCATTACGATTTCATTAAAAATGAAAATTAGAATATCACCTTCATTAGAAAAATGATTTTTAGAAATTCACTTTTATTTAAAAATACCTTTGGGAAATATAGTACCCCAATCAAAATACAATTTTACAATAAATTATATGGAGGTGAAAAGTTTCCTCATCTGTCATGTGTTTCGAATATTACATAATGGAAATATCTCTGCCTCCACATGGAAAAATTTTACGAAACTTTTATTACTTACCGAGCAAAACCTAAACTAAAAAGAATTTCTGCGCATTTTTATCAACTTTTACATTTTATGTAATGTGGATAAATTTTACTACATTATTCAGGGTCACCACAGGTCAAAATGATTAGGCAAAAGTCAAGAAAAATAAAATTGATCCGGAAAATGACAAGAAATTTCATCAAAACTTCTGGAAAAATACCAAAAAAAACATAATTTGTTAATTTGAATTCCGATATTTTTTTTATCACTGATTACAAATTTGAAGTCAAATGTACAAAATTTGAAGTTTTTTACTCAATTTGGCCGAGAAGAATTTAATAAAATCTTTAAACCCAAAAGATTTTAACTTATTGCATGTTTTATTGTTTTATTATTATAAGCGTACCAACAATAAGCTTTAAATAATTAATAATAATCACTGTGAGAGTCTTATATTATGTTATATATTTAACTAATGTTATACTACAAACTTTATTTGTTTAAACAATGTATTATTGTTAATTATTAACATCTCTCTTCCTACACTTATACAGATGCTGTTTTTTCGTAATTTTGTAATTTTTCAACCTACTTATAATAACAAACATTAAACACAAAACTGTCGATGTTACAATTATTTAAACAAATAAATAAATTAGAAACTTGCAATTCTTGTCTTATTTTGCAGTTACACTGGAGCTTCACTTATTTTCACCAAGTCCAAACAAATTGAGATTGGAAATTGTGAAAATAAGTGCGACAACAAATATGTGAGACTGAAAATAATAGTGATGTTCAAGTGTAATTAAGTTAAATAGTACAACATGAAGAAATTTTATGACTTTAACAATTCTTTAAATAAATACTTGTTATTATTCACCAACTCTTCATACAATCTACAACGTCCCATGTTGGATCCGCCATTTTAAATTTTGAAAATCTAACTTCAGGTTCATAATCAGTGACCCCAAAAACTCCCGAATAACGAGTTTCAAGTTTCAAGTGATTTAATTGATGAAAAGTTCTTACACATTTTTGACCAAGTTTATCATATTTCAGCTCCATACAAAAAAGATTAAAATAAATTTTATATTTTAAAGAATTTTATTTTCTCACTTTAAAAATTAATATATTTTTTTCATGTCCAAAAACATTTTTGAAAAATTTATAAATCTTGGATTCTTATTAAATTATTTGTTACAATAGATTCACCGAAAAAATGTTAATCTAAATTTAAGAATATATTCCTGGCTCCTACTTGTATTATACTATTCTTAAAAATAGTATTATACTTAACTTAAGTATACAATATACTTCAATAGGAGCCAAGAATATATTCTTAAATTTAAATTAACGTTTTTTCTGTGTTCAAAAAATTGAAATTGAAAAGAAATTAATGCTTTCGAAGAATGTCTTTAATTTTTCTAATATAAGATCAATTTTGTTAATAATTGTAGTAATTAATATTATTATTAAATTCTATTTAAATTGTTGAGAGAAAATTAAATACTTTTGAGTAATTTCTATAGATTTTTTTAAAAGAATAGTTTTTTAATAATTTTTTTTGAATAATTGAAAAACAATAAAACATATACGAAATTTTTTTTCAACTTTATAAAATAATCATGTCTGTTATTAATTTTTGTTAAAAATTTGTTTTACCTCCCGGAAAAAGTAAAATATTGAACTTTGAAAATAGAAAAAATCGTAAAGCAGAAATACGCAGAAATTCATGAGAGTTTTTAGTAAAATTTACTCTAATCATTTTTCTCGTGCATAACATTATTTAACAAAATTTGTAATTACTTATTTTAAAATTAAAACATTTATTTTAATCATTCTGCTACTTAAGTATTTTATTTTTCTTTGCATTAGTTAAATATAGTTAATTTAATAATTTTTATTTTTAGTCATTTTAGTAATTGGTAAACTTAATATTTAAGCAATAATTATTTTTTTGTACCATTGTAGCCTTCTAAAACTGCTTCAACAACAACAGAACCCACGGCTTCGTAAACAGATTCAGTTGTTGATTCTGTACCGAATGCTGCATCGAATTGATAAACTTTTCCACTATCGGTGCCATCGAGAGTGCAGGTTTTACTTTGCGGATCAATTGTGATGACATTCTAGAAAAATATTTAAGAAAAAAGAAAGATAAATATAGAGAAAAAAGGATAAAAAATTATGTTAACAAACAATAAGTTAAATAACACTGAAAAAAGAATTCAAATAGCTTTTCAATAGAGAAACTGATTTTTTTTTATTCCATTTAGTTCTAAAAAATAATTAAATGAAAAATTGATTGAATACAAAAATTGATTGTTTCAAGCAGTTGAAACTCTAATGTAATTGATTTTTTATTTATTATTAAATATTAAAATTCAAAATATTTATATTTTAACATTTTTATGGGTTATTTTTTTTAAATTTTATTTGATAAATTTTACCAACTTATGCTTAATTAATAATTTTCTATTTACAGATTTACTTTGACACATTTCATAAAAGAAAAACAAAATAAATAAAAAAAATGCTGAATGTTCTGAAATTTGAATTGTGCATTTTAATTAAAATATAAACGAGAAATTATTTCTAGGAAAATATAGATGCAACAGTTTCCCGACTGTGAATAATGATGTTTTTTTGCAGCAACAGCAGGGAGGAACGGGAAAAAATTCGAAAGCCTATTGTTAAAAAGACTTTACTACTTCTAAACATTAATGCGAAAATTGAAAGGTGTAATAAGTGAAATAAGTATAATAATTGGAGATAGAACATATTTAATGATGCAATATCGTTCAACATGCACATTCAGTTTTATCTTAGTCAAACAAGTGTGTAAGTTCTTGTGTTCATTTTTACAGTTTGTTTTCTTTTTTCTTTTTTTCATTCAATATTGATCACCAGCATAATAACATTTTATTTCGTTTTTTTCTTTTTTCTCCTTTTCTTATAATATAGCCTTTGATCTTTTGATACAATAGTCAATCGCAAACAATTTTTTATATTCAAAAATTTTAATTTTGCCACTTTTATTATTTTTATTAGTCTCGAGACTTTTTTAAGTCATTTAAATATATTTAGTTTATTCACGAAATAATGTATCCTTTTATTTATTATAATTTTTTTATTTAATTTTTTATATAAGTACCCTTTAATTTTGGTTTTTTAAATTCTTTTTCTTTTTTATTAGTATTATAGGTATTTAAATAGATAATTGTTAAACATTTAAATGAATGAAAAGAGTTTTTAAAATATTTTACCTTTTTTGTATAAATTTTATTCTATTTTATTATAACATGTAAATTGTGTATAACAATTTGATTATTATAAATATAATAATAATAAATAATAAAATGTCCATTACCATGAAATTTAATAATTATAATAAATATGAAAAATATTAATTAAAAAATGTATAATATATCGTAAATTTTAGTATTTTTTCATCATTAGCTTACTGTTTACAAGTGTAAATAACAGTGAAATTGTAAAGCACATTAACAAATTTATATTAAAGTCGAAAAATAAAATTCCAAACATATATATAAAAACTGAGCATCAGACAATATATTAGAATTTAAATAATTTTGTATAAATATATATATATATATATACTTAAAAGAATAATGTTAATGTTAAATGAATTGTCGAAGGCTGATGAAAGTCTTTAGATTGTGTCTATAAACAATTTAATGATAAGAAGGAACTCAAATCGTTTTTTATCAATCGTTAATTTGATGCCTAGGCGGGTATTCGAGACATGCAACGACCTGCTTCCATATCGATGCGATGGAGCGAAATATGTGCCGAATCGATATCACCTGAGCGCTAGTTTTCACAATTTTTTTTTTCTTTTTCTTTTTCTTTTTCTTTTCATATAAATAACGATATATAGTCATAATAAGACACGTGCGTATATCGATAAAACAACTAAAGTATTTGATTTTCAGAATGTAAATATAGTTCACCGAGTGTCTACTTTTATGGAAACTTTTTAAATTACATTTTTATGCCTCTCGTTAAAAGAAAGAAAGAAAAAATGTAATATTAATATAATTTTTTCTTTTCAAAATAAA
The DNA here is from genome assembly GCA_032872475.1 of Leptopilina myrica (nomen nudum). Classification (NCBI taxonomy): domain Eukaryota; kingdom Metazoa; phylum Arthropoda; class Insecta; order Hymenoptera; family Figitidae; genus Leptopilina; species Leptopilina myrica (nomen nudum). The sequence goes on from CM065460.1 coordinate 10,141,889, forward strand.
AATGTAGAATAATAAATTTGATAGAATATATGTTTATGCATATAAAAAAATGCAGTGACAAAAGACAAAAAAAATCCCTATGTTTTGCTGTAGTTGCTAAGTTACATTCGCTCGATATAACGTTCTAGTACTTGACTAAATTGATAAGAACAAAAATAAAAAAAATAAAAAAATTGCACACGCACATTGCGTTAATTGAACTGTAGAACGGGGAGGGGTAAACAATAAATTAATTAATGCGAAGGGATTTCCTTTTCGTGTTGCACTCGCTCTTAAAAAAATAATCAATTTGACAACTCTTCAAAATTTCTTCTCCAAAGTCAGTTTGTTACAATAAATTAGTTTCAATTAAGATAAGGGGCTTATTTAGATAATTACTTCTTTGAATAATTTACTATTCATTAGGTTCTTACAATTAGATAAAACTTAACTATGTAATTTTCAATTATGAACAAAATCCTTTTTATATTTTTTCAATTTTATGGAATTTCGAAACCTATTTTACTAATTGTTACTAATTTTTTATTAATTTTATTTAATCATAAATAATATAAATAAATTAGTACATTTTTATTTTATTATTATTATTATTATTATTATTATTATTAATATTATATTCGATTATATATTAACAAAATAAAATTATTGAAATTAAAATAATTTTTCTAATATTTTCTACTATATTAAAAAAATAGAACCAATAAATTTTATTTTAAAGTCTTTTGATGTTTGAATTAGAACAAAAATTGACTGATAATAAAATCTGGTATTCAAAATATAATCAAAATAAATATATAAATTTTAATCAGTCGAAAAATCATTAATTTAAAAAATTATTAACTTTGACTTAATATTTTCAATTGTATTAGATAAAAAAAATATATACTGAAAAAAAGATTTTGCAAATAAAAAATGTATTAAAGAAAAATTTTTTCCAGTGGAAAGTTCGAAATATTGTTCATTTGGATTCAATTTGAATTTATTTTTTTGAATTACAGAAAAAATGTATCAGTAAAAAATTTTTAATAAATTTATTTAAAAAATGGCGATTGTTATAAATATTTCAAAATTGTATCCGAAGTTTAAAAAATTTCTGATTTAAATAAAATTTTTAAGACTTTTGAAATAGAAAAAAACCAGAAGAAACTGCTTAATTTTAAATAAATAATTAAAAAGAAAGTTAAATTATTAAAAATTTAAAAATTAAAAAGAATAAATCCAAGTCAATATATCAACACTTTCATAACGCCGCAATATATCAAAATGTTTTAATTGTTATTCAGTTTCTTAGCGGAATCTAGATTACGCTATGCCCTAGATGCATTTTATAATAATAAAGATAATAATAATTATCGTCAGTCTAACGATGTGAAATTGCATTAAATCGAAGCGCATTTACTATACAAAGTCATGATTTTAGTACATACTAAATTATTTAATATATTTTTATTGAAACAGATATATTTTATATAGAAATTTGAAAAATGCAAAACTTCCAATTAAAATTTATTCTTTAATTATTTATAGACTGTATAGAAAAATATTAATTAAAATTTTAAAAATTGGAAATTAGAGAAATCGCGTGCTTACAGTTTGATTTTATTTGAAACATAAAAAAGCCATTAGTGTGAAAAATGTTCAAATAATGTTGAAAAGAGATTTTTAAAAAAAGGAAATAAAATTTCAAAATTATATGAGAAATTTGAATAATTTATTTCTTTATTATATTGACTTTTGTAATTATTTAGTAATATTATTGGGTAAATATATATTAATAAGTTGATAATATACTTTAGGTAAGTAGAGTAAATAATAGAAAAAAATACTGACAATGAAAAAATAAATTCTTTATTTTGAAAAGAAATTATGAAATTAGGTAAAAATTGAAAATCATTTTCGCAAATTTGACAAATTAAATGAGAGGGTGGTTATTTTTGTAAGCCGTTGATTACTTAATGAAATAATAAATAATAATATATATTATTTAATTAACTAGCAAAGTCCTACGCGCGCGTGAATGATTTAAAGAATTATCACGGTAGCAATCTGCCTATACCTATGCTTTCCACAGAAAAAATTTAATAATTTAAATTTATATTCTTGCATGTTAGCAATAGTTATGATTTTTTAAAAAATCTCGGTATTTTAACTATATTATCATTTCCTCGCCTCAGAAGCCATTTAAAAAAATTGCAAGAAGATCGAAGGCGGGGAAAGCAGTGATTTTTATTTTTTGTCACGAATTTTTCAGAAATCCTAAAATATAAAATAAATCATTATCGAAAAAAAATCAAAATCACTGCTTTCCCCGCCTTCGATCTTCTTGCAAAATTTGTTAATGACTTCTAACATTGAAATAAATAATAAGCAAACGAAAATTTTTTTTAGAAAATCCTCGAAAAATCAAAATTACTACTTTTCTTGCCTTGGATCCTTTTGCGATTTTTTAATGGCTTCTGTTATTAAAATAAATATAATTACCAAGTGAAAAAACATGCCTCTACTCAAGTCAAGTTTCAAATGTAATTTTTAAACATGTAATTTTCTCATGAAATCCCTCGAACATTTTTTAAGCTCATAGAAATGTAATAAAATTCAAACTCAAAAGATTTCAATTATAATTTCTGCAAATATTTTAATTTTCATTCTTATGTTTCTAATAATGGTTGGGGTACAGTTTTTCTAAATCGTATTTTCTAAAATTTTTTTTTTCTAATAAAGGTGAATTTCTAAAAAACTGTTTTCTAATAAAGGTAATTTTCAAAATTTTTCTTTTTTCTAACGATATTCTATTTTTGTAATCACGATCAATAAGTACATATTATGATTAAAAAAGAAAATTTACTAAAGATATTCAAAATTTGCTAAAAATTTTTTTTATAAATATATTAAGTTTGGAAATTTAAATGTAAAAATGATGCAAATTATTTTTTTTTAAAGAAGAATAGAAATTTGTTAACAAATTGTGATAAGAAATTATAAAAATTTTTCTTCATTTTCAAAAAGAAACTTATAATTTTGTAAACAAAATTGTAATTGAGAAACAGAAAATTTAATCTTTATTTATAAACAATTTTTTAATTTTTATCAAAATTATGGAATTTTAGAAATTTTAGGAAAATAAACATTAGAAATTATAACTTTTTATAAAAACTTTTTTCAGAAAACAGATTTAATTAGAAATCGCCTTTTTAGACAAAAAGGTGTAGAAAATACTTTTTTTTTAAATAGGTAGTGTTCGCCTACCCTAATAATTGTTAAATAATTGTTAAACCAGAGACCATCACGGAATCAAAACAAAATTAAAAAATACTTTTGTTTTGATTCGGATATGGGTATCAGAATCAAAATTGCACTCTATTTAGTTCTGATTCCAGTATCAAAATTAAAATTCCACTCTATTTCGTTTTGGTTCTAATATCAAAATCAAAATTCTTTCTTGTTTTAATTTTGATAAAATAATACTGCGCATGTAGAAGTGTGATTGGACCTAAATTTTGTTGCAAATGTTAAATATATCAGAAGATAATATTGTTTTTACTTACGAAATCTGAAATAGAATTCTAATCGACTTCTGTTTCTATAAGAAAACCGAATTGCAGTATTACAGTATCAGAATCAAAATAGGAAGTAAATTTTGTTTCGTTACAGAATCAAAATCAAAAAACATTAATAATTTCGTTTTGTTTTGGAATATCGTAACGAAATCAAAATTTGATTGATTTATTATTATATGTAAATATTAGTAAAAAATTAAATTTTTAATACAAATTCCTAAAAATTAAATTCAAATTAAAATTTTTCGACTTATGCTGATGAGTGATGATCGATATATTGTAATTTTATTAATTTTCTTGCATGTCATCAAAGTTTTTAATTAAAAATTTTCAGGTTCTTACGTGAATTTTTTTTTAATACTCTACCTTGCATCTTTGTTGCAGTTCACGTTGGGACATTGGCCGGCATCGCACAGCTACTTTCACAGACTCACTCATCTGTTCAACAGAAAGATAGAATGATTTAAGAAAGTTGAGAAAGTGATAATTTTTTATTTTCATTTTTTTTTTTTTTGCTTATTACGCTCACAGAGGTTTAATAACAATTCTAATAAATTTTTTTTACTACATGAGCTTTGTAACAAGAAAACGAAAGTGATTTATTACTCATTCACATTTTTCGCTTACAATCCTCACAATTGTTTACAAAACTTAATCAAAGGTTTATTTTCCTCTTAATCATTCTCAAAGTTTTATAATTTCTCAATCAATCAATTTTTTCTTGAAATAATGAATAATTTTTAGAAATTTGTAACTGATGTATATATAACTTATTTCCTTTTTTAATAATACCTAATATAATAATAATTTAAAACTATTTATCACACATACAAATTTTTAATTAATAATTAATAACAATTGATAATTATAATTTGTAGCTAATTAATAATAGTAAATTAATAATTAACTAGAAAAACTACACGTAAAATCTGCATTGCAATTGTTACTTTAAAAGATTTGCTTTTTAAAATTTAATCAAAATTCTTCATTTTTTAAAAAATAAAATTTTTCTAACAGTTTATTTTAAATTTAATTATTTGAAGAACTTGTATAGAAGTCGCCAAGATATTTCTAACAGCAACTTGTATGTAAGATATTTTTAATCAAATAATTGAACTTTCCAGAAGTACTGAAATTTTTCTAAAATTTAATTATTTTTAAAGAATTTTTGAATAAAATTATTCAAACTTGAAGAAGTTTTCAAGAAGAATAATGTAATGAAATTTATGTAATAGCTAAAACAATTTCATCTCCGAAGCCTTAAGCATGTCTCCAATAGGACTTCTATAAAATTACCTCACGCTGATTAATAATATTTTTATACATTAAAAATATTCTGAACAAAATTTTAATGCACACTAAAGTAATGTTGAATTTTCCATTTTTTTCTGTTTTGCAAGAAACTATTTAAAATAATAAAATTAAATTTCTAATATTTCATTTCACTCTGGACAATTTTAAAAAACGCGAACTGTTATAAAGTAAAATAGAAATCAATTCGCATATTATGATATTTTACAGAGAGATACAGAAATTTTTGGGGTGTTTGACACCCCAGATGACCATCTATAGGGTTAACATTTTTATATATTGCAAAAAATTTATAAGTCACTTTGGACGTTCTAATTTTCATACTGCGTCCAATATTGTCAATAAATTTACAAATATCCTTTTTCTACGCATTTTTTTTTCTACACACAGCCAACAAATTAACTGTCAAACTGTTGACTGCAGTTGACTGTCTTTGACATAACAATTCGAACTAAAAAACAAAACATTAGAATAAAACAACGCTAACTTCAGGTGAGGGCAGATTATGTCGATTATTATAATATAAATAAAAATAATAATTATCTGTTGCATCATTAATTTATTATTCATCGTAATTATTTGGAAGTTGTTGTGAAAATAGTCTCTACAAAAATATAAAATAAGGAAATGAATATTGTCATCGTGTATTTATTGTTAATAATAAATGATCAATACGAACATCACGCGAAAAACATTTTAAGTGGGGGGCGAGAAAAATATTTTTAGAAATTTTTTGAAAGAAAATTATTACATTAGGGAAAAACTCCACCTGTCAAGTTTCAATTGTTAGACCAAAAATTTTCATTAACGTTTGACCTTCAACTCTAAAACATTGAACTTGAAATAATGTGTATCGAAACGATTAAATTGAATGACAAATAAAAAATTTTTTTACTCATAAATGTCAATGCTATAAATTATTATTTTCGACGCGTAATAAATTGTTTTTTTTCTTATATATATAATACTGTGGAATTATAATAAACAGAAAGGTAAATAAACTATTTTCTTTTCCAATACATGTTAATGTACTTTTCAATTGATATAGAAAACTTTAACTTTTACCACTAAAAAGAAAAATTATTATTATATGCTTTCTATTTTATTTAATAGGATAATACTTTTTTATGTATTTGACCTTCGAATTTTTTGTGTCAAAAAAGATAAGTATGTATACATTGGTATTACAATTCTTTTCTCTAAATATTTTATTTTTTATATATTATTTGTTATTCATTTACTATTTATTCGTTATTTATTTAAATAATTTTTCAATGTAATAAATGTAGGTATTTTAACGTAATATTTTATTAATTTATAAAATATCTACTACTAATTTAATCAATGTTCTATAATATATTGATTTGTAAAAATGTGACTAAAGTTTCCAACTTTCCAATGAAGGGAATTTTTTTTACCTTAAGTGTTATTGAAAATTACTGTCCCAAAAAGGAAAGAAAGAAGTAAAAGAAATATTGTCGTTCATTTGAATGTTGGAAAAAAGGAACGTTTGTAAAATAAAATATTTCCAATCATATAGATATTTTTAATTGTGGTTATTTAATTTAATTAAAAAAAGCTATTTTAATCTTGTTTATAATTGGAATTAATTTTTTGGAAAAACTTGACTTTTTTTATAAAAAATGGTAAAATCGCAAATATTCTATGTTCTTCAATATAAGAAATTATATAACCAATTATAAAGAATAGAAAAGAAATTAAAAATATTCTTTTTATTTTGATCATTTTTTAAATAACGTCTTAGGAATACTGTCTGTCGAACACGTGGTTAAAGCAGGTTATCTAAAATGTCTAAAATAAATTCCGATAATATTGAACAATAATTTTGCAACTTATTTTCCTAATAATACCTTATATACGACAAACTAGCGATTTTTTAAACGACATTAAAAGTATTTTAATATTCATAACTTAAATGGAATGAAAATAGAATAATCAATATTTACTATACAATATATTATTACGCATCAATTGGCAATAACAAACAATTGAAAATCAATGTCCATAGAATGCAAATTATTCACGTTTTCATTTCTCTAAATTTGTAAAAAGAAACTGAAAGTAGAATAAAGCGTTTATTTTATTGGAAAATACTTCTTTTCTTTCTTTATCGATGATTTTCTCTTTGTAAAAATATTTTTATATATATAATATAAATTTGTCAGAAGCAAACTTTTGTATTTATAGGTTATGTCTATTTTACATATAGAAAGTAATAATTATTAATTTTTTCTATACTTAAATGTTGCAATGTTTGGGAACAATTGAAAATGAATGCCGGTAATTGACCTAACTGTTTGTAAAGCAAAATATGGAGTACAAAAGAGTGTTGCTTACTTTTATTAATGTTGTTTTACCTTCCTTTGATGTAAATTAAAACTGTACACGCACAACTTATGAACCACATTTTTTTCACTTTTTTCGTCTTTCAGCACGTCCAGCGCGTGTCGTTTAAAGAGGTACGACAGAAACTGTCGGGGAATATTTTTTATTACATATATAACTAAAAAGTGTGTGTGTATATTTTTCACCTGTGACCTGCGCTTCGAACAATTTCGAAAATTACGAAATGCGCGCGCTTAAAAATGAGTACATGCGTACTTGAGACAATGTCTAGTTACGCCCTCTTGACAACAAATAAATGTACTAAAAACTGTCAAAAATGTTTAATTACTTCTTTAATTTTTAATATTGTATCAAATAAAATGTAAACAACTATTTTTTTTATATTATTATAACTATTGTAGTACTTTTATTTTTTATTAAGTACTGTAAGTAACGAAAATAATAATTCGAGGAAAATGTTAAGGAGTTATGAAGGAATAAGATATGCCTCTGACAAGCAAGTCGTTGTTTTCGATATTGGCAATGCGTATACCAAGTAATTTTCATTTTCCAATTTTCCAATATGATAAATTTTTAATTTTAATTTATTTTTCCTATTTTTATTGTAATTTCTGTTTTCTTATTACATCCACAGATTTGGATTCGCGGGTGAACCGAGTCCTCGTGGAATTATAAAAACAGAGGTTAAGTGTCCTGAGGCGAAGGAGATTCGTCGAATTTTCAGCTACAAGGATACGGAAGACTTGTATCAACTTCTTGTGGAATTTTTACATATTTTATTTTTCAAGTAAGCGTTAGTTACACTTATTTTACTAAAAAGGGAAGAAAGTTTAATTTTTGAGTTCTATTTTTTAGGCATGCAGTAATTAGTCCAAAAGATGTAAAAGTCGTTGTATTGGAGTCACTTTTAACGACAACACAATTTCGTGACACACTCGCCAAAGTTTTGTTTCGTCACTTTGAAATTGGTTCACTAATGATTTTATCGTCACATCTTGTTGCAATAAGCACTTTGGGTACTGAAACTGCACTTGTTCTCGATGTTGGTTACGAGGAGGCGGTTTTAATTCCAATTTTCGAGGGGATTCCTGTTTTAAAAGCCTGGCAGGCCCTTCCTCTTGCCAGTCGTGCCGTTCATGAGTAAATTATTTTTCTTATTAGTATTTCATGTCCCTAAAGAATCGATAATTAATTACAATATTTTTCTCAATTTCATTCTATTAATTTTTTAAAATATTTCGTTCATTTGAACCATTTGAACGTTGAAAACTTTAGGAATCTAACGTTTTTTTAAATTATTTTTATTAATATTTCTTCTTTATAAGTAATTTTCTAATGTAAGTGAACCAAAAAAAAAGTTTATTCACTTTTTATTTCAGTTCTATTAGGAAAGAAATGAAAGACGCTCTACCAGATTTAGAATTAACGGAGAGAGTAGTAGAAGATATTAAAGTGAGAACATGTTTTATTACAACGAGGGAAAGATCCGTGAAATTGGGAGACGAAGATGGATTATCACCACCGCCAGCAGTCAAATACCCGGGTGTTAAGACATTCGAAATTCCAGGATTCGTCAGGGAAAAAGCGTACGAAGTACTTTGGGAAAGAGATAATGACAATCTTAGTATTCCCACTATGATTTTGGATGCTATCATAAAAGTAAGTATCATTTTTTGCTAATTTTTCAAAAAATAAATTTATATTCTTTTCAAAGTGCGTAACTACACGTGAATGAAATTTTTGAGCTCATTGTTAGTTACAAAAACTTTTTTTTTCAAATTTAATGAAAATTTCTTATATATTTCAAACCAATGTTTGAAAGTAATAAAATTCCATTCTTCCAAACTATAAAATTTATTTGAATGAAATTTGACAAAACTTTAATTTTTATCAAAAAGTTGTACGAAAATTAAAGTATTTAAATACAAAAATAAGTAATAAAATAATTGATTATTTCTAAAAATTGCAATTCTGTAATTTAACTCATGAATTTTTCTTAAATTGAAAAACAAAATTTGTTTAAAAATTTTTAAAAATTCTACTTTAGAATTTTGATTTTTTCTTTTTAATTGTATGGCTTTTTTTATTGAAATAACTTTATTTTATACTCAAGAGGAAGATATTTGAGTTGCGCAAAATTAATATAGATTAGTTTTATTTGATTCATGAATTTTTATTTTAAAAATACACGCTAATATCGTTCACGTAATTAAAAAAAAAGTTGCACTGATTAAAAAATGTAATAACTTGCATATTTTAAAACCAAATATATTTAATTCGATTTAAATATAAATCAAGTTAAAATATCTGATTTGCTGGTAATTTGGATTAATTTTTTCAAAATAATGCAGGTAAATATGAAAAACAAAAGAAAAACTTGCACATATCAAGGAAAAGGCTGCGGAGATGAAAAATAATTTTTTTTCACATTTACTCACATTAGAGCAGAATTAAAATATATTTTTCAGTATAATATTATAATTATTTAATAAAAAGCAAGGCTTCGGAGATGAAATTGAATTTTGACAAAGTTTGAACATTTATGTTAAAAATAAAAGTGAGGTCTAAACATTTTTAAAATGCACATAATGATAGAAAGAAACATTGTACTTTCTGACACTATTTTAAAAAAATTTCTAAGAGCTCGAAAAAATCCTTAAAAATTTATTTTTAGATTAAATAGTAGATTTTGTAAAATTAATCGAGACATGAAAAATGTCACTTTCAGAAGAATCACCCATATAATTGTTGTAAATCTCTACTAAATTTGTCCTAATTTTTTAAAATAATCTCAGAAAATCGTTTCTGAATGTTTTAATGAACAATGAACAAAAATTAAAATACATATTTTATCACAAAAATCCAAAATATTTATAAAAATCTGTAATAAATGAAAAATTCTATAAAAATTTGTTTCTCTCAAAAATTTTCAGTGTCCAGTTGACATGAGACGAGTATTGGCGGAAAACATTCTTCTAGTTGGAGGAACAACAATGGCTATTGGTTTTGCGAGTCGTCTCAAAAGTGAATTATTATATTTAGTGAACAGTAAACTTTATTCGGAGAAATTGAAAGTGAGGAAATTTAAATTTCACACTGCTCCAAGTTACGCTAATTATACATCATGGCTTGGCGGTGCCATTTTTGGTATTGCTGACTTACCACTAAGATGCATCAGCAAAGAAAATTATTTAAAAACAAATCGAGTTCCAGACTGGGCTAATCTTATGGATAATCAAAAACTATCGACAAATTGTGGCCTCTAAATTCTATTTAACATTTTTTTTACAATTAACTAATTTTAAAAGAACAATTGTGTAAAATATTTACCAAACTATAATTTTTAATTTATTATATATGCTTGTTAATTTTTTTCTAATAAAACAAAAAGCTGGAAATTTACCGTATTTTCGAAAATTATGATAATTTTACGATTTATAAAATTTATACTTCGTTTTAAATATAACGAATTTCGTAAACTTTATTTGGATTTACTTTCATTTATTTTAAATTTAATTCAATTATTTTTTAATAATTTTTGACAATTTTCAACTTCATTTGTTTACAAATAAATTTTACAAAATTTCGTGCATTTGGAAATTCTTTAATTAAATATAGCAAAATATGTTTGTAATTGAACCCCTTGATGCAAGAACCAGACATGGACCATTGAGATTAAATGGGCTGCGTCTGGTTCTTGCATCAAGGGGTTCAATTTTGGTATTTTTATAGTTTTCCTTTATTTATATGTTAAGTAATCTTATTTTTAAAATATAGTAATACATTTTAATGCATTTTTAGCAAGGCTGATAAAAATCATGATTTTTATAAAAAAAATCAAAAAATCAGATTTTTTTGATTTAAATCAATTTTTTTAATATTGTTTTTTAAATATTTATTTTTAGAAAGTTCCTTTTTTTAACATTGCAAATTATAAAATTAAGAATAAACACGTCAAAAACTACTTCATTTTTATTAAGAAAATATGAAATTTTAGATCAATGTGCTTAAAATAAAGTAGTCATTATAAAATGAGGGTGAAAATCAATTTCAAATATGTAATATTTTATATAATTTTTACTGCACTTATACATACTACGTATTTAAATTCTTGTAATAAAAATTTCTGTTTTTAAAACTTTAAAAAACTAACAAAATACTGATATTTTATGCTATTCTTTGGCCCAAATATAAAATACTGATTTTTAATCTTCAAATAACTGCTATCAAATTAACAAAAACTAATTATTATTACATTCTGATATTTATAATTCTTTTTTACTTTTTTGAATTTAAAACTTTAAATAAAAATACTAATTTAAAATGCTTTAATAAGAATAATATTTGATTTTTATCTATAAAAAAATAAAAAATATCTAATAATTTTAGTTAAACAAATTTTTTTATTAAAATCATGATTTAAATCATTGCAGCCCTGATTTTTAGCAAGCAAAGTGGAATATTATGTTAAGTTTACCTGTTTTCAATTGAAATTGCCAATTTTTCGTACCTTTTCAAATGTCCTCCTTAATTCACTTTCAATTATTTTTTCGTCGAGTTTAATTAATTTTATTAAATAAACACGAGAAATTTTGTTAAACAAGAAGGTTAATTTAAGTAGAAAACAAATGAATTTCACATAATATTCAATGGTGCCGTCCTGATTTAAAAACACCATATCTACATTTTGGGTTGTTTCGAGATATTTGACAAAAAACGTTTTTATTTATACTTTCTTTAACATAATATTTTTCAAAAGGTAATGATGCTTCTTGAGTAATTCGAGTACGCTGAATTGTATTGTGCAAAAAAAATTTCAATTTTTTATTGCAAATATACAAAACTGTTTGGATTTTTGTCCCTGGCTTTTTTTTACCCCCAAGACTAGTTTTTCAAAAAACTAAAATAAATTTTAAATGCAGTTCAATTACCAAAAATTAACATTGTATACGTTTTGAGTATAATTGTTTGAGTATGTTTGAAAAGTTCATCGAAATGTTTTAAACAGAGCAACTCAAAAATTAAAATTACAATAAAAAGTATATTATATATTATTAAAGATACAACATTCAAACTAAACGGCTAATAAATCGGTTTGATAGTTTTTAAATAAAACTCAAATTGAATTCTTAGGTAGAATTTTGTCGAATTTTGAGACAATTTCACGAGAATTCAATTATTTAATTATAAAAATAAATAATGTAAAATATTTCTTATAATTTATTTATTGGTTTCTCATAAAGAATATTATCAAAAAAAACTAGCATAGGATACGCGCGCTAAAGCGCGCATTCACATTCTATTTCAATTGTTCATAGAATACAATTATGATCACGAATTAAAATTAGAATTTATATTCTCATTCATTTTTATTATTAAATTAAAAAAAGTAGTTAATTGTACCAAAACAATTATTATCCCAGTGTTTCTAATTTTTACAAATAAAATCAAACTTATGTCAGTACGCAGTACAAACATAGCTTTTAACAACAATTATTATTAAATGGAAATTATAATGATTTATATTATTTATTTCCAAAAAATCAGAATTTTATTAAAAGTCCTGATTGAAAATTGAAAAAATTATTTTAATATTATCAAAAAAAAATTCAATTTTTAATAGAATAATAATTATAGAAATTGAAAATTATGATTGAATAGAGGAAAATTTATGAGAAAATAATTTAAATTTTGGCGAGGATATATATTTTTTGTTGTTGAAATTTTTGAACATAATTATTTGAGTCCTGAGGATCGTATAAACTATAGAAAAATGTAGAAAAATATTTTAGAATTTTAAATATTTTTATTTAAAGAATTTGTACAAAATACTTAAGCCTGTTCACCCGTGGGCATTGATTTGATAATATCAGAATTACCTGGATCGGTAATTGATAAAGTACACACTCTGAAATACTTTCCGCAGGCTGTTCCGAGTTCAATATTGTTTCCAGTGTAATGATGGACTCCAGTTTTGGCCAACATTGCGTAATACTCGATCTCAGATTTTCTGCAATTTCACAAAATAAAAAAAAATGGTTAACTATGTTTTTTATTCCCCCGGAACAAAGTTTACTGCACTTACAAGCAGTTGTATAAGAGACTACTCCGTAGGACTCCTTTGAGAGTGAAAGTTTATTTTTAAAAAATAGTAAAAAAAAAAATTTGTTTTTAATGTTAGACTTTCTTTAAATTTAACTATTTTTTTGCTTTCTTTTTTTAGAATTAGGTAAATTTAGAGAAACTTGTAGAAAGGAGCACTACATCTCAGTCTCACCTTAAAGGAGGCGTATTATTAGCAATAATAACGAGCTTAGCTTTTCCCTGACGAAGAGATTTTAACGTCTGCTTGTAACCAAGAACGTATTTTCCAGATTTCATCACCAACGCGAGCCTGGAGTTGATGCTCTCCATCGCCTTTTTCTATAACAAGAAACCAAAGCATAAAAATCATGCATTTTTTCAAGATTACATAAATTTTCTGTTTATTATTAATTTAACTATTTTTAAACTACATATTTTATTATATTATAAAGCAAATAAAAAATGTTCCATGGAAAAGATAACCTATAAAAGCACGTGGTGAGGAAATTTACCTGTTTCTTTTGTGCAACCATTTTGACTGTTGTTTTTCACTTCTTCAAGCTGGAAAAGCTGTAAAAATAATGAAATGGTTATAAATCCACGAATTATGGTTTTTGTTTATTATTTTATTGTTAATTTAGAAGAAAAATTACGGAGACGATTTTTAACACACGCACCTCGTTGACGCGTCGTGGAACGAAAGAAAGGAAACTGTTTTATTTCCGGGAAACTTGTCCATTGAGTGCAGGGTTGGGAATACCAAAACAAGTAAGTCCAACAACAACTAACGTCAAAACGTGTGTATTCACATTCATAATTGTTTTTTTTCAGTTTCTCTCACCTATACACTTTGTGAGTTCAGGTAAATAAAACAATAACAATCAATGTTTATCACTTTTTTTAAGAGAAAATAATTAATAATGTATTTTGTTTAGAAGTTGAAAATGAAAGCAATTTAAGGTGAAAGAGCCACAACATCATGTTGATAACTTGACAAATGAATAAGAGGTGGTAATAATGAGAGGAATTATGAATGTTGTAAAGACACTTGTGGGGTTTCTCTACGAGTATGCCCGTGGTTTAACAATTACAATAATTATACTCTTTATGCTCTCGTACTGCCTTCATCCTGGTAGATTTGCAGCGCACTATAGTTTCATTAAAACCAAAGATATTTATATTGAAATGGAAAGATCATTTTTGCCTCGTGATAATTCATGTGATCTTATTATTAATGGCAGAACATCATCACAATTACTCTATCCGGATAAACATCCACGCGAAGATCCAGCAGCATTGGCAAGACGTTTGGGAATATTGCCAGGTGGTCAATGGAAACCACTTAATTGTCATCCTCTATTTAATGTGGCAATAATATTGCCTTATCGGAATCGGCCAACGCAACTTGCAATATTTATGAATTTCATTCATCCCTTTCTTCAGTCACAAAATTTAGACTATAGAATATTTGTCATTGAACAAAGTCCAACGAGGGAATTTAATAGAGCGAAATTATTTAATGTCGGCTATGCGGAGGCAACGAAAATCAATGATTTTCATTGTTTTATCTTCCAGGATATTGATCTTATCCCACAAAATCCGGACAATATTTATGCATGCACAAAAATGCCAAGACACATGAGTTCAAGCGTTAATACATTTAGATATAATTTACCGTACACTGGATTATTTGGTGGTGCAATTGCATTGACTAGAAAACAATTTGAACAGGCGAATGGATTTGCCAATTTTTTTTACGGTTGGGGCGGTGAGGACGATGATTTCTATGGAAGACTGCAGACCAGAGGACTTACGGTTTGTTCAAAAAACTTTTAGTTCTCCAATATTTTGCTTTCCTTTTCTTTTCCTCCTTTATTCAATTAAATTCGAAGAAAAGAAAAAAATAACTAAAACTAATAAAGAACACAAAAATTTTATTGACAGGTAATTTACAAATTTTTAAACACAAATTTTTCAAACATTTTAATTGCTATGAAAAAATTAATAATAATTAAATATTTATTTTTAAAAATTCATTAGGGTTAGTTGGGGTAAATCGGAACAGTAGTTATTTTAGATAAATAAAATTTTTTTAAAATAAATATGACCTTAAACCTTGTACCTTAGATCACCCCCAACAGGTTCTAAGTATTTTCCCATTTTCAGTTAGTCAATTAGCAGCAGTATATACAAAAATATTTCCTATTGCATACAAAATTAAAAATCAAAGAAGACACCCTTTCACGTTTTTATTCGCATTTGAAAAAAATAAGCTAAAAATTCATATAAAAACGTATAATTATCTTTTATTAATACTAGAACAAAAAACAACTTTGATTTGTTCATCTTAAAAATATGAGACTGTTTCTATTTACCCCTTAAAACTGGAAATTCGGGGTAAATCGGAACAGCAGAAATTTCAATAATATTTCTGATAATATAAATGAAAAAATTATTTTTATCAAACTACAACACTATTTTCAGCATTAAAAAATGCATTTAAAATATTATTCATATATAATCGCATCGGTACATATAGTATTTAACAACATAATTGTATAATGTGTTAGAATTTTTGGTATGGAATACTTTTAAACTTATATAATGCAATATTAACCATTTTTTATCTAATTCTTTATATCTCTTAACATTTCCAGACTTGAAATTGATTTTTTCTCAAATTTCGTAAGAAATAATCAACTGTTCCTATTTATCCCTAAATTTTAGCAAAGTTGAAAAATTTAGGGGTAAATGGGAACAGTTGATTATTACGATTCAATGATAACCATATTTTTTAATACTCCATAAAATTGTTCCACGGAAGTGAAATAACAACTCAAAACACAAAAAAACCGAAAGTATTCCAATTTCTCAGAAAAATATTATTTCTTAAATATTCAATCTAATTATCAAACAAATTAAAAATGTTTTAAACTCAAGTGAAAATAAGTAAGTTTGTTAAAGAATTCCATCACTGATTTAAAAAACGGAATTTTCAAAAAATTTTAATTTATTAATTGAATTATTTCTTAAAATTGTATTATTTATTATTTATAATAATAATTGAATTCTTTTAATAAATTTGATTAAAATTACATTGAAAATAATTAAATTCCTGTGAAGAATTTTAATATAATTATTTTAAATAAATAAATTATTTTGATAAATTTTATTAATTTATTGAAAATAATTGAATGATTTTGTAAAATGTTATTCAAAGTATGTAATTGAATTCGTCCAAAGAATTAATTTTTTTATCAAAATAATTGAACTTCCCTGAAATTGGCTTTAACGCAACGCTGAACGTCAAAAGGAAATTTTCCATAAAACTGAAAAAATTGTTTGTTTAATTATTTTATAATAACACAATGCTCTCAACATTGTTTTTTAATTCCCTAGATGCTTTAAAGGAGTGAAATTAGTGTCATTTTTATGAATCTAGCGATGAATTTTATTAATTTTCTAAACACCACTTGTACGAATATATTTATTTTATTATTTCCTTACAATTTCGAAATTAATTAATGAATTGTGTAATTGAATAATTATATAATAAATTCATTGAAATTAGCATAATTTAAACCTTAAATATTTGATGCGTTATATTTATTTATTTTTACACATTGAAAAAATGTTATTTTTTTAGATTACAAGATTTGGACCAGACGTAGCTCAATATTACATGCTTACGCATAAAAAGGAAACGCCGAGTGTGACACGTTACGAAAATCTAGAAAGCGGAGCACGCAAATTCGACACTGATGGTCTCAATAATCTTGAATACAAAGTTTTAGATCACGAGCTGCGTCCCCTTTATTTTTGGATATTAGCCGATGTTTGAGGTAGAATTTTGCTTCAGATTTTGAACATATTAAATTATTTTATTCTAAACTTTTCTCTTTAATTAAAATTTTTCTTATTTTTGAGTTTTTTTTCAAAGAATAAAGAGAAAGATAAATTATTGTTCAGTTTGTATATTTTGTATATTTTGTAAAATTTGTAAAATTTATATTATCATAATTTATACATAAATTGAAAACAAGTGAAATGGATATTTTTTTTATTTTATTTTTTACCTTTTCTTCTATTAAGTTTATTATTTTGTGATTGAGAAACAATTACCAAAGGGATACTATTTAGAAAACAATTTTCTATTTTCTTCTGATCCCAAAAATTATTGTGAATTATCAAAAAGAAATATTATTCCCTCTTTTTTTCAAATTAGTTTAAGATATCAGATATACTCGTTTTTTAACGCTAAAATGTATTCTTAAGTTTGATGCACTGATCTCAATTGCTACAAATAGATTTTAATAAATTATTAATTAAATATATATATTAATTAAAATCAATTAATCGTCTAGTATTACAGAGTGAAAAATTCTTTACAATAAAATAAGAATTTTTGATGATAAAATAATAATCAAGTGTATGTTTAAATTAATGTGAAATGATTATTATCATTAAACAAGATTAGCGACTTTCTTAAATTATGTATATTTTCTACATTTTTAAATTATCAAGTACATTTTATAAAAAATATGTTTATAATTAAAATTCTTTTGATACGTTCCATAAAAGAATTTATAATTAAGAACTTAAATTAATTAAATTAATTTAATAAAGTGCCGTTAATAATTAAATTATTAATTAATATTCTATACATTAATATATTGATATTTAAAAATTAATTTAATTTCACAGACTTTTATGTGATAATACTGTATACATAATGAACGAGAAAATATTTTTTAACATAGAAAATTGAAAATACAATTTAAAATATTTTTTCAAAAATTTCTTATTGCCTAATTTTAGAAAGAAAATGAACGAAGAATTATTGTTTAAAAAAAATTTATTTGTTAGTCAATTCGTACTGAAATGTTAAAAAATTAA
Organism: Leptopilina myrica (nomen nudum); assembly: GCA_032872475.1. NCBI lineage: Eukaryota > Metazoa > Arthropoda > Insecta > Hymenoptera > Figitidae > Leptopilina > Leptopilina myrica (nomen nudum). The sequence continues at coordinate 10,160,104 of CM065460.1, forward strand.
TAAATTTGACTTATTTCAAAGAAAAAAATTATAATTTTTAAATTCAATTTTAAATCCAAAAATATCATATTATTAGAAATTAAAAATGAATTAATTGAATGAAAGATATATATTTTTAATAAATAAACAAGTATGTAATATTCTTAGATTTTCAAAACAAAACCTCGCCATATCTTTTTATAGTAAGCTACATATTTTAATATTTATTTATATGTACAAAACAAACGAAAACTGTCAAATACTATTGATTTTACCTCGAAATAAGCAAATAAAATTAAAACCACGAATTTGCTTTAGTTACCTGAGTGATCTCTAGTTGTATTCCAAAAAAATATTGTAGTGATAAATAGAATATACAATCCTAGTGTAGTTTCCAAGAATGTGTGCAATTTCAAATAAAATATGTATGAGTGTTAACAATTGAAAATTAAACAAAAAAAATAATAAAGTTCGATTTATACCAAAAAACAATTGTCATACATTTCATTTGTTAATGTTTCAACTACCTTTCCAATAGTTTTGTTCTAATTACTTAAAAATTTTTAATTCTTTTAAATCAAATTTAGATATTTTTGCAAACAAAATTAGAAATTATTTTATTCTTCATAATTTTTCGTTAAGAAAATTTAATTTTAATTTTAAAATAAATAAACTTTTTTCAAGATTTTTAAATAATTTTACTTTTTTTTATATTAAATTTTATCGATAACAATTAAATTTCAGCAAAGAATTTTATTATCTATGATAATAATTATTTTCATTATTAATAATAAAATTCTTAATTCCTGCAAATATAACTTATTAAAATTTATAAAAATAATTGAATTTATTCTTCTAAAACTTTTATTTTTTCTAAAAATAATTCAATTCTTGCAAATAATTTTATTACAATTTTTTAAAACTAATTAAATTGTTTCCAAGAAATTTATTCAAATTGTAGAAAATAATAAATATTGATAATTCAATAATATAGCAATTAAAAAAGTGATTATTAATAAATTGTGTGAACAAATTAATTTTAAAAAGCATTGAATTATTAAATTATTTAAACATTGAACTTATGAAATTAAATCAATTGAAAAAATTAAATGGCTAATTATTAAATTTAATAATCTCTTTAATTCAAATTAATACAATAAATTGGATAAGAATAAACTCAATTGTTTTGCTAAATTAAACTTAATATGTATTTTCATTTTTTAATTTAAAATAAAGAAACAATTTTTTTGAAAATCTCTGTGTTTGAATCTAATAATTTTTTGATTCGATTAGGTCAATTAAATTAGTTTAATTAATTAAAATTCAGAAAGGGAAAAAATTTCTTATAGCGATTTCTAGTAACGTATAATTAGAATTATATTAAAAATTTTAATATCTAGTTACATTAATTTAGAAAAATCTTGTAATATAAGTTTAATAAATAGAAAAAATCGCAAATTTACTATAATTCACTTTTAATCGTTTTATTTGCAATATATAACATATATGTTGTTTTGTATTTTGCATCTATATTCTATTCGTTTGGTACTGAAGCACGCTCAGTTTACTTTGAGATTTTCATCTGAAATCAGTGTTACGAATCAGATTATATTTTTATTTTTCTTCCTTTACAATGGAAATAAAAATGAATTCAAGTCAATTAAATCAATTCAAGTCATTGTAAGTCATAAGCATTGTTATACTTTTTTATTTTTTTGAAAAGTTACATCGAAACAAACAAACAAAAAATTTAATCTTCTTTCAATGTTCAAAATTTTTTATTAATGAAAATCAGTTTCCGCAAATATATTTTCTTATGTTATTTTATAAATTTCTGAAAAAAAATCTACTGAAAATTTTTGAATTATAGTAAAAAAATATTTATTTTCTATTTGCAGTTAAAATACAATATTAGTTTTACTTCATTTTATTTACATGTTTATTTATTGGAAAAAATATATATTTTTCTTTTTAATATTTAAATTTATTTTTTTCGTATAATGAACTATTTTCTCATAATGGCGCAGAATATTTGAAAATCACGTGCTTAATGAGAATAAATTCTTTACAAAAAAATTTAGAATTCACTAGATAATTGCTTTCTAAACTAGTTTCACTTCGCCTTTTTAAAATACATATAGTTAAAATGTCCTTATCGCAATTGTAAATAAACGGTTAAAATCCCACAAAGTAAAGTGAAGGAGATGAATTATTATTATATATTATAGTGAGGAAAGTTTTCTGAAAAAGAAAAAAATTGAAATACATAAAAATTAATTATGTAAATCACGTTAATTCGAAAAATCAATGAAAGTAATTGCTATCCTAATATATTCATAATTTTCTTATCATTGTTTAATTCAATAATAATAGAAATAAATACAAAGTAATAATAACAACAACAGTAATGATAATTTTTACTTTTTTTATATTAGTATTTAAATTCAACTTAAGAGATGCCTGTCGTAAAAAAAACATTTTCGAATTTTTTTCTATTCTATTAATATCTAAAAGCTTATTTAAAATACTTGTTTCTACAGATTGTTAATATTATTTTTGTCGATGAAACTGCCTCACTTGTATGCAATTCATATTTGCAAATTAGAAACCTCAAAATTAACAGATGTTTCTCCAGTGTGTCGATTTAAAAAAGATCATTTAATTTGTCACGGCGGAATTGAATCACAAAAAATCGGGTAATTATTTATTTCATTAAAAAATGCCTAGGTAATTGAAATTTCTTTTTAATCTTTCTGTCTATACATTTTAATTTAGATCGAAAAATTTGCGAGATTTAACATTATGCGACTGGCCAGACACGAATTTTGATTCAAAAATTTTACAGCATTTTCCATCTTTGCAAAATTTTTCTATTATTGGCGGGAGTTTAAAAAATATAAGTCCTTTTCCAAAGGAGGGAGAAAAAATAGAGGCAAGTTAATGAAAATACCGCTTGTTTACATTTTAAAAGTTATAAAATAATTTATACTCCAAGTATAATTTCATGAAGGAAACATTATTTATTACGATAAAAATAAATTGAGCTTAATTTATTATTTCTAATAAAACACTACTGATATTAATAATTTATTGGGTCCAAAAATTACTCGGAGCTAATTTAGGCCTATTTATTATAAAATAATTAATCGAAACAAATTTCCTTCTAGAATGGGATTTGGATGAAACTGTGCTTTATTGTTCTCTTGGATACCACTAAAAAAGTTTCACTATTTTTTAACAATAAAGCACAATTTCATCCAAATCCCATACTAGAAGAAAATTTCTATGATCACTTACAATGGAATTGCTCTAATATTAAATATTTCAAAAACAGAAACTAGAAATTATTGGAACGAAGTTAGAAAAAATCCAGGAAGAATTTTTGAAAAACTTATCATCACTTCGAATTCTCGATTTAAGATACAATAATCTAAGTGAAATAAATCCAGAAGTTTTCAATTTAACAACATTGCAATCAATTTATCTGTTTGGTGAGCTAACGTACGATTTTTCATATTTTTTACTTTTCAGATAAAATTTTAATTTTTTTCCATTTCAAAATTAACTTCTTTTTTTATTAAAAATAATTTTGTCTTTTTTAATCTACTCCATGAGAAATTATTCTCTACAATTTACCTGTAAATTACGTAGAAATAAATAAATTTATTTCATTGAAGGTAATCCTTGGAAATGTAGAAAAGAAATGTCATGGATTTTAAATGCCGAAAATTATTCCATCGCTAATAAAATTGATGACAAATTTGATTTGCAATGCTCGACGCCATATGATGGACGGCCACTTGTCCCAGTTGTTGAGATATTAGTAGTAAGCTCTGAAATAGTAAAAATAAAAGTTATAAATCATTTTGCAGTAAATTAATTTCATTTTTTTATTTTAATAATATAATTGAGCGTCAGGATCGAATAATCCGCTCTCCGCTCGACTGTTCGCTTTTAAAGAAATTTTGTATTTTTGGTGATATGAACTAGATGATATTGTAATCATTCTCACTAAATAATATAAAAACGGGCGTTATCCGCCTAACTTTTTTCTTGCACCCAACGCTTCAATTGTTAAACAATTGATGATTTTTTAATTTTTAATTTTGTCGTTTTTTATTTTTAAAAAATTAAATTTTATTATTTATTTATATTTTTTTATTTTTAAATGTCATTTAAGTCGAATAATGCTTACAAAGATATGATGATTTATGTTTTAAAATTTTATTAATTTCAGAAGTTTAAAATTTCCAGTTTTTGATCACTATCTTCCAAAATATTTGTTCTACAAAAAAATTTTAAAGGAAAAAAAGATGCGCCATTCAATTTCCTACAAGAATGTATGTTTCAAAAATTAAAATTTTGAATTTCAATTTTTAGGTCATTTTGGTATGTTAGACTGACTTGGAAGCGTACAGTCGAGCGGAGAGCGGATTATGCGATCCAGACGCTCAATTATTTAGTTCATTGTTGTTTGAAAAAAATTTATATTTTTTCCAAAAATCGACAAAAACAATTATAAGGCCCAAAACTGTAAAATTTAAATTTTTTAAAAACTTCATCTGTGCTGGGTTCTTCTCACATTCCTCAGCATTGTGCCGCAAAAAATTTTTTAAAAAATAAAAATTTTAGGAAAAAATCCGAAAGTTAAAAATCGACTTTAAAACATAAAATTTAAAATTTCTCGAAAATAAAAGTTGTGCTGAATTGTACTAGACGAGCAAACTAAAAAAGTCTTAATAAAATTTTTTCTGAAATTAAATTTCATTAAACTAAACCCGAAAAAGGTTCAAGTAAGGCCCAACTTATGAGCAAGATTTTGGGCACCTGTTATTTTAAAGATTGAAATTTCAAAAACTAGAAAGATTTAAAGAGCTTAATATTCCACAAAAATCGATGAATACTCAAACATGAAATTTTTTTTGGGCAACTTTAGGCCCCGATTATCATAAAAATTGAAATCTTGAAAAAATTTAAGTTATGCTGACTTGTGCTAGCCCAGCACAATAATTATCAATCTAAGAATTATTTTTTAAATTCAGTTTTCCTTAAAGATCGTTCAACACTTAAATACGAAAAATTTCTCGGGCAACTTTTGTCCCGGATTGTGCTGGGCTAGCACAACTTTTAATTTTTATGAAAATCCGAGACCATATTTGCCGGAGGGAATTTTCATGATTGAGTATTAATTGATTGTTAAGGGAAATTAAATTTTTTAAAATTCTTAGATTGATATTTATTGTGCTTGGCTAGTATTTTATTTTCGAGAAATTTTAAATTTCATGTTTTGAAATCAGGTGAAGTTTTTAAAAAATTTAAATTTTACAGTTTTTGGCCTTATAATTGTTTTTGTCGATTTTTCGTATCAATAATAATTCTTATTAATTTGAAAATAAATTGACATTTATTTTCTGTTTTTGAGAAGCGATAATTGTATTTTTCGAAAAATAGGCCCTAAACGATGAATGTAAACGCACTGTTTGTGAATGTCAATTGACTTATGTTTACGGACGTGTCGACAGACAAATTCAAAAGCAACTAATGGCATTCGTTACTGTTAATTGTAGTAATAGAAGATTAACCGAAATGCCATCGTTTTTGCCAGCAAATACGACTGTTCTCCAACTTTCGGAAAATGAGGTACGAAAGGAAAACAAATTTAGAGGATATTTTTCCTATACTTATTAATTTACATAAAAATGAAATTCAAGTCTTCGTTGTACTTTTTTACCAATATTTTTCGAAAGATTAAAGTCATTGTTTGGTTCTTTTTTGAGTTTAGATTACGGACTTAACACCTTTGAAGGCAAATCCTGTTTACAAGCGAGTCTTGGATCTTTATTTGGATTATAATTTAGTCGAGACTGTTAGTCTTCTCGATGGTTCATATTGGCTTGAAAACTTTCGACTTCTTAGTCTTCGTAATAATAAATTAACAGATGTTTGTATTAGGATACATGTATAATAGGATATTAACTATTGAATTATTAACCAACGGAATATTCTTTTATTTTCTTGTACCTTACATTTCATTAATAAAAAGTAATAATAAATTATTTCCTTTTCTATACATAAATATTAAATTGAATTGGTTAATTAGATTATGTACTTTTTTAGTTAAAAGAAAATAATATCTTTTTTACAGCTTCCAACTTATGCTCTGGAACATGTTTTACCTCACAGTATAAATTCAGCTCGTTTATATCTTGGGAATAATCCATGGACATGTGATTGTTTGTTTACTCCAGGATTTCAGGTAATTCAATTAACAATTTAATTGTAAAAAGTAAAAATAGTTGATAAACAATTTAGAAAGAAAATAATTAGCACCAATAGTGATATAGTAGATAAAAAAATGTATTTATTTGGATGAAGCTGAAGTCCGCAACGTTTTAAAAAACGAAAAATCAAAAAAGAATTTTTCTCAATTCAAACTTACCTATAAAAAATTTTTTTTTTGTGTTTGTTAATTTTTAATAAATTAATTGTTACTTAAGAGACAATTGTTTAAAATAACATGATTTAGAATTAAAAATAGAAAAAAATGGTCGCATTATTTTATTGTTTTCGTTTTTAAAAACGTTGCGGACTTCAGCCTCATTTATTTGGCTAAACTTTAAATACTATTTCACCAAAAAAATTTTGTTAAAATCTTTTAGGATTTTTTAATTAGATTTGCAAATTTAGTAAAAGATATCAATGATATTCGATGTTCGAGTGACGCAAATGAAAACGCAAATAAACAGGTAATAATTAAATTAAATATAGAAAATTGAAATAAATTGGAAAACGGAATAAAGAAAATAAAAAATGTAAAAAAGTGGAAAATTGAATTTAATTAAAAAGTAGAAAAACGATATAAAATAAAAAACTGAAAAAAATAGAAAATTATGTAATTTTCGTTTATTTATTCCTCAGATTAGAGAATTGAAAAGAACTGAAGTTTGTGTCACCCCAGACGACGATTATTGGCTGCCTTTAGATATTTTAAACATTATACTCGCTTTTTTAATATTTCTTGTTATTGGAAAATTATTGTACGATTATTGGTGTTTCAAAAGAACTGGAAAATTACCATGGATAGTTACAAAAATACCTTAATTTATCAAAATATGTAAATTAATTTGTGTATTAAAAATTTTATAAATGAAACAATACCTTTTGTTTTGCATTAGCGGAATAGAAACTATAACTATATTTTTTGTCCCTTCCTTCAAATTTCCTTCAGTTTGTAATTAAATTTTCCCTTAATATTTATTTTCAGGAATAAAATTTCTCACTTGATTGCGCTACTTTCTATTCAATTTCTCTTATTAACTGTCTCGACTTCTCGTTCATCATTCAAATCATCCATTTCTTTTGATTTCTTCTCACAATTTTCATTTCCTGTTTGAAAAAAAGAAAAGTTATTTAGTATAATACTCTCAAAAAATTCTGAATGTTCAAATCAACGAAATACTTCTTCAGTGTAAATATTTCCAAACATTTCTAACTGCAATATAAATGAGAAATTTTGATTTAATACTTTGAAACAAGAAATTACTTTTTAATACGTCACGCAAAATTTTTTCAATAAAATTTGAATTTAGAAAAGAAATGCTTACATTTGGTTCAGTTAAATTTACAGAACTTTGATTAATTTCAGTAATAACAAAATTTGTAATAATTTCTTCTTTAAATCAATAATTTTTTAACAATTTTTGAAAAATTTCTTTATGAATTTTCAGATCTAATTGTTTATAACTCAATTTTATGAAATTTTGATTATTCGGACATTTTTCAATTAAATATATATTAGAAAATAAAAATTATCAAATTTTTATTATTAGAAAATTCTACGAGAATTTAATTAGAAAGAAAATAATTTATTGAATAATCGAATGTTTCCTAAAGTGGAATTGTCATAAAGAATTTTATCAACAAATTGTAAAATAATATTGAATTCTTTTGACGAATTTTACAAATTTTATTAAGAATAATTATAGTTTTCGAGGAATTCGATTAAAATTATTGTATTGAAAATAATTAAAATTCTGTGATGAGTTTTATTAATTATGATAATGATTGAATCCTTGTAAGAAAATTTTATTATTTATTAAATTAATGGAATTATTTGTGAAAAAATTTATTAAAAAATTGTAAATAATTATATTCCTGTGAATTTTTTGTTATTTACAGGCCTCGGATCGACTTTAACGAACAAAACAAATTGCTTTAATCATTAAAATTTTCCAGAATTTAATTATTTTACAACATTTTTTAAAAGTTAATTTTCTAAAATTGTAAAAAAATTCTTGAAAAGATGATTTATTTTCAATTTTCTGAGAAGAATTTTATTATTCATAAAAGTAATTGAATAATTGCGAAATTTTTTATTATGAATTCTCGTTATGAGTTTTATTATTTTGGAAAATAGTTGAATAATTGTAAAGAACTAAAAGAAGATTTCAAGAATTTATCAATTTTTAAAAAAAGTAATTGAATTTCTATGATGTATTTTATTACTTTTGAAAATAATTGAATTTATGCGGATAATTTGTTTCAATTGTTCTTTAAAAATGGAATTCTCGTAGAAAATTTTAATATTACTTAGAAAAATAATTGATTTCTTGCAAAGAATTTTATTTAATTTTTTTAATTATTTTAATTCTCGTAACAAAATTTTAAAATTTTAAAAAAAATTATTGACTTTTTGTGTAGAATTTTATAAAATTTTTTATAAATAATTGTTTTTTCCGGAAAAATATTATTCAGGGTGGCCACAAGTTTTAGTTTATCAATTTCCCTGACATTTCCCTGACAATTTACTGACATTAAAATTACTTTCCCTTACAAAATTCTTTTTAAAGGAAAATATGAATTTTTAAAAATTACAATTATAACCCTTCCTGAATTCAATTATTTTTTACAATTTTCAACTAAACTTTATCTCTGAATCAATTAATTTAAATAATTTCCCAAAATTTCTTCTAGAATTAAATTATTTAAATACAAAAATTAAATTTTTTATAATAATTGTAATTATATAAATATAATAGTTTTTCAATTTTGATTAAATTCCAAACAATTAAAATTTGGTTAAATCTTTTAAAAATAATTGAACTTTTGAAAAATATAAATAAAAATTATCAAATTTTTGAAGAATTTTAATTATAAACAGGACCATGATTTCTCAAAAATTTTAATAACTTCAAAAAGTAAATTTTATTTACATTGTTCGAAGATAAATGACTCTTAAAAAAAGATTTTAAAACAATTCTAATAATTAGTTTTTAAAAATATTTTAATGTAATTTTTCGAAAATAATTGAATTCCTTAAAAAAATTTTGTATAATTTAAAAAACTAATTAATTTTTTTTAATTTTAATTAAAAATTTTGAACTTGATTATATTCTCCAAAATGTTAAAAAGAATTCCAAAATGTTATTATTTTTGTATGTATGTATTTGAATTTTTTGAATTATGTAATTGAAAATACTGAAAACATTGAATTATAAAAAATTAGAAGCTAATTTTCATTAATTTTTATTTTTAAATTTACCTTTAAAGATTTTTCATTAAAATTTTTGATATTTCAATTATTTTCAAAATTTGCAATTAAAATTCTTCAAAAATTGATTTTTAAAAATTGAGCCGCTGGATCGTAGAAGGGCACGTAAAATTTTTTTGACCGAAATCAAAGCTCTCCTAGACACTCAAAATTCAACTTTTGAGTTTAAATATTTTGAATGCAAATCCTTAAAGGAAAAAACATTACGCATATAAAATATTTAAAGTTAAAAGTAAAGTTTTGAGTGACCTGAAGGATTTTGATTTTAGTGACAAAAAATTAACGTGCTCTTCTACGATCCAGCGGCTCAATTGTAAATAAATACTTGAAATGTTTGGAAGAAAAGTCGAAAAAGTCGCAATTTTTGAAAATAAGTCGAAAAAATTCTCAATTTTCTTAATTTCCCTGACAAAAATTTTGTTCCTGACATTTCCCTGACTTTACTGACTTTACTGACATGTGGCCACCCTGATTATTGCATGTGAAAAAATTGAATTTTTGCGCTAGAATTTTATAAAAAAAAGTTTTAAAACTGATTTTTTTCGAAATATTTTAAATAATTCAATTTCTTTGAAAATTTTACTAGTTGTAAAAAATTGAATGTTTGTGCAGATTTTCATCAAAAACTATTTAAATAATTGAATCCTTTTAGAAAATTGTATTAAAATAGTTTTAATTAATTGTGTAAAGTTTTTAAAAATAATTGAATTTTGTTTATTTTTAATAATAATTGAAATATTTAATTAAAAATGTAACTAATTTCAAATTAAATTCATTCAAAATTAAATGTTTTTCATCTATTTATGAAAATTACCTGAATTATATGTGAATTCCTCTTGAAAACTCTCGTTTGATTCAGAAGAATCTCCCACAACTTTACTCCAAGAATTAGCATCAGTACTTAAAGCCTCAGATGCTTTCATCTCAACTGCATTCACTGTTTCTTGTAATGTTTCATTAGGTTCGAAATTTATTTTCAAATTTTCATCGCAATTTTTCAGCAAAATGCTATTCTCACTCTTTTTTATAGTTTCAACAACTCTCTTTAAAATGTAAAGTGATTCCTCCATTTCAGTACCATCGTCTCCAAGAATTTCCGATAAATTCTGATTCTCTGACACTTGAATTAATTCTGTACTTTTTTCTGGAAATTGAAGTTGAATTTTTTTTCTCTTTTGCATTTTACTGAATTTTAATAAATTTATTTATTTATTTATTCATAAATAATTTCTTACCTATTAAATTTTCCTGTGCATTAGTAGATGAATTCGTTCCTTGATTTTCGAAATCACTTTTTAATATTTCCTGCAAGTCAAAATAAATTTTAGAAAAAAATAAACTTCCTTTTGTTTAATAACAGTTAATTTTTCTTTTACACATACATTTTTATTTACTTTTGATACAATTTCTTCATCGACATTTACATTCGAAGATTCATCCATTGATGAGTTAACTTGAATTTTGAATATAAAATTAAATTTTTATTAAATGTTGATAAATTTTCCCAAAGTTCTGAACTTTCAAATTTATTTCTACTTTGAATTCAAATTTTATAGAAATAATAATGTAGCGACACGTATTAACGAACATTATAAAGATTCAAAAATAATATTAATGTATTATTAATTAATAATATTACAATAAATGTAAGAAAAAATAACGAAAATAATTAAAAATACTTACTAATCTCAAGATTGATGAATGATTGCAATTGATCGGCTAGATCTTGTGCCTCGTCAAGTACTGATTCCATTTCACATAAAAGTGGTGCAACTTTTGGATATCTCTTGTTTATTACTTCCCATACTTTTTCAGAATCTTTATGATTCACGATTAACGATTTTGGTGGTAATAATTCCATGTTTTTAGATTTAGACATTTTTAAACGTTTTAAACTGACAGTTCGGAATTTATAGGTTGGGTTTTGCGAATAACAAACAAAGAAACAAACCAACCTTAAGGGTGGTGAGTGTGAAAAGAACAACAAATGTCTAAATATCTCTTTTGCACTCATGAATTGTGGACAAATTCCGATTGGCGATTCAGTTTTCCGGAAAACAAAATCGCCAATCAGAATAATTAAATTTCAACTACTACACAACCCTGTTTACCTTTCAAAAGATAAGCGGCTATCTTTAAAAGAAGGACATTGCCGTAATAAAAAATGATAAAAAGAAAAAATTGAAATTAATTAATTCGATTCTAACGTAACATCAAGTAAGTTCAGTGAAAGCTATGTGTATTTATAAATCATGTGTCGACCGTATGAACACTATGAACACAAACAAACGACACAAGCTGCGCGCGCGATAGGAATTTAGTGTGTGGGGAGCACGCAAGGTTTTCGGGTGAGTGTGTATGAAGAGAGAAGGAATGCTTTACTAATAAAAAAGAAATTAAAATTAAAATATACAAAATTTTCACACCAATTTTTGCAAAGAAAAAGTACCGACAATGGGAAATCATATGGTAAAGAAAGGAAGTGCCAAGAAAAAAATTGGCGCAACAACAACAGGTGGTGTTGTTCAAGTAACCACAAAAACCATCTCTCGAAGTCCTTCGGGAACAGATTTTCAGAATGGATCACACACTCACTTTATTCCCATCGAGAATTTAGCGAAAGTAAGTTGATATTCAATTTTTTTATTAGTCAACAATAATATTGTTTAACAATGTACATCAATTTTAACCTTGCTCCAATTTTTCCTCGGCATTTTCATCTCGATTAGGAACTTTCCACTATAGTATATATTTTACTCGGATTTTTCTGCAAAATTTTTTTTATTATTATTGTTTTTAAATATCACGCTGTTATTCAGTATCACTATTTCGCAATCATTTTGATATTACATACGTTGTATTTCATAATTATTTACATAATTCTTTACATTTCATTTCTAAAGATCTATAAATATACTTATACTATCATTACATATTGAGGTTAGAATTTCAATAATATTTCGTCAAAATCGTCAAAATAAACTTTTGGAAAATGAGTATTATTTGCATAAATCCGCATAGTCACTAAACTTCATTTATAGATCATAAATAATTTTTTTAATATTTGATTCTTACGAAATAATTACTTTTTACTATACTCTTATCTAATATTTCAACTGTGAAATATTGCACAACAGGAAATTTTTTAAATCTACAAAATCTTGCATTTTTCGGGAAATTGAAATTTTTTGAAAATAGATCTATTAAAATTTCCAGATTTTGGCTGATATAACACAACGTGAGGAATCAATAAATGGCATAACAGCGAATGTAATAAAAAAATATCTATTTCCCCACTATGCCGAATTGGCGGACAGATTATTTAATTATCTTCATAATTGTGCAAAAGCCACAACAATGCATCTTGGTGTTGTTGCCTTTAAACAGCAATCGGAAAAATTTATTTCAATAATTAATGATGAATCAGTACTTGAAAATTATGTGAGGATGTATTCAAATTTAAATGTCGAGGGTGATGTCAATCCAAAAAATTTACAATCACTACTTATGATTTCCTATGTTTTGGCCATGGGCAATGCCAATATGGTGACTTTACTCAGCGCCGAACGAATCATCAATGCTGTTCTTATTTCTTGCGTAAGGAACATTTTTTTAATTATCTTATATTTCTCTAACAAGCTTTATTTTTGACTCATTGAAAAAAAGAGTAATCTACTTTTCAATTAATCAAAAGTATATACTTGCATTTATTGTCACGATTCTAGTTGAACATTTTTTATTAGTTTTTTTAAAGTTATTTCTTGTTTTCTTTTTTAATCATTTTTCTTTTAAATCGGATTACTTCCGGTTTTCTTGTGTATTGAGTCAATTTATATTTCACTTCCGTGAAACAATTTTATGGGGTAGTAGAAAATATGGGTATCATTTAATCGCAATAATCAACTGTTTCTATTTAAGTTAAATAAAAAATATTAAAAATAAATATGGCCTTAAACCTTGAACTTTTGATTACCCCCAACAGGTTCTAAGTGTTTTCCCATTTTTCGTTTGTCAGTTAGCAGCAGTATATACAAAAATATACTGAAAAACTAGAAAAAACTAAACTAAAAATTCATACTAAAATAGATAAGAATATTATTATTTTAGAAAATAATTAATTTTCAAAAAAAATTAGGTATTAAAAATTTTAAAAATTGAATTTTTGCGAAGAATTTTATATTAAATTTTTGAAAATTTTAACAATAATAATAATTAATTATGTACTTAATAAGTGAAGTTTGAAAATTTTATTTCCGAAATACAAAATTGAATATAATATAATTTTTGTTCGTATTTGTAGTTATTTCCTTTTCTTAATTTGAAATGTGAAAATGTTTTTTCAGTTTCATGGAAAAGAGAGTTTATCGGTGAATTATGTGACGCATTGGTTGTGGCAAAATTGTCCACAAATTGTACAAGGTTTGCATCGTTACGTGGTGCATGTGTTGACAACTGCTTATCGATTTGGAAACAATCTTTTGTGTAAAGAAGAATCGCAACCTCATTTAGAGCCAGGAACTCCTGTTTTAGAGCAACCACACGATGCTTTCGATTGTTCGGAACCATTCTTACCTGTCAGTTATGTTTGGTTATTGTCCACTAGTCTACCATCAATCTACACTCAGGTAAATTTTTATTAAATTCTCACAATATTATTAATAATCAAGTTTATTAATAACATATTATAAAATGCTGTTTATTTCGTTTTTTCTACTATAATCTTTTAAAAATTAAACTTGAGTAATCTTGAAAAGAGCGTTGAATAATTTTAATTGCAAATTTAGAAAATATTTCAATTTTCAATAATTTTAATTAAAAAATTTCAAGTAAAATTTTTTCCTTAGCGTCAGGATTATTATATTTCGAATAAAGTCGTTACGGTCAAATTTTATTATTATTTTTATTTACTACTTTAAATGAATAAAGGAATTATAATTTTTTAAAATTAAATTATTATGAATTACATTTTTTTTTTAAACTCAATTATAATAAAATCTTTGCAAAAAATCAATAATTAAAAAAAAATTTTACGAAACAATTCAACTTTATTTACAAATAGTACAATTGTTTGAAAAAATTCTATTATTTTTAATGCAATTTAAATAACATTTCATAAAAAAAATTCTGTTTTTGCTTCCTCATGAGGAAGCTTTGCATTTGTGACAATTTTCAATTTTTTAAAAGAATGTTATGTGGACTCATTTTCATCTAGAACATAAAAGTATAGTTAATTCTGAGCAATTTTCCATATTATGTAAGTGTGTGTGTGTACAAAATATCTCAGACAAATTTTATAGGATTGTCCTGAAATTTTGCATGTTTATTGCATAATTTTGAATTGTAACTTTCTAGATAGAAGATCCACAAATGGAGGGAATGCAGGCGTTAATAACAAAAATGTCGGGCAATATATGCCCAAAACATTGGACATTATTGTATAATAGCGATCAACATGGAATTGGTGTTAATCGATTTTTACATCATGTATTGGGCTATAAAGGACCAACGTTAATATTTATAAGGGCTGTGAGTGAGGAAGAGGAAAATTCACCGACTTATTGCATTTGCTCATGCGTTGAATGGCGTGAATCACATCTTTATTGGGGCGATGAGGATTCAATGATAATTGAATTATTGCCATCGTATCGTGTCGTTGAAAAAGGGTCAAAACTTTTGTACTTAAACACTGAAATTCGTGGCTACCCACAGGGTTTAAGAGCCGGTAAAGATCCACGTGATCCAAGCATTATTATTGATCAAGCTTTCAATTCTGTCACTTTTGAGCGTGTTCCGTATCGTATTTCGAGTCTGGAAGTTTGGGGTTGTGGCGACGCCAAATCAAGGTAATTTAATTAATTTAACTTTACTTTTATTTAATTCATGTTTGTATAGAAAAAGAATTTGCTAATTTTTTAACAATTAAATTATTAGCAATATTTACTTTAATAATAATAATAATAATAATAATAATAATAATATAATTTAATATTTTAGAGAAAAGCAATTGGATATTAAAAAGTGGCAAGTTAAAGAAGCGGAAAAGCAGAGAGTTGTAAAGTTAAGCGCTTCTGAATGGCTGGACCATCCTGATCGTTATTTGTTAGAATTAGGAGGTAGACAAACGTATAATAGTACAAGCAGTTGAAAGAAAGCTAATTAATTTTTACTTTTTGTAAATATTGTAAATATTTCGAATGCTTGTTGTATTTTGATAGTAAAACAGCAAAGCACTCTCAATGTATTCAACTGCAGAGAAGTAACAAATTTAAAATTCCAAATCAAATCAATATTTTCCGAAAAGAAAATCCAATATTTGGAAGATAAAAAAAAAACTACTTGACTAATTTGGAATCTGAGGATTTAAAAAATAATATAAAGTGCCTAAAGAGGTCAAATTTTAAAGGACAATTCTCAAGTGCCAATAAGAATATTTTTTTAAATTTTAAGCATAAAAATTACTTTCTTTTTAACAAAATATTGTTTTTTATATAGAAAAGCGTAAATTTTAAATTATGTATGTCAAGAACTGTTTATTTTTGTCACTTGAATTCGAGATTAATGTGCAAAAGAAAAAAAAACAAAACAAAAAAGACTGGTACGACTGAAAGCAGGTTAATTGTTAATTGAGGTATCGGCTCTTTTTAGAATTTTACATTTTTCGTTATAATTTTAGATACTTAAGTTTTAATGACTTTTAACCATTTTTTATTTTATTCCACGCACAAGAGAAATATTTTTTTAAAAAGAAATTTTTACACTTTTTCAGTGAAAAAGTTATTTTTAACCATTTTTTTAGAAATTTTTTTTCTGTTAAAATTTTTCTTGCTCCAATAACAGATATTTTCGTAATTTTCTTTTTCTTGTTAGCGAAAAAAACCTGTTTTTGGTCATGAAAAAACAAATATTGAAATCACACTTCTCGTGTAATTTTTAGCCATAGGATAGACACTACTGTAAATAGAACTTGTACTTAAACAAGTATTAGAAATTCATTACTTAAAAGCTAAAACTGTGAATTTTAATGTCGAAAAGAAATAAAAAGGCCTCAAAACTTAAAAATAAATTGAATATTACTTGATTCCTTAGTATTTTTAAGAAATATAGAAAATAAATAAATATAAAACAGCAATTGTTGAGAAGGATTCATTTACTAACGATTAAATAAAATTTGATGAAAAAAAATATTTACATTAACCCATTAACGCCTTTGATTAGAAAAGTGAAATTTTTAGCAAAATTGTTATTGGAAACAGGAATGTGAATCAAATGATGACTTTTGACTTCACAAATTGTTTAAAAATTAATTCGTTGCTAAAAATTGTTATAAACAAATAGAAAAATATTGACAAAATTTAAAAAATGAATAATGCCTTTTGATTCTACGCGCAAAATTACTGAAGGAACTGTAAGACTTTTTTTAAATTAATTTGTAACAATTTTTATAAAACAATTTTTGACGTCAAAAGTCATCATTTTGCTGAAATTTTCATTTGTCTAATCGTGGGCGTTAATGTGTTAATTAAATAAACGAATAGTTGAAAAATTAATTAAACAAATAGTTAAAAATGTCTGCTTGAAATTAGCTCATTTTGATTGCAGTTCTTGTTTGTAAAAAATTTTTTTTATATATTTCAAATTTTAAATTAAAGGAATTCTAATTTAATTTTTTTAAAGATTAACATTTCCTAACATAAAAATAGTTTCACTTATAAATTATTATAGAAAAAGATTTATTTTAAATAATTTTTCTTAGGGAATAAGTTTTGCTATATTTACTATTTTTGCAAGAAACATTTAGAAAAATTAGTTCATTTTTCATAATTTTGCTGTCATAAGAAAAAAATTTATTTCTTATTTCAAAAGACTACATTTTTTAAATGAATTTAATCGAAAATAATTAAATTTTGTTAATATGTATTTAAATTCATTTGAGAAATTTTATTAAAATTGCATTGAAAACAATTAAATGTCTGCAAGAATAAAAAAAATAATTGAATTATTTTGAGATGTTTTATTGAAATTGTATTGAAAAAATTGAATTCTTTCAAGAAATTTTATTAAATTTACGACAAAATGAATTGAATTTATACAGGGTCATTTGTAGTAAATGTAAACAAGGGGTAAATGTAGACAGTAGATGTTTTGCTAAATTTACAAATTTAAAAATAAGTACAACGTCAATATTTTTACCTCAGCTCACCTACACGATGTTCTGAGTATAAATTGCCAATATTTTATTTTGACAATATTGGCAACGCGATAGTGTAAGTTATTTTTTTAATGCAAAAAAGATTGAAAATCAAAATTTTACTGTTTCAGTTTTTTGTCTCGCATCTGCATAAAAATAAATTAAAAAATCAAACTAAAATTTTTCATTCTTCCTTATTAATTCCTTAACAAAAGTTGACTTTGATTTTCGTTAATTTAATTAATAAAAAATTATGTGTTTACATTTACCTCGAGAATTCGAAAACTAGGGGTAAATGTAAACAGAACTTCAACTACATTTAAAAAAATAATTTAATAAATTATTGGATCTACCATTTTGAAATTAAAAAATCGATTTCAGATTCTTATTCAGCAACCTTAAAAACTTCTTTTCAACAAGTTGAATGAAAATCTATTAAAATTTGTTCAAGTTATTCAAGATTTAACATTACTAATTTTGTAATGGTTTTGGTGAAAAAGTAAAAAAGAATAAGTAAATAAGTAAAACGATAAATAAAATCGTAAATGTTAAATTACAAAAAACAATTCTTTTAAGAAATTCAACTAAAAACAAAATTTTTTAATGGTTGAATAATTTGAAACGTGAGATTTTTTCAAGTTTCTGTATACACAATGGAATATTATTATTTAATATTACACTTATAATCAATATACACAACAATCGCTTGAACTGTGTGGGTAATTTTTCTTTTTTGCGATGAAAACAGGCACGCACAGACTTTTATCCCATATGTTGCAGGCTTCTTTCGAATTCATTGTCAGCCACCAAATATTAACATTTTCTTATCATTATTACTATATACTTATATAATCTTTTGCGCTAGTTTTTATAACATTCAGGTAAAAAATAAGGCCTACATTTATTTTTCATCTTACTAAATTATTTACATATTTCACTGAGACTCAAAATTTTGAAAATCATTTATTTTTCAAAATTTCGAGTGTTTTTAACTTATAAATAAGAAAAAAAATAAGTGAAAAGAGCGACGATTGAGTTTTCAATCTACAGCCGATTATAAAAAAATAAATTATTATCTTTCTTTTTTTTTACAAATTTCATATTTCACGAATTTTTTCAAAAATTACTAATATATATTTAAAGAATTCAATTGTACGTTTTTGAAAATTTTATTTTCTTCAAATCGAATTCTTCAAAAATTAAATTCAAATTTTTTTTCATAAATAAAATTTACTAAATAAATAATTAACGATAATTTTCCAAAAATATAGAAATCGTTATTTTTTTTTCTTTTCAATTTATCTAAGAAGAATTTTTTTCCCTTTACTTTTAAACTCTATTTTGATTGCCAAAAATTTTTTTTTTCATTGTAATTTAAGAAAAAAATGAAAATTTAAAAATAAAAACTGTACAAATCACAATAAGTTTATAAAAGAAAAACATGTAGAAAATAAATTTTTCTCATTTTAAAAAAATTAACTAAAAACGAGAATAATAGAAAATTTAATTATTTTTTTCATCAACTTTCAAATTATATTAATTTTTACTCGAATTGTTCTCTTTCCACAAAGAAGAGATTAATATCTCAAAAATTTGCATGTACAAATACTTTTTTCTTCATTTAAACGTTAAATTCTTATACAATTCTTACACAATATGCAAAGTGGACAAATTTCATTTATATCTTTATATAAATATATATTTACGAGATGATAAAATTTTTGAGGAGGGCTCAAACCAAGTACAAAAAAATAACATAAAATAGTCAAAAGACGTTAAAAATATATTTTTTTTGTTTGAAAGAAGAGGGTTTAGATTAAATACTAATACTTGTTAATTGCGACAAGGTTTTGGATTTTCTTTCGTCATCACATCGCAATAAGGTTGTTAGTAAAACATTCATTCGAATGAAACGATATGGAATCGTCATTTATATTTACAGTTAACGATTTTTTAAGGATAATAATAATAATAATAATAATAATAATAATATAATAATATTAATAATAGGTATATGTATATATAAAAGACTTAATTCTATACAAAAAAAAGTATCGCCAGAGCTTTAAAAAAAAACAAACAAAAAAAAACATTATGTAACTGTGGAAGCTTTTTTTTTAACTAACTAAAAATTAAATACAAATCAGAAAATATAGTGTCGTTGACATACTTGCATAATTAACACTTAAAAAAGGTATTTCGTTGAATTTCTTGCTATTCAAATCACAACCTTTTTGCGTTTTGTTTACTCAATTTTCGAATTTTCACAATACAAATTTTTTTCAGCTAATGACGGAAATTTCAAAAAACGTTTTATTAAAAGCAGAATGATAATAATTTATAAGAGAAAATTAAATTTCAATTTTAATAAATATTTTTAAAAAAGACGAAATTGTTAATTTATTTAATACAGTTAACCTAAAATAATTTTAATATCCTCTATTTTATTCATTCATTAATTCACATTGTATAAATTTCATTCTATCACTTTAAATTCCTAGGAAATTTTTTTTTCCTAATTTTCATTTACTTACAAATTATTTAACAAATAACAGATATACTCGCGCCATTCTCTACTGGCTTGTTAAATATCATTTTTTAAAATCGTTTTATGATTTAATTGGCAAAAAATAAATATTCAACTTTTGTTACAACTATACATTTGTTTTACAACTCTAGACAATAAATGTTCACCTGAAAACGAAATATTATTTTTTAATTCGAAAAACAAGTAGAAAAATTTTTCTTATGTAAAAAAAGAATTTAATTCCCTTATGAAAATTAGGAAAAAAAATGTTCAACTGAAAGGAATAGTCAACGATTGGAAAACAAAATTTTCTAACAAAAAAGTGTAAATATATAAAAAAGAATTTAATAAATTACTTAATTGCTAATTAATTATTAACTAATAATAACAAACTTTAAATTATCATTTTTCTGCTTTAAAGAAACGCTTGATTTTGAAAATGTACGCCTCGATTTAATTCGAAAGATCTTCAAATGAGAGACGAATGATGAGGAAAAAAGTTTTTAAAAAGGGGAGCGGGGGAGGAAAGATATTTATATAGGAATATTTTACATCTTATAAACTAGTAGGGCGATGATAAAAAGTTTCTTCTTGACGAAATGAAGAGATCTGTTTTGTTTTGTTTTCTTCTTAATTTCTCCTTTTTCTTTTCATTTTCTACGGCAAATATTCAACACGATATCGATTATATTGACGATATGGCGTTCTTGTTTGATTATTATCGGTAATCAAATGCGTTCTATGAGGTATTAAATTTTCAAATCGTCCCATTAACCAATCCTGACAGATTTGATGTTGTTCTTCACTTACATTCTCATTTGCCCAACTGTCAAACCATTGATGGAATTTGGCGTTTTTACTCTTCGTCACTGACAGATGCGACTATAATTAAAAATTTCAAAAATATTACCATAAAATATAATAATAACAATAATGATGATGATGATGATAATAATAATAATAGTAATACTAATAAAGATACTAATAAGAATAGTAATAATTGTAATACTAATGATATGTACCCAATTAGAATTAGAAAGCAAAATTTTGCTTCCAAGTTTAACAAATTTGTTTTGTAAAAAATTGAAATTAAATTCTCCTGAATAATTTATTTCTAATAAAGAAATATTCTTTAAAAATTGAAATTCTTTATTATTATTTCATTTCTTTTTAAATTGAAAATTAAAATTAAGTTTTACTGAATAATCGAGGGTCCCGATCAAAGAATGGGTTATAATTTTTTGAGACTTAAAATTGAACACTTCTAAATTAAAAAGGGATTCAAACTTTAATTTTTTGTAAGCATTTTATATTTGTATAAAGATTAAGAAACACTTCAACAAAAAATTATAGTTTAAAATTTTATCATTTTTATACTTATTTGACGATGATTTTTACCTAGAAAAAATTATACCAGTTTCTATGATCCGGACCTTCAAATAATTTGTAATAAAAAATATTCTTGTAAAATTGAAATTCTTTATTATTATTTATTTCTTTTTTTTGAAAAAATTAATATTGATATTAAGTTTTCTATGCATAATTCATTTATAATAGAGAAATATTTCTTTAAAACTAAATTATAGAAATTTTTTTGAATAATATATTATGAATGGATTTTTTTTTCGAATAAACTTACCTCCGAGGCCCTCGACAATGAATTGTACCTATAATAAAATTCGCCTTCGCTCATTATAAAGAATAGACGATAATCAAGGGGAACTAATTGACATTCCATCTCGTGGGAAGAAATAATTTCAGAACCATCAGCAACGTCTTCTGGATCAAATGATTTTTTTCCACCCACCGAACTGTAAGCAAAATAAAGAAATATCTCCTTATTTTTAATCTTTTGGTTTTAAAAAGCAAACAAAAAAGTAGGAAAATTATTTTTTTTAATTTAAAAATTTAAAAAGAACGTACTTTGTTTTTCGATCCTGAGCAGACCTACTTATCCTTGAGGCGTAATTTTCATAATGACGAATATTGCGAGGAAGCATTGTTGGCTTGCGATTTGACATTATTCTGCGTATAGTCTGCCAACTTTCATTTCCATCGATCTACAACAATCATAATCTTGTCACTTCAATAAAAAAGTAAAAAACTACATAACTTATTCAAAAGAAAAAAATGGAATTTTTTTTTCAAAATTTACTAATGTCTCGATTTACAAAAATAACAAATTTGATAAATAATGAAATGAAAAATGATAAATGGTTCAATGTTTTCCTATCGCGTTCGGATACTAATATTTTTTTTTCTCAAGAACGGAAAATAAAAAAGATTTTTTTTTCTTGAGGGCGTTCTATGATGAAGACAAAAAAAACTTGCAACAGAAACTTGTATATGAAAAGTATTATCTCTTTTTCAAGAAAGAAAAACAAATCATTTTTTTGCGAACTTCAATTTAGAAACGGAAAAATTATAAAAATATCTTGTGTATATACTTATCTTTTTTTTAAGCTACTCAAATCATTTTCGAACTCGCGTCTTTTCGTATAATATAGATAAATCTACAAAAAATTTTCAAAGAGCAAAAGGCAATGATTTCTAACACTGAAAAAATTTTCAATTAACAAAGAAAAAAATCAGAATTTTGTTTACAATTTAGAAATCAAAAAAACTGAAAGAATAAATATAATCTTTGTTTTTTGCTTGAAAAAAAATTTTTTCTCACAGTAAATTTCTTTTTTTTTTACATAAGCTGATAGAATATATTTTTTTCTATTGAAAAAATTTAATAATAGAAAAAATATGTTAAGAAAAAATTTTTTTTCATTTAAAAATAGGAATAAAGGGTCGAAAGCTGATTTGAAGAAAAAAGAAGCAGAAAAAAAAGATAAATAGTTCTTTTCATGTCTTTTTATGAAAAACAGCAACAAATTTTTTCTTGCAAAGACATGGAAAAATACCTTCTCATTTTTCAAAATGAGAATGTAAAAAATGATAAGAAACAAAAATAACAAACATTTTTTTTTGGAAAACAAAACTAATGAAAAAAATTGTTTTTTTAGTGGTACAAAAATGATGTTAGACAATAATGTTTAAAAGCATCGTTCATGTATTTCAATATCTCTTTTCTATACAATATTGTTGCCATTTATATCATTATATGCATATTTACTTCATATACAAGTTAAAGATACAAAATATATTTATGTATATTTATATATTTATATATATATATCTAATATATGTGTATATGTCAAAGTTAAAATTTATCGCGTAAAACGTGGGGTGGGCGAGGGGGGAAGTATGGATACGGAATCATGACATTCACATAAAATTTATTTTCACCGTTTTAAAGAACGAGTTAATAATATTAATAATAAAAAATATCTTACAATTGACGCGCTGATAATCGAAAAAACTTTTTTTATTTTTTCGATTTCAGTTTTACTTTTTATTGTTTTCTTTTTTTTTTTTTAGTGACAAGAATCGATGAAACACTCGTCAGAAAGAAATTAGACTATTTTTTAAATGTACAAATATTCAATCTTTTTCCTTTTTTTTGTGCAAAAAAAAAATTAACGCGTGACTCAATGTCTCGTTTTAATTCTCTGGTAAAAACGGTAAAGAGGTTATAGATTCCGTTGATTTTTTTTTCATTTTAGAATACGTAATTTTTTTACTGGGCGTCGACGAAAAACATTTAAAAAAAACAATGGTGACATATCAATAAAATTTCTAAACAATAAACATTCTTAATAAAAACTATTATTTAACGATAAATTAATATAATTGTATTATATAAATATACTCTCTCTTAGTAAATTGTTATTAAAAAAATGTATTATCTAAAAAATTCGGACAGTTAAAAAGAATTTAGAAAATTAAAAATAATAATTCTTTGAAAGTCGACAATCCCAAGAAAATTATTTTTTTTCCAAATATTTATCAAAGTCCGATTTTTATTTTTCGTATAAAAATTTACCCTTCATGCAAAAAAAATATTTTTTAAATAACTAATCATTTCTTTTTTTGCTTGTAATTTTTAAATTGAATTAATTAAAATTTTCTAAAAGAGCTAATATTAGATCACAGTAAAATTTGTGATGATATCTGTCTTTCTTTTCTTTTTTTTAATTAGAAAGTAAAAGATATCCAAGAAAAGGACCTCGTTACAGTCTTGCCTTCGATATTTACATCGGAACGGACACGTAAAAATTAATGGCAGTTTATGATGAAAGAGAAAAAAAATATTAAAAAAAACATATGACTGTGCGTGTGTGTATGAATTTACTTTAAAATCTATTGAGAATGATTTTTCTTTTCTTATTTAAACTTTATACAAATTGGTGTGTTGTGCTACTTTAAACCTACAAGTACGTACGAAAAAATTCTATTTACAAGTTTCTAAACAAACTACCGAATATTTACATTTACCTAATATTTCTCCGACGAAATAAAAAAAAATTAGTTAAAAAAAGAAGAACGAATCGTAACAAAAACTTTTTTTAGTATTTTCTATATATATAAATTTATATATAAATTATTTAATTACATTTTTTATGTATAATTTAATCATTAGACTGCGACTACAGTAGAAAAAAATAATGTGTAGAAAAATGTGTAATATGTAGTTTAATTGCCACTGTCAGGGGCAATTACATTACATATTACACAATTTTCTATACATTATTTTCTTTTTTTGTACACGCGCCTATACATTTTTTAAGATTTTCAGATGATTTTCGTTTTTCTTTTTTTCTGTTTATTCAACTGTGTACTTTTTTCCCTTTGACTAAATTTTCATACAATATTCTAAACACACCTGAATTTTGCTTTTTTATTTTCCAAAGTTTGTACGAAAACTATTTTTAACCTTTACAAAATTCATTGAAAGCTAATGAATTATGAGAAAGAGGGAAATATTTATTAAAAAAAAAATTCATAGCTTCAAAAATAAGGAGAGAGAAATAAATACAAAAAAGACAAAATGAAATTTTACTCTGAAGTTTTTAAAAATTTCTATTTATATTCATTTTTTTAAATCGAAAGTAAATAAAAGTAAAATATTACAAACTTATTTGCAAATTGTTTGCACGAAATTTATACGAAAATTTATTGTTATTTAAATTATCAGAATAATTCAAAAAACTTAATTTATACAAATTGAATAAAAACTAATTCAAAGAATCGATTAATTTATCGAATAATTAATAGATAGCTCAAAATAATTAGCAGAATAATTAAAACAAATAATAAATATAATCAAATAATAGTTAATAGAATAATTCCAATAAATAAAAACGATCATTTACAAAAATTACTAACTTAAAGGTACTCATTGATTAATAACTTGAAAAATTATTCACATAATTGACAAAAGATTTGAAATACTTAAAAGAATTAATTATTCCCATATTTTAAAGAATAATTCACAGAATAGACAAAATAACTCAAAAAATTAAAATGACTTGAATTAAAAAAAGAATTTGAATTGAAAAATCAAAAATTTACATTGAAAAACAATTAAAATTTACAAAAAAAAAATAAGAATTTAATTTTAAAATTAAAGTCAAATCTAAGCAAAAAATACAAAACAATAATTAAATAAAAATTGGATTTTAATTTCTATTTAATTTCAATTATGACTCAAATTTAGTCTATTTTTCATAATTAATGCAAAGTTATTAAAAATCAGCTTCAGAGTAAAATTTCAAAGAATAATAATTTAAAAATATTCAATCCCCACCTCGATATGTGTTTAATTTTTAAGAACAAATTGTTTTTTCTTCAACAATAATAATAATAATAGTAATAATAATAATAAAGATATAAAGAAAATGGGAAATTAATCCTCCTTTGTTGATGAGAATGTAAAAGAAAACAAATTAATTGAGTATTATTTGGGTTTTCCTTCTTTTTACCGCACGTAATCTAAAAAATATTTATTCCGTTATCTAGGACACGAAAAAAAGTCTTGAACGAGAAACTATACACAAGATGTTTAATAATAATGTAAACAATCGAGAACCTCGTGAACTTTGACGTTAACAAATTTCATTTTTTCCATTTTCTTAAATAACAAAAATAATATGAAAAAAAGTCGACAAAAATAAATTATTATGACTGGACTGAGATCATATGATATTCAATTATTATTTCTTAAACAGATAAAAATTAAACTCTCTTACAATTCAATAACTTAGCTAGAAAATAATAATAACAATAATATCAATATTATACGAGATATGTAATACTAAAGAATAATTAAAAAAAAAACTCTATATACATATAATCGTTAGTTTCCAACAATTATTATTGGAAATTGGATAGTCAATTGGAAATTTAATGTTGGTGAAAATCGGAATTTTTTTTTATTTGAAATTGATAGATTGTCAAAATATATATCACGGGTAAATCTCGATTGTTTTCAAAAAATCTATTCTCTCTAATGTATGAAAAATTTGAATTCGAATTCGAAGGGCGAGAGAAGAGTTGTGTGGTTTTTTTAAACGAGTGTATGAAATGTAAGTAGAGTTTACAGATTGAAAAATCACAATACCGAATTTTCTTTTCTTTTTATACAAAGGAAACGCAATCTACAACGATGGCAATTGAAAGGGGTGTGAGTCCTATACCTTCTTGTTAATGTCAGTGGTGTTGGTGTTCTTGCGCTTTCTGCCCCTCCCCCCCCTTGCCGCCTGGTCGCTACTCACAGGTTGATTGGTGGTAGGTGGCTCATTATCCGGCAACGAATGCGAGTCCTTTGGACTCGTTTGGCCCCCCGTTGGCGTCGAATATCTCTCAACATACGATGACCATTTCTCCATTGCCGCCACCGATTCACGGTCACGTTCACGTGAATTTCCATCCGCATTATCATCGCCCTCAGTGTCCAACATCTCTATCGTCATTTTACAATTTTTCTTGTACTGCAATTTAGAAAAAATAAATTATTATTCATTTTGTGTTATAATTTTCAAAATATTTTTATATCATTTTATTTTTAAAGTGTAAATATAAATCATTATATTCATCTAATTATTATAGAAACTAATTTCTATTAATTAAATGAATTAATATTTATCAATTGAATATTTCTTCAATTTGGTTAATCTAAAAATCCCACGAAATAGAATAAATATTCATCGACTTGATTGGAATTAATTCAATAAATTAACTAAAGGAGAATCGCCAGGTGGACGTAGAAGGGATTATATCATCGAGAAAATTTTGTCATATTTTATATCACAAAAAATAAACATAAAAAATTATAAAGTAATTAAAATACAAATCTAAATAATTACTCTTTTTATTTTCAAATGCCTACTACAATTTTTTGATAATTTAGGATTAAAAAGGTAAGAAATTTCACTTTTAACTAATTATTAT
This sequence comes from Leptopilina myrica (nomen nudum), assembly GCA_032872475.1. Lineage (NCBI taxonomy): Eukaryota > Metazoa > Arthropoda > Insecta > Hymenoptera > Figitidae > Leptopilina > Leptopilina myrica (nomen nudum). Next base: position 10,187,689 of record CM065460.1, read on the forward strand.
TTATCTTCAAAAAATAAAGAAACATTCGAGAGAATTAAATAATAAATTTTCGATATTATTTAGAATAAAATATTTCTAGAGAATTCAATTTTTTTCTATATAATTTTCATAATTCCAATGTATTCAATTTTTTTCATAAATTATAAAATTATTTGTATTTTATGCCAAAAATCTATCGAAAGAATTCAATTATTTCAAAAAAATTTTATAAATAACTCTTCAAATAAATTCAATTATTTTCAAAAATTTGACAAGTTACACATGACACGTTTTCTTCAACGCCATGCGAGAAAAGGTTTCCTCGTAAGTTTCGTGTAATTTTAATTTAACATGTGATTAAGATTATTAAAAATGAACGAATTCTTAGAGTGGAGAAGAAGTGAGACACAAAATATATCTCGATCAAAGATAAAGAAAAAAATGATGCAAAAATTTACTTTCACCGCGCTGGAAAATTTTTTATAAGAATTTAATTTTCATAAAATTTCTCGAAAAAATTAAATTAATATTTTAATATATTTAATAATTTTTTTCTTAGGAAAAAGTTCATTATTTTCATAAATAATTAACTTTTTCCTTCAAAAATTTAATTATTTCAGATTTAAAACTATAAAAGTTTCAACAATTATAAAATTTTGTTGTAATTTTTTCTAATTATAATAATTGAGTAGAAAATTGTCTCTTACATTTTTCATTGCACTTGTATATACAAAAAAATCAATAAATTTAACAGCAAATAAAATAGCCGATTATTCTTGTTCTGATTGAAATTGTATTTATGAAACAATAAGGGACGAAATTGTATTTTGTAAAAGTAAATCGTTCTTCCGTTTCATCTCTCAATTAACCGTGCCACACTCGTTGTACATTAAGAACACACTAATACTACAATTTCGGTTTTATAAATCGAAGAAAAAGACAGAGAGAATGTCGCGTGAGGAGGCGTGAGTAGAGTAACACAAGAGCATGCGCATCAAAAAATTACAATTTTAATATTTTTCTTCAAGAAAAAGAAAAAATAGAAAAAAAATTGTTAATTATAATTTTTATTTTAAACATTGTTTTGCAGTTATTTTTGTTATTTCTTTTTAGTAGATAGATACCAATTTTTAGTAAATATTTAATGAATTTTTAATTAAACATTGAAAAATTCCAAAAAGAAAAACAAAAAGTAATAAAAAACTGCTGCCAAGTTAAATAATTTTGTTATAATTTTAGTGCCCATTTCATTCGCTCTCGTAAATCTCAGTGTGTTCATTTCATGAACACTTTGCTTCCTCATAGAGATATTAATAACAATAAAGTATAAATTTTGAACAATTATTCTCAAGTGCTGTAATATTTTTTTCTCTTTATTTAATACTTTCACATAAAAAAAAATTCCTTCACAATTATTATTTTTTAAGATATCAATAGCCTTTCTATTTCTAATCGAATTAGCTTCAAAAATAGGTTTGGAGATATTTATGAAAATATTATGTTTATACACACACAGACACACGGAATGACACTTTTTTAAAAATGTCATTTTTGAACTCCTGAGGTCAAATAACATAAAGATATGTTAAAAAATCGAACATGGACAGTTTTGGTATTACAATACTTTCTCTATATGAGGAAGCAAAAATAAATTTTTTCCTTACTTTATGAGTTTTTAAAAAAAATTTCCTTCTTTAGTCTCTAGTTTTAATTTTTAAAGAACCAAAAATCAGCCCCCTCCAAAAAATACAAAAAAAGAGATTTAAGAGACCATAACAATAAAGTATTATATAGTCGATAGAGCAAAATTTTATATCGAAGAAAAGAAATGTTTGCTTTTTTTATTTTATGAAAAATAAAACTTACAATGTAGATTTTGAAACAGTTTTCCTCCGCCATGGCCTTTTCGGCTTTCCTATGATAGGCCATTTCAGCACCAATTCTAAGATATGCCGTGATACAAAGTCCACCAGCACCACTACTTTCCTTTGGTTGCCTTTGTTCCCGTTGAAAAAGGTCCATGCACTGTTGACAAATTGGATCGGACACCAAATGCTGTAACTGAAAATTTATTCCAATTTAATTATTAATCCAAGTATTACAGAAAAAAGAAAACGATTTTTATTACTTCGAATTTCATTTTGAAACGAATTTTTTTCCTTTATCTCTCAATACATACACGATGGTCAAAAGAATAATACTAAACATTTACATAAAAAGAATAGTTCATGTTTCTTAATTCTCTAGTGCATTTATTTACAAATTTCAAATAACTTTCAAGAATTTTTCGAAATAATTTAGAAAATTTAGAAATTTGCGAAGAATTTAAAACTTTAAAACTACAAAATTGTACTTGTCTTTTATTTATTTTTTCAATTCTTTAAAATAGTTCAAAATTAAATAAAAAAATAATCTAATTGGAACTAGAAAATTATTTAAAGTACAATAATTAATAAGCAGGAATATTAACAAAAAGAAAAAAAAAACAATTGCAAACATTGAAAAAGAAATTTACTGATGAAATTAAAAGTACAAAAACATCAGAAATATTAATACTAAAGAAGAATTATTTTAATTGCGAGAAAATAAAATACATACTTGTCTCACAGCATAAATGACTACTTTGTCCAAGGTGAATGCAATGTAGGCATGAATACCAAACATTTCTCGAAGTGTGTCTTCATACGCGGTACTCTCCATATTACCATCCAGTACATTTTTTACCATATCCAAGAATGCCGGATAATAATCTTCTATTGGAATCTCACCTGCGAGAGCAACACAAAAGGCGATAGTGTTAACAAACAAATATTCTAATAAACAAATAACAATGAAAACAATTTCCAAATCTTTTCAAAAGGAGACAAACTATTTTCTCTTTTGTTAATTAAGAATTCAAATTAGTGAAAATTTGTTCCTGTAAAATTCTATATAAGTAAAATTTTTTTACTTAAGTTTTTTACTTACTTAACTTCTGATGAAAATTTAATTCAATTTCAATCATTTTCGATAACTTCTAAAATATATTCTAAAATATTTCGTTTATGTACAACTAGCAAATATTACGCGTGAACTACAATTTTTCAATGATTTCAGATTAACAAATTTAAAAAATATAAAATATTAATAAAATTCGTTGAAATAATTCACTTTCAAAAATTTTAGTAAAATTCTACCAAAAAATTGAATTATTTATATAAACAATAAAAACCTTAACAAAAATTCAATTATTTTGATGAGTTAATATTATTATATTAACTCTTTACAAACATTTAATTATCTTTAACACAATTTAAATGTAATTTCTTCAAAGAATTCTATAATATTCACAAATTTCTAGAAAATTTGACGAAATAATTAAATTAGATAGGGGAGACTGGGGCGAAAAGTTAAACTGCCAAAACCGTTAAAATTCATTATTTTTCGAACGGGACTAGTTAGAGCATTGTAATTTTAATTATAGAAGGGTATTATCACCCTAAACAAATGTCCGGAGTTGTGTGCAATTCTGTTAATTTTTGTGGTGTCTATATTGAAAGTTTTTTTTCAACCTACTTTTGAAAATTTTTTCGAAAAAGGAAATATCAACTTTTAAGTATATTTTTTGCATTTATCCTCACCGCGATTTTTTTACTTCATTATTTGGGTCCCCTAAAGAGATATCTAAAGGTATTTGCTAAATATCTTTAGTCAGATTTTTTATATTTGTTGTTAAAGCCAAAAACGCACCCTGGGGCGAAAAGTTAAATGTATTTTTACATGTATTTAAAAATTTTTTTTTTAGGTTTATTTGTTTAAAAATTATTTATTTAACATTGGGCAAGTAGTCTGTCAAAAAAGAAGACCGTTCACATGAAATACACCAAAAAATTTTTTTTTTTTGAAATTTCAATTTTTTAACTTTATAACTATTCTAAAGATTTTGTTAAATAAACAAAGATCTTTTATTTACTAAATTACTTGTTTACCTATACTTTAACTTATCTAATACTTATCACCTATCAGAAAATAGTTTTAGTAGGCTAAAAATAGAATTTAACTTTTCGCCCATGCTGGGGCGAAAAGTTAAAAAAAACAAAATTTTCAAAAAAGGACAAAACATGTATTTTATGCGAAAATATCAGGAACTTTTTTATTGGAAGTTGTAGAGGACAAGTTGCCCTACAATATTGATATACAAATATTTGCATCTAAGCGGATTATATTGCCAAAAAAAAATCATTTATGCAAAATTTAACTTTTCGCCCCAGTTTGCCCTATATTATAATAAATTTTGATAATAATTTTTATTTAAATTTTTTTAATTTTTTAAGAAATAATCAACTGTTTCTATTTTTAATTAAAGTTTGCAAAATGAAAAAATTAAAGTTCATTTTTTCTGTAGTATTAGTAAGAGACAATTATAAATTTTAATATGAATTTTTAGTTTAATTTTTTTTCCAAATGCGAGTCAAAAAAGTGAAAGGGTCTCTTCTTTGATTTTCAATTATTTATGCATTAGGAAATATTTTTGTATATATATATACTGCTGCTAATTGACAAACGGAAAATGGGAAAATACTTAGAACCCGTTGGGGATGATATAAGGTTAAAGTTTTAAGGCCGCATTTATTTTAGAAATTTTGTATTTAACTGAAACAACTACTGTTTCTATTCACCCCTAAATTTTAGCAAAGTTGATTATTGCGATTTGATGATACCAATATTTTTTACTACCCTATAAAATTGTTCCACGGAAGTGAAATAATAAGTAATAAATAATAAACACAACAAAACTAGAAGTAATCCGATTTAAAAAGAAAAAACTTATCAAATATGTTTCTATTTACCCCAACTGACCCTACACAAAATTATTGTTATAAAAGTTCAGTTAGATAAAGTATAAATAAACTTCGTCATTTATACGTGCAGAAGTTTAGGACATTATTTTCAGAAGTTTTAAAATTCTTCGAAAAAAATTGGGTATTTAGAATACAATGCTAATAAAATTTCTTGATAAATTTCAATTATTTTCATAAATAATAAAATTCCCTGAAATAATTGAAAAATTTCAAAAATGTTTTATCAAAATTAGTGAAAATAGAACTTAGTAGAACAAAAGTGATACGGAATTTCTGAAAATTGAAAACTTTTCAATATTCCAAGTGTTTGAAGAATTTTAATTAATAAAAATTTCGTAAATAAGTATTTACGAGAATTAATGCTTTCGACAAATTTTATTAATAATTCTGATAAATTAGATTTTTAATACATTTTAAAGCAATTTTTTGAAGATATTTGAATTTTTGGAAATAATTAGGTTGAAAATATTGAAATATTTTTATATAATTTTTCAAAACTAATTTTCATGAACTTTATAATTTTAAAGTTTTTATTAAAGTTTTTATTCTGGGTGAAAAATTTTCTAAGTTATATAGATAGACTAGTTGGAAACTTTAAATAAGCAGTAATATTTATGCATTTAAAAAGATTTAGAAATTGAAATACTTGATTAGATAAATAAAAAATTTTGGAATAGAGACTCCTTTCTAAACTTACTTTTGGGTTTCAATCTCAGTGCGACAGCGGTACTTTCCTTTCGTTGTTGCTTATACTGAGATTCCTCGTCAGCGAGAGCAACGGCTCTCTCATACATTTTCGTTAATCTCTCGCAAAGTGTTTGATGAAGCCTGAGAAACAGATACCAACTATTGCTCGCCATAAACAGAACATACTCCTCCTCGGGATCAGTTGAAAGACTATGAATTGGTAATTTAATGTCAGGTTCAATTTTAATCGTTGTCGTGGAAGACGGAGCCGGTGACGATGTACATTTATTTCTACTGCTTTGAAGGCCACCAACGGAGCATGTTGCATTGCCCGTTGATGTATTATTACCGCAACTAATACCCGATTCATCCTTATCCTCATCGTCGTCTCTCTCATCATCACTCAATTCTTGCCGCTGATGAAAAAATAAATCAGGAATAAAGTGCTTCAACAATTGTTTTATCCTCTGCTTATCCTCCTTGTGAATTGCAGTTTGCCGTTTAACATGGTGTATCAGAAGATTCGCAGCATCGTCCAAGACGGATTTGTCCTTATATGAGAATATTAAATGTGGACCGCCACCATTTTGATTGTCGCCATTATTATCGTCAACTTGCTCGTGCCTCTCGTCGTAAAGCGTTTCAATTTCATTAAAGAGACTCTTTGACCTTAATGCTTTCACATCGTTTGGCTTGAAGTTTATACCTTGATGATCCAATGATTTGAGATAGTATTTTTCATTTTGTTCGCGCCATATTTTATTGAATCCTTTTTGCGCCTCTCGCCATTCTTCTTCTTTATTTTTTAAGCGTCGCAAAACAACGGGCACGGCAATCATTGGATTTTTCTTTAATCCATCAATAATATCGGCCGCCTTATCGCCGTATATCCTTTTAACAGCGCGTTGATGTATTGTCGGTGAACAACCGCCGAGGCAATCGTCGAGTTTGAATTTTTGTAATTCCTCTTGGCTCATGCGACTCATTTTTTTGTGCACACCCTCTAAAACTCGTATTGTTGCCGCATTTGTCTCAATTACACCGTCTAATTCAAATCTCTCGTCTTCGCAGCGATAAATAAATTCCTCGTATTGTGTTTTCCTGGAAAAAATTAATAAATTATATTCTAATATTTTTTATCTTTTAATAATAAATCTATTTTTTATTCTAGTGTTTTATGTTAACATTTAAATTAAAATACTATTATACATCAAATTGGCACTTTGATTACTTTCTCTATTTTGTTAATTAACTTTTCCTTAATTAATAATATTCAATTTATCACAATTTATTTTCTTTTTTCCTGACTTTAAAGAATATTCTGATTCATTCTAAATTGATTAGATACTCAAAAAATATTCTATAACATTTTGGTATTTACGAATATTTTTAATTGTAAAATTATTCGAAAACATCATAAACTTTATTTTTAAATAAATTTCAATCATTATTTTCCCATGGGAATTAAGATTTTCAAAAATTACAAATTCAAATCTTAAAAAGTGAAAAACATGTGAGAATATTAATATAAAACGTGATTTCTTTGTTTTATAATAATCAGGGACCGTCACGGAATCAAGACAAAATTAAAAAATACTTTTGTTTTGATTCGGATATGGGTATCAGAATCAAAATTCCACTCTATTTAGTTCTGATTCCAATATCAAAATCAAAATTCCACTCTGTTTTGTTTTGGTTTCAATATCAAAATCAAAATTCCACTCTATTTCGTTTTGGTTCTAATATCAAAATCAAAATTCTTTCTTGTTTTAATTTTGATAAAATAATACTGCGCATGTAGAAGTGTGATTGAACCTAAATTTTGTTTCAAATGTTAAATATATCAGAAGATAATATTGTTTTTACTTACGAAATCTGAAATAGAATTCTAATCGACTTCTGTTTCTATAAGAAAACCGAATTGCAGTATTACAGTATCAGAATCAAAATAGGAAGTAAATTTTGTTTCGTTACAGTATCAGAATCAAAATAGGATGTGAATTTTGTTTCGTTACAGTATCGGAATCAAAATAGAAAGTAAATTTTGTTTCGTTACAGTATCAGAATCAAAATAGGAAGTAAATTTTGTTTCGTTACAGAATCAAAATCAAAATACATTAATAATTTCGTTTTGTTTTGGAATATCGTAATAAAATCAAAATTTGATTTCCGTGACGGTCCCTGATAATAATTAATAATAAAAGATGACTGAGCGATAAAATTATTATTGTATTTCGCTGCCTCGTCCTCAAGATCAAATTATAGGTAGCTATAAAATTTTTAGGCGACACTCTTAGGTTCTATGCAAAAGTAGTAAAAAATGGGAAAGAAACATAATTCAAACCGAAAACTTTTACGCATATTAAGAAAATTAAAGAAGGCCAAAGACCTGAAAAGAATGAAAATCCGAGCTATGCGAGGTTTCAACGTGGTTCATCCAATAGTCCTCACGCTTCAAGTAAAATTTTGAGAGGTTCATCTCGCGGCCTACACAAAAACCTCAAACAATCACTCCTCAACAGAAAAGCAGAATGACCCACAGTAGATAAAAAAGAACTCCACGGTTTTCCAAAAAGATGTTTTATACAAATTTCCAGGTACCTCCGATTGTCTTTTTGTAAATAGTAGTTCGAGTTGCCATAAAGTCAATCTACTAGTTTTGAAAATCGAAATCAAGTGTCCCATATTTAATAATTGACTACCTAACAGAGGAAATTCCCTGACGCTTGGACATAAACGCACAACCCTAAGACTTACAGATTGAATACCTAAACAAGTAGCTACGCTAGTTGGTACAAATTTTTTAAATAAATTTCAATTTCGTTTACGCTCCTCTACTATTTACACTAAACAATTTTAGGCACCTATCAATATAGAAGTGTAAAATATTTGTATTTTTTGTAAAAACAGATTTTTTTACAGTTTGTTAACCCTGCAAAAGGCAGTATCTGTCGCCTTTTTTCTTAAGAGAACCCAATGAAGATGACAGATTTATACTAAATCTGAAAAACATTTATTTTTTGATCCTCCACACTTCAAAATGAAGGATATAAAAACAGCTCTAAGATTAGTTAGACTAGGATGATTTGTTATGAATCTAGGATTCATAATTAACGTTGAAAAAAGCTCACTGACACCTTCAGCAGCATGTAAATTCTTAGGTTTTGTATTAAATAGCCTTTCATTTTTAGTAGAACTCCCATTAGAAAAAGAAAGTCTACAGGAGCCTCATACGAACAATTTTCAAAAATAAAATTCTACAAAAGAGATTTTGCACGTTTTTTTCAGGTACATTAATTGCAGCATATTCAGCAATTTCAGAAAGCAAGCCAACCGGTTTTATACAAAAAGATTATAGAACGCGAAAAATTCATCACTTTTTATTTATAAACATAATTGATTTATTGTAAGAAATATTTAAAGAATTTGTAAATAATTGAATTCTTTTGGAAAATTTTATTAAAATATGTAGTAGATATTGAAAATCAATGAATTGAGGAAAATTTTTGAAAATAATTGATTTTCAGAGAATAATTTTAATATTTATAAAAGTTTATAAAAATATTATTTGATAATAAATTAAATTCTGCAATCATTTGTAACTTCTCCAAAATACAACTTTTTAGTGTTTTTAAATAAAATTCCTCCTTGAATCCATTATATTTAATAATTAATTAAAAATATATTAAAGAATTTAACTAATTTCTGAAGAAGTTTAATTATTAATATCATTAAAAAATCTAAGCTCTTTTAAATTTACAATTAAATTCATTGAAAATTGACATTTTATAAAATTTAAAATTGAAACCTTTTGAAGTTCATCTATTTATGAAAATTGTAAACAAATCTCTTTCAAAATTGATTTAATTTTGAAATCATACAAGAAAAATTACACACTAATAAGTAATAAATGAACAGAAATGTTTAAATTTAAATTCAAATTTTTCCGCCATTGCTCATTTGCCGTCGTGCATGTGAACAGTATTTATAAAATGTATAACAAAATTATTATAGAATTTATAACAAAAATAGTATGTTGTAGGGGTGAAAGTGAGTGATTTTCGAGAGCTGCAATCACTCACGTAAAATCATTCTTTCCCCATGAGTAGTACACAACGTATTCCCTAACGCCTTGCGAGGAAATGTGTTTGCAAATTTTTAGTAATTTAAATTAAAAATTTGACTTTTAATACCGTTTTTAATGTATGTCGTTCTATATTTTAAAACTGCGTTTAAAAGCTGAATTAATGTTGTTCACATATACTATATATTACTGTACTATACTGTATAGTACTTATAATACTGTACTACACAGTAAGTACTGCACTACACTATGCTACAATGTATAATACTAAATAGTATTGTACTACACTGTACTATAAATCAACCACTAAAAACCTTTCAATCCGAGGATTCCGAGGCAATTTAAATCGAAACAGTAGTTATTTCAGTTAAATAAAAAATATTAAAAATAAATACGGCCTTAAACCTTGAACTTTTGATCACCCCCATACTTGAAATTGATTTTTTTTAATTTTTAAAAAAATAATCAACTGTTTCTATTAACCCCGACTTTCCAGTTTTTACGGGTAAATAGAAACAGTCTTCTATTTTTATTTAAAGTTTGCAAAATGAATAAATCAAAGTTGATTTTTGTTGCAGTATTAATAAGAGATAATTATAAATTTTAGCACGATTTTTTAGTTTAGTTTTTTCCAAATACGAGTAAAAACAAGTGAAAGGGTGTCTGTTTTGATTTTCAAATATTTATGCAACTAGTCAAACTATTCGCGCGCAAGCGCCCGGGAATATTGTGCGGTACTTTTTATTTTAAACAATTTTAAAGCCATTCTATTTTAAAAGAAATTTTAAGTGAATAATTATTATTATCTAACAAAAAGATTTAACTAACTAAAGATTAAAGAAGTTAACAATTACAGAGAATTAATTTTTCATTTTATATAATCTTGAAACTTTAAAGTTTATATAAAAATAAAATTTAACAAATTCGAACTTCTAAATTTTTTTTTAATTCAAATAATTTCTCTCAATGGCCTCAATTTATATAAAATTTACATTACCAGACATTGCTTATTTTAAACAATATAAAGCCATTTTAATTTAAATACTTTTTAAAGCAATAATAATTATTACACATTGAAAAAAGTTTTACTTAAAATAGCGATAAGTTTCTCTACAATAGCGACAGTTTTAATTGAAGCACTGAAAAGTTTTGCTACTAAAGTGAAATCTGTAGTTTATCCAGCTAAACATTTTTTGTTAAACTTTCTTGTTGTACGAAGAAAATTGAATCTCGCAAAAATTGTTACTTATTTTATACTTTTATTTTCAAAATAAGTTAGATTACGAAAATTTTAATTATTCTGAAAATTAAATTTTTTTAATGAAATATAAATAATTAATACGTTTTAAAACAAATATTTCTATTTTCTCTCGTAAAATAAAAAAAATAAAAAAAATAAAAAAAAGAATAAGAAAAAATAAAAAATTGTTATAAATTGAATGGAATGTAATAAGTACCTGGAAGTGACAAAAGTACTGTCCTCCGACCACGTTGGGAATGACACCCATGTATCATTGAGGACTTCTTTGCAAAGTGGCGTTCTTCCCGTGCATTTTGGCTGCATATATGACTTTGGAAGCGCGCAATATGATGCACCTAACCTTTTGCATGTCGAATAATCAATTTCCATAGCAAGATCACCCTGCGGTCTATCCTGATGGCTTCGCACGACATTATTTGGTAGTGCCTCAATACCCAATGGCGATGTTAAATTCGTCGATGTTGTACTCGTTTGATCTGGTACATGTCCAAGAAAATCCTTAAACCAACGTAATAATTCGGGGAATCTTCCCAGAAAAGGTGTCACCAATTGTATTAATTCAGACTTTGATACAATCTCCTGATTAAACAATACTAAACAACGAAGAAAATTCTCATACACTTCCTGCGATCTCAATGCTTTTCTCACCTGGAAAAATAATTTTTTTTCCAATTTAATTTTGAAAATAATTTCTTTTAAAAAATCCTATTACTATTTGCTAAAGCTTTTTTTGTGGTAAACGTGAATTTACCTTGTCGAAGAAAGCGTAATCATTCAAGCTGCCGTATTTTCCAACTTCCGCGATCGAAGTGTCACGGGCGGAAGTGACCTTATGCTTTTTAGTTGGTGGTGGCCCATGCTGTATATGATGGGAATTTCCCGTTGACATTGATGTCGAGAATGATGGACTTCTTTTTAATTGTCCCGTACTGTGGCCAATTTTTTGTCCAGCGCCAATTTCACGTGAACTTTGTCGATCGCGTTCACGTTCACGATGCTCACGATTGTCACGTTCAAGATTGCCTATTCCACTTGAATCAGTGTGATCCCTTGGCAATGTACCCGAATTATTGTACGAAGTCTTTAGTCCTATAGGTTTCTTTGTTATTGTTGAATGATCATTAACAGGTCCAACTTTATTAGTCTGAAACATAGCAGACTGGCGCCAATCAGTGTTAGATTTGTCTTCGATGTGAAAATTAGGGATCTATGTTTTACATAAAGAAGCAAGACATTAATTATTCAGAAACTGTCTTTCATTCCATTTTATGGAATATTCAACATTCAATTTAAAATTCAAAACAAATATTCAATGTAACATGTTTAGAACATAACGTAACAGGAATGCATTTTTTTTAACTTTGTATTTTCATTTCTTGGAATTTTCTCTTCAACAGAAATTTTTATGCAACCAAATTTTTATTCTATTGAATTTTAGTGAAAAAGATTTTTCATTTCAAAAATAAATAATTAAAGTTGTTTCTAAAAATTCGACGTTCAAAACTTTAGAAAAATAGCAATTTTAAGTAGTTCTTAAAATTTCTAAAAAAAGCGAAAGAAAGAAAATTGTGATTGGTGCATTTTTAATTTGCAATTTACAAAATTCTATTTAATAAAAATTCAGTTAAATAAGAACACTGCAAAAAAATTCATTTAATTGCGAATATTCTGATCAAGAAAAATTTAGTTGAATGAGAATTTTGCTAAAAAATTAAGTTAAATTATAATTATGATAAAGAAAAATTCAGTTGAATCAGAATTCTGCGAAATGAATTGAACTAAATTAGAATTTTCTGCTAAATTCTGTTTAAAAAAATTTCAATGACATATATTTGAATTCTGATTTTAAAAAATTATTAAAATTAAAATTCTGCTTAAGAATAAAACAGTTCAATTAGAATTTTACGCTGGAAAAATCACTGTAATTTAGCATAAATTCTGTCGGAAAAAAATTTAATTTAAAAACTAATTCTACTAAAAAAATATTTATTTAAATTAGAATTCTGCTCCAGAAAAATGCAGATCATTTATTATTCTATTAAAACAAAATTAGATTACTTAAAAAATCTGTTAAATATATTTAAGTTAAATAAAAATTCCATAAAAATTCTATTCTGTAATAATTATAATAAAATTTTCTGCGAATATATAATGAATATAATAAAATTCATTGAAATGAAAATTATTCTAACTACAGATAACTTTGATGATCCTCAAGTTTTGAACGTTCAAACAAACGAAATGTGTCACGGAGAATAAAAATATAAACTTTTATAATTTAATTTTTGTCTCATGAAAGAAAAATCGTAGAGCGAAAAAGGTGCAGTAAAAGCAACTCACCAGTGCGCTTTGTTGATTCGTTGCATCGGGTAAAAATTGGCCAAACTCTAAAAGTAGATCGTCTTGAGTTTCAAAAAGTTTCGCCACTTGACTGTAAACTTCGGCTTCAGTCAAATGCTTTCCAGTGCTTGATAGTGAACTTCCACTGCCATCACCCATATGCTGGTAAAGTTTTAAATTCCGTTGCTCTTTCTGATATGTGTGTAAAATTTCTAGAAATTTCTTGTACTTCTCCGGTTGGTTTTGAAATCGGTTCTGGAACATTTTTTCAACGATTTTGCTTATCAAAATTTTTTAAATAAAAAATTATAAATTTTGGTATAAAATCTGCAAACGAAGGAAATTTCTCAATATTCTCAAAATTTCTCATTTGTTGTTTATTGTTATAAAGTATTTTTTTTATAAAAGGAAAAATTTGAAAACAAAAAAAAAATTTTTAATTTTTAAATAAATGGATCAACAATTCTATTTTACTCTTATAATACAGAGAAAGTATTTCTATATTCGCACACAATCACAAATTTTCTACAAATGAAGAAAATTCAAAAAAATTGGTTAATATGAAATATTTTTCAAATTATTAATTCTTTAATCATAAAAAAATTTTACAAACGAGAATTTTCAGAATTGTATATAAAGACAACATTTTTTCTACTTTCATAGTAAAGAGAAATTTCCGTATTTGTATGAAAGTAAAAATGTTCTACAAATGAAGAAAATTTGTTAATGTGAAATATTTTTTAAATTATTAAATTGTTAATTGAAGGAAAATTCTTAATAAACGAACGAGAATTTTCGAAATTAAAAAAAAATAAATAGATAACATTTTCTTGTCTCTCATGAAAAAGAGAAATTATTTCTGCAGGCTTCGCACTCCATTATGAGTTTAAAAAAAGTAGGAAAAAGTAGCCTTGTTGACAAAAAAAAGTAGGAAATAGTAGCCTCGATGACAAAAAAAAAGAATTAAAGAATTTCATTGAAAACTTTTTCAAAAATCGAATTTTCAAAGTATTTTAATTTAATAATTGATAAATAATTAAATTTTATAAGGATTCATATTCTAATGTATTCACATTTATTAGTGCGAAGATTATAAATTAAATATTTTATTAGTTAATTTTAAAAAAATACACACTTCAAATTTTTTAATAAAATTGAATTTTCGAAGTTTGTTTTGAAAAGTTTAAAAAATAAGAATTTTTAATTCTGTTATTTCAAGATAATTGAATTTTTATAAACAAATAATTGAAAATTTTTGATTTAATTGAAATTTCTTTACATTCTATTAAAAATAATTTACTTCTTTTAAACAATTCAATTATTTTCTAAAAGAATGAAAATTTTTAGGAATTGAATTATTAAAAATATAGTTTATCAAAATTTTATTAAAAAATCAATTATTTGAAACTTTTTTTATAAAATCCTCGCAACAATTCAATTACAGTAGAGACTCCATTATCCGGACCCCTATTATCCGGATATTCGATTATCCGGACAAATTTGAAATAAAATTTTTTTTTTTTATTATAAAGTTTATAAGGTCTCAAGCCGTTAATTTCTTTGTTTTATTTAAAAAACGTGAATTTTCACACCAAATGTTGGGTTTTAAAGTGTTTTAAAGATTTTAAGAAAATGTTTATGTAAATATTTTGAAATATTTCTAACTAAATATTTATTAAAGTTGACTTTAAAAGTTTTAGTTTGTTTCAGTCTTATTTTAATACATATGCAAATAAATACATAAAATTATGAATGAAAAATTTTTTTTAATTCGTACTTTACTCGATTATCCGGATTTTCGATTATTCGGACAAGTGCCTGCATCCATTAGTCCGGATAATGGAGTCTCTACTGTACTTTTATAAATAATAAAACTTATTACAGAAATGGAATTATGTTTAACACAATTTTAATCAAATTCGTCGAAAAATGCAATTATTTTTAGAAATTTGATTAAATTTTGTCTAAGGAATTTAATTATTTCAATTATTTTAATAAATAGCAAAATTTTTCCGATTTACTAAATTCTTTTAAATATCATTTTTGAAAAATATTCCTCACAAGAATTCAATTATTTTCATATATTTCCATAAAATTTAAAAAAACAATTCAATTATTTTCGAAAGTAATAAAATTCTCCGCAGAAATTCAATTATGTTAAACATTTTTTTTGAAATTCTCCGAAATTTCAATTATTTTTATAAATAATTAAATTGTTCTCTACAATTGAATTATTTTCAAAAATTTTAATAAAATTCTACGCAAACATTTAATTATTTTCATAAATATGTAAAAACATTCTTTTGAAGAATTCAATTACTTTTATAAATAGTAAAATTCTTTGCAGAAATTCAATTAGTTTCAATAAATTTTAATGAAATTGAATTAATCAAATTTTCAATTATAATTATGAACAGACAAGATTTTTTTTGAAAAATTGAAAAAATTCTTTCTTTATAATTCAATTATTTTCCAAATTGTAGATTTATGTTCGAAATGAAATAAATTAAAATTTGATGAGAAAATAAAACCGGGAAAAACGGAGAATTTAAAGGTTAAACACAATTTATAATCAGTCACTATTGATGGAGTAAATGTCGGTAAAATTATTTCCTATTATCATTTTGGCGGTTGTTTTTCATTAACGATTTTAGTTTTTAACACAGTTTTTAAATGGAAATGTGAAAACTAAAAATGTAAATTTGACTACTTGTTCAGAAAAGTAGCTTTTAGTAGCATTAGGCTCAAAAAAGTAGCCAAAAAGTAGCAAATAGTAGCTTTTAGTAGAAGAGTGCGAAGCCTGTTTCTGTATTCGTATGGAAGTAGAAATCTTTTACAAATGAAGAAAATTTGTCAACAAGTGAAATATTTTAAAATTATTTACATTCTTAATTTGACTAAAATTTGTTTTTTCTAATGAAAAGGTATGCCTACCTTAATTTTATTGACATAATTAATGGCGCGATTGAACTCGACTGGTTGACTTTGTTGTGTTTGTCCACTATTGGAAACACCGTCTTGTGCTTGACTCAATACCTGACTCACGGCTTGCGCTTGAGCTGCGGCGACATGCGAATTATTACAGGGCTGAATTGGCGGTGACGATGGACCATGCACCGTCATATTATTATTCGAAATATTATTCGCCTGTGGATGATGAATATTTCCAGAACTGAAAATAAGAAAAAAATAAATAAATAAATAAAATTCTTATTAATTTGCAATAATTACGATTAGAATTTTATTTGATTGATAGATAAACTTACCCGGGCATACTTTGAAGAACAGGTGGCGTTTTTGTCGATTGAATTGGGGGATGAGAGGTCGGAAACGAACTGAGACTCACGGTACAATGATGTTTCGAAACAGTGGCCATATGGGCCGGCGATTCATCTGGTACGCATACGGAAACTTGATACGCGTATCCCTTTGCGTTTGATTGGACCTCAATTTTATAACCCGGCGGTAAGAAAGTGTTAAAACCGACAATCAATTCAGGATGTCCTTTAAATAAATGGCTCACCCTTCTTATAACACCGGGGGTATCGATACTTTGCGATTTAAACTCCTTCATAATATCCAAGAAGTCGTTATAAACCTGTTAAAATAAAAAAAGAACATTTTTTTAATACCAATATTTTTAAAAGAGTAAAAAAATGAAAATTCTTTTTTTAATTTTTCGAGGAAATTATTTTTATCTTTTAATTATTTTTTCCGTTATAAATAAACGAAAATTCACTTTTTGATGTGCATAAAAAGAGTGAATTACCTGCGGTTGATCGCTAAACTTGTACTTGACTTGATCAAGATAGGAAAGTGCATCTTCGACTTTTAATCTTTGAAATTGTTGTCCGCCAGTGCCGGCACTTAAATTACTGCTTGGCGGCGTTACCGGCAAAGTTGGCGCGTTACTAGGATGCATCTGAAACATTAATTTTCAAATAAAAATTTACACGATTTTAATTGAAAAAAAATAATTAAACTTAAAAGAGAAAATAGTTATTAAAATGTTTTTAAATGTTGGAGCAAAATTTCAGTTCTTTTCTTTTATTTTACAACAATTTAAATTTTTTAAAAAAGTCAATATTTTTGTAAAAATATTTAAATTGAGTTCTTTTCTTTAATTTTAAAATTTGAATTTTTTTTTTAAAGTAAATATTTATGTAACAATATTTGAATTATAAATAAAATTGAATTGAAAATTTCGAAAAGGGCTTAACGTGACAAACTGTAAGTTTCATTTTTACATAACAAAATTGTCAGTAAAGACGATTCTTACGGTTATTTGAATTAAGCCTTTTTCGAAATTCACCATTAAATTGAATTTTTAATAAAAATAATTTAAACAACTGATAATATAGGCAAACATTATTGAAAGTTGTGAATGTGTGAGTGCCATGAAATGCAGGACCTAAAGTTCCGAATTGTAATTTTAAATCGATTTTTTTATTTGATTTATAATTTTTGTTTCTTTTGTGATATATTTTATTTTATAAAAAATAAAGATAAAAAATTATAAATTAATTAAAATACAAATTTAAATAATTACAAATAAAATATTATGAGATTTTAAACATATAATTCTAACGATAGATATATTTTTTTTCTATTTAAATTATACACTTATTTTTTATATTTTGATGAATAATTTTTTTTACTTCATTATATATTTTATATTATAAAAAATAATCATAAAAAATAGAAAAACAGATAAAAGTAATTTTTAAAAAATAATTCTATTAATTACATTTTATTTTTTTAATGAATCCGAAAAACAGTATTATAAGCATACTTTTAAATAGTTATTAATAAGTTACCATAATTTCTATTTTATATTTAAAGATCATGTGACTTTCAAATACTAAATTTACAAACAGAAATTATTTAATTTGAATAAAACTTCTTAAATAATTTACAAACATTAAATTTCTAAAAATTTTCCCGAAATTTTGAACGTTTAAGTGAACAAAATTTTTAATCTGCTTTAATACTTTTGGAATAACACTATACAAAAAAGAAAAGTAATTATAATGAAACATTTTTTACTCATTCTATTGAATTAAATTTAGCGTTGTTTATTTAAAATAGTTTTTAAACTTTCAACAAAAATTTTAATTCGAATAATAAAAAAACTATTGAATTTAAAAAAAAATTAAAATTAAAACTTTAAAGAATTAAAAATGATGGTTAATGAACTAAAAATAACAAAAAAAAATTGGCCTACGAATCTATTGAGGTGTAATTGAAGAATCGCTCCTGATTTTTTAAAAAAGAAAGGTCCTTAGAGTACCTTATGTCTAAGAGTTGAAGGTTGCTGGGAATGAGGCTGGGCTTGCGAGCTTTGGGCAGGTTGTTGTGGACCAATACTATGATTTCCTCCTGTTCCTATCACAGTATTATGCAATGCTCCTCCAGTATTTATGCTGCTTGAACTGCAGGTTGAACTCAGACTTCCCGTAGGCACATTTCCCTTAAAAAACATATTTCTTAAAACTTAATCATCACCAAAAATTTATTTTAACAAACAAAAATTATTTTTTTACTTATTTTCCATCATAATTAATTCTTTTATTATTCTCCTATACCTTAGTTATAACCTATTCTTAAAATTTCTTTTTAATTTTCAATTTATTAAACATTCTTATTTAATTACGTTCTTTAAATAAATTAATTGTATGTTTACAATTAATTTTAATTATTCTTCTATGAATTGCTAACTTTTCCTTAAAAAACCCTTACTTAAATATACATAGTTCGATGTCTTTCATTTGGATTGTGAAACAATGTTTTGTTCTTCATATTGAATCAGACGACTTTCGACCACACTTTCGAGAATAATTTATTTTTAGAAATTAATACAAAATGTTATCAATTTTATGCATTTAGTCTTTTATTCTCCTTTTATGTGATAATAAAAATTATTGTCCCGTTTATAGTAATAAATCAAAAAAATAGAACGAAATAAAGGAATATAGAAAATCATAATAATTTCTACTAATAATGGTTGAATTTGTCTATAATTAAATTAAATTTCATTTATTTGCTTCTTTCTAACATTATTACAAAATAACACAACTTTTTCTTTGATTGTTTTTTTTCTGTTTTCAAAAAGAAATAGAACAGTTTGAATCAACAGTTAATTTATATATTCTAGTAAATTGAATTATTTTCCATTAAGAACTATTTTTTTACTATAAATTATTTATAAAACAAAATGTCCTCTATTTTCTCAATATTCTGAGGAAAGAAAGGAAATAAATTGTCCGTTGACGAAAAAAAATTAAGAATAATTAAAAAAATAAATTGCTTGAAATCAATCCAATTTACAGGATTAACTTTTGGCAGAGACTGCCGTCTCTTTAAATACCTTAATCAAAATTCCTTATTGTCGAGTGATTATTGAAATTCTTCGTTTGTTTTTTTTTCTTTTTGTTTTAGATTATTTTGTAATAAAAGAAAAAAAAAGAAAAGTGATAGATACCTTGACAGGTGAAGGAGCTGCTGTTGGCATAACAATTGCACCTGTATATTGCTGTTGAGCTTGAGCAGTGCCGAATTGAATACTTCCTGGCATTTCTTTCGTCGTGATCGGTCTAATTTGACCAGATACTACTCCAATTCCAGCACTAGAATGATAATCCAAATTAGCCCCCCCGCTTCCTAAAATTGTTCCACCACCAATCGAGGATGATTTCAATGTCACTGTCGCTGACGAATCTACCTCGTCCACCCCACAAACACGTTTCATCTCAAATTACATTGGAAATGCTGAAAACAATAAATAAACTCATTAGAATTCGAAACAAAAAGTTTTTAAATTAAAAAATAAGTACTTTCTGTCAAGAAGTGTCAATTTTTACTTATTAATTTAGTTGCTTTTAAATTTCTCCCCAAAATTAGAAAATTTGCAAAATGTCACACTTTTTTTCTATTTGGATAAATTCTCCAATTCTAATTTAGAAGATTTATTTACCAAGAATATGAAAATTCGTTGGCTTTTTTTGGGGGATATTGTAGTGTATTTGTGTGTATACATATATTCTCGTATGAGAGTTAAGTGGAAACGCTGGTAATTTCGTTCAACGTGACTGCGGCAATTCACTTGTATACGCGAGCGTAATATTCTCATCTGTGCATATACACGTATACACACGATGACTTTCGAAGAGAGAGAGGGGGAAAAAACAGTGCATAACTTTCATGATAAAAAGAATAATGATCGTGGCCATGCCTTCGCGGGACACGGGCGTTTAATACACGAAAATTCAACTTTTCTTCACTCATACATCCCTTATTTTAGTAACTAGAAAAGGAGAGCGAGAAAAAAGAGAGATAAAAAAAAGGTGGGAAACGAACGTGAAATGTGTTTCCGATAAAACTATATCAGGAATTTGTGAGGCGCAACTAAAACTAAATTCAAATACGGCGCTAGAAAGGGGACTGAATTGTGAATAATGGACACGAATCATAATGCAACGTAAACATAAGAAAA
Source organism: Leptopilina myrica (nomen nudum) (assembly GCA_032872475.1). Classification (NCBI taxonomy): domain Eukaryota; kingdom Metazoa; phylum Arthropoda; class Insecta; order Hymenoptera; family Figitidae; genus Leptopilina; species Leptopilina myrica (nomen nudum). The sequence continues at coordinate 10,208,373 of CM065460.1, forward strand.
TGGTAAGACTTGAGAAATTTTATCAAGAGGAAATTTTTATCACACTGGTAACAAGTACACTTCTACACATGCATGCATATGTGTGTGTATATATATATATATATGCATATATACGCACACTACGTCAAAAATTCAAAGTGAAAAGAACTTTTCAAGTTTTCGTTGTGAGGTTAATTGAATTTTTTTCGTTCACGATGAAAATGATGTAAAAACCTAGTGAATTGAAATTCTCGTGTGGGGTCACTGTCATCAAAACGATATCCCGCTGCGGAAAAGAGGCACTCGGGTCGACCCGATAAGCCCAGCTGGGATGGACGCGCACGGCTTTTGGTCGTCCCTGCCAGCCAGTTTCGGTGTTTCCATCGAGCAGGACTCTAAACCTCGCAGACTCTTAAAAGTTACGCAATATTACACGTAAATATCAAGAAGCACATTTTTGATGTGAGAAAACTTATTACGACCATTGCTTTCCTCCAAGCCGACGAAGACGATGTCGATAAGCTAACGAGGGGGGGGAGGGAGAGAGGGGAAAACCGGGGCGAGGGAAACTTTACAAACATTACCATTTTTTCAACAAGAAAAAAAGTTTAAAAAAAACTTGTAAACTTACACTTTTTGTGCACTCTTCTTCTTTATCAGCGTTTGTCCTGGTGTAACCTGACGTTTTTTTTGCGTGGCGTTGCGTTTCTTTTTTTCCTCTCTCAAAGAAGAGAGAGAGAGAGATAGATGGAGAGAATCACACAGATCTTCGTGTTTCAATCACGAGACTTAAAAACGCGTTTCAATGATTGAAAAAAAATAATGCTCTCGAATAGTTTTGTATAAAGAACCTCTATCGGTTGCAATCGAATAAAAACTTCGACGTACCCCCAACGAAGGGGCCGGTCCAGGTTTACTCAGACTTTTTTTATTTTTTACAACACTACAACTGACGACACATTGTATTTAACGATAGAATGCATAATTTTGCGTGCTTCTTGAAGAAGGGTTCGCCACCGCGCTTTCTCAAAAAATCAAATACGAAAGTCATACTGTCTCCGCGCGATGTACAAGGCAAACTATTGGATTTTGTTAGGATGGCAAACAGGCAAACAAGGAACGACTCGCAGTATAGCGGGATAACGACAAGAGTGGGGAATCAGGGCTGTATCAAGCTCGCGAGACAACCTGATCCACCCCATTCGCCAGTATTACGCGCCGGCGAGCGGATCTCTTTTTTTCTCGCGAGCTCCTCTATTACATTTTCGTCCCGCAAAAGGGTTATCGAATTTCGTCGAGGGCAAGAATATTTTCTTCATCATGGATGTTTCCATTACTGGAAAGTCTGTACCTTTAAATTTTAAACCATTGAGAAAGAATATTTAATCATTTTTACCTGCTTTCTAAATAAGATTGATTTATTGCCCAGTATTGATTTAAATGTCAAGCCCCTAAATTTTGCCATGTATATATATATATATATATATATATATATATATATATATATATGTGTGTGTGTGTATATGCATATATATATATATATATATATATATATATATATATATATATAGACACCATTTCTTTCATTTAATCCCAATTTCTCTATTGCAATCTGACAATTTTTCATAAATGTTTAAATATTTTTAAAAAAGAAACATTTTTAATTTTTTTTTAAATTTATAAAATTCGTTATAAAAATAATGGCTTATTTTTCTTGCTAATTGTAAATGTTTGTAGAAAATTTTATTTTCTATAAATAAAAAATTAAAGTAAAAAATAATGTCTAAAAAAGGGCGAATTTCTTGAAATTTTTCATATGAATTTCAAACAATCCAGCCACTTGTACCCCTTCTATATCTGTAAGGATTCAGGAAGGGAGAGGCTTTTGTTCGACAATTCATACCATTCCTACGGTCCTGCTCCGACAAGCCGCCAAGGTGCGCGCGCACCCACTGTAACTTCTTCGCGCCGCTTCCAACAACTGAAGGGGAGATATTCCAACTTCCGAACATCCCCATTAATTATCTGGGTCATGGAAACTGCGTTTTGAATCCGTGATTTTCGTCGGAAATAATTTGGCTCTTGGTGAAAATGTTGCATTGTTGTGAAAAATGAGCTCAGTGCGCGAAATACCTCAATTTTTGTTTAGACTTTTTTCTTCTTCTCTGATGATATAAAGAAAATGAAAATATGCTCGCTTGGAATATAATTATTTGTGGACTCTTCCAATAACCAGACTGCCTTCCTCACTCGTTTTATCGATGAACAGGACTGGCTCCTTGGGTTGAGAGAGCTGCGCGTTGATTGGTGGCAATTGCCTGTCGAAATCCACTTTGGTGTTGGTGTTCGTGTGGTGCTCGTTTTGAGACGTAAATTCTCAATTTATTCGTTTTAAAACGCAAGTGGCCTTTTCTTGTGTGTATTGTGAGAGCTAAAATTGTTCGAAATGATTGTAAATCGTGTTTAAATATCATTTATTAATTTACATTTGAATTTAGTATCAGTTCCGACAAATAATTATTACTGAAAGGTTGCAAGATTTTTTTGCAAAAGCAGATAATCGGTTTCGTTTCAAGAAACTATTTTCCAAAAAAGGAAAAGTGATTTTCTCATGTTTTTATTATTTTCTTCTTTTTTTTGTGGAAAGGGGAAAATGTAATTTTAAATTCATGAACAAAGCTGAAAAGCTGTTTCGCTAAATGGAATAGTCCACCGCCCCTACTTGCCCCCTTCAACTCCCACTCCAATTTTCGCCCCCTACAGGACGCATTAGGAAACGTCATTCTTTCCCCTTATTTCCCCTCTTCAGCTCCCCATCCTTGGCGACAGTGATGTCAAAATCTTCCTTTATTTATGCGCGCAAGCGCAGTTTTCTGCTATTATATGCCAGAATAAAACTTTTGTTGTACAAAAAAGAAAATATTAAAAGTATATTATTCATGAGTTAATTAAGTTTTTATTAATTTACCGATAATTAAAATTTTTTACGAAAAATTTTCGCATAAAGAATAATTATCGTGAATATATATATTATTGTTTCTTTGGCTTGTTGGCAACCAAACATCACCAAATATTACCTATAAAGATTGAAAACCGATTGTCTGCTTATGTATTATGCTTAGTAATAATAATAATAATCATGTGAGATTTGTTGAAGACCTCAATTCAGAATATTTTTTTAGAAAAAAAAATTCTAGAAAAAAGAATCAGAGGTGACGTGAATTTGATAAATTATTAGTTATCGGAAAAATTAAGAAAAATGCGCCAAAAGTTATAATTCTACATTGTGTATATATTTTTGTTTGGTAACATTTCGCTTTGGGCGGTTCCACTTTTATTCGAATTATAAACAAGTTTTCAAAGTAATTTACTTTATGAAGTTACCTGTTTTGCTGAAAAGTTACCGTGGAAATACGAACATTTTAAATGATCTACATAAAGATAAATTGTCATTAATAATTTTCTACTCGAATTTAAATTTACCTATTTATTAAAGTTTACGTCCATGGTGATTATAATTTAAGTTAAAGCTTTTGATTTAAATATAATTACTAGTGAATTTTATAAAAAATTATCCGATACTTGTTTTTTAAAAAATATAAAATTTTTCTTAATCTTTTGACAATGGAACGATATTTATCGGGTATAGAAAAATTGGCAATACTATTAAAAGTGCAATATATTTCTAAATATTAATAAGTAAGTAGTAAAGGAAAATAATGAACATTTTTTAGTGATAATTTTTGTAATTACAAACGACATTATTGTCTACAATTTAGCAAAATTATTATTGTGATTAAATTATTTTACAAAATTTGTTTATATAAAACTATTAAAATCGTTTAATTAATAGGAAAACATTGTTTATAGTATTCGTAGAATTATATTGTCACAGTTCTTGTAATTTCAACACTTATGTACTGACAGTGAGAAAAATCAATAAATATTAATTACATAGTGTCACGATTGTACTTTTTTCGTATAGAAAATTTTTGTAAAATTAACTTTGGAAATTTCACTATTTACCTATTATTATAATAGTTGATTATTATAATTCAGTTCTATCAATATCGTCCAATTTATCGGTATCAATAATACTGTCGGAGGCATCTTCGAGACCATAGAATAAATCTTCTTCGCAATATAGAGCGACATTTGTACAAATATCATTGTGAGCATTTGATGTATCTTCTCGAAATACTTTAATAAATGTTTCTTCATAATCGTTGACGATATCTTCACACTGAAAGAGGAAAAGAAAGGTTATTTCACTCAATCAAATTAGATATTAAAAAGAGTTAAATTTTGATTTGGTAATTTTTTTTTACAAACTTACGAGAAATTTTAGACTCTTATTTAGATCGCCGTCTTGAATGAAATTAACTTGGTCCATTTTAGGACTTTTATCGTTGAAAGGATTCTGAAGATCAACGAGTACTAAATTTCCCGAATTCTTATATGTCGCCTTAGCATAGTTGTCGAAAGCTGCACAAACTTCATCTAAAGTCTCCGAAATATAAATCTCAGATTTCGCCAGTGGAACCTGATATATATAAAAAAAAAGTTTATAGAAACTCGAAAATATAACAAATATTTTGTAAACAAAAAAAAATATCAAGGTTTTTTTTATCTAATAATTAATTAAATATAAAGAAAAAATTAAAATACGTGCTTTTGTTCAAGACAAAATTTTTTCATTTACAAAAAATGGAAATAAAAATTATTTACAGACACTGTAAATTCTGCTAAAGATAAAGGACGTTAATTTTAAACTTTTATCAATGAACTGAAGAACAAAAGATTCTTTTATTTTTAAATAAAGAATATGATAAAAATAAACATACTTTTTTGTGCAAAGTATTCCCATCAGCATCTAAACGATATTGTCCCACTTCAACTGTTTTTGACGAATCAATATTATTAAATTTACTTTGCAGTACGTCCACTGTTTTTCTGCAAACTAAAATCAAAAAGATAGAAAATAATTTTTGAAAAAAGTACACCAAATAAATGAATAATAAATAAAATATTCTTAAAATAAATAAAAATTCTATTAAAAAGTGTTCTATTTTAAAATAAAAAAGTTTCTTTTTTGAAAATTTCCTTTCAAGAATAAACTTTCATTTGATGAAATTAATGAAAATGTAACATACCTAAACATCGTAATTCCTTTGGATCAACTTCTTGTGCATTTGAACAATAAGCAGTAAAAAGAAAAACACTAACAATTATGAAGTACATCTGAAACAATCAAAACATATTGTTATTTCTTTTTTCAGAAAAAACGAAATAAGTGAATTTAACTTTGAAGCCTGTTGAATATTTTAAGATTTCTAAAACAAAAAAAGATTTGAAATATGTGAAAATATGATAAACATATTTTGACAGATGACATAGTTTTCACAAAACTGATTTTGATGCACTAATTATTTTTTCGTTGAAATTTTACTAAAAGAATTGCACTTTCAAATTTTTAATTTTTGAACAATATTTGTTATTGTTTTTACGATGGAATATTTTAATGTTTTAACAGATAATCCATTTGAAAAGCAAAAAAAATTAAGAAATAAATAAAACGTGCAATTTAAAAAATAAACCTTTTTCTAGTAATTAGTAGGACAGTATTAGATGAAAAAAAATGAAATAGTATTTTATTATTTTTTTGAAAAATATTAAATACTACATATAGAAAAATACAATAGAATGAAGACACACACCGATTGTTGTAGAATTAACAGCTGGAAATCCTGGGAAATATTCCGCCAATAAAGAACCAAAGATATCGTCAAGTTGTTTTCATTGGTTAAAAGCAGAAATTGCTTTCGTGGCACATTTTTTATACACACGCGTCAAAATGCTACATGTTTAATTTTTCATTATACATAGTATTGTATGAGTACAAAATTTCCAAAAAGTTTACATTTATATAAAATGTGTATTTAAACGTAAATATGTACCTAATTGTAGAAAAAAATTTGTACTTTTCTTTTTTTTTTGCATTGAAAACAAAAAGAAGTGGAAAAAAATAAATACGATACATTTTGATCAAAATATGTAACTGTTACGTAAATAATCGACATTCATTTTCATTTTGTTATTATCATCATTCGGAAATAATAATTGATTTCGTAATAAGAATCAAAAAGCAGAAAATAAAGAAAGAAAATCAAAATGATCAACAGTGAAAGTGGGACGAATGATTTTTTTTCGTAAACTATATAAACTTTCTAGCTGACGACTTTTCTGTTCTGTTTTTTAATTGTTTTTTTTATTTATCTTTAACTTGGCATTCTATTGGTTGTTGCTATGGAGAAATAGGAAATGCTCATTGGTCGAAATATGGCGCGAATTTCAAACTTTTTTTCTTCAAACACAATTACTATTTATTTTTATATAACAGAATTTTCACCATTAAAAATAATTTAATATTATAGTTTTTGTTATTATTTTTTATATTTATTTTTCGTAGATATAATTTTTATTATTATTATTTATCTTCACTGTTATGCTTTTTTGTATTCTTTCTATTTTTAAAATTTGTATTCTAATTATTGGAAAAAATTTATTAAATTATTTATTAAAATAAATTTAATTAATTAATTTAATAGTACTGATTCTCAGTCTAGTTTCACTAATCTTCTATGAATTTATAAAGTAGCGTATTAAACAAAAAATTTCTTTACAAAACGCAATACGGGATAAAATTTTTCAATAGATTTGAAAGAATGAAAAGACAAATTTGTGCTTTTTATAAAAAAAAGACAATCGTTCATTTTTTATTAACACCAATTATAATAATTAAATCACCCACAAATTCTCAACTACAATTTCACGATATTTAAAGCTATAATTATATAGCGCTTTTTTCACTTAAAATAATACATAGGCTAGTTGAACATTGACTGCTTTTAACATACAAAAGTACTTTGTTTTTTTTATTGTTTTCATAAAAAACTATTTCAATTATTTTAATATTTTCATTCGAGAAAACACGCATACGGCAGTCCGTTTGTTTTTTATTATTATTATGTATGTGTTATTAATTATATTATTATTATTATTATTATTATTATTAAAAAAAAGAATGCTTCAAATGAAATGAATTTTTTGTATGTTTACTGAAATGAAAGTCTATATTCTTTTTCTCTATCTTTCAAAATAAAAATTAATAAAATAGGAGAAATTGAAAAAAAATTGATTTCCTAATGTTTGGAAAGACTCGTTAATTTTTCTTTTGGGGAAATAATAAATTATTGAAACAAAACTATTTTTGCTCCTTTTTCACAATATTGACCTTATTTTTTTAAAATTAGGAACTCGAGGTTACTTTTTAAATTACATGTACATATAATTAATTTCTCGGTCAATAGTTTTGTTTTAAGTTTGTTTTTTTAAGTTAGTAATTCGTACTGTTTCGAAACGTCAAAACGCCGTTCATTATATGGTCAGTATATTTAGTAAAATAAGTTTCTTAGGTACAAAGGCACAATCTTAAGATTTAAAATGAAAATTAAGTGATTGATGTTTGAAATGTAAATTCACTTTGTTTTTTTGTTTGTTTGTATAAAAGAAAATTAAACGTAAAATAAGAAACTTTGATATTTACAAAAAGCGTTCGACGTTTCTTTGATTTCTTAATTACTAGCATAATTATTCGACGGATTATTCATTTTCGAGGATACAAAACCGTCAGTAATATTTATATATTATGTGGTAAAAGGCTATCAGAACTTTTACGAGAATCGATTTCCGATAAGCATATTTTTGACGTCCTTAAATTACTAAACAACCTAAAAACAATAAATAAATCTTATCCTGTAAAATTAACGTTGTAATCATTTCTACAAGGCGTACACCGGACATTCGTCACGAGAGCTCGACTTCATAATACTTTTCAATTATTTATACTCTATATGTAGTCAATTGAGGTAATATTTTCAAATAGAGAATTTTTTCTTTCGAATAAATAATTTTTTTTCTTCTTATATTTTTAGAATACTTTCGTAAGAATCAAGGGATTCTTTTTCTTTTTTTAAATACACTTAAATACACTTAAAGACAATTTCAATTTCGTATACATACATTTAATTAATTAACGTAATTAATTGTATTTATGTATAAATATTTCAAAAGTAGATAACATTTATAATTTCTTTCTTGTCTAATACAACAAATTTTAAATGTTTTTTTTTTTCAAATTTTGCTAATATTTACAAAATTGATCTAAATCATTAAAGTTTTAAATAATTTTCTAATTCAATAATTTTTAGTTTTTGAAATTTAAAATATTTATTTATTTTATTTTTTAAGATGTATTCAATATTTCTCAATTTTTTATTTTTTGGCAAATTGTTATTTTTCCTAGATTAGTACTTAAAATAAATTTCCACTAAAATATCTTTTCGTTTGGAATTTTCTTTCAAACAATCTTTGAAAATTTGAAATTTTTCTAAAATTATAAATTAATTTAGTTGCTTCTTTCTTTTAAATTTGAGTATTTAATAATTTAGTTAAATTTTCTAGAAACAACAATATTCTTTGAAATATTTCTAGCTGACTAGAAATTAACATTTGACAGAATAAATTAACAAAAATAATTAACAGTTTGAAAGTTGATTTCAAAAATACCTATTCTTTTTTTAAATAATTTTTCGGTAGTTAATATTACTTTTAAATTAGTTAATAATAAATTAGTATTTTAAATATTGAATTTAGTGAAAAATTTGGAAAGAAAAATTTCTCTACTTTAAATATTGTACTTTTTGACTATATATCTAACATCTTTTGTTCCCTTATTAAGAGTGACTTAAATATTCTTCTTCTTCTTCTTATTCTTCTTATTTTTCTTTTATAAAGTTAGAAAGATTCTATTCTGTCCGAGTCATTTACACTTGCGTAGGAGGCGGTACCCTGAAGTGGATTATTCCTAAGAAGAGGTGAAACAGAACTTGTAGCCTGTTCATTCTGACTTGTCTCTCCTCGTATTCTATCGAACTGCTCGAATCTTCTATATCTTCGGCAGGGCATCACATCTGCAAATAAAATTCGTCAAAAAAATTATAATTGCCAAAAAATCCCACAAACACACTCCCCAAATTTTATTTATTCACATTTAATTAATAACAATTAACAATTACCACCACAAGTTCAAGTGTCAGAAAAAAATCTAATTGAGCGAAAAAACATATTAGTCACATCTATTATAGCGAAATTTTCATATTCTTATAATAAATTAATTTTAAAAAATCAGTATCAATAATAAGAAAAATAATAATTTAGTATAGGTACTATTTTCACTATTATATACTATTTTACAAATTATTACACACACACACACACAAATGAACAACAGTACAATGATAAAAATTACTAAAAAATAAAATAGTACTTAATATCATAGTAATTATAAAAAATTTACGGAATAAAATTTTGGAATCTGTTTCAAAGGAAGCGAAATTTGGAAAAAAGAAATAATATTTTAAATTGTACAAATCGTTTATTCTATATAAAGAAAAAGATAAAATATAAACATAAAAATACAAAATCATATAAAAAAAGAAGCGACAACATTCACGATATGTATAATTATTATAAAAAGTACATCCTAATTAAAACTACGGACGGAGCAAATAATTCGTCAGTCTTGAATTAATATTGAAACAACAAAAACTATTGCTACATACAATTATTTAGAAATGTCAAGAACGGTTTTTGGGCTATTTCAAAATTTCATTTTGAAAAATAAAAATCTTGAACGCTTTTTTAAAAAAAAATAATCACAAAGAGAACGCGAAAACAATTTTTTCCAATAAATATTTTTCGTTCTTTCCGAACACTAACGGGGTTCTCTTTTTGTAGATGAGCCAAAATTTTATAAATTACAAACGATTTAAAAAAATAAGAAAAATTATCGCGCCTAAATAATACTTGAGCGAAAATTTTAATTTTCGCTCTTTTAATCAAGCATTAAACATTATAAGCGTAAATAATAAACTTGTATGCTAAAAAAATTGTGTAGATTATATCACAGTTACCGTTCTTTGTGTTGGGTTTAGTAACTTTTTACATTACGTATACAAAAAGTAAAAAAAAAATTACGTCGCTTTCTTGAAGTTCGCCTTTAAACAATTTCTGTTTAAAAGTTCATAGGTGCAATATTTTTATTTTTATAAAGCATTCAAGAAACAAATTTGTTTCATTTTTTTGTTTCTTAATTTGTTTAAAATTATAATTAAATTAAATTTATAGTTTGTTTTAATTTAATTCATAATTAATGTTATTTTCTATAGACGCGATTTGTTTTTTTTAAATGTAAATTTATATAAATTTAAAAAAATGTTACTAATATTATTGAAATAACATTTTCTTTGCATAATGTTCAAAATATTTAATTTCCCTGAATGTGAAAATGTTTATCTTTATATTATTTATTTTATTTTTAGATTATTTATTCTTAGTTTACTTTATTTACTATTAAATATAATTTAATTATTTAATATAAAAATCTGAATTTAAATATTTTTCTTTTTTTCAATTTTTAAAAACTTTTAGTTTTATGGTTCCTTTTTAAACTACACATTTGTATAAATTCAATTTTCTAAAATTTTTAATTTATACGCATTTATATATTTTCAATTCTCTAATATTTTTTAAAATCTTTTTATTTTATTAATTTTTACATTTTTATGCTATGCATTTTTTAATACTTTTAATTTGTGCTTTTTTTAATTAAAATTTTGTTAAACATTTTTAAATTTCAATTATTTAAACATTTTTTAATAAATAAATAAATAAATAAATTTTTTATTTAAGCATTTTAAAACTTAATTTTTTTTTAAATAATGTTATTTTAAACTATTCTGAATTTTTTTTAATAATTCATTTTTTATAAAGGTGTGCAAAAAGCTCAAAGCTCAATCGAGTTGTTTCGAGCTTTTCATTTTTCGAGACGAGTCCGAGCCGAGTCGAGACTCATAAAAAGTTCGAATAATTTCGAGTACTCGATTGAATTCGAGCTTTTAAATTAATAAAAAAAACTATTAATAATATATAGAAAATTTCGAATTTAAGGGATTTACTGATCGTAGAAAATCGTTACGTATTAAAAAAACTAATTTACTAAGTAACGTAAGACATTGGGGGGGGGGGGATTCGATATTTTCTACTTATTAGTTTTTGTTAGTAATTTATAAGCTCGAGCCAAGCTTTTTTCACACCTCTAGTCTTTTATAAATTACTAATTTATATATTTTATAACATTTAAGTTTTTATATAGGTAATCTTTTTTTTTTATGAAATTTGTCTTATTTTCTAATTTAAATTTTAGTTTACCGAAAACAATGAAACGTTTTTTTCTCTACATTTTAAATATATCATTTAGAGAATGCTGTGAGAAGTACTTTTTGCAGGATGTATGTTTTTATAAATACAGATAAAAAAATGAAAGAAAATCTTCTCAATTTGATGAAAACAAAAAACAACTAGCAACTAGAAAAAAATACAAAGTGCAACAATCAAAAAGATAAAATACAAAAGGCACGAAATACAACAATCAAAAGTGGAAAATATGAAAAGAAAAGAAAAAAATACATAAATAGAAAAATACGTAACAATTACAGCAGTAATTTGAATTTTCTAAAATTAACTTTTTAGCAGAAACTGTAATAGGCGAACAACGTGTATATTATGTTAATTAGACTCTTAATTAACAAAAGAAGCATTACTATTGACTGTGATTATTTTTCTTTCTCAAAGAAAAAAATCGCCACGGAGTCTATTGATTGTAATCTAGAATACGAAAAGTGGGTACGGTAGTTGTGCTTGATTTGGGTTTGCTTACACGTTGATTCATGGAAGTTTCTTGTATGCTGTCCAGATTTCCTCTTGTGGCTTTCTTGTGATTGACCAGCTTCTCCCGATTCATTGGCGAGCCTAAAATCACCAATATTGCCACACCATGAACCTCACGTGTTTATTTTTTTCAATTTTAATTTTCATACAAAAGTTTATTTATTTTTATTTTAATTCAATCAGACTCCGAAGTTGGCAGAAATAAAGAGATTAATCCATGATTATTCATGAATTCATTGAAAAATTATTCATGGTAATTCTAATTCTTTTTTTTCTATTATTTTTTTTATCTTTTACATTACACTTTACTTCAAGGTTTCCATATTACGTATATCATTCATTGCTCTATGCGTATTTCAAGGATGAAAAAACATTCCTAATACATTACATGCAAATTCTCGATTTAATATATGTCTACTGAAGAAAAAAATACAATTGTTTATGCCCCTAATTAAGTTTCTTCTCAAAATATTTATTCTGAATACTGAATTTTCAAAATTATTTACCTTTATACTAAATAAATAAAAAGTAAAATAAAATTAAATAAATACGACAGACAATAAAAATGAACAAAATATTATAAAATGGAATGACAGTAATAATAGAAACCTTTCAATAAAGTGTTATTGTTAATTAAGCATCTAGTCCAGTCGCCCTGTGAAAAAAGTAGTCATTTTTTGCCAAAATTGATACCTGAAGTCTGATTGTGGATTCATATAGTGTGGGGTGGTAGTATGAATATGTATATGTTTCCCACTCGAGATTTCTCATGCTGCGCGTTATAAACAATTTTGAAGGTTCCGAAAAACAGTTTTTTGATGACCGTTCTTTCCCATCAAATTATAGGGGAAAAAGTTGTGAATAAAAGTTATAGAGCTCGAAAATACCTTTAAAATGATGGGTCATATGTTAAAATTGGTCCATTTGTTTACTTGCAAATGAATTTAAACCACTAAAAATGGCACTTTCTTATTTGTTTAATAACTTGAACAAAAGTTAACAAATTCTTTCTATATTCTACAAAAATATACCTCTCAAGACCCTTAAGACATATGCCAAATTTGAATCCGATTCGATAAATTGTTTATCAGAAATTCCATTTGTTAACTAAAAACATGGTTTTTTAAAATGGAATTTCTACATTTTTGGCAGGATGAAACTCAATTTTTTTTGTTGGGTTCTCTTCATGAAATGCCAATCTATCAATCACAATTTGTAACAAATTGAATTTTTACAAAAAAACTAGTTTTTGGGGGGGAGAAATTTTTGGCTTATAAACAAATGAACACTACATCAACAATTTTTACTTTAACAATTTGGCATAAACGCCATTTGATTACTTATTCTTTTCTGCAAATTTTGCAAAAAAAATTTTGATCTAGGTCAAAAGGGGGGGAAGATAATTTTTTTTCAAAAAATTCCTGAGCCTTTAATTATTAATATTTTTTATTTTTTTTATTATATTTGTTTAGTTGATTAGTCATACTCATTATAAAAAAATCAATCTAAACATCTAAATTAATTTGCAAGTAAACAAATGGACCAATTTTAACATATGGCCCATCATTTTAAAGGTATTTTCGAGCTCTATAACTTTTATTCACAACTTTTTCCCCTATAATTTGATGGGAAAGAACGGTCATCAAAAAACTGTTTTTCGGCACCTTCAAAATTGTTTATAACGCGCAGCATGAGAAATCTCGAGTGGGAAACATATACATATTCATACAACCACCCCACACTATATGAATCCACAATCAGACTTCAGGTATCAATTTTGGCACGAAAAAACACAGGGCGACTGGACTAATCATTAAAATATTGTTTTCATTGCGAAAGCGTGTTTTAAATTTGACAATAATTATAATAAATGATTGTGGAATTTCGTGAGATTGATAATAATTTAATTAGAATTTTAAATTGACTCTTGAACGTGAGGCTTGTGATTTCAAAAACCCTCTACCCTGTTGAATCTAAATTTACTGATTAAAAAAATTTCCTACTTATTCTAAAATTGTTTTTCTGAAAAAGAGGAAAAAAAACTTTCGCCCAAGCTTACGATGAATATTTAATATTAATCTACTAAAAAATTAGTGTTAAAATGTCATGCAAAGATTTCAATCAATTTTTAAAGAAAACTATAATTTAATTGCAAAGTTGTTTGTATAAAATATAATTTTACTTAAAAATTAAATATCAAACTTTTATTTCGTAATTAGAGGTAAAAATTTATATTGCAAAAAATAAAAATAATTTTCAATTCTCATCAAAATTTATTTAATTTTACCTCTAATTAGAAATTCTGCAAGAAGAAAAAATTGTGTTAAGTGTAAAATTTTCGAAGAAAGAAGAGAAATGTTTTTTTCTTACCGATATAGCTGAGAAGAACAGGCAAAAATATGAGTCCATGTGCTGCTCCAAAGAGCACAATGCCTAAATACATTCTAAAGTAGAATACCTAAAAAATAGTTTTTGTTAATTTTATGTTTTTTCAATAATTTTAAAAGTAGTTAACTTATGTTTTTTTGTACTCTAAATTATCATTAGAAATCTACCTTGAAAATTTGACTTTTTGCGAAACCTAAAACAATGATTCCACCGAATTTCGTCAGTGTAATTCCACTGAATACCGAACTCCCCATGTTCGTTAGAGCATCCGCCACCCTATCGACTCGTGTTGCTTTCACTGACACAGAGAAGGAGTGCACTAAATGACTACAAAATTCTACGGCGATGCCGACCGCCTGAAAGAAAGACAGAAGCAAACATTCGTTAATTCCAATTAAAAAATAGAAGAAGAAAATACATTTTGTATAAATGGAAAAATTTTGAAATTAATCGTTATCCTTAAGTATAATATGAATAAAAATATGAAATAAATAAGAAATAAAGCAAATAAAAGAGAAAACAATTAAAAAATATGAAAATTAAAGAAAAAAAGAAAAAGAAAAAGACTTACCATAACTAAATTAACAAGCGACACTGCGTTAAGAGTAATGTGCCACCAGTACATAAGACCTCCAATATTAACAACAATCATTGTAATTGTAACAATGACAACAATTGAGGAAAATATATCGAGACCCATTAATAAAAATGTGACAATAAATATTGCTAGTAATGAAATACCAATACTTTTAATAGTATCAGGCCACATTGTTAGATATTGTTCGTAAAACACGTAAAATACACTGTATGGAAAAACTTCAACTCTCGTTGTTTCATTCCATTTTGCAAGATTATTGTTAAGCATATCCGTTATGTTTGCCGATATTTCACGTGCAGCTCTCATTGATTCATAATAATCAGACGATGTTTTTAATATTGAATGATAGGCCATAAAATATGAGGCGTCAACATTTGATCTATGTGTTTTTTCATTTGTATAATAATTAACAGCGTGTCCATAAGCAGCATGTCCACCTTTTGCACAACTTGCGTCCGGATTGTCCTGCAGGAAGAATGAAATGTACTTTTCAAAATCGTTCGTTGTCGGTCGATTGTACATGTTCACCGATATACTGCAGGCTTTACATTCTGACGAGTAACCTAGATAAAATAAATTTAGAATTTAGAAAAAAGTACAAATTCAAAAATTCCAATTTGCAATTTTAATTGGAATTTTTAATTAGTAAATGTACTGTTTAATAGAATTTTAATTAATATTTGCAAATTTTTTGTAAAAATGTGAATTTCAATTCTTAGCCGGCCGCTGATTTAATTTATGGCGCTTTTTTCAGTCTTAGAGTCAATTTAGTAAAACTAAAGGCGCAGATACAACTCGGTGGCTGTCTGGCTGCCTGCCATGAAGATACAAAAATCGTCGATTATTTAATTCAGTGTTTCGAAAAGTAAATTATTCAAAACTTCAATAACTTGTTGAATAAATATTTAAATACTTGTTATTTATTTTTCAACGGTAATTCAAATTTATTAAAATTCAATTTCGTTGTCCCCTCTAATAGCGGAGACTCAGTAAACGCGAGGACAACGACAGTCACGCTTAAATATTATATTTTTCCATTTTCCGTTTGTCTATTAGCATCAGTATACACAAAGATATTTCCTATTGCATAAAAGATTGAATATCAAAGAAGACACCCTTTCACTTCTTTGACTCGCATTTGGAAAAAATTAACTAAAAATCCATACTAAAATTTATAATTATCTCTTACAAATACTGCAACAAAAATTAACTTTGATTTTACAATTTGCAAACTTTTATTAAAAATCCCTAAAATCTGAAAATTAGGGGTAAATAGAAAAAGCAGAAATTTCAATTTCAAAAAATATTTCGTAATTTTTTGCAAATAATTTGAAAAATGTCCAAAAAGTCATAGTATCCGAGGCCTTAATTACAGTTTTTTAAATAAAAAATGTGTTGTATACATACTGCTATGTGGACAGAAGGATCCATTGGTTTTTGACATTTTGCAACACGATGGTAAAAGAGACCAATCGAAATAATCGTCAAGCCATGACGAAGCGGGTTTTGCTATGTAACTTCTGCAAAATTAAATTATTTTCCTAATAAGTTGAATAAAACTTAAATTAAATACTTGTATAATAAATGAAATGAAAATTTAAATAAAATGCAACAAATGAATTAATGAAACAAAAATACTTACGTATTTGGCTGTTGAGAAGCGGTAAAAATTTGCGTCGTGACTGAATCTAGATTGCAATATTGACCGCTACAGACCAGATTTTGTGTTCTTGTGTCCGAATAGTTTAAACCTCCTTTCACCACAAAGTACATTGGCGGCCCGATAGACAAGTAATTGTTGAGATACTGATAAATCAAAAAATTAAATTGTTAATACAGAAATGACATTATTTATTAAGTACTACATTTATACTACGTTACATACCTTGAAATATTTAAGTACAAAACTGTCTTCTGGCATCGAGAGTTCCTGATCCAATCCAATTTCAATGTGCGGCACCATGGCAACACTGGTACAGAGCCAACCGAAGAAAACAATCATAACACCAGCTCGCACCCATTTTTTCATTAAAAGTGGAACGTAGGCGACTTTGAAAATTTTGTACAATAATCCATCGACCACTTCCTCGCCACTGTCTTTTTTCGACCCGCGAATAAAGCAGCAAACGTCTAATCTGTTATTCTAGAAATGGAAAAGTATTTATTTCATCGACATTCATTCACTTGAAATTAAATCAAAATTAAAAAATAAAAATTATTAGAAAGTAAAAACTTTTTAAACCATTTCTTAAACTTAAAATTAAGTAAAAATTTCAACCATAGAAAATAGAATAAATAAAGATAATTATAGAAAGTATACCTAATAAAACGAATTTGAATTTAATCATGTAGGATATAATAAGAATTGAATAATAATTTATAAAGATTAGTAAATGGACGTAAACTTACAGTTTGCCGGAACGTGTCCAGCGTCAAGAGACTGACGAAGCAAGTGATTTGAAGAAGAAAATCAACTAAAAGCGCCATTCCAGCATATAGAGCAAACGCCCTAACAGCCGGCATATCGGAAAGACTTCCTATTAACAAAAAATTAAAAAATATAATACAACAAAATTAGGAACCACTCAAAACAATAAGTAAACTATTATTTTACAATAAATTTTTAAAAAGTTGAAAATTTTTGACATTTTCATCATATGAAAAAGTGTTTCTTTATAAACAAGAAAACAAAACTGAAATATTCCAAAAGAATGCAGAATACTGTAGAGAATAAAATAATTTGCAAAATATTCAGCAAAGAAATATCCTTAAATTTCTGAACGTTCAGAACTTATGGATCACTATGCAAAGAATAGAATAATATTGCATTATTAAAAAAATTGAAAAAGGAAAAAATGGTAGAAATAAAGAAAGTACATAGATAATTTACCAAGGAAGAAGCAGCAACTCTCGGAGACACTTGTCAATAACATACTGGGTCCAACTTGACCAAGAGTTCGTCCAATATGTTCAGGTATCGATTCATTTGGTCTTCTTCCTTCCCTTTGATTTGTTTGCACAAGAATGAAAATATTATCAACACCGACAGCCAACACTAAAAATGGAATCACTTCGATGATAATTAATGTCGCTGGTACTCCGATAAATCCGAAAATTCCAACAGAACAAATCACCGATGCCAGGACAATTAAAACACCTCCCAAGCCGAGCGTAATTTTCGAATCGTACTGAAATTAAATTCAAAAAATCCCAATAATTCTCTTTCACTATTCATAATTGCAATAAATTTAATTTCTTTTGATTAAACTCATTTTGCTATTTAATTTATAAAAATAAAAATTTGAAAAATAAACTCACTAATAGATGACTGCAATTTCGAATTTGTCCCAAAGAGACGGCAATGTAAGCGAACATGATTAGGTAGGAAACAAGAATTGTTAGAATATCAGACTGTGATTCACGATTTAATTCATCTTCGATCGAACGCTCAGAAGTAAATGCAATGTCCATGTACGCTGGCTTTTCCGTTTGTGTCCAATTTTTCATAAAACTGATGTACCTAAAAAATTAAAAATGCATTAAATGTCGGTTTTTGTTCGTTTCAATAATTTTTTCCTTTCGCCATTTACCTTCAAATCAATTCGTTTCTCATCTTTATTAACTTGTAACTCTATTTTTTCTCCCTTTATTCAATAAACAAAAAGTTTTGAAAGTTTATTATTAATTCGTTTGCTAGTGTCGCAAAATTACAGTAATAAAAATTTCGTTCATTTGAACGTTCAAAACTTTATGACAATTTATTTAAAACTTACAATTGCCTAGCGCTCTATTCCACTTATTGTTATTATATAAATTCACTTATTAATTAACTATTTTCATTTAATACTTTTTAAAATTTTAACAAAAATTCCTTGAAAAGACTGAATTATTTTTAAAAAATTTCAAAATAATTCAATTCCTTTTAGAAGTTTTAATAAAATTTATTTATAAAAACTTTTATAAAACTCTTTGAAATAATTCATTTATATATATATATATATATTAAAAAAAAAAAAAAAAAGTAAACAAAAACAGCGAACAGATTATCGGAATACAACGATTATTAATATAGAGATTTACTTTTTCCTCCAATTCAATTAATTTCGAATCTTTATTAACTTTTGTATTTTCCATTTTTCTTTAAATCATTAAAGTTAAAAACTTACTTTTCCTCCCATTCCATGGCAGCTTGAAGTTTCGTTTTATTATGATAATTGTTGACAAGGAAAGTTAAAATAATCGCTGTCGCTTTCTCGTACGGTGGATCGCGAAGATTTTCTCCCCTTTTAACAAAACCACCGACGGCAATCGCCGGTTCCACTGGTCCACCATAAGGTGCCAAACAATTCAAATTGTACGGATTCCTGAAAAAAGAGTTTCAATAGATTCTTTCCATATTTTATTTTAATACATTTATTTTATTTCACAAAGGAATTTTAATCACCCTTTGATATAATTTTTTGCATAAATAATAATTGGAATACCTGCAAAAAGTAAAAATAAATTTCCTCCAAAAGATAGAAACTTACTGTGTACATTCCTTAAAGTGATCCAAATAATTAACAACAAATCCATTCTTATCCTCTGAAGTTTCATTAAATGTTTCCAAATCGTCTTGATAATATCCCCAGATACTTTGAATTGTACATTTTGAGACAGTGGTTGGTCCTGAATATGGACTTGTCAATGGGGCAAAACAAATATCGGCCAATGTTCGATTATCAGAAATGACAATATTCTTGATTCCCTCTTGTAGTTCGTAAACTTTTTTCAAAAAATCAGCATGAAATACAGGACCATAGGTTATTGGGCCATTCGATGTATTATGCACGATCTAAACAAAAGATGAGAATAAAAATCATTGTTTGTTCTTTTTCTTGCTTCCTTTCTTTTAAATTGACATAAATTTGAAAAGAATTAAATTAGAAATGATTTTTACCGGCGGTAGTCCAATTGACGTGATGATAATTTGCTCGTTTCGATAAAAAGGTTCGAAATGACTGTCAAAAAATTCCCTTTCAACGCGTGATCTTGAATTTGGTGATGCCCATAATTCAACTGGATCTGTTGTCACTATTATGTATTTTATTCCGTGACCCAAGGTCACGATAAAGATGAATCCCATAAAGAGAACGAGCCACGGACGTGACGCACAAGCTGAAAAATTATTCAATTCAAATTATTCAGTTTTTTATTTCTTCTAAATTCTCGTTTTTCAAACTATAGACGAAAGAAAAAAGTGAAAAACGATGACAAATAAAAAATAATAAAAATTAGGTATTAAAAATTAAAAGTGTGAGGAATAAGATATGTAAAAACCTGGAGAATTAAAAAAATTTTAAGTAAAATTAAAATTAATAATAATAAATAACAATAGAATAATAAAAATAAGTAACATAAAATAAATAATAACAAAAATGTTAATAGAAAGAAATTTGTCTTGAATAATAATGAACATAATCCATAAAAATAAGGAAAAAAACAAAATTAAATTAAATATTTAAAAAAAAATCTCACCGGTGCCCCAAGAGCAGAAAAATTCTTGCAAGAATTTGTCAGTTCCTGCGCCAAGACGTTCCAAGAATGTTGACTGCTCATCTTCAAAAGTACTTGGTAAATCGTCAGCAGATATGACACCTATAAAAATTATTTCGCAGAATTAAATAAAATTAATGTCATGAATATCAGCCGAAAAGCGACGACTACATAAAACACATAAAGCATTTTATTTACAATTTTTAGAAAAAAATTAAAATTGTAAAAAAGCCAACATTTTGAAAAAAAGAACAAGTAACATTAATTGATGAAAACAAGTTTCTATAACGAGAACAAAGTGTGTATTTTTAATTATTATGACAGAAAACATTGACAATAGCACATTTTTTTTCTAACAAACTAAAAATAAAAGAAGAATTCATTTTTAATTTAAATTTTAATAACGAATTTCT
The DNA here is from genome assembly GCA_032872475.1 of Leptopilina myrica (nomen nudum). Taxonomy (NCBI): domain Eukaryota; kingdom Metazoa; phylum Arthropoda; class Insecta; order Hymenoptera; family Figitidae; genus Leptopilina; species Leptopilina myrica (nomen nudum). The sequence goes on from CM065460.1 coordinate 10,229,136, forward strand.
CATTTCCTTAGAAAATCGATTTTTTAGTAAAAAAGAAAAGAAAAAAATTTAATTATTTACAATTTTATGGTAATAATAATAATTATCTTTTTTGTACATTTTCAATATTATTATTATTATTAATATTAACGTGTTATTTATATAAATTTATAAAACAGAAAATTTCAATAATTTTACAATTTGTTAATGAATTTAGTAATTAATTTCTTTTTTCTACTTTGTATATGTACGTCTAATGTGAAAAAGTACAAATAAATAATTCATATGACAACAATTAATTAAAATGATAAAAATTTATAACTTATTTATAACAAAAAAAAATTCTTAATTAATTTCTCGATCGATAAACATTTTTTTGTGAAAAATAAATTTTTTAAGGAAATTTTATTTTAGTAGTTCGTCAAAAAAAAAGAAAAAACACGAGAAAAAAAATATTCAAAAATTGCAATTATTGTTAATTACTAATCATAAAACATGAAAATACATAGTTTAGGAAAAATCTATCCTACAATTGTTTGAAAACAAAATTAATGAGCAAAGTGAAAAATCATATATAATTAATTGCAATTCTTAATTTATGACTCAAGTTACCAACATTGGTTGAACAAAAAAAATTTTCTTAATAATCACTAACTATTAAACACTGACGTTAACAAGTCATGCCTTATCCAGAAAATGCTAAAGATCAATTTGATTTGAAAGTAAAAATTTATTAAACAAATATGAAATAAATATTTCATTTACTCTGTTTGAATAACTTTTTTTCTTAAGAAAAACGAATTTTAGTGAAAAAAAACAATAAAAATCAGATAAACATTATATTTCTACACAGAATTTTTTTATAATTAAATTAAATATGAATAAAAAAATGAACTTTTCAAATAAAAAGGAAAAATTTCTTCTTGTAAATTTGTAAATAAAGTAAGCCCTTAGAGGGTTTAAAAAAATAAATAATTAAATATACATAATATGAATTTTATGATAAAAAGAAAATTATTATACTAAATTTAAAATAAGCAAAATAATTTTTTTAATTATTATACAAAGAAAAGAATTTAGAAATTAAAAGAAGATATTTGTCGTTTTCATCAGTACAAAGGAGAATGATCAAATTACGCACATATCATTTATGAATAAAACATAATAAACGATTAAAAAAATTCAACTCCTAACTGAAAATATTCCGAATTGATATGCAAATGTTTCTCGAGCTTATCAGTTAAGACAAATAAGTCATATTCATATCTGTGAATCATTCATTTCAAGGGGGTAAAAAAAGTTGTCCACTGCATCGTTTTTATTAAGTGAACTATGAATTAATATTCACTTTTAATCTAAAAGAATTTAATTTTTTCGCCTTACTACAGCATGATTTTTTTAATTTGGGTTTCAAGGAATCGTTTTTTAGTTATTTTAAAATAAATAACACATGCAATTCATGCTTAATGCGAGAAAAAAAAATTTTGACTAAAATTTTTCTTATCAGAGAAAGATAATTTTTGATATGAGGAAAATTTTTAATTTTTGTTAGTGAAGATTAATTTGTTAATTTTTTTTGTTGTTTTTTAGCATAGTAAGCGAGAGACATTATAATGTGTGTGTGTAGAAGAAAGAAGCGATAGAACATTCACGCATTGTGTTTGCTGGGAATAAAAAAAAATGACAGATCAGTGACATACTGGAACGTTTTGATTGTAGTGGACTGTCTTCTTGATCAGCTGCAAGAGCAATACGAGCACTATCTCCAGGATGATGAAGTCCAGCGGCTAGACGCCTACCCACTTGCCTTCCTACTTCTTCCCCTCGTGCAACTATACACATCACATTCCCATTCATTCACAATAAGACTCCAAAAAATTATATTTCCAATTAACAATAAAATAGTCATTAATTACAGAGTACTATGTTATAAAAATAGTATTCTCAAAAAGCAAAATTTTATAGATATTATTGGAAAAAAATTATTTTTTCAATATTTTCTCTTCTTTTTCAAAAGAGCTATTCGATTTTTGAAAAACAAATTCATACTTTTAAATAATGTAGTTCAATATTCCATTAAATTAATTATAAAAAGTAATTTAATTAAATAATAAAATTTAATTTTCCAGTTAGTTGAACTTATTTAAATTTTTTGTTTCTCTCTATTGTTTAATCAAATTAAATTTGGCAAATAATTGAAAATTAATACAATTTGTTTGTCTTGAATATTGAAATCTAATAAAATTAAATTTAAAAATATTGAAATTCCAACGATTTTTAAAATATTTCAACAAAGGAAGTTAGAATAACGAAACTATAAAATTGAAATTAATATAAAAAATATCGCAAGATATAAAATCTATGAATCATAAACAAAAAGAGAAAAGATTAGATAAATTCCTGAATAAATTTTATTGAATACAAAGAATAAAAATATTATTTAAAGAAATAAATTTATATTGGATAAAAATTAAATTGGAGAACCTAAATAGAAAAAATTAAATACAAGAAACTAATGAGAAAACAAGAATTAAAAAAATTAAACAGAACAAAATTTAAATAGAAATTTTCAAGAAGTCAATTTTGTTAGAGAGAAAAATTAAGAAAATAAAAAAAAGAACAAACCACAACCAAAATATGGTTTTTTTGTTGTTGCAAAATTTCCACCACCTTCCATTCTTTTTCATATATAAATAATTGTTAATTACATTCTTAATCCCTTAACCACGCTAAAGTAGGCGGTATTATTCATTTATTTCAATGACTGACATTTAATTCTAATTGAATGAATCACGCTAATTATAATAGAGTTCACAGGGTGAAAATAGATATATATATATATAAAAAATATATATGTGTGTATATAGAGCTGAAAGAAATAATTTGTCATAAAATTTTGTTATCAACATTTTGAAGAGATGTAAAACTCGTGTAATTATTCATTACTTTGGAATTTTCAACACTCAAAATTAATATTTTTGGTAAATAAGGAAAAATTAGTATATTTAAATATATCAATTTTCTAGTTGAATAAAAAAAAGGAAAAAACTATAGAAACTACAAAAGATGGATTAATATTTCATTTCAAGTGACAATTTACAAGATGATGTAATAATTCGGAGTATTTATTTGGAATTGCGTGACTTAAGTAATTGACGACTTTTCCAATATTGACGTCGAGAGCGAAAGATGCGAATTATATTTTAATCACCGATTATCAAGATTTTTTAAAATTATTATATTATGTTGATTGTTTCCTCATGAAGGAAGCATTTTTCATTTGTAATAATTTTTTTTAATTAGTTATTTACTTTGATTATTCTTTGCTTTTTTACATCTTGAAACTATTTTTAATTTCTTTACATATCTTATGTATTTTTTGCTTTTTTTATTCATTCAAATAGTTTTATTTTTACTTTTATCTGTTATTTAACTAATGAAGAGGTTTTTTTTTAACTTTTTATAATTTTGCTTTTTCGAAACTAGTTTTTACTTTTTATTATATGTAATATGATTAATTTATAATATAAAAAATTTATTATTTTTCTTCTGTTATTAAATAATTTATTCTCATGGTAAAAAATCCATTGAAGAAAATATTTTTAAAATATTCAATTTTAAAAATTGAAAATGTTAGTTCGAGATAATGAAGGAGATAAAGAGTTTTTTTTGAATGACAGAGCAAAAAAATGTCAAATCGGGAACCAAATGTTAATGTATCATTTCTGCAAGTATTTGTTTCTCTCTCCATTATCTTTTAAACGTGAACTTGGAAATCTTGGTTTATAATGAACGATCAGTGATGATCTTTTGAACCGCGAGGTATTTAATCAAGTTTCATATTATATAAGCAATGACTTACCAATTTGCTTCCTGTTACTAAAGCAGATGATCGAGAGTAGAAAAAGAGTTGATCCAGAGATGAAAATAATTATCATAATTACTCCATAGCCATCGAAACCGGCTAAAGTGAATGGCTTTGCTCTTGGTGGTGGGGGAGGTGGCACTGGGCAACTTGCCTCGCAGTCCACGCAACTGCACGCCGGCGATTTTGACTGAAAACAAATTTACGTTTTGTTATTTTCTTTTGTACGTACGTTATCGTTACAATATTAAAATAATATTGAAAGTTAAAATGTATTTTCGAATAAAAGTTGCTTTTTGATACTAAAACAGGTAATAATTGAAAAGTAGAAATTTATAATAAATTGAATTATATTTTAGATTAAAAGTAAAAATCTATTTCAATCAAAAGTTAATTGATATATATTTAATATACTTTCGAGTGGAAAATAAAATTTTAATTGATTTTCGGATGAAATTTAAAGTACCTATATGTTAATTAATTTTAAATTGAAATTAGTCTTGAGTGTAAATTTGCCTATTATCGATTAAAATTTATATAAAAAAATGTTAATTTTTTAAAAGAAATTATTCTCTCACATCCAGAGGTTGACTGCATGGCGTAACTTTTGGATCCATTGGTTCAAAACCATCCTCATTGTAGTCGACTGTCTTGTAAGTGATTTGGAAAGGCACATAAATATTTGACGCATCACCCAAAAAGTCAAACCATCTCTTTGCGCTGCATCTACTTGCACCCCAATCTCCACACATCATGTCCAATGCTAATTGTCCGGTGCTTGGCACCGAGACTTTATTACACGAGTTGAACGTGCCATTAATGTATTTGTTTGTTATATAAACTTCTATTCCATTTATGTAGGAAGTATCTGAAAAAAGAATGAATAAGAATCGAATTTCGTTAGTCTCGCTCTACTTTCACATCGATTTTCAATATATGTATTCATTTTTCAAACAATTATTCACAATTGAAAACTTATTATTATTACTTTCTCGTAGAGAATAATTTTAAAGGAAGACAAATTTTTTTTACTTGGATTTTATCTTTATATTTTTTATTATTTTTTCTATTCATTTACTTATCAATTTCTTTGAACTTACTGTTTTTGTTTTTCAATATTTCTGTAACGTTAATAAACGTTGATTGCTGTGGACTGCATGTGAATTCACAAAAATGTTTCACTAAATTATCAAGACAACTGGGACATCGTTGGAGAAAATTTGCCGCTAAATTAATATTATTATCCAATGTTTTTAATTGGTTTGTATCGCAACATGTTTTTACTTCATTTTGCATCATGTGCGGACAATGTTTCCTCAAAAGATTTTGTCCCTCTTGATTCAGTGGTTGTGCTGGACCTGTATTTGGACAATTTTGTTTGCGATTGAAATCATCGAGATTACATTCGCCATACCAAATACAGTGGCCATCATTTTGCGCCTTTACCTAAAACAACAAAAGAATCATTTTATTAATAACAATGACAGAATCATTTTTTTTAAATAAAAAAAAACTATTTAAATTTTTACACATACAAATTTCTAAAAATTTCCTACAAAAAAATAATATATCAGCAAAAGAAAATTTATAAATAATATATAATTTAAATATTAGAATATCAATACAATAATCAATATAATAATATCAGAAAATGCAAGTAAGAAATAAATAAACAATTGATTTCTAAAGTTGATTAAATATTACATCTTTCAAGACAAAATTTTAAAAACCTTCCAGATAAAAAATTTAATAACAAACGAATATGAATATGATATTTGGATATTAAAAAAACGTTCTCAATGCAGAAAATAAATTTCATGGAAACATTTACACAACTAAAATTTCTTAAGGTCAATCTCTCATTTCTTTTTCGATGAAGCTATTTTTGTAAACTGGAGGAATGCAACGTGTTGCAAAAACACTTTTGAAATTGACACCCTGGGATTTGTAATTTTTATTAATATAGAAATAATTTCTTTTCTCTCTTTTATTTCCTTCCAAGACAATTTGAACCGAATTTTAAATAATTATTATAATTATATATTGTTTAATCAGTACTTGTTATCTTTTATTGAATATCAATTTAACGTTTCATTTATATTCAGAAATCATCCACAAGGTTATAGAGTTCAATCAATGTAAATAATAGAAATAAAAACTTCATATTCGCAATTTAATATAATTTTCATTTTAAAATATTCAGTCGGTAAACTTTTTTTTCTTTTTCTTTCAAAATAATAACTATAAGTGAAATACATGAAATACCATTTTCTAATATATAGATAAATACAGATAAATGGATATTTCACTTACAATGAAAGCAATTTTTTGCAAAAAAATAAACAGTTAGAAAAAATTTATCTTGAAAAATAAAAATTATATATTTTTAAAGTTATAATGCAGTAGTTTTTTTAAACATAAAATTTTATTGTAAACATTAGAAGAAAAAAAATTATTTCTAATCGTACTTTTGTTTTTATAAAAATTGTTTAGCTTTTTAAAATTGACGTTTGAGACAATGAATATTTAACATTGCCAACTTATCGAGTTAGATTATTCAGGAAGGGTGTGAAAGGCATAATATAAAAAAAGTTAGAAATTCGATTAAATCTTTTCATATGATAAGAATGTTTGAATCGATCAGACACCTGCGCCCTGGAATTTAAAAGAAAATGACTAATGAGATCTAAATATGTGACTAACAAACAAACAAGATAATATTTATCTTGTATTATAAAACGTCTCACTTTAGGATGACAATAAAGTTTCTTTTCACAAAATCAATAAAAGAAAACACGAATACAAAAAATCCTACTATTCTCATCGTTGTTTTTATATTGAGAGAATAAGAATTTTCTCTAAAGAGAAAAGAATATACAAATCTAAAATATTTTAGTTGCAAACATGATTACTAATAATATCCTAATTATATTTCTTAATTATATCTAAAGAAGCCTTTACAAGGGCATATAATTAAATTTAATAAGCCGACTGTCAATTTAGATAAGTCCTCAGACGTTCCAAGCATCTGACGTCATTCCAAATTTTTTTTCTATACTTCTCAGAAATCAACAAAACGAACATTTTCGGGGGTGGGGCATATTAAAGTTAAAACACAAGAACAATTTTGCAATTCTCTGCACGAGAATGTATTGTAATGAAAATAACACTTACCGTTGTTGCAATAACAAATAAGAGGAAAAAAACTAAATGCGACACGGCCATCATCGAAATAGTTCGTCGAAATATGATCGCGACCATCGCGATCAAACCTCGCACACACCTAATTTATTTTATTTTTTACTACGAGAATTCCAGCTTGATGCGCCACACACTACCCGTTCGTTGTGATATGTATCAACGGTTCCACCTTCCACGATATAATGTCCAGTCTATTGAATTATCGGTGCCGGAAAGCCACCACTTTATGTTTCACAACCTTCTCGTTCTCCAAGTGATGTATGACTAATGTAAATTGTAAATGTTGTAAATGTATATACAAATTGTGCAAAGTAGTTTGCAACCTTGTTACTTGTCAAGTGTGTGGTGACGACATGTCGCATTCAGGATCGTAATGTAAACTTTCTCCCTTCGATTTTTTCAGATTTCTATTTTTTGTTTCTATAATATAAATACTTGACTTTTTCTTATATTTAAAAGAGGCTCCTTTTTTATTTACAGTTTTATTTTTGAATTTTTATCTACTATTCAGTTAATCTATTTTGTTCATTTAATTAATATTATTTTGTACAAACATTCAAATAAGGCATAGGGCGCCAATGATTTATTCTCCGCTATTGAGCTTGGATGACAGGTGTTCGGAAATTTCCGCCAATTTTCGTAAAAGGAAAGGTTAACCACGAATAAAATCCAAGAAACGTTTTTTTTATTTGGTATTTTGACCTTGTTTTCGGGTTCATTACAAAATTAATTATTCCTTGAATTCTTCCTTGATTCTTTATAAATAGATTTAGGAAATTTTATTTCCGAAATAAATAGTTTAAATACTAGTTTTCTAGTTTTTTAGAATTTCTTAAAATTCTACAAGAAAATTTTTGTGAAGTGTATGAAAAAATAGCAATCGAAGTATTTTTGGAAATGGGGAAAGTTAATTACGACTCTATTTATTTTTTAACTAAATATATTTTTAAATTTTTTAAAAATCAGAGGGATGAACAAATCTGTGATTGGTTGAATGAATTAACTGTTACACATGCGCAGTTGATTTGATAGTGCATTATTTGAGAAGTTTGAAATATTTCCCTTTCTGGTTGTTTTGCAAAATATTTATCTATTTTTAGTTTACAGCGAGTAAGTTTTTGTTATTAATAATATACTATCGCTCTGTGTTTTAATAATTAACTTTTTAAATATTATATTTTAAATTTCGCGCTAAAAGTGAAAAATGAAATTTTATTTCCCAACCCTGATATACACGTAATTATTGACAATTGAAAGTTAGGTTATGGCGACTGTCATTGTTGTCGCAGATAAACAATTAATTAACAAACAGGAACGTCTTTTGACAGTCATTATTTTATCTTTACTAAAGAAACGTCTGTTTTTTATATAATTAAACATGAAAGAGGATAACGAAGCAATTGGCATGACAGAACTTCCAGGTACCTATCTATCGTGATTGATCACTATTTTGTTATTATTTTTTACCAAATGGTTTAATTTTTTCTTTCATCATAAGATGCAATTTTTAAAATTATTATTAAATATCAACAATTTAAACATTAAAAAAAGAAATTGTAAAATTATTCTTTATTTCATGAAGTACTAGAAATAGAACATCTATTTTATTCTTTTTTTGCTACAAATGTGTTAATTAACTGTGTTAATTAATTATCAGTATTTTCATACTAATCCATGTATATAAATATAATGAGGTCAGGATCTGGTTTAACTTCGAGTATTAAAAAATTTAATACCGAATGTATTAAAAATTGTCATATTTAAATTGATTATTTCTATAAAGTAGTATTAATAACTGTTTAAGAAGATGAATTTTTACAATTTTTCAGCTGTGATTGGCGCTTTATTAGAGGTTTTATTAAATGACAAAAATGAAACTGTCGAACAATCTGTCACAGAATCAATTCGACAATTATCTGATGAATATCCTGCTGTTGTTATTCAGGCAGCTGTTTATTTTTGGGAACTTCATAGAAAGGTATAAAAAGAACTAGTGCGATTATTTTAATAAATTAAAAAAAAATGATAAAAAAAAATATTTGCAACTATTTTTGATAAATTATTCTTGCCATTTTTTCTAATATTAAAAATTACAGATCGGGAGATTTGACATTTATGTATTTTTTAGAATAAAAATTTGGAATAAAAATATGTTTATCTGAAATATTTCAGATGTCTTCGGATCAAACGATTTCCTTATTAAAAATAATGACTGAAAGTTTGAAATATACAGAATTTTTAGACGATGAATCAGCATCAAAAGTTGCTAAATTAGCCCTTGATGAACTGCATGGAGACATGGAAGAACAAGCCTCGCAATTACTGGTTGCATTGAGTAGAGCATATTGTAAACAAGCAATGAGTGATGTAATAGCCAGGTAAAAAGGAAGAAACAACAATTTTTTTAAAATTTCCAAAAAATAATTCTTTTTTCTTTTTAGATTTAGTTTATCAGAGATACCAAATGATGCTATTGTTAAAGTAGCAGGTTTAATTGCTGTCACTAATGCTAATGATACAATACCATATATTCGTATTTTTTTAAATTTATTAATGCCCGTAATGCATCGAATACACGACCAACATTTAAAAATTGCAATAAGCTTTAGTAAGTACTTTACAGTTCAAAATGAAACAGCAAATTTTATGTTTTATGTATGTATTTTATATTCATGTTTATAAATGATCCAAAAGTTTTGAACATTCAAATGAACGTTTTTGTATTAAAAATATTTTCATAAAATAAATTTTTAAAAACTTTAGAAATTATTTAAATGTTTAGAACTTTATTTATTTCGAATTTTCATAGATAATAATTTTTTATTTTTTTTAACTCTTTTCATAGCTCTTGGAAAATTTGCCGAAGCAATAAACGATTATTTTATAAATAATGAGGAGCCAAGAAATTCTGTTAATGAAGTTGATAATTTAAGGGAATCCTTACAAAATCTTGATGTTGAAATAACAATGATGAGAAATATGCTTTTTACAACCTTAATTGATAGTTGGTTGCGGGGCAGTCGTGATTCACAGATAATTGAAGGAATATTAATTACTATAAGTTCTCTTCTGCCTATTCTACCAAAAAATTCCAATCACAACGATACTGTCAAGTTAATTCCAATTCTTTTAAATCTTTGTAAAAAATTCGCCAATATTCGTCTGTCAATTACCAGGTATCATTATAAATTATTTATTCAAACATAGCAACTTTTATTATTTTTAAAATAAAATTCGCTATGTTCGAAGCAATGTTTTATAAAATAAAAATTAGTAAAATGTATTTTGAAAGTAGCAAAAAATTAAAGTTGAAAGTCTGTTTTTCATAATTGATTTGTTTCTGATTTATTGTAATTTATTTAACAGGGTGCTTTCTGTGATATCAAGTTCTGCTATAGAATCAGACAAGGAAAATTTGCGACAGTACTTGGAAAATATTCATCAAGTATTATTTGAATATGTTTGTATCACTCCGTTTACAGTAAATCGTGATACACTTTTAACGCACTATGAAGTTTTGAAATGCTTCCACGCAATTGTCGTTCTTTATCCCGAGGAAGGACTCGATAGGTATAATAAAATATTTTATATATTTTTTAATTCGTAACGTTTCAATAGGTACATTATTAATGTTATAAATAAAAATTTTATTTTGGTTTTGGTTCAAATTACTTTACTCTTATTTTATTCTAATCTTTATTTATTTATTAAAAATACATTTTATATGTCTACCTCACTCATTACAAAAAGATTTATAATGAAATTTGATTTTCAGAATTTTATCAAGTCTAAAGTCGCATTCTTTAACGATTCGCTCTCGAGCTCTAATGGTCCTGAAGCATTTGATAAACGCACTTCCTGAAGAAAATGATACGTCAATGCAGAGAATAGCTTTAAGCTTGCAAGACTCTCTTGGAGAAAGCAGCGCTCATCAAATGGTCGGTGCAATTGTCGCTTTGATGGCTCGACCAAATCTCTCGCTCCTTCCATCACAAAGAGCTACATATATTCGCTTTATGGTAAATATCGTAAATTATTGGTCTTTGGAAACAAAAATTCAAAATTTTTCTCTCCATTTATAGAAAAATGTTTCCTTTTATTTGGGAAATAATGATTTTCATTCAAGCTTAAAACTCAAGTAAAGTAAAAAAAATTGCAGGTAACAAATTGTGCAGCGAAAAACGAGGAGTCGCTCGCCTACGACGAAGCTCTCCATCTTTTGTCAAGCACTGTTGAAGGAGTTGAAAACTGGCTGTGGCCGTCACTAATCACAGCTTTATTAGATCCTCTTTGCAGTTTATCCGTAATTATGATTTATATTTTTCTCATTTTCTTTCAAACTTTCAATTTCATTCGTTTTAAAATTCAAAACATTAAAATGAAAATTATTTTAAAAAATTAGGAAATAAAAAGCAAACATAATTTTTTGACGTAAACATTCAATAAATTCAATTTAAGTTAGTTTGAAATCAAAATTTAAATATTATTAATATGTCACGTTAATTTTTTAATTTAAGTCCTTTTTATTTTGATAAGTTAATATTTATTTTTTCAACTCATACAGTGAAATTTTGAATTAACGGTTGTAAAAAAAATTTGCAGGCAAATTCTGTATTAAGAGCTCTCTCACCGCTCGCAGGAAAAGTAATTCGCGATGAAAATATTAATATCGTGCAAAAGGATTTTCCAAGTATAAAAGTACTTTGCCGTTGTCTCGAACTTTTGGAAGATAAAAAAAATCGAATCGCTGTTCTCAATTTTTTACGCTGTGCATCTCCACTGATTGGTCACATGCTTAAACCAAAATGGGACGTGAAATTACAGGAACTTATGGAAATACTCGAAGAGGAAGTGACATCACCGGTATCAATCGAAAGGTGAAAAATGATACTTTCTATAAAATTGTAAATAATAAAATTTCAACTTACTTAATTAATTACTAATTATTTTAATTTTTCCTACTCAGATCATTGAAATGGGAGGAAAGACTTGTAGAATTTTTAGAGGAGAGTGTTCAAGCTGAAGGTGAAAATTGGAGTAATAATTTGGCGGTTGAATTGGCAAGAAAAATAACTGCACCTCATATTGGACCACTATTGGGTGCAGTGACGGATGATGTGATTCATTTTAATACTTTAATTGCATTTTCACGTTTACACACCACGAATAATTCAGGTGAATATTCCCGAGCTATTGGTATCAGTGCGAAACGTCATTTGGAAATTGTTTTGAAATTAATGGAGGATTCCTGTGTTACTGAGGATTCACGCAAACAACCAGTTAAGCTATTGGGCCTTGTAAAGGATGTGAAGGCAACAATAACAGCTGAACATGCAAAGGCTGGGTTATTAAAGTGTTACGCCGAAATAATGCGAACAGGAAATCCAGAAGTTTTATACCCTGAAATTGAGAGACACATTTTGCCTTGGATTATTCGTCAATTACATGATTGTAAAGAAATAACGGCAAAAGAAGCGGGACTAATTGCTCTCGAGAAAGTGAGTTTTTCAATTTATTTTCATTTCGATAAATATATTTTGTTTACATTTTTTAATTAATTTATAAGTACTTTTAATAACAATTTATTCTTTTTTTGTAATTATTCATTCCTCTATAACTATAATTTTCTACTTTTTTCTAAAAATTAAAAACATTTTTTTTCGATTAGACCAACTTTTTTTTGCTTCCTCTCTAAAGGAAGCCTTGTAGTAATGTCGATTTTGGAATTTCCTGGAATCAAATATTTTGACAAATTTTCATATATTTCGTCAAGAGGAACAAATGGCCAGATGTATGTGTGTGTATGTCACCGATTCTTGTGGACAAATTTTCTCTTACACGTTTTGACGGATTTTTATTTTATTTTTTACGTGGGAAGAGGAAAATCTGCTAACCCTTGGAGGCCTACTTCCAAGGCAGATACCTGGAGCCCCGTTATGTGGGGGTAACCGCTCTTGTTCTGGTAAAATACGAAACTCGCGCGTAAGGCGTAGACGCGTAAAGCTATAGCGTTTGCGTATATGAGTAGACTATACGCATACACTAGCTTTACGCGTCTACGCCTTACGCGCGCGTTTCGTATTTGTGGAACCAGCATGAGAGCTGGAAATTTTCCTGCCTTTCCATTGCCAACAAGTCCATTGGCGGTAATCTAGCAAGCACCCGGAGAGCGCAGTCAGACACCGTTTTGAAGGCTGACGTTATTCTCCTTGCTGGCTCTCTTTGTGCCGAAAGGAGCCTGTCAGAGATGCTGTGGATCTTAAGGGCTGAGGCCCATACAGGGGCAGCAATAGCTGCTTTGATTGAACCACAGTCGCCACCAGTCTTCGTTTATTTTCCCTAGGGCCACCGATATTGGGCATCATCCTCGAAAGGTTTCCCATGCATTCAGTGGCTTTGAGCGTTGAGATGTTAATATGTTGGCCAAAACTTAAGCGTTTGTCCAACCACACTCCCAGGTACTTAAGCGTGTTTCCCCATACTACTTCAGATCCTCCTATCTCGATTTTCGGAGCTGTATAAAGTCTCCTGTCTGTGACGAGTAGAGCTTCGGTCTTTTCGAAAGCCATTTGCAGACCATGTCGGTAAAGCCAAAACTCAGCTCGACGCAGACTATCGTCAAGTTTTATTTTTAAAAGTTCTAGACACTCGTCGTACCATACCAAAAGCACGTCGTCTGCGAACCCGGACATGGACGTATCTTCAGGTAAGTCCAACCTTAGAAAATCGTCGTACATAACGTTCCAAATAGTTGGACCCACCCTTGATTCTGGGGAGCTCCGCATGTCATTTCCTCTTTGATATGCCATGCATCGCTCTCATACACAACCCATCTGTCGCTAAGATATTTTTCTATCATCCGCAGCAGATACGCCGGTACCCCTTTACGTCTCATTGACTCTACACAATTATCCCATCTCGCAGAATTGAACTTCTACTATCGATCGGCCTTTCCTAAAACCGAATTGATTCTCCGATAGGCTATTTTCGCCTATCAGGATTCCCTGAAGTCATTCCAGAATCATTCCCTCTAGAAATTTTCCCATCGTATCCAATAAACATATTGGTCTAAACGATGAGACTTTATCCAAAGGTTTATCCCCTTTTCTTAGGAGGACCACCTTCTGTGTTTTCCAGTCACTGAAGAACACTCCACTCTCAAGACATGTATTAAAGACTTCGAGAAGTAGTTCCGGATACACATCGACAACCTGCTTGAAGATCTCGTTGGGTTTTCCGTCCCTGCCTGGCGCTTTGTCACATCTTAACTTCTTTGCCACCTTCTTAAGCTCTTCAAGAGTGAAGAGCTCGTCCTTCCGGACCACACAAGAGGTATAGTTCTTCCTGGGGCCCGATTCCACATGGGGAAACAGCGCCTTTATAATCTATCGGACCCAGATCGGATTGTCAAGGCCAGGGATTTTTTGCCTCGATACTAATTTCTTAGTAACGACTTTATAGGCTAAACCCCAATGCATTGATTTTTCCTGTGGTCAGGACTGCCACACATCCAGCAAGCCGCTTTTCGATCCGGTCCTTTGCATCCTCCAGCCAGATGGCCGTAGCAAGGGCATCTAAAGCACCTCTCTACTTCCACCCTGGCATGGACTCTGCAGTTGACCCAGCCGATCTTAACCCGCTGACGGATTTTTATAAAATTTTGTAGTTATATCACGGTCATGAATACCTAGAATTTTTTTATTATTAAAAAAAATCGATTTTTGTATTTTTTGAAATTACTTTTTTCTTTATAAAATTTTTTATTAATTCTTATCAAAATTGTATTCCTGGAATGAAAACGAATCGATTTATGTATATAAAGTACCTATATATTCTATCAATTTTTATAAAATTAATCAATATTTTTATTTTTCACAAAAAATTTAAATTTTGAATTTTTTGAAATTTTTACTTTAAAATAATTACAATATTTATCGGTAATTGTTATAATTAAAATAAACAATTAACAAAATATATTAGATGCATTTCACGTCCGAAATATCACGATCTACAAAGGGTACGCCGATTTTCGCGAAACTTTGTGGGATTACAGTTCTATACAAGAGACATCATTTCCCTTTTAAAAATAATCCAAATTGTTGAAGATACGCCATTTTTAATTTTGATAATAATTTTATAAAATTTTGAATATCTCGGAATATTGTTTATGAATTTTAATGAAATTTACCACATTTTTTAGATAAAAGTATATACTTTAAAAAGCAAAAAAAGTTAATAAAAAAATTTTATTTTTGAATCAAAAATTTTTTTTTAATTTTTTGTTTATTTACTCCTGTCTGAGAAGAATGTTATTAACATATTTGGATCCCTTATAAATTCACCTTTAATTTCATTCAAAAAAGTTGATGGAGACTCAACTGGTTCCGGAGATATTATTGTCGCGTAGTATGTTTCCGGAGTCGTCCATTGTTGCTACAAATTGGTCTTTTCTTTACAAAAACTTCAATATCTCCGGAACCAGGTGAGTTTCCTCCAATTTTTTAAAATGAAATTAAAGATGAATTCATAAGGAATCCAAATATGTTAATAACATTCTCCTCAAAAAGGAGTAAATAAACAAAAAATTAAAAAAAAAATTTTATTCAAAGATAAAATTTTTTTATTAACTTTTTTTGCTTTTTGAAGTATATACTTTTATCTAAAAAATGTGGTAAATTTCATTAAAATTCATAAACAATATTCCGAGATATTCAAAATTTTATAAAATTAATATTAAAATAAAAAATGGCGTATCTTCAACAATTTGGATTATTTTTAAAAGGGAAATGATGTCTCTTGTATAGAACTGTAATCCCACGAAGTTTCGCGAAAATCGGCGTACCCTTTGTAGATCGTGATATTTCGGACGTGAAATGCATCTAATATATTTTGTTAATTGTTTATTTTAATTATAACAATTACCGATAAATATTGCAAGTACAGTACAAATATTTTAATTGTTAATTTTTTTAGTATACTGTTGTATAGTACGTATAATGTATTAAAATAATATACTATTGTTTTATACTCTTGCTGTATATTCTTTAAAATATCGTATGTATTAACACTGATCTATTTTCTAAAAAATTTTACTCTTCTTTTAAATATCTAATGCCTCTTGTTTAAATAGTTAAGCCACTAGGGGGGCTTTAATTAAAGACCAAGACCGTCATTATTATTATTTTTTGTTTATAATAATAAAATAATAATAAAAAAACTAGCTAACTAAACTAAACTAATAAAATTGTATGTTTAGTAGAATTTTAAAATTTTAAATATAAAATAAGACAAAAACGATTTTTTAGGTAGGAAAGGTAGTTTTGTCAGTATCACAACCTGAATCTTCGGGATTGAAAACAAAAGCCACAGCTCTAGCTAGTTTATTGGCGCTTCTTCAGTCACCTTCTGGTTATCGACCATTGCAACTTTATTCACTCATTCTACAAGCAATGATCTCCTTATTGTATCCTTTTTGAATTAATGTTTTATTAATATCTTGTAGTCTGTAGAATCAAATTGATTCTTTACTTCTTTTCTTTTTTTTTACGTTTTTTAGTATTTCGAAATTATAAGAAAAGTTTTTTGTAACCATTAAATAATATATAATCATATATAATTAAATTAAGTTACATATTAAATTGAATTTTCATTAAAAATTAAATTAACATTCAAAATTTTTTTTTAAATTGTTAAAATGATTTTATATGAACTTCTTTCCTGAATATTAAATCAGAAAAATACCACCAAAATTGACTCAAGAAGAGAAGGAAATTCTAATCAGCACAATGTTGGATAAAATGATTGCTACCAGTTCTGAGGTAGGTAACGAAAATTGTTTTTACTTATATTTCTGATAATTTCATTGAATTTAAATTTTAAATTAAATAAAATTCAAAACTTGTGCAATAAGTTATTTTTATGTAATTTTTTAGATTGCTACCATGTTATCGCCAAAAGTTACACAAAGTATTATAACGGAATTAGGAACAGTTTGTGGAGAAATTATAACAGACTCGGCTGATATGTTGGCAGAAGTTGTAGAAATTCTCACACCATGGATGCAATCAAAATCAACAGCCGAGCGTAAAATGACGCTAATTGTTCTCAGATATACTTTAAGGTTCTTATTCTTCTTAATTTATTAATTAAATAATTAAATGAGGCTTTCTATTTGAAATCGTTTTATTTTCAGAAGAGGATTGCAAAAAAAGTACTTCTTAAGTGAATTTTATTTTATAAAAAAGGAATTGTTAATTATACATATATGTTTTAGATTATTTTGAAAGAAAATTTAATAAATTTTTAAATTGGTTTTATATTTCTCTAAATTTTTAATGTATTGTCAGAGATTAATTCTATACTTTCTTTAAATATCTCTTGATTTTGAAAAATTTCTTACTTTTTAAAGAATATAATCTTTCAAGCATAAAATTTATTTCAATAATTGTTATTAAAATTATTACAATAAAAAAAGTAATAGTGTTTAATTTCTTTTTTGACGATTTTAAAATTCTTTACTATTATTTGTCAAATTTGTATAACTAATTATTTTTTTCCGGTAGATCATACCATGACTCGTTGAAATATACATTCCCAGGGGGAAAATTAGAACCAGGAAAACTTCTTGGACGTATTTTGTCATGGAGTGCAGATCCTGAACCAGCATTAAGAACATTGGTGATTGACTGCGTTATTTTGTCTCTAAGTATCGGCGCTCGTCACCGTTCTATATTGCCCGACAATAATTTAAATCAAGATCTCAATGAAACAAAGAAAATAATTGTCAACGAAGACCCTAAATTACTTTACGAAGGTGTTAAGGTATTTTATTTTATTTTTATCAAGCAACGTCTTATTTTAATTTAAAATGAGTTAAAATAATTATTTTAATTGATCGTGAATTTAGAATTTGTCGGTCGTGGCCTGTGAGAGGATAGCGAGTGGTGAAATTGTCAGTCTTGCTGAAGGTCTAATAGAGGGTTTACTTTTTCGTGGCGAAGGTGGTTTAGCGGCTGGAATTGCATTAGCAGAACTTTTTAAAATACGTGGCGCGGAAATTCCTCGATCGAGTGTTTCCTTAATTGGTCAGTTATTTTATTGAATTTTTTTCTTTCTTCTTTATGAGTAATAATGATGATAATAATAATAATAATAATTTTACGTTACAGATAATATAATAAATCAAATGAGACTGATGGAAAACGTGAGTTGCTTGCGTAATGCAGCAATGACAATTAAATATCTCATGAAACATCATTCGCAAGTTGTCCTCGAGCATTTGCTTCATCAACCATTGCCATTAGATCGTGGAACGCAGGAATGTTGGAAAGAACTTGGAACACATGAAGAATTTGGATTGCAAGTCAGTATTTTTCAGAAAAAACAAGAAAAACCGAAAAAAAACTATTTCTAGTTGTTGACCGGACTTTAAAATTTCAAGTTTTATGATTATCCTGCAATATTGATATTATCGACTTCTTTATTTAAAACTTATGCTATGTTAAGAGAATTAATTTAATTTTTATTGTTTGTCATGCTAAGTCTACAATATTTATTTTTTTACCTTTTACTTAAAATTTCTGTTATATTAAGAGTTAATTTAATTTTTCTATTTATAAAAGTTTTGAAATTCACCTACATTTTTATTTTTATTTTATCACTTTAACGACATTATTATTTTAATAATAATTTAGTTTACTTTATTATTAATGAAGGAAAAAATGTAATGTTTTAAATATTTTTTAGACGCTTGGAATTCTGTTGGATCGCCTGGAGAATAACAGTGTATTGTCAGATAGTACATCGAATTCAGGCAAAGATGGAACAGCGGCTTTTTCCTCTTTGGCAGCAATTGTTGCACTTGGTTATCTTCTTCAGTCTCCAAACTCAGAGATTTTAATTGAAAGTCAATTGGCAAAACTCCTTGGCGTATTGTTAAAGTACTTATCAGGATGGATACACGTAGACGCGCCTATCTCAATTACAAATACAAAATTTGGATTCGTTCCCAATCGAGAGTCTTCGAAATTAAATCCCCACCGTGAAGTCTATGCGGTTCTCGTTAATGTCTTAACTGCCATTGATTCACACACTGCGTCTGGTTTATTGAACAATACAGTATGTACAATTAAGATTTAATAATTCATTATTACTAACTTTAAAATTACTTATTGTAATCATCATTTATTTATTGTTAATTATTTGCTTAATTCGTTAATCATCCTTCATCCAAATCCATTGATTATAATTTACTAATTATTATTTTATATAATTATTTAGTAATTGATTGCTAATAATTTTAATTAATTTAATAAATTATTTGATTGGCAAAGTATTTTTCTTTCTTCTCTTCTTGATAGCTTTATTTTTTTATTGTGGAAAATATATTTTCTTTTGCAGGAATTCGATTCAGCGGCGGAAGCGGAGGATAATTTGGTGTCAATAGTCCACTCGGTGATACGATGCTTGCCGGATAAAACTCAAATTATCATGAATTTGGCGCGTTCTATTGAAAAATTAATGACAAGCACTATTCCGGTGCAAAGAGCAATTGCTACTGCATTTTATGCTGAACTTGTCGGTAAAGTAAATCATGATTCAATCTGGCTTGATGGAATAATTAATACTTTGCACGAAGCGAGAGCCGATTCTTCTCCTTTGGTTCGGAAATTAGCATTAATTGGCCTCACACATATTTCTTATCTCAAACCGAAACAGGTGAAATTCTCTTTTAATATAAAGCTTTCTTGTGAGAAAGCAAAAAAGAGTTTATTTTTCAGAAAATGAGTGAAATGAAAAATTAATACAACATTTCATTTATTGTTTCGTTAATTTAAATTAAGAAATTTCGAGAGAAAGGGGATTTTTAATTATTTTTTCTTTTTTAGATTGAGGAATATTTTGATAATACAATGTCGGCTCTATTGGAGGGTTTAGAAGAACCTTCGGGGGCATCTGATGTTATTCTTGAATCATTGAATGGCCTTTCAGTTATGCTGTCGATAAAAATTGGAAGACCCGTTAGTCCAAGAATTATACTTACATTAAAGCCGTTCATTGAAAAGGAAAATTCAAAATTGAGATTAGCCGCTGTGAGTGCATTGGAAGCGGCCGTTCGAAATTGGCAAGCGACATTAGATTCCGTTGATGACGATATAACCGATCAACTTCTCAGTTGCATTCCATGTCTTGTGATAAAACTTGAAGATCCAAATCTCGCAATTATTATGGTGAGTAGTTGCTAAAAATTGAATAAATAGGATTCTTAGAATTAACTTATAGTAATTATTAATAACGCGCGAAACAAAATCACAATCAATATTTAAAAAATGGAGGTAATAATTTTCTAGATCATAAACAGTGAAATTCCACTGAAAATCTGTGAATTTGACTGAGAATCAGTGACTCTATTTTCGCGATTTGAATCAGTAAAATTTCACTGAATTCTTTATGAAATTTGACATCTTTTCAGTACAATTTTAATTAAATTCCACAAAACAATTAATTTATTTTCGTAAATTTTAATAAAATTCTTAGTAAGATTTCAATTATTTTTATAATTTCTAAAAATTTTCCCAGATATTTAAGTGATTATTTTAATAAATTGTAATAATATTCTTTGCAAAATTTTATTATTTGGAAAAATTTCAATAAAATTCTTTACAAGAAAAAAAATAAAATTCTTATCAAAAATTTAAATTATTTTCATAATAACTTTTCTCGAAAGAATTCAATTATTATTTTAAAAAGTGGTAATTATTACATTATTCTCAGAAATTCAATTATTTTAAAAAATTTGGATTAATTTCTTTATAGGAATGCAAATATTCCAGAATCAAAGTTATGAAATAAATAAGATAAAAGAAATATTTTTGATTGAAAACAATTTGGCTTAATTAATTTTTGGTATTTTTAATCTCTAAAACATTAATTTAAAAAATTAAAACATTAAAAATAAAAGTTGTCAAAAAAAATTAGGAAATAAATATATACAAACTGCAAACAGATTACCGCAATAAAACGATTATTGACATAGATTCTTATAAATATTATTATCATTATGTAATTTTTTAAATTATTATTGCAATTAATTCACTATATAATAATAAAATTATTTTCAATTTTTAGTTTGTTCGTGAAATTTTGTGTAATTGCGGAAAACTTCTGCAATGCGAGTCACTCGTACGAGTAATAGACATTCATCTCGGACCAAATGTTAGTTTAAATGTTGAAATATTCCTTCGTGAATTCGTACAATGCTTACGAAAAGAATTACCAAAGAGAGCCGAAGAACTCAGGTCGGTAATGAAATTTTTCTAAATATTCAATTTCTTAAGGGCAGGTGGAGGAAAAAGTGTTTTCATGATTCAATTAAAGTCTCATTTAAAAAGAAAAGAATAGTTTGGAAAATATAGAGAAACGTTCTCAGAGTGTCTAGCGATTCGGCAATTTAAAATTCCCGTTTTTTCCCGGGTTTTTGAATCATTTTCCCGGATAATCACAAAGGGTTTAAAAACATATTGAAATGTTTATTAATAACCTTATTTACGTAATTAAATATTTTTTTATTAAATTACAATGATTAAAGTTATATCATAATTTCTAAAACATAACATAAAATATCAAAATTTCCGTTATAAAAATTTCTAAATTTTATAATGGTAAAAAATTTTTCTAGAATAATATAATTCATGAAAATAATCAAGTTTCAAAGGTAATTAAATATCTTGAAACATGTCGACTCCCATTTTTTTTAAAATTGATGTCAAAGTAAAGCTTAAAAATTCTAATTTCCTGTAAACATTATAATAAACAATTCAGGGGAATTTAAGAAATTAATTAAATATTACAAAGATGTCAGAGGTTAAACCGTGTAAAAATTTAAAAAAAAACAAAATCCGCTCGGTACATACCTACATTATAACCTTCAAAAATATTTTCAAATTTAATTAATTTCTCAAACCATGAAATGCTCATTATAATGTTTACATGGAATTAAACTAGAATATTTAAGCTTAATTTTGACATAAGTTTCAAGAAAATCAGATGCGACTTGTTTTGAGATATTCAAAAAGGTTATTTTTCAAACGTAATTTCTTTCATAAATTACTTATATTATTAAAAACCAAAATTTTTACCATTATAAAGTTAAGAAATTTTTGTTTTAAAACCATTAATAGTAAATAAAGTTTGGCTCCAATAAATATAAGAAATAATTATTTAAAAATTGCCTTACAATGTCAATTGTTTAAGGAGGATCGTTTTGAAATGGAATGTCCCATATTTAGTTAAAAAAAAAAAAAATTTTGCCTTTCCTGTCACAGAAGATTCTTAATTTCTTCTTATAAAATTTGTTATGTATTGTATACCTATAAATTGTTATATAAATATCTCAAAAATATTACATTGAACATGGCGTAAAATAGTAAACATTCTTTAACTTTTATAATATAACGTGTACTGAAGTTAGTTTTCAATAAAATTTGAATTTTTTATATACATAATTCAAAAAATACACTATGAATAGAAAATTCCCGGGGTTTTCCCGATTTCCCGGTTCGCTAGACACCCTGGCTCTGGAACATTGAACAAATTTTGATAAATAATTATTGAAAAAATTGTTTAAACATTCAGAAAGAGGGGTTTTAAAAGGTTGACGTTAAATTGACGTCTCGTCTTGAGAGGATAAAATATTTCGGGTTTATATTTTGAGGAGTGATGGAAGAATTTCTCTCGTCGCGGAATCATCTAAAATTAAAAAATGAAATATAATTTCGAAATAGACAAAGCTTAAGCTGCGGTTACACCTCTGCAGTCTGCCTGCCTGAACAGGCAGGAGCAACGAGAGTAAGGGAGAAGTTTGAATTCACTGACTCTCTTAACTCTTCTACGTTACCATGACTCTGCTGCCTGCAGAGGTGTGACTGCAGCTTTAAACCTGAAATACTCAAAAACATAAAAAATTAAAAAAAATGACAAGCTTTTAAATAAAAAATTGTAAAAAAACACAATTTTATTTACCCCAGTAAAAAAAGTATTCAGATAAATCCGTACATTATACATACCTCAAATTATTTAAGAGTTAGACGACACGCAGGAAACTACTTTTTTCGAGCAATAATTCTCACATGCCCTTAAGCAATTAGTTTTAAAATTAATTTTAAAGAGATTCATTTCCAGCAGTGTCTGTAAAAATGTTAATAATCATAATGGATAGTAAAATAATGAAAATCAATTATTTAAAAGTGAATACAAACACTAAAAATAAATAAAACTGAAAAAAGTTGAAAGTAATTAAAAATTAATACGGGGGAGGATTGTCCCACACCGACCGCCTAAAGTATAAAGGCTAAAAATGTGCCAAAAATATGTTTCTTTGTCTAAGTCAAATTTAAATTTTCAGCTTTCTCAAAATATGGGTGGTACGAAACCGACCTTCCATTTTTTTTGGGGGGGGGGGGATCGCAAAAATAACCAATATATCAAATTCTGATAGTAACTAAAATAAAGATCAGCAGTCTGTAATGAACTGTTAAATTAAATTTAAACTTCATTTAAATACATTTTAGTCCCTTTTTATGAACATAAAAGTAAATAAATAAATCATTGATACCTTTACTCTGAGATGATTTACGTCCATCTTTAAGAAACAAAACGGGGTTAAACTAAACATTTAAAAAGTTATAAATTAGAAAATAAATGTAATTGATAAAATTAAATTTTTGTCAGAAAGCATTATATCAGAAATTTTAAAATGAATCGCTTTGAAAAACAAAAACAATTGTCTGACATGTAATTTTTATGGCATTGCAGAAATTCTGTTGTACGTGGTTATTCTCGGTCAGAATTCATCTCGACGCGGGCAACATCTGCATTAATTTTAGGATTTTTTGGTCGCCCAACACCAGAGGATGTCCAAAGACTGTTGCAGTTATTGCGTGATAATGATTCTCATGTGAGAAGTCGAGCTGCCCAAGCTTTGGCTCTTTCTTTTACACTTTGACTTTTTTGTTTTTGTTTTTAAACACATAACTCTAGTGATTATTATTTTTTTTAAGTAAAAAAGCCGTAATTTTAATCAATTTTATCAAATGAAAATCAAAAATTAAGGTTTTTCCATTGAAAAACCTTTTATTGCTTTATTGATTATGTATATTTATATATATAGAGAACTGTTGAGCATTCAACATATATTTATAGAAAAATATATTTTTAAATATGGCGTAAAAAAGTTTTTTTAAATTTCTATTTCTTGAGGGTAAATTCCTAAATGTCTCGTAATCGTAAATTTTGTCGAAATAAATTGAGAAAAAAATTAATTAGCTGTAATTTGCAGTTTTTTACCATTTGAATTTGGTAAAGTTGTGTAAATTTATTCCAATTTAATTACGCTTAACGATTACTTTTTATTTTTTGGTAAATTAAAATATTTTACAGTTTTGTCATTTCTATTATTATAATTAACTAATTCTTTAAGATTTAACACCCTGCTTTTCTGGAAAATTCGGCATAAATCCTTTTTTTTCCATTTGTTCCTTAAATTTATTATACTCTCTTCTTCTATCAAAGTGTTTCACCTGTAAAATAATATACAATATTAAAAAACAGCACAAATTTTTAAAAAATTCGAATCAATTTAAAAGAGATTTTTCATGTAAATTCTTAATAATTACAATTCAAAACTTTAAGTAGCAATTATAAATTTCTTAATTTCATTATTAATTTAGAGCAAAGAATAAAATATTATTAATCATAAAAGAAAAGCTTTTATGGATTTTATTGCACGATAATTTTCAATTATTAATTTATTATAAATTAATATCTAATTTTTATTTATTTAATGAGGTAAAGTAAAATTAAATTAAAATGCAAAAGAAATTATAACTATAAAATTAAATATTAATGATTAGTTAATTAAACAATAAATATTCTTAGGAATTACATATTCATTCTCTATTTCTATTTTTTTTTTATATTACACTAATATAAGAAAATTTCTTACCCACTGAACTGGGCATGTTTGTTCATATTGTTTTCTAAATTGAGCACACGGACTTTCCGCATCTTCATTTTTATCCAGACAACCCCAATACACATCTCTATTATCCCAACATATTTGACGTTTCTCTTTGTCCAAAAAAGACATTTTTTATCTAGTTTTATAAAAAAGTTAAGTTAGGATTAGACTGATAAATTTTTAACTTTCAGAATAAATTACATATTTGAAAAAGAATATTGTAAAGAAAGTAATATAGAAATAAATTTGCATAAAAAATAGTACTAAAGAGATAATCATTTTAATTGGATAATTTCGTTTATAATTTATTAAAAAGAAAATTCATATTTAGTGCTACATAACCTCTCAAGTTTTATTAATATTATTAATTTTGTTAATAAATAAAACGTGTAATTTTGATAAAAATCTATTAACAATAAAAAATTATTTATGTATATTTTTTAAAATTACGTTTGAATTACACTTTGACAAAGATAATTTACTCATAAATAAATTGCTATTTTTGCGTTTATAATTATGAATAGAGGTTAAATGATAGTGATAATAATCTTACATTTTTCAGCTAATAGAAGTAATATTTCAAATTGCTGCAAATTGTAGTCACTAATAGTATTCTTAAATTATTTTAGAACATTTTGCATGCCATCAGTTTTTTAAATTAACAAAAATGTTTACTTTATTTATGTAAATAAAATACAATATTTCTAACATTTCCAATCGGAAAAACAAGAAGAAAGTCTTATTGTCAGATGTGTATTGAACTTTACATTTAAACCTAAAGTTTGTTTCACACCTTTCACACTTTCTCGTATAATTTGGACTTTTTTTTTAAAAATAGTGCGCTTTTAGCAGCCAATCACAAGGTAATGCGCTGACTGACTTATCATTAAACTTCCTAATCCAATTACCAGATGGCGCAGGCAGGCAGTCAATTTTTCAAATTCTTCCTTCCGTTTCCGTTCGTACCGGCTTTTTACCCGTTTACTTCAGTTTTTTTTGCAAAAATTTTCTTTTCGTTTGTGCATTAAATGTAGTTTTTGACGAATGGTGATAATTTTTATCTCTGTCTATACCTAACTTTATACGGAATTATTATATTTGAATAAGTTTTTTGTAATAAAAAGTGTTTTATAATTCGACTTCATATAGGCGTCTAGGTGTACAGTAATCACCAGTAATGATAGTAATAATTGTAGAGGTTATAATAATAATAATACTGGTGCATGGAAAAATGTTTGGGACAGTAGCTGTACCTTTCGGTGCATTTGTTATCCCTGTCTAAAAATTTTAGTATTCAGTTCACTTCACATTCACACTTATTATTTCCTATTGTTTTTTATATGAAGTGAAGTTAATTGTTGGATACATTTTTTGAAAGGTATAGCATGTGCACCTTACATTTTTCCGTGTGTAAACTCTGTAAACTTAACAAAATTACGAAGAAAATTTACGAAATTTAGTAAAAATCGTAAAATTAAAGAAAGGATAATTTCAGGGTCTATTTTCAATAGAAATTTCTACAGGTATGTAAAAAAAGAGTTCAATTGTCAAATTGTTGTATCTAAATTACAAAAGTAATTTTTGAACCTTTCTAAAAGTCTTTTTTCAATTACTTTTATTTATTATTTATACTGTACGTTTATAAAGTTGATTGTTAGTTTATATTTTATTAATTTTTATCAAACATTTTAATTTAGAAGAAAAATCGAATTGTCCGATAGTTGCGTTGCATTTAATGAGGAGACAAATATCTTTATGGGAAAATACAAATTGACGCCTATTGAATGAATTGAGCTATTTGACCCTTATAATTAAAGTATAAAAAAATTTGGTAGGTATGAAAATAAACTAAATTGAAATTAAGATTTTTTTAGCACAAGATGATGAAATAAGTGATGAAATAAAATCATGCCATTGTAAAATTTTATCGACACTATATTGATAATTGGAAAAACAGTGAATAACTACACAAAGTAAAAACACATTCGATTATGCAAAATATTGAAATTTTCTATTAATAGCCAAACAGTAAGAATGTTTGTTTTTATTTATCTCTCTGTCTAAACAGATAGGGTGAACTAAATACTTTTTTAAGTCCTGAAAATTAATTTTCGAAAAATAATTCAGTAAATATAACTATTACTTTTTGAAAATTAATTTTCTTGTTTAAAAGTTTAAAAATAAAAAAAAAATTTCAAAATATTTATGTTTTAAGGTATGGTTAAAATGTAGTGCGCAGCTCTAGATGTCTTAGAAAATTACTGCGCAGACATTTAAATTTTACTTTGCCACGCAAAGTATTTTTTGTATTAAATATTTTTCCTGTTTTGGTAATTTTTCCTTTCGAATCTATTAAATTTGTACTGTTTTGTAACGCAACTGGATGACTATACTTTTATTTAAAAAATAAATCTGAATAATTTAAAGATTTTTCAGAAGATGATTCTTTCTCCGGGACGATATGTAGACGCAAGGTCTTCCGAGGAAAATGAGTCTTAATACATAAGTACAATGTGCAATTACAGAGAGTGCTTTTAATGGTGTGTAGCCTTAGTAGCAAATTAGAAAATTGCTCTTAGATAATTATTAATTGCAGTTTACATTGACGGCTAGTTAGACAAACTCGTTGGACAAGCGTTGATTTTGCTGTCTCTTTTTGACGAAAGATACGCTCAATTTACTCTCCGGGGCTTATTTACTTTAAAAACTTTTTTTTCAACCAGACAATTTGCATGCAAATCTGATAATATACAAAAGTAATAATTATTTATATACTATGTTAACTTTATTATAATCAAGGGGTGATAACGAACGTGTGACTCAACTATGGAATTAATTTTACTTATTACAATCTGTAACATGATATATTTTAACCGCACTCTTTTTTTATGACAAAACCACACCTGTATTTTTTTTCTTTTTAATCATAAGGTAATTCACCTTCTTTATCTATATTAGAAATTAATTCTATACTGTAAAAACACTGTAACAACAAGTATCTTAAAATACATTATAATCACTTTTAAAACGATTAAAACATCTTATTTTTCCATCTTCTATCTTAGAAACTAATGCATTTTAAGATGCTTTGGATAACTTTTTGGAAACAACTTAAAAGTGACTACCAAAGTATCTTAAAATAAGATGCCTTTTTTTTACAGTGTAGATTTAGAAATTCGTATTAGTTGGAAAACATGTAAATTATCAGAATAGAAAAGTTTTTTATTTTTTCATTATATTTTATTATAAAAGAAATTAAAAAATTGACTATTTACTAATTGGAAATCTTTGGAAAATAGAATTTAACATTTAGAAAATATTTTATTTTATCAACAAATCTTATTTTTTACTATTTTTTTGGTTTTTCATACTACTTTAATTGACATTTATAAATTTCTATAAATATCAAATTAGTGGACAAAGGAAGAAATTACCATAATACACTTGCTAAAAAACGGAAAGAAATTTCATGGGATGAACTTAATTTTAAAAAACAAAAAGTCGATGGAAAAGCAGTTGCAAAATGTTGTAAATGTTTGGAAATATTAAAAAATACAGGATATGATAGACTTTTAGCGCACAGGTATAAGTATGAAATGTATAAATATTTATTTAAAATAAGTTTTACAAATAACAACAGCAATAATAATAGTAATAATAAATTAAGTGAAAGTTCTAACTATATAATTTAAATGTAAATTTCTTAGTCAATTTATTTAAGTAATCTATTCAAAAATATAATTAAAAATACCTATTTTTTTAGGTTATGTAGATGTAGTCATCGATCAATGATATATTATTAATTTATTTTACGTATGCTTTATCAAGCTGTGCACTATATATTAATTATTATATTCATTTGTAAGATAATGAAAAAGGCCTATTTTACGGTTTTTAAAGATGACATTTATTTTTTTTTTAATCCCAACTAGTTTCAAGCCATATATGGCTCCTCATCAGGGGATGAATATTTCACAAATACATAATCCAAAAAAAAACAGCACACAAAAGATTTCAAAAAGGATTAAATTTTTAAATTATCTGAAATAAAAATTAAAAATTAAAAATTAAAAAATTAAAAAATTATTTTAGAAATAAAAATTGAAATATGTATTTTAAGGTTATATTTTAATTAGTGAGTTTAATTAGTTTTGTGTGCTGTTTTGTTTTTTTTGGATTATGTATTTGTGAAATATTCATCCCCTGATGAGGAGCCATATATGGCTTGAAACTAGTTGGGATTAAAAAAAAAAATAATAAATGTCATCTTAAAAAACCGTAAAATAGGCCTTTTTCATTATCTTACAAATGAATATTTAATACGGTCAAACAAACAAAAACTACTATTAATTATTATAATCACATGTAACAGAATATATGGATATATGAAATTATTTTAAATGGCATGAAATTATCAAAAAATAAACTTTTGCTTTTTCAGAACTCTGGTTTCTTCAATTATTTGTTTTTTACATGTACTTATATAAAAATAAATTATGTCTGAAATTTGTTCATTTTCATTTCTTGGAATAAAAGATAATTTATCCCAAAAGTCATTTCTCGGCCTTCCACCTTTAATAAGCTACTCATTTTACCTATTATAAACAGGCCTGATTATAAACTTTAATAAAAATGTGTAAACAATCTACTTCACATTAGAAACTTTTAGGCGCCTCCATTTTGAAAAAGTAATTTACGTAAAAAACTAAGTACGTAAATAACATACGTAAAATACTTGTAAAAAACTATGTAATTTACGTAAGGTGAATTACATTTACTTTTGACCTTGCTTTTGACTGTATAGTTGTGACTGGTAGTGGTATAGTTACAACTAGTGGTAAAGCTCGAACTAACTAAACTAACCCAATTTACGTAAGTTACACAAGTCACGTAACTTACGTAACTTACGTAAGTTGCGTAAATAGCGTCATTTACGTAAATTATCTGACCTACACAATGAATTAAGTTACACTAATAACATATCTAACGTATAACTTACTAAATAAACTAAGTTACGTTATTCGCGTAACAGGTCAACTTACATATGTATTTTGTGATTTTACGTAACTTACGTAAATGACGTCAGTTACGTAACGTAACCATCGTATGTAACTAATTTATTTACTAATCAACTAACTTCCTTAGTTTCGTTAGTTAATTAGTTACTTGTTCTCCCTGCCAGTGACGTCACCGTCACACTCACAGGTAAGTAATGGTGTACTTTCGGTGCGTGTGTTAAGAAAAATATTTTGTTAATGACAAATTAGAAGATAAATAAAAAGAAATCCTAATTAGTAGAATTTGTTTGTAAAATAAAATATTCTGTCATTGTTTTTCAATATTTAATTTTAAATAAGCTTTAAAAATTTTGAATATTTGAAAAAAACAGTTACAAGTACCTACAATAATGTTTTCTTGGAATAAATAAAAATTAAAAATATCAATCTTGAAAATTAATTTTAAGAAATATTTTTCCCGCTTTTAGATAATCATTTATCAGAATTTTCAAATTTATTCCGAGAGAAAATGAATAGAAATGAAGATTCTATAAACTAAAATAATATTTAGAATACATACAATAAAATTTAGCAATTTAAAATTTTTCAATTTAAGGGCATTTGAACCATTATGACGTCACATTTGTAAAACACATGCTTTGCACTAATTTTGACGTCATAATGGTTCAAATGCCCTTAAAGAGTAGTTTTGTATTGAAATTTTTCAAATTTTTTGCAGGATCTTGCTCCAAGGACCTTTTTGGATTGGCGTCGATGACGTAGCTGGATCCAGCCTCCACTGGTATTGATCTCTTGACGTCATTCAAGGGCGTCCCACGCTTCCTAAGCACCACCTTAAACTAGAACATGGGATTTGTTCAATTATTATTTGCAAATAATAAAAATGGTCGGTTTTCGGAAACCGAAGAAAGGTAATAAACGACAAACACTTGTCTATTTTTTGCTATTATAAAATATAAAAATTAATAACAAAATTATTCATTTTTTATTTAAATAATCAAAATACTAAATAATGAAGATTAGGTTCATAAAACATAATGTGAAAAAAATCATATAAAAATCAATAAAAATAAAACCACAAAAGCAATTGAACAAAAAGTATAATAACAAAAATAATTAAACAATAATAATATAATAATAAAAAAAAGTAATTTTAATAAAAATAATTATGTAACGAAAGTCTTAATTCAATTTACTTGCTAATTTATTCATTAACAAGTAAATTGAATTAAGTGTCGGAATATAATTATAATATTGTTTTCTAATAATAAAAAATTGAAATATTTAGGCGTTTACTTATTTTATTCGTTCTATTACGTTCAGAGAATACAAGGGAGTAAAATTTATATTTTATCTTATAACATTAAAATAATTGAAGTAAAATGAAATAAAATTGAAAAGGTTTTCAAAATTAGTATCGAAATAATTAGAGTACTCTATTAGAATTAGTGCCTGAAAATTTAATTCTACTCCATTTTTAAATAAGGAACAAAAAAAACAAAATAAAAAAATTTATTAAAAAAAATCTGAAATACAATATGAATAATATAATTATATTACAAATATAAATAATAGAAGTAGAAATAATAAAAAAGATTTACTTTTAATTAGGAAAATTATTTTGGGAATAGTTTAAATATTCAATGGAAGAATAAATTTTTTTTAATTTGAAAAACACAATTTTCTACTTATTAAATTTCCCATAATTGAGTTTAATCGGTTTTAAATTGAATTACAATGGAAATTAAATATTAAAAATTGAAAAATAAATATGAAATTTGTAATTAAAATTAAATAACAATGATAATAAATTAAAAACAATGGAAAAGTGAATATTATATAAAATTTCTGTGTTTAGATTTGTGCAACATAAAAATTATAAATATATATAATGAGAATACAAAGAGTTATTTTTATTATTCATTGAAACGACTTTTTGAGATTTATTTTATCTTCAAAGATGTTCATTTAACAAAAACTTTTTTTTTCGTTTTCTATTTCACTGTAATTTCCTGTTGATTTCTATTTCCTATGTACAAACATTTATTTCTTTTTTAAACAAGTGATGATTAATTACTACATATATTAATGTATGTATTGAATAATATTTCTTTTGCACAACAATTATCTCGAGAATTTTAAAACAATTTTTCTTTTTCTTTTGGAATTTATCTATAATGAAATTTATAAGCTGTTTTTTGTAAACTTATAATAAATATTAGATGTATTATTTCCGTAGTTTAGTGTAAATTTTTAAAATAATAGTACAAATGCTAGAAAAACATTTTTACTTTTTTATAATTTTATAAAAATAAAATCAAAATTGGTCTAAAAACTATTGAAATATTAAAGTATATAATAAATAAAATAAATAATAAAATAAAAAAGTGAATAATAAAATTATCACGTAATTTTTTTTAGCTTATAAAAACAAGTTTCTCGTAAATTTGAAATAAATTTTTCTTTTTTTTTTTTGGTATTTTCAACGTATTCTAAAGACCATTGTATTTTTCAAAAAAAAGAAGAAGGAATGAAACGATTTGTGAGTTTGAGGGATAAATGAAAGAAGAATCGAATGGAGGGAAGTGAAAGAAAGAGAAAGAAAGCGCCCGCGCAATAGAAAGGGGAATCAATCTGAGAGAGACACTAAATGAGGAAGCATATACAAGTCATTCAGACTCGAACCACCGTGCCGTACAAGTTAGTTGTGGTTGCGTCTCAAATTTTACCGGTACGCGTGACAAAACTTTTACATATATATAGATATATTAAAAAAAAAATTTATTTTCATCTATATGTTGCATAGAAAGAAAGAAATCTATTTTTCACAATCGGAATGAAATTTTAGAAAGACAAAAATCCGTGAGTGCCTCAATCTTCAATTTGATGATTGACCAGGAATTTTAAACAAACGGAAAATCTCTCTCTCTCTCTCTTTCTCTCTTGATTATTGGAAATATATTTTACGCGTGAGTACAGTTTTTATTTTCAAAAAAATTTACAAATAAACATTCAAGAGAATTTTAATATATACAAAATAAAAATTGAAGCGAAGAAAAGAAAAAAAAAACTATTTTTACGAATGGCAAAATTACAATTTCAAAATAATTTTTCTTTTTATCCTTTTTTATTTTTTTGACCAAATTTCAAAGGATTACTGATCCAATTCTTTTTAAAGAAATTGTTTCAATGAAAAGGGGATAAGTTTTATATAGAAAGATAGGGTACAATTTGAAGGATTTAAAGATGATTTCTTAGATAATTTTCATAGATGAAAATTTAATGTCCTTGATATATTTTACGAAAATGGAGTTCGCAAAAAGCGAACGTCGACCCACGTGGTCTATTGATTTTCACGAACGCCTCTAGCAAGTCTACGCCTGGGTTCTAGAAATATTTTATATAGGGACTGTTTCGTCCTAACTGAAATGAATATCTTGAAATCCGGTTTTGGTTTAAATCGACAGAGCGTGTCTATTTTTTTACGTAACTCCATATTTGTCTTATTACTGAAATTCGTTTCTATATATGAATTATTATTGGAAGAGCAATTTTTACTGAGTGAATATAATGACGAGAAAAAAATATCTTTTTTTTTAAATAAATACATTTCTTTTTCTGTTATTATATCCTCTCGGCAGAGAGGATTATTTTTTCAATTTGAATTCTTTACAAAATACTTTGTTCATCAAAAAAATTGATTCATAACTAAGAAACTGCTTAACTAATTTACTCTATTTTTCATTGTTGATGTAGAAATTTCGTGTAAATATTTAAACAAAAATATTTTATTCACTTAAACGTTCAAATGAAGAATAATTTTTTTTAACCTTTCCAGTTTGAATTTTACATATTATAAAGTATTGTTTTGCATATTGAAAATTATTATTTCTTAAATTTAAATTTCTTAAATTTGTTAAAAATGTTTAAACAAAAAATTTCGTTCATTTGAATGCTCACAATTTTAGGATAATCAATTTATGTATAAATTAGTAGATATATTTATAATTTTTTCAAAATTGACTCACTTATTTTTCAATATTGTTAAAGTAGTAGTAAAAAAAACTTTATAATAATAATAAATAGTAATTATTTATATTTATTATTATTAATTAGTCCATTAGCAAAATACCAAATTTTAAAAATTAATTTTGTTTCCTCTTCATTCAACATAAGTAAAAAATTAATTTAACCAATAAAATATTTTTTCTCCTAGAAAAAGTAATTTTTTCATTATATTTGACATTTTTTAGAGTTGAACTTTTGTCAATAAGTAACTAAAAAGTAGTAACGATCTTGACGTAAAACGGCTATAAAATCGATTAACCAAAAATTATTATGTAACTTCAGTGAACTTTCGCTTGAGGTCAAACATTTACTTCAGAAAAAAAATTAATCCCACACTTCAAGAATCATTTCTATTCTACTCACACATAAAAAAGCAGGAAATTCTTCTTTAATCTTCAATATTGTATTCTGGTGAAAAAAATTTTCGTGGTTCATCATATAAACAATATTTTTTGTTGTAGTATTTGACAGTTTTAATTCCAAAAACTTTTTTTGAAATAGGAAATGGAATTTTGCTTCTTTTTCAAAGAATTTTTTTTGTTCTTTCTCACAATTTATTAATTTTAAATTAATTAAATAAACTTTAAGTTAGTTAATAACTTATAATTTTTTTTATTATAATTTATTATTTTTAAGTTTGATAATTAGTTTCCGATTTTTCTAATTTTTGTTAATCACCAATATTTTATTTCATTACTTTCATCCACTTTCGAAATATTTTTATTTTATTACACTTTTCTATTATTTTTATTTATTTTTATTTAAAGAGATAAATATACTTATGAAAAGATCATTTTTTAATAACATTTTATTTTTTTTCTTCTTTCTTTCTTCTTTAAAGTTTTTAAAGTTTTAAATATTCAAGTAAACGACAATATTCTTCTTACTTTTAATTTGTTTTTTTATTTTGAAAAATTATTCTCTATCTTAAAAATTTATGTTGAATTTGACATTGTTTTGAACATTCAGAACTTTTGGAAAATACTTTAGTTATTTACTAATTTTTGTGTATTTTGTAGTTTTTATTTACTATTAAATTTATTGTTTTGTTAATTTTTGCATATTTTATTTTAAAATTTTCTATACTTTGAATATTTCAATCTTACTAACATTTTTAATATTATTATATAAAATGCTATTTTATTATAATATTATAATATTATTTTTATTATACTTTATCGAATTCACCTAATTTTTTTTAAAGTTTATTACATTGGAAAACTTTAATTTGATCCAATTTGTTATAAAAATTTTCATTAACTGAAAAAGTGAAATTATTAAATATTTTTAAAAACAAAGTATTTTATTAATTAGAAAATATTATTAAACAATGTTAAGAAGAAAATTTTGATAAAAGTTACGATAAAAGTATTCGTGCGAACATTTCTTTTTCTTTGTTTTCATGTTAATTTCTTGAACTCAAGGAAGGTTTTTTCTTTAATCAAAGAAAGTGACTTTAATGAAGAGAATACTTTACAAAATGTTTTGTTTTTATCAAGATGGGTTTTTTTTCATTTGAAAGAAAGCGTACTTACTTTTTTCAAATTTAAAATATGTTTCAATTTCAACTAAAATTTTCTAATTTGTAAGAAAAACTATTTTTAACCTACAGATAACAGGAGATTATAAGTGTGAAATTTAAAAATATGCCAAGATACATTGTTACACATTTTTTTAATAGAACAAAATTAATAGTCAAAAATATATTTAACAGGAAAGAAAATTAATTGCCAAATATATTTAAAAAATGGGCCAAAATAAATTGTTAAAAAAATATCTAATATAGGACAAAACAAGTTTTCAAATACATTTTTAATAGGGTAAAACAATTTGTCAAAAAATATATTCAAAGTGAGACAAAATATAGACATTTTTCCACTGTCGACAACTGGCAAGCGAGTTTTTCAGGGTCGAGGTTTCTATTACATTCATTCTGAGAGAGAAAAAGGAGAAAGAAAAAAATTGTTTAGGGGGGGAATGATTGAATAGAAGCAGAGCGTGAGTTGCATGCGGGACCAATGAAAAGTGAATTTGAAACTCAAAAAGCGTTGGTTGTTTCATGTCCTAGGACTAGAAAGAAGGCTGTGCAGAACTATTTATTTTTACTCACATATATATATATATAGACTTTCGAAACGTGGGGTGAAAAAACTCCTCGTTTGTGAAGCGTGTGTTTTAGTCCAGTTCAGGGGGTTGAATAAAGGCCTAATACTTATACGTATTTGTAATTTTGTTAGGGTTGGTCTTTCTATCTTCAACAATATATTATATGTTCCCCCATAAATACGAGACGACCAAGCGAAGCAGTAGAAATGCCAGCCAAAGCTTATCGTTCAGGAGTTTCTGACGCGTAAATCACGCGCTCGAGCAAATCGTACTCTCGTCAAATTCGATTCCACTATTTTTTTATTCATAAATAATAATTTGTCTTTTTATAATCTACTTAAAATTTTTCCGTATTCCCAAAATTTTATATTTGCTATAATTATATTGAATTCTAAATTATTTTTAGTATAATTACTGCAAAGTTTATGATGAACAATTGAAAGAAAGAAAATATTTTTTTGGAATGTGACGTACCAAATATTATAATATATAAATTCTTAATATTAATAATTTTCTGTCCTAAATTATAAATATCTCCATTTAACCATATGGTGTAAATCGCGGAAAATGAAACTTTTGTAATGTAACAGTCTATTTAAAACGTTCATAACTTTTAAATAATAAATTCAAGAAGTTATAAACTGATGAAGTGGGAACTGAAGAAAAGTCTGGTTGAATCATTATCTCAAAATCTACTCAACCGATTTACTCCAAATTTTGCAGAAATGTTCTTTGTATATCTTTTGTAATAACCTTTGATTTTGAAAAATATTTTTTTACTATTTTCAAAAAATCCAAAAATATATCAAAAAACACGTTTTTTTAAATCGTCGACATTTTGTAAAAAAAAAATTCTTTTCCAAGGTACCGACTATAGCGAAGCCTTTAATAATCAAGAATTTTATTAGATATTTTGTTTTAGAGCACTACAAAAATCTCCACACTGTCAACCAGTACGCACTTTCTTTTTTTTAGTCACCACTTCACCAGTTTATAACTTGTAAAATTTTTGATTGATTTAAAAAAAAAATTTTCTGTATTCTTTAAACATTAATAAACAACTTGCAAAAAAGTTCCTACTCGGAAAAATGCCTAAAATTGACTTAAATTTTAAATTTATAAACTTTATAATACTTTTTTTTATTCTGACGTAAAATTATTGTAATAAAAATTTAAATTGGAAATGAATTAAAAAAATTTCATTCATTTAGATGTTATTTATTTTTATTCTGGTATTGTTTTCATTTTATTTAATTTTGTTATTTATTTAGAAAATCGTAGCTTGAAACTAGCAATTAACTTTAACTTAAATAATTTCTATCTGAAAAATTAATTTTTATTATTTAGATATAGAAATTCTATTAAAATTAAAAACTGAAAATGGAAAATTTTTTATAAATCTATATAAATTCCTAATGTTTGGTTACTTGGTATTCTACGAAACCTATATAATTAATTTAGTTGTAAATTAATATCAGTGATTTATTTTTAAAATAAATTCAAACAATTAATAATTATAACACCAAAAAATAAATAAATCTAATTTTTATTAATTGATTAATTGACATGAGAGAAACTAAAGAAAGGAAAAGAGATCTGAAAATTAAGTTAAAACGTTATTATTAGAACTTAATCATCTACAAATGCAGCTTTGAAATAATTTATTATAAACAGAAATAGATCAATGTTGTTAAAGTTTATTTTATTTTCCTTTTGCTTTTTGAATACTAAATACTAAATTTTTGGGAATTATTATTCACTATATAATAATTATAATAATGAATTATTAAGCAATATTGTGAAAGGAAAAGAAGAAATATGATCATTGTATTAAGCGATTGCGCCTCAAACTTTTATCAAATACCATTGACACTGAGCTGTGCAGATTTGATTTAATGTCTCTCATTTATCAAAAAGATGTAGTTTTCATCGAGTCAATAATAATTAAACAATTCACACTATAAATATGACGCATCCTAAAAAATTATTTTTTCTTCTTTTTCTTTCATTTTCTCTCCCACATGAAGTAAATTTTTGTACAAAATTAATTGTTAACCAATTAGAAAAAAGAGATTTTTCCACTTTTGCGAAATTTACTTTTGATGTATTTTTAAATTTATAATTATTTTTGGGGTGGTTCAAATATTACACATTTAAACACTACAATTTAACTGCTCAGGATTTAATGAATATATTTTTTGATTGTATTAAATCAGCGTGTGTGGAGATTAACAGTGAAGAGTTTAATTGTGTAAGATTTAAAAATAATAATTTTAATCTACTTAATAAACTTATGTAGGATTTTAAGGTGCTCAATTTTGGTAAATGGCGGGTGTGTAGGGTTTAACACTGATTAATTTAAATGTTGCGAACAAGGGGCAAACAACTAAGGAATTTGGTGTACACCTACTACAATAATAATTCAGTAATTCATGGTAATTCACATTGGTAATTCAATACAAGTGTACACCATAATTGACGAGTTGTTCACCGCTTGGTTGCGAATTTAAAAAAATTAATTTTTTCACTAAATAAATTTGTGTAGAGTTTAACAGCGTACAATGAGACTATACAGAATCTAACAAAAGTATTTTCTTTAAATATATTAAACTTGTGCAGAGTTTAACGGGTAGTAATTTAACTGTATAGAGTTTAGCAAAATAAATTTTCAAGTCATTCAATGATTATGTAAAGAATTTATCAGTGTTTAATTTAAATGAGAAGAATTTAATGAAATTAATTTTTCTTCTAGTTTATAAAAGTGTGTAGAAGTTTACGTTGTGCAAATTTAACTGCGTAGAATTTAAAAAATATATAAAATTAGTAATAAATATGGACGCGTACAGTTTA
The DNA here is from genome assembly GCA_032872475.1 of Leptopilina myrica (nomen nudum). NCBI lineage: Eukaryota > Metazoa > Arthropoda > Insecta > Hymenoptera > Figitidae > Leptopilina > Leptopilina myrica (nomen nudum). The sequence continues at coordinate 10,268,239 of CM065460.1, forward strand.
ATGATGAAGAGTTTAACTGTGTAGATTTAAAAATAATAATTTTTATTTATTTAGTAAACTTGTGTAGAGTTTAATATTTGTAATTTTTACAATTTTTTCAATAAATTTAATTCTATAACGTTTACTAATTATTTCCATAAAGACAGACAATAAAAAAAACGATCGATTATCGATTAAGTGTAAAATTATCATCAATTTCTTATCGGTAACCTTGAAAATTCTTTCCAAATTCACGTGCTTCACGTGCGATCTTTATTTAACATTTATTTATAGTATATTAAAGAAAAAAATAGGCGGAAAGTGGACAAAAAAATGTTCTTTTCTTGAATAATGTCTTAATTTCATTTTTATTGAATAATTGTCTTATTTGTTTGAGTGGATTATATTATCTGTAGTGAAATATATACATATTTTTTCTCTATAAAAATAATTATAAATTTACGATAGCGAAAACGTGCCACGAGATGAGATTTAATGAACTATATGAAACGTGATTAAACTAGAAAATTTTGCAATCAACAATTTTTGTTCTTTAAAAACATATTTCATAAATAAATTTTCTCCCTTGATCAGTAATGAAAAATAGATTTAAAGCAAGTACGATTATTACTATTAAAAATTAAGACTAAATTAAAATTATTACTTTTTCAATAGTTTCTTTGTATATTATACATAAAAATTTAATTATCTGCTTGTAATATATACAATTTAAATTTTATTCTTATATCTTATTTTATTTTATTATTTCTCATATGTTTTTATTGTTTTATTTTTATATTTTATTTTAGTAGGGCAGACTAGGGTTAAATGTTAAATTTTACAAAAATGTTTTTTAGATCATAAATCTACTTAGATGCAAATACATATACATATATAAATAGATCAATATTCTATCTTTTCATTATTAAAATCTTGCTATCCATTTTTTTGTGTATTTTGTTATTTTTTGTAATTATTTTGCTTCATGTTTGTATTTTATTTATAAATAAAATTAACATTTCTCTTATTTTTCGTATAATATATACCTATATACATAAATACTATTATAATTACTAAGCAGGAGAAAGAAATAATTTTCCATTTAAACAAAAATAAAAAAAATTGATATTTAAAAAAGATAATTTTCAAATTCACAGCTGACAGCTTCCGTTTAATCACTAGAATTGTCCTTAATTGCAATGTTTAAGGTCTTTAAGCAATAAATCAAAGAGATAAGTAATATATCAGTGTAAGAACAAAATTGTGTGTTGAGTAATGAGACATTCTGTAGATTAATGTTACATATTATTCAAAAACAAAAAAACATTGATTATTACCTTTGCATATGAACATTTTTGAAAAAAAATTTTCTTTAATTTATTTTTATTACATTCTGTATACTACTTAAGAAAATATTATAATATTTTAAAATATTTATTTTATTTATTACTATCATTATATTTTTTTCTTAAAAATTTCAAAATTCTATTCTAATGAAATTTTATTTTGAAACTCAATTGGATGAATAATTTTAAGAACAGAAACTAAGAATTTTAAATTACAAATAAAACATTAATAATAATAACAATAACAATACATAAAATTAATAAATAATAACTGAATTAAATAAAAAAATTAAATAAGTATAAATGAATGCAATGCAAGAAAATGATTAAATTAATTATATTAATAAGTAAAATAAATAACTAGGCATAATTCAATAAAATATAATAAAGTAATTAATAGAGGTGTGCAAAAAGCTTAAAAAGCCGAGCAGCAATTTTTTTGAGTCGAGTCGATTATTCGAATTTTTTGAGCACTCGATTAAATTCGAACTTATAAAAAAATAAAACAAATAATAAGTAGAAAATATTGAATTCCCCTTAAATGTCTTACGTTAGTTAGTAAGTTAATTATTTTAACACCTAACGATTTTCTATTATTAGTAAATCCCTTAAATTTGAAATTTTCTACTTATTAATAGTTTTTTTAGTAATTTAAAAGCTAGAATCCAATCGAGTACTCGAAATTATTCCAGCTTTGTATGAGGCTCGACTCGGCTCGAAAAATGAAAAGCTCGGAAATACTCGACCTAGCTTCGAGCTTTTTGCTCACCTCTAGTAATCAGTTAGATACTAAATACAATTTTTTTTAATTCGTTTTAATTTTTTTATTAAATTTGGAAGATTTATTTCTTTTATTTTATTTTAAGATATAAATCTAATTTTAAAGTAAGAAACATTTTTTTGTCAGAAAAAAGAAAAGAAAATTATTCAGCAAAAGGAACGACGTTTTTATTTTTTTATATCTTTTGAAAATTTATTTTTACAAATTTGTCAATCTCAAAAAAATTTTAATAAATTTTTTTTTGTAAAAAAAGGAAGAGAAGTCAATTTTTTGTGAAATTTTGAAAATTTATTTATACGTAAATTATTTAATGACAAGCGAATTTTAAAATCAGATTATTTTTTTGTAAGAAAAAAAGAACAGGAATCTACTTTTTTGTTAGAAAATTTATTTATAAACATTCTTCAATGACAAAAGTGTTTTAAAATCAGAAAAAAATTGTATAACAAAATGAACCACTTTGGTGTGAATGACTTGACTGTAAAAGTAATTTATAAACAAGTTTTGATAAATTGTTGTTTCTCTCATTTTTTTGCATTCAATCAATAGAACAAGTTTTTATCGTGTTTTAATATATGCTTATATTCTCTTTCTATAAAATGACAAGAATCTGAATTTATGCATAAAATTGTTCGCATGCAATGAAGGCGTAGACCTTTCTCGATCATTTCATTGGTTGAGAATATAATCACACCTTCGCGATAATATTATTCACAATATAACATATTATCTTTCCTCACAAGACTCTACAATTTATTTGTCTATCAAGTACCAAAAATTATTTTCCTTTATCTCATTTATAATTAGTTGAGATGTGAAAGTTTTGTAAATAACCTTTTATATGCACATATGATATACCTATACTATATACAACGTCCGGATACATAGTTTATATTTATAAATTTCCAATTTCTTTGATAGAAAATTATTTATTACTAACTGAAATAACTTTGCACAAAATTTCAGTTTAAAGCCTCTTACTAATGAATAAATTTCAGTTTTTTACATAAATTTCTACGCAATATTATAATTATTTTCATAAATAATCAAATTTTCTAGAAATTCAACTATTTTCAAAACTAATAAAACTCTTCGAAGAATTTCAATTATTTTTAATACACTTTTAATCAAAAATCGTCAAAACAAATAAATTATTTAAAAATGTTTTGATGAAATTCTTTATGAGAATTCAATTTTAATAAAAATTTAATTATTCAATAAATTTCATTATATTTATTTTTGCGTTTTAATAATTGAATTCTCGTAGAATTTTCTAAAAAAAAATTGATCGAAAAATGTTATTTCACGTTTGAAGAGCTGGGAGTATTGAATTAGTCGCAAATAGTCGTTCCGTTTTCAATATTTTTAGTGAGTGTTTAATTACCGCTATTATGTATTGTAAAGATCTCGTCGAGAGTCTTGTATCGTCCCGGTATTGTCTTGCTTTTCGAGACAGTACTGAGACGAAACCGAGACTAATCTCGATTTCGTGCGCAGCTCTAATAAAAATTTTGCAAAATTCCGAGAAGGCCGAAGGTTTCAGAGCGTTTTTCTATATTTTCCAAAAAATTCCAACTCAAAATTCTTTTCTTGATATTCTTTTCTTTTTAAATGAGACTTCGATCACGAAACCACTTTTATTTATATAGTTGTGGTCGAGGTTGTGGTTGAGAAGATGCATTTCATTGCATTGCAGATAGTGATCAGTTCAATGTAATCTGATAAGAAATAATTTATTCCTTCATGCGGCGCAATGTAAATTTCATAGTACTCGCGAAAGTTGTTTTGAATGTTATCATTACATATTGTTTCAATTAAATATAATATTTTATTTATTAATTATTTACCAATATAATCTCTCATCTAGTTTGTTTTTCAAATCCACTTATTGTCTATTTAATAATTATTTTTTCGACAAATTTTAATAAAAACATAACACAAATTTTCTTTTTCAAAGTAGATACATAATAAAATTAAATTCTTTCAAATATAATATTTATTTTAATTGAGGTTGACAAAACTTTGAATTGTTTCCATTTTTCGAATTATTTTCGGAGATTCTATTATTAGAATCTTTAATAAAATTTTAATAGAAATTTTGTAAAAGCTTAATTTTTTAGAATTTCTTCATTTAATTATTATTGAAAAGTTCAATATATTCGATAAAACAAATCGACGCCTCCCGTTCATATAATGCTTATTGAAAAACGAATGCAAGATGATTCTTATTCACATTTTGGTGCAAGACAATGCTTATTCGATTTTCCGTGCAATAAAATGATTATTCAAAATTGTGTGCAAAACAATTGCCACTGACAGAACAATAAATGTAACCCTAAATCTTCCTATTAATATTAAATTGCAATTAAATATCTGAGAATTTCAGTACGTGTCTATTGTTATAAGAAACTTTAAACACGGATCCTATCACACATATTAAAAAATATTTTTTAAGCAATTGCAATTATAAATTATACTAAATTGAAAATTTTATAAAATTCATAGAATAAGCTAATTTCAGAATGTACATTTTCGCATAGAATTGTGAATAAGCATTTTATTGCACGGAAAATCGAATAAGCATTGTCTTGCACCAAAAAGTGAATAAGAATCATCTTGCATTCGTTTTTAAATAAGCATTATATGAACGGGAGGCGTCGAAATATTTAGAATTTATTGTTATTTAATTTAACTGAGATTTTAAATAATCTCAATGTAAAACCTTTTGTATAATGTAATTATTTCTTAAAATTACATCTGCAATTTTTCTAAAAGTCAATTATTTTTTAGAAATTTTGAATAAATTTATTCAAAACTTTAATAATTTTTAAAGGAAGAGTAGGAGATTAACCCAAGTAGAAATCTAATCTAACGCTGTCCAGTACTGATTTTATACTGTCAGTCAGTACTACGGTCAGTATTGAAATCTTACTGGTTTAATACCGCCTTATTACTTTTCGCAAGTAAAATTTAACAAATTTGGAAAATGCTGTAACGTGCTCTCGAAAACAAAATTTACTTTTATTAGCTTATATTAAAGTTCGTTATTTAATAATCAAAGCATGTCGAGTAATTTATTAAATACTAATAATTATTATTATAATATTTCTGAAGTAAATAAACTTTTATGAGTATCAATATAAATGTAAAGAATTACACCGTCGAAAAAATTAAACTTTTTTTGCACCCATGAACGAACCAAAGATTTTCGGAAACTAGAGCTAAAAACAGATACCCGTGTCTGGCCGTTTTTCGAGATCAACTTCGTCTACGGTTTTTAGGGGTAAAAACAACGCTTAACTAGACGGTAACCAATTGTATTGAAAAAAATGTATGAAAATGGAAAATTTTTATTTAAAAATTCTTTAAACGTTATTGGGACTATTAAACATACCCTTACTAATATTTCAGGTAGATTGTCAACCCCAAAACTACCCCTATTTCGATTTTTTAAAAAAAATAACAAAAAACTAAATATTTTTGAATTTTTTTCAATTGTAATATCATTCTACGGCCTATCATTTTTAATTTTTCAGCTCAACCCCTATCTCAAAACCTACCCCTAAGCTAAATCAATATATTGAATACTGCCATACAATTTTTTGAATTTTATAAAACTTCGTATTTAAGGGTTTTTGGGGTCGCTAATTACAAATCTGAAGTCGTTGTTTGAAAATTTAAAATGGTATATCCAAAATGTCAGACAAATTAAAAAAATCATCCGATTTATTATAAAATTTAATAACCGTGGTATTTCGGACTTGTGGAATAGAATTAATCATTTAACCACAAAAATAAGTGACCGAAATTTCCGAAAAATTAGAGTTATTTTTAAAAATGTTATTGTGTTTTTCAATACATTGTTTTAAATATTTAAAAAATTATTTATAATTTAAATGATTACAACTCAAAAAATAAAGAACACGTTTTTCATTTTTAATTTGTTTTGCAGTTTTTTTGAAATACCACGGTTATTAAATTTTATAAAAATCGGATGATTTTTTTTTATTTGTCCGCCATTTTGGATACGCCATTTTGAATTTTCAAATAACGACTTTAGATTTGTAACTAGCGACCCCAAAACCCTTAAATACGAAGTTTTTTAAAATTCAAAAAATTATAGGGCAGTATTCAATATATTGATTTAGCTTAGGGGCAGGTTTTAAGATAAGGGTTGGGGTGAAAAATTAAAAATGATAGGCTGTAGAATAATATTATAACTAACCAACGATCACTTTTAAAATAATAATAACGTTTAAAGAATTTGTTTGGTTTCTCAAAATTTAAACTAAAATTTCTTTATGCCTTTTTGTATGATAAATATATATTACAATAGTTGCAAACTTTCTATAAATTCCAAGAGTAAAAGGAAACATCTGCAAATCATAAAATTGTAATGATCTAAAAACTATATTTCCCATGTACAAAGGTTTTGAAAAACATATTATCTTAGGATTTTATACCTTCTTTACTTAAGCTGCTAAAATCCATTAAAATCACGTAGACTTAAAATAAAAATCAACCCAATAAAAAGATTAACCACTCGAGACCTAGGTAATGACTACAGGGTTTGCATCCGCAAATAAAACTCGCCATTTTTACCTTCGTGGGTTTTTCCAAAATTTTCGAGTGGTTTTGGTATACATCGGAACTCTTGCAATTTGGATTTAGGTATATACCTCAACTTGCCTTCAGCAAAATAGAAAAGACACTTACTTTTTGTCAATTGACTCGTGCAGATCGTGCACTAGTCTTAACATAATGTATCACATAAACCCTTTTGGGTAATTTTAATGTATAAATTACAGTATGAATTTTATTTAATAAATACAGTTGTTCAGTAATTTAAATTACTTTCAAGTCTTTTATTGAGTTACAACCTTAATTCAATTTTTTAAAACAACTACATACAACAGAATTTTTTAATAAAAATTTCCCATCTTTCTATAATTTTTGCAATGCAATTGGTTACCTTCTAGTTAAGGGTTGTTTTTATCCCTAAAAGACTTGATTTCGAAAAACGGCCAGACACGGGTATCTTTTTTTAGCTCTAGTTTCCGAAAATTTTTGGTTCGTTCATGGGTGCAAAATCGTGTCGAACGGTGTTATTAGAATTGCTTTTATTGAAATAAATTTAAAAAAATATATTTTTCTTATTTTCTTTCAGTAATTTAGACATTCTTATTTATTTTAATTAATGACTAAATTATTATTATTGTGAATAATTATTTAAACTTATACTTTAACACTATTAAGAATTATACACAAAACATTTAAATATAAATGATATTAATATCAGTTTAAAATTAGAAAATTGAAAAACAAGCAAATGAAATTAATCTGAATCGCAATTTTATGCACTTTAAGTAAACTGCTCTATCACATGAGTCACAATGAATATAATTGTTATTGGTTAATTTTTTTTGGCATATTTTGCATACAAAGCATACAGAAGTCTACATTTTCTTCTTCCTCAGAAGAATTATTTTTTTTCGCTGCTGGTTTTGCTTCAACTCTTCGTTTTTTTGAAATAAAATTCAATCGATTTAAAAAATTTTTGTCCGCTATCTTGGATCTGCCATTTTTGAATTTTAAGAATTTGATGACAGAAACGTAATTAGCGACCTTGAAAACCCTCGAATAATAAGATTTAAGCAAATTCAACAGCTTTAAACGAAATTGTTATGTTGTTTTTTACGGCTAGTTAATTGCAAAGCGTTGTAAAGTCATGATATGTTTATGAAAAGTTTCTTTTGGACGAACACAAGAAAATAAAAAATACTGAGTGACCAAACTTTTAAATATTATTAAATAATGGAGGTGGTCAACAATTCCCCAATCTCCCCTACATAATTAATGTTATTGTTGATGATTAATGTTTTTAAACATCTTAAAAATTATTTAAATAATATATTAAACGAATATTTTAAATAAATAAATAAATAATACTTAATTATTAACTATAATAATCATTGTATTCATTCATTCTGTCCAGTCTGTTCACACCTGAAGTTAGTCGTGATTATGCTTTTGTTTTTTTAATATGTTTTGATAGATAATATTATTTTTCTTTATTTTTTCACTCTCACTTTTTAAATTTAATAATAAGTATTTATTTATTTTATTTAGAAATATTATTTTTATTTTTCAAATAATATAAAACTGTTTTTATTAATCTAAAAAAGTTATTAATGTTATTTTTCAATATTTCTCTTTTTTCCTTAAAAATTAGCACTTAGTAACAAACATTTTAGGACTAGATAATTAATCTTTATATGTTTTTTAAATAATTGAATTTTGCAAAAAAATTTTAAAATATTTGAAATTTCGATAAGAATATTTAAAAAAATTTATTGACTTTTTGCAATCATTTATTTTTATAATGTTTCCAAAATTGATACATGAGGCTCAACTCGGCTCGAGCTTGAACTGATTAGGCTCGGCTCGGCTCAAAAAATGAAAAGCTCGAAAATACTCGATCGAACTTCATGCTTTTCGCACACTTCTATTATTTATAAAAAAATTTAAAACTAAAATTTTACAAAATTCAATTATTTTTTGTCTTGTCTGATTATGGTCAAACGATGGGATCTATTTATTTACAAATTTTTAATTTTTATAAAACGATTGGTAGCCAAATGTCTAACTTGCTATTTGACCAAATCACAATTTTAAACATTTAGAAGATTAGGTTCGGAGAGTCTCAGTGAATTTGCCAAAGTCTTTTTTGACCAACGTATGAATTGATCAGCATTTGTTGTATTCAGAGTGCCGGAGTTCCATCTGAGCAACGGTATCGGACGCACGCGATTCTTCTACTCAAAAGTTTCTCGTGTTTTTCCGGGCTCTTATGTTTAGAAATTCTTTCATAGATCTCAGCTATATTCCTGTGATCACACTTTAGAATCAAAATAGTGTTCATTCCGCCTGCTTAACAGGTATCGCGTCTTTTCTGAGTGGTTTTCTTAGGTTAACGCCAGCAACAGGGTTGCGCGTGGGCTTACAGAGTGGACATGTCGCGCATGGATGTTGACTCGAACGATTTTCAAAATGATACAGATTTAGAAAATGCCGCTAAGGATTTTCTTTTTTATCAGAATAACAAAAACATACTAGGATCGCGTCAAAATTCATTGTTTTCATTAGAATTGGATCCAGTTGCATAACGCCTGTGCGATGGCGAAAAAGGTAGAGGTAATGAAAAGGTAATACCCTCGAAAGATCAGAACGAATATAATTCTGACACCTCGAAAGGTCACACGCGGAAACCCATAAAGTACGAAAGCTGAAATAAAGACAACTGTCCGGTTTTTATTCAACGCTACCCTAAAGGCGCTCTCACAGCTAGTAGGCAGCATACAAATTTGAATTTACTGTCTCTTTCACTCTAATTGATTTTCTCTCTTACTCCAATTACTGCCTGCGCAGGCAGGCAGAGCTGTGAGAGCTCTATAAGTCGTCATAATCGTCTAAAGATTTAAATCATGTATCTGTCAGTAAGATGATTCACACATTATATCCTGGTAAAATCGTCGGAATTCATCCGAGCGTTCGCGGTAAGGTTCGCGTCGTTATGAATAGCGAAAGAGCTGCAAATCAAATTGCGTCTGACCCTTTGTTAAAAACAAAAGGCTTAATCGCCATAATTCCATCAAGTTTCGTGACATGCCAAGGCATTATTAATAACATCGGTCTAGATATCTCTACCGAAGAGATATTGGAAAACGCAAAAATTATAGGTAATTGCAGCAAAGAGTGCAAGATTATTAACGCCCTAAGATTTAACCGTAAAAAAGTCGATGAAAAGAATGTAATTTCGTATGAACCTTCCACTACCGTTCTTCTGACGTTTCAGGGTACCACGCTCCCAGAACGCATTACAATTTTTAAGGGCTCGAGCTTGGTCAGTCCGTATATCCCAGACCCTCGCATGTGTCTCAAATGCTTCCGTTTTGGACACATTGCCAAATATTGTAAGTCTGAACCGAGATGCAAACAATGTGGTAGCACGACTCCTCACGACGACTCAAGCTTGTGCATACACGCTTCGGGTCCTCCGAAATGCGTGAATTGCCATGGCTCACACAGAACATCGTCGAAACAATGCCCGAAATACATTTTTCAAAAAGAAATTCGGTATTACGCGACGACCCACAAAACGTCCTTTGAAGAGGCAAAAGAAATCATTAGACTAAAGAGAAACTCAAATCTCTCCAGCACCTTCAACTTTCCCGATCTAGGAGATTGCCCAACAACACCTGCTTCAATCTTACTTGATGATTCCAGCTTGAACAGACATACTAAAATGTCCGTTTGGTGTCAAGTTTGCAGAAACTTTGCATTGCAAAGTAAATATTAAATGCATGCGCAGTAGTTTTCTATGATATCTAAAGCTGCGCACTACATTTATGTCACCTTCCCTACAAGGGAAGGCAACGTTTATCAAAATACACACATTTTGAAAACAAAAAGATTTTTTTTTGAAATTTTTAGTTTTTTTGAAAGTTTGCTGCAAATTTTCCTCAAGTTTTTTACAAAATTATCTAGAAGTTTGCCACGCAAGTTTTCTGCAAATTTGTTCGGCAAACTTGACACCAAACGGACATTTTGGTATTGGACGCAAGTGTGCTGCAAATTTGCCAGGTAAGTTTTCGAATTTTGCTTTGATAACTTGCCGCAAATTTGCAGAAAATTATTGTGCTATGTGGGACAGAAAAACTCATTTACAATAGAATAATCTGGTTCATTGAGCGTAACCAATTTCTTAGTCCGTTTCAGTTTGGTTTTAGAAAAGGAAAATCGTGTACCAATAATCTTGCACTAATCTCAACAGAAGTATGTCCCGGACTGGCGAGGCAGGAAGTCTGCCCGGAAAAAACGAAATTAATCATATTCAGCAATAAAAAATTAGATCTTGATGAACCCTCCCTTTCCTTATCATTAAACCATATTATTATTATTAAACCTTTCCTTTCAACCTCTTGGTATCAAATTTCACTATTCTGGCTCATCTGATTCCCATTTTAACTACTTATTCGAAAAATGCCGAAAGATCTTAAATGTCTTAAAAGTTCTTAGAAGCACATGGTGGGGATCAGACCCAAAAATTTTACTTCAAATCTTTGACTCTCTAATTGGAAGCGGTATCTATTATGGATCTGCTTCCTCTAACTTTAAATCTCATAAAAATTTCTCTAGGCTTGAAAAAATTCGTAACCAAGCTCTCTGACTAGCCGTAGGCTACAGGAATATCAAAAAATATCTTCCAAAAATTTTCTTAAACTCCATAGTCATCCATTGTCGGCTAGATTCTCAGAACTCTTGCGCCTTATTCATAACTCAAATGTTATAGTATATTTCGATACAAGGTGCCAAATGGGCATACGCTCACGCGGCACCGTGTATCGAACAATATTTTTCTTTATACGTACATACAAAACCCTCGTTTGACAACCACTGGCAGCACTCCAAAATGGTTGATTCCCTTACAGTCCGACCAAGCGATGCGCAAAATATTTTGCCCGCCGCTACACTGTGAGCAAAATGTTTTGCGCATCGGTTGGTCGGACTGTAAGGGAATCAACCATTTTGGAGTGCTGCCAGTGGTTGTCAAACGAGGGTTTTGTATGTACGTATAAAGAAAAATATAAGTACTCTCTCTTAATTGCTTTTAAAAAAGCGAAAAATTACAGCGAACTCATCTAACCGCAAATTTCCTAACTACACGTACTTTTTTACCGAAGGCTCTAAGTCGGGAAGGGATCTTTTCGTGAGATGTTCCTTCATTTCTCCAACGTTAAATATTTTTTCTAAAATTAAAATCTCTCACCATGCAACTATTTCTTCTTTTGAAGCATTTGCTATCTTATTTACTCTTAATTACATAATTGACTCTAATCTTACTAACACAATAATTTTTTCAGACTCACTTAGCGTTCTTAAAAATTTAAACACTAAATGCACATATCAAATCAAATCGTACATAATTTTCGAGATTAGATATTTTTGAATTGGATTATACCGTATAAAGTACTTGTAGTTCCGGCGTGAATTTTTGCGATTCTGGAATATTTGCATGTATGAGTCTCCCCCCTACTTTAATTATACCATCTTCTAAAAAAGCATTCAAACGATGAAGATAACTAGATTCAAATTGATGATGAGGCCAGGCACCTTCGGATAACCTTTGAGAACCATAATTTCACAGAGAATTCTTTCTAAAATCTGATGCATGTTGTTCACGAGAAATGAAACCTGCAGGGTTATCGATGCTACGAACATGTTGCCGGTTTGGTGATAAGGTTACCGATTTAATTTCTGATACTCTGTTCGCTACAAAAGATTTCAGAGTGTGTGGTAGGGTTTGAATCCAATTTAAAACAATTGTGGAGTCTGACCAGAAAACACATTTTGAAAAATCGAGATTTAAAGCTTTAACAGCTACTTTTTGTAATTTTGCTAATAAATTAGCAGCACAAAGCTCTAATCGAGGTAGAGTTACTGTTTTGATAAGAGCAACGGGAGATTTTAAGCAAATTAACATTCAAGAATGTTTACCCTTTTCGTACACGAGAGTAAAGACATGCTCTGTAAGCTGTTTCACTGGAGTCCGAGAATTTGAGTAATTGAATATCTGTAAATCGTTCTAACGTAATGCATCTTTTGAATTCAATTCAATCTATCAATCACCTCTGTCGGAACAAGGTTGTCCCAAGCTAACGAATATTTCCATAATTGTTAAATGAAAATTTTACCAACGATGATAACTTGGCCTAATAATCCGATAGGGCAGGGGCGGATTCAGAAGCAAATTTTTTGGGGGGGGGCGATTCGTAAATGAAAATCTTTTAGTAATGAAGATATATATATATATATATGGGGGATTCCGCGTCAAGTGATCAAGGGGTCTTTTGGTGCAATGCTTATTTCAATAATTTTTTACTCTTAAACAATTAAACATACGAATTTGGCAAAGTACATTTTGGAAAGGTTCTTTCATGGTCTTTCGATTGGAAATAAGCATTTTGAAAAAAAAAATTTTTTTGTCCCAAAAAAATCAAAATTAAAAATAAATTTCAATTTTTGGGGGAGAAAGACCCAATTTTTTTTTTTTTTTTTTTTTAAACGAAAGCTGAGGTTTTTTCCTAAAAGGACATATAAATGGTAAAGTGGGACTAGAATGTTTAAACATTGAAAAAAATAGTTTTAAGCTCCGTTTAGGAGAAAACTCTTATTTTCAATGTTTAAACATTCTTGTCCCACTTTACCATTTATATGTCCTTTTAGGAAAAAACCTCAGCTTTCGTTAAAAAAAAAAAAAAAAAAAAAAAATTGGGTCTTTCTCCCCCAAAAATTGAAATTTATTTTTAATTTTGATTTTTTTGGGACAAAAAATTTTTTTTTTTCAAAATGCTTATTTCCAATCGAAAGAGCATGAAAAAACCTTTCCAAAATGTACTTTGCCAAATTCGTATGTTTAATTGTATAAGAGTAAAAAATTATTGAAATAAGCATTGTACTGAAAAACACAAAAATTTAACCCCCTCCCCCTCGGAAAATATTGGACTAGATAAAAAAATATTTTCACCAAAAATTTCTATCTATGAGTACTACAAAAGCCCCAAGTTTTGCTACGATTGGAGAAAAATTTTTCTCCACCTTGATCACTTGACATGAAATGCCCCATATATATATATATCAAATATGACACTGAATATATTAAAATAATGGAAAAAGAATATCACGTTAAATAACAATTTAATTCACAAAAAATTTTGTTTTTTATCACAAAATAAAATTTAATCTATGATTGCCTACTTTGGCATATCTGTCGATGATTTGGTCTACAATCACTTCAATATCATAGTGAATATGCAATAATGCAAGTCCGTTCAGTTTTTCTTCTGTTGTGGTGGATCTCAAATAGGTTTTAAGTCTTTTTAACGTTGAAAATGACCTCTCAGCACTTGCTCCACTTGAAGGCAATGTTATAAAAATTTTGAGAAGAATTTGAAGAAGAGGATATATTTCCGCATCACAACGGTCAAACATTTCCATAGCAGGAACATTTGAATCGTAATTTTCTCTTTTACATTGCATATGCCACATCTCTAACTCATTAATCAAAGATAATTTAAAAACCTCTGGACATTCTTTAAAGAAAGTCGAATATCTTTCACAAATTTTCTTCGTAGCTTCTTTGGATAATGTACTATCATTCGAAGTAACAGTATCGGGAAACAGTACTGAAAATGAATATAAATTCAGAGTTTCTGCTGAAAATCGACTTTTTAAATCCGCCATGACATTATCGAGAACAGGAACATAAACAGCTTGCCTGAAATATGTTACAGCATCATTTACCGGGTAATTATCACGGTGTTTTTGAATTCTGCCTATACGCGGCATTTTAATTTCTACGTCAATACTATTTGCTATATTTTCAACTTCCTCAAAAAGAGCTTTAAATTGCTCTTCACAGTTTTCGCGTTTTCTCTGTAATAATTTTAGAGTATCTTGAGTCATATCCTGAGCTGATTTAAGATCAATTTGCTTCTTCTGAAGGAAATAACTAAGGGATTGCGTGCTATTCAGCACATCAGAGAGATAAACGACTGCAATTAAAAAATTACTTTCAGAAAGAGCAATTTTCAAAGAATTTGCTTTTGACGAAGTTTTTGAATCTTGCCATTGAGATATGTGGTTTAGGGTTTCAATTATTTTCTGAATCAAAACACGAAATTGCAGAACTCCGTCATGTCTTTTGATCCATCTTGTTTCACATAAGCCAGACAATTTACTTCCCATTATTTTTTTTAATGTGTTAGAACGCTTAGCTGATGCATTAAAGAACGATATAGTTTCTTTCATAGTACCAACAGCATTTCGGATTATTTGAATATCTGAAGATGCAGATAAAGAATTGTTCAAATAATGATTGTAACAAGGGCAATGTACAGCATTCGTAGCAACTTTAAGCACTTCTTCAACAGCTCCACAAGATTCTGAAACCATCATAGAACAGCCATCTGTTGTTACAGCAACACAATTTTTAAGATCCAAATTCAGTGACTGCAAAGCCTTTACTACTGTTTTTCCTAATTTAATACCAGTAACTTTTGGTTCTATTGATTTTTCATTTCTCACAGTTTCTTTTATAATTTCATCATGAAGATCGATGAATTGAACAAAATCTTCTCTTACAGTGTTCTTATACATGTACCTGATGACAAGTGATAACTGCGATTTGTGGGATATATCTGTAGTTTCATCAAATATAATTCCATAAAATATTGCTTTCTGAATTCGGGATATTATAATTGAAAGAATTTCTTGCCCGCAACAATTGATGAGTTCATTTTGTGTTGTTTTACTGATATATGTTGAACGTACGGATGAACTTTCTAAATGGTTACATAATTCAATATCTCCACTCTGAATCCGAAATCTCAAAAGAGCTCTAAAGTTTCCTTCGTTTATTGGACTATCATTATTTTCAACATTAAGTTGTCCGTCATCTCGATGTCCTCGTAGCGGTATATTTTGACGACCAGCAAAAATAATAGTTTCTACGATGGGTTTTAATCTGCTACGATTTTCTTTGATTTTTTCCAATCTGTAGGAATCAACTTGGTTACAAACTTTCAATGTAGGATCTTGATCAGCTTTTAAGAATTGCTTTGCTGCTTCTAAGGCTGCAATATGATATTCTTTTCTAGCATGACGAATTAAATAGCCATCTTGGCCGAGGAGCTTAGCATAACTATTCAACGGCTCCGTGATAAGTTTTTTTAAAGCCACATTTTTCTGAAATCCACCCATATTTCCCGTAACAAAAAAAGGACAGTATTTACAGAAATATCCCTGTTTTACGTGAGAAAAAGCAAGCCAATTGTAAGAATCCAAATATTTTTGCGATGCATATCTTTTTTCCTCTTTACCATTTTTTTTATGTAAAGAATAGGGAAATCGATAGGCTTTTGGCGGAGTCCAATGATTCAATAGCAGCAACTTTTTTGTAAAATCATCAACTGGCATTCCTACATAGCTACCAATATCAAGTTTTACGGCCTCGTTTACATCATCATCTTTTTCTAATAATTTCGATTCCTGACTAGTATCTTCAACATCCTTATTGTAACTTGAATTCTGATCTATTACAGACTTTGTAATATTTTCCGTTTTAATATTTGACTCGTCGACTATTTTATTATCTAAAAATAATTAATTAGAACAATTTTAAATCATAATTCATAATAAAAATTACGTATTAAAAATTCTGCGTATCTAAGAATTAACGATTGAAAACTAAAAATTTAGAAATGATTGTTATTGCATAAAAAAATTAAGCATCAAGTAACTCGGCAAGAAGCCTGGCATAAATAAGGAATCAGTTTTTCATATTCGTATTGAAATAAAAATATCCTATTCTATTTAATGCTTGATTTTTTCTCATTTACTGACATCATAAAATAGAATCAAATACAATTTTGAACGTTTCTATTCCAGTCTATTCGAAAAAGATTCATGAAATCTAATATTGGTTGATAAATGTGTTTTTTGTGAATACAATCGGAGTATGATTTTTTTCTTCTCAATTCGTCATTTTCTAAATTGTACGAAATTTTCCAAATTACCTGAACAAACACTTTGCATTATTTTCCTAGAAGAATTATTAATTATTTTCGAAGATTCGAATTGGAAATCAAGTTGTTCAGCCTCAGAATCTACAGCTTCGTTAAAAACATGTCTTGCATTTGTCACATTCTTTTCTTCGATCAAATTTTCCTTTTCAGTGTTATTTTCAACTGCATAAAAAGAAATAGAAATTAAACTTTTAAATTATCGATATTTTTTTTTATTACAGAAACAAACCTGAACATTCATTTTGTATTTTGAAATACTTTGTCAGCTTAGTTTGTTCGTTAACGACAATTTTGTCCCCTTTTCTTTTTTTCGACATTTCTGAAGTTTCCACTATAAAACCTATAACTTGCTTACTTGTCTGCTGGAATGTATCAAACTCTCAAATCTCTATTCATGACGTTATTTGAAACAGCGTAACACTATTTATTAATAATAATAATAATAAATAAAGAAGGAAATAGCATTTTATATTAACCGCAACTATAAACGCGAATGTAAACAAACCGACTGATACACGACTTTTGTCAACTCTTGGCAATTGAACGTCTCACTCTCACTTCGCTCGGACGGCGCACAGATGGCAGTAGGGTATCAGTCAGCAACTCAGGACACGGCATTAACAATCGACAAAACGTCCATTCGAGAGTAGAAAAAGGAATTGAGTCTCTGAATTGGAAAAATATGCCCATATGGAAAATGAAGCTGCGGTTACACCTCTGCAGGCTGCCTGCCTGCGCAGGCAGGAGCAACGAGAGTAGGGGAGAAGTTTGAAGTCACTGACTCTCTTACTCCTGTACGTTACCATGACATCCTGCAGGCAGGCAGGCTGCCTGCAGAGGTGTAACCGCAGCCTAAGTATTTTCAGTTTTGAATATAATTTTTTACGAACAATTATTGAAAAATTATTGAAACAGTTAAATGGAAAAAATTAATTTAGAAGACCTATTAAACTTATAATTTCCAAAAAGTTTTGGGGGGGGGCGATCGCCCCTTTCGCCCCACCGTGGATCCGCGCCTGCGATAGGGTCGAATATTTTTTAACATTTTGATAAAGTGGTTCGTTTATTTTCTTGTTTATTTGATTTCAATAAATTTATTGAATAGAAAATTCTATCCTTTTTTGGGTTACAATAGAAACCGAGTGCTTTTATTGTATCCAATTGATGCAATGACATGAATTGGTCATTAATATTGGTAGAAATTTTCGAAGATTGAATCCAATCTTTGCGAGAAGACTAATGTTATAACTTAGTTTATTAAAAATACACAGCACATTTATAAGGAACATGAACAATTTATTATTTAAGTTTATAAAGAAAACACTACAAGAACTGGATAACAAATGTTTACAATGACCATTCGGCAGGCTTGTCAGAGCAATTATGATTCTCTTTGTCTCTACAACGAAAGCAGTCGTGCCAACTTAACACGCTTTATTCTTAGACACGAATATGAATGAGTGAATATATCACAACTAATTAGATCGTCTCTTAATGTAAGGACTTCTTGAAAAGTGTTGGCACCGGAGAGCATATCATCAACATAAAAATCTTCCTTTAGTGTTTTTGCTGCGAGAGCAAAATTATCCCCTTTATTAATCGCTAGTTGATGTAAAGTTCGAACTGCTAAAAAAGGTGCACATGATGATAGGCCGAATATAACGGTGTATAAAGTAAAATCAATATTTTCATTAAAAGGGAGATTGACGCTATATGAACCAAACTTGTCACGCGAAACAGTTTGCGAATAATGATTTTCAGCAGCCTTTTCTTCCTCCGATCGCGGTTTGGTAAAAGATTCATCTTCTAATTCCCGCAAAATTGGTAAATCTTGATATTTAATCAGGGTTGCCACGCAACCTGGAAACCTGGAAAACCTGGAAATGTCAGGGAATTTTATAAAACTTGAAAAAACCTTGAAAAGTCAGGGAATTTTGATCGAAAACCTGGAAAATTATTCATTTCTAATTATATTTATTCTTGAAATCGAATTTTACTTAAATATTTTAAAATTAATTCAATTTTAAACGAATTATGTTTACAATTTTCATAAGTAGATAAACTTGAAAAAATTTTTATTTCAAAATTTGTAAAATTTCAATTTTAAATGAATTTAATTAATAAATTAAAAAAACCTTAATAACTGAATTTCTTCTAAAATTATTTAATTTTTTTAATATATACTTAATTGATTATTAAAAATAATGGATTTATACATGAATCTTAGTTAAAAATACTAAAACAAATTGAATTTTGAAGCAAATACATATTATTGGAGAAATTTAATTATTTTTAAAAGAAGTAAAATTCTTCTTAGAAATTCAATTATTTTTTTTTATCTTTTATTATTTATTCTTTAAAGAATTATATTATTTTCAAAAATTTTAATGAAATTCTTTTATAACAATTTGATTATTTCAAAATAATTTTAATAAAACTCTTGGTAAAAATTTAATTGATTTCAAAAAATTTTCAAAATTCAATTATTTTCAATGTTTGCTAAAAATTTTACAAAACAATTGAATTATTTAAACAAAAAGTTTTATAAATTTTGTTTGAAAAATTACAAATATTCTTGTAAGAATTTCAATTATTTTTAATATACAAGATTTTCATCGAATTTCTCGAAAAATAAAGTTATTGTTAAAGTTTTTTTAAATTTGTCTCTTGACAATAAATAATAATAATTATAATAATAATAATATTATTAATAATGATAAACATAATAATTAAATGTTGATAAAATTTCTTATGAAAATTCAAATTTTAAGAAACATTCAATTATTTAATAAATTGTTTAATTTTATAGTTAATGAATTGATTTCTTCTAGAATTTTCAAATAAATATTGAATTAAAAATAAATTTCAGGAAAAATTTTTGATTATAATTGAATGTCATATTCAAAAATATTTATTTATTTGATAACTCTACGAGAATTCATTTATTTAACTCTAAAAATTAACATTTTATCAGATACCTAATTAAACTTTTCTTAAAAATCAAATTGTCATGAAGAACTTTATAAACAAATTTTTTTTAAATAATTGCATTTTTCGAGAAATTTGATGAACATTTTGTATATAAAAAAATAATTGAAATTCTGACAAGAATTTTATTGAAATTTTGGAAAATAATTGAATTTTGGAGCAAAAATTTTAATATTTATAAAGATTATTTAAATTTTTACGGGAATTTTTGACAGTTTTGGAACATAATTGGATGTAAACGAAGAATTATGTTACTTTTAAAAATAATTGAATTCTTGAATTTTCTAATGAATAATTAATGTAGTTTGAAAAACCTGGAAAAATTCCGTTTTTTAACCTGGAAAACCTGGAAAAGTCAGGGAATTTGAAATGGGTAAAAACGTGGCAACCCTGTTTAATTAAATTACACTCAAATCTCGCTATTACGACGTTTGATATAATGAGCTGTCAGTCTTTTATTTTAGCGAGCTGACTATCTTCCCCTTCAACCCCACCACTATGTATCTGTTATTCTTTGAAAATGCAAGACTCGCAGGTCCTCGACGAAAGACAAACCATCCAAAGAGCACCATACCAAATCGATGGTGCTAGAACCTTGTGCTCACATAAATGTGAAATTGTGAAATTGTGAATAAGTGAGCGTCCGTTCAACGATAAAAAATTGTGCGTTTCCATCAAATCCACAAAACACCCCCACAGCACCGAAATTTTCCTAAATATTTATTAAATATGTACTTGCAATATTCGGCATATTTAACTGAAAAGTTTAGTGAAAATTGTGTAAAGATTTATATGTCTCTATTAAATAAAAGTTTAGCGCGAAACTTTCCTGAACATTTCAATGAAATCTTCACCTAATTATAGTTATAATTATAATTAGGCGAAAATCTTCAGGAAATGTTCACACTAAACACTTATTTAATCGGGACATATAAATCTTTACAAAATTTTCACTAAACATTGCAATTAGATATTCCGAATATTGCAAGTAAATATTTAATAAATTTTTAGGAAAGTTTCGGTGCTGTGGGGGCATCTACCCTTAAAACTAGATATTAGGTCATTTGAAGATCTCTGAGGGCTAAAAATAAAATTCTGGTTCAAAAGAGTGGGATTCAATTAATTCGGCCCTACTGAAAATCCCCGTACAGTATCTTGTACAATATATTGTACAGGAAACTATACCATTTCTGTCAATGAATCTGTACCATTTCCGCATGAGAAATTGAAACAAGTTCTTGTACAAGAACCTGCACAAGTAATTTTGTCGTATTTGAATAAAGGTTCATGTACAATTTTTTGTACGAAATCCTGTACATGGTCAAATTAATTAATAACCTCAAGTGTACTTTAAAAAAAAGAAATTCGCATGTCCAAAAGTGTAGAAATTCCGTTGCAAAATTACATGTTTTTAGTTAACAAATGGAATTATGCATAAACTATTTGTCCGATCGAGTTGGATTTTTTGAAGATTTATTCGGCTTCCTAAGGAGAATAGTCCTGGTGAATTATAAACAAATTCCATAATTATTAACAAAGTTATTAAATAATTAAAAAAGTGCTATTTTTAATGGTTTAAATTCATTGTCAACTAAACTAATTAACCCTTTTTAACGTACAACCAGTCATTTGAGAGATATTTCCAAGCTCTACAACTTTCAATAACAACTTTTTCCTCTAAAATGTAAACCTTAGCGTCGATCATAGAAAAACCACGTTTTCCAAATTTTGACGATTGTTTACACTATTTTTCGCAACTGATAATCGAGAGCAAACTCTGGGGCCCTTATGTGGAGTCCCCAAACTACAATAAACCACTGAGACTTTTCAGGTTGCATTTTTGTGTACTTTTTCGACCTAACGACTGGCCTACATGTTTAATTAAAATCATTTTTGAAAACTGACCCCGAGTAACAAGTTTCATAAAAATTCATCGAGGCGGTTTGGAGAAAACAGTTTTGTCCAGCTAGTTCAGGGTTTCAGACCACTGTGCTGTATCACTACTTATGGAATTTTTTCAATTTGAGAATGTAAATTCATAAATTTTTTGTATATATTACGTCATTTCTGTGTTTTCCAAATATCAAAAATTATCTACTGAAAAATATTCCAACATTGATAGTAATTGATTATGAAATATTTCCAATTACAAATTAAGTTTTAATTATGTGTCGCAAAATTTTAGAGTTTCAACGCAATTGCATAGTAGGTTAAAGATTTTAAACCTAGTTAATGAAAAAAAAGAAAGGAAGAAAATTAATAGAACTTTACACCAACTTAAAAGTTAATAGTAGTGAAAAGTACTTATCGAAGAGCTAAAAGTTTCGTGCCCGACTTGTTTCGCTAATGGTGAAAGATATATTCTTTCTCTCAGAAACAACAACCTTCTCTCGTGAAATTGATCTTCTCAATGGCACGTATAAAACTGTGATTCATTATATGGTGAAAAATCCAATGATTTTTTTTTGCTCACAGGGAAAAATGTATTATTCAAGAAAAAGAATATTGAAAAAGCTTCAACTGTGAAATAAAAATGATCTGGGTAAAAACCTATCTATTTAATGAAAAAAGAATAGAAGAAATAAAATAAAAAAAGGAAAGAAAAAAGAAAATTTTCAAAATATAAAAGAAAGTAGAAAATGGTTTGCAATATTCTTTGTTTCCTTTCTTTGCATTATTCCTGTATTTGAAAATAACATAATTTTATTTTTTTTGTTTATAGGCGAAAATGTCTAAATCGGGAAGCATAAAAGGAAGTATAAAGGGGAGTTTAAAGGAAGGAGAAAAAGGATCTTACGATCCAGTTCCAGTGAATGGAGATGGAGGCGATGAAATAAAATTAGAAGCAAAAATGTCACTTCTCAATGGTGTCACAGTAATTGTTGGTTCAATTATTGGTTCCGGTATTTTTGTCAGTCCAAAAGGTGTTCTAGAATACACGGGAAGTGTTAATGCCAGTTTAATAGTATGGACAGCCTCCGGTCTTTTCTCGATGGTAAATTATTTTCTTTTTCTCTAAATTTTTATAGTTTATCAACTTTTTCAGTGAAGGTAAAGTAATTTAATTTAATTCATAATTGCAAATTTTTTCACAGTGTATTTTTTTTTCATAATTAAAATAGAAAAATAGAAAATTATGTTTTTAACTTCCGAGTAATAATTATGTATAAATCATTTTTAATTACACTATCGGATTAAGCCAATTAATTTATTTAAAAATTCAATTTCGTTTTATTATTTCTTCTTGTTTTCCTATAGACGTGTTTATTAATATTTTTTGCTTTCTTATTCATAATGCTAATAAAAATTGTATTATTAACGCTATAACTAAAACATAAATTCCAAACATACATTTTTTTATAAATGTTTTATTATTTATTTAATATATTACATTTTTTTGTTCTAATGTAAAGAAATTTCTTTCAAAGGCAAGACTTTACAAAGTTTTAAATTGTTTAACACTTTTATAATTAATTGTTTTAATAAATTTAATCATCTTGAAGAAATTTTTATTTTAGTTGAAAATTTTCAGAAACCTAATTTTTCAGAATTTCTTAATTTAACTATTTCTAAACACTATACAATAGTATTTCTTACAAAAATTTAATAACTTTAGAATTTTTAAATATAATTCTTTAAAGCAATTATTTTTAGCATTTTAAATTTTAATTATTCAAAATTTGTCATTTTTCATTTACAACCTTTTGAACTTTAAACAACATTTTATATTTAACAATTTTGTATTTTAATGCATTATATGGAAACAATTAATATAAAAAAACCGCATTTCATTAAAATAAGTCGAACAGAATTGCCACAAATTAGGGGATTCAAAGGAAAATTCAAGGAATTTTATCAAAACTACTGGAGAAATATTAAATTTTCTAGAATTCATAGGAAATTTTTAGATTTTTATATCTAACAAACAAGTAACAACGTTTGAAAACATTAACAAGATTTAATTTTTCTTAAATTTTGGTCTCTTTTCCATACAAACTGTGAATTCACCACCAACTTTATTACGAAAACTTTAAAAGCTTTTTCTATTTCTTTCAATTAATTAACTTTACAGAATATAAAATTTTATTTATTTGAACTAATTTCATTTAATTTGAAATTTCAGAACAAGAAAATATTTTATTAATTTAATACATTTCATATTTCGTACAAGACGATTAACTTCTTGGTCAAATTCCACATTTTCTTGGATCAAGAATATATGGTCTTCTCCCAAATACTATGTCAAGAAAATCGTTTTCTTGAATCAATACTATAATAGTCTTGGCCGTATTCAAACTGTTTCATTTGTAGTCACAGTACACTGAAAAAAATGATAATATTAATTTTGACATACAAGTATGGTTAGGATGTATAGCTGAAACAGCAATACCGTATTGCTGTTCTTAAAATACAGTATTCGTGTTCTCCGCATACATATTATTGTCTCTCAAATACATATTGCTGTTCTACACTGCGTATGGCTAAAACAGCAATACTGTATGGCAGTATCATATCTACCAATATAATATGTCAGAATTGGCTATATTTATGGCAGTACCATAAATATATTTTTTTCAGTGTATACTCAGCATTATATTGTTAACGAGATTATAAGCTATACTAAAAAAATTAGCAAATAAATTGGCTATACTCAAATTATTCGTAGCTACAGATTGACCAAAAAAACATTTCTGCGGGGAAAGAAAATTTCGAACTTTTGTTCTTCTTAATAAAACTCCAAATTAGTTTTGGATTTTTAATTAAATTGGTCTCAGTATCTAACAAATATTGATTGTAACTCTGCTCATATAGTTTTTTATATTTTGATCGGAGAACTGAAAATCTCTCATAGTGTTTTACATCTCGTGTTCGTTTATATTGTGCATGGGCTATTTTCTTTTCTTGCAGATAGTTCGACGCCTCCCGTTCATATAATGCTTATTGAAAAGCGAATGCAAGATGATTCTTATTTCTTTTTGGTGCAAGACAATGCTTATTCGATTTTCCGTGCAATAAAATGCTTATTCAAAATTGTGTGCAAAACAATTGCCACTGACAGAACAATAAATGTAACCCTAAATCTTCCTATTAATATTAAATTGCAATTAAATATCTGAGAATTTTAGTACGTGTCTATTGTTATAAGAAACTTTAAACACGGATCCTATCACACGTATTAAGAAATATTTTTTAAGCAATTGCAATTATAAATTATACTGAATTGAAAATTTTATTAAATTCATAGAATAAGCTAATTTCAGAATGTACATTTTCGCAAAGAATTTCGAATAAGCATTTTATTGCACGGAAAATCGAATAAGCATTGTCTTGCACCAAAAAGTGAATAAGAATCATCTTGCATTCGTTTTTCAACAAGTATTATATGAACGGGAGGCGTCGAGTTAGAAGTTTAACCTTTACATCCAATTTTCTGCAGAATTACGTTATTTACAAAAAAAGCTTTTTATTATCATAAAGTTCAAGAATTTATCTTTCAAAACTGCTAGTAACAAAATTTAATTATTTTATTTAAATAGGAGAAATATTTATTTGAAAATTGTTTACAGGGGGTCGTTTTGAAATATAATGCCTCTTATACTTTTTCAAATTTGAAATACTTTTTTTAAGACTTCTTACCATACACAATGACATGTAAAAACTTTTGATCAATTATATTTCAAGACTTAACAGCAACAAAATTTTTTTATAAACTTATAATTATAATTTTCTCTGACCGAGAATATATTTACTTGAATTACCCGTCCCCCTTACCCTTATCCCATCTTTTCTAATACTAAGGTCAAACATTTTTATTATTTAATTAATTAACATTTATATTTTTTATTTAATTAATTAAATAATTGTTATTTTACATAATTATATATTTACATTTAATTAATACTTAACACAAATACAACAAATATATCTTGAAAGAAAATTTTCCACGTTCGGAGGAATTGAACCCGGGTTGCACGCACCAGAAGTCTCATACTTCAGCTACATTACCACTATGCTATCCTAGCCTCAATGGACAGTTTTCAAAAACTTATATTTACGTTGCATATCTATTTAAAGAAAATATTTTCTTGGATCAAGAACACACCCATTGTGTTAAGTGAAATAAAGTTTCAAAGCAAATAAATAAAATGATTCGATTGAAGAAACATGAATTCTCCAGACAAAAATAAATTTTTTAATTCAAGAGAAATATAGTATTATTTTAAAAAATTAAATGTTCTTGAAACATGGTAATTATAAGTTCCTCAAGTACAAGAAATAATTAGATTAATTAATATTTCTTTGAAACAAAATAATTTTTAATTGAGTTGAAACAATTATTAACTTATATTAATCTTCCCATTTTCTTAGCTCAAGACTATGGGTGTTAGATGAAGTAAAATCTTGTTTTAAAGGAATCAAAAAAATGATTTAATTAAAGATCTTACACTCAATTGAATTGAATAAATAAAATATAACATTCTCGCAAGAAATTAATGTTTTTGAAACATGAGAATATAGAAATGCTTCAAGTAAAAAAAATGATTAGATTAATTAATATTATGCTTTGAAACAAAATAATTTTTAATTGAGTTGAAACAATTATTAACTTATATTAATCTTCCCATTTTCTTGGCTCAAGACTATGGGTGTTGGATGAAGTAAATAGTTGCTTTAAAGAAAATAAAAAACTGATTTGCCCAATGCTCAAAATTACTTGACACTAGAAAATAAATTTCTTCCAATAAGAAAATATGGGTTTGCTTCAAGTAAATTAGGTCAAGAAAATGCATTTACTTGATTCAATGAACTTTTTTTCAGTGTGGGGTCTAAAAAATTTACAAGACCCCTTAAATTGTCTAAAAAACATCAAATTTTTCTTCGGTCAATCGATCATTTATTATAGAAACATGAGTCATACTTTTTATCGACAAACAACCACAATTCTACTAAGTTTCGGCGAAATTTTTTAATTCTGAATTTTAAATATTTTTTATGTAATTAGATTGGAACAATTATTTTTCTGTTTATTTGACCTATAATTAATCATTGTACATGGTTGAATAGTTAGAAATTTTATGATTAAAAATGAAGTTTTTGATTGAAGAAAAAACTAAAAAAACATGTTTTTTGCACAATTAGCTCGTTTGGTGGTTATGGATGTTTGGTTTTCTTTTTATGAACTGTTTTAATCTTAAAATTTTCATTCAAAGGTTGGAGCTTATTGCTACGCTGAATTGGGATGTATGATAAGAAAATCAGGGGCAGATTATGCATATATTATGGAAACTTTTGGGCCTTTTATGGCCTTCGTTCGATTATGGATCGAGTGTATGATAGTGAGGCCTTGTAGTCAGGCAATTGTTGCTTTGACTTTTAGCAAATATGTACTGAAGCCTATGTTCCCAGAATGTGAACCTCCTGCGGAAGCTGCTGCCCTACTGGCTGCATGTTGCATATGTGAGTCATTCTTAACAATATTACTTCTTTATTTTGTTATTGAATCTCTTTTATTAATATTTTATAAATAATTTTAATAATTACTTTTCTATTTATTAATTTAATAAATTTAAAGTAGTGTATTTATATTTTAAGTAGTAAATGAGCGAAATACCCTTTTTTCTGTGAAAGATAAAAAGAGAGAGACTTCATACTCTGAGAAGGAATTTTTACGGAGAAAATTAAAAAACTTTATTACACGAGTATTGTTGTAAAAGAATAAAAATAACTTGTATTGAAAGTAAAAAATGACATTATTATGGGAAAGTTAAAAAATGTTTTTATTGTTTTCTCGTTTCCGTAGCACGCCACAATTTTCACTTTAATGGTTTCTCGTAATGATGCTTTTGCACGTTAGAATTCTCCGTCTGGTCGATAAGGCCGACAGCAGACTTAATTGACAGATGTGGCTAACATTTCAACCAAATCGATTTTTACGTTTCTGCAAACTTCGTCCCCTTTTACTGGGCATTAAAGATTTAAATAAACTAAGACGCTTGAGTGATAAATTCCCATCGATTATTTTTCAGAACAATGGTTATTCTTTTTTTGTTACAATTTCAATTCTGTCGACAAACCATTTTTAATTCATTAATACACAAGATTTATTTATTTTCATTTATTAATGTATGATAAAAAAAATAATATTTTGGAATTCATAAGAAAATACTCAATTTTAGTGAATTATTTGTTTTTCTCAGAAACTATAAAATTACCACGAATTCTAATAAAAACCCTTCAATTTTTTTCATTTTTGACAGTAATTTGTTTTTAAATAACTTAATTCATGAAGAACTATCACAAAATTGTTACTTTGAAATTATTTAATGAATAATTTTTTACTTAAATATTCCAAAATTAATTCAATTTTAAAAGAGTTGCGTTTAAAATTTTCAATTAATTTAATTAAAAATTTGTTAAGAACTTAAATTTTAGACAAATGTTTTCAAATTCTACTCAAATTAGTTACATTTTTTAATATATATTTAATTAACTATTAAAAATAATGGATTTATAGAATAATTTTAGTTTAAAAAAATAAAAAATAATTTAATTTTGTAGAAGTTACAAATGATTGCAGAAATATAATTATTATCAAAATTAATGAAATACTTCACAAAAATTATTGTTAAAATTTTAATTAATTTTATAAATAATGAAATTCTTCTATGAAATTCAATTATTTTCAAAAGTGTCAATTAAATTCTTGTCAAAATTTCAATTATTTTCAAAAATTTTCCTTAATTAAATGATTTTCAAAATCTACTATTTTAATACAATTTTTCAAAAGAATTTAATTATTTAAAAACATTTTTTATAGAAAATTCTTCGAAATAAATCAACTATTTTCATAAATGTGACGCGACACGAGAAAAGGGACCTATTGCCTCAAAAGAAAATTTTACAGGGAGGGGGGGGGGGCGTTTAAAGTGACGCCATGAGCAGAAAACACGTTCAACTTACAGGCTTTATAATTATTAAAAGTATTTTAGATTTTTAACTTCTGATATTTTTACGTGAAAGAGCCAATAAAAATCTATCGAATAGCATCGTAATTTCAAAATGGATTTTTTAAAGAGTAGGTCCCTTTTCTCGGGTCACGTCACAAATAATAAAAATCATCAATGTTAGAATTTTTCGCTGATAGCTCATTCTAACGAACACTAAAAGAAAAAAGTACATGAAAAAAATTTGAGATGCAAAAGCAAAATAATTTACGATTTGGCGTGGAATGCCCCATATATGTATTTAATTTTAAATAAGAGTGAAACTAAATAAAACTTATTAAAATTAAAAACAAATTTAAGAGCATCAAGACGTGTGAAGATTGGCAAGGTGCGTTGATAGGCTATGAAGTGGGGTTCGAGTCCTCACAGATGCACAGTGCATATTCGTTCACGCAGCTTATTTTTTCAGATCAAAATTATTTTAAAAATTGATAATTACTTATCGACAACCATACCGAAGTAATTATCATATAAAACACCTACTTATAAACCAAAGAGGGATACCCCCAAAGAGTTTAAGTGACATCTAACAGATGATATAGTCGAAATCTTCATATTTCAAAAATAAAACTCATCGCAAAATTAAAATTATATTAAATACAAATTTAATTGAATTCTTGAAAAATCCCTCTTTTTACGTAAATTTTTATTTTGAAATGCTTATAACTCGGTCAAAACTTGATCAAATTGGACGCTATTATGACGAAAATTTTTGTTTTCACGCGTTGTTTGTAATAAAATTTTTAAAAAATAATTTACGATAAAATTTTTAAAATAAAATTTCATTTTGTTTCCTTCTCGAGAGGAAGCTTTGCATTCGTGCGACGATTTTCAATTTTTAAAAGAAGGTTATATAGACTCATTTTTGTCTAAAAAATATGATGTTCTAAGCAAATGTCCAGATGTATGCCCTGAAGAGGAAATTGAGAATTTTATACAAAAATATTGAGAAACGAGAATATGTAGTAGGGGAGACCGGGGCGTAATGGATCACTTTTCACTTTTTGTTGCTTAACCTAATATCACTTATACTTTTTTTTTAGAACAATGTCTTTGGAGAAATGCAAAGTGAGGAATTTCGGCTCGGGCTGGGGAGTAATGGATCACTACCCGGGGCGTATTGGATCAGCAAAGAAATTATAATTTTGATCATGAAATATTATTTATTATTGACAATTTTTGTTTCTATTGAACATTTATAACAAAGAATATTTTGGAAATGGAACATATTTTATTAAAAAAAAAATATATATATATATATATATATTATATGATATTATCACTCGGTTGTTTTAAATATTAAACATTGAATTTAACGATCATTCCGAGTCAGATGTATAAAATAAAACAACAACAGTTATTTAACGTTTCGACAGCGCGGCTGCCCTCTTCAGAAACTATAATTTATTTAACAAAAGAAAAAAATAATAAAATTAAAATGCATTCTTAAAAAAATAAAATTAATTATAAACTTATTTTTAAACAATTTTTACAGAAAAATTTAATTTAATTATTATTTTTTTATTTTGTTAAATAAATTATAGTTTCTGAAGAGGGCAGCCGCGCTGTCGAAACGTTAAACAACTGTTGTTGTTTTATTTTATACACCTGACTCGAAATGATCGTTAAATTCAATGTTTAATATATTTTATTAAAACTTTAAACATTTTCATACAATTTTCAAATTTTTAAAAGTTGTAGCGAAATGCAAAATCCATTTCCTTAAAAAATCTATTCTCCGCAGTTATTTTTGTTATAAAAGGTACCATATTGGTACTTATTAATATATAAATAAATTATAAAAAAATTAAATTTGACAGTATTTTAAATATAATAGGTTTTTCTTAATAGAATAAGCAAAGTGATCCATTACGCCCCGGAGGTTTTTGTTGGAAATTTTGTTATGTTTTATCCATACCGTAAGTATTAAACAAAAATTGTCAATTGTTCTTTAAAAACAAATTTTTAAAGCTCAAAACCTGATATAAAATAATTTTTTACAAGTAATTTTGAAAAAGATATAACAAAAAACAAAGACTTTAAAAATTTACTTTTAAGCGTCAAAATCACTCTTTCTATACTTTTATTTTAACAATAATAAATGAATAACAATGAAACTTGGAACAAACGTACAGTATGCCAAGTACATTATTTTGATCAAAAACCGAAATTACTCTGATTTACCACTTTTGAATAAATTCAAGTGATCCATTACGCCCCGGTCTCCCCTAACGTTTTTTTCCGACAGAATAGAATGAGTTTGTGAATAATATTGTTTTTTAAGAAATAAAAATTATGCATAAAATGGGCATATTTCCTATTTCTTATATCATAATTTTTTAATAATTAATAATTTGCGAATATTTTTATAAATAAAAAGGAATCGAAATTGAAACAGAAAAAAATGAAAGAATACGTATAGTTATTAATTTAGAAGATTTGTCCTTAGATAAATTGAAATTAATTTTTCAATATGTTGCAGAAATATTTTTCAAAATTGATTTCCAATATTGAGGACTAGGAGAAAATATTAATTGAATTTTATTTTGAATTATTTCACAATAAAATTCTCTATTAGGACGGAAGGAATGAAGGAAGGAAGGGAATAAAAATTGCCTAGACAAAAATACTTGTCGAGTCGATGGAACGATTCAAGGGCGTCACGTGTATCTCGTGCGACATAAATTCGATTGTCATTATAGCAGCAGGTCTAGATCATCGCTAGCAGTGAGACCAGTGACTCAGAGAGAGACAGAGAGAGAGAGAGAATATATTATAATTTTCCATACTCTACATTTCTATGTTCGAGAAATAGAAAATAGAAAACGAAGAAGAAGAAAAAAAGGAAAAAAATTAGAATTCTTCAATGTTTATAAAACAACAACTTATTGACGTTGACAAGTTTGAATTTCTGTTCCACGAAAAATTTGCAAAACGCGACTGATGCAATATCTCGCAGAATCTCGTGAGATGACCTCGTCAAAGAGTTTTTACAGTGGGCACCTCTTCTCTCTTCTTCTGAATATTGTATATT
The DNA here is from genome assembly GCA_032872475.1 of Leptopilina myrica (nomen nudum). NCBI lineage: Eukaryota > Metazoa > Arthropoda > Insecta > Hymenoptera > Figitidae > Leptopilina > Leptopilina myrica (nomen nudum). The sequence goes on from CM065460.1 coordinate 10,300,017, forward strand.
GTCCTTCTCGATTGTATTCTTTCCTTTCACGCTGCTAGTCCCCCGGTTTTGTCTTCTTGCCTTTTTCTCAGTAAATATTGTATGGCCCCTCATTCTTCTCCTCCTCCTCATCATCGTCATCGTCATCATCATTGTCGTAAAATTGATTGTTTGCGACCTCTTTGGATATTATCTATGGGGACGCTTCATAACTCTTTGCTATCATCATCCGTTATTATGTTATTAAATTACTTTCGATTATATCAAGATACGATTGATGCTTTTGACTGAAAGCGAACAACTGGTTACGTTATTGAATGAATAATATTCTCTCTCACTTCCACTTTGATTCACTTCGTACGTGAAGAATAGAGTACTCAATATGCATGATTGTATAGTATCCGTTTTTTTTTTGCTCAATTCTCAAATGGTCATTGTTACACATTTTTTCTTTGAAATCTGAAAAATTTCAAAAATGGAATAAATATTCCATTTTTGTTCAACGCATTTTTATTTAATTCGTCAGAATTTTTTTTAAAGGAAATAGTTTATATATATATATATATATATATATATATATACTTTACGAAGTTCCACTCAGTAAATTTTTTCTTTACAAGATTTTTATTTAAATTTTTATTTTTTGTTATTTAGAAATTTTATTTAATTAAATTTATACTTTTTCAAGTATATAAAATTAACAGTATTACGAGAAAATGGAATTTTTATGTAAGAAGAAAACTTTTATTTATGACAAAAATTTTCGTAAACAGTTTTTACATGAACGAATATTCTTTTCATGGAAATTTTTATGCATCACTTATTTTTCTAAACCCAAAAATATATAAGAAATTTTGTATTTGGAAAAATTTTTACTTTGGAAAACTTGTTAACTACATAAATAAAAGTAGAAAAATTGGTATTTTGGACAATTTATTATTTAGGGGAGACCGGGGCTAAACCGGACACGGGGCTAAACCGGACAAGTAAAATATTTCCGAAACCGTGAAGAATTTCAAATCGTGTAAATAACCTATGAACGCGCAATTTCGTGATGCATATGTTGCATGAGGTTTTAGGGACGTGTCATTTCTTGAGATAAAAGTAAAAAAAAATTTTCTTCATTTTTTTGGGTTTTTATCGTTAAAATTAAAGTGCAAATATCATACGGCCATTTTTCTTTTAGCTCAAGGTGTACTGAGTTTAGTAGACAAAAAGTGTAATGGAAAACATAAAGAAGAAAAAATATATTGCAGGTTAATTATTAGATGACGGTGTGGGGCTGAAACGGACATCGTGATTAAAAACAACCAAATCTTTGAACTCTTTAATTTATTTTATATTAATTAACTATTTTATATTATATTCTTTGCTTAGAACCACTTTATAAAGAAATAAATAAAGAATTTATTTTAAAACTCGAATTCGCAAGCGAGTTGCTACAAACAGACAAGCCTGAAAACTGTAATTCATTTTATATTATAATTATTACCGATTTTACATATTATATTATATTCTTTGTGTATAGAACTATCTACAAATAAATAAAAGAAGAATTGATTTGACTTTTTTACAAAAAAAAAGAAAATTTGTATCTCATTCTTTAATTAATTGGCCGTGTCCGATTTAGCCCCATGGGGTGTCCGGTTTAGCCCCACCAATTTTCGGATTTTCGTTTTTGAGGTAGTCACCTTCGAAGCAATATATCTCTAAAGCTATTGTACTTTTTTTAAATCGAACAAGTGCGATTTGTAGGTGAAAGTACAAGCTTCAAAACGGTATATTACACTTTAGCAAAAAGTATGTTTTTGTATGAGTTTTCTGGTCAAAGACCAAATCCGTCCGGTTTAGCCCCGGTCTCCCCTATGTATTTATTTATTTATTTTACACGGGCCGTGCCCTTTCTTACAAAAGTACTAACAATAGAAAGGAAAATAATATTAGTTTATTAAACGAATTGATGACACATTAATTACGTTGAGCAAAAAAAGTTGTTTCTGAAATTTTTGATAAAAACGCTTAAAGTTATGCCATAAAAATCAATACTGGAATGGAAGTAGGCCTAAGATTGATTGTAAAGTTTAATAAAGATAATAGTAGAGCACAATTTATGAATCCATTAATTATTTTGTGCAACGCCTGTATGAAAAACATTACTTTACATGCTTGTAAAGTAGGTGCAAAACAGTACTTTGCTGCACTAGTGCTTAAAGAATGATTAAAAGCAGGATTGTGCAGTAACGCGTTACTCGAAATATTTAACGTGTAATATATGGTATTTTAGAGAGGTAAAATACTATTGATCATAAATAAAAACATTGGTTGTAGCTTTTTATTTACTCAAAAAGTTTAAATTGGCACTTTTTCTGAACAGTTGTTGCACAAAGTACTGTGTGCAACACGTACCAAAGAAGATTTTCCGACCTCGTGCAAATTGCTGCCCTCGCTTCGCTCGGAGCAGCAAACTTCGCACTCGTCGGGAAACAGCTTCTTTCTGTACTTGTTGCACAATATACTATTTTAAACATCCAAAAATCTTCTAAAGTAGAAGTTTTGCTGCCTCTCAAAAAAAGTGTTGTAGTGATGTCGATTTTGGAATTATTATTAAACTTTTTGAAATAACTTTTTTCTTTTTTAAAATTTTCATTCCTAATTCTTGTCAAAATTCTATTCCTGGCATAAAAATGAATCTATTCATGTATATAAAGTATACATATATTGAAATTTTGTATTTTTGGAAATTTTAACTTAACTACTTTTTAAAATAATTATTCTGAAATAAAAATTTAATCAATTAACTAAATGATTATGAAATGAACAACTTATTCTATTTTTACTGAGTAAAAAAATTAGCCTAAAGAAAATCTTTCATTCTTCAAATGTTATTTAAAAAAATTTTTGCAAAAGTAGAAGTTTTTAAATTTTTACATGGTAAAACAATTTTACCAAAGTAAAAACTTTCTATTTTTTTCTGAAATTGCTTAAAACAATTTCTTTAAAGTAAAAATGGCTTATTTTTACTTTATAACAAAATTTGCCAGAATAAAAATTTTCTATTTTTGCAGAAATTGTTTTGAAAACAACTCTCTAAATCTGAATTGATCACTTATTTCACTAAATGAATTAGTAAAACTGTTTCATTGACTATTAATAAATCAATTTTACTAATTGTTAGTAAAAATATTGCTTAATCATTTGGTGAAAACTGTTCGTCATTTCATTAGTAACTTTTTACTTATTTCAGATTTAGAGAAAAGTAGCAAAAATTTCTCAAAGTTTTTATTTTCCAATTAAAAATAGAAAATTACTAATTTGGTAAATAGTTTGTTGCTAAATAAAAAAAGAAATGTTTGCTTACAATAATTAGTCAAAATTGTTCACTATAAATAAAGTAGAAAATGTTTTCTAATAAATTAAAATATAAATATTTATCAAACAAAAAATTCTATTTGTTTATAATTTGAATAATTAAAAATTCTCGGAAATGTTCCTGCACACAGAAATTGTTTATTTATACAAAAGTTGTTATTAATAACATTTTTATGTAATCAAATTTCCATATTTAACATAATTTTTGTTTAAAGTGTTTTTTACAGAAATTTTGAAATATATACCTAAATTTTCATTTAAACAAATTTTAGATTAAATTAATTGAATTTTTATTGGAACGACAGTTTACTAAAATGTTTGCTTCTTGATTAATTTTTTCCTTCTCATGAAAATTTCTGGAAAAATAATAATTAAAAACAATAAAACAATAAGTAAAACATTATAATAAAACTTTTTTTAAATTCATAAAAATTTAAGTTTTTTCTTTCAAATTAAAAACCATTAGAAATCGATTCTGTTTTTAAAATTTTCAAATACTTACTTATTTTCTTTTACGGAGTTTTCTCAAAGCTTCTTTTCCAATGAGATAAAAATTAATCGCAGGTAATGAAGAAAGATAGAAAATAAAATCAATTAGAACTTGACCTTATTTGCAGATACTGAATGACCACAAAATTGTTATATAAACTTTATGGTTCAATCATGACTTGCTCTATAGATTTTATACAAAGTTTACTGTTTTTTCTTAAAATCGATTCAAGGCAGTGGAAGATAGTTTTTTATTTTATTGTTTTTTCATAAGTAGACGACACCAGACATTTGTACAGTTAGTAATCCAGTTATAATAATGGCCATAAGTTTTGAACGTTCAAATCCAAATTAATTAATACAATGAAGTTAACTTATCGATATAAAAATAGTAACAAACATTCTTGCGATAGTATTCCATTCCTGGCTTTTTAATAATATATCGGACTTAAATTCACGTAATTGATCACATCATTTTTGAAATTATAATTTTTTATTCTTTCGATAATTTTTAATTTAATGAAATATGATTGACGGGTGAAGTGCATAAATAATAAAAGTATCGGAGTTTTTTTAATAGCTATTAAACTAGCCTTGGGAAAATTAATTGAAAATCCATTAGTCAATAGAAACGTTATATTATAAAAAATTTTCTTGTAAATCTCTTTTGATGAGAAAAATGAGAGAATGTAATAAATTTTAATTGTTTTATTAACGAGCATATTTGTGTTTTGCTGAAAGGTTAAATTTATTACATTTATTATATTTCAACGATGATAAATTTATAACTAATAACTCAATTAGGAAAGTGCTTGTAAATATTTGTTTACTTGGAGAATTTTTTCTTTACTTTCTTGTAAATTCAATGGGATATATCAGCTTTATTATTAGTTGAATTACATTTTTCAGGGTTTCTCTTTTCGTTTATTTCTATTTAATTTATTATTTTATTATATTTTCTATTTTTTATTTTAACCCATTACCCTCTACCCCCTAAAGTATCACATGCTGTATGGACGTCACCTACACTGTAAAAAAAAGTTCTAAATTAGTACCACTTTTTGATATTAAAATAATACCCACTAAAAATAATCCCAAGCAGTATTAACTTAATACATGAGGTATCAATTCAAAATAGTGCATTTTTAAAATTTTAATTAATTAAACCTTAATGATTAGAGTGGGAATTATTTTACACAATGAAATAAATATCACTTTAAATTGAAAAAATAAAAACGAAAATAATGTTTCTTACTTGCTGTATACCATCAGGCTGCTTCTGGATTACATGTCCTTTACGCTTTTTATGCCCTTAAAGACTTTCGCGTTGGGAATATTTTCCCCATACCAGTCAATATGTCCTCATTGATAAGGGCAATATTTAAAATGTTGATTCCCGCATTTACGTCCCTGTTCCACACGACATGGCATTTCTGGCAAAATGCATACCGCTTGCGAGGGACCTGGAGACAACATTTTGTTGGTTGCACGAGCTACAAAATTTTGTTGTGTTGCCTTCATAACAATGAACAATTTTTAATTTTTCTTCGCCAACTTGCTTTGAGCGTTCTCTTAATCGTTTTTCAATCCTCTGAATTGGCGTTTTTACGTGTCCTTTCATACGTTTATTTATGGAAGTAGTTCCTATTGCCACTATTACTAGGCATGGTTTTTTTAACATCGCCCATAATAATATTCACGAGTCGATCTGTTTCACGTTGCACGCAGATATTAATTTGTTGAATCTTAAATTCCGAAAGCATTTTCTTGTCAATGCTGCTTGCTTAATTGCAAATTGATTGAAATTGAATTTGGCAAGTAGTAGATACTTTCTCGGATCTCTTTTTTCGACATTATTATACTTTTCATTTTTTTTTCAAAAAACTGTTGTATCTCTCCTCAATGTCTTTTGAGTATTTATGCAGCATTTTTCTTCGTTGATATTCTCCAGCACGAAATCGAAATGTTTTAGCATTCACATAAATGGGAGTGTCCTGCGTCTTGCTAATTTTTTTTGTTGACTGATCAATTTTTACACGCGGATCGCCCTCACGCACTGCTCCACCAAACATTGCCTTCAAACCTGGATCAAGACCCATAAATCGATCATAATGATTTTTTTTCTTCCTTTTATTTGACGGGGATTTAATATTCTCTGCTTTCTTAGAATTGTATATAAGAGACACTTTTACTTGTCAAATTTTTTCTCTACAGCATTCTTTCCGTTTTTTTTACATTTTCTCTTTTTGTAGTGCTTTTTATTTTATTCTTCTCGTCTTGTTCCTTCAACTTTCGCTTTATGTCACTTACTTCAACCATCTTTTTTTTGATAAAGTGTTTAAGTAAGGAAGAACATCTTTCTCCAAAATTGTTTCAGTTAATGTAGTATGTTGCAAACCGAAACGTCTCATAGGAAACAAAACAAACCCCTTCAATCCATTGTCAACAAATTCTCTTTGAATTCTCATATATAATGGTAAAAATTTGCAACATTTGTACTCATTGTCTAAATCTAAAAAGTCTAAAAGTTGAACCTCTTCCTTCTCCTTCTTCATTTTTTGTTTCTTTCCTTTTCCCTTTTCATTTTTTTCTTTTTCGTCCATCTTTTTTTCCAATCGAATATCAATTTCTTACGTTTCTCTCTTTATTTCTTCTAAATAACTGCATAACTTTTCATCTTCGCAGTGATTAAACAAAAGTAAATTATCCAGTGCTTTTTCTACTTTCTTCTCTTTTTCCTTTATTTCCTCTTTTGTCCAAGATTGTTCAATTCCGTTCTTTTTGAATTTAATTTTTACTACCTTCTTTTTGTTTTCCTTTCGTTCCTTTATTTTGGTGTTTTTTTCTCTATCCACACTTGTTGATTTTTCTCCCCTTCTTCTTTATCCATCATCTCAATTTTTTTTCTTAATATTTTCACTTTTTCTTCTTCTCGATTCTTACATATAGTTTTAGTGTAAACTTTATTTGCTTCTTCACGAGCAATTTTTTTTAATTATTTTTATGGGTTTCCTTTACTGCTTCTGCAGTTACTTCTCTTCTTTCTTCCTTCAATTTCTTGTTCTCTTTCTTTCTTTTCTCGACCTTCCTTCCAAAATTTTCAAGTCTTCTTTTATTCTTCTTTGCTCTTTTTTCTATTTCCTTGATGTCCTCCTCTGTTTTTTCATTCTTTACACTTGTGTTCTGTTTATCAACTTCCTCTTTTGTTTGAACTCCAAACTCTTTAAATTTAAGATATTTTTTAAATATTTTTGGTCCTTTCATGTGTAAATGAATGCGAAAATCCTTGTCCATTTCACGTGCTGCTTGCAAAAGAAGATTTGTTTGATATTGACAATTAAGGCTCGTCAATTTTTCAATTCGGAATTTGTTGTATTGTTTGAGTTGTTCTTCCTTATTTTCATAAAATTGGTTCTCTTTTTCACTGTCCTCAATAAATTCGTTGAATAACACAGAATCAATTTCACTTTCTTCGTCTGCCATTGCAAGTTTGAATTCCTCCAATAATATGTACAATTCAGGATCCTTATTCTTGCATCTAATATAATCTTCTACTTTTCTTTTCTTGAAGCAATTCATGACTCTGAAATGATTGAAGCCGCAAATTGCGAACTCTTTTGCTAGTTGACACTCTGGTTTATTCATTATAAAGTTTATGAATATTGCAGTCAAAATTTTTATTCGACTGGCATTTTGTACATCGTGTTCAATTTTATTTTTTATGCAATTCTCATCATCATTGCGTAAAATTGAGTTGAGGGACATGTATATTGTGTTAATAGAGAGATACAAAATTTAAAAGGTTGAATCATTTACGTGACTTCATTTTGAATGTATCTTAAAATCCATTTCAGTGGGAAGCTGTCAAACTTAATTATGGAGTAAATAAGACAAAATTTTCTTGTTTATTCATTATATATGCACTTTAGAACCATTTTTATTTTTATTTTTATCAGAAAAATTAGTTTTATAATTATTTATTAAACTAGAATTTGTTCATTGTATTTTATTCTTTATAATTAATATTTCAATTATTGAGATTAGTCAATAGAACTCTAATTACTTATTGAATTAAATAAGTGTCCCATAATAGGGACATTCATTTTGGGATATCTGTACATACAGAAAATCATTGTCCCACAATGAGTGCAGTGCAGAGAATCAAAATTTCCTTAATATTATTTTTAATTCATGAAAAATAACCATTTTAGGGTCTAAATATTATTTATAACATACCAATCTTTCAATATAATTATCGTCGGCTTGGCGAAAAACTGTACCATTTCAAGAATTCGTTATAATAACTATACCATTTCAAAAGTTTGTTATAAAACATACCATTTCGATGAAGATCTATAAAAGCGTTGCACTAAAGAATTTCTAATGATTAACAAGCAGTGAATTTAAATTATTAGGAATTTTGAATTAATACATTGAAAAGATGAACAAAAGAGTATATTTAAGATATCGTTTTTTAAAAATACATAACCTTATATTTTATGTCTAGCAGCAGTGTTGACAAACTTGGAAAGAAGACAAAAAACTTTTTTTCTCGAAATGGTATGTTTTAAAAACATTTACCGAAATGGTACAGTTTTCCACCAAGCTGACGATATACCCTAATTATTCATATTAACACTCCTGATTCCAAGAAATTTATCATAGAAATTTAGTTACCTTAAAAAGCCGTTCCATAATTGGGACCTTTATCTTATTAGATCAGTGTCCGACTATAGATGTTTTGTACTTTTTGTGAAATTATTGTTTTATTTTGTAGCACTGTTAGCTTTCGCCACGATAATTTTCTACACAGGGACTATTTGTTAAAGGAAATTAGCAAATTTTTATCGCAAAAGTGCCACACTGAGAAAACAAACTTGTTGATTCAAACAAGTTTTGTTTAAATCAAACATATTTTCCGGTATATTTTAAGATAATATATATTTAAATTAAACATAAATTGTGATTGATTTTAAATTACCTGTAGTCAACTTTTAAATTTGATTTAAACATAAAATTTTTAAACATCATTTTTGTTTCAACCGAAGCAGAAAAAAAGTTTGAATTAAATATAATATTCAAGCAAATAATACTTTTGAATCAATGCAGTAGATATTTTCTATATATATATATATATATATATATATATATATATTGAGATTAAGCTTACAAACTAATTTCAATTAAACAAAATTGTCTAACATTATTTTTGTGTTTCATTTAAGTATAATGTTTTCTCAGTGCACAAACTCATAAGAAATAGTGAAAAATTCGAAAAGATGACCATTTTTTGGAAAAAAAATTAAATGTACCGGCCTGTTCTTAAGTGGCCGACTGGCCGACTACTGTATCATTTAACCTTGTTAAAAACTATTTTTTGATCTATAAATATTTGAATTTTTCTAATAAAACATAAAAATGGTAATAAATATTAAAAATTGTAAATAAAATCTAAAAATGTTAATAAATACTAAAAACAATAATCAACAATTGAAATGACAATAGAAGTTAAAAGTGGTAAATGATAACTAAAATTGAGAAAAATTAAAAATGTAAATAAAAAGAAACAATGGTAGAATCTAAAAATGGTACTAAATAAAAAATTGCAATTAATAAAAGAATTGTAATTAGTAAAAAAAATTATAATACTAAAACTAATTATCACTAATACTAAAAAATTACATTTTATGTTAATACTTTATTAACATCAAATCACTTTGATTATTAAAGTAATGAGAAAGTGTATTAAATTGGATAAACATTGAAAGGATACATCACGCGTTTTGCAAGTAGTGATAGGAGATTGCAGTCAGACATTAGTCAACAAACAAGTGTCAGTATAACTTAATTTCTCTTCATAAATCAGAACAGACGGAGAAATACGAAATGATGTCAATCTCTGTTTAAAAAAATGAGAAAAAAGAAAAATCTGTATCTGAGCTGTTTACAGGAAACTGGGTCAACCTACTTCGTATTAGGGGTACAAGGACATAGATTCTCAAATGCGCTCCATTATCTTTAGTGATAATAATTTTTTTGTCAAGATTCAGATGAATATTTACGACAATTAATTTTTTTATTAATGTAATTAGATCATTAATAATAATCCAATCAACTATTACAAATTTTTGCTTGTTACTTTTTATTATGTAATATATTATTAGTAATAACAAGTTGTTAATTCCATTAACATTTAGCTTCCTCAATATAATATATACCAATTGCTTAATCTTTTATTATAGAGTAATTATTTGGAAGTAAAATTTTAAAGATTTCAAAAATACAAAATTTAAATTTTTTGTGAAAAATAAAACTATCGATTAATTTTATAAAAATTGATAGAATATATACTTTATATATACACTGGGGTCAAAAAGTTTCAGTACATTTGTACTGATTACTTTTAAATGCTGGCTACACTTCAAATTCAAATATTTCTGTAAAAATAGATGTTAGAGCTATCAAACTAGGATCATTTTAAAGTTCAATAAATTTACAGTCAAATAGTGAAAGATATAAACAATTTAATAGTGTAAATATTAAAACTATAATTCTTTAAAGTTAGAGATTTTTTGTGAAAATTGCGATTTTGAATTCTGGAATTCAAGCGTACGCCAATTGAAGAAAATTTTTTTTTAAGTTTTGATAGTTACACAATATAAAGTACAAATTTCATTCTTTAATTCTAAACCAAAATCATTCACATATATTAAGTATTTTCTTCAAATTCTATACAAATAATATCTCTTGCTCTAAATTTTTCGAAGAATATAAATGGCAAATTCGTCGTTTTCATTCACCTTTTTTGATTGAAAAATAAAAAATAGACACCTAGAATGAAAATAAGGAATAATGATAGAGTTAAAATTTGTAAAATTATAAGAAGAAGGATAAATTTCATGTAAATAACTTCAGTTTCCTAATAAGAAGAGGTTCTATATTTTTCAAAAGTGTGGTTATTTGATAGAACAAGTGAATGAAAACGACGAATTTGCAATTTATATTCTTCGAAAAATTTAGAGCAAGAGATATTATTTGTATAGAATTTGAAGAAAATACTTCATATATGTGAATGATTTTGGTTGGAATTAAAGAATGAAATTTGTACTTTATATTGTGCAACTATCAAAACTTAAAAAAAAATTTCTTCAATTGGCATACGCTTGAATTCCAGAATTCAGAATCGCAATTTTCACGAAAAATCTCTAACTTTAAAGAATTATAGTTTTAATATGTACACTATTAAATTGGTTATATCTTTTACTATTTGACTCTAAATTTATTGAACTTTAAAATGATCCTAGTTTGATAGCTCTAACATCTATTTTTACAGAAATATTTGAATTTTAAGTAAAGCGAGCATTTGCAAGTAAAAGTCCAAATGTACTGAAACTTTGCGACCCCAGTGTACATGAATCGATTCGATTCGAGAAAGCAATAATATTAATAATTATTATTAGTATAATATTATAGTACAGATATAATATTTGTTTTAGTAATATTATTATTATTATTACTATTATTATTATTATTATTAGTTTCAATAAATTATAGTGTTTGTGCTCATTATTTTTTTTATTAAATTAAAAAAAAGAGTTAATAAACCAAAATATTTATGAATAAAAATAATAGAAAAAAATTTATTTTAATGAATTAACTGACATTTTCTTTTTCAGTTACTCTGGCGTTTATCAATTGTTGGGACGTAAAATGGGCTACTAGGGTACAAGATGTATTTACATATGCCAAACTCTTAGCTCTATTCATTATTATATTTGCTGGTGCTTATCAATTTTGTACTGGTAAGTTTTTCTACATTTTATCTGTTATCTTTTTAAAAAAAATTAATTTCAATATTCTCACATGATGAGATTGTAAACAAAATTCTGGTCAAAAATGACTAATAATAATTAACAATTCTAATATTATAAATATTGTGATTTTAAAAAATAATAATAATCTATATTTTAATAATGGAATTTTGAAAATTAATTGTTAATTTATAATAATAAAAAAATGTACTGAAAGCGATAAAAATTAAAAACTTAAATTTTACATTCAGAAACTTGATGATTAATTTTGTTTATAGTGCGACACAAAATTATTATAAGAGAAACTTTAGGACTATGAAATAAATATGCTGTACAATAATTTAAAAGGAGGAAAGAAAAATTAACAATAATAATTTAATTTGTTAATTAACTTTGTTATTGATTACTTATCACTGGACATTAAATTAATAATAGATTTATAATTTAATGGAAAAATGTTTATAAATAAGAAATTTTACCATTTTTGTTTGGTTTTGTAAAAAAAATTAAATATTATTGATCCTTGAATTTATTGAATCACCTGAAATAATTCAGCTGTCGGGGCGTTTACTTAAAGAGAAAATAGGTAGCAGTCATTTCAGTGGATACGACTAATTTTATTTTAGTTTACATATTCCTAAATATTTACACATTTTATTTAGATAATTACAGAAAAAGTAATTTAATAAAAATTACAGTAAATAAAATAATATTTTCCTTTGCAAATTTTTCTAATAAAAGTGAAAAAAAACTTTGAAGAAACTTTTTCGGGCAAAAATTTACATGGACATATATGTTTTTTAAATCGATTATTAATTAAAATGAATTAAATAAATAATTTATAATTATACAATGCATAAATAAATGATAATTGCAGGTAACAATATACATTATATATACATATACATATACACATTATAATAATCGTAAGTTTCCTTTCCGTTAGCAAATTATCTGTATTCATTTGTTTTTGTTTTGAAAATTCATTTTTGTGGGTTATTGTAATTTTTTTTAATGTCAAAAAGAAACCAAAAAATCGTTTTATTCACTTCACAAAATTGACGAAAATTCCATTACAAATTTTTTATTTTCCTGACATTTTCCAAGTTTTCATCAAAAATATTTACTTTTTTCTTATCCTGATAATAAATTGAATTTATGCTACGAATTTTATTATTCATGAAAGAATTTAAAATAATTTCATTCTTGCGAAGAATTTATAAAAATATTTGAAAATAATTGAATTTTCAATAGAAAATGTTATTATTTATAAAAATAATTGATTTCTTTAGGCAAATTTTGTTATTTATGAAAATAATTTAATTTTCTTAAAATATTTTATTATTTATTAAAATAATTAAATTCTTGCGAAGAATTTTATAAAAAATTCTGAAAATAATTGGAAATTTCCTGAAGAATTTTATAAATTTTCAGAAAAATTGCCTTTTTTAAGAATTTCATAATTTATGAAAGTAGTTAAATTTTTTTCGAATATTTTTCTATTTTTACAAAATACTAGAATTCTTGCGAAGAATTTTTTTTAAATTTGGAAAATAATTGAATTCTTTCAAGAAATTTTATTAATAATTGTTGACAAAATAATTTAATTACTTTCGAAGAATTTTATTATTTATAAAAATAATTTAATTCTTTTAAAAAATTTTATTAATTAGGTAAATGATTACATTCTTGCGGCGAATTTTATTAAATGTGATGAAAATAATTGAATTTTTTCCTAGAATTTTATCAAAATTTCTTTTAAGGCGGTGTCAAAGTCGATTGGATTTTTGCATTGAACTTCAATAGGAAAATCGGATCGACTTTGACATCCCCTTAAATAATTGAATTCTGTTTGGTTAATTTATAAAAATAGTAGATATTGAAAATCATTGAAATGTGAAAAGTTTTCAAAGATAATTAAATTTTACAAAGAATTCTATTTAAAAAAATTGGCAATAATTGAATGTCGGTGGGAAATTTTATTAAATTTTTTGGAAAATCCAATTATTAAAAAATTTTTTTTTATTTATGAAAATAATTGAATTCTTGCTAACGATTTATTAGGATTTTTTTAAATAATGGAATTTCCAAGAAGAAATTTATTACTTTTAATAATAATTGAATTATTGTGATGAATATTGTTATTTATGAAAATAAGTGAATTTTGAAAAGAATTTTATTGAAATACCTCAAAATAATTTAATTTTTAAAATAATTAATTTATTATTAAAAAAATATATCATTAAAATTATATTTGAAACAATTAATTTCTTTCGAATAATCTTATTAAATTTTTGAAAATAATTGAATTATTGCGGAAAAGTTTATTAAAATATTTAAAAAGAATTGAATTTCTGTTGAAAAGTTTATTACTTTTGAAAGAAATTGAAATCTTCATAAGAATTTTATGAACACTATTTTAAATAATGAATTTTTAAATGTTATGAAATTTTTATTAGTTTAAATAATTGAATTCTTGTCAAAAACTTTATTTGTGAAAGTAACTGAATTTTACGATTATTGAATTCCTGAGAAATTTTTATTATTCATGAATAGAATTGAATTCTTAGAAAAATCTTTACAAAAATTTTCAAAATAATTGAATTCAGTTTGGAAATTTTATGAAAATAGTAATTTTACAAAGAATTCTATTAAATTTTTTTACAATAATTGAATGTCTGTTGGAAATTTTATTAAATTGATTGAAAATAATTGAATTCTTAAAAAATATTTTATTATTTATGAAAATAATTGAATTATTACGAACGACTTATTAGAATTTTTTAAAATAATGGAATTTCCAAGACGAAATTTATTTCTTCTAAAAATAATTGAATTATTGTGATGAATATTGTTATTTATGGAAATAATCGAATTTTGCAAACAATTTTATTACAATACCTCAAAATAAATGAACTTTCGGGAATAATCTTCTGATTTATCGAGGTAATTGAATTTTTTTGAAGAATTGTTTATAATAATAATTATTATTATAAATAATTCTTCAAAAGAATTCTATTATTTCCATAAATAACAATATTCATCACTATAATTCAATTATTTTTAGAAGTAATAAATTTCTTTTTGGAAATTCCATTATCGCAAGAATAAATCGTTCGCAAGAATTCAATAAATTTAATAAAATTTCCAACAGACATTCAATTATTGAAAAAAATTTTAGTAGAATTCTTTGTAAAATTTAATTATTTTTAAAAACTTTTCGCAATGCAACTATTCAATTATAATTGAACAGTTGCTAAGAATATTATTAAAATTTTCAAAAATAATTAAATTTTATCTAGAAATTTTATTATTTTTGAAAGTAATTGAATTATTGCGGAAAAGTTTATTAAAATGTTTAAAAAGAATTTAATTTCTGTGGAAAAACTCTGTTATTTTTGAAAGTAATTGAATTCTTCATAAGAATTTTATGAACATTGTTTTAAATAATTAATTTTTTCGAAATTTAATGAATATTATGAACATTTTATTAGTTTAAATAATTGAATTTTTGTGGACAACTTTATTTGTGAAAATAACTGAATTTTTCGATTTAATTTAAAATAGTATGTAAATAATTGATATTCTTGAATGAGTTTTATTATTTATGAAAATATTTAAATTCATGCTTAGAATTATTTTATCAAAAATTTTTTCAAAAATTCATTTTTCATGAAAAATGGTATTATTTTAGTGAAAGTAATTGAATTATTGTAAAAAATAAAATGTATAAAATTCTGTTAAATAATGGATTTTTTTGAAATAACGAGCTTTAATTTCTGATTACTGATACTAATTATTGAAAAGAGAGAAATATTATAGGAAAAATAAAAAAGTTGAAGAGAAGAAAAACTGTACTGTAAAGAGAATTAATAAGCGAGAACAACTTTTCGTTTAAGGTAATTGATTTGAAAAGAGCTTCTGATAAAATCATGAAATTCGTGTCAAACTCTTGTCTGTCGAGTGTCGGGACACTTGCCGGACGAGACAATTTGCCCAATCAGAAAGGTGGTTAAATACGATTATACACATAACAAGTCGCGTGAAGAATCTTTAAATTGATCTATTCATCCGTCCAAGAGAGCTACTTCTAACTCAACATCTCTTCTTACAAAAAGAAACCCTACTTCTTTCTATAACTCTTTATAGACAATCGATTCTCACGACAATTTTAATCCAAAAAAGGGTTTTCAGCTTTTCTTTGACAATTCAAAAAAAGGGAAATAATATTAGTTCCGAAAATTGAAATCTTTACTAATTACACGATTAAAATGAGATAATTAATTGTATATAGTTAAATATTAAATTACGTATAATATAATTAGTAATTACGTATAATAATAATTATAATTGCGATTATAATATAATCGTTTAGAAAAGTTTGTTGATTATATTTTATTTTATTTGTTTTTTAGCTCAATTATAGAGTAGAACGGCCTGAAAAAGCCACTTCCTTTCATTTGACGCTATAAAATCTGAATTAAAATTTCTTTTTCAAATTTCCAATTGGTATTGTAAGTTTAGTTACTAAGCTTGAAAATTCTTGTCGAAAATATGTTTTATCCCATGAAAGAACTAAGTTATAAGAGTTTCACGAAAATACTACAATTATGGCTTTTTTGTATCAACTGATGGGGGAAAAAAGCCACTTGCGATTTTAACAAAATATGTTATTAATTTTGGTATTTTTTATAGCTTTTCTTTATTATTATGGCAAATAATCTTATTTTAAAAATATTATAATAAATTTTAAAGCGTTTTTAGTAAGCAAAGTAAATACGAGAAAATTTCGTAAAATAAGAAGGTTATAAGTAGAAAACAAATGAATTTCACATAATATTCAATGGATTTTTGTCCCTGGCTTTTTTACCCCCAAGATCAGTTTATTAATTTAAAAGAAAAGAATTACACATAGACAAATTTTTCGTTATTTTATAATTACAAAAATATTGAATTTTTCCAGTATTTTTTTTGTGATAAGTTATTTTAGGGATATTGAATACCTATGTTTTTAAAGTACTTTATTAATATTTTTGTTGGATTTTTTTGTTTAAGGACACACTGAACATTTTACATTTGAAAATTCAAAAACCGAAGTGACGAGCATTGCGCTAAGTTTTTATTCAGGTTTATTTGCATATAACGGATGGAATTATTTGAATTTTATCATTGAAGAATTAAAGGATCCAGTGAGGTATGATAATTATTTTCTGGTATTACTGCATATTTTTATCTATTTTCTTAAATATTTTAATTGATTATCAATTATGCTAAACGGTGACGTCATAATAGTTCAAATGCCCTTAAATAAAAATAATTTTTTTCAAATTCACTTGTTAAAAAAAAAATTTGTAATTTTTAAAGTAAATTTGAAAACTGCTTATCTGCATAATTACCATTATTTTCCTTAAATTGAAATGATTTTAAAAACAAGTAATTTAATTAGTTATTTATTATTTATTTACAATAATGAGTAGACTTAATTTTTATAAATTTAAAAAAAGGGCAAATTTTCCTCTGTTATATAACAATCGTAATACTTGTTCTTTTATTTCAGAAATTTACCCTTGGCTATTGGATTGTCGTGTACTTTAGTAACAATCGTTTACGTATTCACAAATGTTGCTTTCTATACAACTCTCAGCCCTCTAGAAGTTTTGGGAAGTGAAGCCGTCGCAGTGGTAAGAAATTGTTTTTATTTAATTATTTTTGTTGTCATTTGAAGAATATTTTTGTTACTTGCTTTTTTGAAATTTAAAAAAGATTTTCTCTTTTTCTTTTTTATTTTCCTTTTATATTCTTTTTGATAATTTCCTTTCTTTTGTAATTTCTTTTTCTTTAACTTATATTACCTAAAGCAATGCACTGAAAAAAAAATATTCTGAATTTTAGAATACATACTAAAATAGGTGCCAAGGATATTCCCCACTTAAATTAAGTGGGAAATATTCTTACAATAAGAATATATTCTAATAGTAAGAATATTCCCCACTTAATTTAAGTGGGGAATATCCTTATTGGCACCTATTTTAGTATGTATTCTAAAATTCAGAATATTTTTTTTTCAGTGTGGAATTCAAATAAATTGGTGAAACTTGTAAACAAAAAATTATTGTTTTCTGTTTAAAAAATATTTTTAATCAGTGGATCATAAATGTTGTAAACTTCATCGATATACATATATTAAAAGTTCTTTTAAAAAAATTATTTAAAAAATTGACTGTCGAATCAATTTACTTAAAATTATTTTTTTAATGTATAATTTAAAAAAAATTTGTTTTCTATATTTTAGACATTCGCCAATCAATTATTTGGCTTATTCGCTTGGACGATTCCAGTTTTCGTAGCGTTATCATGTTTTGGCGCAGTGAACGGTATTTTATTGACTTCATCGCGACTTTTCTACGCGGGAGCATGCGAAGGACAAATGCCGGAACTTTTGACAATGATTCAAACATCAAGACTAACACCAGCACCTGCAGTTTTGTGCATGGTAAAAGAAAATTTTTTATTTCTATTTCTTCAATTTATTACAGGTTTTTTAACTATTTAGAAATGGTAGAAATTAAAATAATTAATAATAGATCCTTTATTAAAAAAGAATTTATGATCGAAATCAGAAAAATTCAATTTGATTCCTTTTCGTCTTTTTTAGGCTTTACTGTCAATGGTGTACCTGTTTTTCCCTGATATTAATAGTTTGATTAATTACGTAGGATTCGCTACTTGGGTAAATATGAAACAATTTTTACGTCTTACTCATAAGAAATTACAAAGTATTGGAATTGAAAAATGTTAAATTGGAATTAAAATTTACAAAATTGAGAATTATAATGTGAATAATTATATTAATTCATTCAATTACTACTAAAAGTCTTTAAACATTAAATTTAAAATATTTATTAAAGAATAGCCATTTTCGTTATTTCTTTAAAAAGAAGGAAAGAAATGAAACACACGAAAGGAATTGTTATAAACTTTAAACATGATTTACACCACTTTTGATAAATGAGTAAATCGAGCACTGCCGGCAATGTTGTGCAATTATTTTAACAAGGCTTCTTTGTTTGCTCTCGTTTGTCTACATTTTATAAAATTTTCTCCTTTTTCGCTTATATTTTGAACAAATAAATTTCTAAATTTAAAAATTATAGAGAACAAAAATTTTCTAAATTAGATTTTTAAAAAGACTTTAATTTTCCCCCTTTTTTCATAAATTTGAAAATTTTGTAGTTTGTAATGCTGTTCGTACATTTAGATTTTAAATACAATTTAATTGTTTATAATATGTAGGTTTACTTGTTTATTTTTCAAATTTCAAATTAATTTCAAATAATGAGTTATTTTTAAAACAAAAAATATAAAATGCAAAAAAATTATGATTTGAAATTAGTTAGAAAAATAAATAAATGATTTCTATATATAAAAACGAATAAAAATTATATTATTTTTCAGCATATTGACCTAAAAAAATTCTACAAAAATAGGAAAAATCAATTTTTCTAATTGCTAATTTTTTTTGTAAATACTAAAACATTTTTGCAAAATTACGGATGGATTTTAAAATCTAACAATTTTTAAGAAAAATAATAATCCAAAAAGGATCTAAATATTTTTTGACCGATTTTATTTTATCGCTATTGAATTTCTCTCAAAAAATTACAGTAAAAATAATTTTAATAGAAGATCTTAATCATTTTCTTGATATAGTTAAAAAATATGCGAACCAGTGATGGGTAAGTTACTTTTTTCAGTAACTCGTTACAGTTAAGTTATTTATTGAGTAAAAGTAACTCGTTTCAGTTACAAGTAACTTACAAAGTGACTAACAATAAGTAAGATATTTTTAAGGTTAATGAACATCAAATATTCTCTTTCAATTAAAGTAGGTATGAATTTAAATGTGAAATAGTATAATAGTTCGTACTGATAATAATATACATCTATTTTTATAAAAGATAGGAAAAAAATTTCTTAAAAGAACAGTTTGGTAATAACTCGAATAATAAAAAAAATGGTTTTTATAAATTTGTATTTCTCATAAACCAATACAGCTTACACTGGGTAACAAAAAAATGGTCATGTTGTGTTTATTTCAAAATTCTTGGGTTTGTTGAAAGTTTTGGTGTCAATGAATAAGAAAATACCCACAATATTTTTTAAAATTTATTCAGACCTCTAAAAATGGGGGTTAAATTATTAAAAACGGTATTTTCTGCACTTTTTGAAGTCCTGTAAAAAGAAAATGTGAAGACATAAAAAGCTAATATGGCTTGAAAGGAGGCTCAAACCTTTATCTTTAAGAACCAAAACTGAACAGTAATCTAAAAATTGCAGGGAACCTGCATTTACCGAGTAAAAATAAAAATGTATCATTGACATCCTGGTAAAAATGACTGGAAATCAAAGCATTGGTACATATCCATTTTTCATAATTGAATTTGTTTGAAATTTGTTTCTCCGGGGGTTTTGAGGTCGCTGATTACGAATCTGAAGTCAGTTTTCCAGAATTCAAAATGACGAATCCAAAATGGTGCACAAATTTTCTAAAATCTTTCGAATTCGATCTTTTTTTTAATGCGCTTTAATATGCTTTATCTCCTTTTTTGCAAATAAATTACATCCAAAAAATTCCTTTCTTATTTTTACTAAACTGTGTTGAGTTGAAAAGTGTTCGGTTATATGAAAATGGCTTGAAAATGAACTGCAGATACTTTATCTGCGTTAGTCACTAAATTTCAGACTGGATATAGCAACAACATGATCAACTAATTTTTTTTGAGAAGCATAAGTTAATATATTTTAAATAACAAAATGCTTTCTTGTAACTGTCTTAGTTTTAAAGAAATGCACGTTTTTAAAAAGTCTTTTTTCATTCCAGATATTACCAAACTGTCCTCAGAAACTTATTAACTGCAATATTATTTATTCATTTTTAATTCTTAATTTGCATCTTTTGAGTGGTATAATGGGGCCTGAATTGCACACAGTAAAAAGTAAATCTTAATTTAAGATCGGTCTTAAATTTATCACTGTCTGCTCTAATGTTAAATCATACAAAATCCATTGCTTAAATTCAGCAATGATTGTCTAAAAAATGTTGTGTCTTAATTTAAGACTGTCTACCTGTCTTTAAATAAGACATTCGTTTTACTATGCAAGAATGTGACGAAAACTTTATTATCTTGAAGTTACCGGTTATCATTAGAATAGTATCTATGTTACGTTAAAAGTTACTTTCAAAAAAAGTAACTAAGTTACGTTGTAAGTTACATGTAACTTAACTTTTTCAGTAATGAGTTACTACTCAACACTGGTGCGAACCCTCCTCTCTTAAATCGGAGAAACTCGTAAATTAATAATGTAAAAAATGAATAAAATTAATTTATCATTATAATTTTTAAAAATTTGTCTACTAAAGTTTTTGTAAACCAAAAGAAAAATATTTATTACGTCATTAAAGAAAAAGAATGAGTGAATGGAAGATTGATTGTAATTAAATGTGCAGAAATTATTGTGAACTGTACCTGTGGAATACTTATAAAAAAATGAAGTGCCGGATGGATAGTAATTATCTAATTGACAGATCCACTTATCGTAATGGACCCTTTATTCTTCACTTTCTGTTTTGCAGCTTAGCATAGGCGTATCGGTTCTTTGCGTTCCTTGGCTGAGATGGGCTCAGCCTAATTTGCCAAGGCCGATCAAGGTGAATTTAGCATTTCCTATTGTCTACATCCTCGCGACTTTATTCGTTACCATCGTTCCCATGTACGCCAGTCCTCTCGACACTGGTAAGGAAAATTAAATATTTCATTTTTTTTTGTTTTAATTTTAAAAAATTTTTCCTTTTACTACAACAATATAATTTAACCTTAAATAGTTAAGATAATTTAATATTAATTAACATAATTTAAACAGATATTGTCTGATATTGATTGATATTAATTTTTTATATAAAATTAAATGAAATAAATTAATATTAAAATTTTTCAAGGTCAATTTTATGAGAAAATTAATATAATAGTTTATTAGCAATAATTGAATTTTTACGAAGAATTCAGTTATTTATGTTAATATTTGAATTATTTCGAATGATTTTATAAAAGTTTTTAAAAATAATTAAAATCCTCAGAAAAATTGTATTACTTTTTAAAATAATTGAATTTAGGAATAATTAAATTGTTTTGAAAACTTTTATTAAATATTTTTAAAAAATCCTTTTGATAGGATTTTAATTAAAATTATATTGAAAATAATTAAATTATTTTGAACAAATTTACTTAAATTAAAAAAAAAAATAAACCTATTCTATCGCGGAATTGAATAAAAATTGTATTGATAATAATTTAATTCTTCTGAAGTATTTTAAAAATTTTTTAAAAGAATTGAATTCTTTTAAAAAGCTTTTAAAAATAATTGAATATTGTTTCAAATAATGTTATTAAAATTTTTGGAAATAATAAAATTGTTTTGAGAAACAATTATTGATTAATACTTTTTTACTTTATTTTTTTTATTAATTTTCTTTTCTTCTTATTAATTTG
Source organism: Leptopilina myrica (nomen nudum) (assembly GCA_032872475.1). Classification (NCBI taxonomy): domain Eukaryota; kingdom Metazoa; phylum Arthropoda; class Insecta; order Hymenoptera; family Figitidae; genus Leptopilina; species Leptopilina myrica (nomen nudum). The sequence continues at coordinate 10,322,212 of CM065460.1, forward strand.
AACTTTTTTTTAGGATACGGTTGTCTCATGATACTTTCCTCAGTACCTGTTTACTTTTTGTTTATTGCGTGGAAGAAAAAACCGAAATTCTTCCAAAAAGGTGTTGGTGAGTAGATTTTTTTATCAATTACACTTTTTCTAATGTTTATTATTTGTTTATGTTTCATTAATTATTTGATAAATCTATTTTCTATGTATATGAGGCATTCTACTTCAAAACGACCCCCCCTGAAAACAATTGACAATTTTAGGCAATTTTCAAATTAATATTTCTCCTATTTAAATAAATCAATTGAATTTTGTTACTAGCAGTTTTGAAAGATAAATTCTTGAACTTTATAATAATAAAAAGCTTTTATAAAAAAAATAACGTAATTCTATAGAATATTTGATTTAAATATCTCAAAACACGTTATATCCGATTTTTATAAAATTGATGTTAAAGTGAAGCATAAATATTCTTTTTTTATTCCCGTACAAATTATCTTGGACATTTCAGTGGATTTTGAGAAATGAATTAAAATCTACAATCATTTCAAAGGTTCAAATAAGTATAAATTGATAATCACTTATTAAATAGAGCATTATTTGTTTTCTTTTGTTAACCTGAAATTGTTAATCAATAAGAGTTTTACTATTTAAGAAATTTTAAATCATTTCTCAAAATCCACTGAAATGTCCAAGATAATTTTTACATGAATAAAAATATAATATTTATGCTTTATTTTGACACCAATTTTATAAAAATCGAATATAACGTGTTTTGAAATATTTAGAAATTTAACCTTCACATCCAATTTTCTACAGAATTACGTTATTTTTTTAAAAAAAAGCTTTTTATTATCATAAAGTTCAAGAATTTATCTTTCAAAACCGCTAGTAACAAAATTCAATTGGTTTATTTAAATAGGAGAAATATTTATTTGAAAATTGTCTGAAATTGGCAATATTGTTTAGAGGGGGGTCGATTTGAAATAGGATGCCTCATATTAATAATCGTTATATTCCAGTAATTTGTTTGCTTTTTTATTTCTTAGGTTTTTTTTAATAATCTTTCTTCATTTTCACTTTTTAAATCAATTAATTGTTGCAAAGAATTTTATCAAAAAAAAATTGATAATAATAGAATAACTTCGAAGAATTTTATTATTTAGGAAAATAGTGGAATTCTCTTAAAAAATCTTATTAAAATTTTTGAAAATTCTAATTAAATTCTTTTTCAAGAATTTCTTTGAATTTTGCTTTAAATAATAAAGTTTCTTTAATAAGTTCAATTAAAAAGTTTGGAAATAATTTTATTTTATTACCAATTTCTTTAAAGTTTTTAAAATAATCGTGTTTGTTCATAACTGAGATTGAACATTTAATTATTGAATTTTATTAAAATTTTAGAAAATAATTGAATTCTTTCGAAAAATATTATTAAAAATCTTTTAAAAATTGAATTCTTTCATGAAATTTTATTAAAAATAATTGAATTTTTGTAAAGAATTTACTATTTAAAAAAATAATTGAATTATTGCGAAGAATTCTATTAGAATTTTTGAAATTAATAAACAAGAATAATTAATTTGGTAAATAAGTTAATAATTGCATTTTTTTAAAGTTTGAATCTGAAATTATTAAAAAATTTTATTTCTTTTTATCTTGACTTTTCATTTTATCTTAAAATGTCTATTTTATTAAATAGACATTTTTATTGAATTATGAAACAAATTTTTATTGATTTTATTATTTAAAGAAATTGACATTCTGTTTTAAATTTTATTTCGAACGTTTCGCATTTAATTTATCTATTTCTCACAGGCGCCGCTACAAAAAGTTTGCAGAAGCTGTTGGTGGTCGTCGGACCAAGATCAAAGGTTCATAAAAAACACACTATACAAATTTTACTCTTTCATGTCAAGCATGCCTATTATCTTTCTTTTATTCATATATATTAATATCAATTCACCATGTATGTTACAATCATAAGCTACTGCACAGTTTATTTTTTCATAGTTCTTTTTGTTTTGTAACTTTATTTGATATTTTTGAAAAAACTTGATTTTTCAAAAACCAGTTATTTTTGTTTAAATTTAGATTTTTTCGAAAACCATCTTGTTTCATTAAATGTAGAATTTTGCAAAAATTTTAATTAACCAACAATTAAATATTTAAAGATTAAAACATTTCTTTTCTAAAATTTTCAAAAAATTCTTTAAGGTACTACTACACTTTAGAAGGCTCTTAAAAAAAAAGATTTTAAAGATTTTTTACCTACTTCTTTTATTGTATTTATATGTATAAAAAACTTTTTTGCCTATCTTAGTACATATTTGGAGAATAAAAATAATGCTTTAATATTTTTCATTTTTATTTAATAAATGGCAGACACTTCATCTCAGGATTGACAAATCCAAAACAAAAAATTGAAACTGCTTTTAAAAAGGAATGTATGTTGCATAGAAATTCACCACTGTTAATGAAAAATCGATTGAAATAAAAACAGCAGATGTTTTAATAGTTTTTTCCGAAACACACCATGTTTTTCACTAGTTTTCACTATTCTTCACTATTTTTTTAGTCTTTGAAACTGTGTTTTTTTAAACTTTTGACTATTTTTTGGTGAATTCACAATTTCACATTCAGGACCTGCTAACAAACAAAACGATCTAAGAATTATTAAAATCGGTTCATTAGATTCAGAGATGAAGTGTCCGACATTTTAGAAAACATTATTTTGAGAATAACGTGTTTAAACCTTATATTTATCGTTAGAGCCTACCCATAAATTACCTAAAATTCTTTTGGATTCTTTTGGACTTCTCCCATGTCAGACTCTGCACTTAATCAGACTCTACTTAATTTGTCAATGACTCTATATATTTATTGAATAATTTTCGAAAAATTTATTTTTATTATTTACAATTGGTTATGAACACTTTAGGAGGTGTTTTTTGAAGCCTTAAAGAATCAAAAAATTCAATAAAAAAGTCAATTTTTTAAAAATTCTAAAGTGTATTAGCACCTTAAATTTCTATTCTTAATAATTTTACTAATAATAATTATACATGAAAGCAAAGTTAAAAAATAAATAAAAGAAAATAAAGGAAGTTTAGAAGTGAAAAGAAATTAATAAATTAAAAGAAAAAAAGATAATAAAGAAAATTGACTAAATTAAAGAGGATCATATAAAGTTAATTAAAGAAAGTAGAGTAAAATGAGAAAAAAAGTAACATAAAAATTTAAATATTACTTTCCTAAATATAGTTATGAGGGGAAAGTATATAAAAAATGACCTTCGGGTTCCTAATGAAAAACGAGGAAGAATTTTTGTTTAAATTATTGCATACTTTGAATTTTCAGTTTGCATGTCGCATTGAACATCAGAACTACAAAACACGCTCCACGGTTTATGGTACATATCTTGTGGAAAAAGAAATTGGCGATAGTGGTTTTTCAAATGGATCGTCTCTAATCAATGATCTCGAAATTTTTTCCCACAATTGGAATAAATTATAAATCACGTTCATAGTTTTTAGGAGACAAGGATTTACCTGTGATATTGTTTAGAAATACTTCTTTATTTCTAAAGACAAAAGAAAAACAAAATGTTAAAAAAACGTTATTTAATTTTCTAAAATTGTTCTAATTTTAAGAGAATTTCGTAGTTTCTTTTTTTATGAGAAGCCAATTTCTTTTTATGGTTCGATGTAATATTTATAATAGGGACATGCCGATAACAAAATATATCTACGCAATTAAACAAAAGATGATGAGATTTTGTTTGCAATAATTATGTACATATTTTGGAAAATTGATCTCATTTATAATTCTGCCAGAGAATTATTGTAACGTTAAATAAAGACATAAATAAAAGTTTATATTTTTTTAAAGAAATAAAGAGGAATTGAGATTTTTATTTTTTATTTTAAATATCAATATTTATATTAATTATATCATTTCAAAGCGGGTTAGAAATTTTTTAAATTGTTGGAAGAAAAAAAGTGATATTTACGTATTTTCTTCCATTTTTTTGTGAACAAGTGTTTTTCAAGTGAATATTATATGTGGTTTTTATCAAGTGAAGGAATTTTAATTTCAATATTTAGAAAAATGCACATCACGTAATTATTTCCATTTTTCACTTCTTTTCAAAATAACAAAAACTACAGAAGAAGAAGATTTTCTGAAAAAATAAAGAAACTAAGAAACAGAATTTAAAACATTTATTTAAATTAATACTTTTTTTACATACAGCTATTAATTTTTTTCATAATTTTGTTGTTTAATAACAAAAATTAGAAACAAGTTATATAAAAATTTAAAAGGACTTTAAAAATCTCAGAAAAAAATTGCATACAGAATCTCAAAATCTTGAAATTTACAATAATTGGCAATTTAAATGGATATTTTTATTCTAATTTTAATTGGAACTGATAAAATCAAAATTATAAATTGAGTTCAATTATAAATATATAAATCAAACAGAAAAAATAAAAATTTCTTTTAAATTTCCATTGAATTCTGCAATATTAACTTTTCTAACTGTTTTCTCTAAATATTCGATAGACGAATACATTAATATTTTTAAAATACTTGATAATGTCTAATAAATTTTATTATTTTTCATGTTATAGAAAAAAATAATATTTGTAAAAATAATTTTATTTAAAATATTAAATAGGTACCTAAATATAAAAAAATTAAAAATTATTTTTAAAAAAACTTTAAAAAAGGTTCTTATTATAATAATTATTATACCAAAAATATTTGTTATAAACATAATTTTGTCGAAAATATTTGTTAAAAAAATTAATTTATTAAGAATATTTGTTGAAAAAATAATTTTATCAACAATATTTGTCATGAAATAAATTTACTAAAAATATTTGTTGAAAAAAATAATTTTATATTCTAAAAGTATTTATTATAATAATTATTTTATTAAAATTATTTGCCCTAAAAGCTGTATTAATAAACATTTTTACGAATATTATTTCAGTGAATATTTATAAATATTTATAATTTTAATTAAAGAAGTAAAATTTTTATCTTTTGAATACAAGAAAAAAATCTGTTTCAGTGAATTCCACCAAGTTCCTGCAAAAAATAATGCTCGTCGTCGGCAAGTCGAAACCAGCTCAGGTCTAGGAAAGCTGATATTCTCTATAGAAACAAAAAATTGTTGGTGATTCGCTTTTCTCTTCGTCTGGTACGAAGATCTATTAATTAAGTGAAAAACAAAAAAAGAATGATATACACTGAAAAGAGAAAAAAAACACATCGGAGAGACATTTTACGAACTTTCCACCGTATTCTGTCTTTCGTGAAATGAAAAATGCGACTGGTCTTCCAAAAAAAGAGTCAATCAGCCATTTCGTTTGGAGGATCTCAAGCATAGTTCGTTTCTTAAATTCTAATAGTTATTAGCCATTTGCTTCTAATTCTCGAATCAGCAGCAAAATTTGTAAATAAACCAACTTCAAAACTTCATTACAGAATTAAAACAAAGAAAAGGTGTTTGATTTTTTGATTCTGTTCTTGAAAATTGTTTCTGATTCGATAAAAGAAACAAAAAAAAAATGGAAAAATATCATTCAATCGCTGCTATACCATCAAATAAGATTAGTTGTAATTTTTTAAAGTAATTTCTTAATAAGTCATTAATTTTATAATTTTTCTCAATCAGTATTATCTCGAAATGATTTTAAATATCCCAGTGATTTTAACAAATCTATACAATTTACCGTGTTTTTTTATTCCTTTCACTATTTTGATTGTAGAGCAGCAATATTTTAATGTAATATTAATTACTCATCATTTTATCAAATGAAAATATTGTAATGACAACAATAATACGTATTTATAGTGTATCTTTAAGCACTTCAGACAACAAAAGAAGAAATCTTGTGAGGCTATCTTTAATCAAATTCGATTTTTCCATATTGAAATAGAGAGAAAATAGAGAGAAAGAAAGAGAGAGAGAGATAAAGAGTGAGCGGAAAGAAAAGGAAAAATCGTCACTCATTTTATTATTAACACTGCCTTGATTTATCAGAAAACAAAACAATGATGCAAAATAGACAATATCAAACTTCACTGACTCTCGTTTCTTTTTAGATTTGTCTCGATGAATTGTGTATTTATTAATCGAAAAAACGTGATAACCGTGAATTTTTTTTAAGTGATTAATATTTTTTTTTACTTTTGTTAAAAAGAATTTAATTCTTAACTTTTGTTAAAAATTAAACTTTTTGTGATGTTTTGAATTTTCAATATTTATTACATTTTCAAACAATTGTAATTTTAAATTAATTAAATTAAATTAATTGTTTTTAATATTTATTAATTCATCAAATAATTTAAATTTAATAATTAAATATTTAATTGAATTTAATAAAATTTTAATACTTATTAATTCAACTTTTTTTAATACTCTGTTATAATATTTACACAATAAAAAAATTGAAAAAGTGTCAGATCTCAAGTCGTTAACGAACGCGACTATTAGTTGTAATTTAAATTAACTGCCATGAATTTTAAAATGGACAATATAACGCGAAAAGCGAATTTTTGAAAATGGTCCTAAAAAATTTACTCTGTACATTTAGTGGTGCGAATTTACATTGTGAATGAGAAAGAGTTTTTATTACATAGAGGAAAAAACGCTTTCTCTTAAACATTTCATAATTATTATATTTAACTTATAAAGAAACAATTATGTTAATTTTTCAAAAGGTTAAAATCCATCCGGAAACAATATTTCGTCCTTGTTTTTAAAAGCAAATTTCAATATTTGCACTAATGAATATTTTTAACAGAAGTATTCACAGTTTTAAAAGAAAATATAATATGACAAAAATTTAATTTCAAATGTTTTGAAAATTTAATGTATTCAAAATATTCAATATTTTTTAAATATTTAAATTATTTGAAATATCCAAAAACTGTGAAATATGCAAAAGATGTGAAATATTCTTCCAAAAATCGAAAAAAATTTTCTTTTTAAATATTATAATGGAAGGAAAAACTATTTCAAATATTAAAAGAAGTGAAATATTCAGAAAATTGTAAAATAATACCCAAAAAAAATTGTAAAATATTAAAGAAAATTGTAAAATATTGAAGAAAAATTCAAATATTCAAGAAATTATTGAAATATTTATAAATACTTGAAAGATAATGTTAAAATATTCCAAAAACTCAGTGTTGAAAAGTAGTGTAACTAATTTTAATTTATTTTAATTTAGTTTTCTCAATCAATACTCAAATGCATATGAATTACTCATTTAAACGAGTAAACGAATCTAAATAGTTTAATGCTATAGTTAATACAATGAAATTTAACACTTTTATTTATTAAAAAACAAAAAAGAGAAATAGATTAAAAAAATAGAAATCTTTTAGAGTAAAAAGGATATCTTTTCAAGAAATGAAAAAAACATATCTTCATTTGGATGGATTTACAAATTATTATATTTAGATTTTGGAAAATTTTTCAAGAGTTTTGCTTTTAAAATAGTGACAAAAATTCATACTAGGTATGTATATTGATAAAAGATATATAAAAAACAGTTCCTCTCATTTCGTAGCAAGTTGTAAATAATTTCAGAAAAAACTCCTTTTGCTTACATTGAAAAAGAAAGAGAATAATACTCTACGATTACAATAGTAATGCTGATAGATTTTTTATACGCCTACGTTTATAACTCACCTTAAAAACTGATATACAAAAAGAAAGAGAAAACATATTATCGTCTGTTTTTACATCTAAGATACACTGCTTAAAAATGAATTAATCAATTTTTATATACTATAAAAGCTGTAAATTAAATTTTATCTTAAATTTACTTTTGTAATGAATTAATTAAAATAGTTCTAAATTAATTAATTTCAATAATTAAAAATTAATATCAGTATTTAAAGATTGATCGTAGGGTAAATTAATTAATTGAAATTATTAAAATTTAATTAAAATAATATCGTCAGTAAATTAATTTCAGAAATTAAGAACCAAATTAAATAATTGTCAACTAAATGATTTCAATAATTAAAAATCAAATATCAATATATAGAAATTGATTTAAATAAATTGTAAATTAATTAATTTTGAGTTAAATTATCAATTATTTAATTAATTTTAATGATTTGTAACATATTTTAAAACAAAATATTTTGAAGAAGTTCAAAAGGAAACTTGAAAAATTGTATAATTTTGAAATTAATTATATACAATATTAATAATATATTTTAAGTAGTGTCATAGTGATTAAGTCTTATTTTTTTACTGTATTAGCGAATTTAGCGTCACATTTCTAAAAACGTATTATTAGCTTTTATTCTAAGTTTTTTTTTACATAATTTGCACGAAAAAATTTATTTTATTTTTTTTGAGACATATTTCCCACATGCTCTTTAGAAATTAAATTAATTAATTTCACCAAATTATTGTAATTAGGTGAAAAAGATTACGCAAAATGAAAAAATTGATTTTTTATATCTCTAATGCTCTATCAATTGATTTGAATTGACCTTTAATCTATGATTCGATAAATATCCATGAACTTGTTTATTAACTTGAAAGTTTTTCTTTTACTTTTTTTAAACAAAATTTTACTTAACTTTTTAGTTTTTAATTAGTATAATAATTATTATTTCAACACTTCAATATTACAAGGATCAATCTATATTTATATGTGTAAAAATGTCAAAGCAATATTGAAGTTTAAAAATTTTTTCATTTTTCGTCGATTCTAATTTTCATAAATTTCAATAGAAAATAATTGTTAATTAATATACAATATAGTATGTAATCGATGATACTAAAATTATAATGCTATATTAATATAATTAATTTATGTGCTCAACATTCATTTAGTATTGTATTTTATTTTGCGTCAATTGTAATTTTGTAAGTCTTCAAAAGAAGTGAAAAATTTTGACTCTATTAAAAAAAGAATTTTTTCAGAATTTATTTATTCCACAATATAATTTTTTTCCAGAACATGGGAAAGAAAAAGAAAAATTGTTTATTTAATAATTTCAAATTGAGGAATTATTTCATTTATTTGTATACAGCAAAATATGGATTCGAAAAAAGGATTTTATTAAATATTAAAACTTCTTTTGGATTAAATTTAATTTTATCAAATTTCCAAAAGAAAAAAAAGAAAAAATTAGCACATATCTGTATTTAAAAAAATTTTGAGAATCGAAATCTTTTCCTGCTCTTATCAATGAAGATTTCAAAATCCAAATCTTTATTTCTCTTTTTTAATTTTTTTTTGTTAAAAAAAAGAACAGCAATTTTAATCTTTAAATTTAATCGAAAATTGTAAATGTAAAATAAATAATTGTACGTTTAATGATGTCATTTATGAAGTTGTGAACAATGCAATGCGTAAAATTGAATTTAAGGAAATTCGACAACGAAATCTAAAATTAATCGTAAAGGAAATTTAATTTATCCTCATATTTCCCTATTTGAAATTTAAAAATTACGAAGAGAAATTTGTTTGTATATTTATTTGTCATATTTTTTATAATTTTTCATCGATCAAAAATTGTTTCTGAATTGTTTAATATTAATTTCTTGTAGAAAAAAGTCTTTCCTTAAATAAGAAAAAAAAATGAAAAATGTCCAGAACTGAATATTGAAAGAAAATGTATTTATTTTCGAGATTGTAATGAAAGTTTAGAAAAAAAATCCAACAAATGGAAAGAATGTGAAAGGAAATTAGAAAAAATACCTAATAATTAAAATACATTACCACGTGACAATAAGGCATCGACTGACAATTAATAAAATGCAAAAAAAGAAGACACTAAAAATAGCTGAATGCATTTGATATATGATTAATATATATATTATTTTTTATTGCGTTCGAAAAATCAATTGTATTGTGTATATGTAATAATATGTGAATTATGTATTACATAAGATTGAATGATGCACGAGTTGTGTGTGCTATCCTGTAAATTTTAATGTTCCCGGTTGAATATAAATTGCGGTGCAGATAGCTTAGAATCTGAATGAAAGAAAAAAATAACTAAAAACAAAAAAATGTCAGAATAAGCGAACTGTGACAATACAATGTGAAAAAACGAAAAATGTTAAATTTAATTTTCCTATTCTTTCTTTTTAAACACTTTTAGTTCAATAGTTAAAACATCAAATTTTCTCTGGTCAAACGATCATTTTATTACTTTTAATAATAAAATTACTTTTAGTTATTAAAGTTTTAGTTATTATTACTTTTAGTTCAATTAAATTTAATTAACGAATTAAAAACAATATTAAAAAATTGGACAAGTGCGAGTTGAACTCACACTGCAATGGCGGATTCCGTACACAAATATTAAAAAACAATACTTGCAACATTCATCGGTAAATGGTAGAATTAAAATAAACACTTAAAAAAATATATTAAAATCATTTGATAAAAAAAAAATAATTAAAAAAAAATTAAAGTATTGTATATCTAATATTGTAAACAATAATAAGTAGAGGCACTAATTGTGCGAATTTTGTTCCTCTACTTATTATTGTTTACAATATTAGATATACAATACTTTAATTTTTTTTAATTATTTTTTTTATATATTTAGCTAAAATAGCTAAAATATTACAAATAGCTAAAAGAAAAATTGGCCGTATGATATTTGCACTTTAATTTTAACGATAAAAACCCAAAAAAATGAAGAAAAATTTTTTTTACTTTTACCTCAAGAAATGACATTTTCACAAATATTAACGGCAACTATTATTACAAGAAAATTGACACGCCCCTAAAACCTCATGCAGCATATGCATCACGAAATTGCGCGTTCATAGGTTATTTACACGATTTGAAATTCTTCACGGTTTCGGAAATATTCAGACTTGTCCTGTTTAGCCCCGTGTCCGGTTTAGCCCCGGTCTCCCCTATCAACTTCTTATAATCAAATTTTTAAAAAAATTTATAAAATTTGTTTCTAAAAAAAATAAAATCTATAAGAAAATAATTGAGAAAAATCTATTTTTCAGGAAAAAAATTAATTTTTCTAGTCGATATTTTAATCGACAATCTTTAAAAAAGTGTTAAGGAGTAATTTCTTCTAAAAATATTTAAATTAAAAAATATATTACAAAATTTAAGATAATTTATATTTCAAAAAATATTATAATCTAGAAAATATTAAATGAAAAATAAAAAAATTCTCTTTTCACAGAGACTTTTTTTTCCTTTAGCTGAATAATAAGAAAAATATTTTTTTCTTCGCCAAGAAGCAAACATTCTTTTCAATTAATAGTTTTAGTTAAACATTTTAAACGAAAAGAAAAATCCTTTCAAAGTTTACTGCAGAATCCCAAAAACCTTAATTATCCTAATTAATAAAACCCATTTTTTTAAATAAAAAAGACTGTTTCCGTATAAAAGAGCGTGGTTTTTTAAAATTTATTTCTGAATACAAAGACATGAAAGACCAAATGCTGATATTTAATTAGCCAAATAACATACATTTGTTGTCAGTTATTATTAATTATTATTTTTTTATACTTTTTCTTTTGCTTTTTTTTGCTTTTCACTTCATAAGATGTGAGGAGGCTACAGTCGTTTGGATTCAAGAGGTACAAGAGAAGTTTCTTAAGATTATAATTCGTCGGGTACTGTTCCCAAAAAAGGAAAAAATAGACATTTTAATAATAAACAATAAACTAAATCTGATTGACATTTGAGCTTTTACTTCATGTTTGTTTTTTGCGCACAACAGTCTCTAAAAATTTCAACAATTAAAGAAAAAAAGAAAAAATTCATACAAAAATTGTAAAATTTTTATAGGAAAAGAAATTTTTTTTTCCTCATGAAGAGACTGTTGTTCGTTGATATATGAAAAGTAATTTTATTTTTACACTCACACACGCACACACATATATATGCATATATAATGTTCGCTTCTGATTGATTTTTTTTGCCTTTCGAATACAATAATTTTAAATCCTATAAGCTTCTCTAATTTGTGTACTAGTGTGTTGTTTTTAACAGTGATGAACATTGATCGTATTGAAACAGAATGAACACATGTGTATCAAATATTTACGCAGCTATCTAGATTTTTTAAATTTGTTTGTGAATTTAGACAGTGATTTTAAGCTTGAAAATACAGACAATTGCACTAACTTACTTTTTCTTTAAATCTATCATCGCGCACCATTCATTAGAATTTTAATTAAATTAATTTAAATTACTATAGTTATCGCTTAACAACTAAACATGTACATTTACGTTCTTAAATTGTTAAATATTTATCGTCCAGTGAAGGAGTATCTGGCTCACAATTTTTTTTACATATTTCAATTTAATTAAAAGCTTTTCCACACAATTTATTTAAGAAGAAAAACAAATTGAATTTAAATTATTTTAATTTAATTAAATTGAAGATACAATCTTTTAATATAATTAAGTCCTTTTTTGATTCAATAATATTTTCGTTATATGTTCTTTTCGAATTTAATTTCAAGGAGGATCAATAACAGACGAAAGTAAAAATGCTTTTGTAGATAACAAATGAGACAAAAAGAAAAGCAAGAGAGGAGGAATGAAATTAAAAAAATGTTGGAATTTATTTTATTTTTTGTTAAAAATTATTTTAAAAGGCGAATTGGTTGTTTGTTGTTTTTTTTTAAATTTTCAGTAAAATGTAACAAACAATTGTTCAATTTACCTAAACATTTTATTAACTTATTTATTAATAGAGCATAAAAAGGTCTTAATACCTTTTTTTGGTAAATTTATTTTAAAAATCAGAAGAAAATAATAACAAATATTTTTAAAAATCAATATAATGAATAATTTACTTATATTTATTATATTTAATAAACTCAATCTAAACAAATTGTTTTTTTTTTGTAATTGTAGCTTTTAGTAATTTTAGTAATTTCACATTGTTTCTTCTTTTCAATATAAAAGCATTTTTAGTTTCGAAATTCTGATTTGATAATTTAAATAAACCATGTGAATTATAAGTCACGAGATGCTAACTTTTTCGATCGAATTTCGCCTAAAGTATTTACTCGTAATCGCTCGAAAAATTAAAATTAAAAGCAAACACTTGACCCAAAAGTCACAAGTTTCGCAAATTGTTTTGAAAAATAGCCACACCAGTTCACTTATTTTTTAATTACAAAACAATTTTTCTTTTATAATAATAACCTTCGAATCAACTTTAAGGCGTAAAAACGCATAATAATTTTCAAATAGAGTTCTTCTTTAAAACAATTATTTGTAATAATTTACAGAATGTTATTCGAGAATTCAATTATTAAAATATTAAAAATATTAGTTTTTTAAAGTATTGTAATGCAACTTTTTAAAAGTAATTGACATTTTTCAGAAAAATATGTTTAACTAATAACTGGTTTGTTTTTAATAATTTTGTATAAACATTTTAATAAATTTTCAAACTTTTTGATTTTTTTTGAAATTTTATTAATTCTAAAAAATTATATTTTTTCAAAATTTTCGACATCTAAAATTATTTTCAGTATATATGTGAATTTTTGGAAATAGATAATTGAAAATATTGAACATAATTGGATTTTAAAAAATTACTATGCTAAAATTTTGAGAATTTCTTCTTAAAAAATAATTTGAAGCTAATTTCCATTAATTTTTATTTGAAGATTTTCCATTAAAATTTTTGAGAATTAAATTCCTTTCAAAATATGCAATTAAAATTTTTTTAAATTTGAGTTTCAAATTTTTTTTAAATATTTAAAAAAATCAATTATTATTTTTATATGATTTTACAAAATTTAATTCATTTAAGAACTTTTTAATTATATTTTTTAAAAAATGTATGATCTCAAAAAAATCGAAATAAGGTACATTTTTTTTTACTAAAATATAGTATTTTGTTACCGCTATAGGGACTCGTGACGAAGGCATAATTTTCTAATTTTACACCCTGTTGTATTGTAAAAATTAATTTACAATCACTCTGACTTATTGAACTATATATAATTAAAATAGAAAAAAATCAGAATATTTGCTAATTTTTTTACATACTGCGAAATATTTTTCTTAATAGGATATGTATTAAATTGAAAAATTGGCGGGCTATTTTTGAAACTATGTTGTTTAGTGAAATTTGAATATTTTGTCCCCTGAATAGATTAAAAATTTTTTTAAATATTGTTGACAAATCAATTAATATTGCAAAAATAAAAAAAATTCTTTTCAAATACTTTTTGTGGAAATTATTTTGTTTCAAATCGATTTATTTTTTTGCGCACAAATAAATTAAATTTTCCCATGAAATAAATTTATTTATATCGTACGATTAATGAGCGAATAGCGCAAAAGAGCGCTGAATTTGAGTAGACACAGACACTCTTCTCATTCTTTGTGTATTTTAATTAATTAATTAATAATATTATTAAATATCGCGCTAGACACGAGTCTCTCGCATCGAACATGTGTATTTTATCAATTAAATATATATGTTTATATATATTTAAACTGGCCACAGATTTCGGAGATAATCGAAAAAAATCACTCACACACACGTGAACATTTATTGGCCACAGTGGTCGTAAAAAAATAAAAATTTCGTTTTAAATTGAACAAAATTAAATACAAAACAGAATTAAACTTTCTATATCTCCTAAGATAAACACTCTCAAGATTTTCACCCTAGCATGTTTTCCTTATTTCTTTTCCATTTTAATTTGTTGAGTATAAAGTAAAAAATTTCTTATCGATTCTTGTCTTTTATTTTTTTAGTAATGTTTTAAAAATTAATCCTGCATTTCATAGTTTACAACTTTCACTTTTTTTTCTCTCTGCTAAATTGTAATGTAAATTTTGATGTAAAATTTAATTAAAAAATTTCATGTAAAATTCACGTAGAAAAATTGCCATTCGGAAAACTTTGTCTTATCATCAGAATAGGTATCTTGATTTTGTCAAATATTAAATGTTCGAAAATGATTTGAAAATATTTGTACTTTTTTGGCAAAATATTTTTTAGAGTAAAATTTAAAATAAAAATTATTTACTAAATATTGTACTAAATCTGTCATTAAAGTTCAAATTAAAAATCCTATAAAATTAGACAATTTTTGCAAACTTTATTTTAAATTATATTTCCTATTAAAAGGAAATATTAACTTTTGCCAAAATCTCTGACATAAAAAGCCTGAGATAAATTCTCAAAATTAAAATTGGTATATAAAAAATCTTCTTCATTGTCTTAAGATACTTATTTAAAAACAAACTATCATTGAATATTTCTTTAGTGAAATGTGAAACCATGTTTTTGTCAAAAAAGTTTCATCAACAATACAAGAGTATGAATATAAAAAGTATTTGTCTTCAATTTAAAAAAGATAAGCACGTTAAAAATATTCTTTCTTAAAAAAAATATCACGAAAATACGCTTTAAAAAGGAAAACTGTATGAATATATATCCTGCCAATTCATACAAAATTGTACCATTTGTGCTATTTCGTATTTCAAAGAATTGTGACAAAATTTTGTATTTTCTATTTCCAAAATTTTTTCTTTATCAAAATGCCGATATTTTTTTGTGCAAAAAAAGAAATTGTAGTAACTTTTTCAATCCAGTATTTTTTTTTAATTTCTCCCCTTTAACGACACGACTCAAGTTTCTTTCTCTTTTGTCTTTTCCTAGAAAGTACTGTTACAATGATTCTAGTCCCTAACTAAGCGTATGCAAATGATCTAGGTACGATTGCCTAATAAAAATGTATTTTCTCACTAACAAAAAAAAAATTAAAATAAATTCTAGGACTAAACTTCCTTTCATTAACGCCGGTCTTCTTTCGGCAAAATGACTATTTTGTGCTCAGATCTTTCATTTCATTGAGTATAGCATTAAACCCAACGGATTAGAATTTCAAGGAATTTCCACCTTGATTTCAAGAAAAAAAAAAGATCTCTCTCTCCCTCTTAAAAAAAAACAAACCAATTTTTTTAGAAAAATAAAAATTTTGAAGAAAAAAAACACAAAGACTCTTTAGATGATAAAAACATTTAAAAACATCCCTCCCCCCAAAAAAGGAACTAAAAATTTTTCTTATTCACATTGAACTTGAACTTTCACCGGAAAAAAAAGAAATATAAGACGTGGAGAAAATGACGGAAAAATAAGAATCTCGCATTTGATGATATTGAATAATAATTAAGTTGCCTTTGCCCCAAAAAAATGTCGTTCAACTTGTGACAAATAACCCATCTCAGTCCCAAAAGGAATTGTCTAAATTGTAGACGACATACAGTACATATCGTAGGGATCGTCTATCACTTGCTGTGCGCTCTCGCGAAAATATCGTTGTATTATTGCGATAAAACGACGAATTATTCCTGAACGATGCATCGTCATTGTCGATGTGCTTAAAATTCCAGATTCCATTCTGGATCAGCTGGCAGGCATTTCACAATGCAGATTCTCTAACCATTCTAGTAAATAGGGCTCCATTATCGGCATCTGTCTTGTGCGTGCACTCTGTTTCTTCTAAAGAAAAAAAAATGCATATTATTTTAATAATAATTGTCTATTCAGTGTTATGTATTTTTATAAAGTAATTTATTAAATTCATTTTATCCAAGTACTAACCGCACTCAACGATTTATTTGGCAATTTTTAATAAAGTTTTTAAAAAGTTATGTTTTTAAATTCAGCTTTAACTTATTCAAAATTAAAAATACGGAAACAAATTTTTTATCTTCCTCTTCTTTCTTATATTAATAATCGTTTTATTTTAGAAATCTGTTCGCATTTTGAAGTTAGTTTATTTTTAACAATTTTTCTTATTAAATGTTTTTAAGATTAAATAATAACAGAAATTAATTAAACAATATTATTTATAATTAAAAATCATAAGTTAATTTAACATTCTTCGTCATTCTTTAACATTCATTCAAAATAGTTACTTTTCAATTATTGCAAATAATAATAATAATATTAAATTAAAAATTTAATAATAAGATTTTATAATTTTTTAATAATTTATTGAAAAAAAATTCAATATTCCTTTTTTATTTGGCTTTCAATTTATCAAGACTTAAGAAAGAAAAAATAATCTTTATTTAAAAAAATTGCATCTGATTCGATAAAACTTCTATTGAAAATGATTTTGATATGAGCATTCGAATAGATCAAAATTGTGATATTAAAAAAAAGATACAAGTTCTCAATAAAATAATAGTAAATCGGTGGTTCTTCTGAAAGTGACACTATTAAACTTCAGTTTTTTAATTTATTATTTTTTTTAATTATATGGTTTTTTCTATTAAAACTACTTAATTTCATACTTAAGAATAAGATTTTTAGGTTGCGCAAAATTAATTCTTAGAAATATTAAAGTTTTTCTCCTTTGAAGAAGGTTATTGTTATGATTAATAATTTTCATATTTTAATACCAAATATATTCAGTTCGATTATTTTACCATCGAAATATTCTGTTAAACTTACTTCTACATTTAGTTATTAATTAAAAAGGAAGGCTTCGGAGAAGAAATTGAATTTTTACTCGGAGCAAAATGTAAATTTCGATTATTTATAACAGCAATAATTTTTTTCCTTTTTATAGATAAAATTTAGGAAAATTAAACGGCAGATTCTCAGCTTTATTTTAATATGCATTCAACTTTTGTTTAAAATATTTTTAATGTATAAAATATCAGTAATAATTGTGAAGTAATTTTAACCTAAAACTTAAGACAAAGTTTGAACATTTTTATCAAAAATAAAAGTGAGGTCTAAAAATTTTTAAAATGCACATAATGATAATGCTAAATGTTTACTATGGAAACTGATAATGATGATTAGAGAGTAGATTTTTTCAAATTAATCGAGACATCAAAAATGTCACTTTAAAAAGAATCATCCAAATATTTCCTCTTTATTGGAAATTATGTCAAATGAAAATTTATTAAACTAGAGAGTTCGTTCTATAAAATTTTTGAAAACAGAAATTTATAATTTCTATCAATATATTTTAAATTATTCGATAATATAAAAATATTTTTTTTTTTAAATAGCCATAAAAAAATTTCCAATTATTATTTTCATTGTATACTTAAGATAAATAATGTGAATTATTAGTCTACCAATTAAAAAAAGTAGGTAGTATAAACATTTACAGTTGCATTAATTATTCAAAGAAAATTTTAAATTAACTCAATTGAATTTTGTCAACTGTTGAAATAAGCTTTTCTCAACATTTCAATTTTAAAATTAAAGTACAAATAACCCGCAAGGACATTGAGTGACATATAATGGAATAGCTATTCAACATTTAATTACCACCATAGAAATTCTGGGAAAAAATTAATTACCTTCGAACATAAAACAAATAATATATGACATATCAGGTAATTTTCATTTCATAAAATTTATAATTAATAAAATTTTCACTTGATAGGATTAATATGAAATAGAATTTTCATGAAATAGAAATTTTATTTAAATAATTTTCTAATTATTTTAATATTTAAAATAATTTTTTTTCATAAATTTGTCTTATAAACAATTTTTTAATCAAGTGAATTTTCTTTTAGTAGAAATTTTATTGAAGTGAATTGTCATGTAACGGAAATTTTTTATCTATTCGATTTCTTATAGGAAAGAACATAATTGTAATTGAAGCAAATTTTAGAAGGATTTCAGAAAGCAAAATAAAAAATCCATTTTTCAAATTAAAGAAATAAATATTATAAAATATAAAAATATCTTTTTAACTTTGAAAACATTTCTCGTTTAGCATTTTTTCTCTTTCTTTTTTATTCATTATTTCATACATTCACAATTTATCCGAGAGAAATCTTGCCATGCATAAAAAGTTCTTTTTTTCCAAATTCAATATTCCGTTTAAATTGCATTTGATGTGAGTAACTAAGAGTTTAATGAAAGGTGTGGCGAAGAAAATCATTTTCAAGTTTTAATTACCTTTCTCCTGAAGGGGAAGCAGCCTCTATTCTCATTATTGGGTGGAGAATGGTTTATCAGTAAATCAAGAGTGGGTGCATTGTTTAAACCAAGTACGTTAAGTTCCTTGAAACACTCTGTCTCTATCATCTGAAAGAAAGATGAGAAAAAAATTAGGAATTATGCAACCACATTAAACTCGACAAGTGGATGGAGTTTTATAAAAAAAATAAGAAGAAAAAAAGATAGACTTTATTCGTCGTTTGAAACTTTTTAAATTTCTATCAGAAATCAAAGGCAAGCGCTTCTTGATACGCAAACGAGAGACCCGCATCTTTTTTATTCAACAGAGTATAAAATTTCTTTAACTTCTTCGAAAATTACACGACTTTTAGTTTTCATCACCTTTTTTATTTGCGTGCATTTTTTCTGCTTGTAAAATTGTTATCAAAGAGAAAATTTATCGAAAAAACTAAAAAAAAAATAATTGTCGTAAACTGAGATAATAATAATAATTATAATAATAATAATAATAGAGAGAGAGAGAGAGAGAGAGAGAGAGAGAAAATTATTATATAAATATTAGGTATATTTATTTATTAAAATAAAATTTATTCATCTAAGGAATATATTTTCTATATATTCATATGATATCATATATTATTATAATTCCGATCGGAATTCTGACAGAATTCTTATAAGAATTGCAATAAAAATTCCGATGACATCGGAAATTTTAGAATTCAGATCGGAATTCACTTTTTCATATCAATGGTAGAAAAAATAGTGTATGAAGCTCGCTCGTAGCAATTTTTAGGTTCGGATCCTTTCAATGCTCGCCGTCTGTGCGACTTCGGCTCGACTTCGTCTCACCTACATCGCACTAACGACGGCTCGTTCTGAAAATTACATCCTCACCTAAAAAGTATTGCTTTAGGTGCTTGCCACATAATATACTATTATGAATAAAAAATTCTCTTCTTATTTAAAAAGAAATTTTCATTCTACATGAAACAAAATAGTCTAAGAAATTGATTTCTATAAATTAAAATATTGCTTTGGAAAATAATTGAATTATTTCGAAAAAATAGTTTTTAAAAATTACCAAATTTATTCGAGAAATTTTAATAAAATTTTATAAGAAATAATTGAATTTCTGCCAAGAATTTTATCATTTTTGTTGTTTGTGGCATGTAAGATACAAATAAATAAATAGAAAAGAAAAAAATTAATAAAATGAAATAATTTTATTTTAAATATTTAAAATTTGTCGAAAAATTGCAACATGCAAAATCCCTTTATTACTATAAATAATTTTTTGAATAAATTATACACGTCAAGAAGAATTTTGTAAAAATGTTTTCAAGTTTTTTTCCGAGGAGAGTGAAAGAAAGAGAAAAGAAAAAAATTTTGTCGTATATAGTAAATAAATTGAATGTGACATGACATGATGTTACATTTAAAATGATAAGTAACTTTGTAATCCTCGTTAAGAGGTCAGGAATTTTTTTATGGCAGGTCAAATCCATTAAAACTGTCAGAGCAGCTGCGATTAAATTCTCCATCTCTGTTTTTTTTATTACAAAAAAAGTACCTCACCTCATTTTGCCAGGGAATAGATACACTTCCGGTATTGAACTTGCTGTAAAATGTATCATCCGTCGCGTCCAAATTGATACCCTTTACTGTCGAGAACTGCTCAATGTCCAAAACATCCTTAGCGTAAATTGCATGTGGCTAGAATAAAAAACCAATACGTCACTCGCTTCTTAATTATAATTAAATTAATTATTATTATTTTTAATTAAAATTATTTTGTTTAATTTCAGTTTTCTGTATTTATTTATTTATCACAAAAATGTTCTATACTTATTTACGAATTTCTTTAATTCTAAAATTATTTGAAAACATCTATAACTTCATTTTTAAAAAAATATATTTTCTGGAAAAGCAGGTTTCTGTATTCAGGATGGCTGTGCTGTCGATACATATGAAACTCAAGAGCTTAATAAGAATTATTTTGAGATTGATTCGGATGTTTGATAAATACTTTCACTTTAATATTAGTAATAAATTACGAATGATAAATTCACTCCCTTAAATATATATATATCAGATTTTCAAATATTTTACTTAAAATTTTTAAAAATTCATACTGTAATGCTTTCAATATTCAATTACTATATAAAATGTTAACTAAAATTAATTTTTAAATTAATTTCTATTAGAAAATTCGTACGAGAATTTAAGTATTCAAAAATAAAAATAAATAATTTATTTTCTCCAAAATTGAAAGATGTTACAACTGTAAGTGAGTTAATAAGTATGTAGTGCATATAAAATTATTGAATTGAGAGAAATTTTGACAAGAATTATATTAAAATTTTTGGACATTATTGGATTTCTGCAATCATTTGCAGATATAATATTCAATGAATATTAAAAGATTTAACTAATTTCAGTAGAATTTGAATTATTAAAATTTTTCAAAACCCTTTAAAAATTTCTTTAAAATTTCTAATAATATTAATTCAAAATGTAAATCTTATAAAATTTCAAATTAAAGCCTTTTAAAGTTCATCTATTTATTTAATATTGAAATATTTAAATAAAATTATTCACTAAATAATTTCTAAGTAATAATAAAAGTTGAAGGTTTGTATTACAAATTCATGGTAATTTTATAGTTTATAAGTATTATAGGTAAAGAAAAAAGATCCCAAAATTCAGAATTTTTCCATAAATTTTAAAAATTAAATTTTTTCTAGTACTTTGAGTAAAAATCCCTGACTTTTCCATGACCTGTAGTAAGAAGGTATTTTTATTCTAATAAATAAATAATTATATTTGACTTAATAAACAATAAAATGACCACTAGAAATTTAAGGAAAGTAAGAAAATGAAGAATAACGTACAATTAAAAAAGCGAATTAGGTAAGAAGGAAAAGGTGTTTAGTGTCCATAAAAAGAATGTAAAAAACCCACGCGAAGATAAAAGGTAAAGAACTTAACGAGTGGAAAAATCGATTTTTCACAAACACAAACTCACATCGGGCACAAACGGCGGTTCCCACATACCGGCTTCGACCCTTTTCCAATTCAAGCACTGAAAAAAACTATGAAGCTTCACTTCCTTCGCCCCATGTCTTCCGCATTTACAGCCAAGTCGACTTTTTGGACTCTTTTTCAAGAGCTGTTGACAAAGACTCTTTGCCTCCTCAGTGAATTTATGCGAATATTTTTCCTGATCCTCCTTGACACGTCGATCGACTTCCTCGCGCGCAACCTTCTCCTTACGGGCACGAAACGGCGCCTGACCCTCAATCATCTCATATAAAAGACAACCAAAACTAAACCAATCCGGTGAGAATGTATATTTTTCATTGTCAATAACTTCCGGCGCCATGTAGCCAACGGTTCCAACTCGTCCTCTCACCATATCGTCCTCAGTGATTTCCACCGCCAAACCAAGATCCGATATTCTCACGTGGCCATGATCGTCGAGGAGAATATTTTCTGGCTTACAGTCTCTGTAGACAATTCCTTGAAGATGAAGATGCTCAAGGCCGCAAACAACTTCGGCCGCATAGAACCTGGCGCGATTAATATCAAAACCAGGATCACCGCCCATATTGTAAATGTGAAATTTAAGATCACCACCGTTCATTATGGTGAGCACGAGGCATAATGCGTCCTTCGTCTCGTACGCGTACGCCAATGAGACGACAAATTTTGAATTAATTTTCTGCAATATATTCTTTTCTATTAGCACCATTGATTCGCCTTTACGTTTCTTAATTCGCTTCTTCTCCAATTTTTTGCACGCGTACATTTTACCCGTTGCTCTCACTTGACAGGCGCACACCTCGCCAAAACCACCTTTTCCCAAGACTCTGTACATTCGAAATGTCTTGTATGTCACTGGCTGTGCCTCCAACCATTTCCATTGAAGATACCTGAAAATATTACATCACAGTTAGTCATTCTTCAAACGAAAGTTTTATTTTAATATTCAAAATAACCAAAAATTTTACAATTTTTAATATAACTCTCTTCCCATTTTAGCTTTTTATAACTTTCAATAAATTAATGGATAAAACTTCTCTAAATTTTTTATTTAACTAAAATTACAAGAAACACAACTTTTTCAATTAATTTCAATTATTTACAAGCAAATAATTATATTATTTTCAATATTATATTCACATGACATTTTCAAAAATAATTCAATTCTTTCTCGGAATTTAATTAAAATTGTTTTGGAAATTCTTATATGAATTTTTATAAAAAAGTTTATTCAAATAATTGAATTCCTGCGAATTTTAACACATTTTTTTCTAATATTGAATTATTTAGAAGGAAATTTATAAAAGTTTTAAAAATAATTAAATTCTTTTTAGAAATTCTATTAAAATTGTTTTAAAAATATTCGGATTCTTGTAAATTTTATAAAAATTTTGTATTCCTTGCTTATAAAAATTCAATAATCTTTAAAAAGTAGAATTGAAATATTTTAAGAATCTTAGTTTTGAAAATATTCCAAAAATTTAATTATTTAAAAAATAATGTTTTCAATTTAAATTATTTTAAAATTGAATAATTGATAAATGCGGGTGACGATTTAACACTAACAAATAATATTAATAGATTTGATTGTTACTCCGCTTGTAAGATTTAATTATTTAATTATTTCTCAGAATTTAACTTTGAAATTTAAATAATTCTTTATAAGAAATATTTAATTATAAATAATTTCTTTACAGGCAAAAATCGCTGAGTTATAGAATTTTAATGTTCAAAATGTCTGAAACCTCATTTCGAGAAGATCAAAATCAAAGATTGTAATACGAATATCTATGGTCCTTCTGGGAAGTTATTCATAAGAATTGTTTTGAGTCCAGTACACCTTTTTGAAGCAAAAAAAGAGAAAGTAGTCATAAAAAAATTTGTGAAGGACTTTATTATGAATAATAATTTTAGGAAAATTTTAATTTCTAAAAAAACGAAATCAAAAATTGTGATGTGACTTTTTCTAGATCTTCTGAGAAGTTATTCAAAGGAGAGTTGTTTTGAATTATTCCGACCCCTTATTTTGAAACAGAAACAATTTTTTCAACAGACCGACATGCAAACTGGTCCTTTTTCATTTTTTTTGTTATTTTGTTATTATTTTTCAATTGTTCTGTAAGAACAAATGTTTAAAGCTCAAAACCTGATGTACAAAAATTTTGTACAAGTAATTTTGAAAAAGATACAATAAAAAAACGCAAAGACTTGAAAAATTTACTTTCAAGCGTCAAAAACACTTTTTCTACCATATTTTTAACAATAATTAAATGAATAACAATGAAACTTGGTACAAACTTACAGTAGGCCAAGTACATTATTTTGATCAAAAACCGAAATTACTCTGATTTACCACTTTTGAATAAATTCAAATGATCCATTATGCCCCGGTCTTTCCTACTATGTCTAAGCTTTAAAACCCATTTTTCAAAATATGGCTTTCGGATTAAAAAAAAATTTATGTAGATTTGAATTTTTTTTTCTTTAGGCAAATGTAGGATTTAAAACTAGGAAGACTGAGATAAGTATAATTTTTGAAAAACGGGGTCGTAATGAAGGGGACTCCATTAAATATATGAGATCGAAATAGGGGGGAAGGAACTAAAAATTTTTACAAAATTTTATGTAAAAGTGGAGGGGATAATAAAAATTTCATGTCAGCTTTTTAAAATTAAAAACCCAGCTGAAAAAGTTCTATAGAATTTCACTAGAATCATTCTATAATCTATAGAATCGTTCTATATGAATTCTAGTGAATATTCTATAGAATTTCACTAGAATGATTCTATAGAATTTCTACATAAATACTATTAAATTTTAGTGGTTTTTAATTTGTGAAATAATATTTTTCAACAAATTTTAGGCCAAAGTAATTGTTTATATCCTTGAAATATATAAAATTCATTGTACTTTGTAACCATACATAACTATAATGTTAATAAAATTATTTTACGAAATTTATATTCCTTCTAATTAAAAACCACTAAAATTTAGTAGAATTCACGTAGAAATTCTGTAGAATCATTCTATTGAAATTCTATAGAATATTCTCTAGAATTTATATAGAATGATTCTATAGAATGATTCTAGTGAAATTCTATAGAACTTTTTCAGCTGGGAAGTTACATATTTAATTAAACATTTTATTTTTGTTTCTAAAAATTATGACCACTGCTATATCTTACCCTTACTGGTTAGTTTAAGAAATAATGGGCAATTTATAAAACTATTAGTGATTGCAATCAAAATGATATTTTGAATAATTTTTCTTATACCCACATTTGCCTAAATGAAAAATTTCACATGTACTTAACTTTTTTTTTTTAAATCGTAAAGCAATATTGAAAAATGGGGTTTAAAGCATAAACATAGTACTATACGATGCAATTTAGTAATTTAAAAAAAACCTTAATTAAAAAAAAATTTATTATCAATCTATACATGTTTTGACATGTCGAATCGTTAAGTTTGATTTAAACAAAATTTGTTTGAACCAAATAATTTTTTTTCTCAGTGAAGA
Source organism: Leptopilina myrica (nomen nudum) (assembly GCA_032872475.1). Classification (NCBI taxonomy): domain Eukaryota; kingdom Metazoa; phylum Arthropoda; class Insecta; order Hymenoptera; family Figitidae; genus Leptopilina; species Leptopilina myrica (nomen nudum). Next base: position 10,347,716 of record CM065460.1, read on the forward strand.
TGCCCATGATGGGAAACAATATTCTTATTTGAATAACTTCGCAGAAAAACCAGATATATTGCAATCAAATGATATCATAATATTTAATTCCGTTTTTCTCAAAATGAATTTTTGGCATTCTAAACTTGTAAATTCTGTATCTCATCGAATTTTTTACCAAAAAAGTTCTAAGACCACTTAAAATTTTGCAATTAAATCGCCCATGTAGATAAGTCCAATAATGCCAAAATGGTCCCTTTTCACGTGGACGTCGACATATTGTTAAAAAATTCATTTCTTCTGAAGAGTATTTTTAAATTTTTCGAAAATAATGAAATCAAAGAAAAAAAATAATATAAAGAAATAAATAATAAGTTCGAGAAAAATTTCTCAAACGAACGGAAAAATATCAGTTTAATTTATTATAATTCTTTCAAATGGCGAAATAAATAAGGAGCAAAAAAAGAGAAGAGAAAATTGAGTGTCAAACCTGAGAAAATAGTAGCTGGTGAGGAAAATCGAGAAAGGCTCGCCGGCCAAGAAATTTTTCACTGTTTGCGCGATTTCAACAAAAATTTCCTTTCCACCCGAGCCAAGTCTCTCTTCGCATTGTGAAATCAACGAATCATTCAAAATGTCAATGACTTCGGAACCCTCACGTTTCAGGTATTGTTCAAAAAGTCGTTTAGCAAATTCCGTACGATTCTCGTCCATTTCAATCTCGTATTTTTCAATTGCGTCTAAGAATAGATTGTAACTATGATAAGCTGGCTTCTTATCCTGGCAAAATTGCCGAAATAGTAGCCGACCAATCGGCTGCTGATCGACGACATAGCCATATCTTATATCTGCAAACAAAAAAATATAAAATTCATTAAAAAATAAAAATAAACGATTAATATTTAAATCATCATCAAGGTTGCCACACTTTAAATCATTTCAAATTCCCTGATTTTTCCAGGTTATTCATCTTAAAATAAGGAATTTTTCCAGCTTTTTAATAGGCTGAACCCGAATTGCGTGCGGACGGTCGAATTGCGTCCCAAGGGCTGGTGGGTACAAGTTGAATTGCGTGCCAATGATTTCAGGTATATGTGGAATTGCGTCCCAGACAAAATCAAAAATTATCCCCCCCACATTTTCCTTCGCACTCTATCCAGGCTTAGGATAAAATAACATTTTATTTGTCATAAACTGTTCTTTAATTATAGTTTCTTTACATTTTTTCCCCTTGCTTCTTATTTTTATATAAACTTCGCATTGCACTCCTTTTAAAATGTCAATAAAATTAAAAATGTTTGGATTCGCTTTATAAAAAAATGAATTAAATTTTGAATGAAAGCATTCACACCCGTTTGTTGTTCTAGTTATGCTGTTTGAAAATTCGGCCCAAATTTTTGGATGAAAATTGATGAAATCATTGAATTCTGTTGAGAAACATTATTATTGTGAATTGAAAGAAACAAATATCTTTTATCATTAGCTTATGGAGTGTCACACGTATAAAGATTTACGAGAAAAATATATTTGTTATAATGATGATTTGGACGTTATTAAGAGTACATGGTTTGACCTATTCAATGATCCGAATTATGATCGAATTAACAGAATCTGTTTATTTCTTAAATTAGTCATTGAAAGATGGAATGCTCGATGATAACACTCTTCAATATGATAAAAAATAAGGTACCGGTCTGAACGTCCAGGAAATTCAATATTTTAATAACTTAAAAACTAAATTAATTCTTGAAACTAATTTAATTCTTCAGTTTACAACTATTTCAATTTTTCCATATATCTTAAAATCGTGAACTACACATTCCCTTTTAGAGAAATCGTTTTTCTTTACTTAAAAATAGAAAAAACGTTCTTTCCTCAAAGTTAAATGAAAACTTTTACTGCTGATAAAAAAAATCCACAAAGAGTAAATAAATAAACAATTCTTATAGGCCGATAAACCTTTAACTATTTTGATTCTATGGGACAAATTGAATAAAAATAAAATTTACGATAACATAACGGAATTGGTCTTAAAATCAAGATAGAAATTCTATAATCTAATTGACATCGTTAGTAGCAGAATAAGAACGCGAAGAGACTGAAATATCATTTATATATATATACATACGCAAAACCCCCTAACTATTTTTTATATTTATTTTCAAGTCATGTTCTCTTAATATGAATACATAGTAATAAGTTAGAGTAAATTATAACAGGAGTTATTAAAAGAAAGCACTAAAAAAGAATTTTACTTTACGGACATGATTATGGTCTTATGCTGCCCTTATAGGTCTATTTTTATACCAAAACGTAAAAAAATTGGTTAAATTTCACATAGATTTTGACGTATCATCAAAGGCATAATTTTTTACCCCTTTTTACCTGCAGATTTAAAAATACATATAGATTTCGACGTAAAATTAATTTACATCTAAAATTAATTAATTAAAAATTTAATTAATTTAAAATTAATTTGCGGACATGATTATGGTCTTATGCTGCCCTTATAGGCCCTTCTTTATACCTAAAGGTAAAAAAATTTGTACTGACTGGGTTAGCGTAACCCAGGCGAATTTTGAAAGTTTCGCCATTTCTAAACAAATCGTTGGTGGCAGCTCGGACCAGGGGGGAAAAAACTTCGAGGTTAGGACCGAAAGTAGCTGATTTGTCAGAGCCAGTCGGCACTTGCTGTTCAATCTGCGAAGTATTGAAATTTGTATTCGGGTGAAATACACCCAGTCAGTACGATTTGTTATAAAATCCATGTTTTTCTGAATCGTAAAATCTTATTAAATTAATCGAAAATTATTTATAAATTAAATTAAAAAGTTCATAAAGTTTAAAGCAGAAAGCTTTATGTAAATTTTGTTTATCTTTTTGTTTTAAAAAAGGATTTTTCGCACTATTGCCAAGCTTTGCTGCGAATGCGCAAAGTAAAATTTGATTTTTTTATACTTCTGAGATTTTCATGTCAATGAAAAAATAAAAATATTTTTGAGCAATTTCTGGCGTTTCTTCGTTATAATTATTAAATTTGTCCGTAATAAATATTTCCTGCATTATAAAAAAGAAATCTCACGATATTTTTAATGAATTTATTGACATTTTTATTATTTCAAAAATAGAGCATTTTCAAATCTAAAAAAAATATACTTTTTATTATTAATTAAAAAACGGCTAACGCTATCTTAAAGATCAACTTTTCACCTTTCCAAAACACCTATATAAAATGATTTTATCTTTTTTTTCATAAAAATACGAGCTTTTGAAAAAAATATTTTTTTTAATGAAAATTTTTTGAAAACCATATGTATTATATATAACAATAACTTTCATAAATAAAAAAATATCACCAATCCGACAAATCCGGCATATTCCTGGGGAAATTTCAAACAAATTAAAAGAAAAGAGTTTAAATTCATCAATTACAGCCCAAGATACAGGCGATCAAAGTTGCTGGGTTACGCCAACCCATGTCAGTACGGAACGTTACATTTTTATAGTCAGTACCCTGAGGGTTAAATTTCACATAGATTTAATGTAATGTAACAGACGTTTGTGGGGCTCTTTTTTACCTGTAGGTCAAAACTGCCCTTAAAATTGACCTAAATTTTGAGAGCAGAGGCGGTCAGAAAGAGTTGTTTCGTCTAATCTTGACCTGTAGGTCAAAATTGCTCTTAAAAATGAACTAAATTTTAAGAGTTGAGCAGGTCAGATGGGGATTATCGACAAGTTTTGACGCATAAGTTCAAACTGTCGTTAAAATTGACCTAAATTTCGATCAGAGAGAGATTTCACGTCAAATTTTAACTTGTAGAAAAAACTGCCCTTAAAATAAACCTAAATTTTGAGGAAAAAATTAATTTTAATAGAATTTTTTAAAAATAGATGTCAGTTTCCCAGGTGCGAATTTCGGTCGACCGCCACAATTGGAACGTCGGGCCAAATGTGGCAGCAGAAGTTTCGGCACCCACGGTCGGCACAACTTTGGCATCCATAGGCAATATTTGACGTTTAGGTCAAAATTGCCCTTACAATTGACCTACATTTTGAGGATAGAGGGAGTAGTTTGTCAATTTTTGACGATTATGGCCAAACTACTCTTAAATTTGACCAAAATTTTGAGGGCAGAGAGAATTGTTTGTCAACATTTGAAGTTCAAGTCAAAACTGACCTTGCAATTGATCTAATTTTTGAGGGCAGAGGGAATAGTTTGTCAATTTTTGACAGGGAAGTTTTGACATGTAGGTAAAAAAATCTTGAAACAGCGGCGACAATATCTTTTTGTAATATAGGGAAATAATTATTTTTAATAAATACATATAGAAAGATAGAACTATATCTTTATACGGAATACTTTTCTGCGACATGATCTCTAATACATGAAGCTGCACCATAATATATATAAAAATTGCCCTTCAATCAACCGGAAGCTGCGAGACTCGTTCAACTGGAATCGATAATGTGAAATACTGACACGAGGTGAAAGTCAGACAATAACAAATTTTATACCTTTTTTCACAATTTATCACGTGCTTTTTTAATAAAAAAAGCTCACAAGAAAACATTTATTTATCTTTTAACAAACAACGTCAAAAAATTATGAGAAAAATTATTTAAATTTACATTAAAGTAATTTTTTTCGGAGAATTTATTTTCATTCAATTTCATATGTATTTGTATAGGATTTCCGTCCTGAATTTTTTCATAAAATGTGTAAGTACATTTAGAGGTTATGTTTTGCATCTAAAACGATTAATACCACAGGCCAGTGAATAGAATTAAGCAAAGATTTATTTCTTAAAGAACTATCGATTGAATCCATTTCAAATCAGACAACCCCACATAAAACGTAGTCGCATTAAATAGTATTGCTTTGAATTGGAGCTCAGATATTGTGAATCCCGTTATTCGACAATTACGCATTGGAACTCAAAATTAATATTTTTAATGCGATAGTTCACATTACTTCGAATGCGATTGTATACAAATAAGGATTCTCAATAGATATGAATACTGTTTAATACGGTCTCTCGTTTTCGCGTGAATGCGATTTAATACACTAAAATATCAAAAAATGGTAAATACTTTTTAATGCGAGACTTTGCATTACTTTGATCAGAAAACGGAATTAAATCGCATTAAAAATTATCAAAATAAGGTATGATTTTCTGAAAATAATTAACATCAATTTTCTCAAAAACCACCTCAACTTTTGTTATTTTCAAATTTTGTACCACAGATTCTTAAAATAATGATGAACGATTTCTATGAATTTCAAGCGGACATTCAAAAGAATTTTTTTTTTGAATATTTATTTCCATAAATTTTCAAATTGAGGGGACAGATGCAATAACAGACGAGGCGCTCGGACTGATCCCCCACTACAACGAGATAAGGTGAAAATTATCTGAAAAATAAATTTTCTCGAAAACGAGAAAAAAATATATGAACGTGTAGAGAATTACACAACGCACAAGTTTTCTTAATATTATTTTTCTTAAGTTTTATCAGTTTTTACAAAAAAAATTAAAAACTGCAAAATTTTTATAACCTGAAATCAATAACTTTTTGAAACATTATTCACGATATCTCCTTTTTTGTAAATGGAATTTTTTGTTATTTCACATCTAAATAAATTTTGAGTCAACGAAACCGTTCAGCTTTATAATATTACAAGAATCCCACTAGTTTGTATTATTTTTTAATATTAAATACGGTCCATTTTAGACACTCAGAGAGACAACACTGTAAAATTTTTGTGAGGATTAACCTCACTACGTAATCTTTACATTTACATTGACGAATTATAAGTTTATTGTAATATTTTATCAGCGAATTTTCGTTGGTTTTGTCTTACTGTGAAGTTCTTTTTAAAGTTTAAAGTGGCGAGCTATTTTTGAACGATCTACAACTATAACGAAATAATTAAAAACGCCATCAACATAACCAAAGTTTTCTGGCGTCTGCGGCTTATATTAGCAGACCTGTGCTTCGGTGGACCATATATCTATTACAAGGATTCTCGAATCTATACATTTACATCCGACTTTGCCCTCCACCTGGAATTTTCTGAGAGGCTTAATCTTATTCTCAACGCTCTAAAACTTGGCTTCTTGGCGTCATTAATTCTACATTATTCACATTTCGAGGTATAGTCGTTCCTTTAATACATTCAATATAAACAACAATAACCTTCACATTATTTCCAATCTTCCTCTTTGTTATTTACACCTAACCTTGATCGGAACTTAGCTTGAGTTTTGTACTCACAATTACCTTTCAGCAATAATATTATATTTAAATTATTTAATTCTAACCTATCTACTTAGAGTTCCTTTCATATCTGAGTAAATTGGATTTTGCTTGTTTCTTTTAGATTGATCTTGTGATTTTAACATAAATTAAATTTCCTAGTTATCGATCTGACTGATTATCTGAAGTCCAATTTGACTTTGGTTGGAGGGATTCTGAACAGATCTCATCCTATTAATTTTATCCTCCGCACATCTCAAACAATTTTAATTTTAATTATTTTAATAGTACTTCTCTCACAATATAACATTGAGGAAGAAAAGCTTTTTTTTGTAATTTGTTTATCCCATTCCCTTTAAAATTTTAAAGAAATAAAGTACTTATTTGACCAGGAGTTTTTTTTTTTTGCCTTTTTTTTTTTTTCTTTTTTTTTGGGAGAGTGGTCCACATACTATATTGCTATAACTTAGTTTACACTTCAGTCCGTGAGCGGATCCATTTTTGGCATTCTGTCAGGTAAAATCTTTTATATTTACGCTCTTGAGAACTTAGCTTGAATTTAAAGCAATTTGGCATCCTCCTCCAGCATATTGGAACATTTTTCTTTCTAGAATTTTTTTTTAGCTACTACGTATCATGGCCCCTTCTCCGTCACGAAAGATGTCGACGACTTCCTCCACAGCTGCAACGAAGAGACCTAGTGCTCCTGGTTCCGGCTCACTTGGTAGAGGTTCGGTGATGAAACAACATTTGGATCGTTCCAAGCGCAAATTGGGACTCAAGATCCCAATTGAGGACATCTTAACTAAAAACGCCACGACCGTTAAGATGGTAAAAAGCCCTCCAGCTTCTACGACTCCCTCACAACCGACGGTCACGACAACTTTCAATTTGACAGATTCCGCATCCTCTTCCTCACCTCATACTCTACCCCCCACCTCCCCCTCTTCTAATCCATCCCTTCCTTCTGCTCAACCACCCATGCCTCCCTCTGATCTATCTATGGAAATCAGCTTCTCACCTCATACCCCTTTCACTCCCTTGCACAAACCTATTCCTAATTCTAACACCAACACCCCTGCAAATTCAGAATCATCTCCACCTTCACTTGAACCGCATACTTCTGCTCCTCCTACTCCTCCCCCTCCCCCCAGCCCTCCAAATCCTCAAAATGACAATATTAATATTCCGACTCGCTCTGCTCCTCCCCCTAAACCCTATGACTTAGTATGGAAAAATTTGAACTGCGTGGACCAAATCAGGTTCACGGATAACTCCCCTCCCCCATTTCTAATTCTGGTCGAGTCGACCATCGAGGGAAAGAAAATAGGGAAATACAATAGAATTGCCTTTGCCGATTTCCTGGAGTCTTTAATTAGTGACCCCCTTCGTACCGTGACCCCTAATGGCTTAAACCAACTCAGAGTTGTATCGTCCTCCCCCAACATCGCCAACAACTTACTTAACTCCTCACCCATTAGGGAACGCGGCTATAAGCTGTACATCCCGATGTCACTCATTAGTAGAAAGGCCTTGGCTCACGACGTGGATCTAGATATCTCTCCACTCACTATTAGTCAGAAAATTGCCTCGGAAACATTAGACTCTATTATCTCCATCAGACGCAGAACGAACAACTCAGGCGAGATCACTGATCTCGTGGAGTTCGTTTTTTCTGGAGTCACCTTTCCAGATTCCATTCTTATCTCTAGGGCTTCCTTTAAACTTTCCCTGATTGTTACTCCTCCTAAAAGGTGCTTCAAGTGCCAAAGATTCCGACACATGGCCTCTCAGTGTAGATCCACATTTTTCACATGTGAATTTTGCTCCGAGCCCCACGGGGAGAACCCGTGCCCGCACCCTCAGAGAACATCCAACTGTGCCAACTGTGGCGAGAATCATGCGGCCTCCTCCCGTGAGTGCAAACATTATAAATATGAATACCAGATTATGAAAGCCAGACTCATCCATAATATAGGCTACGATGAAGCTGAAGCCTTACTCTTGAGGCAAGGTTTTCTTAAGCCTGGCTTTGAAATTGTCTGGGAGGATGAACTCAGGGCTAACTCTCACGCACCTCGTGGCATCTCCCTTGATTCTAATAACGAACGTGACGATATGCTGGTGGAGGATGTTGACTCTGATTCCCAAGTCAACCCCCCACTGTAGACATCTCCCTTTAATTTGGTCTTAACTCGTGACTTCGGTTCTGTTACAGGCCGTATAAATTCCAGGTGACCCCATATGCAACCTTTCTTATTTTTATTTGACTTATCTGCTTTATTTCGATTAATTCTGGCTGACTCTCTTTTCGTCGCTTTGTCCTGTTTGTTAGCTAACTACAATTTGTATCCCTGTTCGGCGTTTGCCTCCTGGTTTGCCTTCCTTAATTGTTTTGTGATCTGTCTCCCTGGACTCGGTTTTGCCGTTCTTTTTTATTTGTTCTTTGTTTTTTCTGTTGTCTCAGGTTACACAGTATACTCGGTCGTTCAACTATTTCTGCATATTTGTTCTTTGTTAGTTGATTTTGCACCTCCGATTTTAACCCTTGTTTTTAGCCGTTACTACAAATTTTAATGAAATCTTTTGTTTCCTAAGTCTTGGTTTGTGCCTTTTATGGCTTAATTATGTCCCCCACAGGAACTTTGAACAAGAAGGTTTCTCTTATTCTGTGGAACGCGAGAAGCCTTGTTCCTAAAAAGGCTGAGCTGGAGGCCCTGTTATGGACTCACAGTCCGGACATTGTGGCGATTACTGAGACTTGGCTCAGCTCAAGGGCCTCCTTCGAAATCCCTAATTATATTACGATCCGCCAAGATAGACCTGGTGGCAGGGGCGGAGGTGTTGCCTTTCTGGTGAGGAGAGAAATTCAGTTCTCCTCTACAATCGCTAAAACATTTTTTGTTCATAACCAACAAATTGACATGGTCTCCATCTCCATCCACACCCTTTTTGGTAGGACGCAGTTCTCGTGTCTATACGCTCCGCCAGGAGGTGATATACCCCCGGGGACGTGGTCGGACATATTCGAAACCTTACCGACACAGGTTAATCACGTTTTCTGCGGAGACTTCAATGCTCTTCATACAGGTTGGGGTAACCAAAGCACTAATTTAAGAGATGCTTCTCTTGAGACTTTCGTGCTTGATAGAGAGCTCTACATAACCAATTCTTCGACTCCCACCAGACTTAACATCAACAATGATTCAGGAAGCAACCTCGACCTTATTTTCTGCTCTGCGGCTATTATCCAATCCTCTACTTCGGAAGTTCTCGGCGACACCTTCTCTTCGGACCACTTTCCCGTACTATTCAGGGCCGACATTATTCCTGCAATTCTTCCGCCTGCTTCTCTTCGATTTTGTCTGAAGGACCTGAGATGGCCCGAGTTCAGGGACTATATGGATGCGCGGTCCCTCAAACTCGCTTCAGAGCTGTCCTCGGACTCGTCTCCCTCCCGGGTGTATGATAGATTTGTTGATCTGCTCAGGCTTGGATTGCTGGAGTGTGGAGCTTTCCTTCCATCTAACCGATCCCTGAAATCCACTTCCAAACCGCTTTGGTGGAACGCGGAGTGCGATACAATCTTGGAGCAGAGACGCCAGAATTATCGGTGGTATACCAATAATCAATCTCTGGTGAATAGATTGGAGTTCAGGAGGAGGGATAACGCTGTCAAGCACGCTCTCAGAAAACAGAAAACTCAGGCCTTTAGAAACTTTTGCGAGAATGTCTCCCCCTCTAGAGGAACTGGGACAGTCTGGCGCACCATTAAGGCCCTATCTTCTCGTTCTGGTCGTCTCCACACCAATTCCTCCACAGCACTTGACTCGCCAGATTTGCTGAAATTTCAGGACGAGTTAATTCAGGAACACATCTTGCCTCCAGAGATTCCCTTTCTGCCTTGCATTCAACCCACTCCTGCCCAACCACCTTTCCCTCCCTTTACCCTTAATGAACTAAACTCATCACTCCACTCGACCAAAATGAACTCCGCTCCTGGTCTCGATGGAATCACTGGAGTGATGATTAAGGCTCTGCCCCCTCTTTCACGTGAATTTCTACTTGTTCTATTCAATCGCATGTTCTTCCAGTCGTCTTTTCCCACGTCTTGGCGAAGATCTAGAGTCATTCTCATCCCAAAGCCGGGTGGGAAGGGCTTCCGCCCCATTGCCCTGACTTCTGTGTTATCAAAAATCTTTGAAAAACTAATTCAGGGCAGGTTGGAGCACGACGTGGAATCCCGTGGCCTCCTTCCAGAGAGACAATTTGGCTTCCGTAAGAAGCGCTCCTCCATGGATTGTGTCTCCACTTTCGTGTCTGACGTCGTCGGTGGCTTTGCTCGATCGGTACATACCGTGGCGGTGGCGGTGGACATTAAGGGAGCCTTCAATAATGTGAGACCGGATATTCTCAATAGGATTCTCATTGATCTTGATTTCCACCCCTGTCTGATAAATTTTGTCACTCACATCACGAGGGAGAGGTATATTTCCTTTTCTTCGGATGGCTCAGGGGAGAGGATTACCGGTGTCGGGGTGCCGCAGGGCGGGGTTCTCTCTCCCATCCTCTTCAATCTGTACCTCAGGGATCTGGAGATGCATCTCCCCATAAACACCAATTTCGTGATGTATGCAGATGATCTTCTGTTCTATTCAGAATCCCGCATCACGGAGGTAGACGAGTTTGAGGATCTTTCCCTTGACACCTCTGCCGCACTCGGCAGTTTAGCCGAGTGGCTGAGAACGATGGGGATGGATATTACCCCTCACAAGACTACTTGCTGCGTATTTTCTCGTTCCAAACTCTCTTTTGACGGATTCTCTATTAGAGCCGGGGATACCATCATCCCTTGCTGCTCAGAGTTAAAGCTCCTGGGTATCTTACTGGACAGGAAACTCCTGTGGAAGAGTCACATCCGAATGATCGCGGACAGGGCGTTCAGGGCCATGGGCATTCTTAAAATTGTGTCTAGAGCTACCTGGGGGCTTTCTCCCGTTCTTTCTCTTCTGGTATATCGCAATCTCATCAGAGCAATCCTTGAGTGGGGTGCCCCTCTCTTTGCGAGCGCTTCCAGGTCGAACTTGTTGATCCTTGACAGAGCGCAGTATTCTGCTCTGAGAATCTCTCTGGGCCTAATGAGGTCTACCCCCATTCCGGTGCTACTCTCGGAGGCGGCTGAACCTCCTCTTACTTATAGAAGGTGTTTTCTGGTCAATAACTTTCTACTTCGCAATTACACGTGGTCTGAAAATCCGTTAGTCAAATCTCTTTCTATACTATCTGATTTTTCGCTGAACCCTAAATATTACCCAAAATTGAAAAAAGTTCCATTACTCAAATCGTTTCTCGATCTGACTCCAATTCTCTCTATCTGCCACAGGACCAACAAACCGGCATATTTTGACTGGACTTGGACCACTGCTTCTGGTACCCTTGGATGCGACGTCTACTCTGACTGCGTGCTGGGAGACAAGTCTCACTCTGAGATTAGATTTCGGGAGCTGATTACAGCCAAATTTGAGAACCATACCTTAATATATACCGATGCCTCTCTTGCCCCACATTCTTGCCTTTCTTCGGCAGCTTTTTTTGTTGAGCAACTCAACTACACGCAGGCTACCCCCCTTCAACCTTTCCTCTCCATCCTTTCGGCTGAATTATACGCCATATATAAGGCCATAAAGTATGCCATTGAAGCAAACTTGAAAAGGGTCCTTATAATTTCTGACTCACTCTCAGCCCTGAACCGTCTGAACAACCCTCTTCTCTATAAAGATAATCCTTCCATGATTTACAACATCCTCGAAACCGTCTTGGCTCATAGAACCGCACCGGTGAAAATAGACTTTGATTTCCTCTGGATTCCCTCACACTCCAACATTAAGGGCAATGATTATGTGGACTCCGTTTCCAAAGCGGTCAATCTAAATCCTGACAGACTTTACATCGGCCTAACTGATTTGGACTTCAAAGACAATATTCTAAAACCTGATTTGTTCGCATGGTGCACTCTTCACTGGCCCTATACTGACAAGGACATATCTAACAAGATTTATTTCCAAAAATCTCCTTTTAAATCTGACAACCCTTGGTTTTCCAAATTCACCCTGCCAAGAAAATGGATTAACGCGGTCTCGCGGCTGAGATCTGGACACACTTATACGCAGGACACTTTCAGCAGATTGCACTGGACGTTCTCTCTCGACTGCAGCTGTGGAGCGACGCGGCGAACTCTTCGACACATCTTATTTGACTGCCCCATTTACTCTACTAAAAGGGAAGAACTCTTTGCTTTCTTGAAGCGCAGAGTGCCAGACATGGAACCGAACTCGGCTCCTTTGTACGAAGTAATTTTTCCCCCTGACGAAGAAGCTGTCAGAGTTCTTGGCAGTTTCTTTTGTCACGAAAATAGCTTTATTTGAAGAGAGGCACGAGTCTGGCTGGATTGCAGTGTCGATCTCATACTGCTGCTGGCCTTTCGTCATTCTCCTTTTGATATTACTCGGCTCCCTCATGCTCTAATATAGATATATATGTTGATTGCTCTCCACACTCTCCTTAAAATTTTATAATGCGTCTCTTAACTGTAATCTTTTTCCATTTGTAGTATTTTTTTTACATATTTTATCAAACTTTTGACTCATTACAATTTGGACCACCTCAATTTGGTCCTCTATCTTTGAGCGCTAGAGTCTCACCTAATACAGCTATCGACAAGACCGATCTTGGTTGGACGTGTTGTCCAAATTTCCCAACCCATCCCTGCAATTGCGACTACTACCTGGAGTGCCGTCAAACAAGAATCTCAACAATACTATATTCATGATCGCAAAGCGGCGCCAAACCTCGTAGTTCTACCGTGTTACAGCAAACCTTCACAACCATCTATACAGCCACGTTAATTAAATCACGGACTTCTCAACTTGTTCTTCAGTGTGTTGTTCTGACAGTCGGCTGTGCCAAAAGTCATATAAGAAGAAGAAGAAGAAGAATATTAAATACGATATGTAACCTTTTTGTTTTCTATGACTTCTGGAGAAAAAAGTATGCGAGTAAGTTTTATCAAGGAAAAACTTCAAGCCACAAAGTTGTTCCTTATAGTATGGAGAAGTTTTTCCTACAATTTCAGACTGTTTAGTTAAAAACTGTAGAAATTATAAACATTTATATTCAAGCATGAATATAAAAAATACTTTCTACACAGAAAGTAAGTAACCTAGCAAATAACCGTCGCAAAATCATTTCGTTTTGAAACTCCAAATTAAAAAAAATTAATTTACACTTTTTTTATAAATTATCTAACAGTTTCAAAAGAAATTTATATTGATGAAATACCTGATTGTTTTGAGAAAAAAAAGAACTTTGAATTAAGGGGGCAACCCTAGTTGTAACTTTCAAAAAATCGATTTTTTTTTTTCCCCCATTTTTTCAAAGTTTAGGTCTTTGAAAATACGTCCCTGAAGTTTTAAGTCGGTTTTTCATAAATTGAATGAGATATACATCTTCGAAGGGCGGCGCGCATCAGGCTATTCAGAGTCCGGCTGATGAAAGACCTGGCGCCTGGCGGGCTCTGCCCTATTGTACTATTCTACCTGCTCCCTGCATACCTGCAACTTCGGTAAAGTTTATTCTGGCTTATTCTGAATTTTCACTTTGAATGCTTCAGTTTGTCTGTGAAATTCTCTCAATAAGGTTCTCTTGTGTTGTCTCGTGTGCGCTTTTTGTGTAAAAAATTTGATACACATTTATATATAAATTTATATACATATTTATATATATTTATAAATATGGATCGTAGAAAAGGTTCTAGAAAATCTAGAGTCAATGACGATTTTCGGAAATCGCGTTCTAAAAAACGAAGAAACGTTTTTAACCCAAAGACGGCTGAATGTGAAAAAGAGTCTTTCAGTACGTCTGCAAAGAAACTCAGAGTCGATGATGATGATGATTTCTATATTCCCGAAGACAGTAGTGTTGAATATCGGATTTTGAATTTTATCACTGTGTTTGCTGCAATTTCCAGTTTTGTGAAGTGCAAAGTTTGTAATGGAGATGTAAAATTTGAAACTGCTAGCACGCGAGGTTTAGGTTTTAAAATTTCTGTGTCGTGTCATTCGTGCAATTCTAAACTTATTCCATCTTCACCATATGTGTTACATTCTTATGAAATAAATCGTCGCTTTATATTTACAATGCGAGTTCTTGGCTTAGGTTTGGCTGGTGCACGAAAGTTTTGCGGACTAATGGACATGCCAAGTTTTCTGCAAGAAAGCACATATAGTATGATTTTAAAAAACATTCATGATAGTGTGAAAACGGCCATTGATTTGATACTTAAAAAAGCTGTTAAGGAGGAAATAAAAAATTCACAGCAAGATCCTGTAGGTGATGAAATTCCAAAACTAACTGTTTCTGGAGATGGATCATGGAGAAAACGCGGTTTTACATCCTTGTTTGGAGTCTCTTCTATTATCGGATACTATTCTGGAAAAGTGCTTGATATTTGCGTGAAAAGTGCTTATTGTAAAATGTGTTTATTCTGGAAAAATAAACTGGAAATGGCAGAGTTCGACGAGTGGTTTGAAACACATAAGGATGAATGCAGTGCAAATCATCACGGTTCATCGGGAAAAATGGAAGTGGACGCTATAGTTGAAATGTTTAACCGCTCAGTTGGCAGTTTTCATGTAAGATATCAAAATTATATTGGTGACGGTGACTCGAAGACTTACACTGGAGTTGTGAATTCTAATCCATATAATGACTTGCAAATTGTTAAAAAAGAGTGCATTGGACATGTCCAGAAGCGAATGGGAACTCGACTTCGCGGATTAGTGAAAAAATCAAAAAATCTTGGCGGTAGAGGAAAACTAACCGGAAAAATGATCGACAAACTGACTGTTTATTATGGACTCGCGATTAGACGAAACTGTGATTCTGTACCAGATATGAAAAAGGCAATATGGGCAACATTTTATCATTATAGTTCCACCGATAAAAAGCCGCAGCACAAAAATTGCCCAACCGGTACAGATTCTTGGTGCTCCTATCAACGAGCCAAAGCAAATAAGGAATCTTACAAACATGATTACAACCCACTTCCAGAAAATGTTTTGGATGGAATGAAACCCATATACACTGATCTCAGTGAAGATTCTCTGCTTGAAAGATGTGTGGGTGGATTCAATCAAAACAATAATGAAAGTTTCAATCAACTGATTTGGAAAATATGTCCGAAAATAATGTCAAGTGGAGTAATTCCTGTCAATTTAGCCGCTTTTATTGCCACAGGATTATTTAATGAAGGCTCTAAGTCATTATTATTCTTTTTTAACTCCATGGGTGTGAATTGTGGACGCTGGGCACATGGATATGTTGAAAAAATGGACGCAGAGAGGATTTCCCAGGCGGAGAAGCGGGCAGCAGAGTGTACCCGCGAAGCAAGAATGCTTCGCAGACAACAGCAGATAGGCTATTTGGAAGCAGTTTCTTCTGCAGAAGAGCTTCTATATGGACCGGGAATCGATGACTGCCTGTAGGCCGGAAAAAAAAATTCTTCTAGGTGAAAAAGTAAGTTGATACTTTAAACTCGTTTTTCTCAAAACAGTGTTTTCAAGATCGGTGACCAAAATTTCTCAAAAACTACGGAACCGATTTTGCCCAAATTTTGTGGGCTTCTTTTAGACATAAAAATCTAGTACTTAATCGAAGGATTTTTTTTTTTAATGAAAAACTCTCTTTTTTACAGCTAAAAAACCATCGTTTTTTTTGGTGGAAATCAAAAATTTGAGTTTGAGCAACTGCCATTTTGTCAAAAATGAATTTTTTTTTTATTCCTTCGATTAAGTACTAGATTATCTTCTACTTTAACTAAATTCGTTTGAATTTTGTGTTTCAGACGAACCAGCTCTTTATAATATTGGTCACCGTAAACGATGTTTTCTACGCAGACCTTCACGGGATCACGCACCACGGCTCCATTATTAAATGTTTTTTAAATTTTTTTGCGAGAATATGTAGTTTAAATTGTCTGTTTTGAGAAAATAAATTGTTTTATTCAAGAATGCTGGTGGTTTTTTTAAAATTAATTCATGAAAATGGTCGATTTTTTCACGCTACAACTAGGGTTGCCCCCTTAAATATTAAAAATATATACAGTAAAAATAATCTTTTAATCTTGATAATAATTTATTTTACTTTAACGATCGATTAAAAATACAAATAGTAACTCGTAGAAGGATTGTGGAAGAAATATTAAAATGAATTCGATAAAGATTTCAGACATGTGAAATCTTAAAACATTACAATTTTTCTTTTGACTTTTTTGTCCAAGATTTTTTTTAAATTCATTTAAAAATTTCTATCCATTTGGTGACAGATACCGGAGTAATGATTTTACATCGTTAATTTTTTTCCTCTTGATTCCAACTGATTTTGACTTTTGTGCATTATCTGAATCTTTTAGAGATAAATTAGTTTGGTCAATGAAAAAAAACTACTTTCCAAATGGATGCTAGTAGTGAAAGAAGTTTTAATATTAAGTAATTTCTACTCTGACCCCCACACGCATCCGAAAATAAATATGCTTATTGCACACATCATGTTCTCTTTCTTTGTTGACAGCATCTAAAAGAAAATTACAGACGGTGTCCGATCCTTTCTTAAATAACCCTTCCATAAAGAGATACATATAACTACGATTGCTGCTATGAACATTAAAAACATGTAGCCACATTAGCCGCTTGCAAACTGATCTGATACAGGGATTTTTGGCAATGCCAAATTTTGACCAAAATCAAATTCACAAACTAGATATACCAGTCGTTGGGTCGAACAAGTGAAAATTAATGCAATCTGAAATATATTTGCAGTTTATTGTAGTTTGGGGGCTTCACATAAGAGCCCCACAGTTTGCTTTCGATTATCAATTGCGAAAAATCGTGTAAACAATCGTCAAAGTTTGGAAAACGTGGTTTTTCGATGACCGACGCTACGGGTTACATTTTAGAGGAAAAAGTTGTTATTGAAAGTTGTAAGGCTTGGAAATAGCTTTCAAATAACTAGTCATACGTTAAAAAAGGTTAATTAGTTTAGTTGTCAATGAATGAATATAAACCATTAAAAATAGCACTTTTTTAATTGTTTTATAACATTGTTAATAATTATCGAATTTGTTTATTTAATTTAATTCATTTAGTTCATTTAATTCCATTAAAATGACACTAATATTATCACAAAAAGAAATTCAAATTATATGTATATAAGTGTGTAGCATCATCATCTTAGTACATTTTGCGAATTAAACCGGCGAATTAAACCTCTTTTAAAATTCTATTCACTTTTTAAAACTCTTTTCATTCTTCTAAAAAATTAATTTATATTAAAATAATTAATAATCAAAATAATTTTATTCCACTTCTTTATTATTCAGTCTTAAACCAATATACAGTTGGCCATCAACTATTACGGAAACTAATTTTTGCTCGTGTAGAAAAAAGGTTATTCTTCTTTTGAAAAATTGAAAATCGCCATGAATGCAAAACTTCCTCATGAGGAAGCAAAGTTCAAAAAATTGTTTTTTAATTGTTAATACAAATCCGTTGATAATCACGTTCCCTTATCTTTGCTTTAAAGAAGTCTGTGGGGAAGTTGAGAGTTGAGCAAACTTAAATATTTTTTGAAATATTTTTTAAGTTATAGGACACAAGGCTCAATATAACATGCTTTATTTCACAGAAAATCTTACCAATAAATTATATAATTTCATAAATTAATTATGCTAAATTCAAATTATTAATAAAAAAAATTTTCAGTTCAAAATGTTTATAATTATTTTAATATAATGAAAAATTTTAATAAATATTTTACAATCTCTGACATGATTTAATATATGTTAAAACGTATCGACCCAAATGAGTTTGAATATAAAATTACAAGTAATTTTAATAATATTTGCCGAAGATACAACGATTTATGTTTATAAATTGAATCGAATTTGAGAATTTAAATTTTTTAGGTTTTGGTCATTATTTTCTAAAATAATCATTTTAGAAAAAAAATTACAAAGGTAAAAAAGATGCCCCTAATATTAATTTCCTATAAATTGAGTGGCTTTATACGCGGAGAAACTTTTCATTCCACTATTTCTTATAACTAATCAGACATTTTAGTCTAAAATAACTTTAAAAACAAATTATGTAAATAAGTAAAAATTGTGAAAAAATTATGTAATATTCAGGAACAGTTCTTCAATTTAATTTTGCATGAGGATCGTGTCACATTTTCAAAGCACTTGCTTTTGAAGTGAAGTTAGAAAATAAGGAATTAATTCAAAAGATTTAGTTAAGGTCATGTTATTCAGTGGGAAGTTTTTCCATAGTAAAGTAAATGGGGCCGTGACCACTGAATAACATAACCTTAATTTTTAACTACAATTCTTGCGAAAAACTTGTGTAATTTTTCTCGATTTTAATTACAATATTATAAAAGTATATAAATAATTAAAGACACATGAGAAAAGTAATTTATGTATTGGTAAATATTTTCTTCAATTTTTTCTGCATGGAAGAAATGCAAAAAATAGCTTTTTTAAAATTTAATGGTTGGCAATAATTTTTAGCAGTTTGATTATGCGTTTGCTATAATTATGCTATCATATTGCTGAACAGGCTATATTGTCGTGTAAGAAACTAATTATTACCTAGGCAGAAAATGTAAGGTCACAAGACACCTATGATTTAGGTGTTGTGTACCATATATAAAGTAGAGTAAATTGTTATTGTTTATACGATGATTCGAACAAGATACAAAATATCATAACACTATATCATTTTTACTTTTTAATTTTTCCTTATTATCGTGCACATTGAGTATCCTTTTTATAGCATAATTTATTTTTATTTATTTTTTGAAAGTTTTTTTAATTCAATTGAGCTCCCGCGGACAATAACCCCTGTCGGCACAGAACATCAGGAACGTTTTTAGAACGTTCCTAAAACGTTTCATGTCTGGTAAGGGACATGAAACGGTTGAAAACTGTTTTAGGAACGTCCTTAAGGAGGATGGTGACCGTAACATAACCTCAAAATCTGTCAAAACTAAAAAATAATTTCTAACGCAAACAAAAACAAGATAAATATCATTTACAAACAAATGTTAAAGATCTAGTTTTAGTACATTCGAAAAAAATGATTGTTAGGCAAAATAGTTTATCAACAATGATTTATTTAACATTTAATTTTTTTTTTCAAATCAGACAAAAATTGCAATTTTCAACCAATTTTTATAAACAATGCCTCAGTTTAATCAGTGAAGCATTCTCTACAATCGTTATTTTTTTAATATTGTTAAAAGTATGTTATTAAAAAATTATAAAGAAAACATTGTTTATTTATTAAATAATTTTTTAATGACATACTTTTAACAATATTAAAAAAATAACGATTGTAGAGAATGCTTCACTGATTAAAATGAGGTATTGTTTATAAAAATTGGTTGAAAATTGCAATTTTTGTCTGATTTGAAAGAAAAAAAAAATTAAATGTTAAATAAATCATTGTTGATAAACTATTTTGCCTAACAATCATTTTTTTCGAATGTAGTAAAACTAGATCTTTTACATTTGTTTGTAAATGATATTTATCTTGTTTTTGTTTGCGTTATAGAAATTATTTTTTAGTTTTGACAGATTTTGAGGTTATGTTACGGTTACCATCCTCCTTAAAACGTCCACTGGGACTCGATTTGCGCTCGGACGCAAGCGCTAGGACCAGTCTGTGAGCAGTAAGCGTCTCTGGGCCACTCACTGCCACCTGACTAGTATTAGAGAGTGCGTCCGAGCGCAAATTGAGTTATTCCCCGCAGGTGCTCAATTTCTTATCAAGCCCAAGTTAAAAATTTCAACTAAAATTTGTATACTGTAATGGTATTTATATATTTAATGGAATTAAATTAGATGTATTGAGGGTCCCGATGAAATAACTCGATTTGCGCTCGGACGCACTCTCTAATACTAGTCGGGTGGCATTGAGTAGCCCAGAGACGCTTACTGCTCCCCGACTGGTCCTAGCGCTTGCGTCCGAGCGTAAATCGAGTTATTTCATCGGGACCCTCAATTTTTACTTTATAGTAAAGTTTAATCGGTTATAGGAAAATTTAATCCACTATTATTGGCAGAATTTTCACTCACCCTTTGTTTGTTTTTGTACCTAACTTTTTATTATACCGAATTTTTAATTAGTAGACTTTTTATTTGGCTAAAATTTAAAAATTCCTAATACAAATAAAATTATTTCATATTTTGAATTTGTATTATTTACCTGTTTACATTTTTAAATAAATTATTTTTATTTTTTTGTGAAAATTAATAAAATTTAGGCAATTAGGTTTTTATAGCATGTATTTTCCGGATTTTTACCTGGAAAGCATAAAAATTTGTGTGACACAGAAAAAACTTGGCCTCATTTTTGTTGCACTTCATTTGGAGTACTACTCAATTTGAACAAATTACTAACTTCAAGTTGCTCAAAATGAGTACAACCTGTCGATAAATATTTTCAGAATGTTGGACTGGTAATATTTGCAGTTTTGTCGTATTGTGCTATTTCATATATTTACTGCGTAGAGTATTACTTTTCATTAATTTGAAAATATTTGAATGTCCTTTTATTTAAAAATTAATTTAATTATTAAACAGTAGGGGAGAGTGGGGCAAACCGGACCCCTCTCAATATTTCCGAAATGGCGAAATTGTCAAAAGTGCTATTTAGAAATTTAAAACAAACATGTGTAGTATACCTTATTTTTTCAATTTGACATTTTTTACTTTTGTTTGTGCAACGCTGGGAGCAAAAGGTTTTTTTAGTTCTTTCTACACATTTACGAATTTTTTCTTACGGAAATTCTGAGGAAATCGTATAATGTTTCCAAATGTTATGTCTTGGGTTTTGAAGGTACACATCTCAGGAATATTTACCACCAAAAAATTTGATGAATTTGCAAAGCGTTTCTTTTTGACAAACATTTATTCTCAAAATGGACCGGTGGGGCAAACCGTCCATAGGATATTTCCATTGAATTAAAGTTTCATAATAATTATTTTTAAATAAAATGTTTCATTCATTAAAATATTAACTTACAATGAAAAATAATTGTCTTCCAATGAGAATTGGACCCCTTAATATTGTTTCTCTGATAATGACAAACATTAATTTTATTTTTTTAATAACGAAAATATTTATTTAATTAAAATTCAATCCCGAATTTTTTATTTTCATTACTACAACCATTGTTTACATGATTCTTTATGTTTTTTATTATTGTAGATAATGTAAATGAAGTATTATGAATAAAAAACCAAACGGTCCGGTTTTCCCTATGGGGGGTCCGGTTTACCCTAGGGGGTGATGAAAACCGGACCGTTTGCAAAATTTTTTAAAGTTAATACAGCAACTGAACAATAAAAAAATATATAAAAATATAATAAAATATAATTATATTATGTGAAATGAATATTACATAATATCTGATGTTATTTACGTACAGGTAATTAATAGGGTAGAGTGGGGTAAAAAAGCCACTTTGTTACTTTTGGTACTATAAAATCGAAATTTGAATTTCTTTTTTCAAATTTCAAATTGTTACTGAAAGTTTAGTAATTGAGCTTCAAAATCCTTGTAGAACATTTTTTTGTATTCCGTGAAAGGACGAAGTTAAAAGAGTTTTACGAAAATTCTGCATATGGCTTTTTTGCACCACTTGGTGGGGTGAAAAAGCCATTTGGTGATTTTGTCAAAATATTTTGTTATGAAATTTTGTAATATTATATTTTTCTTTTATCTGTATGACAAATAAATAATTTAGAAAAGTTTTTAACGTCCAAAATTGTATTTTATGTTCAGTTTACCTGCATCAATTCACAGTCTTTGAAACAAATCGAAACAAGCAGTTAAAAAATACAAATTTCAATAACAAATATAATATTATAGCTACGATAGCCAAACTAGAATCAAAAGTTGAGTTTTACTTAATTAAACTTATATTTCAAACGGCTGGTAAAATACTTCAATAGTTTCAAAATAAAAGTCAAATGGCTTTTTTGCACCATTGGTTTTTTTACCCCACTCTACCCTAAATTTTATATTTTTATTGGGTTATTCGTTATTTGAAGTAAATTTACAAGTATCTTTTATAGTCATAATGAATATGATTTGTCTCACTATGAGTAATTTTTATGTAAGCTCAAAATGAGACAAGAAGTCTCATTTTTGTTGCAACTCATTTTGAGTTAGTATCGTACGCTACTCATTTTTAGACTAAGTTTTTTCTGTGTGAATATGAAATTACTAATTTAAGAAAATGTAATTTCTGCTAAACAAAAGCAATATTTAAAATAAAAATTAAAAATTGAATCTGTATAGAAAAATTTAACACAGTATATTTTCAAGTTTCATGAAAATTCCGTAAAAACAATATATTTTAAATTTAATACAATATATATTCATTCGATAAAACAAATTTCAAAGCACAGTTGATAATAATTCGTGAAAAAGAATAATTTTCCATCATTATTCATGTGTCGCAGAAAATTGTTTAGGTATATACCTAAAAAAAAAATTTTTTAATTGAAAATTTTTTTAAAAATTTGAAAATAAAAAAAAACAGAAAATTGTTTAGGTATATACCTAAACAATTTTCTGCGACACATAAATAATGATGGAAAAATATTCATTTTTCACGAATTATTATCAACTGTGCTTTGAATTTTATTTTTCGACTATATAGTCGAAATCGAAAAATAATTTCGATGATCTAATAAAAGCTCTCAATTTTTTATCGATCAACCGTGTGCGGCGGCGTTAAATATAATCGTCTTTCAGAATTGATTTTCCATCAACGTTGGCGTCGACCATAAACGTGTACGCGCCTGTTATCTTAGTGGGTTAAACAATAAAGGCGCGCTACCCAGATCTCAATTTTTCTTATTCTGCATATAGACGAGTAATTTCGAGCATGTTTATATATAGAATATTGGAACTACCGCCATCACATTCACTTTTTTCATTCAGAGCTTTTTTATTAATATCACAAGTAAGCAGTAATTAAATAAAGTGCTTCAATTCATTAATTTCTGATTACGATAATAGAGTTCTGCGTAAACCTTGTCTCATCGTGACGAAAAAATGTTTGTCTATTTCGATGATAAAAAAGAAAGGAAAATAATTGTTTTTGAATATAATTTAACACGAAATGTTACTTACTTAGCACAAATATTAGGTCATCGAATAGTTATAATGTTAGAAATATATATATATATATATATATATATATATATATATATATATTAGGGTGACCGTTATTTTGCAAAAGGTGGAATTCCTTAGGTCACCGGGCAGAATTTGCTTTAGAATGTGAAAAAAATGAGTTATGCACAAGAAAAGCCTAATCGATCAATATTAACCCGTGCCACCGTAGGGTTAAAGTTTAAATGCGGGGTTTAACATATAGGATTAGTGCACTTTTATACATTGTGTATGAGAACTTTTTTTTAATTAATCTTTTGCCTTGGCGACATTTATATTTATGGTTTTTTGACACTTTTTACACCGAAAAAAAAGTATTTTCAAATTTAGAGAATTCCTCTTCTTTTGCAGCATTTTTTCCTCTTATATACGGGCACTAAAGTTTTCTTTTCTAAT
The DNA here is from genome assembly GCA_032872475.1 of Leptopilina myrica (nomen nudum). Taxonomy (NCBI): domain Eukaryota; kingdom Metazoa; phylum Arthropoda; class Insecta; order Hymenoptera; family Figitidae; genus Leptopilina; species Leptopilina myrica (nomen nudum). The sequence continues at coordinate 10,371,652 of CM065460.1, forward strand.
TGAGAGGATTTTCCTTTATTATATTTGTTATTAAATGTCACTTTTTAGACTGGTTAAAGCTGCATTCAGAAAAACAAAAAGCAACTTAAAAATCTTCTTTCTAGTATAAATTTGTTTCATTTTTAGAGGAATAATTTCAATCAAAGAAGAAATATTAAAATTAGTCTTTTAATTAAAACATTTTTAAATATAAACAAAAATTCCTCTTTCTTTTAGATGAATATTCGTAGATTGAAAAAAAATGTAAAAATAATTGATGAGCGGAATTTTCTTCTCACTCTGAGATTTAATTTTTTTCGGTGTACATTAAATTGCTCAAATAAAAATATTTTCAGGGTATTGAGGTAAACCTGAATAGAATTATGTAAATTTGACAGCTGTCAACTGTAAATATTACATATTACTATTTAGTTTGACCTTGTTGTTCTTAAAATATTTTTACATGAGCAAAATTTGGTCTGATTTACTAAATAAAACACAAAAACTGTCTAAATTGACACAAAAACTGTCGCTTTAAAAAGATTGACAGCTGGAAGCTGTCCACTGAAAAAAAATTCATGAGATTTTTTTAATACATCCCCTTAGTAGAGTAAAAAGTCTCTAATAAAGAGAACTACTTTTTTAGTTAGTCTAACTATTTTTGATACTTGTTTTAACCATTTTATATAGTTAAAAATTATTAATTCAATTAATGTAAACTTGTAGTTTTTGTATCTGCAGGTATGTTACAGAAATAACTATAGTAAGTAGTAAATTCTACTACTTAAAGTAGTTGGATAGGATAATTTTGTAGTAAATTTTACTTCTTCTAGCAGTTGAATAATCTTCCATGTAATTTTTTATAGACATTTATATAAGAGTAGCAATTGTGAAAAGTTGTAAATGCTACTACTTTAAGTAGTAAAATTATCTACAGTTATCTGTTAAACTGTTGCAGGAATGTCCTCAAGTATTAAGCAAGTCTATTTTGAAAAATGAAGATTTCAACTATAACAGCACATAGTAACATCAATTAGATGTCAAATGAACTCTTTGGTTTAGAGTTAGGTGTTACATATGATAATTATTTCGATATGGTTGTCGATAAGTAATTATCAATTTTTGAAATTAATTTTGATCTGAAAAAATAAGCTGCGTGAACGAATGCACTGTGCATCTGTGAGGACTCGAAGCTCAGTTCAAAGCTGCCTGTCGTGGGACCTACGCCTATCAATGTACCTTGCCAACACAGCGTGCACGAACACGCTTCTTATATTCTCAGATCAAGCCAATCACTAGTCGAGATTAGAGTCATTAGTCGAGATCTAACATTAACTATATTAAGCTCTCGACTAGTGATGGGCTTGATCTGAGAATATAAGAAGCGTGTTCGTCCAGGCTGTGTTGGTAAGGTACATTGATAGGCGTAGGTCCCGCGACAGGCAGCTATAAACTGAGGTTCGAGTCCTCACAGATGCACAGTGCATTCGTTCACGCAGCTTATTTTTTCAGATCAAAATTAATTTCAAAAATTGATAATTACTTATCGACAACCATATCGAAATAATTATCATATGTAACACCTAACTCTAAACCAAAGAGGGATACCCCCAAAGAGTTTAAGTGACATCTAACAGATGATATAGTCGAAATCTTCATATTTTAATAATATTATTATTATTATTAAATATAATTATAATATAATATAATAATAGTAATATATATATATATATATATATATATATATATATATCTATATATGAGCTGCCGGATCAAAGAAGGGCACATAAACTCGCCGCGCTGAAAAACGTTGGCCCCTGGACAATTAAAATTAAACTTTTGATTTAAATTGTTAATTATGCATATCCTTATAGAAAATTTGATTGCGCATCTTTTTTTCTAATAAAATTTTTTTCTATCTATTACCGTTTTCGAAATAATAGAGAAAAACCATTTTTTTTAAACCTAAAATTTAATTAAATTTTTCACTTTAACTCGCGATATTTTAGTCAATATTGCATATTTTCCAATGACACAAAAACTAAATTACTCTTTGAAATATCCTGCGAATGATGAAAGAAGAAAAAAATTGTTTTCATTAAAAATAAAATTGTTATTAATTTTTTTCTGAAAAATTGCAAAAACCGTGAAGTGCAATTTTCACGAGCTTCGTTTAATGGGCGAATTTCAAGCAGCAACAAACTTTCAGTGAGAAAGTTGTTCATTGCAGTCCAAAAAAGTTTTTTGGAAAGTTATATGACAATTCAATAATTAGTAACAAATTAGTGAATGTTTAAAAATGCACGCGCGGTTGAACGGAAGGTTTGTTTTGATTTACTTAACCTCTAAAGGCGAAACAACACTGTGACATATGCTGTTCTGCTTCTTTCAACAAACGGGCGTCACACGTTCAGCCGCGCGTGCATTTTTAAACATTCACTAATTTGTTACTAATTATTCAATTGTCATATAACTTTCCAAAAAACTTTTTTGGACTGCAATGAACAACTTTCTCACTGAAAGTTTGTTGCTGCTTGAAATTCGCCCATTAAACGAAGCTCGTGAAAATTGCACTTCACGGTTTTTGCAATTTTTCAGAAAAAATTAATAACAATTTTATTTTTAATGAAAACAATTTTTTTCTTCTTTCATCATTCGCAGGATATTTCAAAGAGTAATTTAGTTTTTGTGTCATTGGAAAATATGCAATATTGACTAAAATATCGCGAGTTAAAGTGAAAAATTTAATTAAATTTTAGGTTTAAAAAAAATGGTTTTTCTCTATTATTTCGAAAACGGTAATAGATAGAAAAAAATTTTATTAGAAAAAAAGATGCGCAATCAAATTTTCTATAAGGATATGCATAATTAACAATTTAAATCAAAAGTTTAATTTTAATTGTCCAGGGGCCAACGTTTTTCAGCGCGGCGAGTTTATGTGCCCTTCTTTGATCCGGCAGCTCATACACTAAAAGAATTTCGGTACATGTGCTGTGCTGCCTACTGCGCATGGTATGTGCTTTGAGTTCCGCTCATCCCAAGTCTTCATGTGCACATCCCATGTGCAGAAGTCGAGACAACAGTTGTGTTATAGCACACGATCAGGCGATGCGCACATGGCGTGTGCGCAGAAAGCACATCTCATGTCTCGAAAATGCACAACACACGTGCATTATGAACGTACATCCCACGCCATGTAATTTTCGAGGCGTCCGCACAGCAGAGGTGCGGAAATTCTTTCAGTGTATATATAATTTAAAAAGATGTAAATTTTTTTTGAAAAACTAACTACTTCAAAATTTTTATTTAAAATTATTTGAAATTCTAATTTTTCAAGATTTTAAATTCAAACATTTTGAAATTTAACAATTTAAAAAAGTTAAACGCCTTTCTTCTGAAATTAAATTCACTTAATTATCTTTATTTGTTTCAAAGTAATAATAAAATGAAAATAAAATGACCTAAAGCTTTAACACCTGACGGAAATTTACCACTGGCATCGTACCGCGCCTGTACAGACGTCGGTAAGACTGTACTGGCATTCGTCCGCCTGGCAACCAGAGCGGTGCAGGTATTCTACTGGAACGTGACTATGTGTTGTAATGGCTGTACGTCCAGCTCGATACAAATTTGAAGCCGCCGAACAACCGGCGGACTCTAGCAACCGCGGCGGGCCAAATATTCTTCCAAAGACGACTCGCTTCAGCGGACCGGCGTTCTACTGGCATTCGCCCGTCTAGCCAGACTAAATTATATTTTCTATTGAAAAATAAAATAAAAAAATATTTAATTAACCATGCATGGTGCATGTTAATTAATATTTATTTATAGATCATTTCCAGCATTTTTAACACATTCTACATTTTTTTTACACATTAAAATTCTAAACGCTCGCAAGTGGGATACGAAGCCCAAGCTATTCCTAATCGAAGCACCGAAGTCTAACACGCTAACCACTACGCTATTCGCTCGCATGCGGATCTGAGCATAATAATGTCGATATGTAATACCGCTACGAAGCAAACAATAAATAATCATTTTACAAATACTTTGGAATATTTTAGCATTTTATGAATATTATGTAAATAAATCTAGTGTTTTAAAACAATATTTTAAAATTTTTATTTTTTTAATTATTCTATTATTATTATTATTATTATTACATTTATTTATTATTTTTATTATTCATTTTTTTTTATATTTATAATTAATTATCTGTATACTTTATTTATAAATATTTAAAAAATTTGATTATAACAAAAAAATGTAATTCTTTAATTTATTTGTTAATTAATAAATAAAAATATAATTAAAACCTATTTTTCAAATTCATTAATTTTTAAAATTAAATTTTATATTCTATTGTATTGTTAATTCTTTTTTTAATATTTAAACTTTAAACAATTCTCCTACAAAAATTTTTTACAACATAATAGATTAAAAATTTGTATTACTATAATTATTATTTTATTAATTTTTATTGAAACAATAAGACTATAGCTAAATTTTTGCATTGTAAAAAATCTATTTCTGAAAATTCTGAATAATGTGTTAATTAAAAAAAAATTATTTTAGAAAACATTAAATTGTTTTAGAAAAACAATGACGATAGCCATATTCTTATAGCATAATATTATTATTAATTGAAATCTTAATAATAAGAACATAAATGATATTAGTCCGCTGTCGGTAGAATGTCTGTACCGCTCGGGTTGTCAGACGGACGAATGCCAGTACAACGCCGGTTGTTCGACGGCATGAAATCTGTACCGAGCCGGACGCATAGCCATTATAACACAGTATAAATTTTGATCCGGCGGTCGGATCCGTGTTTGTACCGCGCCAGCAGACATTAACACCCGAATCGGTACAGACTGCCTGTACCGGCATTAACTCTCCAAATCAATCGGCGCGGATCCTTGACGGTTGGATGATCCGGCATTCGTCCGACTTTTCCGCCTGGGTTACTTCAAAAATAAATTTTTTTTTGAAAAATATTTTAGGGGCAAAAAGTGTACTCATATATCTACCAAAAATCAAAGATAACTTGAAAATTGGAGACAAAATTTTTTCAAGTGGCCGGTTTCACTTATTTTGGCCCTATAATAAAATCTTATTCTTTGCATCAAGACGAATCGATTGATGTATAAAAAGAATATATTTTATTAGCATTAATAGAATTAAATAAAAAGGAAAAATTCATTTTAAAGCAAATTTTTTGCTTATCGTAAAGAGGAAGCAAAATGTTCATGTAATGAACATCTTATTTCACAACTTGTTTTACCTTATTATGTAAAAAAATCAAAAAGAAGTATATGAGTAATGAGTAATTTTTTAAGAAGTTTTCACCCGAATATTGCTTTTGAAGGGCATTTAAAGTTTACAGGAACTTTACAGGAAGTTTACAAAGACAATTTCCAAACTTCCCTTTGTAAACTTCCTGGAAAATAATGTGCTATGTAGGTGTTTTATTTTATGGAATTTAAAATATTTGTTTATTTTTTCACGGTAATTTTTTTGAAAATTGCATAAAATATTTTATTTTAATGAAACTTAATAATTTACCAGAATAGTGTATATTATTAAAAAAAATTTCTTCAGGTTTTATAATAATTAATAAAGATGACAGAATAATATAATCATTATTTCACATTAGAATATAAGAATATTGATACTGTAACTTCTTAAAAATTATTTTCATAATTTCCATTCAAATATTAATTCAAATATTTTTTAATTCAATATTTTTTCATTTAAATATTTTATACAATCTTTAACTAAAATTCTTCTTTAAATCAATTATTTTTAATAACTTTTTAAAAACTGTTTTTGGCAATTTTTAAATCTATTTGTGTAAAATTCAATTTTGCGAAATTTCAATTATTCGGAAATTCTTCAATTTAGAGTCGAGAGTAAAATGGGACATGTACTTTCATGCCAGCAATTAGCTTGTCAGTACTGGTTCAGTAGATGAAATTATTTTATTCTAAATTTTTAATTTAAACTAAGTGACCGGCTTTACCCCGATTTCACATGACCGAGTTTACCCCGAATGTATTTCTCACAATTCAGAATAAATTTAATAACATCTTTTTGAAATCAAACAAATATATGTTCTTGAAAAAGGACATCCAATAGCTTCAAAAAAGTAGCCCAAATAAAATAAATTTAAATTCTATTAAAAATTCAATTAAAAAATAAAATTTTTCTAATTCATTACATTATCGGTTTAATAATATATTGTAAATATATTGTTAAAACGTGTCATGTCTGCCAAATAACGTTGCAAAAACGTTAATTGTGAACATCCACATGAAAAGGGCCCATTTTGTCGGTTCTAGTTTTCGAGATAATCGCAAGTTAGTAATTTTAAAGAAAAACCTTAATTTTCAAAAAAATTTTATTATCAATCTTCGAATCATGCGGTTTTCATTAATTTATCATTATTTTAAGTGTTTGATTTCATTGGTTCTTTAGAAAAAAAGAAATGGGCCCATTTGTCCCATTTTCAAAATGGAGAGGAAGAAATTTAAAATCTATTGGTTTTTCATCTCTGTTTTCGTAGTCATCAAAATAAAGATATCGATATTTCGTCAAATTGAAAAAGGCCCATTTTGTCGAATTTTTTGTATTTTCAAAATGGCAGGATGGGGGTGGATTTAAAAATTGTAATCCTATTGGTTTTTCATGTTTAAGATGCCCTGAACTGAGAACAATTCTTATCAGAATAATGTCTAATAGTGCTAAACTGGGCTCTTTTCATGTGGACGTCGACATTTATGTATATTTTGCTCAATTCCCTTGCCAAGCACTCACACTAATATATTCAATTATTTCTGAATTAATAATTATAACAATAATTATAATAAAAAAATCGGACAAGCGCGAGTTGAACTGGTACTAAAACCAAGGATTCCGTATCTGTATACTTGAACTTTATTCGTTTTTATTATATTTTTCTTGAAGTCTAAATATAAAAATATATATACGAATACAAAACTGCAGTCCACTAGATTTTTCTAATTGAAGATTACTTTTTAATTATCTGAAGTCAAAATTAAGTTTTATCAAATACTTTCGTAATAACAATTTAAAGCGGAGCAATTTGTGCTAAGAGTTAATTTCTCTTTTCTTTTTCCCTTCTCCTATAAAATTGACGTTATGCCGAAGAGGTAATTACTTGTTAAAAAGGTGTTCACTCTAATACACGAAACTTTCCAGTTATTAATGTATTAAAGGCTATTACATAACTATTACATGACATTACCGATTATTACATGAAATTACTTCTATATTATGTAGTATATTACACTGACGTAATAATGATCTATTACGTGACTATTACATGATTATTACGTGAGAAACGTACATGCCAATACACAAGTAAATACCCCCTCGCGTTATGCTTTTCAGGTGCTTCTCTTCGCGACGGTACTTGTTTACACTTAATAATATAATAATTCGTTGACAACAGATTGATAAACAATTAATCAATTAATTGATTAATAACTGTATAAACTGTATAAATAATAAGATTTTTAGATAAGATGAGAGAAGGGTGTTATCTTTCGCTGACCATGCAGCTGACATCGGTGGCATACTACTCTGTTGGCATAGGCTCTGTTGACCTATGCATGCATTATATGGTAATGCCTGTGAGCTTCTCTTTTCAAGGACTGTGTTTTATTCAAACAAATTAATTTTCTCATTTAATGATTAGAATATAATAAGTCGCGAGGACGTGACAGAAGCAACAATTAAAGACAGATATAATTTAAAATAGTAAAACAAAATAAATATATACATAACGACCATGAGAAAATGAAGAGAAAAAAGTCATTTTCAATGAAATAATTGCTAAAAATGAAGATTTATTAAGATGGGAATGAAAAGAATGAATACGAAATTTGTCATTTTATTAAACGATTGAAGATAATTAATGGAAAGATGAAAATCTCCAGAACGAGATTAAAGATTGTTATAACTGATTTGTGAATACTTGATCTAATCTGCATGGGGAGGAAACGGGATCAAAGAAGGTAACTCGTTTTCTAAGTTGACGTTTCATTAACTAATTATAAGAACTCTTTGATGAGTAAACTGCTTCCACAAATCTCTCCGGCTTGATTTGTAACGTCAATAAATTTTCTGATTTATCGAAAACATTATCAATACATTTTTCAATTGATTATAAAAACGAATTCCAATATCTCTTATTGAAATTAAAAGCAAATTATATATCATTCGACATATCGAAGACCATTGATTAACATTAATATTTATTTTTGTAATGGTCGAAAAAATATTTAAAAATTAAAATAAAAGTTCTAATTTAAAATCTGCTGGTAAAATAAAAATTTAGTAATATTAAATACTCAGTGAATTTTCTGATTAGGGGAGACCGGGGCGTAATGGATCACTTTTCACTTTTTGTTGCTTAACATCGTCATTCTTGCTTTAATAAAAATTTCATCACGTGGAAAACTTAGCCTAACATCTCAGCTTTCAATTAAAAAAAAGTACGCCCTAATATCACTTATACTTTTTGGTCATGAAATATTATTTCATATTGACAATTTTTGTTTCTATTGTACATTTATAACAAAGATTATTGAAAATGGAACATATTTTATTTAAACTTTAAACATTTTCATGCAATTTTTAAATTGCAAAAAGTTGTAGCGAAATGCAAAATCCATTTACTTAAAAAATCTTTTCTCCAGTTATTTTTTTATAAAGGGTTATCATTGATACTTATTAATATATAAATTACAAGAAATTAAACTTGACAGGATTATTTTATTAATATTCTAAATATAATAGGTTTTTCTTAATAAAATAAGCAAAGTGATCCATTACGCCCCGGAGGTGTTTGTTGAAAATTTTGTTATTTTTTGTCAATACCATAAGTATTAAACAAAAATTGTCAATTGTTCTTTAAGAACAAATGTTTAAAGCTCAAAACCTGATATAAAATAATTTTTTACAAGTAATTTTGAAAAAGATATAACAAAAAACAAAGACTTTAAAAATTTACTTTTAAGCGTCAAAATCACTCTTTCTATACTTTTATTTTAACAATAATAAATGAATAACAATGAAACTTGGAACAAACTAACAGTATACCAAGTACATTATTTTGATCAAAAACCGAAATTACTCTGATTTACCAGTTTTGAATAAAGTCAAATGATCCATTATGCCCCGCGGTCTCCGCTTTATTTAAATCTTTTTCAGTTGTAAAAAATGAATTCGCATATTTTAATTTCGCCCTACTTCATTAAACAAGAATGTAATTTAAATTACCATATAGAATTATTAACAGAACGTAAGGTCTCCCATAAATTTCTCTCGAGAAATTAGTTACAGAAGACTATGATATTGAAAGGGGACTTATGAAATGTCATATATGAAACACAAGGACTAACTTTATGAACTAGTGGAGCTTATAACTTTATAAAGAGGCTTCAAAAATACTTAATCTCAAATGCAGCTTTAAAAGTATAAAAGTAACTTCATTTCAAATATGTATCCTGTGCACATTTTCCTTTTCATAAACAGTGAAAACATCCGTTACCAGCACCTCTCGTAAAACCAAGCACAGTTTATTTCCGTCCTTTTCCAAAATCATTTTTAATCCATAAATAGTGTTATTAGTATTTTTTATATATAAAGAAAATTATGTTTCATACTAATTTAAAAGATAATAATATTTACAATATTTTTATTATTGCATTTAGCACAAGCGTCTAAATAGTTATTTACTTTTTTAAATAAAACTATCCATATTAAAAATAATAGACTTAAAAATTTTCAATTAAAATTATTTTTTCATCAAAATAAAATATGACTTGGAATATTGTTTGAATACTATTATAATTATATATATTCTGAGACTGAGAAATCAGGGAAAATTCAAAGTTTCTTTAATAAAACTACTGGAAAAAATTAAATTTTTAGAATTCATAAGAAAATTCTGAATTTTAATACATTTTCTGTTTGGCTCATAAACTAGGAAATTACCGCGAATTCTATAATGCAAAACCTTAAAATTTTTCTATTATTTTTAATTCTTTAATAAATTTCTTTACAATAACACAATTATTTTCAAAAATAGGTAATAAAATTCTTTTTAGAAAATTAATTATTCTCAAAATGAAGAATTCCTCATATAAATTTCTCACATTGAAATCCGTTAAAAACCGTGGAAGAAATTCTTCCGGCCATAAAGGTGCACAAAGTCATAAGTTGTTGACAATATTCCTAAAAGTGAGGAAACAGAAAAGTAAAAGTATGAAAGAACGAACCTAACAAACCTCCGAGTATTAAATTTCAAGCAAATCCGTTAAATTTTTAATTTTAAAACATATATCCACTCTCAAAATTTGAATCACTGAAAATACTACTGAATCAAACAGTACTCAGATCTTTGCACTCAGAGAAAAAGTTTATTTCACTTAACCAAACTGTTTAGTTAACCTATTTTATTTGTTACGATAAAACAATTTCGTTGATTTAAATAAAAATTTGGTTCATTCTAATAAATACGTAAAATTTGTTTGGTTATCCAAAAGAAATTTTTTATTTGAAGGTGTTTGTTTCATTTAAAAAAATTATAGTATTTTGAATAGAGAATATTATTTAGTTGAATACAATTTGTTTGACACAACACACAAATTTGTTTGATTCAACCAAATCATTTTATTGGAGTCAAACAAAAATATTTGCTTGCCTTAAAAAGTACATGTGTGAATTTAAAAATGGCGATCTCACTTGTCTATACAGTCCGCGTTCGCGTCAAATTTATTAATTGAATCGGTAAATCGAAGAAACAAAATTATAAGTGTCGGTTAAATAATTGCAATGTGTTAATTGTAACCCAGGCGCGAACTGACGCTGGATTCAGGCTTTACTGAAGCTTGGATGAGGATTGGTCAATATTGATCAAGCCTTGGTGGGACGGCGGAAGCAAGGTTGATTCTAGCCATAATGTAACATTTATTTAAGTCTCGCGCTCCAGTCCTTGTTAAAGATTGGCGTTCAATCTTCAATCAATGCTGCGGAAGCCTAATTCAAGACTGAAACAAGGCTGCTTCCACTGTTCCCCAATTTACGCGACTCTCGCGCCCATTCAATATAATATGAAAATATCAATTGATAATAATAATAATAATAATAATAATAATAATAATAATAATAATAATAAATATAAAGAACTTTATATTATTAAGAACTTTATATTAATTAATGAAATCCAAAAAATAACGAACATCATATATATAATAATAATAATAAATATTATTGACATTATTTTTATTCATATTATATATGTGTATAAATTTAATTGCAATATACTATTAGAACAATATTATATATTATTTTCATGTAAATAATATATTATTAAAAATAAATGTCATTTGAAATAGTAACATTAAAAAAATAATTTTAGTAAAAAAAGATAATTTTTCTGTTAATCGGTACATTTTTTTCTTGATTTTTTAACAGACTTTTAATATTATTTACAAACATATTCACATTTTTTATTCACAACACAACACACAATTTTATTATTTTATATATCGCTTAGAAACGAAAACGGAAAAATATTCGCTCGCATGTGGGATCGAACCCCCCGACGCATACCCGACACCTCTATAAACGCACCTATTTAAACCGCACGGACAACGAAGGTTGGAAGGGATCCCGCTTAATCAAGTATATCACTGACAGAGCATGGTAACTCAACATTGATTCAGCATTGGACACCAATGTTCGTTCCATGCTCGATTCAAGACTCAGTCAATCTTCGTGAGCGAAAATACAATATTCACTTTCTTTATTGCCGTGTGCACTGAACAATATTAAATATAAATATTTATAAATTATTTAATATTACAATATTTATTTGTGATAAAATGTTTAATTTTATTATATATTTTTTTTTTGCACAGCATCAAATTATTATTTTTATAGATCAAGAGTTTCGTTTGTCTGAAAAATTTTCAGTGATCAAAAACTTCCAGTGTAAAAATTGTTCATTAGGGTGTAATAAATATTTATGCCAAGTATTTTTACACTAGGATTAACCGTTTAGTAAATATTATCAAAATATTATTTTTTGTCAAACGCGTGTGACCTTGCTACTCAGCGTTGCCAACTCAAGAGTTTGTTTAACGTATGTCTTGAGTTGGCAACGCTGAGTCGCAAGGTCACACGCGTTTGACAAAAAATAATATTTTGATAATATTTACTAAACGGTTAATCCTAGTGTAAAAATACTTGGCATAAATATTTATTACACCCTAATGAACAATTTTTACACTGGAAGTTTTTGATCACTGAAAATTTTTCAGACAAACGAAAGCGAAACTTTTGAAATTTGTAAATAATAATTTTACACTGTGCAAGAAAAAAATAATATAAGATTTAACTTTATTTATAATATAATATCATTAATGTAAATATTATACACTAAATAATTATTAATATTTATTTACCTTTGTTATCTTAATATTATAATTATAGTATTATTATTTTAAATAATAATAATAATAATTAATAATAATACTTATTATATTATATTATTATATAATTTAATAATAATATCAATAATTTTTAAATAATGTAAAAAATTATCTAAATTAATAAATAATTATTAAATATTAAATGTAAATATTATTTAATTATTAATTATTTAATAATTATTTATTAATTTAGATAACTTTTTAATCTAAATTATTTGATTATTTATTAATATTTACATATAATAAATTAAATGTAAATATTAATAAATTATTTAATATTTAATAATTATTTATTAATTTAGATAATTTTTAATCTAAATTATTTAATTATTTACTAATATTTACATATAATAAATTAAATGTAAATATTAATAAATTATTTGATATTTAATAATTATTTATTAATTTAGATAATTTTTAATATTATTTAAAAATGATTGATGAAATTATTGATTATTGTTTAGTTGCATACGGTAATAAATAAAGTGAATATTGTATCATCGTTGATTCAAGCCTAGATTCAAGCTTGAATAAAGATTGGATATTCAAGCTTCACACACGAAGATTGATCGAGTCTTGAATCGAGCATGGGACGAACATTGGTCTCCAATGTTGAACCAACATTGAGTGACAGTGTTTTAAAGACTGCTTCAACTCTGGATTACCCACGCTGGGCGTTCAAGGCTCAATAAAGCTTCAATCCATCGTCAGCATTGGTCTTTCGCGCCTGGGAAGACTTAGTGTATATTTAATTTGTACTAGTGAGAAGAAAATATCCAATAAGTTTTTGTCAAGTTTTCAGTTGGTTGTTTCGAATAAACTATTTTCAGAGTGCAAGTATAAAAATCATATATAATATATTTAATGTAATATTTTTAATGTTTTTTATTATTAAGTAATTTTGTGTACATGAAGAAACAATTATATAATATTTTATTTAATTGTTACTTATTTTCCTCTAATAATGTTTGAATTTCCTAATTTAATATTTTCTAGCATACATATTATTGGTTAATTTATGATTTATTGTATACATATAATTTTAAAATATCAATAACTATATAATAAATTATAAATCAACGAATAATATGTACTAGAAAATATTGAATTTGGAAATTCAAACATTATTACAGGAAAATAAATAACAAAACTAAGTAAACAAAAACATTTATTTAAATGAACCAAATACGTTAACTAAAACTATTTATTTGAATCAAACAAAATCTTTTCTTTTAAAATAAACAAATTTTTTGGTTATATGAAATAAAAATGTTTGGTTAAGTGTAATAACCATTCGGTTAATATAAATAAACGTATTGGAAGAAATTTTTTGGTTGAATCAAACAAACGTTTGGTTGACTTATAGCAATGCATTAATTTGGTTGATTCAACAAAAATTTGGTTGTTTCGAACGAATTTTTTTCTGAGTGTGACTGATCAATCAGTGATTTAACATCTTTCCACTAATCCTTTCAGTAGTTTCTTTTCCATCTTAGTATTACTGAATTAAATCAGTGAACCAAAGCGTGTCAAAGCGTCTGTTTCTTGATTTTGTGTTGTTTTTAAAAACTCTAATAACACAGGCCGACAAAATTTCATCAACTGCATGTTGCCTAAAATGTTATACAGCTGATTCTTACAGGATTTTGTCCGTAGAATACGAATCTGACCTTGAAAATATTGGATTGGCTCCAGTTTTTAAGCAAGTTACGTTTCAATACGCAAAATACGCATTTTTGACATTTTTTTAATGAATGTTAAATCATAAACCGAAACAGTAAATCTATCTGCATAATTAATTTATGGACACTTTAACCTATAATGTCCAAAGAGACATACGCTGTTCCATAAACATATTGAAACCAACAGTGCTTTTGACCATGTAAGGCAATTTAAATAAAAATAAGTCTCTCTAGGGGTCCCGTGTAGAAAAATTTCTTGTTGAACTATGTGCAAGATAAAAACTATATCGTAAATAACTCGTGAAACTATTCACGTAAATCTATATCGAAACGGTCTAGCTACTGTACAGTTTCACTTCATTAAGTGATTTATATTGTTAAACGTTCTAGGATCTGTATAGTTTCACTACATTAACTACTTTACGTTGTTCAACTATATAAATTCTGTCTAGCAAAACTAGATAATAAATAATATGAAAAACTTATATTTATCATATAAAATAAAATATTTAAATAATCAAAATCAGTAATTGTTTTGCATAAAAACAATATACACTTTTCGTCTAGTATTTCTACCAAATGGGAAATTGTTCGCTTTCGAAAGCAGTCCCTCGCTGCTTATGTTTAAAATTACTTAGGATAAGTTGTCACCAGGGCGCGCAAGTTTCTTTTCTCGTTAACAAGTTGTTTTACCAGTTATATATAAGAAGAGACAATTTCATTCTTACACTTAAAGGCAAATATTATTTTTGTCTGATTTTTATCACACTCAGGTTTTAATAGAGTGTTTCAATTAAATTAATTCTTTTTCCTGTATTAGACTAGTACTTTATTTTATCATTTATTTTTTTTGAACAATTTTTGCTATGTGTTGTATTAATAAAATATTAATTTCAGACATTGGTTCAATATTGGTAACCAAGAAATAACCATTCATAAATTTAATTTTAAAACGCTGGTAAATAATTAATATTGGTTATTAATATTGGTTCAATATTTGTTGTAAATGAACAACCAAGGCTTGGAAATTCCGGCATTTGCCTTAGATGTACATAAATTGTTCTAGATCCACAATATAGTTTTAATACAGATTCACAGGATTATTCTGATATAGTAAAACTATCTAGAAACTTGATGTTCGTAGCGTTACATTTCTAGACAGTTTCTATAACATTTCACAATACTGGAACTATATAGTAAATAGTAAAACTATACCGTTACGCTACAGATACGTGACAAATTTCCACACGGGGTTTTTATGGTTGCTGCTTACTGTTCTGTATTCAGATTTTAATATTCAAAATGGCGGATCCAATATGGCAGAATTTTTTTTTAATTTTACTTTTCTATCATAAAAGGCGTAAATTATTTTTAAAAATTGGTCCGCCACTAGAAAATTTTTATATTTCATAGCAGATTTGTAAGCAGCGATCATAAAAACCCCCAGAGACTAATTTTGACTTGAATTTTGCCTTACATGGTCAAAAGTAATGTTATTTTTAATACGTTTATGGAATAGCGTATGTTTCTTTGGACATTATAGGTTAAAGTGTATATAAATAAAATTTTTGTTTTTGGATATTCAAGAGCAGTGCTTAAGCTTTAATTTGGTGCTATGCGGACAGATTTACTGTTCCGGTGTAGAGTTGTATGTACATTCATTCAAAAAATGCCAAAAATGCGTATTTTGTGAATTAAAACGTAAATTGATTAAAAACTAGAGCCAATCCAATATTTTCAAGGTCAGATTCGTGTGTGTAATTAATAATTAATTTAAAACATGCACTGATACTGTAATTCGTAAGTATTTTACTAATTATTTATTTTAGTGGCTGTGAGGTAATTACAATTTAATTGAATTGCTTATTTTGTAACTTATTTTTAATAAAAGTTGTATACTAAAAACTATTATATAAATTATGAGATTGAGTATAAAGTTTTACAAAATAAAAATTGATGTATCAAAATATGCTATAATTTTATATGTCATTATTCGTAAATACCATTCATTTAAATGAACGAAATCTTATCGATAATATAAATATTTTTACAATTGCTAATTGTAATAAAAAGCAAACAAAGGTAAATTAAAAATTTTTGGACTTTATAATTTATTTTTTAATAATCAATTTTTCTAATTTATTGAACTATAAATATTATTTTTAAGATGAAATATCTAATTTTAATTTTTGAGAAGATAATTTATTTAAATATATAATCATTACATTTTTGATAATGTTAAAAGACAATAATAAAATAACTTAACTATTTAAACAATAAACTAGAAATCGTAGACCAAAAAATTCAATAATCTTTATATATCTAAAATTTTAATGTTATAAGTTCGAAAAAGGGTTAAAACAAATGTTGACATTTCAATTTTTGTTTTGTAGAATCTCATAATTTATGCAATATAATGTAGTATACAAATTTTTATAAAAATAAGTTTGAAAATCATGTTTATAAATGATAAAGTTTACACAGAAAAAAAATATTCTTGTTTTAAGAGAACAATTTCCCTTCTAAAATCCTCTTACATTTTATTCTTAAATTAAGAATATTACTCTTCATTGGAGTCTATTCCTCTACTTTTAGGAGGAATATTACTCTTAAGTGGAGAATAATCCTCTTAAAATAAGAGGACGTTTTTTCTCTATATACAAGAGGAAAATATGCATTGAAATAAGAGGAATCCTCTTAAAACAAGAATATTTTTTTTCGGTGTAGGTTAGAATTTAGCTTGAAAAAAGCAATACAATTTAATTGTTATTACTACACAACTAATAAAATAAATAATTAGTAAAATACTTATACGATTTACAGTATGAGTGTTTTTAAGTGTTTATTAAAGTCTTTACTTGTTATTAATGTGTTTTAATTAATTTAAAAATTAATAAATTAATTCAAATAATTAAATTTAAATTTATTTATATTATTTAAAATTATTATAGGTAGGTATATTACTAGCAAATTTTATGCGTACAAGCGTGCGAAATGTGGTATTTTATTTATTATTATGCAAATTACAAAACTTTTAATCTTCAAATATGATTTTTGCATAATTTTAGATTTAAACTTTCAAAAAATTCCATTATTAATTATTTATTTTGTTTGTGAATTTGAAAATTTTTAATAAAATTCTTCGCACAAGAATTCAATTTGTTATTAATAAACAATAACATTCTTTGTAAGAATTCAGTTATTACTTTCATAAATAATAAAACTCATCGCAGAATTTCAGGTATTTTTTGAAATAGTAGGGGAGAATGGGGTAAGGATAGTTAAGGGGCAAGGATAGTTAGTTGCTGTTATGCTTAAACTGCTTGATCAAAAATCGCGTAATTCATGGTATATTCTCGTTTTAACACCAAAAGATAATTGTAAAAATTGCAAGTCAATCTGTCACCATTTGCGAAGTTGGGAGATTATTTTTGAAAAAAGTCTGTTTTGCTAAAATGTTAACGTAATGTTTATCATATTGTTTTCTACATTAGAATTTCAGAATATTTATTTACGTAAGTGTTTTCCGGAGTGAAATTTCCTGCTGAACGCGAATATCGTATTTACTTTCAAATTAATTCACGTTGTTCCTTAAACTTTAGAAAAAACTGAAATATGGGCTCACGGGGCAAGGATAGTTAGAGATAATACGGCACGGTAAAATCGTGTTAATGCCATTGCAAATTTTAAAAAGTGTTTAATAATACCTTAAATATGTTTCTTTACGCACAATGGTATTGAGTAAGGTCGAAAATAATTTTTTCTAACATTTTCAAATATTATATTATTCTATAATAGTAAAATAATTGTATTATACAAAAATTCCAGTAATTGGAGCAATCCCAGTAATAGGTGCATTTTTGGGGTCGCTGACTATGAATCCGATATTAGTTTTCAAAAATTTAAAATGGCGGATCCAAGATGGCGGATGTCAAAATTTATAATTGATCTGATTCGCTTGAAAATTGTTACTCGGGGTCAACTCTAATTAACATTCATTGGTAGCTGGTTGGACTAAAACTAAACTTACCTTTGTTGGTTGGACTCAAACTATGCTTACCTTGGTTGGTTGGACTAAAATTATTCTTACCTTAATTGGTTGGACTCACATTAGTCTTACCTTTGCTGGTTGAACCCCAAAAACCCCGAGTAACAATTTTCAAGCGAATCCGATCAATTATAAATTTTGACATCCGCCATCTTAGATCCGCCATTTTTAATTTTTGAAAACTAATATCGGATTCGTAATCAGCGACCCCAAAAACCCCAGAGTAACAATTTAAAAACGAATCCAAAACAATTTTTTAAAATCAATTAAAGCAACCCAAAAATACACATTTTTGGTAACTTCAACCTAATTTTTTGAAAAAATTTTTAATTTTTTTTGTCTTACGGATATGGGTCTTGTAGTGGACAATTCAAGCTTCAATGTAAGTCTACGTAGAAGTTTCTGGCACGTCAGGTTTAGGAGAAAAAGAATATTGAAAACTCTCAAAAACACGTTTTTTGGGGTCTTTACCCCCACTTTTCTCAAAATCCTGATGTGATGGCCAATTTTTGGACCCGGGATCGTTTTCAGCGTCAAACAATACTTCGGAAACCACTATGATATCTCATAAAAAAAGTAAGCCTTTTTTTGTTGACTTGTGAAATCAGTGCAATTTCACTGATTCAAATTTAAAGGGCCGTATTACATCTGCTATTTATATGTTTTAAAATAAATTAGAAACTCTAATAATAAATTATAATATTATTATTATTTATTAATTAAAGACTTTTTTATTTTTGTTATATTATTATTCTATTTATTATTAATTAGACCAAGTCGCAGATAAGTATTTAAGTATATAAATTTATTATTTACTACACTCTAAATCTGAATCAGTGAAAATTTTGACTGATTTCAATCAGTATCCCAGTTTTCTTTAATTCATCAGTGAAATTTCACTGACAATCAGTTGGTTTTACTGATTCTCAGTAAAATTCTACTGATGAATTAAAAAAAACTGGGCCACTGATTTGAAATCAGTGAAATTTTCACTGATTCAAATTTGGAGTATATTTGTAACAAATAGACGAAATTTTAAAATATTAGTTTTGTTCAGATAGTTAAAACTAAATTTCATTGTTAAAAAATTTGTATTTCAAATGCATAAAGTGGTCAGTACCGTGGCAGCCAATTTTCGGACTTTTGTTCTAATTTCTTTACAATTATAGTTGTAGTTAAATCGTCTAAAACATATCTTTATGACAGTCTAATAAGTGTAAAAAACGGATTTTATCAAGGGACTCAAAACAATGAGATTTATTTAATTTATTAAGAGTTTTTGAAGGGAATTTATCGAATGTTAAATTATCGAGAGTCGACTGTATTATCTACAATCAAAACATAAAAAACGAAAGCACAAACACAAAGTCAAACTTCACACTGTGGATAGAAAAAAAGTAATTTTTTTCCATTTCACTTATACTCTTTTTATACTGGAGTCAAATTTCTAAATTAAAAAATGTTCGCTGTGGTTAAAACTAATAGAAAATAATTTCCTATCCTTTTATAATTTTTTGATAGAACCAAATTTTTCTCTATTTACTTATTGAATAAAATTTCTTATGAGGTCCTTAATCAAAATTATTTTTTGGATAAATGCAGAGGATACAGATATTCAATATAATTCGAGATGAGGTCAACGAAGAGTCGGAGTAGTGATTAAATCATACTCGACGAAGGGGAACGTGTTACTTATGAACTCTATCGGGTATTTCTTATTCCAAGATGTTTATATGCATAAATATGAGACAATCTATTTCAAAATGACCGCCCCTGTAAACAGTTGCCAATTTCAGGCAATTTTTAAATAAATATTTCTCGTATTTAAATAAACCAATGGAATGTTGTTACTAGTAGTTTGAAAAATAAAAATTGTCCACTATTATTAAAATTTTATAAAAACAAAAGCCGCACTACATTTAATTAGTGTTTCTCAATTTATACAGACATTTTTACACACGGAGAAAAAAATGCTGTTGAATCAATGACATATGAGTTTGATTCATTGAATAGTGTCATAACGGGCTGCCAAACGTATATGCTGTTGTTTTGAAAGCACCGATTCTAATGATTCGATAGTATCACTTTCATTGAAACAAAAGCATATTTCTCAAATTGACAGCATACTATGTTAATTTGAAGGTATTCCTTTTGAATCGACGATCAAAATTTTTTAATTTAACAGTATATGCTTTTGAGTCAATGACTATAGTTTTTCAATTTAAAAGCATCATTTTTATGATTCAAAAATTTGTACTTTTAATTTTTTTAGTTGTTGCTATCGATTGAATAACACCATACTGTTAAGTCAATTCTTTTACGTGGTTAAAGATATACGAACGATAAATTGAAAAAATGAAATTTTTGTTCACATATTTTTTATATACTATAATTAATTCTCACACCTTTAACACAACACTTCTTATATACATCTTTTTTCAATTTTACACACTAACATACAATCTTTATTACTTTTTTCATTTTTTCCAACGACAAACACACATACATACACATTCAAACACACTTTATATTTTTTTGAGTCTGAAAAATACACTGTTCCCAATCGGTTACCCATCCATGTAGTAACCGCGACCAAACGTGCTTAACTTTCGTGATGGACGAGAAGTGCCGCAATTATATATTATAAAATATCCTTAATTCTTTAAAACAATTTAAATAATAGTTTTTTATATAAGAATCTCAAAAACGACAGGTTTAATAAACATATAAATAAGTGTGGATAAGTATTTCAATAAATTTAGCACCTGTCAATGTCTCAAATACATAGTGTCCTTATTTTTATAGCATATGCTATAGGCAGTCCGCTATAGCACCACTCATTGAAACGAAAGCATATGCTTTCATTTTCAAAAGCGCGCTTATTTGGAACAAACAACTTTTCATTTGATTCAAATTTACACGCATTTTCTTAAAATTTATCTATTAGATGCTTCAAATGAATAATGTCAAAGAAGCAATAAATTATTCTGTTGCTATATATAGATGAACTATAGAAACAATTTGTAGAATATCATTAATTTAACAGTACCGTACTTTTAATTTAAACAGTTTCATTTTTTCGTTTTAAGCAATATGCTGTTTGATTAATAAATGTGTTATTGAATCAATAACGGGAAATTCAATAGCATGGAGCTATTTGATTCAACAGCACTTTTTTTTCAGTGCAGGAATAAAAATAGAATATTTATGCTTTATTTTGATATCAATTTTATAAAAATTGGACATAACATGTTTTGAGATGTTTAGAAGTTTAACCTCAAAATCAAATTTTCTATAGAATTACGTAATTTTTTAAAAAAAGCTTTTTACTTTCATAAAGTTCAAGAATTTATCTTTAAAAACTTCTAGTAACAAACTTCAATTGGTTTATTTAAATAGGAGAAATATTTATTTAATAATTGCCTGAAATTGGCAATTGTTTATACAGGGGGGTCGTTTTGAAATAAAATGCCGTATATATATATATATATATATATATATATAATTGTTTGATAATTAAATCAAGTTATATTTAGTTTTATTAACTAAACATTATCTGGCCCCGATTTAGTGGCCCCAACCAGGGCCAGGCCGGGTTTGTCCAAAAATCTACAAACAGCGCACAAATTTTTAATGGTTTATAATTTTTATTTTCAATCAAAGTTAACAAATTAATAAAATTTTTAAAAAGAACATTTATTTTCTTACTAATAGCTGTCGGACCCGTCTTCGACGGGTTTTAGTTTCTGCTAATATATTTGATAGGGTATCTACCCTTTACTGGGAAAAACTAATAATTAGTAACAGTTTACTATTTCGTTAGGAAAATATTACAATTTGAATCGGAGACAGATTTTTTTCTATCAAATTTGTTATTCAGGAACAGTATTTGTCAACTTTTAGTACTTTCTGTGTTTGTAGTACTGCAATTAGTGTATTAAAATTTAATCCTAAATTTCCACCAGCATTTGGAGTCAAAGTAGAGTTCTAATTATAAAAAAATGTGTCGCAATTGGACCCTACGTTAAAACGTAGGGACGTTAAAAAAGAAGTTTTACTTTCAGCCTAATTTTGAGGCTGAATTTAAGGTGTAAACGGAGTCAGCCCCTTTAAACAAGGACAGACTTATGGTTATGTGAAAGTCATGGGCTGAATTTAAGGTGTAAACGGAGTCAGACTTTTTTTCTATGTAGAAGTATTAAGTTATTATTAATTAAAGTAAACAAATTAGTAAATTAGGAGAAATTCTTATTTTTTGAAAATGAAGCCGAAAAACATAAATCGAAACAATTTGAATATTCATAATTTTGTTCCATCTAATTTAATTTTTTTTCTGCATTGAATAAAAAATAGAATTAAAAGATTATCTACTCACCCAATTTATCTTTTAGGCCAATGCACTGGGATATGTGCGGAAATTGTAGTATTTTCCTCCATTTTTTACTCTTCCCTTTGTTGCTGTCACCACCACCTAAAAGAAAAAAAATTTTCTTTAAAAAAAGAAAGAGAGAATAAGAAGATCGACTTGAAACTTTCATGATTGAATTGTTTTCTTTCCTGGAAAATAAATTTTTATTCTTTGTGTTTACGATTGTACTTTTCTTATTGGATTCTATTCTTTGAAATAGAAGATAGAGAGATGACCTGAGACGACGAGACTCGATACACAATTTCCTTTTATTTTCAAAATACAACTCTTTTTCTCGTTATAGAGACGTTGGACTAAAAAGAGAGAGAATGAGAGGAGACAGCACACTGTAAATTTCAAAGAGCACTATAAAGATGTTTAATTTTACAGGAATTTCATGTTGATTCAATATATTTAAAAGAAATTTAAGGACAAAAAACATTTTACTATTCATTTACTTGAAAGTTTGTTATTCTAAATCTTAAACAATATATTTTATTTTCTTTATCATAAAAATATTTTTTTCTTTCTTTCTATTTCCAAAAAACATTATCACATTATTAAGAAGATAGAAAAACTAAATATTACTTTTCTTTAAAAATTAACTATCCTTCTTTTTTTACTTTGAAGTAAGTAAACTTTAAGAAATTAGTCACGAAATAAAATTTCAGTTCATTAAAGAGAGTCAAGGAAGAAAAATATTTACGGAAAAGGAATTATTCGGTCAAAGTATAAATCTTTTCGAGAACTTATTAAAAAGAAGAGAGAAAAAAGAAAATATCTTAGAAATCGTCGTAGATTAAAGTTGGACGGTTGTTTGTAAGATTCATCAAAAGGAAAAGCTCCTGGGAAAGCTATATAGAACGACAAAAAAGTTTGTGAAAGCTAGTAAAATATACGACGAGAAAAATATATAGAGAAGAGAGCTGTCTACATTGGTGGCCAACTTTTCGATTGCACATTACAAAAAAAAAGAAACAAATCGGTGTAGAAAAAATGTCATTTATCAAGCATCAGCATAATACGACTTGATTTTTTATTATATTTCATTGATAATTTAAGCACAAAAAAAATAAAATTTACTTGAAATGAAATATTACATTGTGCAACAAATACGGAAAGAAGCTGTTTTCCGACGAGTGCGAAGTTTGCTGCCCCAAGCGAAGCGAGGGCAGCAATTCGCACGAGAACGGAAAACAGCTTCTTTCCATATTTGTTGCGCACAGTACTTTGTGCAACACATGTTTACCGAAAAAGTAATTTTTATACTTTTCTAATCAATAAATATAGTTTTATGTTGATTATAATGTATATTATACTGTTTACAGAAAAGTGTGCAGGAAAGTACACTTTACGTGTTGCACAAATAATATTTTCATTTGTTATATTAAACGCTAGTAAGTGTTAGACGCGAAACACGGTATTTAATTTATTGCTTTTTCTTCATCTTTATAGAAAAATATGAAATACGTATTGTTTATTTTTGTTTAACTGTATAAATTTTCGATTTTTTTAATTTTTAAAAAATTTATTTGTACCGCTTATAATGTAGAGAAGATTTCTAAAAAAAACTCCCGGAATGGGCGTATAATGCGTTTAATGAGTTTTAAAAAGTTTTCAAAAATCACATGCAAGCTCACAAGGGTTTTTTAAAATTAACTTTCAAAAATGTCTAGAGCATACAATTTTTAATCGGTTTCAGTGATTTTTGTTTTAGATTAAAGGGTAATAATTTCTCAAGATATTCCTTCATGCAACCCGAGTCGAAATTTAGACCGTCTTTTAAATTTGCTAAATACTAAATCGAACCTCTTTTAAACCTGTTTACTTTCCAAAACCCTCCTTTCACTCTTGTTCACTTTCTTTTTAACTTCTTTTCATTCTTCTAAATCCTCATTGGAAAATTTTTCTAATTTTTATATAGATATATTAAAAATTTATTACGTATTTCATTATATATAATATATTATAAATTAATAATTAATTATAAAAATGTATTTTTTTTAAATTTCGTTAGTTCTAGATTTCATAATAAAATGTTTTTCGATGCTCAACTCGACACCAACTTCAGGGATTTTTTATTTCTCAAACAAATGAGATTTCTAAAGCTTTAATTGTTTAATTTGTGTAAAACTAATTTTTGTTCGTGTAGAAAAAAGATTATTCTGTTAAGGTTATATGTAAGATTCAATTTGATTTTTGAATAAATATGTGAGTTTAATACCAAATGTTTTATGTGTCACATTAATAAACCTTGTTTTCTAATAAATAAAACGTTTTTATTCTATAGCACATGCGCTTTAAAGCGCGCACTTTTTCTAAATTTGAAAAACTTCAATTTAAAAATTCTAATAAATAATCAATGCTTTTTTTATATTTCATATTGATTATTTAGTAGAAATATTTAAATTGAAGTTTCAACGAAAGAGGGTCTGTCTCACTTGCATGCTAACTAAACCTCCTTTGACTCTCCCAAAGTCTGAAAAATAGAAGGTTAAAGAGGTTCAAAAGAGGGTCTAAATTTCGACTCGGGAAACCAGAGAATTCTATTGTTTATAATAGCACGTGATTTGATTAAAGTAAATATTTATTTGATAATAGTCAAATAATGGGTTATTTGAATCAAATAATTTTTTTTTTCAGTGTACTAATATTTTTGAAGATGTGTCTAATTGTATCGTAAGTGGACCCTACGTTACGACTGCTAAAATGTAAAATAAGACCTATATTGTAGAGGTAGACTGAAAGTACGGCTAAAATTTTGACTCGGGTCAGTTTACATAAATATTACATCAATAAAAACTAAAATAAAAAGCAATTTTTTTAAAACGAAACGATATAATAAAACTTTTTTAATTTGATAAGAAAATTCACGATTTTTCTGGTCAAATTAAATTACCGGTTATTTCTCAGTTTTCCTTAGCGGTTGGTAGACACTTTGTTAAATGTATTAGCAAAAACTTATAACACGTCTTCAATTTCCACATGGAACTTTGTACCTGATTTTTAAAAAAATTTTTTTAATTTATTTATACCTTATAATATACAGAAGATTTTCCTAAAAGACCTGGAGTAGGTTTGATGCGTTTATTGAGTTAAAAACATTTTTCAAAAATCACGTGCATGCGTCACAGTGGGATTTTTTAACAATTAATTTTTCAAAAATGTCTGCAGACTAGAATTTGTAATGGATTTGAGAGTTTTCTGGTCTAAATTTAAGATGAAGAATTTTTTAACATTTCACTCCCTGCAAACCTAAGAATATTCAATTGTTTATAATTCTTTTAAAATCAAAGTTAACTTATTACTTGTATATACTTTGCTTTACAAACGAACTTTCTTTTTTATTCCGTCACTACTCATGTTTTAAGGGGTTACATACCTTTTTGGAACTAAAAATTCGAAAAAAGTTTTATTGTTTATTTTAAAAGTATATATTTTCGAGAATATTTTCCCAAATTTTTATTGAAATCGGTGCATTCGAACCAAAGTTATTGATATTTTTAGCGCGGTACTCCTCAGAGGTCAGAACTGAACTTGAAACTTTAAACGCTATTATCTCTGAATCGTATTTTTTTAAAACTACTGTTACGGTGTGCATGATTTCTCCGAAACCGCTAAAGCGATCAGCTTGAAATTTACAGGGTTTCTTTATAGATACAATTGCTAGTTCGTGAACGAAGGAATTTTAATTTGTACCAAAATTTATATTTTTTCGGTCAAAAACCAGTTTTTAAAAACCTAAAAATTCGAATTTTGGTGAAAATCATTTGCCATTTCTAGAAATTTTTTTTTCTCAAAACTGATAACATAGTAAACTAACAAATTTTCCTTTATTTTTTATTTGAGTTGAGTTGTTCCCTTTTTATCGTGCACACCGCAAGCCACCTTAAAAAAAGGTGTTTTGGTAAAACAGCTATAGTTTCTACAAATGTTAATATTTTTTCAGTTTTAAAGTGGCTAGAATTTCATGACAACATGTACTATCTGGTACAATGTACATTATTTCAATAAAGTTTTAATGAGAACTCTAAAAATAATTATGAAAATCACTCTTTTTTTGTGGTCGATAAGGTATGTAACCCCTTAAATCAATTTAAATTACTATAATATAATCTCCAGATAAATAGCAAATCATAAAATAATTTATGTAATTTGTTATAAACAATATTACATAACAAATAGTTAAATTTGATTCCTCTCCATCGAGAAACTTTGTCTTTCATTAAATATATTGTACTTTAGATTCATTTAATGAATATAACTTTTTATATTAAAAAAATTTTAAATTGTTATAAACAATACTAGTTAAGAAATAATTCAAATTTGGTTAATGTGACTGAAGATTTAAAAAAGTTTTCAAAAATCACATGCAACCTGATCTCTTGTAAACTAAAATTTGTTAACTATTATTGTTTATAACAAATTAAATTTTTTTCTAATAAAAAGGAGATATATTTATTAAATCAACCAAAAAAAAATATAATTATGAAAGAACAAAGTTTTTTGATAAGAAAGGAACCGAACTACTATTGTTTATAACAATTTATATAAATTAGTTTATGATTTGCTATTTATATGGAGATTATATTATATTAATTTAAACTGATTTAAGACATGAGTAGTAACGGGATAAAAGAAGAAGAAAGAAGAAAGAACTTTGTTTTTAAAAAAATTATAAACAATTGAATATTCTTAGATTTGCATGGACAGAAATCGGGACCAAAGTTAAAAAAAATTAATTTTTTTAAACATTTTTTAAAAGTTGAAAGAAAACTAAAACTTTTATTCTTTGACAATTTTTTTCTAAACTCAATATTTTCAGACTTATAGGCTACTGAAAATAGGTCTATGTTTACAAATAAAAAATTTCGAAAATTCATAACTCAAAAATTTTAATCTCCAAAAATAAAATAAAAAAACACGTATCTGTTTTTCTTCAATACAGAATAGAAAAGAAATATTTTTGCCCGATTTTAAGAAGTCATAGGTAAATCTCACGTGAAATTGCCCATTTCTATAAAGATTAAAAAGATCAATCATTTAAGTGAATATGAAATTGAAATGGCGTAATAAATTAATAACTGCCATATCATATATTTTGTCTTTTACTTCTAATTTAAAAAAAAACATTACTCTGGGTATGTTAGCAATTCCACTTTTTTAAAAATAATTTATTTCCGCTCGTCAATTATTAATTAAAAACATTAAATGAGATATAGTAACTCATCGGCATTACATTGAATTGTCAATGAAGTTACTTGTCGCCTTAAGATATAAATATTAATTACCTAATTTTATTATATACATATATATATATATATATATATATTAGGGTGTCCGTAAAAATGTAATTTTCAAATTTGGTTTACGCCATCCCCCTAGTTTGGTTCCAATAAAATAAAAAAAAATTTTTTCCAAAATTTGAAGCTGATTGATTATTATTAACACGTGCCAGTAATCGATCGAAATTTTCCATTGAAAATACATGGGAAAAATGCACATTTAAAAAAAAATTCATAACTTTTTTAATTTTTATGCAAAAAATTCTCCAGTTCACATTTGTCTTCATTTTTAACTGCACTATAAAATAGCACTTCCTCAAAAATTCAATTTTCAAAAATTTTCAAAATGGCGGATTTTTAAAGTGGGTCATAAAAATGCACAAAACAAATTTACATCATGTATGTAAATTTTACATACATAATGTAAATTGTTATGAAAAATATCGTTCGTAACTTGTGCGAGTAGTTACCAATTTTTGAACGAGCACTACAGTTTCTTCTAAAAAAAGTCCTCATTCAAAAATTGTCAACTGCTCGCACTCGTTACGAAGTATACTATTCTGATATCAGATTCATGATAAATGATCGAAAATACCTCTGAGTAAGAAAATTCTTTGAATTTCCGAAAAAATTTATGATAAAACCTTGGATACATTGTGGTGCATTTTTATGACCCACTTTAAAAATCCGCCATTTTGAAAATGTTTGAAAATTGAATTTTTGGCGAAGTGCTATCTTATAGTGCAGCTAAAAATGAAGACAAATGTGATCTGGAGAATTTTTTGCATAAAAATTAAAAAAGTTATGAATTTTTTTTTAAATGTGCATTTTTCCCATGTATTTTCCATGGAAAATTTCGATCGATTACTGGCACGTGTTAATAATAATCAATCGGCTTCAAATTTTGGAAAAAATTTTTTTTTATTTTATTGGAACCAAACTGGGGGGATGGTGTAAACCAAATTTGAAAAAATAAATTTCCCATGTATCTTACGGACACCCTAATATATATGTCATATTTTAAAACCAAACCTGTGGCAATTATAATATTTCGAGAACTATTTTTCCCCAACAAAAAACGAATGTAAGAGTTTTAATTTTGAAATATTTTTGAATAGTAATTTTTCCAAATTTCAACCCTACATATTCTTTTTTTTTAAACAGAAAGTCATTTAGATTTTTCTTAATTCTTTTAGTAAAAATGTAATGGGCATGTAGGGAAAAACCCACTAAAAATAAATGCGATTTTCGATGTATATCACCCCTCCAAATATGAGCTCGAAATATTTTGTACCTAAGATAGATGAGAAGTAAATTCTAATCCGTTCAAAACTCCTTTTTCGAATGTTTAAACAATTTTTAAAATAATAATTTATCAAAATTTTGCAAATTTTCGAAAAAAAGGGCGGTTTAATAAAAATTAGGTACATTTAATTCAATTAAAAAAACAGACGGCAAGTTGAAAGATGAATTTATTGTGTTCAATTCATGAAAACTTTGCTTCCTCATGGAGATTTCTTTCGTTAATTTATTTTTTTTTTATTATTATTACATAAATTTTATTAAATTAAACACTTTTCATTTTACAAAATTACACTGTTCGACACGAAAAATGATTAAAAAATCAGATTAGGATATTTTTATAGGATTTTTATTTCTGAACAGGAGTTTTGCCTCCAAAAGTCACCATCACGTCCAGATTTTGAGAAAAATGTCCTCAAAATCTCAAAAACCCTGTTTTGACCTATTTCGATTGCGTGTAGAAAATATTGCGGGGATACTAGGAGTCTCTAATTCGACTTAAATTAAAGTTGGAACTGTAAACTAAATGAATCAAATCGAAAAACCAGTGAATCAATAAAAAAATTTCATGTAGCACAACTTTTTTATGTGTGCGCGCACTCTATTTGCACTCATAAAGCGTTACACACAAAAGCACACCTACATATTAATTTAGTGTGCTCTATTTATTGTTAGTTATTGTTTTTGAGGCCCACCATTTTGAATTCGCCATTTGGAATTTTTTAATATTGAGGTAAAATTCGTAATCAGCTTAAAACGAAGAATGAAAAATATTCGCTCGCATGTGGGATCGAACTCACGTCCCCCCGCGCCCCTAACGCATACCGCAAGCATATAAACGCACCTATTTAAGCCGCACGGCCACTGAGACTTGGTGAGAGCTGGGGTTAATCTACTATGTCAATGCCAGTGCCTTATGGCCTGTATCCAAATAACACATTTATTTGTCGTAACATTTTTTATTTGAATTAAATAAATGAAATATTTAAGTTAAATAAATGAATGAACAGTTTCAAGTAATTCATTATTTTCGTTTTAAATAATTAATTAAATCATTGAAATATTTTATTATTTGTCTTGATAAAATAGTGTATTAGCTTTGAATAACGAATTATTCGGATTAAATAATTAAGTTTATTAGAATCAATAAAATAAATTTATTGTGTCAAATAATTTTTATTTGCATCAAATATACGAAGTATTTGAGTGAAATAAATAAAAGAATAGTTTCAAGTAACTCATTATTTGTATTAAACAAATTCATTTATTCAATTCAATTAATTATTTAATTGAATCAAATACGATTTATTTGGTTCAAATAAGTGTGATTCAAATAATTCAAGTTATTTGAATCAAATACATATTTTTTTGATCCAACTAAAAAGTATTTGAATCAATTAAATATTTTTCAAATAATTTGAATTATTTGAATCAAATAAATTTTTTTTCAGTGTGGGTGTACCTTTGAGTGCAAGTAGAGATTACGCACACATGAAAATGTTTTTGTGTTACATGAATTGATTCACTGGTTTTTCGATTTGATTCATTTAGTTGACAGTTGCAGCTTTAATTTCAGCCTAATAAGAGAATCCTAGCACTTTACTGAACCAATTCTTATACTATTGGCAACTTCCCATTGGGTTGTACAAAATTAACCCTCCTGCGTATACATTACAATCAAAAAAATTTTCTTTTATTGTTTTAAGCATTTTAAAAGTAATGTTTATTGTTAAATAAATAATATAAAGTTTCCTAAATAATTTAATAACATTTGTTTATCCCTAAGAAATAATTTGCAACTTGATAGATCACTTAATGTTAATTTAAACACAAGTTATTAACAAAAATAGTTGGACGAATATATTCGGCTTTCTGCGCAGAAGGGTTAAATATATTAAAGAAATAATGAAATTTAACGATCACTCTGAGTAAAGGAAATTGAAATAAAAGAAATGCAATTCTTACGTTTCGGCAGCACAACTGTCCTCTTCAAAATTATAATTTATTATATAACAAAATATTAAAAAAAGTGTTTTACAATTTTTTGATTAAAACAATAAAAATTAAAAAATAAAATATTTACCAAAAAAAAGAGAAAATCGAGGAGAAAATTAAAAAATAAAAATTATAAATTAAGATAGCACATCTTCTGAAGTACTGAAGTATATTAAACTTGATGATTTCTGTGCGGAGAATCGAGAAAAAGGGCTCGATCATAATTAAAAAAAGAAATTTGCTTCGACCATGATATTACTAAACAGATAGTGAAGATGAATTGTGCAAAAATGTGAATCAGATTTGAACAGTGGGGAATCAACGTCGGTGAAGTTCGCAACGTTTATGATCAATGATTGAAAGAAAAAAATTATTTTCCTAACAAAAAGAATAACAATTTTTTTCGCAAATATTTTTTTTTGTAAATTATTATTCAAAAATTAAACGTACTATTTTCTGTAAAAAAAATTATAAAAATTTGCTTAAAAAAATATTTTTCTACAGAATTTGTTGACTACAAACGTTATGAACTTCATTAACGTGGGGAATCAAAAGTGACCAGTCAGTGAAGAATCACCCATATAATAGGTACAGAATATAGATAATTTTTTCAGTACCTTCTCTGGCTTTCAGGTACACAGTATTTGCTACGATGTTCTCCAACTCCATCAATTCCAGCTTGATCGAGTTTACGTGGCCGAACCAAAGTAAATTGTCCAAGACAGCTTTGTTGAGAACGTTGATAAAATTGAGATTGTGAAATATCCGCTAACACTTGAATATTGAAAAATTTTATTTCTTCGGGCTTAATCACCCACTCTGCAATCAGACTTGTTCCCATCTATTTTCAAACAAAGGTTCAGAAAAGAAATTGTTTTTCCTGTTTTTTCTCTCGCTCCCCTTGAAGAACCTCGTGTACCAGCCACGTGGAAATTTCTCTTCTTTTATATATGTATTTATGATGACAAACAAAAATTAAGATCGAATCCAATGTCTTCTTCTTTTTTGCAAAATTCGAGTAAAAAACTTTTCTCACTTCATTATTAATCCGTTATTTCCTCTCAACTTTTTACACTCGCATTATTTCGCGTATAGTAAAAAATGAACAATTATAAAAGATTATCGATCCGTACTTCAATAATGGATAATGGCCAAATTGATGGAATTGTGATCTGTTGAATTTTAAAACTCATGGTTTCTTCTTTTTTCTAATTTTCACTTTATAAGGGGGAATTTTTCACTTTCACGACGCAGGCGACGTTCTGTCGTTTGTCGTTCCGTTTTGAAAAGTTTCTTTGAGACTTTGGAAGAATCCTCACAAGGATATGAAACGCATAGGAGTTGCCTTCTTGAACCCAGAGATAAAACGAATGTCGTCCTTCTCGTGGCAATGACGTCAAGAGAACGTTTGCAACCAACACAGTTGTAATCTGTCTTTTCTCTCTTTCTCACTCACTCCTTTTTCCTTGAGTTGAATCCCCTTGGCTTCTATTATAATGTTTTTCAAGATTTCTTCTTCTCTTGTTTGCCAATTCGCCTTCCAAATGTAGACTTTCAAATTACACGTTCCTTTTCTAGAATAAAACAAAACAAACTGAAAATTAATATTTAGTTGTTCTATAAAGTATAAATATTTTTTTAAATGGAAAATAAAATCTATAACATAATATAAGGTAAAATAAAATCGGATTTGAGAGAATTAATAGAAAATAACGGAATTTGTACTTAAATGATTAGAATTTTAAACAATTAACATAAAAATGATCCATTAGTTAAGAAAAAGGGTTGCTACGAGTCAAGGAATTAATGTAGCATTGATTAGGGAAAAATCAGTGATTTTTTTTAAGGAGCTGGAAAAAGTGAAATTTTTAGAATTCATAAGAAAATTCTATATTGTTTCCTTTGTCTCATAAACTATGAAATCGCCACGAATTCTAATACAAAACCTCTAATTTTTCTATATTTTTAACAATAATGTCTTTTTAAATAACTTAATCTTCTCATAAAATTAATACTTATTTTATATAAATTATTTAATAATTTTACTTAAATATTTACAATTTTCATAAGTAGATAAACTTTAAAAGGTTTTGAATTTTATAAAATTTTGATTTGAATAAATTTTATTAAAAAATGCTTTTAAACTAGGTATAATTGATTATAACATGTTATTTAGTCACATTCTAGAATAGATTTGCAAAAAAATGTCCGATAACTAAGATGTAAGCATAAACATGATTTTAAAAAAATTCACAAAATCGCAAGTATCCAAATTTTATATTTTTTAATGAATTGCTTTTAACCTATCTATAATGAAGTATTCAATGTTATTTAGTCACATTTTAGCACAATTTTGCAAAAAATAGAGTCCTATAACTAAGACTTAAGTATAAAAATGTTTTCAAAAAATTTAAAAAATTGCAAATTTTCAAAGTTTACATTTTCAATGATTTGCTTTTAAACTCTGTATAATTGAATAATACATGTTATTTAGTCACATTTTAGCATAATTTTACACAAAAAAATAGTATGACTAAGATGTAAGTATAAACATATTTTCAATATTAAAAAATCGAAAAAATTGTAATTGTCATTAATTACTATCAAGCTTAATTCAGTAGTATTTTTGGGGTCTTTGATTAATATTGTGACACATCAAAATAATGCAATTTATTATTATTTATCCAGTTCATTCCATATTCTTTAATTAAAAGAACTTCAGAAACTTAAAAAATGGAGATGTTTTATGATTTTATTTTATTTTCATTATAAACAGGTTCTAGACCACGTCACCCTTTTGTACAATTTTGTACTTAACAAAAAACATAATACTAATTAAAAATAAATTAACAATAGAAAACAAATCAAAGGCGATAGACTTTAAATATTTTAATTTTAATTGTTATTTTCTTTATTATTAACGTCAAAAATGTGCCTTCTCAAATTCGCCTTAAATTTATAAATTGATTTGATGATGATAAATATTTTATGAAAAAAATGATATTGCAGGATGTCTAGAATTGTAAGTCACCTGTGATACAATACTATCATTATTCTACTGGGTAAAGCTTACATGGTAAAAAGTTACGCGTTATTTTACTTTTTGATTAAACTTCTAAAGATGTTTTGAGCAATATAAAGACAAATCTTAAGCAGGTTGTCTATGTTCCTTTAACAAAATTTCCGGCTTTGTCCAAATTTTACCCGGTTTATTTTTTTAAACAAATTTGAATAAACTTGGTTTTTAGTTTTAGCCATAAATGAATTTGCCCTAGTAGAAATTTGTCGTGGCATGACTAGATTTATTCAAGTTACTGTACAGTTTTAGTCATGGAAGTTTAATCTAGCTTAACTGGCGAATTACTAGACAGCTACTGCATAACACTGTTAAAGAAAATATAAAGTTGAACTTGATTATTACTGCATAGAAGTCCTGTACAGTTATTTTCATGGCACTATCGAGGCGTTCCGAGATATTATTTTCCAAAGTTTGTCGTGGCGTCAGCGCTACCGCCGGTTTCAGTAACTAAACAGTTGTGTATTGACATTTTCAAAATATTTTCTATAAATTAAATCTTTTGGTTTTAAAGTTTATAGTTTTCATATTTTTAATTTTGTTCTTTTATTTTACTGTTGACAACTTGAAAACTTTTTTAAAATTCGCTTTAATTAATTGAGTTAATTAAAATAACTAATTTTTAAATTCAGAAGAAAATTTTTTTTCAAGATTACATAATCTTATTATATGTATAAATATTAATTTAACAAACCTGTTACATACAAAAAGTTAGAATTGGTCCAATAAAGTGAGGTTATGTTTTACATTGATGTATTGACGTTGACATATGTATAGCTCTCCGATCTATATAACAGAACTGTCTATAATTAATGACAGTAGCCAGTAACAATTTATTACTAATTCCTTACGGAAAAATAGACATAATTCTAGTTATACCCGCGAATTATTTTTTTCAGTGTATACACTGATGTATTTATGGAAAATGTCTATATAACACTGTTCAGTTGCTGGACTGATGGTAGCGCAAACGCCACGACAAACTTTGAAACATAATTTCACGGAACGCCTAGACAGTACCATGAGAAATACAATAAAAATCAATAAGTTCAACTTTAGAGTGTTATGCAGTAGCTGTCCAGTAATTCGCCAGTTGAGCTAGAAAAGATGAAAATGGGAACTGCTTTACCTGCACGGAAAAACTTTTTTCAAGAGTCATTACTAAATTTATTCAAGAACTCAGGATATGGGAAAAATTTAGAACTTGTTTTAGAAAAGTTCAATATTCATTAAAGAATTTTCAGGTGTTTTTCTAATGGCTTGGAAATAATTGTTCTTGACGCTGCGACTGAGTTCTTCAGTCACTGCGCGCTGAAAAAGTCTCGAACTATTTAAGAAAGAAGACGTAGCCTAACCAATAGGTATACAGCGCCACTTGGCTTTAAACGCTTTAAAACGATCTAAAACTAAAGTATCGTAACGCGTCCCTGCAGCCGAGTGGCATAAGGCGGAGCGATCTTGAGTCTCGAGGTCTCAAGTTCGACTACTCAGGCGGGAAAATTTTTTTCGCTAATTTTATATTTTTCTATTCTTAAACCAGTTCAGGACTTTTTCAAGAAACTTCAACAAGTAGTCCAGAAATTTACTACAGTTATCCCCGAACAGCTTAAAATAATGTTTCAATCTATGGTTTTGTAGCATTTCTTGTATTATTTCCATATCCTGAGTTCTTGAATAAGTTTAGTAATGACTCTTGAAGAAAGTTTTTCCGTGTGCCGGTAGAGTATGGTTATTATTTTTCCGGAATCGTCCATCGACTAGAACGGCCGTGATGCGTAAGCGTGCGTTTAGGTATTTCGTCCCAGTGTGACCCGAGTTCGCTCCCCGATACCGCTAGATATTTTTCGTTTGAACTGAATTAGTTCTTCATATTAGGGTTTACTTTTAAGTCTGTTGTGTGATAAAATAATAATATTTATTTCAGTGTTGTGCTTAATTCAAGGAAAAAGTGAATGTTGTTTACTGTAAAAAAAAGACATGTGTACAAGAATCAGTAATGTTCATAATTTTTTTTAATTATGTAGTTATTAAAAAATAATATTACAGATAATTTATTATACGTAACAATAGATACACCAACAGTAAAAATATAGTTTCGTAAAATTTTAATTTATTTAATTTGTTGACAAAATAATTTAACGTTATATTTTCAAATTTGTGCGTGTTCAATACGAAACGTTAATATAAATAAAGTTTTGACATTTCCAAGTGAATTATTTTGTACAGTTTTTCTACAGGACTGATGATCAGAAACTGTAAAATTTGACTGGACAATAACTTGAACAAATTAGCGTGACATCACTTTATAGTTTTTAGCCAGTTTAACTGTAAAGTGCCTCGAAATTTTCCAGTGGAACTGTCCAGTGCCCTTAAAGATACTATAACAAATTTCTACTAGGGTATAATGATTCCTAGAGCTCAGTCATGCGTCCCGACACGAGCATTTAGTTTAATAAGCCATAAATTTACTGCTTTCATTATAATTGTCAAATTTTCTATTTCAAAGGCGGCTAAACAAAAATCACGGCATAATTGACCCTATCATTATTTACACTGAGAAAAAAATGCTATTGAATCTATGGCACGCATATTCACATACGTTCAAAAGCAGATGTTATTAACTTGATGTGCAATGTAATTTATTTTATAGCACTGCTTTTAAATCAAAAAATTACTTCTTTGATTCAATAGGGATGCTATAAAATGAACTACATTTCGCTATAAGTTGATCACATCTGCTTTTGAACGTATGCGAATATATGTGCTATAGATTCAATAGCATTTTTTTCTCAGTGTATATATAAGGGACTGCACACAAATTACGTAAGGCATAATTTGAGAAATTTTGACCCCCCCTTTCCCTTCGTAAGATTTAACTTGCCCCCCCTCTCCGCTTAAAGCCTTACGTACTTTGTATATGGCCTCTAATAATAAATAATAAAATACAAATTCAGTTAAATATTAATTGAACTCGAGGGGCTGTTCACTCTCAAATAAAAGATTCGTAAGAGAATGATTATTTTAGAATGCAAGGAAATCCGTAAAGAATCAGTCCGAATTTTGAAAAATTGTAAGAATTCGCCTCCAGTCGATTCCATGTGAATCCATGAAAGTAACCATAAATTTTCAAATTATTGTTGAATTGGATTCTGAGTGATCAGCTCCTCGATTGAACTATATTCCAAAATTTTTAGCCAAATAGAAAAATTGACTCACTGGAAATCCGAAATAATTGTTAAATATTAACCACATAAATTAAAACTAATTTAAAACAAAAAAGAATAATTTTAGGCAAAAAAAATATTCAAATTCGATAAAACTCAACTTATGATAATAATTCTCATTAGTATATAAAATGTAAAAAAAAATTCCACTTCCGGAAGTTAATCACATTTTTTTTCACAAGACCTAAGCAGTTCCATCTGTGACGCTCGCGCCAAGTTTGCCGAGTTGCATAAATATATCTCGACGCACAAACATTGTCAAAGGCGGAATTAATGAGGAATATTTATCTCACAGTGAGGAAAATACATAACGTTTTCGTGTTCTCTTTGAACAAAGTCCTCGAGAGAATTCTCTAATTGCTAATATGGAATTGACGTGTTCAAAGACGTGGACCTTCAAGACTAGAAGTTTTTCTTTTTCATCTCCATTCTTTTGTCAGTAGAGAAGAGCGTCAATAAGAAAACAAAAATCGATAATTATATCTCTCTCACTGTCTTTCTCGCTTTATGCCAACAAATATATTATTGGAAATTGATTAATTGTCCGTTTAAAAACTATTTATAATATAATCGTGTATGTTAAAGTATTAATGATATAAAATCATATTTGTCATTTTATTTTTGTTTCCTTTGACATACTTTTCATAAAATAAAAAGATATATGCCTAGGTATATTTCGAATAATATAAGTGAGATAATTCATTTATCATTGTAATTTTATGTGTTATGAGAACATATTCTAAGTAAAAAATTTAGATTGTGTATAGAATTAATTTTTGATAGGGGAAATTATAACCTCATATCTCGCCAGGGGTCAATGTCAATGACTTATAATATTGATGAAATATGTTTATCATTAGGTAATTTGGATTTCAGAAAAAATTACCCACACAGCACCGAAGATTTCCTGAAACTCGACAGGACCCTGTTCGGCGGTGTTAGAAACATTGAGTCATGAGAATGTGATGGGAGAATGTGTGGACGTTCAAATGTCCACATAAAAGGAATATTATATATCAACCTTAAGCAAAAATCAAAACTTCAAATATTGACTTACGATGTTCAGTCAATATTCAGACAATATTGGCTTATATGTGTATAATTAGCAAACGAAATTTTTATAAGCCTATGTAATGCCTATTACTAATTCAAATTAATAAGAATTTTCACTATTTTAATAAGTAGGTTTTACTAATTCAATTAGTAAAGTAGCCATATGTGACGCAGAAGACACCGTTCCTCGTGTTCGCTTTAGATAAATACCAAAGTGATGTATAATCAAGTGACTCGAATAATGTTGAAAACTTTTTGAAAGTGTTAATAAGTGCTAGAAAAAGGTTGTTGTGCTAAATTTGTTAAAATCGTTTTGTTTTAATTTGATTTGACAATATTATTATCTATATTTGAAATTCAACAAAATTTTTGTTTAAAATTTAATGTTATCAATTTATTCTTTATTTTGTTCTTGTAGATTAATGTGTCTTTAAAAATAAATAATACAAAATATTGTTCGATATTTCTAATAATAATAATAATAATTCTACTAATTCAATTAGTAATAACACTAACAGCTAATAATGGTGCCAATATGCACATCCGCAAACGTGTACCTTTTGCTTTTATCCTTTTACTATTTATTTATAATTTTATATAGGTCCCTTTTTTATGGGAGCGCGTCACAATTAAAAAGAATAAATAGATAAATAAATAAAAAGACAAATAAAACAGATTTATTAATAAATCTATCATCTAATCTATATAAAATATTAATAATCATTGTGAAGAGATATTATTTCAAAAGAAACGCATTTGTAATTTAGTCTGAAAGAGAGTAGGTTATGAACACGTATAGAAAACGGCAATTTTTCAGCTTCATTTGCAACTAAGAGGTATAAGAGAGAGAGAGAGAGAAAATTTGTCATTAAATTTATTTAGCAAAATATACGTGTATTTATTTGTATAGTACATGTATAAAATATGTGCAATTGTAAAACCGAGTACGCGAAGCAGGTGTATTGAGAAGATAAGGGCGACGACGTATTGTTAACCACATCATTTGAAGCAGCTTTCCCTACCGATAATCTCCTATTCCCTTTCTGGCATCAGGTCCCTCTGGGTGGGACATTTTTTTATTTCCTATCCACGATGCCAATATCCCACCTGGTGATTCCATCCTATTGACTAGATAGATATTATGCGACTTTAAAATATCGTACGATTTTAGTTTTGTCAAAAACAAGAAAATAATAAAGCAGAATACAATTTTTACTGCTTTTACTAATTGACTTTTTATTTTTTCTTACGGTGTAATGTTTATTTTAATAAGTTTTTACTCTTAAACAATTAAACATACAAATTTGACAAATTACATTTTGGAAAGGTTTTTTCATGCTCTTTCGATTGGAAATAAGCATTTTGAAAATAAAAATTTTGACCCAAAAAATCAAAATTAAAATAAATTTCAATTTTTGGGGGGGAGAGATACGATTTTTTTAACGAAAGCTGAGGTTTTTTACTAAAAGGACATATACATGAAAAAGTGGGACTAGATGTTTAAACATTGGAAAAAAGAATTTTCTCCTAAACGGAGCTAAAAACCGGGTTTAGAGCGTTCCGGTAAATAGTAAACTCTTTTTTTCAATGTTTAAACATTCTAGTCCCACTTTTTCATGTATATGTCCTTTTAGTAAAAAACCTCAGCTTTCGTTAAAAGAAATCGTATCTCTCCCCCCCCCCAAAAATTAAAATTTATTTTTAATTTTGATTTTTTTGGGTCAAAATTTTTTTTTTCAAAATGCTTATTTTCAATCGAATGAGCATGAAAAAACCTTTCCAAAATGTAATTTGTCAAATTTGTATGTTTAATTGTTTAAGAGTAAAAAATTATTGAAATAAGTATATTGTACTGAAAAACACAAAAATTTAACCCCCTCCTGGGAGGTATTAAGGGGGTTTTAGGGGGTTAAGGGAGGGAAGTATTTGTTTTTAGATGACTTTTTCGGATCCAGCAACCAAAAAAACATAGGAATAGACATCCTTCTCTACTTTTTCTTATATCTGAAATTGCAACCACGGTGACTGGGTGGGAGGAGGTGGTAGCGGGAAAATGGACAAGCACAAAAATTTTTCATGGTCATATTCGGTTTCAGCGATTTGGCAAGTGTGGAATCGTTTTCAGCACTTATTCTAGAGTAATTTCCAATAGGATAGATTGTTAAATTGTTTACAACAATTTGTAAACATTACATTTTGTTGTACTATGCAGTGCGGGGCAAAATGGGGTACCTATGTGTTGGGCCATGCCGGGTGGTATTTAATATTCATTGAACTACTTAAAAACGTTATATTATGCATATTTAACAACTTTCCGCAGAAAAGTCAAATTTTTGTTTCGAGGTATTATGCTATCGATGTTTCACTATCGATATATCGATATTTTTCATTATCGATGTTTTTCTGTTAATTTCTAGTAAATATTGCTTGTTTTTTTCATAATAATAAAGAATCTTACTTTTTGTTTGTATTTATAATCTCTTACAACAAGAATTTAACAAATTTTGAAAAAATATTCCATGTTTTGTATGGTAATTTGATACCACCCCATTTTGCCCCACCCATGGGGAAAAATGGGGTTTTTGCACCTTCTCAGAAAATGGGATATAAGTTCTTTAAAATATTTTTTTCCCCGCTATTATCATAATTTCCTCAAACCTAAGAGTACAAAGAAGAATTCTGATGATTAGTTGAATCGATTTATTCGTTTTCTGTAAACAGCCAATTACAAAAAGGTACCCCATTTTGCCCCACTCTCCCCTAACATTAGGAAAAAAAATTTTAGAATATAAATTGTTCCTTGCTATGTATAGAATTAAAAAAATATATATAACATTTTTGTTTACATTTTTTATATCTTTAAGTTTTTAATGTAGAAACTCGTTTTTTACACTCACTATCACAAGCAAACATATTTTTCGTCATATTTATTCAATTTTTTCAATAATTTTAACTTATCAAACATTTAAAGTTTTGATATAATTTCCGTTTTTAAACAATAAAATAAATAAATATATTAGAACTAGTGGTATGCATTTAATCGAGTCGAACCGAAAATTATTCGACTCGACAAGAGAAAACTCGAATCGTGAATAATTCGAATCGAACTAGCCCATTCGGAATTTCAATTTCGAATTGTACAACTTAACTTGGTTATTTAATTCGCACAATTATTTTGATAGAAATCCTAACCTAAAATTAGTAGGCTGGTATTCTTAATACAGGTATCTAGTACTTAGAAACTTCTTCTTAAAAATTGTAAATATATTTTTTATTAATTCTATAATTTTAATATATATAAATAACATACAAATACCAATAGTGTGTTGAAAGTAAAGGAAATATTTCGCTTATTCACGGAAAAAAAGAAATTAGCTCCAGCAGTAAACAGATGTTTGCTGTGAAATCTCTGAAAATTAGCTACCACAACTAAGAAGTTTGCAGTGGCAGCGAACATGTTAGCTTAGACAGCAAACCCTTTCTATGCGTGTGTTTGTATTATATGTATAAGGAAAAAAAACTTATTTTGCAAATCTTTTGCACAATTTTTAATAAATAAATAAATTTAATGTTTCAAGAACAATTGAAGAATTTTTTTGAGCTTGGTAACATCAATACTAAACAAAATACAAAACTTTTTGTAAACCCTTCAATCGCTGTAGAGTGGGTAAATGTTATTGAGCGGCACTGGTATATATGAGGCATTCCATTTCAAAACGACCCCCTTTATAAACAATTAACATTGTAAGGTAATTTTAAAATAATTATTTTTCATATGTATTGAATCCAAACTTTATTTACTATTAGTGTATTTAAAAGAAAAATTTCTCAACTTTACGATAGTAAAAAATTCTTTTTAAAAAATATTTTTTATGAAAAAAATTAAGTTTGCAAGAATGCAAAAGCCTAGAGGATTTGCTAATAGTCGGCCAGTAGACAAATCCAGTTGTTCTTCTTCAGAAATTTCTAGTTTAAATTTAATAAATAAACTTCCTCGAGAATGTTCTATTTGTCAAATACAAATTGAGAATTACCTTTTTTATTTTAGCATTCAAACTATTTAACGAATAATTTTTGTTAATACGTTAACTGAAAGCTTGGACTTTCACCTGTTAAATAAAATTTGAGTTAGACATTTAGATTAAATAACCAGTTTACAGCATGACTTTTTCACGACCTCTGCATTTGTTACTTTCTTCCTAACGTCCGAGGAGGAAAGTAATATTATAGAATATGGTTAATATTACATAATTTTAAGACAATTATTAATTTAAAATATTTTTATTATCAACTTAGAAAAATACACGGATACTTCAAGTACAAGTTATGCATATATTTAATATATATTCAACACATTTTAGTATCTACATGAATGTCTCATCGATATTATATTTTCTTATCTATATCACAGATGTAGCATTTAATTTTAAAACTTATAGCGTATATATGTAATATTAAAATATTAAAATGTGAAACAAAAGTACTATTTGTATATTTTAAGTTAAATTAATAATTAATAATAACGTTAATAATAAGCTTTCGCTTTCGCCACTATGTTTCATATTTTTGGCATATAAAAAATTAAAAATTAACCATTAATCTTTTAAAACATGAAAATAACTTTATCTAAAGCTTAAAATAAAAATTAACAATTATGGCAAACATGGAATAAAACAAATTAAGAACACAGAATTAAAACTTGCCTGGTTCAATAAACCATCACACTAAAAAAAAGTTTTACTTTCAGCCTCATTTTGAGGCTGAATTTAAGGTGTAAACGGAGTCAGCCCCGTTAAGCAAGGACAGACTTATGTGAAAATCATGGACTGAATTTAAAGTGTAAACGGAGTCAGACTTTTTTTCCTGTGATTTGTAGGGTTATGTTAATATGTCAAAACCAAAGGCAATTGACTTATAATTCATTACTTTTAACGAACAAAAGTTAACCTGTAACTATCAATATTATTTCCTTGACTCATTTCATAAAGTATTCACAATATATTGAAACGAGGAAGAAAGTAACAACGTGTTACTTTCCTTCTCACTCTCCTTCTCAACAAAAAAGTTAAATAACCGCTGCCAAGTTAGATATTTTTGTTATAATTTTGGTACTCATTTCATTCGTTTTCGTATATCTTGTTGTGTTTATTTCATGAACACTTTGCTTCCTCATCGAGATGTTAACAACAATAAAGTATAAATTTTG
Organism: Leptopilina myrica (nomen nudum); assembly: GCA_032872475.1. Taxonomy (NCBI): domain Eukaryota; kingdom Metazoa; phylum Arthropoda; class Insecta; order Hymenoptera; family Figitidae; genus Leptopilina; species Leptopilina myrica (nomen nudum). The sequence goes on from CM065460.1 coordinate 10,415,434, forward strand.
AACAATTATTCTCAATTGCTGTAATATTTTTTTCTTATTATTTGATACTTTCTAATCGAATTAGCTTCAAAAATAGGTCAATCGAAGCGTTTTTTAATGCTCTACAAGTTGGTAGCTATAATTTCAAAGTTATTTCTACATTTTTAAACAAAATTTTCAAAAAAGTCTTATTTTACAAAATTTTTGATTTTTAAAAGTTTAATATCTCCGGTGAATATGAACGAAAAATGTTCATTCTGGACTCAAAAGATGCGCCTAAACAACTCTACAAAATGAGAGAAAAACATTCATAGGTGTACTAACATTTTTTTAAAGTTATGGGCAAAAATCATTTTTTTGAAAAATTAAAAGTCAAAAAAATATATAGTTAAACTTTATTAATCTATCTCAAAGTACTCTCATTTTATATCTGCAGGTGAGACCTACAATTTAAAAAAAATTCAGCCTAAAAGCTCTTTACAATTTGGAGATATTTATGAAAATGTGATGTTTACACACACACACACACACACACATACGGAATGACATTTTGTAAAAATGTCATTTTGGAACTCCTGAGATCAAATAACATAAAGATATGTTAAAAAATCGAACCTGAAAAATTTTGGTATTATTACAATACTTCCTCAGTATAAGGAAGCAATTACACAAAAGTATTACACGTAATTTAAAAATACACTGTTGCAACTTAAAGACAGATAATTAAGCTAAAAAACCGAAAAACACATTTTATAAAACTGTGTAATTACAAAAATATAAGGTTTTGAAAATAGAAACGAAAACATACTTAGAAAGAAAGTTGACGTATTTTTGTAACGTCACGTCACTAGCGGACTTGACCTAACCGGAAATGCTCTTGCACACTATGGAGAAGTTGTTGGGGGCACTACTGACTAAAAAAAATTTAGATTCTGTATTTTCGATAATTTGATTAAAAGATATTAGCGTTGTTACTTTTCTCCTTGGTCTCCCCTACCAGAAAACTTTAACAAATGATGAGTAAGATTTGGTATGCTTATTACTTGCACAAGACAAAAAAGTTTAAAAGAGGTACAAAGCGACTGCTTCAAACGTCTAAAAGTTGCGCAGCAAATAAGAAGATAACATTTTCATAAGGCTCTTCCTGTCGCAATAAATAAAAATTTTCTAAAAATTGATTAATTTTTTTGAAGGTAATTCATCATTTAATAATATTAACTGCCATTGTGATAAAATAAAAATAGAATTTAGAACAATAAATTTATATGTAATTATTATTAATAAATACCAATGATAACCTTTCATAAAAAAAATAACTGAAGAATAGATTTTTTAAGGAAATGGCTTTTGCATTTCGCTACAACTTTTAAAAATTTGAAAATTGCATGAAAATGTTTAAAGTTTAAATTAAATATGCTCCATTTTCAATATTCTTTGTTATAAATATACAATAGAAACCAAAATTGTCAATACCGTAACAATACACGGAGAAAAATAGTTAGCTGTTTCATCTAATTTTTAGCTCAGAGATGCCAATGACTGTCTCCAAACGGAGCTGCGCTTGCGCGACAAAAATGCTCTGATTGAGAGATTAGAGCGCGTTTATTTGAAAACCTTTATATATTAAGTGTTTTAAATGGACACGTTTTAATCTACCAATCAGAATACTTTTCGTGGCGCAAGCGCAGTTCCGTTTGGGGACAGTCATTGGCATCTCTGTTTTAGCTACCTTAGCTAACCTTAATTGCTATTATATGGATATAGCAATTATTGTTAGGCGCTTCTGGGCGGAGTCCAAAGCAAATCTAGTGCCGAGTCCCATACTGACAATGATGTGAGCAGTTGTTCTAGTGACCTACATTATTATTTTAATTTGTCAAAATATTTACTTTTATTGGAATATTCAATTAAAAACTGAATATAAAATCTAAAAATGAAACAACTGAAAATATTAGAATACTTTGAATTATATAAAACTTTTCACTGGGATTTTTATTATTCTTTAGATATTCAAACGTCCAATCTCTTTAAAAATTAAATACAAGTCCTATGCCATTTTTACTAAAATGATTTGTTTTAAAACGTTTAAAGAAAGAGATTATATTTAAATATCTACAGATTAAATAAAAAAAATTTTTTTAATTAAAAGTATTCTCTATTTTTTACATATTATTTCATTTTAGACTTTACATTTAGTTTCCTAAATTGAATATTCCAATAAAATATATAATAACAATTAGGTATCACATAACTGTCTGCAAACAAAATAAACACACACCTAACCTTAAAATGAGATTAAACATTTCACTTAGATATTCTTCTAAATTTATTTATAACACTAGAAATTTATCACAAAACTGCACTCACTATTATATTTAAAATTAAAATTTTTATTAATTGAAACAATTAATACGGCACGACGCACACTACGAACAACACCGAGACTTCCGTGTTTATAAAAAACGAAGAAACTGAACAAACGCGGAAACACAGAGTTTCGCATTCCTAAAAACTGTTTGGGAATGAATCGAAGGACTCTCGCACAGAACAGTCCCTGTTGAAGTGAAAGTTGATACAAAGTTTGTAACAATTGAGTATCTGAATTAAAATAAATGCAAATAATAATAATTGTACCTAATTCTTTTCATCTTTGAATTAATTACGGAATCTGATTGCACTTGTTGAAAGAAGACTATTAGCGTTTATTAAGTTTTCCACATGATGAAATTTTTATTAAAGCAAGAATGACGAAGTTAAGCAACAAAAAGTGAAAAGTGATCCGTTACGCCCCGGTCTCCCCTACATTATTTTGGTCGGCCGAACTCTGGGCCACGGTTGGCCCAACGGTTGGCAAAACTTTAAAGTTGTATACCTTTCAACAAAAAAAATGTGCAATAGTGCCTTCAAATTTAATAACATTTTCTTATTAATATGAATGATATATATCGAAGATAAAAAAAATTAAAAGTACCTATCATGGAAAAACAGGGGTACTCCATTTGACCCACCTACCCCATTTTGCCCCACTCTCTCCTATTAATCACCTTTTATTATTTTTATTATTATTGTTATTATTATTTTAGTATTGATTTAGAGAGTATTTGTAAAAAATGATAAAAATATTAAGAATATTAAAGTTCCAGTACAGTGGAAAGAAATCCTTTTAAATTTGTGTTTTTCATATTCGAACCCTTTTGGATGCATTATTTTTTTTTGCTCTTATAAGGTGGTTGTAAATGTAATTAAAATGATTGCAGCATTAGTCATGTGTAGAGAATAAGAGAACATCAACCTTCGTTCAACTCTCGCGCGTTTCAAAATTACCATATAGAGTTCTCGCAGTATCCTACTGTTTTTCTCATTTGTTTTGCACTCTATAATATATACATATGTCGCGAGGAAAGACATGATTGAATTGAATAAAAAAAGGGGAACAATATGCTCGTCATTGTAATGAGAAAAGAATCTTGCAGAGAAAAGTATAGAAAGAGAGAAGAAATATTCTTAATACCTGTTTAAATATATATTATTTCTTTTCTCACACATTATTTCAATAACTCCTATTTAAATGATAAAATTAATAAATTAATTGTGTAATTAAATTATTCATTTAATTATATTAACTATTAAAAAATCATTCATTTACTTAAATTAATATATTGAATAATAATAATAATAATATAATTAATTCAAAAATAATTGAATTTATTCCATTAAAATAATAAAAACTACAAAAAATACGACAATAATAACACAGGTCTACAAAATATGACTTTTTTTTTAGATATCGGAGTGGTTTTCCATGTATTCTTATGTGCTGAATACGATCACGGTCTCCAAAATTGTGTATCACGTCAGGATTTTGAGAAATGTGGGGGTAAACACCCAAACAATCGTGTTTTTGACGGTTTTCAGTATTTTTTTTTATAATAAACCTGATGTGCTAAAGACATTTAGTCTGAAATTTAAGCTTTATTCGTGCACATTACACTGAAAATAAAGTGCTGTTGAATCAAATAGCTCCATGCTATTGAATTTCCCGTTATTGATTCAATGACACATTTATTAATCGAACAGCATATTGCTTAAAACGAAAAAATTAAACTGTTTAAATTAAAAGTATGGTACTATTAAATTAATGATATTCTACAAAGTGTTTCTATAGTTCATCTATATATATAGCAACAGAATAATTTATTGTTTCTTTGACATTATTCATTTGAAGCATCTAATAGATAAATTTGAAGAAAATGCGTGTAAATTTAAATCAAATAAAAAGTTGTTTGCATCAAAGAATCGCGCTCTTGGAAATGAAAGCATATGCTTTCGTTTCAATGAGTGGTGCTATAGCGGACTGCCTATAGCATATGCTATAAAAATAAGGACCCTATGTGTTTGAGACATTGACAGGTGTTAAATTTATTGAAATACTTAACCGCACATATTTATATGTTTATTAAACCTGTCGTTTTTGAAATTCTTATATAAAAAAGTATTATTTAAATTGTTTTAAAGGATTAATGACTAGTTAAATATAAATTCCGTATATAAATTCCCTTATAAACGAGAAAAATCTCGCGCACGGTATTTAATCACAAATTAAGTGCTCAATGTGAAGAAGCGAATGTATTACATTGCTGCGCGGCAGTTCTCGTCTATCACGAAAGTTAAGTAGCTTTGATCGCGGTTACTGCATGGATGGGTGAGCGTATTTTTCAGACTCAAAAAATATAAAGTGTGTTTGAATGTGTTTGTGTGTATGTTTGTCGTTGGAAAAAATGAAAAAAATAATAAAGATGTGTATGTTAGTGTGTAAAATTGAAAAAAGATGTATATAAGAAGTGTTGTGTTAAAGGTGTGAGAATTAATTATAGTATATAAAAAATATGTGAACAAAAATTTCATTTTTTCAATTTATCGTTCGTATATCTTTAACCACGTAAAAGAATTGACTTAACAGTATGGTGTTATTCAATAGATAGCAACAACTAAAAAAATTAAAAGTACAAATTTTTAAATCATAAAAATGATACTTTTAAATTTAAAAACTATAGTCATTGACTCGAAAGCATATACTGTTAAATTAAAAAATTTTGATCGTTGATTCAAAAGGAATATCTTCAAATTAACATAGTATGCTGTCAATTTGAGAAATATGCTTTTGTTTCAATGAAAGTGATACTATCGAATCATTAGAATCGGTGTTTTCAAAACAACAGCATATACGTTTGGCATCCCGTTATGACACTATTCAATGAATCAAACTCATATGTCATTGATTCAACAGCATTTTTTTCTCCGTGTAAGATCCATATGCGTAAGATAAAAAAAATGTGAAAGATTTTGAGAAAAGTGGGGGTAAAGACCCCCAAAAATGTACTATTGGGAGATTTGAGTAGTTTTCTCTCCTTAACCTGACGTACTAAAAACTTCTATGTACACGGAGAAAAATTCCAATCGATTATAGCATTGATTTTCTCACTCTATTTTTCCATAGACTCAGTATGCGAAAGTTGCAATAGATGGTGTGAAAATCGCATGGACACATGCGATTTTGGCATGGATTCCAAGCAAATTACGCGTAGTTGTGTCTGTGCGTTATTCGGTTCGGCTGCCCATGCTCAATTAGTATGATATTTCTCTCCGTGTAGTTTTAAATTAAAGATTAAATCGTACACTTTAAGAACCACAATGCCAAAATAAAAAAAATGGAGGATGTTGAAAAAAGTGGGGGTAATAAGCCTCAAAAAATTTATTTTGGTTCTCTTGGTTACCCGTGTAGAAATTGCCCTACTACGGCCGTATTAGGGATGAAACACACGGCCCGATCTGGGCCAGATAGGGGCGACACTCAAATGTGGATTTCCTGATCAGGGCCATATTGGGCCGTGTGTTTCATTCCCTAATAGGGAAGGCCCGATCTGTCCCTGATCTGGGCCATAGCGAAATTTCTACACGGGTATTAGAGTGATTTTCAATGTATTATTATGCGCTCTACACGATTTTGGACTTCAAAATGGCCTAGCATGTAAAGATTCAAGCTTTAATTTAAGACTATAAAGTTTACAGCACGTCAGGTTAAGAAGAAAAAAATACTCAAATTCCTCAAAAGCACTTTTCTCAAAATCTTTTAGATTTTTTTGATCTTACACATATGGATCTTAAAGTGCACGAATAAAGCTTTAATTTGAGACTAAATAGAAGTCTTTAGCACATCAGGTTTATGAGAAAAAAAATACTGAAAAACCGTCAAAAACAGGTTTCTTGGGTGGTTACCCCCACTTTTCTTAAAATCCTGACGTGCTACTCCGATATCTTAAAAAAACATGTAGACCTGTATAATAATTAACAAAAAAGGAAAACAAAGTATAATTTTATTTTAATGTTTGGATAGATTTTAAAATTTTATTCTTTTATAAATTCAAACGATATTGAGTAGGTATTTTAACGTATACCCAGGTGCGAATTTAGGTTGGCCGCCAGAGTTTGAAGGTTGGCCCACGGTTGGTCTAACTTTGGCAAGCGAAGTTTTGGTTGCCAGAGTTTGACCAACTTTGGCAAGTACACTTGCCCACAGTTGGCCCGACTTTACAAGCCAACCATTACGTGCAGAGTATAACCAACCGTCGGGCCAACTTTGGCGACAAAGGTCGGCACAACTATGGGGAACGTATCTCATATGACTTACAAATTTATGTTGGCCAAACTCTGGGCCACGGTTGGCCCGACTGTTGCAGTTTTAATATACATTTAACGGTATGGACTCCCATGTGAGCGTAGCGCAGTAGTCAGTGTATAAGTCTTCGGCGCGTTAGGTTAGGGGTTCGATCTCAGCAAGCGGTAGATATTTTCGAAAATGTATGTATGAGATTGTGTTTAATAATAATAGGTAAAGGTTATATCTGATGTTCCCGCAAATAATAACGTGTTAATTGTTTAAATAATTTAGTTTTTTAATAATTTGTTACGTTTGGCTGTTAAAGGGCCAAACTGACGCATTTAAAGTCGTGCCAACTTTGGCGTATGTCGTTGGACCAACTATTGAAATGTATAGTTGGCACAACATATGCATTTTAAGTTATGCCAACTTCCTTATGACTTGTCGGGCCAACCGTCGTCGTCATTAGACGGCCAACCGTTATCATCTGTATGGTTGGCCCAACCTCTGGCACGAGAAATTGGACCGACCTTGTAAAAGTTGGCCCAACTATGGGCCAACCGAAAATTCGCACCTGGGTATAGCCAGTCACACACCTAGGTATATACCTAGGTATATGTATGTGTGAAACATGTGCCGTCTATAAGAGACACTTCGCGTTGATGTTGGAAGGGTGTTTTTTTCATAGGATTCCAACATTTACTTTCTAAATTCTCAGAGTGAAATTTCACTCCTTGTATTGGAAAGGGAGGAATCCTTTCTATACACACACACACACACACACACATATATATATATATATATATATATATATATATATATATATAAAATTAGTAAAGGTAGAAATCCGATATCAAATGTCTATGGAATTTAAGACCCAGTAAAATGATATTTCATTTAAATAAAATGGTTATTATAAATAACGTTTCTGAATATTGATTTTTCAAAGAATTTTTTTAATTTATTAATTAAAAATAATATTTTTTGACATTAACAAATTCGTTTTACATATTGATATAAAATTATTTAACAATTAGGTAAAAACCAGATATTATTTAAACGTAAAAATATTTTTTTAAATTTCTTTAATTGCAGCTTTTTTAAATTAGAGTTTTTTTTATCAATTTTTTCAATTAATTATTGATATTTTTATATTTTTCCGTAATCTGTAATTCTTTAACAAAATGTAATCTATTTTTTTATGACAACTTTATTTTTCTTTTAAAATTTTATAAGTTTTACTATAGGGAGCGCGGGGTTGAAAGTGCCGGGGGTAAAAAGAGCCGTTTAATTTTATCTCAAAAACAAAAAAAGATTTTAATGAAATTCAAATGAGGGAAGTATTGTTTAGGCCGAGGATGGATACCGACCGTGGCAAGAATGGTAGGGCTGACTATGGCAAACGTGGTCGGCCGACGTGATCAATCCACCGGGTGGCCCGACCATTGGCTATAACTACACTGTTAAAAATGTTCTGAATTTTACGATAAAATTCTGATACAAATGTTACTTAATTTTCAAAACGACGGTACTGAAATCATTTGTAAGTTACATTTGCTTGAAATTTACTATACGTTTCTTATAATTCCTAAATGTTACTTAAAAATCAAAACTTTTAGTAAAAATCCTTAATGAGTATCGGAATTCTAACTTCAGCCAAGCAAAACTCAGTAACAACTTAAGGAAATTTAATAAAATGTAACTGAAAATTTGAGAATCGTTTCAGAAAGTATAGAGAGTAACTGAAAATTACGAAACTGTCACAAAAATTTAAGTTACTGCAGCCGAATTAAGGTGCGCACGGTTACTTTCGCGCAATTTTGTTTAATTGAAATTAGTTTGTAAGCTTAATCTCAATATATAGAAAATATCTACTGCATTGATTCAAAAGTACTATTTGTTTGAATAATTATATTTAATTCAAACATATTTTGTTACGGTTTAAACAAAAATTATGTTTAAAAATTTTATGTTTAAATCAAATTTAAAAGTTGACTACAGATAATATAAAATCAATCACAATTTATGTTTGATTTCAATATATAATCTCTTAAACTGAACCAGAACCCGTGTAGAAATTGCCCTACTACGGCCGTATTAGGGATGAAACACACGGCCCGACCTGGGCCAGATGGGGGCGACACTCAAATGTGGATTTCCTGATCAGGGCCATATCGGGCCGTGTGTTTCATTCCCTAATAGGGAAGGCCCGATCGGTCCCTGATCTGGGCCATAGCGAAATTTCTACACGGGAAAATATGTTTGAATTAAACTTATATATATGGTTGACTGTATAGCAAAGATATTTTAAGTTTTATTTAAGCAAAATTTGTTTGAATCAAATAATTTTTTTTATCAGTGTAGGAAAAAGTTAGTAAAAACAAAGTTAAATTTTTGTGGCAACCCTGAGTTAGTTTTTCAACTTTAGCGGCCAAAGTTTACGTAACCGTTGGCCCAGCTGTGGCCGATGCCCGTATAGAAATTGAAACGTGGTAGTCATCCGGCCCTGATCAGGTTAAATAGGGCCCTGATTTGGAAATGAAACACTTTTTCTGATCAGGTCCTGAAGTGGTGTTTTAAAAAAAGGCCACATCAGGGCCTTATAAGGCCCTGATCACAACCTGATTTGGTATTTTATAAGTATACTTATAATAAATTAGCTTATTTTATCTGCAGTAAAATTTATTTCTATCATTTTATGTGAAAATGGAAGGTTAATTTGAATATACAAATTGTTTTATTTCTTTTCAATAAAAAACTAAAATTTTGTTAAAAAATTAAAAAGATTGACAAATCGAAATTATGCAGATTTTGTTCTCTTTCTTTCTAAAGAAATATAGAAAATTATGCAAATTTTAGTAAAAAAAGAAAACTATTTGCATCATTTCTATTTTCAAATAATAATTTTGTAAAAAATACTGAATTTTTTTGAAAAAGGAAAAAAATAATTTTTTTGATCAATTACAATTTTTCAACAAAATGTCAACTTATATTTTTTTATTGTTTAGAATTAGAATATTATATCCATACCTTCAGATTCAGAAAAAACATTTTTTTTAGTTTCATCAGAATTTGGAACATTTCTTCGAATTCATTTAAATTAATTATTATTTATTTTCACTCAAACTGTTTCTTTTTCGTTGAAACTGACGTAAAATGAATTTAAAATAATTGAATGTGGCTTTTTCGAAGTAATCTGGAACCTGATAAGGTCCTGATCAGGCCCTGGTCAGGGTCTGAAGAATGGCTGTGATAAGTATATCCTGATCAGGGCCAAACCACAAATAGAATTTATATAAGGCAATTTCTACACGGGTGGTTGGGCCGATAATCAGTTCTCACGGTCAGCAGTCATGGTTGGCCCGACTTTGGGAGAAACTTTCAACCAAAATCGGGCTACAGTTGACCCGACTTTGGCTTGACGTTCCAACTGTGGCGGCCGACCCAAATTCGCACCTGCACTGTAAAAACACTGCAAAAACAAGTATCTTAAATTACATTATTGGATAATGGATATTATTGGATTATTTTGGATAACTTTTTGGAAACATCTTAAAAGTGACAACCAAAGTATCTTAAAATAAGATGCCTCTTTTTACAAGGTGGGTTGTAGAACTTATAACTCTAACTTTTGACCTGTAGCTATAAAAATAGGTCACGTTTGATCTAAATTTTGAGTAGCGACTCTTTAGAGCAATAATAATATATTCAGGGCTCATCATCGATAACCTTGCAGTATTAAAAATTGTGTTACCACATTGAATTTTATGAATCAAATTAATTTAATTAAATCTGAAAGAATATAACAATCTAAATAGTTTAATTTAATGAAATTTTAGACGATTTGAATTGAAAACAGTTTAATTTAAATTATAATCTAGGTAACTATACTAATTATTATGTTATACTAAATAATATAGTTTGTTTAGAGTCAAACAAGAAAATAAATACTAAAAAATAATTTAAAAAATGTAATAAATTATCGATAGAAAGCATTGAAAATTTTGAGAAAGATGAATATTAAAGGAATCTTTAGTAAAAATTTTAAATACAATAAATGTTCCTTTTTGAAGGTGTGATTATTTTTCAATTTTGTTTAAATCTAGAAATACATCCTGATATGACAAATTTTAACATTTTTACTTTTTTATAAAAACTCAAATTAGTTTTGAATCTCTTTTAAAATTATCAACCTTCATTTTTAAAGTAGTTTATACACGCATAGAAAGTTATTATCAAATTTTATAAAAGTATATTACAAGTGTAAGACAAAATGCGACAAAGGTAAATTTTAATATCAAAAGTCGCATTTTGTCCAACACTTGAAAACTATTTTTATAAAATTTGATAATAACTTTCCTTCCGTGTAATTGAAAAATATTTATTTATATTCTAAATTGCTTTCTTTTTTTAAAAAATGTATTTTACAATTTGTATATGCAATTTTATGGTTAGTTTCTATAATTTAAAATGATTTTTTTTAGTCAACTTAAATTCATATACTACATTTTCTAATTTTTTTACAACACTGAGAAAACTCGAGAGTCAAATTTATAAGGTTAGGTTTCAAGTGTCAGCCTGATTCTCTGGATAGTTAACTTTTCCCTCTGAGATAGTCATATTGATCATCGGAGAGTCTATTTAACCCTCCTAGATGGTTGTTGAAGAGATAAATAGTTGAATACTCCATTTTTCTTCGTGTTACAATTCTAAACCCGCACGCATAGAAAGGGTTTTCTGTGGCAGCAAACATTTTGCTGCCACAGCAAACCTTGTTCGTTGAAATAGAGACCGCGAAAAAGTTCGCTGTGAGATCAAACAAGTTTGCTATGACAGCAAACTCGCATAAATTTTTACTAATGCCCTGTCGTCCAGTGAGGACTCAACTCGGAATACTCGCTAGGACATGTCAAATTTCGTCACATTGTGTCTCACAGTAGTTGGGTCAATCTCCTAGTAATACACGCATTTGATATAATTTGTTTATTGATTTAATTTGTTTAAATGATCAATTGCTATAAAGTTTTTATTAATGTTATATTATCTGCATGACAAGAGCTTTCAATTTAATTAGCTTTAACTTTACTTCTTGCATTATAATTCCCGAGTTTATTATTTCAAAGACTGCTGAATCTGAAAATCGCCGTAGATGGCACATTTACCCTATGTGTATCCTGGCAGAATCTGCTAGGAAACTGAGAACCAGGAAACTGAAAATTTTTGTCATTTTTCGTCTAAAAAATTTTAAAATAACGTTTCAGAACAAATTTCAACTTACTATGGTCAACAGGTAATAAGGTTCTACTACACCTAGAGCAACAAAATTCTTAATAATTGTGACGTTTTTTATTGTACCAGGAAACTGAGAATGAATTTGGGGACAAAATTCAAGATAATATATTTTTAATAAAATGCAAAGTAATGTAACAAAGATTTAAATCTTTGTAAAGTACAACTATTAGAAATTATTATCCAAGTGTACATTTGTACTTAAATGCTTACAAATAATATTTATACATTTTTTAACTTTCATTTTCGTATTGGGACATACCAGGAAACGGAGAATTTAACAGAATTTAGCACTTGAATGCTCACTTTTGCAAAAAAAAACTTTTCGAAATCGGGTTACGTTCTGTGACATAATAGAAAACATTAAGTCTTAGAATTCCCATTAAATATAATTTTCTTTTTTTCAAATTTAATGTAAAAAACAACCTTGGACATCACAAATTCCCTCGTTTGTAGAACTACCCATAAAATTAATATTTTCATTATTATTTGTTGATACTTTTTTTTCTTTTTAAAACCATATTCATTTTAATTATTATCGAACATTTCAGTTTAAATTAATATTTTAAAAAATGTTCACATACCCTAAGCGACTATATAGTAAGCAATTCAAATTTTCAAACACTGAATTTTTAAAAATTAAACATTATAAATATATATATATATATTATATATTTAGTGCAGAAAGAAAGAAAAAATTCACAGAAATATTGACTTTAATTTCGGATTGAATTTCAACTGTGTATATAATTATAGACTTATCTCTAAAATACCTCGACATTTAAAATAAGTATTTACGTATCTCACTTTTAAACAAAATAGTTTTTTAATTCCGTGCAAAATATATACGCCTTCACAATATATATATATATATATATATATATATATATATATATATATTCTTACTTTACACGGGAAAAATGAAATTAGCTGCAGCAGTAAACAGATGTTTGCTGTGAAATATCTGAAAATTAGCTACCACATAGCTAAGAAGTTTGCAGTGGCAGCGAACGTGTTAGCTGTGACAGCAAAAATTAGTAAAAATTTACGCGAGTTTGCTGTCATAGCGAACTTGTTTTGATTCGCTGTCTCTATTTGAACGAACATGGTTTGCTGTGGCAGCAAAATGTTCGTTGCCATAGCAAACCCTTTCTATGCGTGTATTACTCGGTAGTCTTAATTATAAATAAAACTTTGAGTTTAATGATAAGTCTGAGTTAAAATCCGTTAATTTTGTTATTCATTAATTTATTTTCTTATATTTTAACATGGAGTTATTGTTAACCTGAAAATTTTATTTATTCTTTAATTAATTATACATTACTATAATTATATTGTCCAACACCTTCTTGGAAATAGAACTATTGTACGCTAGGCACCAATGGATGAATGTAGTACATTTCCCCACTGGTGGTTTGGCCAGTGGTGGAATGAGAAATTGATTTATCGATTGACTATACTTTGTGCTGCATTTATGTTAAAGAAAAGTTTTTTTTTCTAGAGGTGTTGCACAAACATTTTTTTCATATTTTTATTAAAAACTACGTGTTAAAACAAAAATTTTCGTTATAAGAGCGTCCTATTTGATGAGTTTTTGGCCAAGTTATAAGCATTTGAAAATAAAATTTACTTAAAAAACGTGATGTTTCAAAATTCTGTATCTGTTAAGTTTCTTTATAAAAAAATTTGAAAAAAACCATGATAACTCATTTCAACGAGCACTAAAAGAAAAACAATATTTAAAACAAATTTGAGATGCAAAAGCAAAATAATAATAATTAACTTAGTTACTGAAAAATAAGATTTATTGTAAATGTCATAATTTTAATTCGAATAATTAAATGGATAAATAAATAATAATAGCAATAATAATAATAATAATAAATTAAACAATAATCATAATATATTAATTAATCGTTGCTAAATTAATTATATATTATTGTAATGATATTAATTTTTAAACTGTTATATTAATAGAAAAATTTAATTATTTAATAACTTTCTTGCAATTGTAAATAATAAATTTTTTTTCTATTAAAGTTATAAGTAAATTGTGTGGAATATTAAAATTTAGTGAGAACAATATAATTTCGATTTGAATTAATAAATAATAGGAGACTTGCATATTTTTTATACTAATAGATCCTGAACGAATGAAATAAAAAGAGTGAAGTAAAGGTTGGATAACAACATCAGCATCATATGTCCCTGAAACTTTCCTGCTTCCTCGAATTTTGACGTCAATGGATTTAAGCCTGACTACTTATACAAGTGGGAGAGCCATCACGGAAGAAATATTTCTATGAGGTAGACTTCAGGCGACCGCACGATATATACTACGTCAGCAATTCAATGACACGTGAAGCATATTCTTTAAGAAAATACACGCCAACATGTAGTACACATATTATATTACTTATAATATAATAAACGTTCTCAATTAAATTATCAACATTTTGTAAATTTTTCAATAAGTAAAAACCATCGTGTGGGAATTGGCCAAACAATTTTCATATATCCAATATCCACTATAGTTTTTCCGTACTTGAATTTTCCATATATTATACTCTCATTTTTTATTTTGAGATTAATTTTAGAATATTTTATGTTATTTTACTTTACTTTCTTCATTTTTCATTTCTTCTTATTCAATTAATATTTATTTATTTTCTTTATATTTTGTTAGTTACTTTAAATTAATAAAATTTTCCTTCGCAGTCTTCGCAAAGTAAATACAAATTAAATTCATAATTTTTTTCACTCGTTCTTTTAATTATTCTGTAAATTAATATTCAGTAGATAAATCTCATTATATAGAATTTCAGTGTAGCATAATAATGTCGATCTGTTTTGCTGTCATAGCGAACTTGTTTGATCTCATAGTGAACTTTTTCGCTGTCCCTATTTCAACGAACAAGGTTTGGCAGCGAAAAGTTCGCTGCCACAGCAAACCCTTTCTATGTGTGTAGTGGTGTAACCAATAGGCCAACAGTAGGCGTCTCTTTTTCATTTTGTAACGTTTGTATACGCGCAGATTACTTAAATCCATCTAGTGAGAAAAGTGCCAAACGAAATGTTTCGGTACAAGAGACATATGTGTGAACTGAAAATAGCTAATATAATTTATATACTATTACTGGATAAAATTACCTAAAAGTTAATAATGCGCTACTAGATAAGAATATTTGTACCACACTGAGAAAAAAGAGGGCACGTTGCAGCACATTTTCGATTAAAGTTACGCGACTCAGCCCTGAGTTCCGCTGCACACTTTTCTAGGGCGCGTAGCGCGCCCCAGACTTGAAGTTTTTTGAAAGAAGTGTGTAACACGCTCGTCTGGGGAGCGCTACGTGCCCCACAAGTGTTGTAGCAGAACTCAGGGCTGAGTCGCGCAACAATACTCGAAAATGTGCTGCAACGCGCCCTCTTTTTTCTCAGTGCAGGTACCACATTTAATGCTACAAATACGGACAGCTATCAAATTTATACTGATTGTGAATAACATCTTGATTGTAGAGGGTAACATAACCATATTTTCATAACATCTTTGGTGGTACTCAGTAGCATAATGATAGTATCGGGTAAAATCTACTTTTTAACATCAAAATCTTATCATCCATTTTTCTCAGTGTATAGTTCTTAATAAACTATTTAAGAATATATCTCACAATTATTAATTACCTACAAATTATGTATTAACTGGTAATTATTAAATAGCAAGCAGTTACTATATTAAAATAAAATATATTATTTATTTGTTAATTTTTAACCAGCTATACAAGTCATTAGTTAGCAACTAGATACTTACTAGATATTAATTATCTACTAGTTAAGAAAAAGCAACTAGTTATTAATTAGATAACTTGTTGATAATATGCTATTAATTTTTACTATATCACTGAAAGAAAAAAAATAGAAGGTACAGGCATAATTTAGGTTATATTACCCATTTAGTATTGCTGGAATAGAAACAGCCCAACAGTTCGGGTATTTCAACCATACCATTAGAACTAAACGCAAATTTCTAAAGCGCACTAACCTCTTAACCTGCAGATTTGTTCGTCTTGAAAAACTAAAAACAATACAGTGAGTTCTCGCGAGTTGTTCAATTCTCGAATAGTTTCAAGATCATAAAACTCACTATTCGTTCAACGCATAAGGCACGCCTTCAAAGCGATTTCAGGGATGTGTAAAGCATATTTGTCGCCTCGAAAGACACAATATTCAATAGCTTTGGTCGGTTTAAATTATACAGCACTGAGCACTGGCGCGCGCATACTAGAAATTGAACGACTCGTGAATCGGACAGTAATCAGCTGTTTGAACGACTCGCGAGAACTCACTGTAGTATGTATTAAATCACTCAAACACCCCAAAAATTTAATTTTAGGAACAAAAAACCGTATTTTGCGTATTCATGTAAAGAATTACTCATAACTTCCTTAATTTTCATAAAATAAAAATTGACAAAACCACGGTTGAAAATATTTGCGATTTTTCGCTTTTGATAGATTTAAACACTGACTGAGTCCGTATTTGGGGAGGGGGGTCTGGTTAAATTTTAACTTTTCTATATTTCTGTTGTTTAAATTTATCAATGTTTTTCAAATATTAGTGTTATTTTCAGTGTTATAATTCTATCAATTGTGAATGAACTGTGTTTTCATTTTTCCCATGTGCAGCGCTAGTGTTCCTTTCGGTATTTTTCACCTACTGAGCGGGTACCGAAATCTAGCCCATTTATAATGTATTTCGTTCGGTCTCCTTATACTACTTCATGGGCTTCTTATACTCCTTCATGCTATAATCTGAGCCATTGCTATATACGTAGTTTGTAGAAACGCCGCTGCACACTGAGAAATATACAGCGCTTACCAAATTTTTTTCCTGTGCAGTAGAGTTCGAGAAAATTGGGAACGTAGAAAGCTAATAGCCAGAATTGTGACTTTCGAACCATTTAATACCTCGGGGGGGGGGGGGGGGGGGTTATATATCTGGTTCTACTGCAAAAGGGATTGGAATGTATTAGTTTGCCCATGTGTAAACATGTGAGCGTGTATAGCTCTTGGTAATACACCATAGTCTTGGAAAAAGACGAGGGTTGTGTTTTTTTCGAAGGCTGGTCGGTCAGGTTATACTGCTGCGAAAGACTTCACACCAATCAGAATAACTTCTTTTCTATTAAAGTCGTTAGACAAACTGGTGGATAATTTTATTAGACAGATTTGGCAAGCGCAGGTCTGTGCTATTTTAACTTGCGCCCAAATGACCACTCAAAAAGGAACAAACCGCAAGAAGATTAGTATTTGTGTAGATACCCGTGTAGAAATTGAAAATAGGCTTCAATAAGGACCTGAATAGATGCTCTTTCGCAAGTGAGGCACAAGCTAGGCCAATTCGTCAGGACCTGTCTAATTTCGTCACGCTTGGAATATCAGGTGATGATGTGCAAAAATAGAGGGGTTCTAACTAGATCGCCTTGTCAAATAAGGCAAAGTAGGGAAATTTCTACACGGGTAGTTAGGCGGCCTTAGGGACTCCGAAAAATCCCACAATAGAATAGAAGCTTGTGGTGCCTGCTTCATTTTGTGGAAAGTCCAGTTCAAGTTCGGTTATTAGATATTTAGTTAATGATCTATCGGTAACTATTTATTAGTTAGTTCATATTGATTCACGCAGAAAAATTCGATTGAAACTTTGGAGTTTAGCAGTAGTAATTTAGATTTAATTCTCAAACTTGTTTACCTTTGCGGCTCCAGGATAAAAAACATGGAAATTAGTGGTAAGTTTTAAAGCATGTCAGTAGGCTGAACAAGTTTTCATTCTTATGCACACTTATACGCGAAACAAAGCAGACTGAACATATTGATAGGTGCTTCTGGGCGGATTAAAAACATTTTATAAAAAAATAAACTCTTATCATTTTTTCTAACGAATTAATAGTTTAATTTGTGTTTGTGTGAACAAATCTTATTATTATGACAAATCAAACCAAAATAAATTGTGACATTAAAAGTGTCTGAAGTTGGACTCATATACAAACTGAACTTGCATAACCGCATAAGTGCAATAAAACTCATGATTCCGATGAAAAATTATCAAAATTTATACCATATCGTGTGTTTTATTAAATGTTATAAACGAATTTCGAAAATATAATAAATAGTAATACTAAGTGCAAAAGACCGAACAAATCTGTTGATTTTCTGAATTCACAGAAGTGAGAGAACATTAAAATTAATTTATCTCGAAATCATGACAAATGCAGTTATGCTGTTATGCCTTTCTTCCACAGAATTACAGTTATATTCATAAAACTAAAACAAATTTATTAAGGGTAAATTTAAAAAAAATGTTCAAAAATAAAAAAATTCCCGGTTTGGTAATCAAATTCACGGTCTTTTTCCGGTTTTCCCGGTTACATTTTAAAATCCCGGTCATTTCCCGGTTTCTTGGTCCACTCGCCACCCTGATAAATAATTATGACTTGCATTATTTTGATGTGTCACAATATTAATCAAAGACCCCAAAAATACTACTGAATTAAGCTTGATAGCAATTCATTAAAAATGTAAACTTTGAAAATTTGCAATTTTTAAAAATTTTTGAAAACATTTTTATACTTAAATCTTAGTTATAGGACTCTATTTTTTGCAAAATTATGCTAAAATGTGATTAAATAACATGTAATACTTCATTATAGATAGGTTAAAAGCAGTTCATTAAAAAATATAAAATTTGGATATTTGCGCACTGAGAAAAAAGAGGGCACGTTGCAGCACATTTTCGATTAAAGTTACGCGACTCAGCCCTGAGTTCCGCTGCACACTTTTCTAGGGCGCGTAGCGCGCCCCAGACTTGAGGTTTTTTGAAAGAAGTGTGTAATACGCTCGTCTGGGGAGCGCTACGTGCCCCACAAGTGTTGTAGCAGAACTCAGGGTTGAGTCGCGCAACAATACTCGAAAATGTGTTGCAACGCGCCCTCTTTTTTCTCAGTGCGATTTAAAAATTTTTTTTAAAACCATGTTTATACTTACAGCTTAGTTATAGGACATTTTTTTGGCAAATCTATTCTAGAATGTGACTAAATAACATGTTATACTCAATTATACAAAGTTTGAAAGCATTTTTTTTAAATGTAAAATTAGAAAATTTTTGAATTTTTTGAAAAAATTGAATTTCTCCCGTTCTAATTAATATTTTTCAAATCTGTTATTTTATAAACCTTACTTGGCCCAAGTTCAAACATTTTGCCAAATTTGGTTTCAAATAATTCAGCCGTTATGAAGTGATTCGCGAACAAAGATTCTGTGACATACGGACATACATACACTGAGAAAAAAATGCTATTGAATCAATGAAATATTTGTTTGTCGCAATAAACGGCATATTCAATATCGTTCGAATACAAATACTGTTGGTTCAATAACATGTGCTATTGATTACTGCACTATAGATTTAAATAAACCTTATATAATATTATTACAGAAATTATAGTATTAACGAAAAATGCTATAATATCAAGAATTGCATTTCATACATATGATTAAATCTGTTATAAATTTAAAAGCATGTACTTTCAAATCAATAGAATATGCTATCAATTTCATAGCATGATGCTACAGTTTGAATTACACATCATTTTAAAAAGAATACATCATACTTTAGATTTTAATGAATTAAAATTCAATTTTATTGCATAATTCTACAAACTAAAAAAAGTATTACTTTCAGCCTCATTTTGAGGCTGAATTTAAGGTGTAAACGGAGTCAGCCCCGTTAAACAAGGACAGACTTATGAGAAAGTCATGGGCTGAATTTAAGGTGTAAACGGAGTCAGTCTTTTTTTTCCTGCGTGTATAGTTTCAAATATAAAATATTATTCTTTTGAAAAAAATATTTTGAGAAATAGACATATTTTTGCTCTTTTACATCTTGTTACTTATTTCAAGATACACTTTTTTGTAATTCTACATACAATATATGCAATTTCAGATAAAACCTATAAGTTTACAACTCAACCTAAAATTAAATTTTATTGTAACATATACTTAACATACACTGAGAAAACATTTTGTTTAAAGTTTTATCAAAGTTGGTTAAAATGGCTACACATGGGCATTCTGAAAAAGTTTAATATTTTTTTATGCGGTTATTGAAATACATTTTTAAAAGAGTGTTCAATATGTAATGTAAAGATCATTAGATCAATGATCATAAATTGATTTACTTTTTGCAACACTTTATGCTGTACTCGGTTACATAGTTGCCTGTGTGTGTCACAATTTGACCAAAAGTTGGGTAAAATGAAAGTCCTGACCTCTTGACAGTATAATTACATGGTAGGACACCGAGTACAGCATAAAGTGTTGCAAAAAGTAAATCAATTTATGATCATTGATCTAATGATCTTTACATTACATATTGAACACTCTTTTAAAAATGTATTTCAATAACCGCATAAGAAAATATTAAACTTTTTCAGAATGCCCATGTGTAGCCATTTTAACCAACTTTGACAAAACTTTAAACAAAACGTTTTCTCAGTGTACTATTTAACATTATACATACATACATTATACATATCATAATACATTTAAATGATGTTGATTTGAATTTCCTTATATACAAAAGTGATGAAACTATCACCGTTGGTTGGTTGGTTGG